>OV702283.1:127215266-128641516 GCA_916181665.1 Avena sativa | reverse complement strand
AGTAACTACCTTTTTCTATTTTCGTTTCTACGGTTGGGCAGCCGCCGCCACGATGAGCTCTTGCTGTTCTTCCAGCAGCGCCCTCTTACTGTTTTCAAGAATGTGGATTGCATTCCTCAGATGAAGTATATGATTGTGTATATCACCTGGATCGACGGAAGCCAGAAACACAGGCGCCGAGATGACACCCAGGATTTGCTCTAGTTCGAGCCTATTGTTTTCTATATTGAGAATTTCCTGAGGAATGAGGGAAAGTCTTGCAGCGATATCCATGGCTTCTTTCTTGTCCCGCAAAATAGAGAGTGCGCCGAAGCTTCTATTTATAGGCGAGCCAGCAGAATAATTTCTTATTAGAAGTCCTTTTTTTAATAGACTGTAACATAGATAATTTGCCCAGAATTCATGTCCTCCATTAGTGCGAAAAAGAATGAATCCCTTGAGTCCGCCCCCCCCCCCGGGTATCGATCGACACGCGGCTTAATCCCGATCACATCCTGAGGCAATAATAGAGCGAATAATTCATAGAGTACTCCACCACGAGCAGCGAAAGCACGCTCAGCCAATCCTCACTCGACGGCTCCGTCCTTGCTTAGGAAAAAGCCGAACCACTCGCAGATGGATCTTTTTTTCTACCTTTTTCATTACTGATCGTTCGCATATGTCACTGATAGTTAAGCTATTCGGCTAGCTCTCGAATCAATAGACCACCGATTTCTTTCTCAGTCGATGGGAGTGAAATTCCTCTCATTTCCGAATGGTCTATGGGGCAGAAGCTATAATCCTCACTTTTTCCTAGCGTCTAGGCACCACCTATAGCGCTCATCAAGAAAGCATTTCACATCGTCTGCGTGCATCAATTATTGCTGCTTTCCGAAGATAGACTGAATGCTGAATGAAGAGAAGACTTATCTCCCGCCGTTGCTCGAGCCCGAGCTGCCGCTGTAGTGCAATGGGTCTTTCAAGGATCGAATTGGGCGTTCATCCTCGAGGAGATCCTGGACCTTCACATTTTTTCATTCAACGGGTCGATACCAGCAGCTTTTGGTAACCAGTCTCGGCTCTAGCACCTTGATGCAAGCCAGAATAACCTCACTGGATCAATATTCCCGGGAATAACAGCGTTGGTGAACCAGTTGACACTTGATCTCTCATCAAACAGTTTGGTGGGGCCAATACCTAGGGAGATTGGTCAACTGGAAAATCAGGAATTGCTAATTTAGAGACAGAATGGTCTTAGTGGAAGCATTCCAGAAGAGATTGGTAACCTGAAGCTGCTAAAAGTTCTTCAACTCCCCGGATGCAAGTTCACAGGCACCATCCCTTGGTCAATTGGTGGTCTCAAAAGTTTGAAGGAACTTGATATATCAGAGAACAACTTCAATGCTGAACTGCCAACATCTGTGAGCTGGGCAATCTAACTCGGCTGTTTGCAAAGGTGCTGGGCTCAGTGGGAGCATACCAAAAGAGCTTAGTAACTGCAAGAAGCTTACGCTCAGAAATCTGTCCTTCAATGCCTTCACAGGCTCTATCCCTGAAGAACTTGCAGATTTAGAAGCTATTGCCACATTTTTCGTTGAAGGACTTTCGGGTCATATTCCAGATTGGATACGGAACAGGGCGATCCATATCTCTTGCAGAAAACATGTTCAGTGGGCCTCTGCCAGTGCTGCCATTGCAGCATTCTCTGCAGAAACCAACCAGCTCTCAGGTTCTATCCCAGCCGAGATATGTCAAGCCAACTCTCTGCAGTCACTCATATTGCACAATAACAATCTGACTTGGAGTATTATAGATACATTCATTTAAAGGATGCAAGAACCTCACAGAGCTGAACTTGCTAGGTAACCGTCTTAATGGTGAGATACCAGATTACTTGGCTGAGCTACCGCTAGTAAAACTAGAATTGTCCCAAAACAATTTCACGGGAATGCTGCCTTGTGGGAGTCATCAACCATTTTGGAGATCCGTTGGTGTCCACAGGTTCGAACTCTCTTTACCCAAAGTAGTATATCGGAATGGCTTTTTTACTAAGCACTACCAGAAGCCCTCCGCAGGCATCCCAGGTAGAAACGTGGCTGCATCCTCACACACACACAATAGCGCGTAGGTAGGTGGTCGAATGATCGATCGAACTGAGTGAGTGGACATTGGAATCCGTACGTTACCTTCCTCATTGTCTTAGCTTTCAAAAAGAATCTCAACAGAGGGCTTTAGAGTCTACGACCGATGGATGCCTTGGCCCTCCCTCGTTAAGATATGTTATCCTCCCACGTAGAAAACCAAGAGCAGTTAGAATCGCGTAGCTGCGTGCCCCTTTTTCTGACTAGCTTCTTGTTCAAAGCATTTCAGGCACGAGCACACCTGATGAACTAAGAAACCTACTATGGAATCAATCAACCCATCGCACCCGAGTGCTCTGCTCTCCAAGCTCTGCGCAGGTGTTTTTACATGGGCTGTCCCCGAACGAGGGCTTGCTATCAAAGTAGGTGGATTGGTCTGTGGTGCTCACTAAACCTGCTATTGGACGGGATCAGACATAGGTCTTAGATGATCTCGATCTTGAAGAAAGCATAACTAATGTCATTTTAAGAGAAAGATGGCACTATGGATTGAAGGTAGCTTTTTCTCCATATGGGAAATCAAAACTTCATTTGATTGAGCGCTATAGGTTAAGTTGGTTGGTTAGTGTATCACGACCGGGGACACCTGGCACTGACTCATTCCTGTCTTCTTCAAAACCGAAACGGATAGGTTGTCTTAAAGATCATTTCTATAGCGAGAAGGAGGAACTTTCTTACTAAGGCAACTCGTAGAAGGCCAGCATTCATCTTTCCTTTTTCTTGAACAGCTCAGTCAAACCAAGCAGTGAACAAAGTTAGTGCAAATGTGGCCATGTAGGTGCTGCAGGAAAGCAACTTGATATTGCGATCCAGATCCAGCAAGAAGTAACGTTGCACTATGACTCAATCCAGTTGGAAGAAGAAGCTTATATATCCCAATCCATCGGGTCTAAGTCCCCTTCCAATCATATTCATAAACACCTAACATAACAGCAGCCCACAAGGCCTTGTTGAGGATGATCTCCTGTGTGAAATTCGAGAAATTCCATTCCATTTATACGAGAAGTGCCGATCCCGAAGTTTAGAATAAAAGGGGGTTTGAGGGTGTCCCAGCCGGTTCCCATGGCCACAAAAAGCTAGCGGTTCGACTCTAAAGCCCTCTGTTGAGATATTGATTTCAAGACAGCTGGAGGTACGTTCTATTTCTTTTCCTTTGTTTTATTCCTTAATGTACTAGCTTGGGCTGCACATGAATCTGACTCTAGAAATGCCTGTGGAATGTCCATCATCGAGAAGAAGTCGATTCGCTGAAGCATAAAAGAGAAGGAAGAAGAGATCTTATTAGTTTAGTTAACCCTTTGGTCAGCCCTTAGCATCTCAAGAATGCGCTCTTCTCAAGCGAATCCAAATAGGTGTTGGTTTGCGCAAAGGAAGCTGAAGTGGATGGAGGGTAAAAACAAAGCAAAAGGAGAAGAAGCAGATAAATAAATTGTGGAAAGTAGAAACTAGCTAATTCACTAGCATTTCGAGTTGCAGCGCAAGGCTATGTCCAAACTCAAACTCATTTCGTATAGAAGAATCCAACTCGAATGAAGATACCAACCAAGACTTCCCATTTTTTGACGAGATGATCGGATTTCGATCCCCCGGCTGAATAACCTCTTCCTTAAAAAATTCCATTCAGCTACGAATATAGATAAGACGAGCCCTTGTATTCAGTGTGAAAAGTTCCCTTGTCTTCTGATGCTAGAGTAGAGTGAGGGAGCTCCGGGCGGGGTTTCCCAAAAGGTAGTTTTGCCGCCATGTTCACCTTATCTTTATTAATAGAAAACTGTAATGCTTGTCTGTCTCAATTGACTATGGCCTGCATCTGGAGAATGGGGTTATTTTCATGGATCTTGTATCAAAATCTGCATAGGTGATATTATACAATTACTCCGATTCAGATACATGATATGGGAGGGAAAGGATAGCTTTTCTTAACGGGGGTCTTCCCGCGTCCAGAGCTAGGAACAAAAGATCAAAAGTCAAACATTTCATGGAAGAAGACCAAGTCAAGTCAATCTCAGAGGTTGGCGATGACCGCACCTTTTGTAAATCACATTGCACAATGAGATAGTCGTCCTTCCACAATAACAAGAATCTATTTTGAGCTTTCTCGAAAGCACATTCCGAGCGGCTCTGCTCGTTTGATCATTCCTTTTTGATTCTTCGCTACTTTATCCAATCCATCAATTATTGATTGGTTTGTTTCATCATTCAAGTAAAGGCGTATTAAAGGAACTGCTTTTCATAAGGTGGTCGTCGACCAATCAGGCCAGTCCGTAAGAATAGAACCAGTAGAGAGTTGTTTGAGGCTTCAGCCCTAGAAGCATAAGTCAATCGCACGGAGTAACCTTAATCGATGGGGAAGTAGTCAATAGGCCTGCCAGGAAGGGAGTTGTAGTCACTGAGAGAAGTTCTCATGTGGAAGGATCCAGAGTGCCTCTAAATAGATGTATTCATCATGAATATTTCTATGGAATCGATCATCAGGACGAAAGGATGGAGCAATCGGTTATAAAATAGAGTAGGACGCATCGGGTCAGATATCTTTCTTTCACGAGGAACATTGGAATAGGCGCTGATGGGGCAGCGATATGAAGCAAAAGAAGCCATGTGTCTAGGAACCGTTTGTGCCGGGAAGAAGGAGGATTTAGGGATGCTGCAATCGAACCGCATGAAAGATTGACTTGAACGGTTGATGAAATGAACTTCTATTGATAATTGATGAAGCTAGTGCCTTTTGAGCCTTGGAATAAAAGGTGGTGCGATCGGCGCATAAACCATGTTCGTCAACCAACCAAGTGGTCGTAACGTAATTGGTTAGTGGGCTTTAACGAAAGTATTAATAAGATAGTAGTTTAGAACAAAGCAAGGGATGACCGTTCAAGAAGAACTGTTTTGAAAGAGCTGATAGGCTTCGCCCTTTATTTTCAGATAGGAGAACTTGTTTCTATTTTATGGATCCGGGCTCGCCTTTCGGGGCTTTCCTCCGATCAAGGAACAAAACCAACTCAAGTTGGCGTAACTTAGGGCAACCATCCAGAGCATGGGTCAATCTCCTATTTGAAATGGGTGACAAGAAGAAAGCATTGAAGAAAAACATGATTGCTGGATTTGATCTACTTTTTATGGCCCATCGATCACCTACTTTGAATCCGCTTTAACCGCACGATTGTGCGTCTCTTTCTGCTTCGATCGCATACTTTCATTCAGGTACCTACCTGTTTTCCGGGCGACCATTGTGGCTTCTATTGCAGACTAGCACATCGATTGGGATCTCAATCGATGGATCATTCTTTCCATTCGCTTGCTTTTGATGTCAACTGGATTCTATTATCCTGGCTCTACTCCGGGCGCCAAAGGAGAGAGTGCTGCTACTTGCTTTTTTAAGGTACCTTTGTTGTAATGAATGATAGGGAATCTGGAAGCATGATTCCTCGGAGTGCTTGCCCCAATATCGGTAAAAGAAAGAAGAAGGACAGAGTGGGATGAGGGTTCGAGATGCCTGAAAAGCCTGCTTTGCTGGGTCATAGTTTCAGCATGGCCAGTGACCCCAGCATTTGAGGTACTTTAGGTTCGATCGTCCATCAGCTTTCAATTGATGATGGTTACTCGGTGTTGTTGAGTGCTTCTGCAGTGATTTGGGGTTTGAGGGTTTACCCTACACTTATAACAACATGATATGCATTTCTTGAAAACAAAGGAATGGGTCACACGATCCAGTACATGGCATGACAATTACTTTCATATTGCATTTAGCTTAGAGCCATTTCTTCACCTTTACCTTTAGCTTAATCTTAGGAGGGAAGCTGAGTCATAGTAGGCACTTTCCAGTAGCTGCCATCCCTATCTCCCCATATCTTCCAATCAGGATAAGTTGGTGGGCCCGGTCCTTCTCCAGATGCAGGCCATAGTTCACATATTATGTACCATTGTCAGAACGTAAAGTTGTTCCTTACTGCTCCGATCGAAGATAGAGGTATTTCACTAACCGCGGATCGATCGGGTTCCCGGAGCTTCCTGATAGATCTAATATTATTGTTAGCCTCCATCCCTAACTATGATTTCCTTTCCTTTCATTTGGATACTACAGAGTGCCAGGACCTTATTTACAGTTGGATCACCAGAAGCTTGAACACAGAGTCTAGTCAAGTTATAGTCAAGATGTCCCCGACATAGCATTCCTCTCCGGTGCCGTTCGGTCTCCGTCCGTCTTCTTCATCCATCTGTACCCCAAACCGAAAGAGAAAATGGCTGCATGTCGAAAAACTCTTATTCCAGTCCCGGGTCGTACTTTCTCTATTCATATTTGGAAAGCGAGAAATAAAAGAAAGAACGCTTAAGTGGGCTCTAACGAAATGACCTCCATGGATACATTCATTCGTGCCTTTGTGAACTCATCAAGGAAAATCGTAAAAGAGGAGGAATAAGAAAGCGACGATATCAGCGGAGTGTCGGATGCATGCGAGCATTCCATCAACAGCATGCACCCTAGCCGCCTATCTACAAGCCCATCATACGAGATTTGCACTTTATTGTTGCCACCTTCTGTCTGATTGTTTGCGAGTTCCACAGGACCTCCTAAGGGAGCTAATTGCCTGTCTAGGTCTCGGTAAGGGATAAGTTTTGGTTGGATACGGGAGGAGGAATTACGGAAGACAACCGCTTATAGAGGTATCGAATGAATAGAGTGAAAAGCAAACGGGAATGCGGCTCGCCCTTCGGGTTTCGTCCGGAGTCGGTTCGATCCAGTAAAAGAAAAAGCAAGAGTTGGCTGTTCCCGAAGCGTGAAGAAAAGATCAAGCCCCATAGAAGTTTTCGAAAAATAGACCTGGGCATCGAATGCTGATACCAGATCAAGGGCTCTACTTGAAGAATGCGAATCGACTCTTTGAGGCGACTGACTTAGTTCAGCCTGACCCTGACATAGCGTTTCCTTCACTCGCTCCACTCACCCACTCAACATAGAGATATGGCTTAAGCAACAAGTAGGGGGTCACTCTCAGGCATGCAGGCAACTAGCTCTCTGGTTATTCTTGCTGGATTTATTATCATAGGTGATTCTTTCCCTGTCTACAGTAAATTGGTACTCGAACTTATCACTCAAATAAGGGATCATCCGCGACCAAATCCAATCTTGATTGAACATTTCCAGCAGGTCCAGGGCTTTGCTGGAAAGCATGATTTCTTGAGTTGGATTCAGTAGCCCCCACTTTCCCCTTCAAAAAGAATATTTCATTGCCAGGATCCTCGGTAGGAAAGCCTAAACCTTCACTAGAGTCAGGAAAAGAAGGAGACGTGTACAATAGGCGGTCTCTCTTCTCAAACTTCCATCTCACCTTTGGGTAGTACTTTCATGTTTCTCCGTTGGTAAGCTATTCACATGGAAGAAAGGAAACTAAGCTACTGTTTCTAGACTCTTAGTGCTCCTAGGCGTGAAGTTCGTAAGTGGGATCGGATAGTGAGCTCGACTCCGGACGAAAGCGAGTACAAAAAAAGACGAAGGTAGTGGAATGATGCAGTATCGGAGATACCTGATTTATATTGTCTAGCGGTTGTTTCGGTTGAGCCGGTTGTTGAACAAAGGCAAAAACATATACCATGTAGCCCGAATCCATCTCCAAATCAGAATCTCAAGGGACACAAGGAAGAAGCATGAAGGAGCGACTCATGAATGCTGCCAACGCGAGCCAATAACTCAAAGGTTGGTGGGACCGGTATCTGGCCATGTTACAGAGAAGTTTCTACTTCCCTTCGGTACATCGGTGCATTTGCATTGGGCATTTCTCGACCAGACAAGGTCGACTATTGCTTCTTCTTTTTCTTCGTGATCCCCATCCCAATTCTTTTTTTTTTTTAAGTTCCTGATTTGGCACCGGCCAGGGCGTAGGGGACATCTAGAGAGAGACCCGATTCAGAAATAGGTCGGCCTGTCTCGATTACCAAATTCATCTATTGAGGATGGTTCTTTGTTCACTAGCCAATCTAGCTCTCGAGCGCTCTGCCTGCCCTATACAAAATATCCGCTAATAGCTTTCCAGCCTAGCACTAAAGTTTTCTTGCTCGGAGCAAGAGAGGAAGACAGACAAGGTGAGTGAGCCGAGAGGCGATCAACAAAGAACCATGTTCCTACACTCCAGGGCTGTCATCAAAAGAAAGCATAGGGTCTTGCGAAAGTACTAGAGCTGTTGTTTGATTCAATCCAATGTTAATGCCTGATTCCCATATCTAGTGAGGTAAGTCCACCAAGGTCCAAACCTGGTTTTCGTACATGGATTGCATCTCGAATTTCATGGCTTCTAGCCATTTATTGGAATCCGGGCTCATCATCGCTTCTTCATACATCGCAGGGTCATCAATTTCTTCGACCATGAAATTCATAACAGGATTTCCGTACAGCTCGTGAGTTGCACGCATACTTCTAGACCTGCGAGGTTCGGTAGTATTCTCTTTTAGATATTCATGATTGTTATCATTAGTTCCCTCTTCATTTGGTAAAGTCAACTCTGGAACGGCTTCCGATGCTGTGCTACTCGCCATATTATGAACAGAAGGTTCTACAACCTCTTCGAGTTCTACCTTCCGACTACACACACTTTTCGTGAGAAACCTTTCTCTAGAAAGGATCCATTCTTATCAACAAAAAACTTGCCCTCGGATATGTGATAGAAGGAATACCCAATAGTTTCCTTAGGGTATCCTATGAAGACACATTTTTCCGCTTTGGGTTCGAGTTTATCCGGTTGAAGTTTCTTCACATAAACATCGCATCCCAAACTTTAAGAAATGAAAGCTTAGGTTTGTTTCCAAACAACAATTCATACGATGTCTTTTCAACGGATTTAGATGGTGCCCGATTTAAAGTGAATGCAACAGTTTCTAGTGCATAGCCCCAAAATGATAGTGGCAAGTCCGTCAGAGACATCATAGATCGAACCATATCTAGTAAAGTACGATTACGATGTTCCGACACACCATTTTGCTATGGTGTTCCGGCATGTGTGAGTTGTGAAACTATTCCACACTCTTTCATATGTGTGCTAAACTCGTAACTTAGATACTCACATCCACGGTCAGACTGTATAAATTTGATCTTTCTATTACGATGATTTTCCACTTCATTATGAAATTCCTTGAATTTATCAAAGGTTTCATACTTGTGTTTCATCGAGTAGATATAACCGTATCTACTCAAATCATCCGTGAAAGTAAAAAAATAACGATATCCACCTCACGCCGATACACTCATTGGACCACACACATCAGAGTGTATAATTTCCAATAAATCCGTCGTCCGTTGCATTGAACAAGAAAACGGCGTTATATTCATCTTGCCCATAAGGCATGACTCACATGTATCAAATGATTCGAAATCAAGTGATTCCAAAAGTCCATCCGAATGGAGCTTCTTCATGCGTTTAACGCCAATATGACCTAGATGACAGTGCCACATATATGCGGATATATCATCATTAAGTTTAATCCTTTTAGCATCAACATTTTGAATATGTGTAACAATATTATCAAGATCCAACAGAAATAAACCATTCATCATAGGTGCATGACCATAAAAGATATCATCCATATAAATCGAATAACCATTGTTTTCGAATTTAAGTGAATAACCATTGCGCATCAAACATGATCCGGATACAATGTTCATTCTCAGTGCAGGCACCAGATAACAATTATTCAAGTTTATAACTAATCCCGATGGTAAGTGGAGAGGTAGCGCTCCAACGGTGATCACATTAACGCTTGATTTGTTGCCGACACTCATCTTGATCTCACCCCTTGCTAGCGGCCGCTTGTTCCCTAGCCCCTGATTTGAGTTACAAATATTAGAAACCGATCCGGTATCAAATACCCAGGTGCTACTGCGAGTACTAGTCAGGTACACATCAATAATATGTACATCAAATATACCTTTATTTGCCTTGCCTGCCTTCTTGTCAGCCAATTAATTGGGGCAGTTGCACTTCTAGTGGCTAGTCCCCTTGCAATAATAGCACTCGGTATCAGACTTAGGGCCAACTCGGGATTTCTTTTCAGGTACGGCAACCGATTTGCCGCCCTTCTTTCCCTTCTGTTTACCCTTCCTGTGTTTCTTGAAACCGGTGGTCTTATTGATCATCAACACTTGATGTTCCTTCTTGATCTCCACCTCTGCAGTCTTAAGCATAGACAAAAGCTCGGGGAGAGACTTCTTCATGCCCTGCATGTTATAGTTCATCACGAAGATCTTGTAGGTAGGTGGCAGAGATTGGAGAACACGTTGTATGCCTAAGTCAATGGGAATCGATATTCCCAAGGACACAAGCTTATCGGCGTACCCCGACATTTTGAGTACGTGCTTACTAACGGAGTTGTTGTCTTCCATCATGCAGCTAAAGAACTTTTCTGAAGCATTATAACTCTCTACATCAGCATGGGCGCCAAAAATAATTTTCAACTCACTCATTGTATCAAAGTCATTGCCGTTTTCGAAACGCTTTCAAAGTTCTGGCTCTAGCCCATACAATATGTTGCAATGAACTAAGTTGTGGTCCTCCTGACGAGTCAAATAGACGTTCTTTTCTTTGTCAGGGCCATCATCAAGTGGTGGGGGGCCTAGCGGTGCTTCTAGCACATATTTCTTTTGTGCAGCAGAGAGGAGAATCCTCAAATTCATAGCCCATTTAGTAAAGTTGCTACCATTCGTTGCAAGTTTCTCTTTCTCCATGAACACATTGAAATTAAAAGAAGGTGGTGCCATCTACAACGGAATTTGTAAATTTTAGACTAAGTTTATAATAGATCGAGTTCAACTAATCCAAATTAAGAATGAACTCCCACTCAAAAATGACATCACTCATGCCTTTTTGGTGATTACATGAACCAAATCCACTACACCAAGTACGATCATCACGTGACTTGGTGTATCTTCAAAGGCAAGCATCTATATGGGCATCATATCTACATATGACTCATGCTTAACCTTTCGGTCTGTGTTCCGAGGCCATGTTTGTACATGCTAGGATCGCCAAGTAAGAACCTTAGTATTCCTGTGTATAAAATTGTCTTACACCCGAAATATGATCGTGGATCCAAGAACACCCGATCATCACGTGATGTCTTGGAGCGGCGAAACATAATCGATGCATACTTAAGGGAGAACATATTTTTATCTTGATATCTAAATGAGGGATCATCTTATTATGCTAATAAAATTCCAAACAAGCAATATAAGATGCAACAAACATCATCTGTGAAAAAGTGAAACGATATGGTTCTTGCACTTTATCATCATCATGTGCATCGTGGTATGATCTTCATCATTCCTTTATGTGTAAGGCCAAGGTCTATGGAACTTACACGTTATTTGTGTTGTAAGATTATCAACTTATACTTTTACTTAGAACATCACCATATCATGACACTAGCCCAGCAACAATCTAAACTAGACGCTTCTAATTTATCCATTGCAAGTTTTATGTGGCTTGGGGCTTTAGAAGATAGAAATGTTCTTATCTACGAACATGGAACCACAACAAGGATAACCAAATTATCAACAACTCGTTGTAAATTATATATTTACTATAGTAGGAGAGACAGACAACCGCTAGCCACTTATGCAAAACTAGTTGCATGTCAAGCGTGGAACAGGTCTCATGTGCGAGGACATGTAAAGTTTGTCCAGGCCGCTTCATCCCACTATGCCACCAATATCCAAAGTACAACTAAGAAGCAATAACATGATCATCATCGCCCACATACTCATATGTGTACTACCCGTGCAAAGCATCTACGCATAGATCCGGCTCTGATACCACTGTAGGGTTCGCAGCATAGAAAACAAAAAAAATTCCTACGATGGGAACAACTATGTACCAAGATCTATCTACTAGATACAAGCAACGGGCAGATATACATCCGTAGAGAACATACCCTTGAATACCGGCAAATTTTAACGAGGTTGTACTCGTGGATGATGTAGATGAATGGTTGTCGATCTCAAGATCGAGAGTAAGTCCTAGCGCCGCAAATCAGGGGCGCATCCGTGCTCGCACACACGGTGTAACATCCCAAAAAATACTAAACTTGGATCATCAAACTCTAAGCATCAAAATTAGGGTTAACAAAAACTTTTCTAAATAAAATTTTGAAAGAATGCATATGTGTATGCATTTCATTTTGAATTCTTTTGAACCACCTTGTTTAGGTGTTCCATTGCTTGTAAATGGATGCTTAGGTGAAATAAACATCATCTAAACATTTCCCACACTTTTCCTAAAGACAAGTAAATCAAAACAAATAAAATAAGGGAATGGTCATTTTGACCAATTTAACTCCCATGCCTACTTTGGCTGTCTCAAACTTTCAGAACCTAACAGAAACTTTTCTGGATCTTTGCACCCCTTGAATGTACTCATAAAAAAGTATCAAGGCCCACTTTGTGATCATCCAGAAACTTTCAAATGCATAGTTTAAATGACAATTCAAAATTGAATCTTTATCATATGGGAAGATCCACATTTTTCAAAAACCACTCAAACAAGCTCAAATTTCAAAACCCAAGAATCTGCAGACTCACCAGCACCAATCTAGCACACCCACCAAAAATCTTTTCAAAATTCAAAACTTGAATTCTTGCGGCCATTTCATCAAACATGTTGCAGACACAAATCATACAAAATCTAAACACAATAGTGAGCAGTGATTGAAGCCTAACTTGTTCCCTCTCTAGCTCACAACCATCTCAGTAGATCATCTAGCAAGTTAAACCAAGCACTAGCCCCACTATAAGCTTGGCATTGCCATCAATGGTGAACAGCCGAAGCCAACCTTGTCACCCCCATGTCGACAGCAAGCTAGGAGGAGAAACAAGCCTAGCAAGCATGTCTAGGAGGCAGCCCACCGTCCACCGCCACTCCCTGTCCACCTCTCGAACCTTGCCAACCCCTGGACCACACACACGGACCGCGCCCAGACCGCCAGCGACCATGTCGGGCATTCGCCAGAGCGCCACCCTCGACCGAAGCCCACAGACCGCGCGCCGCCCTCGCCGCGTGCACACGCGATCACCACCGACCCAGGAGACCGCCAGACATCCCCGTTCGCCGCCCTGTGACGCACAGCCACCGCTCGCCGTCGAAGACGCCGCCTCTGCCGCGCAGAGCGTCGCGTGTTCCAGACCAACTCGCACCGCCCCACGTCTCGAAACCATGTCGTTGAGCATCGCCAGGGAACACCGCACCGTCCCCTACCTTCGCCCATGCCAATAGCCGTCTGTACCATCGCCCCCGACGAGCTCACCGTGCGCCCCGTCGGTCCCCTCGCTCGACTATAAATAGAGGCCACCCCCATTCGAATTCTTCACACCATTCTACTTCCCTCTCATCACTGATCGTGCCACACCATTCCCGGAGCAAGGCGAGCAACACTTCGCCGGAATTTCACCGGAGCCCGCCGCCTCTGGAGAAGAAAGGAGCCAGCGATTGGAGCCGCCCCAGGAGAAGCCACCGGTACCAGGAGATTCGCCGTTGTCGACTTCGTCGTTCGCCCGCCTCACCGACCCTCGCCTGCACCCCGGTGATCCCCCAGCAACCCCCACTGGCCGCGCTAGGTTTCTGTCTCGCCGGCGTTGCTCAACGTCGATGATGACTCTCAGTCGTTGGATTAGAACCAGATCGAACGTCCCACGTTGCCCCGTACCGCTTCGCACCCCCCTGTGTCACTAACGTGTGGGGACACCCACTTAAACATCCCGCGGAAGCGCTACGCTTAGCAGGCCGGCCCAGTATCGCTTCCCGCGCAGCCCAGTTATTTAAATTAAACCTTTTCCATTTTATTTCAAACGCACTTCTGTACCTAGTTTAAAAAATCAACCCAGGTCGATTCAGTGCACCAAATTGAATGAAACTAATTTTGTTAGAAAGGTATGGAAATGTTGGATCCAAGCCCGTTGGATTCAAGTCATTTGGATCTATAGATCATCCATGATAAAAATAACAAGACAGAAGCTTTTCTGCATTCAAACATTTTTCAAATTAAAACCATGTTATGTTTTGAGTTGATTCCAACTCTCAAAAATCACATTTAACCATACCTTTCAGAATATATAAAAATATATAGGTTTACTTACAGAAAGAATGTTCAAGTAATAAAAGAATGCCCCATAGGCATTTCTAGCCACTTTAATTAATTAAAATAAAAGGGTAAAACCTTATTAAATTGTGACACCACTTTAAATCACATTCCCATGGACTAAAATATGTGGTGATGACATGTGTCAACATGATCCCATGTTTGGTATGGAGAATATTAAATCTTAAGTAGTTTTTCAATGAGTAGAAATTTCTTTTCTAAAAAAAAGAATTAAACCAAGCCTTAATCTTGTAATGTTAGTGATGATGCTAGATCATCTATAGGACCCCTTGTGTGTGATGATTGCAAGTAGTTAAGTATTGTTTGGTGATTGTGTACCTCGTATTTATTCATATACGCTAGTACCGACCAAGGATACGAGGAGGAAGGAGGATTCTACGAAGAAGAAGCCGAGGAGAACTTCAACCACTGCTCTGCACAAGGCAAGCTAACACTTGCAAGATACTTTACCTATGCAAGCTACTACTTGCTTGCTACCATGCTAATATATGCCTTAAAGCATATATGATCATAACCACTTGATAAACCAATCCTAGTTTTATTTGCAATTTATTACTTTATTTCGTTATCGAAACTCTTACTTAGAGTTTACTGGAATAAAGGGTAGATACTAGAAGGATACTTGAGGGTTGCATAAAGAGCATAAAGTTTGGCCTAAGTTAGAAACCTTGATATCAGCCTAAGACAAAAGGTTGTACTTAGTTGAAACTCCCCTAGTCCACCACCCCTCATTAGTACTTACCCCCACTTGTAGATGCTAGTGCTAAGCATAAAACTTGATCAACTTTAGATGGGAATACTTGGTGGAAAAATGGTTATGAAAACCTTGGAATGATGGATCATTCTATTGAAATGTGTTGGACATGTGTTTCCGAACACCTGATGATTTTGGTGATGAAAATGTTGAGGAATGAGCCTTAGCCCTTTATAAAACTGATGGTTGTCTGGATGCGATACCATTCCAATTTTATCGTACAACCACAATACCCGAAGATTGGGTAGGGCTTGACTGGAAACTTATATACCTTAGCATTAGTTCCCTCACAGCCAAGGTCTGAGCTGAGGCTACCTTGTGAAGATTGTCCACCTGTGCAGTACCCAAGATGACAGTTGGTCATGGTTGGGAGGCCAAACTCACAGGAGAGGTGCTTATACTAGGGCGTGTAATCGAAAGGTTAGGATTGATTATCCGCATAATGAGTATGGTGAATTCAGGATTTGTTCCTAACGGATGTATCGAATGTTGTGGTGAAAGTGTAAAATCTCTGCAGAGTGTCAAACTATTCGAATAGCCGCGTCCGCGGTTATGGACAGTTGGAGTGGCCATACTGTTCCCCTGTCAGACTTTTCAAAATGACTTGTGAAATGAATTGAGACTTTGACTTGACCACAACAGGGTTGTGATATGAAATACAAGTTCCCATTTAGGTGTTATAAAACTTCAACTAGCATTCGTTGCTCCTAAACTTAGTAGAGATAAATCTGGCTTTTGCAAAACAACCCTAGAGCCTAGTGTCCTATTATCAAAAACCCCTTTTAGTTGTTAGTATTAGTTTGCGAGTACTTAAAGATTACTCATGGATTTGTCCCTGGCTATTCCCATGGCCAGACTATGAAGAGGAGTACCTGGAGGATGGACCCCAGGAAGGTTACGACAACTAGGATCATCTCCCATCGTCAGCATTGCCTGTGACCCCGAAGATGGAGCTTCGCCTACGCTACTGTTATTATTACGTATTCCGCTGCTTGATGTTGTATTAAGAAATGGATCATGAGATCCCTATCTGTGTAAGAACTTATGTACGGTTTGTAATGGATGATGTACTGTGGTATCCAATTCTGTTATGTCTCGCAAAAATGGTAATCCTGGGATTGCGATGTATGGCATAACAGGCATCTGGGATTAAAAATCCGGGTGTTGACACACGGCCGAGCCACCGAACAACCTCCGCCTCCTCGCTCCAGCGATGCAGCGGAAGCAACAACTCTTTCTTGCCGAAAAGCCACCGGGAACATGTATCTCGCTAGTCCGAGACCATGGGGGATAAAAACTAGAGGGGGAGAGAGATCCTTCACGAGGAGGTGTGAGTGTGAGAGAGGGAGAGGGGATCCTTTTATAGGAGGAGGTGCACCCCAAGGGGTGTGGCCGGCGGCCATGGTGGCTTCCCCCACCCCTTCCTCCATTATGTGGGTGGAGATCCCACTCAAAATTAGCCCCTTCATTTCTCCACTTAAAATCCCACTCAAAAATCCCATTAAATTTCCACCAAATTTAATGCAATCTCTCTTTAAATAAAACTCATTTTATTTATTCAGAATTTTGTCAATTACTTTAATGGAAAAACATTCACATATAACCCCTTGCTAGTATTTCATTTCACATGCAGAAACACTTTCAGCAATTTCACCCGAAACAGTTTCAGTGTCTAGTGAAATAAATTCCTGCGCTTTGTAAATCTTTTCAGCATGAAACTATTTGTTCCAAATGGTGTCGATGTCTCTTAAGTGTGTCACCCTATGGTTCGCGAATAATGAGGACATGATCGAGATCCCTCTCGGATCAATAATCAGAAGCGGGACCTGGAGATCCATACTGACTCCCACACATTCAACGATGACTTCTTGTGATCGTGAGAACCTTTTACGCTAGAATCTTAATCCCATTGTCTCGCGATATATTGTCCGAGATTCAATCATCGGTATCTTCATACCTAGTCTGATCTCGTTACTGACATGTACTCTTTTCTCGTTCCCGTGATATAACATTCTAGTGATCAAATCACTTGCTTGCAAGCTAACCAATGTGACATCATCAAAATGGCCCAGAGTATATCTATCCGCCATCGGGATGAACAAATTCCACTCTTGATCCATGGGCCTAAACATAACACTTTAGTAGCACTGAACCCATCTTTATAATCACCTTGTTACGGTGTGACGTTTGATGTTATCAAGATACTCTTTCCAGTGTTAGTGATTGACATGATCTCATGGTCTAAGGATTAGGATTACTTTGTATGATGTTATAGCATTATGAACTCACTAACTTTTATTGTAATGCTATACTTCGGATGAATGTTCATCACACCATTCCAATAGTGTTGTGACCTCATTATTAATAACATCCAATGTCCATGATCAGGAAAACTTGATCATATTGTTAATCAACGAGCTAGTTTATAATAGATGCATAACTAGGAACTTTCTGTTTGTTTATTAAACACACATGTATTAATGTTTCCATATTAATACAATTATAGCATGTAAAATAAACATCTATCATATACTTGGAATATACATAATAACAACTTTATTATTGCCTCTCAGGGCATATTCCCTTCAAGATCATGTTAATCACCATCACCGGATGGATGCTTTGATGACATCAAACACCCCTTCATAACTATATGGTTATAAAGGTGGCATTGAGTATTCGGAAAGTATGTGTTGAGGCACATGGATCAAGAGTGGAATTTGTCCATCCATATGACAAATAGATATACTCTAGGTCCTCTCGCTGTAATGTCATCCAATTGGCTTGCAAGCATGTGACTAGATCACAAGGGATCACATATCACAGGAACATGTAAAGAGTACTTATTGGTAACGAGGTTGAACTAGGTATGCAGAGATAGCGACGATCAAACCTCAGATAAGTAAAGTATTACGGGACAAAGGGAAATTGGTATCGTATGTAAATGGTTCATTCGATCAAGAAGTAATCATAGAAATATGTGGGAGCCATATGAATTTATAGATTCCTCTATTGGTTATTGATCGGAGAAAAGTCTTGATCATGTCTGCATAATTCACGAACCGTAGGGAAACACACTTAAGGATTCGATGTTGTTTAGTAGATATGGAATGTGAGTAAGAGACCGAATGTTGTTTGGAGTCTTGGATTCGATATAGGACATCACGAGGAGATCCGAAATGGTACGAAGAATAAGATTCATATAAGGAAAGTCCAATTCCGGAGTAAATGATTTTGGTGTTTTCACCGGAATGTTCTAGAAGGGTCTAGAACGTCCACCGATCCGGAGCGGGAAGGGTACATGGATGTGTCATACCAAAATGGAATGGTTGCATCATGTCCTAGGTCACTTGGCTGGGCAATGGGAAGAGAGAAATGAAACTCTAGTTTGAAAAAGTCAAACGCCAATTAGAAAAGTCAAATCCCAACATGGTTGCCTAGTGGAGGGAGGAAAGGAATTCCACTTAGGGAAGGATTCCCTCCCTCCCTTGCCGCTGGCTTTGATGAGGAGTTGGGGTAGGACTCCCCTCCCCCCAACCGCCTCTCCCACCTATATAAGGTGCCCCTACCCCTCACACCAAAACCCTAGACGCCCCCCCTCAAGTTGCCCCGCCTAGGGATCCTCTAAACGCCACCGTCTAGCTAAACCCTAGACGCCGGCCACCACATCTCCTTGGACTCTAAACCCTAGTAGCCAAGGTCCCTCTCTACTCCACCATACCAGCTCTAGCTTAGGTGAAGCCCTGCGGTATTTCCCCTCTACTTCCACCACCACGCCGTCGTGCTACTGGAATCGCGAGGAGAGATCTACAACCTCTGTTGCGTGCTAGAACAAGGGAGAGGAAGGTATTCATCGAGTACCAAACGTGTGACCGACTACGTAAGCGCTGTTGGAACGCGGTGCCGGAAGGATCGTCTACGCGATCTTGCGATCAGCAAGTGAACGACTACATCAACCACGAGAATCCGATCTCGTTAACCGCTTTGGAATCTTCGAGGGTTAGTACTGTATCAACTTGATGCACCGATCTAGTAGATTAGATCTTGGCTTGTGTGTGTTCATGTGGTAGAATTTTTTTGTTTTCCATGCTATGAACCCCTACATGGTTCGCGAATAATGTAGACATGATCAAGACCCCTCTCCGATCAATAATCAATAGCGGTACTTGGAGATCCGTACCGACTCCCACATATTCAACGATGACTTCTTGTGATCGTGTGAACCTTTTACATTTGTAACTAAATCCTTTTGTCTCGCGATATTTTACATGTTCGAGATTCGATAATAGGTATCCCCATACCTAGTTTGATCTTGTTACCGACATGTACTCTTTTCTTGTTCCCGTGATATAACATTCTAGTGATCTCCATCACTTTCTTGCAAGCTATATCAATGTGATATCACCGAGAGGGACTAGAGTATATATCTCCGTCATTTGGATGGACAAATCCCACTCTTGATCCATGAGCTTCTACATAACACTATCGGAGTATCTCAACCCACCTTTATAGTCACCCTGTTACGGTGTGACATTTTATGTTATCAAGTTACTCTTGCTATGTTAGTGATTGACATGATCTCATGGTCTAAGGACTAAAGTTACTTGTAATGATGTTATAGCAATTTAAACATAATGACTTTGATAGTATTACTATACTTTGGATGAATGTTCATCACATCATTCCACTAATGTTGTGACCTTGTTATTAACAACATCCAATGTCTATGATCAGGAACCTTGATCATATGTTAATCAACGAGCTAGTTTATATCAGAGGCATAACTAGGAACTCTTTATTTGTTGGGATTTCTATTTTCGTGCCCCTGGTTCGTTAGTTGTACTCACTTTTCCCTAGACGCTTAGTTTTTCCTCACTTTTGTCCAGATCCTATTATGGAACTCTCACATCGGTCTGAAACTCGCTCTCCGTTGGGTCCCGTTAGTGGACCCTCGCCGTTACGTGCTAACAAGTGGGGCCTCATTCAGGTGGGTCCCGTAGTGGACCCTCGCCGTTACATGCTGACAAGTAGGACCCACCCCATTGCGTGATGACAGGTGGGGCCACGTTCAGTCTGGTCCCGTAGTTGGAACCCCCATGGTGTGGGGCCGGCTTGTTGGGAACGTGTTTTGGGGGATGTGGTGTGGGACCATGTGGGGCACGTATGGTAGTTACGTGTGTCCTGTCGCCTAAATTGGAAGATTTCTTTTTTGTTATTTGTATGATTGGCCTTTTTTAGAACGCCTTTTCCCCTTTATCGCTAACAGTTGTTATTTTTGCCCAAAAAGGCAGCGAATCTAGAGCAGCTTCTCTCTTTATTCATGGTTCCTTTTGGCCCTCGTATTTTCCCAATCTGGCAGCAAATCTAACCAGCACCATAAATATGTAGATGAACAGATAAGATGTAGATAAAGCAGCTAATAAAGGATTATATAGTACGATACTTAAACTAGGTTCGACAATTAGGCTGCTCAGCAGCAGCTTACAAGTTCAACCCAGACAACAAAACAAAAGAAGCTGCTTTACAGTAGCAGCAGTAGCATCAGCACAGGATCAGTGGTCCCTCATAGCCTGCTCTAGGAGGGCCTCCGCCTCCTCCCTGTGGCGCTTCCTCCACTTCATGCTGCCCAGTCCCTTGACCTTGGGCGCCTTGGGCTTGATCGGGTGTAACACCCTCGCCTGATAAGGCTGAGTTCATGTGTATAGTGCCAATCCCTAGATCGGTTCACTGGCACACACAGTACAAAATGATACCAAATATAACTATGCATCATAAATACAACGAATATGATCTAGAATTTACATTATTTATTCAAGTACACAGCGGAAACGAATACAAGGTAGATATCTATCTTCCAAATGTGCCACAGGCGAACAATTGTTGAGTGGAGTCTCGCGACCTATGAACGATCACTTAGATACGATATAACCTGCAACATGAAACGTTGCAGCCACGAATGGTCAATACATTGAATGTATGGAAAGTAGGCTAAAGTGGTTAACAACAGATCTATCAACTACATGCTTATTTGGCCAAGTGTAGTTCACGCTCATTTGCATAAAGCAATAGTTTTATCCTAACATTTGTAACAAAGTAGTTTTCCAATACGATAAATAGGACACTCCGGTTCACTCCCAAGTGCTCCTACCCAATTATGTTCACCCAACAAGTTTTAAGTAATTGCGAAATAAGGATGAGTGAGAAGTATCATAGCATCAGTATCAGGTCGCTTAAATTGTCCATAACCGGGGACACGGCTAATCGATTAGTTTATACACCCTGCAGGGGTTAGTACACTTTACCCATGTGACTTGGCCAGCCCAGCTCGTACCACCACTCTCATATTGGGTGATGATAGGGAGAAGTCCAAGAAGGAACCATTCGGTAAGTAGCTCCCCAAACCCGACACGCACCGGTCCAACCTACACTATCTACATCTCTGGATTAGTGGGTTCGAGTTACCACAACCTAATGAGTCTAACCAACCGCCCATTCCATTATTGGCACATGGTTGCACATGAAAGCTACCAAACAAAGAAGCCAATCCTTTATCAGTGTCCTGGGTGCCTTTCCGCAATGATACCACCAAAAATTATCAATCCCATCACACCTAGGAGATTCATTGATTAAGTTGTTTTAGTTTTCGCAAACCAACACATTTAGAATCAACATCAGTGATGTAACCCAGCCCTCGTTCATCATAGCATGGCTAAGCACATCTACCAACGGTGGCTCATAAACAAGGAATGCTAGGGAATAATATGGGACATAGCATAGCATATACACATCAATTCCTACATATGCAATTCTACAAAAACATCTATAATGCATAGGAAAACAATAGGACATTTATGACCAAGATAGCACCACTTGCCTTTGTTGTAGATGTAGTCGATTAGATAATCCTCACAATTCTCATAGATATAATGGTTGCTCTCATCATAACCACAATACTTGCAATCATAGTAGTTGCAATCACACACGTTGCACTCCTCGCAATCTATCGATCAAACAATTGCATACAACATAAACAATAGCACACAGAGATAAAACAAATATAACAAATGCATGCATGACAATTTAATAAGTCACAATGGTTGTTACTTTAGTTCTCTATAAAATACTGGAGTATATGATGCATGCAAGAGGCCATAATGCAATGGAGTACTTGTTATTAATAATTACTTGCGAATATAGGGTTTTTAATAGTTCTGTTGTAACGCCTGTTCTAACTATCGAATTAAATTTGTTTCTTGGATTCACTAGATAAGGACGTTAATACGAACCAGTAGGCGTTGGATTCACCCTAATCGGAGTTATAGATCTTTTTGTATGATTTAAATAGTGTTTAATGGGTTTTAAATGATTCATATAGTTTCTGTTGCCTACAAATCAAACTAAAATTATATCTGTAATCTCCACGGAATTGTGATTCCAGGGACATATTATTTGCAATTTTCTGAATAGTATTTATTTTATTATGAATTTATTACTCTAAATAAGACACTAAACCATTTATTTAATTACTATAAAACATTACAGTATTTGCCTTAACCATTTACATATTTATGATCTACATGGAACCAGCTTTCCATCGGTATATTATTTATATTTTTTGTGATATGCAAATAATTTACTATGAATTTAATGATTTACAAAGCCATTAAAACTAATTAAACCACTACGGGGTAAATAATCCGCAAAGGTTGTATCCAACCAGATATTATTAATGTACATTACAGTAGCTTCAATTTGATATATTATTTATATTTTTTGGAGTTACAGATAATTTTCTATGAATTTATTAACCTAAAAGACCATTAAAACTAATTAAATTACTGTAGTAACCACGTACAGTAAAAGTTGGATCTATTCCGATAAGATGATTCTATGTAAAATTATCTTCAATTTGATATATTATACGCAATTTCTGGACGTGGTATGAATTTCTAATGAATTTTACAAGTTAGATCTATAATGTGCAATTTTAAATTCGAACGGAATATTCCAGAGAATATTCCGCTGACTGGACAGGTTGACTTTGCATGCTGACTGGGACTAGATGCTGACCTGACGATGACGTAGCATTGATGAGGAATCTGACCGGGATGACGACATGGCACGCACCGGTTTGATTGGATCTCGACCGTCTGGATAGGATCTGATGGGTAGAAGAAGAGATTGACCCGATTTTGGCTCAGAATAGACAAGAAATAGATATGTGTTAGAGAGACAAATTTGTAGGTCAAATTGAAAAACTTAGAACATGAAAGTTGTGGGGAATAATTATTCCTACCTTCTCACAAAAGTAATTTGGATTTGAAGGAACGAGCGCGAGTACATCTTGGATTTACACCGTCAGATCTGAAATATTGCGATGCGAAATTCTCCGGCTATGGTGGATGAAAAGAGGTGAGGTTTGTTGGGATTTAAAGATTTCGACGAGTTCTACAACTTTAGTTTTTTGACCGAAGGCAAACGGCGAAGTCTAGATGGGTTAAAAAGCGAAATAAGATTCGGGCATATGTAGATTCGGGATTTCAAGAAGAGAAACCCGTACAGCTATGGCTCCATGAGTTTATATGGAGATTTAGGATGGTGTAGAGATAGGCCTTGAAGTAGGAAACAAGTAGAAACAAACGGAAGTCGATTCGGAGTTGTAGATAAAAAGTTATGAGAGTTTGAGTAGAGATAGGTTTGACAAAACTCGTTTTGCACGCTTTTTAAAGCAAACCTAGACACCATCGGTCACGTACGTGCCTGGCTGCCTGGTCCGGTCGGTCCGGGTGGGCCGGGCCGTTTAGGTTTTTTTTTTCTTTTTCTATTTACTTGTTTCTCTCATATCTTTTGCATACGAACTTCAAATGACACGATTCTTGTTTTTAAATTTTTCTAAAATCGAATAGATCATTGTAGGATCATATTTGTAATCTTTTTACTAGTTTGCAGATAGTGGGTTTATAAATCCCTGTATATTCCATTTTATTTATATCTTTATTTGTTTGTATTTATTCCATAACTTTTTCATAATAGCTCCAAATGAGCTCAATTTTGTTTCTAAAATTTTGTAATATTAATTGGATCTTTTTAGGCTATAATTATCAATAATTTATGCCTTAGCAACAATGGGTTTTATAAAGTCAATTTAATTTCCTTTAGGAACATTTGGGCAAATCAACTATAGGATTTAGATACCAGGATTTGGATTCAGTTTGTGAGAACCTTGCATGGATGTAATGAAATGCTTACGAATGCTTCATGATTTTCATTTTGAAATCTTGCACACCAATTCTACAATCCATAATCAATCCATGCCCTTTTGCCTATATGGCTACTTAGGTCATAACAAAACAATATAAGATTTTGAATTCAAGGTTGAGAGGATTTTCTATTCAAAAAGTTTCTTCTCTTTGAGAATTTTCAACATAGTCAAACAATCAATCAAACTTATTTATTTATTTCACACTCCAAAATTAGGAGAATTTTGGGATGTGACAGACTACCACCCTTAAAAGAAATATCGTCCCGAGATTTGGGAAGGCTATACAGAAAGAAAGGTTCGGGTTCCATTAGGATGCTACCACCCTTAAAATAAAATTGACTAGGTCATTTCTCGAGGATTCACTTAGCTCAGATTGGTTCTCATTTAGACTTTTATTGGCACAATGTCTATAGCACATTCTAAACATCATGATTGATAGTTTCCGAGAAAGCACTTCTTAAACTAGCAAAACTCTCATGGTGGACAAATAGGGAACGTTTACTTCACGATGCCCATAATTCACGGTTGGGATTCATCCTTACAGTACATTCCTATGCTTAACAATGGATGCTTTTAGAAGGGTGTAAAAATATACCATTCTAGGGTTTAGGTTCAACGTCGACTCTTTGCTAAGGTTGAAAAGGGCACTCAAGATTCGCAAAGCCAACAATACAAGAGCGAATAATAAGAGTAGTAGGAATGGTGATCAATCCATCCTGCACCCAAATCATTACCCTGTATGAGGATAGGTGAATCACGTTTTTCTATCACTCGGGCATTCTCACTTGCCTTGAAGAATGTTTCCATGGGCACGAACTAATGCTCTATGTATACTCCCATGTATTCAATCAACAAGGCTACTACTAAAACTAAACTATCGATACTTTAACTTTCAGGTTGCGTAATCTACTAAATAACATTATTTCAGCACTTCATACTCCCACATCTTTTTTTCCATTAGATAAATCATTCTCCTTCCTAAATGCATTTTGTTGTCAAACCTTCCACTTAACACATCATTATATCTCCAAGGGTTCAAGATAGGAAAGAATAGATTCTATAGGAAAGAAACGACTAAGAAAATAATCCTACCCATAACTATATGAAGCATTCAATGTCACAAACAAGCAAACAATCATAAGGAATCAACACACAAGCAAACACTTGTATAATAACATTACAAGGGTCTAAATATAGCGATATATAATCACAAAATAGTTTGAAAGCATTGGGAACAATACTAGAGTAAAACATAGCAACATATAAGCATTAAACAAATCTGTCAAAACGGTACGGCACACTTCACGAATTTTTCTGACCAACCTAAACTCGTCATATATTTTAGCCAATTTTTATGCATGTACTACAGGTAATTACGCTCCATATACTATTTTTTTAGATTTTTCTGAGTTACCAATAAAATATGAAAAATCGCGCGGTACAACAGGTCAGGCAGAAAACTGCAGCAGTAATGCCACGAATTTCAATCAATTTACACCATTAGAATAATTTTAAAACCACAAGAAAACTCCAACAAATTTAGAGTTTCAAAACAACAGATCCTAAACAAGGCATCACACGATATGGTTCAGTACAAACAAGCAAGCAACCTATATTGTCATACCACATAAGTTGGTAAGAACAATATGCTAACACGATAGCGATGATCTCCTAAAGAGATAGAACATGGTGGTCTAGACCTAACCAAACTTGATGAGATGCTTATTTATGTCATACTATTTGTTCTTTTACTTAGCTAACTCTCATATAGGTATCATAAGAATGGACAACTATAAATGTTTGAATAGGAAGAGGTTTTAGAAAAGATAGATAAGGAATATAAGAACTCTAATAAGTAGAAAATATGATTGTTCTCCTAATAGAGGTCTTCTATTGCTAATCCATTTCTAAGGTCACGATCCTACAGTCAACACACAGCTCTGATACCATCTTGTAACACCCTCTCCTGATAAGGCTGATTTCATGTGTATAGTGCCAATCCCTGGATCGGTTCACTGGCACACACAGTACAAAATGATACCAAATATAATTGTGCATCATAAATACAACGAATATGATCCATAATTTACATTATTTATTCAAGTACACGGCGGAAAACGAATACAAGGTAGATCTCCATCCTTCAAATGTGCCACAGGCGAACAATTGTTGAGTGGAGTCTCGCGACCTATGAACGATCACTTAGATACGATATAACATGCAACATGAAACGTTGAAGCCACGAATGGTCAATACATTGAATGTATGGAAAGTAGGCTAAAGTGGTTAACAACAGATCTATCAACTACATGCTTATTTGGCCAAGTGGAGTTCAGGCTCATTTGCATAAAGTAATAGTTTTATCCTAACATTTGTAACAAGGTAGTTTTCCAATACAATAAATAGGACACTCCGGTTCACTCCCAGGTGCTCCTACCCAATTATGTTCACCCAACAAGTTTTAAGAAATTGAGAAATAAGGATGAGTGAGAAGTATCATAGCATCAGTATCAGGTCGCTTAAATTGTCCATAACCGGGGACACGGCTAATCGATTAGTTTATACACCCTGCAGGGGTTAGTACACTTTACCCATGTGACTTGGCCAGCCCAGCTCGTACCACCACTCTCATATTGGGTGATGATAGGGAGAAGTCCAAGAAGGAACCGTTCGGGAAGTAGCTCCCCAAACCCGACACGCACCGGTCCAACCTACACTATCTACATCTCTGGATACGTGGGTTCGAGTTACCACAACCTACTGAGTCCAACCAACCGCCCATTCCATTATTGGCACATGGTTGCACATGAAAGCTACCAAACAAAGAAGCCAATCCTTTCTCAGTGTCCTGGGTGCCTTTCCGCAATAATACCACCAAAAATTACCAATCCCATCACACCCAGGAGATTCATTGATTAAGTTGTTTTAGTTTTCGCAAACTAACACATTTAGAATCAACATCAGTGATGTAACCCAGCCCTCGTTCATCATAGCATGGCTAAGCACATCTGCCAACGGTGGCTCATAAACAAGGAATGCTAGGGAATAATATGGGACATAGCATAGCATATAAACATCAATTCCTACATATGCAATTCTACAAAAACATCTACAATGCATATGAAAACAGTAGGACATTTATGACCAAGATAGCACCACTTGCCTTTGTTGTAGATGTAGTCGATTAGATAATCCTCACAATTCTCATAGATATAATGGTTGCTCTCGTCATAACCACAATACTTGCAATCATAGTAGTTGCAATCACACACGTTGCACTCCTCGCAATCTATCGATCAAACAATTGCATACAACATAAACAATAGCACACATAGATCAAACAAATACAACAAATCCATGCATGACAATTTAATAAGTCACAATGGTTGTTACTTTAGTTCTCTACAAAATACTAGAGTATATGATGCATGCAAGAGGCCAATTAATCCAATGGAGTACTTGTTATTAATATTTACTTGCCAATATAGGGTTTTTAATAGTTCTGTTGTAACGCCTGTTCTAACTGTCAAATTAAATTTGTTTCTTGGATTCACTGGATAGAGGACGTTAATATGAACCAGTAGGCGTTGGATTCACCCTAATCGGAGTTATAGATCTTTTTGTATGATTTAAATAGTGTTTAATGGGTTTTAAATGATTCATATAGTTTTTTTGCCTACAAATCATACTAAAATTATATCTGTAATCTCCACGGAATTGTGATTCCAGGGACATATTATTTGCAATTTTATGAATAGCATTTATTTTATTATGAATTTATTACTCTAAATAAGCCACTAAACCATTTATTTAATTACTGCAAAGCATTACAGTATTTGCCTTAACCATTTACATATTTATGATCTACATGGAACCAGCTTTCCATCGGTATATTATTTATATTTTTGTGATATGCAAATAATTTACTATGAATTTAATGATTTACAAAGCCATTAAAACTAATTAAACCACTACGGGGTAAATAATCCGCAAAGGCTGTATCCAACCAGATATTATTAATGTACATTACAGTAGGTTCAATTTGATATATTGTTCATATTTTTCGAAGTTACAGATAATTTTCTATGAATTTATTAACCTAAAAGACCATTAAAACTAATTAAATTACTGTAGTAACCACTTACAGTAAAAGTTGGATCTATTCTGATAAGAT
Organism: Avena sativa; assembly: GCA_916181665.1. Classification (NCBI taxonomy): domain Eukaryota; kingdom Viridiplantae; phylum Streptophyta; class Magnoliopsida; order Poales; family Poaceae; genus Avena; species Avena sativa. The sequence continues at coordinate 128,613,074 of OV702283.1, read as the reverse complement.
GATTCTACGTAAAATTATCTTCAATTTGATATATTATACGCAATTTTTGGACGTGGTATGAATTTCTAATGAATTTTACAAGTTAGATCTATAATGTGCAATTTTAAATTCGAACGGAATATTCCAGAGAATATTCCGCTGACTGGACAGGTTGACTTTGCATGCTGACTGGGACTAGATGCTGACCTGACGATGACGTAGCGTTGATGAAGAAGCTGACCGGGATGACGACATGGCACGCACCGGTTTGATTGGATCTCGACCGTCTGGATATGATCTGATGGCTAGAAGAAGAGATTGACCCGATTTTGGCTCAGAATAGACAAGAAATAGATATGTGTTAGAGAGACAAATTCGTAGGTCAAATTGAAAAACGTAGAACATGAAAGTTGTGGGGAATCAAAATTTCCTACCTTCTCATAAAAGTAATTTGGATTTGAAGAAACGAGCGCGAGTACATCTTGAATTTACACCGTTAGATCTGAAATATTGCAATGCGAAATTCTCCGGCTGTGGTGGATGAAAAGAGGTGAGGTTTGTCAGGATTGAAAGATTTCGACGAGTTATACAACTTTCGTTTTTTGACCGAAGGCAAACGACGAAGTCTAGATGGGTTAAAAAGCGAAATAAGATTCGGGCATATGTAGATTCGAGATTTCGAGAAGAGAAACTCATACAGCTATCGCTCCATGAGTTTATATGGATATTTAGGATGGTGTAGAGATAGGCCTTGAAGTAGGGAACAAGTAGAAACAAACGGAAGTCAATTCGGAGTTATAGATAAAAAGTTATGAGAGTTTGAGTAGAGATAGGTTTGACAAAACTCGTTTTGCACGCTTTTTAAAGCAAACCTGAGCACCATCGGTCACGTAGGTGGCTGCCTGGTCCGGTCGGTCCGGGTGGGCCGGCCAGTTTAGTTTTTTTTTCTTTTTTTCTTTTTTTATTTACTTGTTTCCTTCATATCTTTTGTATACGAACTCCAAATGACACGATTCTTGTTTTTAAATTTTTCTAAAATCGAATAGATCATTGTAGGATCATATTTGTAATCTTTTTACTAGTTGGCAAGTAGTGGGTTTATAAATCCTTGTATATTCCATTTTATTTATATCTTTATTTGTTTGTATTTATTCCATAACTTTTTCATAATAGCTCCAAATGAGCTTAATTTTGTTTCTAAAATTTTGTAATATTAATTGGATCTTTTTAGGCTATAATTATCAATAATTTATGCCTTAGCAACAATGGGTTTTATAAAGTCAATTTAATTTCCTTTAGGAACATTTGGGCAAATCAACTATAGGATTTAGATACCAGGATTTGGATTCAGTTTGTGAGAACCTTGCATGGATGTAATAAAATGCTTACGAATGCTTCATGATTTTCATTTTGAATCTTGCACACCAATTCTATAATCCATAATCAATCCATGCCCTTTTGCCTATATGGATACTTAGGTCATAACAAAAGAATATAAGATTTTGAATTCAAGGTTGAGAGGATTTTCTATTCAAAAAGTTTCTTCTCTTTGAGAATTTTCAATATAGTCAAACAATCAATCAAACTTATTTATTTATTTCACATTCCAAAATTAGGAGAATTTTGGGATGTGACATCGGGGGCATGCGACCCTCCTCGATGGCCACCTTCTGGAGGTTGCGGAGGTGAAAATTGAGCGCATTGTGCTGGGCTCTAAAGGCGTTGGCGTTCTTTGATGGGCCGTAGGTCTTCACGTCCTCGGCATGCATCACGAGGGAGTTGAAGTCAGCGGCAAGGCTCCTGGTGCAGAAGGGGCACCTGTAGACATCATTGGTGAAGAAGCCGTTGAACTGGCCAGACTTCATCTTCCTCAGCACATGACGAGTCTTGGTGTCCATGGACTCGTCGTCGCTATAGACGTCGCTGCTATCCACCTATTACAAAAACAGTAGCGTGCAATAAGGACATGATTGCGATATCGTGATTATCGGGATTGATTACTTGCATAAATTCACCGATCGAGATCCCCTGATTATTCCCTAATCCCTAAATCTCAAACCAAATCGAATACTGATCCCAACTACATATCACAGCTAGTACTGATCCCAACTACAGATCGGTGCTAGTACTGATCCCAACTACAGATCGGTGCTAGTACCGATCCCAACTACAGATTGGTGCTAGTACTGATCCCAACTACAGATCGGTGCTAGTACTGATCCCAACTAGGGGCATTCATCAAAATACAAGATCTAACACAAGAGGATTAGCTACTTTAAAAATACCTAACATCCACCGATTAGCCGAGCCCTAATAACACATGATCTAGCATCCAACGATGGGAATGGGGGAAGAACAAAGGAAGGGGAGAAAACCCTAGTTACCTCCAACCATGGGTCGGCTAAGCTGGTGTCAAAGGGGTTATCCGGCCTGATGTAATCGTTGTCCCCGTAGGGGTCCCAACCGTGCGGGATATGCAAGAGAACGGTGGGGGCCTGTTGTAACACCCTCGGATCGACCCTATGCAAGTTTTAGCGATTCCCGCCAAACCCGCATAGAAACGATTCAAAGGTGCCCACCAATCACTTTCGTGCGGGTGGAAAACAAAGTAATATCATTACACAATAGTCCTCGGTGGAACCCACAAAATAGATATATACAACACGACTCCATGAGTCAAGAATACAGGTATACAGTACAAAGATCCAAATCACCTTGAAAATGATACGGCGTCCGAGTACGAACAAGATGCAAATTGAGCTAAGAGTCCTGAAGAATAACCAATGGCGTCCATAACCCTGCCCAGGCCAAGCCGGAAGGGTAACCCTGCTAACGACGTCGATCTCAACCTACTAAAAAAAAGGGGTGCCGAAAAAGGGCAAATGAAAAAGAGAGAGCGGTCAGTACTGAGGCCAGTACACGGCGAGACTAGAATTCGGCGGTCCTCGCCTACATAGGTATGGTGGACTGAAGCGACAGCGAAGCATGCGCTAAACAACCTATAGAGACTCGATACAACTGTCGGCTATCAGAGAGGGATAAGAAAGAGCTATTCGGAACCAACCTGATACTACCACCAATCATACCCATCCTGGTATTTCCCCCTCGAGACCAAACGAGGAAGTCATGCCGAGTAAACTCACACAGTTGGCAATTTTATCCATTCATTCCATGGTGGTTATCCAACTTACTCGTCATGTCAGATACAAGTCAAATTATAACAGTAAACTTTAGTTATAGTTGTCTATGATCGAGAACTGTGCTCCAAGTCGTCCATAACCGCGGACATGGATTTTCGAAAAGATTTAACCCTGCAGGGGTGCACAAAAGTTTCCACACGCACCTACACCCTTATTGTCAGATCAGGTAGGTACAAGATCACAAAACATACACCCAACAGTATGTCGATGTGGTTTCAGACATGACGTTTCCCAGATCCAAATCATGTACATGGGGGCCACCCCACTAAGCAACCCGCAACGAAGTCGACCTTCTCCGGTACGGACTCAGGGTGTGTGGCGACGGCTGTAAACGACTGGGAACCCAAAAGTGGGACTGGGCTTGTCGATACAGCGAAAACGTGGCACGGGGTTCCTAAACAGTACAGCCGCTCCACGCGCAATCGTAAATAAAGCAGTAAAGCATGGCATAAGTACATGATAGTAATAAAGCCCCAAACTAGGTTGTGGCCCCAAGTACAGTACTTTGAAATCAGGTACTAAATCGACGGGGGTGCCCACACACCCCACCTGTGGTTAGCGCGCTCGATCTCGGAACATGTGTCAAGAACTCGGGGTCCTACGGGACACAAGTGGGCGGTTAAAAACCAAATATTGTCTATTACCCACCGGTGCCTCTGCATTATTTACCTACTTTCAATTTTACTTATTAAACAGTAATTAAATCCATGATCATCTCCACCATTAAGCATGTGCCAACCACCCAACCACAGTGGAACATTGACGATGCGAAGCAGCACCTGAGCAAGCGACTACGACTCGCAAGGCTGACTATCTACCAAACAACAGGTAATAGGAGGTGTCCATGGCAATATAGAGGCTACAGGAAAGTATAAAGGGGTACGAAATCTATAGCCTCGTAACACAGATAGCAATAGATCAAAAGGAGGAAATAAAGACTAGAAATATAAAATAGTTAGAAAGAGGGAGAATGCTCGCCTGAAAATATTGCCGAAGGTTCATCCGAAGATTGGGTCGACACTCGCATCAACTCATCGGCCTAATCCGCGAAGAAGCAAAGCACTAGAAAAAACACCGAATGCACTATTTAATACTACGGCAAAAGATTGGACATGATACATGTATGATGTATGACATGGCAATGGTGCGATGCAATTAGGTCATATTAAGCAGAACCGGGGTCCCGATAATTAATTAATATGTTCTTCTTGTTTAAATACCCCACAATTTAAATATTGTCTTAACAAGTCGAAACATGGCATCGGTTCGCTATACAAATTTAAATAAGGCTAGATTTGCCCGCATATGGTCTCCATATTTAGTTATTAGATGAATCGGCATAATGCCCCCAAAACCACAATATGTATGCAAACATGACAATTTTAATATGCAACAAGTGTATATAGCATTTAATAAAATAGGGGCTCGGATTTGGGGTCACGCATGGGCTTCGGCGATCTTGAGGTTCTGAGGGGTTCGGGTTCGGTCTCGAGCTTCGAACTCCGAGATCGGTCTTCAGATCCATGTCGCCGCAACCAAGGGTCTCGGCATCTTCGTGTTCTGGGAAGAAGGACTTGACATCCGCGTTTAGGTTCCGTCTTCGTGTCGGGGTTCTTGGTGCTCCTCGATGGAGTCCTTTGTGTATGTGAGCAGGAGTGGATGTTGTTAGGGGTTTGTGTGAGCACTATGCATCCAACATCACTTCAACAGAATACACACCGATGTAGCACAACACCATGGCATCCACCCACAAAATACATCATCGGGAGCCCATCACAAAACTGAAGAAGGTACCGCCGTGTTTTCCTTGGCTACTGCGCAAACAACAGCACATCGGCAATACATAGGGCAGGGAGGACATGTCCTTGGCAGAGGAGGGTGTCAACGAGGGACGGCGGCCTGTAGAGGGGTGGGCTTGAAGGAGCACGGGCGACGCCGGGCATCGAAGAGGCGGCGCCGGAGTTCCTGCGGGCGGCGCCATGGGGATGCGGGGGCGCATAGCAGGTCCCTCGGCCGGAGGAGATCAGCGTCCAGAGAGGGAGGCGGGCTCGTCGAGGCCGACGAAGAGGAGGCCCAAGGCGGCGCTGGTGCTGGGGCACGAAGCCGGCGGCGGGGGCCCGGAAGGTGGGGTCCAGCGCGATAACCAGCCGGCCTGGCGACTACGGAAGAGAGAGATGGAGGCGGCTCGAGCGGGCCGAGCGTGGCACGGGCGAGAGGATCCTACAGAGGCGCGTGGCGCCGGCGGAGGGCGTACGAGTAAGCAGGCGGCGGCGGTGGAGGTTAGATAGATGGAGGGGGTCGCGGGGTAGCAGGGGAGAGGTGGGTGAGGCAAGGCCGGCGCGGGGTGGTGAGCGACGCCGGAGGACAGGGAGGTGCGGCCAACAACAGGGGTAGTCCGGGGAGGAGGCGGCGCTGCGCGAGGAAGGCGGGCGAGCGGGGGTTGCGAGGATAGGGAGGTGGGATCATGGGCATAGTGCGGGGTCGGGGATGGAGCTGCGGGTGGGGCCTAGCGGCGGCGTGGTGCGAGGAATGGGTGGTTGGTGGCAATGGGATAAATCGATCCTAGGGGGTGGAGTGCGTGTGGAATGGTCGGATTGACCAGGTGGGGCTGGGGTGGAGACGTGGAGGCATGGAGACGTGGTGGGACTAGTGGAGGGGTTCCTGGCGGCTGGGGTGATGGAGGAGTGGGATCTAAGGTTTAGATGGTTCAGCCGGCTGGGCCTGTTGGGCCTTGCCGGTTTAGGTTTAGGATTCCTTTTTATTTATTTAAAACCTTATTATTATTTTTATTATTTTCAGAATCATTTGTAAATAGTTTTACACCATTGAAAATAGAAGAAAAGAATATGTTTTTAAATTTAATATAAGAGGGAATACTTTGCAAACAAAAAATGGGTTTACTAAAAGACTCTTAGAGGCAGTACCATGCATGATGATGCAAAAACACGCAATTTTCTAGTAGTGGAATTCCCGGGGTGCTACAATTCGACACCACTAACAATGGATCTCTCTCTCGAGATCTGCCTCACGGTATAGGGAAGAAGGACGATGATGAGGATATTCTCTCTTCGTATAGATCTTCACGACACCACTAAGAAAGATTCTTTCTCCGTTTTAAAATTGGCGACACCACCAACAAAGGGTGTGGCTCACGTTCGTCGAGAGAACACTCCGGAGAAACAAAGATGAAGGTCGAGGTCTCACAAGATAAGGCCACCTCTAACTTCTATGGAAGTTGTAAAATTGCTTGATCCATTGATTCGATGTACAAGAGCGAATGATAAGAGTAGTCGGATGGTGATCAGTCCATCGCGCACCCAAAGCATTACTCTGCATTATGCAACCAACTCCCGGAATTTAGACTGAAGATCTCGACAAGCGAGGTTCGGAAACTAAGGAGGGATGGAGATTCTCATCAGATCTAATGTAGATGACTTCGTCGTATCGGAAAACACCGGAGGATGGAAAGAAAAAAATTAGTGAATTTTCGGTCCACTAAAAGGTACAACAGATGAAAGATTCATCAAATAGCATGAACGTCGGATGTTGAAGCACCGTTACAAGAGGATGGAAGAGAAACCCTAAAGGTACAACGGAAACCCAACCACGATAGATCCTGGACTCGAAGAAAAGATAAGAGAGCATATTCAAAACACGTCGAGATAAGAGGAGAATAACACAGGGGTAAGAAGTAAAAGCAGACCTAATTAGATCTATTCAACCGATTTTTCAAAATATTTTGACACTCTATAACGTCTGTTAGCTAGGTTATCCTATAGGCTGGACTAGTGCGGTATCGTAACTGCTGAGCTCGGATACCACTCTGTAACACCCTCGGATCAGTCCTATGCAAGTTTCAGCGATTCCCGCCAAACCCGCATAGAAACGATTCAAAGGTGCCCACCAGGTACTTTCGTGCGGGTGGAAAACAAAGTAATATCATTACACAATACTCCTCGATGGAACCCACAAAATAGATATATACAACACGACTCCATGAGTCAAGAATACAGGTATACAGTACAAAGATCCAAATCACCTTGAAAACGATACGGCGTCCGAGTACGGACAAGATGAAAATTGAGCTAAGAGCCCTGAATAATAACCAATGGCATCCATAAACCTTCCCAGGCCAAGTCGGAAGGGTAACCCTGCTAACGACGTCGATCTCAACCTGCTAAACAAAAGGGGTGCCGACAAAGGGCAAATAAAAAAGAGAGAGCGGTCAGTACTAAGGCCAGTACACGGCGAGACTAGAATTCGGCGGTCCTCGCCTACATAGGTATGGTGGACTGAAGCGGCAGCGAAGCATGCGCTAAACAACCTATAGAGACTCGATACAACTGTCGGCTATCAGAGAGGGATAAGAAAGAGCTATTCGGAATCAACCTGATAATACCACCAATGATACCCATCTTGGTATTTCCCCCTCGAGACCAAACGAGGAAGTCATGCCGAGGAAACTCACACAGTTGGCAATTTTATCCATTCATTCCATGGTGGTTATCCAACTTACTAGTCATATCAGATACAAGTCTATAACAATAAACTTTAGTTATAGTTGTCTATGATCGAGAATTGTGCTCCAAGTCGTCCATAACTGCGGACACGGCTTTTCGAAAAGATTTAACCCTGCAGGGGTGCACCAAAGTTTCCACACGCACCTACACCCTTGTTGTCAGATCAGGTAGGTACAAGATCACAAAACATACACCCAACAGTATGTCGACGGGGTTTCAGACACGATGTTTCCTAGATCCAAAGCATGTACATGGAGGCCACCCCACTAAGCTACACATAATGAAGTCGGCCGTCTCCGATACGGACCCAGGGTGTGTGGCGACGGCTGTAAACGACTGGGAACCCGAAAGTGTGACTGGGCTTATCGATACAGCGAAAACGTGGCACGGGATTCCTAAACAGTACAGGCGCTCCACGCGCAATCGTAAATAAAGCAGTAAAGCATGGCATAAGTACAGGATAGTAATAAAGCCCCAAACTAGGTTGTGGCCCCAGTACAGTATTTTGAAATTAGTTACTAAATCGATGGGGGTGCCCACACACCCCACCTGTGGTTAGCGCGCTCGATCTCGGAACATGTGTCAAGAACTCGGGGTCCTACGGGACACAAGTGGGTGATTAAAAACCAAATATTGTCTATTACCCACTAGTGCCTCTACATTATTTACCTACTTTCAATTTAAGTTATTAAACATTAATTAAATCCATGATCATCTCCACCATTAAGCATGTGCCAACCACCCAACCACAGTGGAACATTGACGACGCAAAGCAGCACCTGAGCAAGCGACTACGACTCGCAAGGCTGACTATCTACCAAACCACAGGTAATAGGACGTGTCCATCGCAAAACTGAAGAAGGTACCGTCGTGTTTTCATTGGCTACTGCGCAAACAACAGCACATCGGCAGTACACTGGGCAGGGAGGACACGACCTTGGCAGAGGAGGGTGTCAACGAGGGACGGCGGTCTGTAGAGGGGCGGGCTTGAAGGAGCATGGGCGACATCGGGAACCGAAGAGGCGGCGCCGGAGTTCCTGCGGGCGGTGCCGTGGGGATGCGAGGGCGCACAGCAGGTCCCGCGGCCGGAGGAGATCAGCGTCCAGAGAGGGAGGCAGGCTCGTCGGGGCCGATGAAGAGGAGGCCCAAGGCGGCGATGGTGCTAGGGCACGGAGCCGGCGGGGGGGGGGGGGAGGTGGGGTCCAACGCGAGAAGCGGCCGGCCTGGCGACTGCGGGAGAGAGAGATGGAGGCAGCTCGAGCGGGCCGAGCATGGCGCGGGCGAGAGGATCCCGCGGAGGCAGCGTGGCGCCGGCGGAGGGCGGCCGAGGAAGCAGGCGGCGGCGGTGGAGGTTAGATAGAGGGAGGGGGTCGCGGGGTAGCAGGGGAGAGGTGGGTGAGGCGAGGCCGGCGCGGAGTGGCGAGCGACGCCGGAGGAGAGGGAGGTGCAGCCAACAACAGGGTTAGTCCTGGGAGGAGGCGGCGCTGCGCGAGGAAGGCGGGTGAGCGGGGGGTTGCGAGGAGAGGGAGGTGGGATCGTGGGCACAGTGCGGGGTCGGGGATGGCGCTGCGGGGTGGGTCCTAGTGGCAGCGTGGTGCGAGGAATGGGTGGTTGGTGGCGATGGGATCAATCGATCCTAGGGGGTGGGGTGCGTGTGGGATGGTCGGATTGACCAGGTGGGGCTGGCGTGGAGGCATGGAGACGTGGTGGGACTGGCGGCAGGGTTCCTGGCGGCTGGGGTGATGGAGGAGTGGGATCTAGGGTTTAGATGGTCCAGCCAGCTCGGCCTGTTGGGCCTTGCCAGTTTAGGTTTAGGATTCCTTTTTATTTATTTAAAACCTTATTATTATTTTTATTATTTTTAGAAACATTTTTAAATAGGTTTACACCGTTGAAAATAGAAGAAAAGAATATGTTTTTAAATTTAATATAAGAGGGAAGACTTTGCAAACAAAAATTGGGTTTACTAAAATACTCTTAGAGGCAGTACCATGCATGATGATGCAAAACAACATGCAATTTTCTAGTAGTGGAATTCCCGGGGTGCTACACCTGTACGGGGACGGGGGCCTCCTCGCCGGCAGCTACGACGGAAGCGGGGAAGGGGATCTGGCAGTGAAGTTTGTCTTATCATGTGAGGGAGCTACCCAAAGCCTACCCTTTTCAAAGATGCAAGGAAGTTTGTCTTATCATGTGATGAATGTCAACGAGTAGGTAATATCTCTAGACGCAATAAAATGACTATGAATTATTAATGTGTTAATTTAATATTATAGATGTAGATTTTTTCTAAATATTTGATCAAAGTTAGTTAATTTGGACTTTTCATTAATCCTTAGATTCTTATATTTTGAGACAGAGGGAGTACATGCTTGCTAAAAAATGACCATGTAAATTCTATAAAATCTTTGGTACACATGAAAAACATACGTAATCCATTTACGAAATATGTTCCACCATTTATGAAATATGTCCATATTTGTTAGGTATTTTTGTGTAAGTCTACTTCTTTATCCGTAAACAAAGATGGATCCTACAAATAAAAATTGCACAGATCGGTTCATATACTTAAGATTTTTTTAATGTAAATCTTTCTAAAATAACATCACAATGGATAGTATATTTTTCAAACACACAAAGCTATGTTTTAAAAAATAGGATTAGAACATCAAAATTTATTTAAACTAAATAAAAGTTAAACAATGAATACAGAAAAAATGATTGATGATTAAAATGTTTGGTAATTAGATGATGAAAAAGGCAAAAATAAAACAAAATAAACAGAAATGAGTCTTGGGGCGCGCGGTGCCAGAGTCGGTCCGGAGCCAACGGTCACTGCGCCGGAGGCTCCGCGCTGTTATGCCGGACCCACATGTCATTGAAAGATATTTCCCAAGCAGCCGAGCTTAGCCGTGCGGATCCGAAGGGCCTGATCGACCCGAGCCGACCCGAGCCGTTGTTTTTGCTGTTTCGTCTGGTGCCGCCTCCTTCCTCCCTTGGCTTCTTCCTTCTCTCTCTCTCTTCCTCCTTCCGCTTCCTTCTCCGCCACCCCAAAAAACCAGAGAAATTTTCGCACCAAAAAAAAGTGAGGAAAAAAACGAGGGCGAAACCCTAGCGAGCGGCGAAATCCGCCGCGCATTGCCTCTCTCCGCGGTTTGCGCGCGCGCGTCGCGTGCCGGAGCTGGGTCGTTGGGTCGCCGGCGGCGGCGGCGGCAGCGGCGCGGCGGGCGAGGCGTCGTCGGTAGTGGTTAGGAAGCAGGAGGACGCGATCAGGCGGTTGTGGCAAACGGAGACTAGGCCGCCGGAGACGGCGGCAACGGGGAGGAGATGGCGCTGTTCCGGAGGCTGTTCTACCGGAAGCCGCCGGATCGGCTCCTCGAGATCGCAGACCGCGTCTACGGTAACCCCAGCCGCACCCCCTCTTGCAAAATGCTGGGGAATTTTTTGCCGAAAATTCACGGGCGACGTGGAATCGGTCCCGAATTTGTTGCCTGTGTTTGATATTTTTTTTAGCTCTTTTAGCTGTACAAATGTTGCGTAGCTGTTCTTCTAATATAATAATATTGCTAGTAGAGGATTTTGCTTTTGCCGACATTTTATCACTCATACATACGCTGCGTACGTTCTGCATCAGCTAGATTTTATTTAGAACATTCTATTCTACTTTTTTTTCTAGAAATTAATCATATAGAAGGGGTGCCAGACGGCACTCAACACCGCATATCGGTAAAGTTTGCTGCCAACAAGAGGTGGCAGGCTGGCAGCTCCTCCTCAAAACAAAAGATCATAATCTCCATCAAGCCACACATTCTATTCTACTTAACAGTGCATATTGCTGCTCTAACCTACAGAAAACAAGTAGCTGTATAACTAAGGCGAAACATGGGATGATTACTATCATGCAGCTATAGCTTGAAAACTGGAACAAGACTTGGAAATTTGTGAATTGCATAAGTTTTCAATATGTTACTGAACTGTACATGTTGTGTTGCTGTTTCCATGTCTGGTTGTTTCGAACAAGTATTGCCTGCCAGCCTTGCGCCATGCTGCTAAAGTGTTTGTGTAAGCTTACAAGTAAAGTTTGACACGAAGAGAACATGACTGGCGTGTTCTATGCTTGCAGTATTCGATTGTTGCTTCTCGACAGAAACCATGGACCAATTCAGATACAAGAATTACATGGACAGCATCGTGTTGCAGCTCCGCGAGCAGTTTGCAGATTCTCCGTTGATGGTATTGAACTTCAGAGATGAAGGAAAAAGTCTAGTTACAGGCTTGTTCTCCCTGTACAGAATTACAGTCAAAGATTACCCCTGTCAGTACTTAGGATGCCCATTGCTTCCTTTGGACATCATCATCCACTTCCTGAGGCTTAGTGAGAGGTGGCTTATGCTGGAAGGGAAGCAAAATATTCTGCTAATGCACTGTGAGAAAGGTGGATGGCCGGTGTTGGCATTTATGCTTGCAGCTCTTCTTCTGCACCGGAAACAGTATAATGGGGAGCAAAGAACTCTAGACATGGTCTACAGGCAAGCACCCAAGGAGCTTCTTCAGATGTTAACGACACTAAATCCGCAGCCTTCTCATATTCGATATCTACAATACATATGCAAAATGGACTATGAGTTGGGCTGGCCCACAGAACCTGTTCCTTTCACCCTCGATTGTGTTATTCTTAGAGGAGTACCGAATTTTGATGGAGTCGGTGGTTGTAGGCCAATAGTTCGAGTATATGGGCAGGATATTCTAACAGCTGATAAAAGTCGCAATGCTCTTGCAACACCATTCAAATCCAAGAAACATGTTAGGCGTTATAGACAGGTAACATCGAGCTCAGTTTATATCTTAACTGTTCTGCCGTTTGTTTTAGTTACTTATTAACTATCGTTGCAGGCAGACAACATGCCGGTGAAGTTAAATGTGGGATCCTGCGTCCAAGGTGATGTGGTCCTTGAATGCTTGCATGTGGATGATGGCCTAGAAAATGAAAGGTTAATGTTTAGGGTGATGTTCAATACCTTTTTTATCCAGTCTCACATTTTACAGTTGAACTTCGAGGACATTGATGTCTGTTGGGATGCCGATCAACGGTTCACAAAGAACTTCAAAGCAGAGGTAGACCATGCTTTTTCTTACATGTATGGACAGTTTATTATTGAATTGATTAATGTTAATTGTAAGTGCATGCCTGAACCAGGTACTCTTTTCAGAGTTTGATGCTGAATCCGATGCATCTACTGAAATTGCGTCCAATGATGATGATGATGATGATGATGATGACTGTGGTGATGAGGTAGAAGTTTGCTCTGCTGATGAGTTCTTTGAAGCCGAAGAAATCTTCAGTATTCCTGACTCACATGATGGACACAAGGATGCAGAGACTCTTTCAATAACTTCTACGCTCTCAATAGCTTCTACAGATTGTACTCCAAGTGCTGAAGCCAGTAAAATCTCACCATTTTCCAGTCTCGAGCTGAACAACGATATTGATGGGTCACGAGAAAATAAATCTTTGTCATTTGAAATACTAAATGATGAGGATGCATGCACATCTGTTGACACCAATATTATGCACGAAGACATAACCAGAGTAGTGTCAAGTTTGGAAAATACAGAAGATGGAGGCAGAGACAGTAGCAATTCGAGTTCTGCTATTTACAAAGATAAAGATGGTGGCTGCTCAGTTGAAAACAGCAATTCCAGGCAGGAAAGAACAGCTGATCCCAAGAAAGACTCGAGTCATACTGATAATGTGTTGGTCAAAGAGGTGATTATATTAGAAACCAATAGTCCAAAGGACATACAGATGATCAAGGAAGTTATCATATCTGAAGTCACCACCCCAAAACAAGTGCCGCAAGGGGATGCGGGGGAGATTGAATTAGGCAACGCAGTCCACAGTTCAGAAAACATGACATCGACAGAGGCTGATAATACTGAAGGACTTGACTTTGCTCTCAAACAGGATGAGGGAGATATTCCAGGAGAAGAATGTGTTACTTATGTCAATGACACCAAACAAGAGGACAACAGTAATATGGAACAACCTAGCATCAGTGACACAAACATACTAGTGATTGAGCCCACAAATGAGAATAACGGGGTGGAGCTTCCATTGCTAAGGGAACCACATCTGCAGAGCACAAGTTCTACCCAGATTTTAAGTTTTGATGAGCAAAAGATTGAGCAGTCTGATGCCTCCAATAGTAATGGAACTGTAGAACAAACAGAGGGAACGGAAGCTTCAATATCCAACTCGACAGGCCAACCTTCGAATATTTCTTCTATGAAGAAAAAACCTTTTCTTCCTTTGTCAACATATAGTATTTTTGATCAATCATCTCCCAGGCGGCGTAATATGCTTCGTTCAGCATCGACAGATTTGTCCTTTATATCTCCATTGCAAACAGAATTGAATCAGAAGAACGTTCCTTCTACAAGTGGAAGGGATGTTTTTGCTACACCTTCTGCATATCCACCGGCCCCATGCACTACATCTCTGAGATCATCAAAAGTACCATCTCTAGTGAATCCCCCTCTACGACCAATCAAAACTGTTTCATCTTTACCTTCATCTTCATTTGAAGCATATATAGAGATTTCAACTTCCTATTCTCCACCATTACATGCCAACTATCAACTGGATGTTAACCCTTATCCTCCCTTTATACCACCACCTCGACAACTTTATCCATCAAAGACACAGGGAAAGGATCTACATCCAGGTAGTCTATCTTTTACTGCTTTGCCTGCTCACAACAGGTATGCATCTCACCCTCCAGCTCCACCCCCACCTCCTCTACGTACTCTTTGTACTCAAAATAATTCAAGCACCTCGATTTCTCATCACGATCAAAGAAGAGAAGAAGGGTCTTGCTCCTCTAGTCCTTGTAGACAAGCTATTCTCAACTTAGGTGTTTCGTCTCAAACTTTACCTTCCAAAAGTAGTACAGTGATGACAGAATTTCTATTAGGAGCCTCTAATTTTATAGATACAGAAGTAGCAAACAGAAGAAACATACAAACTGTCATGGATGTTCCAACTACTTGTGAAGATACAAAGTATTTCTTTCATATGCCTTATAGTGCACCACAACCTCCACCTCTGCCTCCTCTGCTACCACAGTTACCATTGCCATGTAAGGATAGTGAATCAGAACAATCCCCCTCTTCATCTCCACCTCTTGGAACAAATGATCCTTCAAGTTCAAAATTTGAAGAGGAACTGGATGCATGCAAGGAGTTCTTGCGGTGTGAAATGATCAATGAAATCTCATCCTCCAGGGCTCATAGAAAAGAACATGGAGCCATTCCAACCCCACCGCATTCACCGGTTCAATTCCTTACCTCTCAACCTCGTCGTTCCCCTTCAACACCACCTGCAGCCCCACCTTTGCCACCATCCTTGTCCTTGCTCCCATCTCCACAATCTTTGCCCTCACCTTCGCCTCTACCCTCAACACAATCCTCGCTTATTCCTTCAAGAACACATATACCATCTCCCCTTTTACCTCATCCACCAGCTGTTCATATAAACAGGATATCATTGCCCTGTCCACCACCACCACCACCTTGTCCTAGAGGAATTGTTGCATCTCCGTCTTTATGTTTACCTTTGCCCTTTTCAAGAAAAGATTCAACAAATCCACCCGTTCCTAGAGAATGTTTGGCAGCTCCACCTCCACCTGTGCTCACTCATCATCCAGCTCTTCCTAGAAAACATGCACCTCCACCTCCGCCTAGAGAACATGATGTGATTTTCCCTTTGCCTCCAATTTCACCTAAAAGGCATGTCACATCGTCACCTGCACCACCACCTCCTCTTGGACGACATCAAGCGCCTTCACATCCTTCCTTTTCCCAGGATCATGTAATTGCTCTGCCTCCACCTCTAACAAGGGATGCCATAATTCCGCTGCCACCACCACCTCCACCAAGAGAGAGCGCCGGGGAATTCCCTCTACCAGAATGTAAAGTTGGAACTTCAATTCTGCCACCACCTCCTTTTTTTGATGGAACGGAAAGAATTCCACCTTCACTTTCCTCTGAAGGAAGTAAAAGAACTACAGTGCCTTCTCTTACTGGAGGACCAGAAGGAACTCCACTACAAGATCCATTTCAAAGTGGAGCTCCATCGCCACCGCCATCCCTCGGAGGATATGGAGCATGTGGAGTATGTGGAGCATGTGGAGGGGCATCTCCTCGGCCGCTTCCCGGAGGGTACGAATGGGTACCTCGACCTATTCCGCTACTTCCTGGGGTACATAGTGGAGCTCCACCACCGTCACCACTTTCCGGAGGACACGAAGGGGCGCCTCCACCTCCTCCGCTAGCTCCTGGAGCATATGGAGGGGCTGCACCGCCGCCGCCACCTCCTGGAGGTTATGGAGGGGTACCTCCACCTCCTCCTCCACCCGGAGGAATCGGAGGAGTTCCGCCTCCACCACCGCCTATTGGAGGACTAGGAGGAACTCCACCTCCTCCACCACCCGCTGGATTTCGAGGTGGAGCTCCGTCTCCTCCTCATGGGGTGTCTCCACCACCGCCTCCTCCAAGAGGGCATGGAGGAGTAGGTGGACCGCCTCCCCCTCCAGGTTCACCTTCTCCTCCAAGGCCCCCCGGGTTACCTGGTGGCCCACCACTGCCTCCCGGAGTACCTGGTGGGCCCCCTCCACCGCCCGGTGGACGAGGTGGCCCCCCTCCACCTGGTGGAAGAGGCCCTGGGCTTTCTCGTTTGGGCTCAACCTCATCTGTAGTACGAAAGTCATCTCTAAAACCATTGCACTGGGTCAAAGTAACAAGAGCAATGACAGGAAGTTTATGGGCAGAACTTCAAAAGCCAGATTCTAATAGGTACTCTCAGTTATTTCAACTGTTTGTTTGCTAAAAGATATAAATTCTCATAAAATGTTCTGATGATCAAATGTCGCTATCGGCTTAATTCTCAGAAATGTATATTTAACACAATCTTATTCCGCTAACTGATAGCACCATGTATGCAGTGAAACCGAATTCGATGTGAATGAACTGGAGTCTCTTTTTACTATTGCTCCAAAGGCAAAAGGTGGCTCGAAATCAGAAGGGGCTGGAAAATCTCTTGGTTCAAAACCTGATAAAATTCACCTGGTAACTTGCTCCAATAATTTAAAATAAAACACTGCCCAGTGTTGGATTTCATTTAGCTCTGCTATTCTACTGAATTTTTTAATGGCGTGGAAGTTTATTGTGCATACAATGTCAGCATCATGTATTTCCTATACTCTGCTTCATTTCTTAAAAAAAAACTGTAATTTCGTAGGACAGGTCTTAAAGTGTGCAATATTTTACCCAGTTTCACAGTATGTTAATTACTTTAGGTTTAAACCACCATTACATGATGCTTGCTCTCTAACGCGTCACATGTGAAGTCATGCCACCTCCAAGTTACCCTGTGAGACTGAACTCATGGTGAAGTTTAGAACACGCAGGTTGATATGGCCTTCTCATGAACTAAACTTACTATAGGGAAAGAACATGGGCGGTGTTTCGCACTCAGTTTTGCATTTGTAGCATGTGTCAATTAATAGATAACTCAAAGTATGCTTTTTTACATGAAGTGATTTGCATTGGACTTATTTAGTTGAATTTCGTTTCTAACTTGTATCGTTGTGATGCAAAAAAACTAAGCCCTGAAACTTTTGTTGATGTCCTTGAAACATCCACAGATGGATATAAGACGGGCCAATAACACAGAGATCATGTTGACAAAAATCAAAATGCCACTCTCCGATATGATGGTAAGTATCTCGCTACTAGCTTCTACCTCTTTGTTTTTAGAGAATGTGCAAAAAAATATGTGCCATATTTTGATTGAGTAGGGAGCAAACATACATACACGAAAGGGAGCTTAGCGGCAAGACCAATGCCATAAGCAACCCTGGTAGCAAAGAACACACATATTGATCAAGAGACATTCAGGGGGTGGTGGGCATCCCAGAGCTGGGACAGTACCTCACCCTCTGGCGTCGCCTGGCGCTTGTCAACCTGACTGATCAACCGGACCAGCTGATCTGGAGATGGAACACATCTGGTATTTATGCGAAATCCTGCTACCTAGCATTGTTCCAAGGGGCCACCACTTGCAGCGCTTGGAAACTGATCTGGCGAACATGGGCGCCGCCTCGCGTCAAGATCTTCCTCTGGCTCGCCAACAAGAATAGATGTTGGACAGCCGACAGATTGGAGAAGCGAGGCTTGCAGCACCACGACAAATGCGTCCTTTGCGACCAGGAGCCCGAAACCATGCATCATCTACTCCTAACCTGCCCCTTCTCGAGGCAAATCTGGTTTGAGGTGCTTGCCTGGCTCCAGATGCCTTGCAGGCCGCCTGATGGGGAGGCATCGCTCAACCACTGGTGGCTAGCTGCAAAACGGATCACACCCAAACCCCTCCGCAAGGACCTCGCCACTGCAACCCTGCTAACAGCGTGGATGATCTGGAAGCAACGCAACTCTGGGGTTTTTGATGGCGCCTCACCATCCATACCACAGCTCGTTGCGCGAATCCGTGAGGAAGCCGCCTTGTGGGTTAGAGCAGGGGCGACTGGTCTTGGTACCATCACCCATAGGACCTGGGGTGTTCATTAATTAGCTCAGTTTTATTGTCTCTGTGATCCGCCTCCTCTGAGGCTTGTATGAAACTCTTCTATGCAATGAAAAGAAGCGCAAAGTCTTTGCGTTTTCCTGAAAAAAGTTCCTTCTAAATAGTGTAGAAGATCCAACATAACTTGTTTCCATCAGTTCTGTTAGAGTGATAAAGTGAAGATTGGGCATTAACTCAAATATCAATGACTTATAGGGAGATTTATGTTTGCTTGAAAATATGAAATATTGCTTGGAAGTCCTTGGCATATCCGTTGTTCAGAATCACATTTTTTTAATGAACTCAAGAACTCACTTATAAAAGCTAAAGCTGCTTAAAAATATCATCTCCCTGTTTTGTATGTGGAGTCTACCCAAAATCAATTCTGGTTTGTTAGCTAGTCGAGTCAATTGTCAAGTAAGTTTAAAGTGCACTGTTCATTCAGAAAATCATTGTTCTTTTGTAGTCACGTGACTGCATATAAGATATTTTTATATACTCCCTCCGTCCAGAAATAACTGACTTGGGTTTGTCTAGATTCGAATGTATCTATACACTAAAATGCGTCTAGATACATTTGAATCTAGACAAAACCAAATCAGTTATTTCTGGACGGATGGAGTAGTAATTATACTTCCTCTACCTACATGTCCTTACTTTCTCTATGTACGACAGAGTTCTGCTCTGGCTTTGGATGATTCAATTTTAGACGCGGATCAGGTTGAAAATCTCATAAAGTTTTGCCCAACAAAAGAGGAAATGGATCTTCTAAAGGTTATTTTAAATTAACACTTCCTTTTATTTTACCCATGTCCATTGTTAATCATGCATAATATTCTTCTCGAAATTTCTTGCAAAAGTTAGTAAAGTATTTTTTAATTTTTTGACTGTCAGAACTACACCGGAGACAAGGACAGCCTTGGAAAGTGTGAGCAGGTAAATCTATGTCTTTTGACTTACAAGTATACTCTCGTGTTTTATCTAAGTATACCTGATTATCTCATAATTAGAGCTCCTTTTCTGTTACTATTTCTCTGGTTGTATTTGATCTCAACTGAAGTTTTAATTATATGTTACATTTGTACTTCGGTTTACCTTACTATTTATCTTTATTCGGTATGCAGTTTTTTCTAGAATTGATGAAGGTGCCAAGGGTTGAATCGAAGTTTAGGATATTTGCATTCAAGATTCAGTTTCAGTCACAGGTCATACAGTGTTAGTTTTTTGAGATTAACGTCATTTGTGTTGTTCATGGCTTTCTCACTCTCCACTTATTTCTTTCCTGCTTAGATTAGGGATGTTAGAAGGAATTTGCAGACTGTGGGATCAGCTTGTGAGGAGGTAAACATTCTATCCACTCAAAAGTTTCTCACATCCAGTATTCATGTTTAGCATGCAAGAACTCATCTCGGATATGACAATCAGCTCAGAGGCTCTGAGAAGCTGAAGGTGATCATGAAGAACATTCTGTTAATTGGGAACACATTAAATGAAGGAACACCAAGAGGTAATTGTCTTTGCTAATTTCTAACCATCCTATTAGTTTGGAGGAATGGTCCAACTATCAACCTGTTGTATGATACTATCTTCCTTTCACTATCAAGAAAACAAGTTGTTCTGTAGATGGAACAATGTGAAACTATTTTGGGGAGTAGATTGAAAATGTATTGATATCAACATGTTGCATCTTCAGGGTTTTTAGGTTACCAAATAATTTTAACTTCCCGTGCTTCATTTTTTCTTGAAGAAAATTTGTTTTAATTTCATTTTTGCTATTTCCTTGCAGGCCAAGCTGTTGGTTTCCGTTTGGACAGTATCCTAAAACTTGTAGAGACCCGTGCAACCAGCAGTAGAACAACACTAATGCACTTTCTTTGTAAGGTACGGAAATAACTGCCAGACATTGATTGATTAAATAAGTGGAAAATGACATCGCATTGGTAGCTGATCCATGGCAGCAATCCCCCTAAAATCCCGATCCAGATCACGCAAACCACTTCATGGTTTGGCAGTGATCTGATTTGTGGCAGTTTGCCTTCCAATTCTGTGGGAGATGGGGCATGACAAACCATTGATGGTAACCTGATGACAAGGTGCATGAAACGTGCAGGGCGCACCCGCCTTCTTCTGGCTGCTGCTCATGCAGCCAGACGTCTTCCCTGGCCACATCCTTTTTTTTTGAGAAAACGCAAAGGAAACTTTGCGTTTCGTTTCATTGAAAAGACAGGTTTTGATACAATCCTCCTAAGAGGCAACCAACACTATTACAAAGGAGGAGGGGGGGGGGGGGTTGACTAGTGAACATCACAAGTCATTGGCACAACATCTTTATGCCCTTTGGCACCTGCTTGAATCCATGCTGCCACTTCGTTTTTGATTTCAGCAATCAGGATAGTGGCTGAAGGCCATGCACTTTCGAACACGCAATTGTTGCGGTGTTTCCAGATCATCCAGGGCACGAGGAGGGTGATGGATGCAAGGCCTCTGCGCATTGGTTTTGGGGTGTGTTGTTTTGCCGTGACCCACCAATCGTAGAGGGTAGCTTCGTCGCGTAGCAGCGCACATGTCATGCACAACCAGGAGAGGATGCTGTACCAGATCTGCTTGGGGAGGGGCATTCAAAAATGAGGTGGTGCATTGTCTCGAATTGCTGATCACAGAGCAGGCATTTGGAGTGATGTTGCAGCCCTCGTCGAGCACGCCGCTCCGCAGTCCAGCATTGGTCGAGGTTGGCTGGCCAGTGAAAGAATTTCACTCTTGCAGGAGCCCAGCTCTTCCAGATGAGCCTCCAGGTATCGCTGTTTGTTGCTCTGTGAAAGCTGGCTATATAGGCAGATTTGGCAGAGTAATCGCCACTGGATGTCCACTTCCACACTAGCTTGTCTGCCTCAGCGGACAGCGTCGTGTTTCCGATCGTGCGCCATAATGTGAGGTATTGGCCGATCTTGTGTATGCCCAGCACTCCCTGTATGTCTCGTGCCCAGCTGTTGGCGGCGAGACCATCCACGACTGTCCTGTTTTTGCGCCTTCTCTTTGGGATGCAGGCATATAGAAGCGGTGCCAGTTCGCGAACAGATTGTCCGCGAATCCATCTGTCTTCCCAAAACTTTTTCGTGCGCCCATCTCCGAGTTTCATGGTAGTAGAAGCGAAGAAGAGGTCGCGTTCCACAATAGAGAAATCGAGGTCAAGGCCACTCCAAGCTCGGTTCGTGTCGGTTTGGTTCAGCCACTGCCAGCGTAGGCGCAGCGCCATGCCTGTTCGTTCAAGGTTTTGCACACCTAGGCCACCAAGAGAGGTGGGTCTGCTGACCGTTTCCCAGTTGACGTGGCAGCTTCCCCCATTACTCGCTTTCCTCCCTTCCCATAGGAAGCCTCGTTCGATCTTTCCCATTTGCCCTGGCCACATCCTTGATGACACATCCTTGGCGTCCTAGATGAGATGAGGGGCATGGAGGTTTGAAAAGGGTGGATGCTTGAGAGGCAGAGAAGTGATCACAAGAATGACCTGTATGTGCACGTAGAGTGGTAACTCACGGCGCCTTTGGTTGTCTGGTCGATGCAAAACCGTTGCTGTTATGAATATGGTTTACACACCCAAAAGCAATGGGGGGCTTGGTGTTATTGTTCTATCTGTACAGAATGCCGCCCTCATGGTCAAGGTCAATTTTCTTCATAAATTCTACAATAAGGAGAACATCCTATGGGCTAACCTGGTATGGTGATAGGAAAACAGAACGCCCTCATTCCACTCGTGCGGGTTCTTTTTGGTGGCGTGATGTCTTCAGACTTCGTGAAAATATGAAAGAATCACCAAATTCCTTTGTGGAATCCCAGACTTCACTCTGTCGCCAATAATGATCAGCTTTGTTTTTGTGGAATAAACTGGGTGATTACCGCCATGAAGATGACTGGATGATATTGCGTAGGGGATTGGGGAGTAGAACATAGTTTACGGCAGTACGATCGAGGGAATAGACTCGATTGATTAATTCTCATCACTTGATCTAATCTATTACATGTTAGTCCTTATATATGATGATTATCTTACAAGTCGGACCGCAATTCTAACTCGATGGTATGGGCATGGTTGTAAAAGTAGACGCAAACTTAGAATCACACTTGTTATTTAAGAAAACCAATTGAGAATATTTTTCTGGGTTTATGGTGCTTATTTTGCATCCATACAGTATGCTTCAAAACTTAATGACTGGTTTAAGTGTTCTTCAGTCCCTTGCAGGGAAGTCACCGGAACTACTGGATTTTCACGAGGATCTTGGTAGTTTGGAAGCTGCTTCGAAGGTATTGTGCATGTTGTCTAATGTGGATAATTTACATAGATAATATTTATTATATCTTCTTAAGTTATTTAAACAGTTGCAACTGAAAGCATTGGCGGAGGAACAGCAGGCAGTTGTAAAAGGCCTAGAGAAAGTTGAACAGGAATTAACTGCTTCAGAAAGTGATGGGCCAGTTTCTGATGTTTTCCGTAAGGTACACTTGCCAACTTTTTCTGGTGTCTCGAGTCCATCAGATTTTATTGAAGCATTATTGGTGGCTATTTTATATGTTGTTTCGTTATGTCATCAAGCAGACGACTTAATGTTTTCTTGTATGGTGCAATGTAGACTTTAAAGGAGTTCCTTGATGCTTCTGGTGCTGATGTACGCGCCCTATCAGCACTCTATGTTGAAGTAGTAAGCCTTCCGTGGCCCTCATTGCTTTCATTACTAACAGTGTACACTTTAAATCTGCCCCCTCTTGACGTACAAGTGCTGACAGGGTAGAAGTGCAGATGCACTTTCCCTTTATTTTGGAGAAGACCCTGCAAAATATCCTTTTGAGCAAGGTAATTTCTTGCCAAGTTATCAATTGAATTGGTCTATGGGAGATGCTGATGAAAGAGCGTATATTTTATTTCCTCCTTTTTCTTATATGCTTGTGTAGCTATAGTGAAGATAATTTGTGGTGATCATTGATGCATATAGAAATTATGGATGTGTTTGGACTGATTTAAATGGTGTAGGTAAACTGTACCTGCCGGTCACCAAGACAATAATACATTTTCAATTGTTTTATGCAATAAGATAATTGATTTTTTCACTTGGAAGTCTGAACCAGGTTCAGAAAACTTCTCGAGATTCATTGGTAGCTGTTCAAAATTTGAACCTCAGCTGAATTAATGATGATTTTCTCCAAAGTACTCCGAGCTAGACTTATCGTGGCTTACTGCTATTTTCCGACTTAAGCCATTGGCTTATAGGGATCAGTCTCCAGTTTTATCAACACTGGTGGAGTGGTTGGGATCACGATTTACCTGGCATCTGATCTTGTCTGATTTGCTTATTTGCCTCAAGAAAACTCCTAAAATCTGCTAACTAGATCTTCTGTGTAATTTTTCTCTTCTGTTTTACACTTAAGCTTGCTCTCTTTGAGCCAGTGAACATGAATGTGAACTAGAAGAGTTTGTTTTATGCGATTTCAGACTTGCTTTATCATTTAATCAATGTTAAATGTCTTTCCTTCACTTTTAAAGTAAAAATATGATATCACTGGCCTTTGTTCCTTCTTTGATTTCCCCATGTACGAAATATTTGATTGTAAATCTGATATCCTCTTACTCATATTGAATCTTGAAAACTGTGCAGTTGCTTCAACCCTTCTGACCTTTGTGGGATTATTTCGGAAGGCACACGAGGAGAATCTGAAGCAGATTGAGGCTGAGAGGAAGAAAGCACAGAAAGAAGCAGAAAAGGAAGCATGCCAGGACAGAACTCCTGTAAAATCAAGAGATGGACTTGGAGACAGATCACCAAGGTCACCCTTCAAATGATATCCTCCCAGAAACTTGGATGTGGTCATCAGTTTTTCCTTGAGCAGACGACCTCTGCTAGCCATGCAGATCTTCAGGAGGCTCGACTGACTGTCGGCAAATGCACGACTTCCTTGGGGACATCTTATGCTTACAAGACAAGGTAACATGCATATACGCTTTTTTTTTCATTCTAACTTGTGAAATACTGTTACCTGTATCACCCTAACCTAGTAATTTATTTTGCTTCGTACAGATACTTTCGGTTGGACATCCATGCTTGATAGCTCATGACACTGTACAAAGCTAGCCCAACACCTAATGTAGGTACATCTGTACAGATATATTACTAGATTTCCCCCTTCTGTTTACACTAGCAGTAGCAGCAGGAGTAGGTCAGCTGTTGTAAACTAGGAAAATGAAAGGAATGTAAGAGATGATTAGTAGCTCAAAAGAAATAGAAAAAGGATTAGTGTTACCACAGGACTAACAGGCAGTTTTCTAACCATAGGTTGACACCCTTGGCCCAAACCAGTGATCCTACAAGATGTGATTCATATGTATGCTGATCTTTGGTCATTTATGTTCTGAATCCACCACAATGTACAGTCATGCTTTTGGTTTGTTGGCAAATCTTGTCTCAAGTGCTTGTGCACGTACTCAGAAGAGCAACATGTGATTGGTGTGCATATCGGTTAAAATGTGAGCTTCAGTGTTCTTGCCTAATGACGGTCAACACTGAAAAAAAGGCCTATGTTGCTTATTTGCATTGCACTCTCTTCCTTTTGGTCCCTAGTCTCTTGTTACATTTTGTCACTGTCTGATGTATCTCCTTAGTGCCTACGTGTCGGAGTGTGACGTGTGTGTCACGGTATCGTGTGTCACAGTATCGTGTGGGACCCATGGGCCGGCGCGTTGAGTGGGGTACATATACCCAATCCTGTAATGTGATGACTATGCGAGTAATGAGAAAGTAAACTCTGTCCAGCCTCTCTCTCTCTGTTCTAAATTTCTTACTCCTTCCTCACGAAAGCATCTGATCCTCTTTCTGGCAATCATACGATCAAGGTGGTACAATCTGGTATCAGATTTGGCGATCTCTAGGAGCGCTCCGCGAGTCGATAGGTTTGGGGGGTCATCCTTCGATCGCTCCCCCGGTAACACCCTCATCCTCGTGACGGCGTCAGGTTCGGTGGCCTCCCAATTCATTGTCGTGGTGCCGTAAAATCCCGAGGATCGGTTGGCACCGGTGGGTGAGGAGTTCATCACGGCGCCGACCAAGCCTTCTCTGCAGACATCCCTGGTGCTTGCAGCGATGGGAGAGGCGACTGCACCAGCACTCGAGTCCCTCACGGAGTGCAGGCAAGCGGTGGATCTGCTCCATGGTCGTGTTGCCGTCATCGACTCGACGCAGCAAGGGTTGGTGGTGCAGCTCGGTCTGGTTGCGGAGGCGGTGGAGGCGAACGACAAGGCACAAGCGGATACTGCACTCCAATTTCAGGCTCTTCACGACAAACTGACAGCCACGATGGAACGCATCGAACGCCAGATGCGGCGCTCTCCATCTCTCGAGGAGGATGATCCAGATCCAGGCGTGTCCATCCTGGGTGGTAAGAGCATTCTTCAACCCGTCCAGGTTACTTGGTCGGGCGACACACCAGGCGCATCTGCGTCAGCTCAGGTTCTGACTGGGAGTGGGGAAGGGCTGGTTTCTCCATGGCTGGGGGTGAATTCTGGGGTCGGAGGTGGCGCTGGTGCTGTAGTGATTGGTGGCGCAGGAGGCAGTAGAATTGGAGGAGCAGGCGGCGGTAGAAACAATTGCAATACTGATCCTATGAAGCATAATTTGAAGATGTCATTTCCACGATTTGATGGTGATCAACCGCGTATATGGAAGGATAAATGTCTGGATTATTTTCACGTTGTTCAATGTTCATGCATCTCTATGGTTAGTGTCTGCGACTCTGCACATGGATGGTGAAAGTGCAATGGAAGTCGCCTAGAGGGGGGGTGAATAGGCTTTGAAAATTATTACGGTTTAGGCTCAAGTAAATGCGGAATAAAACTAACGTTTAATTTATTGAGCAAAAAACCTAGCCACTAAGTTCACCTAAGTGCACCAACAATCTATGCTAAGCAATACAGCAACAAGGTGAAAGCAAGGTATAAATACTTCAAGCACGATGGCTATCACAGTGTAAAGTGCATAAGTAAAGGGCTCGGTTGAGAGATAACCGATGGACGCGGAGACGAAGATTTGTTTCCCGAAGTTCACTTCCAAAGAAGCTACGTCTTCGTTAGAGAGGTGCGATGGCGCAATGCTCTCCGAACGCCACAAATGGCTCACCTTGAGGTGTGGTGGCTCGATGCTCACCTAACGCCACATAAGGCCTCACCCCGGATGCGAAAGCACGCAACTCACCGACGCCACAAAAGGCTCACCCTATTCTCCCAAGTGCGCACCACAAAAGGCGGGCACTTGCTCCACTATGGGACGCTTGAGGGCGGTCACCGAACCCGTACAAGATTGGGGCTAACTCCACAACTCAATTGGAGGCTCCCAACAACAAAGCCATAAAAGGCTACAATGCCACAAAAGGCCAACAAAGACACAAAAGGCTACAAGACCACAAAAGGTCAACAAGACCACAAAAGTTCAACAACCCAACCACACAACCGACTAGGGTTCCAAGGAACCCAAGAGAAACAAGCCCACAAGCTTGAACTCGCCGAATCTCCGAGGAGAACTCAAACCTATGCACCAAATGCAAGGTCAAGTCCTTCTCTCCCAAATTCCAACAAAGCTACAAAAGCTATTGGGGGAATAAGGGAGGAAGAACACAAGAGGAGAACACAAAACTCTCCAAGATCTAGATCCCAATGATTCCTTCACAAAGAAGGGATTTAGCTTGGGGGGATTGTAGATCTAGATCTCCTCTCTCAAATCCCTCAAAAATATGCAAGAATCATAGAAAGGGAAAGGGGAGAGGGAAAGCTTCTTCAAGGTCAGCAATGGAGGATAGAGAGAAAGCCAAGAACCAAGAAAAGAGTTGTTACCCATGAAGGGGAAGAGGAGCCCCTTTTAAAGGGCTCCCAGATCTGCCCGTTATGGGCATTCGCGACTCCTGGCCGGAACTTCCGGTGGGAGGACAGAAGTTCCAGTGGCACACAGCCAACTGTCAAAAACTGCGGAGCGAGAAACTGAAAAAGCGAGTTCTGGTCGGAACTTCCCCGGTCCACCGGAACTTCCGGTGGGAGCGAAACTTCCGGTGGAAGTTCTGACAGAAGTTCCGACAAATAGACAAATCCAAAATAGAAGGTTACTGAACGTGAGTGGAACAAGAGCCGGAAATTCAACCGAAACTTTCGGCGGCAACTAGGCCTGAGCGGAACTTCCGGTCCCTGGCCGGAACTTCCGGTGGGAGCGGAACTTCTGGTGGAAATTCCGACTGAAGTTCCATCAAATAGCACATCCAAAATAGAAGATTACTGAACATGAGCGAAAGAAGACCCGGAACTTCCACCAGAACTTTCGGCGGCAAAAATGCCCTAGCGAAACTTCCGATGGCAGGCCGAAACTTCCGGTCAGGGAAAATCCAGAAACCAGAAAACCAGAAACGCAATAACTTTTCCATCCGAACTCCAAACGGGATGAAACCAATTTTGTTGGAAAGATAAAGACGAATAGAATCCAACAAAATACCATGACTATATATGTGAAGTATCCCCCAAGGCGTGGAGCCTAAAAACTCGCAAGATCAAAAACCGCAATAAGATATGCAAGTGAAATCCTTATTTGATCAACTAGAGCTTGTTATGATGATGACCACAAGCTGTAGATCCTCTCATGGACAAGAACCAAATAATCAATCAAGAAATATGATGCTATGAATGCAAAGGTTTGAGCTTTCTCCGAACGATGCAAACGAGACACCCGCTTGAGAGCCCCTCTTGATAGAACGACTATCTATCCTAAACCCGGTCTCCCAACTAACAACACAAGACCGGCAAAAGAAAAGCCCTATCAAGAACATACCTTTGTTGGAGATATGCCCTAGAGGCAATAATAAATGTAGTTATTATTATATCTTTGTGTTTATGATAAATGTTTACATTCATGTATTAACCAGAAACATTAATACTTGTGTGATTTGTAAACTAAATTAGAGTCCCTGGTAAAGCCTCTTTATAATACTAGCTTGTTGATTAATAGATGATCATGGTTTCTTGATCATGAACATTTGAGATGTTGTTAATAACAAGGTCATATCATTAGGAGAATGATATGATGGACATACTCCTATAGATAAGCGTAGCATAAAGCTCAAGTCATTTTAATAGTTCAATTGCTATAAGATTTCTGATACATAGTAACCTAATTCCTTCGACCATGAGATCATGCTTATCACCATCACCGGAAGGATGCTTTGATGACATCAAACACCACACCATAACTGGGTGGCTATAAAGATGGCATTGAGTGTTCGGAAAGTATGCGTTGAGACACATGGATCAAGAGTGGGATTTGTCCATCCATATGACGGATAGATATACTCTAGGCCCTCTTGGTGGAATGTCATCCAATTAGCTTGCAAGCATGTGACTGGCTCACAAGGGATCACATATCACGGAAACGAGAAAAGAGTACTTATCGGTAACGAGGTTGAACTAGGTATGCAGAGATACGACGATCAAAACCTCGATAAGTAAACTATCATGAGACAAAGGGAAATTGGTATCGTATGTAAGTGGTTCATTCGATCGCAAAGTAATCGTTGAAATATGCGGGAGCCATATGAATTTCCAGATTCCTCTATTGGTTATTGATCGAAGAAGTGTCTCGATCATGTCCGCATAATTCACGAACCGTAGGGAGACACACTTAAGAATTCGATGTTGTTGAGTAGTTATGGAATGATGAGAAAGAGACTGAATGTTGTTCCGAGTTTCGGATGGGATCCGGGATATCACGAGGAGATCCTGAATGGTCCGGAGAATAAGATTCATATAAGGAAAGTCCTGTTTCGGAGTTCGGGAATGATTCCGGTGTTTTCACGAGGAATGTTCTAGAAGGGTCCGAAAGGTCCGGCACTCCGGAGGGTAAGGGTACATGAATGTGTCATGACAATATGGAATGGTTGCATCATGTACTAGGTCAATTGGCTGGGCAAAATAAAGGGAGAAATCAAATCCTAGTTTGAAAGTCAAATGCCAATTTGAAAAAGTCAAACGGCAAGTTTGCTTGGTGGAGGGAGAGTAGGAAACCTACTTGGGGAGGAAGTCTCCTCCCTCCACCCGTCGGCCAAGGAGGCCGACTTGGGGGAGGACTCCCTCCTCCCAAGCCGCACCCTCCCACCTATATAAGGATGGGCAGGGCTGTCCCTCTCCCTCACACCCAAAAACCCTAGCCCTCTCCTCCAAGTCGCCGACGCCACCACCTCCTTGTGCCGCCGCCTAGGGCACCTCCAACTCGGCAAGTTGGGGTGTTCCCCAAACCCTAGACGCCGGCTACACTCTCCCCTTGGTGCCCTCTAAACCCTAGATCACCAAGGCCTCTCTCATCCTCGCTCCGGCTTAAGGCGAAGCCCTGCAAGGTCTCCCCTCTACTTCCGGTACCACGTCGTCGTGCTGTCGGAATTGCGAGGAGAGTGCTACAACCTCCGCTGCCTGTTGGAACAAGGGAGAGGAAGGTCTTCATCGAGTACCGAACGTGTGACCGACTGCGGAAGCGCTGCCGGAACGCAGCGCCCGAAGGATCGTCTACGCGATCTTGAGATCGGCAAGAGTACGACTACATCACCCACGAGAATCCGCTCTCGTTAACCGCTTTGGAATCTTCGAGGGTGAGTTCCTCTATCGACTCGTTGCTACAATCTAGTAGATAGATCTTGGCTTGTTTGTGTGCATGCGGTAGAAATTTTTTGTTTTCCATGCTACGAACCCCTACAGTGGTATCAGAGCCAGGTATATATGTAGATCTGTTGCACGAGTAGAACACAATGGTCATTGTGGGCGGTGGTGCTTTTATTATCAATTGCTTTTTGTGTACTTTGCATCTTGCGGTATGATGGGATGAAGCGGCCCGGGCTAACCTTACATGACATCGTTCATGAGACTTGCTCCACGCTCAACATGCAACTTGTATTGCATAAGTGGCTTTGCGGGTGCCTGTCTCTCCCATCATAGTATAGATCCAGTTTACAACGGGCACTTGATAGTTCAAGCATCAACGTTGTGGTTCTTGTTCGTAAGTTAGAGCGACACTTATTGAAAGCCCCAAACCACGTAAAATATGCAAAGAAAATTAGAGGCGTCTAACTTTGTTTTGCAGGGTGTGCTGTGATGTGATATGGCCATGATTGTGATTATATTTGATGTATGCAATGTTCCTTATTGTAAGTTGGCAACCGGCAGGAGCCATATGATTGTCTTTAAATTCTGTTAAGACCCGCGTGTCTATTCAAAGTAGTTGTAATAGTTGAAGCTGGTGGACGACAACCATGAAACGACGCCATTGACCTTGACGCTATACCAGTGATGATGGAGATCATGTTCGTGCTTGAAGATGGAGATCGGAAGCACAAGAAGAAAGGCCATATCATATCACATATTATGAATTGCATGTGATGTTAATCCTTTATGCATCTTGTATTGCTTAGGTAACAACGGTAGCATTATAAGATGATCCCTCATCCTTAGTAAGCATCGTTGCTAAAGCTCGTTGTTTTGAAGCACCACGTGATGATCGGGTGTGTTAGATTCTGCGAGTGTATACAACGTGAGCAAGCCAGATTTGCTCATGCGGAAGCTAAGGTTTGATCTTGATGAGCCTAGCATGTACAGACATAGTCTCGGAACACGGATAACCGAAAGGTAAAGCATGAGTCATATAGTAGATATGATGAACATGTTGATTGTTCGCCATTGAAGCTACATCAACTCTCGTGATGATCGGTTTTGATGTGGTGGATTTGGTTCGTGTGATCACTAAAACAATGTGAGGGATATTGTTTTGAGTGGGAGTTCACCTAGATTAATTTAACTATTAATTAGAACTCAATTTGTCATAAACTTAGTCTAAACTATTGCAAATATGTTGTAGATCAATGGCAGCCCCTACCATCAATTTTAATGTGTTCCTAGAGAAAGAAAAGTTGAAAAACAATGGAAGCAACTTCGCGGATTGGTTCCACAATTTGAGGATTGTCCTCAATGCTGGTAATTTGACCTATGTGCTGGATGCACCACTGGGTTACCCGCCTGCAGCTGATGCTACTGATGAAGTAAAGAATGTTTACCTCACTCGGAAGAATCAATACTCCACAGTTCAGTGTGCTATCTTGTATGGTTTGGAATCGGAGCTTCAGAAAAGGTTTGAGAACCATGAACCACATGATATTGTCCGTGAACTCAAAATGATATTTGAGGCTCACGCGGCAGTTGAGAGTTATGAGGCTTCTGAAAAGTTCTTTAACTGCAAGATGGAAGAGGGCAGCTCCGTCAGTGAGCATGTGCTTAAGATGTCTGGGCACGCAAACAAACTCCAAAGCTTGGGTATAGTGATTCCTAATGCTTTGGGGATTTTCTGTGTCCTCCAATCACTACCTACAAGTTACAAGAACTTTGTGATGAACTACAATATGCAAAACATGAACAAGACGTTGCCAGAACTCTTCTCCATGTTGAAATCTGCAGAAGTGGAGATAAAAAAAGAGCATCAAGTGTTGTTGGTCAATAAGACCACCAAATTCAAGAAACGCAAGACTAAGCAAAAGGGAAACTTCAAGAAGGGTGGTAAGAAAGTTGCCGCACCGACGAAGAAGACCAAGGCTAGGCCTAAGCCTGATACTGACTGCTTTTACTACAAGGGAGAGGGTCAGTGGAAGCGGAATTGCCCAAAGTACTTGGCGGATTTGAAGAACGGCAACATCAAGAAGAAAGGTATATCCGATATACATGTTATTGATGTGTATCTCACTAGTACTCGTAGTAGTGCCTGGGTATTTGATACTGGTTTGGTTGCTCATATTTGTAACTCGAAACAGGTACTGCAAAATAAACGGAAGCTAGCGAAGAACGAGGTGACGATGCGCATTGGAAATGGATCAAAGGTTGATGTGATCGTGGTCGGCACGCTACCTCTTCATCTACCATCAGGATTAGTTTTATACTTAAATAATTGTTATTTGGTGTCTGTGTTGAGCATGAACATTATATCTGGATCATGTTTATTGCGAGACGGTTACTTGTTTAAGTCCGAGAATAATGGTTGTTCGATTTATATGAGTAATATGTTTTATGCACATGCACCTTTGATAGATGGTATATTCTTATTGAATCTCGATAGTGGAAATACACATATTAATAACATTGAAGCTAAACGTTTGAAATTGAGCGATAACTCGACCTATATGTGGCACTGTCGTCTTGGTAACATTGGAGTGAAGCGTATGAAGAAACTCCATTCCGATGGACTTCTTGAATCACTTGATTTTGAATCACTTGAAAGATGCGAAGCATGTCTGATGGGTAAAATGACTAAGACTCCATTTTCTAGTATGATGGAGCGAGCTACGGACTTATTGGAAATCATACATACCGATGTGTGTGGCCCAATGAGTGTAGCATCGCGCGGTGGTTGTCGTTATGTTCTTACCTTCACGGATGACTTGAGTAGATATGGGTATATCTATTTCATGAAACATAAGTCTGGAACTTTCGAGAAGTTTAAGGAATTTCAAAGTGAAGTAGAGAATCAACGTAACAAGAAGATTAAGTTTCTACGATCTGATCGTGGAGGTGAGTATCTAAGTTAAGAGTTTGGCAAGCATTTGAAGAAATGCAGAATACTTTCACAATTGACACCGCCAGGAACACCACAGCGTAATGGTGTGTCCGAACATCGTAATCGAACTCTCTTAGATATGGTTCGTTCTATGATGTCACTTACAGATTTATCTCTATTGTTTTGGGGTTATGCATTAGAAACAGCCGCATTCACTTTAAACAGGGCACCATCTAAATCCGTTGAAATGACACAGTATGAATTATGGTTTGGGAAGAAACCTAAATTGTCGTACCTTAAAGTTTGGGGTTGTGAAGCTTATGTAAAGAAGTTACAGCCGGACAAGCTTGAACCCAAAGCGGAAAAATGCGTCTTCATAGGATACCCGAAGGAAACTATTGGGTATACCTTCTATCATAGATCCGAGGGCAAAATCTTCGTTGCTAAGAATGGATCCTTCCTAGAGAAAGAATTTCTCTCGAAAGAAGTGACTGGAAGGAAAGTAGAACTCGACGAGGTTGTTGAACCTTCTCTCGAACTTGCGAGTAGCGCAGCACCGGAAGTAGTTCCTGTGGCGCATGCACCAATAAGAGAGGAAGCTAATGATGATGATCATGAAACTTCGGTTGAAGTTGCTACAGAACCTCGCAGGTCAACGAGAACTCGTACCACTCCAGATTGGTATGATCCCGTTATGAGTGTCATGTTGGTGGACAACACCGATGACCCTGCGACATATGAGGAAGCAATGATGAGCCCAGATTCCAATAAATGGCAAGAAGCCATGAAATCCGAGATTGGATCCATGTACGAAAACCAAGTATGGACTTTGGTGGACTTACCAGATGGCCGAAAGGCTATCGAGAACAAATGGATTTTCAAGAAGAAAACAGATGCTGATGGTAATGTTACTGTCTATAAAGCTCGACTTGTCGCAAAAGGTTTTCGACAAATTCAAGGAGTTGACTACGATGAGACTTTCTCACCAGTAGCGAAGCTAAAGTCTGTGAGGATAATGTTAGCAATCGCTGCATATTATGATTATGAGATATGGCAGATGGATGTCAAAACAACGTTCCTCAATGGGGACATTGATGAAGAGTTGTATATGATGCAACCCAAAGGTTTTGTCGATCCTAAAGATGCTAACAAGGTGTGCAAACTTCAACAGTCCATATATGGATTGAAGCAAGCATCCCTAAGTTGGAATCAACGTTTTGATAAGGTAATCAAAAGTTTTGGTTTTATACAAACTTATGGAGAAGCTTGTATTTACAAGAAAGTGAGTGAGAGCTCTGTAGCATTCTTAATACTATATGTAGATGACATATTGTTGATTGGGAATGATGTAGACCTTCTTAATAGTGTCAAAGAATATTTGAATAATAGTTTTTCAATGAAAGATCTTGGCGAAGCAGCTTACATATTAGGCATAAAGATTTATAGAGATAGATCGAGACGCCTAATATCATTGTCACAAAGTACATATTTGGACAAAGTTCTAAAGAGGTTTGGAATGGAAGACAGCAAGAAGGGGTTCTTGCCCATGTTGCCCAATACGACCTTGAGTAAAACTCAAAGTCCAGCAACGGCAGAAGATAGAGAAAGGATGAGTAAGACTCCCTATGCCTCAGCCATAGGATCTCTAATGTATGCCATGCTATGTACTAGACCCGACATTGCATATGTTATTAGTTTAACTAGCAGATATCAAAGTGATCCAGGAGTGGATCATTGGACAGCGGTCAAAAACATCCTTAAGTACTTGAGAAGAACTAAGGATATGGTTCTTTCTTATGGAGGTGATGAACAACTCGTTGTTAATGGTTACACCGATGCTAGTTGGAACACCGATCCGGATGATTCTAAATCTCAATCTGGATACGTATTTACTTTGAATGGTGCAGCAGTTAGCTGGAGGAGTGCAAAGCAAAGCATTGTGGCGAGATCTTCAACTGAATCGGAATACATAGCTGCTTTAGAAGCTTCACAAGAAGCGATATGGATGAAGGAGTTCATTACAGAGCTCGGTGTGGTTCCAAGTGCGCTGGACCCAATGTCTATCTACTGTGATAACATGGGCGCCATAGCCAATGCGCAAGAACCAAGGTCACACAAGAAGCTGAAGCACATCAAGCTACATTTTCACGCTATTCGAGAACATGTCCAAGATGGTGACATAAAGATTTACAAAGTATACACAGATCTAAATGTGGTGGATCCGTTGACTAAACCTCTCCTGAGGGCAAAACATGACCAACACCAAACTGCCATGGGTGTTCGGTATATTACCATGTAATCTAGATTAGTTGACTCTAGTGCAAGTGGGAGACTTTTGGAGATATGCCCTAGAGGCAATAATAAATGTAGTTATTATTATATCTTTGTGTTTATGATAAATGTTTACATTCATGCTATAACAGTATTAACCAGAAACATTAATACTTGTGTGATTTGTAAGCTAAATTAGAGTCCCTGGTAAAGCCTCTTTATAATACTAGCTTGTTGATTAATAGATGATCATGGTTTCTTGATCATGAACATTTGAGATGTTGTTAATAACAAGGTCATATCATTAGGAGAATGATATGATGGACATACTCCTATAGATAAGCGTAGCATAAAGATCAAGTCATTTTAATAGTTCAATTGCTATAAGCTTTCTGATACATAGTAACCTAATTCCTTCGACCATGAGATCATGCTTATCACCATCACCGGAAGGAGGCTTTGATGACATCAAACACCACACCATAACTGGGTGGCTATAAAGATGGAATTGAGTGTTCGGAAAGTATGCGTTGAGACACATGGATCAAGAGTGGGATTTGTCCATCCATATGACGGATATATATACTCTAGGCCCTCTCGATGGAATGTCATCCAATTAGCTTGCAAGCATGTGACTGGCTCACAAGGGATCACATATCACGGGAACGAGAAAAGAGTACTTATCGATAACGAGGTTGAACTAGGTATGCAGAGATACGACGATCAAAACCTCGATAAGTAAACTATCGTGAGACAAAGGGAAATTGGTATCGTATGTAAGTGGTTCATTCGATCGCAAAGTAATCGTTGAAATATGTGGGAGCCATATGAATTTCCAGATTCCTCTATTGGTTATTGATCGGAGAAGTGTCTCGATCATGTCCGCATAATTCACGAACCGTAGGGAGACACACTTAAGGATTCGATGTTGTTGAGTAGTTATGGAATGATGAGAAAGAGACCGAATGTTGTTCGGAGTTTCGGATAGGATCCGGGATATCACGAGGAGATCCTGAATGGTCCGAAGAATAAATTCATATAAGGAAAGTCCTGTTTCGGAGTTCAGGAATGATTCCGGTGTTTTCACGAGGAATGTTCTAGAAGGGTCCGAAAGGTCCGACACTCCGGAGGGGAAGGGTACATGAATGTGTCATGACAATATGGAATGTTTGCATCATGTACTAGGTCAATTGGCTGGGCAAAATAAAGGGAGAAATCAAATCCTAGTTTGAAAGTCAAACGCCAATTTGAAAAAGTCAAACGGCAAGTTTGCTTGGTGGAGGGAGAGTAGGAAACCTACTTGGGGAGGAAGTCTCCTCCCTCCACCCGCCGGCCAAGGAGGCCGACTTGGGGGAGGACTCCCTCCTCCCAAGCCGCACCCTCCCACCTATATAAGGATGGGCAGGGCTGTCCCTCTCCCTCACATCCAAAAACCCTAGCCCTCTCCTCCAAGTCGCCGACGCCACCACCTCCTTGTGCCGCTGCCTAGGGCACCTCCAACTCGGCGAGTTGGGGTGTTCCCCAAACCCTAGCCACCGGCTACACTCTCCCCTTTGTGCCCTCTAAACCCTAGATCACCAAGGCCTCTCTCATCCTCGCTCCGGCTTAAGGCGAAGCCCTGCGAGGTCTCCCCTCTACTTCCGGTACCACGTCGTCGTGCTGCCGGAATTGCGAGGAGAGTGCTACAACCTCCGCTGCCTGCTGGAACAAGGGAGAGGAAGGTCTTCATCGAGTACCGGACGTGTGACCGACTGCGGAAGCGCTGCCGGAACGCAGCGCCCGAAGGATCGTCTACGCGATCTTGAGATCGGCAAGAGTACGACTACATCACCCACGAGAATCTGCTCTCGTTAACCGCTTTGAAATCTTCGAGGGTGAGTTCCTCTATCGAATCGTTGCTACAATCTAGTAGATAGATCTTGGCTTGTTTGTGTGCATGCGGTAGAATTTTTTTGTTTTCCATGCTACGAACCCCTACAACCGTTTCCTTGAGCATCCCACTTGAACTTGATGTAGACTGTCTTGTTCTTCTATAGTGGGAACACCTTTCTTGGATGCTCTTGCTTGATGAAGATGAAGACTTGCAAATTACTCCCCCATACTCCATGGGGAAACCTCTTCTTTGAACTTGTCTTCATCACTCCATGAGCACGAGGATGGCAAGCTTCAAGCACGAGATCTTCCAGAGATGGTGCATCTTGAGCTCGCCCTTCTTCATCCCTTCTTGAGGTTGATCCATCTTGATGCAACTCGTTGCACATGTCTTGATCAACCTTCAAGCTCCTTCTTTCTTCAAGATTCCAAGGG
Source organism: Avena sativa (assembly GCA_916181665.1). Classification (NCBI taxonomy): domain Eukaryota; kingdom Viridiplantae; phylum Streptophyta; class Magnoliopsida; order Poales; family Poaceae; genus Avena; species Avena sativa. Next base: position 128,575,582 of record OV702283.1, on the reverse strand, counting down.
GCACAAAGCCCTTGGACATTTCTTCATCTTCCAACCTTGAGACCAACACATGGCCCAAGCGATGCCAATGGACAAACCTACAAGTGAAACTCAATTTACACATTAGTCCATAGAGATTGTCATTAATTACCAAAACCACACATGGGGCATACATGCCCTTTCAGATGGCAATGCAGCACTGTGGATAAAGGCGTATAGGTTGCGGCATTCGATCAACTGATGATGGCAGTGGAGGACAAGTTTGGAGCCGATGATCATCGCAAATATATGAAGCAATTTCTGGCGCTGAAGCAGAAAGGGACAGTTGAGGAATATCATTTACAGTTTGAGACCCTGTCCTACCAGATATCCCTGCAAAATCCACACTATGATGAACAATTTTTTGTGTCTCAGTTTGTCAAAGGGCTGAAGCCTGAACTTCGGGGAGCAGTGGAGGCTCAGGTTCCAGAAACTGTAGAGAGGGCCATTCTTCTCGTTGTCGTGCAACAGGAAGTGTGTGTAGATTCCAAATACTGGGGGCAGAGACATGGCCACTATGCAAAAGCAGAGGCTGTCCCAAACAAAGTGGAGGCACCTAAGCCAGCCATCAGAATAGGAGGGGATATGTGGAAGGATAGGCAACTCCATGATTATCGCGTACTAATGGGTTATGTTTTAAATGTGGAGAAAAGTATGATCCCACACATTAGTGTCTCAAGAAACAAGGGGCAGAACTTCATATGGTGCAGGCTGCAGACACTCCTGAACTTCTGTCTGAAGAAGTACTGAATATGTTGGAAATGCAGGACCTGGCACAAGTTGAGCAACTCAGTTTATCCATTCATGCCTTGGCAGGAACTGATGGAGCACAGACACTGCGGTTGAGGGCATTGGTGGGTAACCAAGTTCTTCTGATATTGGTTGACTCAGGAAGCAGTCATAGCTTTATCAATGCCAACATGTTGGACATAATCAATTGTACAGTTCAAGACATCTCTGCAACTCCAGTGAAGGTAGCAAATGGAGAGCTTATGCAATGCAGCAAAATGGTGACAACCTTATCTTGGTGGTGTCAAGGGGAGACTTTCACAACAGATATGAGAGTGTTGGAGTTGGGAGTTTATGATGCAATATTAGGTATGGATTGGCTCCAACGACACAGTCCTATGGTCACTAATTGGCTCAATCAATGTCTGGCTTTTCAGTATAACAATAAGCTTGTCAAGTTACAAGGTATCCTGGCACCTGCTCTCCAACCTGTACAAGAACTCCCTATTGAACAACTAATTAAATGGTACAAAGGCAATGAGGTGTGGGCATTGTCCATTGTACAGACTGAATACTCCAAGGGAATAGAACCTGTACCTGAGGAAATACAAACAGTGTTGAGAGAATTCAGTGATGTGTTTGTCACACCCTCTGAATTACCACCTGCGAGGCCATATGACCATGCAATACCCCTTAAACCTGATGCTTCTCCTTTCAATGCTAGACCATACATATATTCACCTGCACACAAGGATGAGATCGAAAAATAGGTGTCTGAAATGTTAAAGGCTGGCATTATTGCTCCTAGTATGTCACCTTTTGCATCCCCTGTGCTCTTGGTCCAAAAGAAGGATGTCACTTGGCGTTTCTGTGTGGACTATCGTTGGCTGAATGACTTGACAATCAAAAACACATTTCCCATGCCAGTTATAGATGAGCTCTTGGACGAACTAGCTAGGGCTAAGATGTTCTCCAAGCTTGATCTTCGAACATGATATCACCAGATTAGAATGCTGTCGGCTGATGAGCACAAGACAGCATTCAAAACGCATCAAGGACATTATCAGTTTCGAGTGATGCCATTGGGGCTATGCAATGCTCCAGCGGCATTTCAATATGTGATGAACCAGGTCCTCCATCCCTGTTTATGGAGATCAGTGCTTGTGTTTATGGATGACATTTTGGTATACAGTTCGTCTTTGGAAGAACATATTCGTCATCTAACTGAGGTCCTTAAACTGCTGCGACAACATCAGTTATATGTGAAAGACAACAAGTGTTCTTTTGCCTGCTCTATCCTGGAATACCTGGGGTATATAATCTCGGCTGATGGCGTTGCCACTGATCCCAATAAGACTGAAGCAATGATGAAGTGTCCACAACCGACTACAGGTACAGAGCTCCGTGGTTTCCTTGGTCTCACAGGGTACTATCATAAATTTGTGAAAAATTATGCAATCATCACTCGTCCTCTTATCAATCTGCTGAAGAAGAAAGCTTTTTTCTGGGATGATCAAGCGTCTCAGGCATTCCTGGCACTCAAGGCAGCAATGACATCCACACCAGTCCTACAATTGCCCAATTTTCAGAAAACGTTTGTGGTCGAAACAGACGCCTGCGACACGGGCATTGGCGCAGTTTTGATGCAGGAGGATCATCCTATCGCTTTCTTGAGCAAGCCGCTGGGAAATTCGCACCATCAACTCTCCATTTACGAGAAGGAGTTTCTTGCTCTACTTATGGCAGTTGAAATATGGCGCTCGTACCTACAACGCTGTGAATTTGTAATCAAGACGGATCATCACAGTCTATGTTACCTTGAGGATCAGACACTGCAATCTCCACTTCAGCGCAAAGCAATGGCTCGTCTCATGGGATTGCAATTTTGCATCGTGTATCGTAAGGGAGCTGGAAATCAAGCCGCTGATTCATTGTCCCACGTTGGTCATCTGCTTACAATTCAGGCTTGCTTGAGGTTCAGTCGGCCTGGCTGCAAGAAGTGGTTAACTCGTACGCCACGGATGATGCTGCCCAGAAGCGCTTACATGAACTCGCGCTTTCCAGCCCCGATGAACATGTCTATTCATTACAGCATGGTCTCATTCGACTTCACGGGAGAATTTGTATTGGCGCAAATTCAGCGCTTCAAACCAAGTTGATTTCAGCGTTTCACGCAAGCGCCATTGGGGGACATTCAGGCGCAGAAGCATCTATCAACGATTGAAGAAGCTTTTTGCTTGGTCAGGTATGAAGCTTGCTGTGACTGAATTTATCAAACAGCGCGATGTGTGTCAGCATGCCAAGCACCTGAACTAGAATCCTCAAGGGCTCCTCCAGCCTCTTCCTATTCTGAAGGAGCTTGGCAAGATATCACAATTGATTTTGTGGAAAGACTGCCGTTATCAGAAGGGGCAAACACAATTTTGGTTGTGGTGGATCGATTTACCAAATATGCCTACTTTTTTCCAATGAAGCATCCTTTCTCAGCACCCCAAGTGGCTCGTGTTTTCGTTGATTCAGTGGTCAAGCTCCACGGTATGCCGCATTCGATTGTGTCTGATAGGGGAGCCCATTTTTACAAGTCACTTTTGGAAACAGTTGTTCGTGAAGTTAGGAACCGAGCTCAACTTTACGACAGCATACCACCCTCAGACTGACGGGCAGATGGAGCGTGTTAATCAGAGTCTGGAAATGTATTTGAGGTGCAACATTCAGGACAACCCAACTTAGTGGCGGAGATGGATCGCTTTGGCAGAATTTTGGTATAATTCTTGTGTTCACAGCTCTACAGGGATGTCGCCATTCAAGGCTCTCTATGGTCATGAACCAAACTTGGGTGCCATGCCATCCATTCCAGTGTTGCCGGATGCCACTGTCCCTGGTATGTTGACTGAACAGGATGCTCAATTGGCGCAATTGAAGGTTATTTAGCTACAGCGCAAAATCGCATGAAGCAGAAGTCTGACAGGAACAGAACAGAGAAAGAGTTCCAGTTGGGTGAAAAGGTACTGCTCAAACTTCAACCTTATGTGCAGAAATCAGTGGTCAATAGACCATTTCCCAAACTAGCTTACAAGTATTTTGGGCCTTTTGAGATACTTGAGCGCATTGGAAAGGTAGCATATAAACTGCAGTTGCCTGAAGAAAGCTTAATTCACCCGATGTTCCACGTATCCCAACTCAAGGAACACAGACCAGACTATAAGCCCGTCTTTGCTGAACTCCCAACCATACCAGCGGTTGACCTGAAGGACATCTTGCCTGAGAAAGCTATGACAGGAGAATGGTGAAGAAAGGCAATGCAACAATAACCTAAGTATTGATCAAGTGACATGGTTTGCCTGAAGATTTAACTACATGGGAAGACTGGGAGGTGCTGAAAATTCGTTTTCCTTCTGTCCTTGCTTGGGGGCAAGCAAGTTTTCCTCCAGGGGGTGTTGTCACGTCTGATGTATCTCTTTAGTGCCTACGTGTCGGAGTGTGACGTGTGCGTCACGGTGTCGTGTTTCACAGTGTCGTGTAGGACCCATGGGCCGGCACGTTGAGTGGGTTACAATACCCAATCCTGTAATGTGATGACTATGCGAGTAATGAGAAAGTAAACTCTGTCTAGCCTCTCTCTTTGTTTTAAATTTCTTATTCCTTCCTCACGAAAGCATCCGATCTTCTTTCTGGCACTGCATTTTCTGCATTTGTGGTGGATGGCACTGCATTTTCTGTTCCATACATGGGCATGTCATGGGATCTCATTATCTGACAGTTCCAAGGCACGAGTTTAAAACCTGACAGATGTGATCTCCAGGGTGAGGAGCACAACTTAGATATTCTGTACTGCAATGTCTTTTGCAGCAATGGTGTCCATGTGACACAAACTTTACTCAGCTGCTAGCGTCCCCCACAAAACAAACCAAAAGTAATTCAGAATGTTGAACCTACCACTACCCGCGCAGTGCAAAGTTCCTTGCTTATTCTTTTCAGTTCAACGGAATATACTTTCTGCTGTACAAATAGAATCATCTTTTACATGTCATTTCCATGCCAACAGAAGAAGAAGAAAAAATGAAGAAATAAACTAGTATATCCAGCAAAGGAAAAACAGAACTATCCCAATTCACTACTACTAGTATGTTTCTCTGGACCCTGCTTTCAAGAATTTCTCAGAATGATAAACCTATGTGGCTATATGTTTTCTAGTATGGCTTCGGAATGGTGAAGACGGTGACAGACAGTTGAGAGTTGAGGCGATCTCAGGCTCAGGCCTGGAGGTCGCCCTTCTCCTCGGGCTCCAGCTCTCTGAGCTCGTCGGCTTCGCTCCTCTTGCAGCAGCTCCTGTAGAAGATGCAGCTGACGATGATCTCGAGGACGACGCAGAGCGCGTGGATGTACGCGATGGAGAAGGCCTCGCCGGCGACTCCCGGCGCGAGCCTCCCGGCCTTCCGGCGCTGCGAGACGACCCGGAGCTGGAAGAGCGCCTCGGCCGCCGCCATGCCGAGGTTGGTGGGCAGCGCGAGCGCCAGCGCGGTGGGCACGCTGCCCCTGATCAGCACGCACGCCCTGAGCACCGCGGCGTGGCCCGCCACGCCGCGCTCCATGGCGGCCACGACGAGCGCGAGGTTGCAGACGACGGTGGCGACCCCGACGGCCACCGAGTAGGCGATGGCGCCCGCGGCGGAGAGCCCGAGCGTGGATGCGTGGGAGGTGAAGCCCAGGAGGTCGGCGGCGCCGAACGCCAGGAAGAGCAGCGAGAAGACGGCGGCGTTGGCGGAGAGCATGACGAAGGAGCCGAAGAGGTGCGTGGCGAGGAGCGCCGGGTACGCGCGTGCCACGGCGGCGCAGCGCGGGAGCGACATGAGCCGCCGCCGAGGGTCCGGCGCCGGGGCGAGCACGCCGGCGACGCAGGCCTTGGCGAGCAGCAGGAAGGTGAGCGCGAAGGGCAGCGTGGCGGCGAAGGTGAAGACGGTCTGCGAGAGCTTGCCGTTGAGCAGCGCGAAGAATGAGGACGGCGGGAACCCCGCGGCGTGGAACATCTCCCGGAGCCGCGACGACACGCCGCGCAGGGTCGACGAGGACGGCGCCATGGCCTGGGACGCGAGCACCGCCGCGGAGAAGGGCAGGGCGAGGATGGCGGCCACGGGGCTGAAGCAGTGGTAGCCGTTGAAGAATGCCGCCACCGCCGCCCTCAGCACCCTCCCGGCCCTCCAGGCCGTCGCCGTCGACGCATCATACCCAGCTAGCAAACCTCCCCTCCTCGCCATGCAGGTCTCAAATGAATCAAGGTCGATGCACGCACGGTACGAGGCGATCGAGGAGTACACAACAATGGAGTCGGTGTAGAGGTAGAGCTGGTGGTGGAGTTTTTATGGTTGCGAGGTTGCGTCGTCGCGTGATGGTTGGCAGGTCAAGAAGAACTGAAGGAGTGTCTGTCAGTTTGATCTCGGCCAGGCCAACCACCGGTCGATGAAACTGTGACCCTGTAACTGCAACGAAGAACCGGGGAAGAAGCAAGCCAGACCAAATTTATAGCTACTCCGGACTAATTATTAGGCTAGCAATTAATCATCTCCATTTTTAAGAAATCAGATGAGGACGAAGTTATCCACCGCTTGTTCTTTTTGGAAGGCTTGCTATAGTACTCCATCATCAAACTTATCGTCTTCCTTACCTATTAATTACAGCATCGCATTGTAGAGGTGACGTTGGGTGCAATGCAAGGCGATATGTATCGATGTTGGTGTGGAGAGTGACGACGAATAGGTTTCGTGCATCACATCGCACTCTATCAGAACCAACGGATATGCAGCTTTCGGACGTACATACGACAAGCTACAGAGAGAGCCATGCGGTGGAACCGTGGCGGTAGCGACGGTGCTCCGTCGATGGTTCCGACGTTCTGATTTTAGCCAGCCTATAAGACGATTCCTATTGGGACTCCCGGATCGTTTTCTACATGGACGACAGTAGCTAGAGCAAGTATAATAATGCACTACAGGAATGGGAAGCTACGCCGACGGCCAGTCGCTACGCCGACGGCCAAACATCGGGGCTGTCGGTGTAGCCATCGTCTAGGCCAGCTCCGCCAAGCAGCCGTCGGCGTAGAATTGCCCTCGGCATATCCTATGCTACGCCGACGGCTGCCCTCGGCGTAGCTATTTTTTATTTTATCTCATTAAACTTTGAAAAATCATAACTAAATCACTCTAATTTGGAAAAATACAAATAATATATCAAAATTTGCAGAAAAATAAGACCTATCTATCTACACTCAAATATTACATATTTATAAATAAAAATTAAGTAAAACATAAGACATTATATATAGTTTAAAACGGGCATAAAAAATTAAAAAATGATCGAAACAATGCGAAACCTTCGCTGGTGTTATATTATGTGACATAGTTAGAAGGAAAAATATCAAACTTGGTATATTGATTATGTCTCAAAGAAACCTTCACAAAATGACCTATCTCATTCGAAGTTTCTTGGCTTTCGGGTCAAATGACCAATGTTATGGCTAGAATCAAGGCATAGTTTGTGATAATGTGCCCATATTGTGCATACACATGCATCATGGGATGGCGAACAATGTTGCAGGAGAAAGTTTTCCTTTTCGTCGCACCAAAAAGCCATTTCCCATTTTCTGAGCACAAAAAACGGACGATTTTGTAAAGCAACCACCAAATGGCTAATTCAAAATGGTACCACCACATTTTACAAAAATACTATACCACCTTATATAGACAATGTCCCAATAGGGGAATCCGAAACCTTTCCGTCCACCTCTGGTGAAAAAGACAAATTCCTGCCGAATCGGTAGAAAGTGGGTCAGATATGAACTACAGGTACATGATCCGATGCTCATGTTTTTTTACAAAAATCATTTTTAGATTCACAATATGCTATTTTATCAAAGATCCAATGCAAGTTTAGCAAGGCTCGGCCCCGAACTAAGAATCTTCATGCCCGCCGTTCGACAAAGTTTGACGATAGTTTAAAACGGGCATAAAAAATTCAAAAACGATCGAAACAATGCGAAACCTTCGCGTGGTGTCATATTATGTGACATAGTTATAAGTAAAAATATTAAACTTGATATATTGATTATGTCTCAAAAAAACCTTCACAAAATGACCTATCTCATTCGAGGTTTCTTGGCTTTCAGGTCAAATGACCAATGTTATGGCTAGAATCAAGGCATAGTTTGTGATAATGTGTCCATATTGTGCATACACATGCATCATGGGATGGCGAACAATGTTGCAGGAGGAAGTTTTCCTTTTCGTCGCACCAAAAAGCCATTTACCATTTTCCGAGCACAAAAAACAGACGATTTTGTGAAGCAACCACCAAATGGCTAATTCAAAATGGTACCACCACATTTTACAAAAATACTATACCAACTTATATAGACAATGTCCCAACAGGGGAATCCGAAACCTTTCCGTCCACCTCTGATAAAAAAGACAAATTCCTGCCGAATCGGTAGGAAGTGGGTCAGATATGAACTACAGGTACATGATCCGATGCTCATTTTTTTACAAAAATCATTTTTAGGTTCACAATATGATATTTTATCAAAGATCCAATGCAAGTTTAGCGAGGCTCGGCCCCGAGCTAAGAATCTTCATGCCCGCCGTTCGACAAAGTTTGACGATAGTTTAAAACGGGCATAAAAAAATTCAAAAACGATCGAAACAATGCGAAACCTTCGCGTGGTGTCATATTATGTGACATAGTTATAAGTAAAAATATTAAACTTGATATATTGATTATGTCTCAAAAAAACCTTCACAAAATGACCTATCTCATTCGAGGTTTCTTGGCTTTCGGGTCAAATGACCAATGTTATGGCTAGAATCAAGGCATAGTTTGTGATAATGTGTCCATATTGTGCATACACATGCATCATGGGATGGCGAACAATGTTGCAGGAGGAAGTTTTCCTTTTCGTCGCACCAAAAAGCCATTTACCATTTTCCGAGCACAAAAAACAGACGATTTTGTGAAGCAACCACCAAATGGCTAATTCAAAATGGTACCACCACATTTTACTAAAATAATATACCATCTTATATATACAATGTCCCAACAGGGGAATCCGAAACCTTTCCGTCCACCTCTGATAAAAAAAGACAAATTCCTGCCGAATCGGCAGGAAGTGGGTCAGATATGAACTACAGGTACATGATCCGATGCTCATTTTTAAAAAAAAATCATTTTTAGGTTCACAATATGCTATTTTATTAAAGATCCAATGCAAGTTTAGCGAGGCTCGGCCCCGAGCTAAGAATCTTCATGCCCGCCGTTCGACAAAGTTTGACGATAGTTTAAAACGGGCATAAAAAATTCAAAAACGATCGAAACAATGCGAAACCTTCGCGTGGTGTCATATTATGTGACATAGTTATAAGTAAAAATATTAAACTTGATATATTGATTATGTCTCAAAAAAACCTTCACAAAATGACCTATCTCATTCGAGGTTTCTTGGCTTTCGGGTCAAATGACCAATGTTATAGCTAGAATCAAGGCATAGTTTATGATAATGTTCCCATATTGTGAATACATATGCATCATGGGATGACGAACAATGTTGCAGGAGGAAGTTTTCCTTTTCGTCGTACCAAAAAGCCATTTCCCATTTTCCGAGCATAAAAAACGGACGATTTTGTGAAGCAACCACAAAATGGCTAATTCAAAATGCTACCACCATATTTTACTAAAATAATATACCACCTTATATGGACAATGTCCCAACAGGGGGTTCCGAAACCTTTCCATCCACCTTTGGTGAAAAAGACAAATTCCTGCCGAATCGGCAGGAAGTGGGTCAGATATGAACTACATGTACATGATACGATGCTCATGTTTTTTTACAAAAATCATTTTTAGGTTCACAATATTCTATTTTATCAAAGATTCAATGCAAGTTTTCCTTTTCATCGCACCAAAAAGCCATTTTTCATTATCCGAGCGCAAAAAGGGAATTTTCTAAAGCAACCACCAAATAGATAATTCAAAAACGGAGGGTTTGTGATTAGTTGATATGGATATCATATTTGGATTCCTCTCATTTTTCTGATCAATTTAGACATATTATTTGTTAAATTCCGATTTATAGATTTAAAGATATTAATTATTCCATATTAAATAGAAAAATACAAAAAAGTAAAATTATTATATTTTTATTTGAATTCAATAATATTTTTACTTATTCATTAATTTATTTAAATAATTGTTTGTAATTTCAAAAAATACAAACATGTGACATGTTGATATAAGGGTTAATAGGATTGATATCATAGTATTGACAACAATGTATGAATTACTTTGCGGAAACAGATTCTGAAGGAACGAGGAAGTTAAGCGTGCTGGAGCTGGAGTAGTATTAGGATGGGTGACCTTCCTCGAAGTTCGACCAAGACTGCAATTTAATTAAATATTAAGTGTAATTAGTGTTAAAAATGTTCAAAGTGAGAGATTAACGAGTCAAACAATTCAAAGATTCAAAATTAAGAAAAAAAATAAAATAAAAAATTTAATTTTTTTAAAAAAAAATATTTTTGCAACCTGTCGACAAGCTATGCCTACGGCCGCTACGCCGACGACATTGCCCTCGGCGTAGCATACGCCGACGACATTTTGATACGCCGACGGCCTCTATGTGCTCCGCCGAGGGAGCCCTTTGCCGAGGAGGCTACGCCGAGGGCAGCCGTCGGCGTAGCATACGCCGAGGGCATTTTAGGCTACGCTGACGGCTTTTTGCCCTCGGCGTAGCGCGCGCGTCCTGTAGTGATGGGTTATAATCTCGCTGATATGGTATTTTGGTCTACGTGAAAGAGAGATAAGAAAAAAGAGGAGAAGTAAGCTCTCATATAAGAACCAGCTTTACATGTGCTCCTAAGTAGAAATATAAATGAGATAAAAAAGAATAAAAGAAAATGATATAGCAAGTACAATAAAGTCTAGTAAGCTCTCATATAAGAACCAGTTTTACACGTACTTCTAGGTAGAAATATAAATGAGATAAAAAGAATGAAAGAAAATGACAGAGCAGGTACTATAAGATCCAGTCAGCAGGCTATATGAGGCTGTTCATAGTGCTAAGTAACTTAGACTAATAACATATATATGATACTAATTTATGTTACTACCTTCATAGAGGATAGTAACATGTGTGTGGTGTCGGGCTAATTAATTAGGTTGTATGGTCTTAGTATGTGTGATGTTATGGTAACTAGTTAAGTTACTACTTTTCTCTTTTTTTATTAATTATCATCTTCTGTCACCAATTTGCTTACTTGGCATTGCATGTACATGCATGTTATTAGCTAACTTATTCCCACTATGACTAGCCTGACTTAAAATAGTATATTTATGTTTAGTTGGATGAAAGAGAAGAAGAGAAAGAAGAGGAGTGGGCTCTTAGAGCAAGGGCAATAGTAGAGCCAACTGTCGACAGCCATGTCCATGTCATATAGAGTCAATCTAATAGTCAACATGTACAATAGTTAGTGATAAAAATATAGCACTTTATAAATGTATGGCCCGCTTTATACTCTTACATAGTGCCTAAGAGCACGTGTTGCACCTGGCTCTTAACTAAGAGTCCACTTCTCTTCTCTCTCCTTTTTTTTCTCTCATCCAACTAAGTATAAATATACTATTTTAAGTCATATAGTCTACTGACTGGATCTTAATGGGCCAGCTGCAGCCCATGCTCCTAGGCACTATGTGAGAGTGTAAAGCAGGCCATACATTTATAAAGTATTATATTTTTATCTCTAGCTATTGTACATGTTGGCTATTAAATTGACTCTATATGACATGGACATGACTTATAGCCGGCAGTTAGCTTTACTATTCTCCTTTCTCTAAATAGTACCAATCTAAAGCTAATTTTTTGTGACATGGTAACTTCTTGTAGCCAGCTTCTGGCTATACTATTGTTCCTCCTCTCACTGATGCTGAATGGATCGGTTATCTTTCATGATGGCCCACGTAAGTGTAGTTTATTTTACCCTAATGTACAAAGCTTTGTGACCTCTATCACTATAAAAATGGCAGCAAAGCTTGCAAACACACCAAAGAAGGCGTCAATGAAGGGACCATGAAATGACTCCCCTACATGTTTCACCTTCACTCTGAACATGACGTGTGAGATAGTGAAGAGTGGCGCCGATGAAAGAATTCGAGGAGATCCATATGAATGCCTGCGCCAAAGATCTGTTCGAGCACGACGACACTAAGGTTTTAACAACTCAGGTGTACAACCACCTGAGAAAGTGGAGGGTACGTTGGATCCAGATAAGCAAGCCGGGAGATCTCAGCACCGTGTAATGGTGTGAGGAAATCTACACGATTCTTCTGTCCACTCAGCACTACCAGGGGTATGTTCATGTTACGACACATGATCACTTACTTCACCAATTGTCTCGCATGATCGCTCCCTACACCAAATTGTCTCACATGATTACTTCCATTCACAACTTACACACTCTCTTGCAATTGTACGATCACCCCAAGGATACGGATTACTTGAACAAGCCCATCTTGAACTATGTCCAGATGCAGAGAAGATAAGACACTGGGTCAGGAGAGCCCCTTGGTACTCCTGCAACTGAGGACGATGACACCCAAGAGTCTAACACCGCGATCTTTGATGGCCACGGCAAGCTTGCCGATGCTCGGGCTGCGGCTGTTGCTGCTAATGGAAAGAGGAAGAGGGTGTCCTATCTAGATCCTAAAAATTTCTTATGGCTTGTATATTTTGATGAGGTGATATATAATAACCCCTCATCTGATGGAGAGTTGGCAGTGGTAGGATGAAACCCACTTTTGATGTGGTGGTAGGTTAACACCATGGTAATAGGATGAATTTGTGATCCCCTTTTATAAATAATCATGCATGCACCTGTTAGTATGAAGTTGTGATGCTTGTTATGATTGCTACATGCATATGATGATCTTGTGATGTTATACATTAACATGTTACTCTTATGACTTGTAGAGAAATTACTATGTGGTGTACAGAGGGGGGTGTCCAAGAGTGTCACCACAAATAGAGTAAGTGCTAGGATCAAGTGAACTGTTACACCAACAAAAACTATGAAGGGTTTGACACTATGGAGGAGGCATAGGAGGCCTACTTCACCTTATTTTCCCATGAGAACTTCCACTACTTGGTTCATGAGAACAACAACAATCATGGAGAACAACAAGTAGATAATGTTGCCGAGGGAGAACAAGAGGTGCACTTTGTTGCCGAGGAAGAGCAGCAGGTGCAGTTTTTTGCAAAGGGAGAAAAACACCATGTCCAATAGGATAGCCTCAATGATTTTATCATCATTGTTCTCCTTATGGTGATCTTGAAGTTGATCTTCTACTGGGTTCATGTGTATGAAGATAAAATGTATTTCTATGTATCTCCTAGTGGTAATCGCACTAGATTTTGAACAAGGTAACCAAAAGGGACTTTGTGTGGGCAAACAAACTAGAGTTCGTTGCATGATAATGGGTCAAAAGTATTGTGTGCAGGCAACCAAACATAGTGGGGAGAATTTCCCAACCCATGCACCCACCCCTCATGCAGGCAACCAAACGGGCTACACAACATGGCCCAGAGGATATTTTAGGCTATCCATGTTCCCATTGGCCCTGCTTGCCCGGGCCGAGAATCACACGTCGGCTACCAAACGTGACCTTCGTGTCCCTAGCATGCTCCGATTTTATGAGGTACTTTCTCTCATGTCTGTGATATATTGATCATATCATCTGAAAGGACATTTACTGTCATAATCAGTTTTGGTGTTTGTTAACAACAAAGTAGATCATTTTACAGTATGCTATTGTCTAAAGGTTGATATAATGCAAAGTGAAAAGGACCCTTAACCTACGGAACTTTCCCTGCAATATTTACATGTTCTTAGGAATTACAGACCGGAGTCTCTGGTCTGGCTGGACCAGAGTCTCCGGTGTGGTCCGGAGTTTCCCCAGGAATCCCCGGAGGGGGCTCTAGATTTCTGCCTGGGATAGTCTGATAGGTGGTCCGGAGCAAAGTCCAGATACTGACCGGAGTCTCCGGCCCAAGCCTCAGACTGGCGTCTTCGGTGTGGCTAGACCGGAGTCTCCGGTCCACTTGGCTCACAGAAGGGCTAGGACAATCTGTATGCTGGTCCAGGGGCTGGTCCCGAGATGGGCCGGAATCTCTGGCGTAGACCGAAGTCTTCGGTGTGCAGGCCGGATTCTTCGGTCTGAATTTTCTCCAACGGTTAGAAAACGGTTCAGTGGAGTGAAGGGCTATAAATAGAGGGCCTTATCCCCTTCCTCCAACGGCTCTACCCACTGAAGAACACCATCCCCATTTGAGCCACCAAATCAACAATATCTCTTTATCCAACCATCCAAAGTCATTGATCTTTGGAGTCGAAGGAGGGGGCCTTGATCTACAGCTTCACCAAGAGAGATCTTCATTTCCGCCTCATTCACTTGAGGTCTCTCATGCTCTAGTGTTTCTTTGGAAACCCTAGCTTTTGATTTAGTTCTTACAAGATTGTCTTTGATTGTTTGACAGCTTGCTTGTATTTGGGAGCCTCCAATTAAGTTTTGGATGAGTGCCTCGAACTTGTTGTAAAGGTGTCAGCTTCCACCTCGAAGGTTGCCGATATAGTGGAAGAGGTGAATCAAACCCTTTGGGGTGAGGTTCATCGGAGAACAAGGGAGGCCTCTCGTGGCGTTGGTGGTTTGAAACCACCCCCTCTCCAAACATAGACGTACTTCCCCTCAAAAGGAAGGAACTACGGGAAACAAATCCTTGTGTCTCCGCGTTCTCCACTTTGGTTACTTCTATCCTTTACCGCACTTTACTTTACTTGTTCTTGCTTAGTGTTTGTGCTAGTTGGTGCTAGTTTGAAATATAGGTAAATTCACCTTAGTTGCATAATCTAGAGAATTTATCTTTCTTGTCAAACCCTAATTTGAAAAAGAAGAAAATTTGAAGTAGCACCTATTCACCCCCCCCTCTAGGTGCCCATAAGATCCTTTCATCATCGTCCTATTAAGGGGAAAGAGTTCTCAGTGTCAGTAGAAAATGTCTTTGGGGCTATTTGGCAGCCTGCATCCATTTTGGGGCTCACTAGGGCATGCCCATGATCAGCAGGGCCACACTCATACAACCCAAAATCCATATTATGCAAGTTGTTTGGTAGACTGCATATCATTTGGTGCACCGGTTGGGCAACTAGGACCATGTTGTTTGGTTGCATGCACACTGCGCTTTTGACCCATGTCATGCATTTTCGCCTTATTTGGTTGTGGTCACCTTGCACTTTATTATGGTGAGGTTACCATGACCGGATTGAGAGGAATACCACAAATATGGATAAGAACACACAATCATGATCCCCACAACCATGATCCCCATAAAGCATGATCCCCACAAACATGAACAACACAAGAAAAAGGGGATCATAGTTGAACATGAACAAATGAACACCCTTAATAGTCATAAGAAGCATGATCGTTGCCAAAAGTGGATCACAGTTTGACATACAACCATGGTGTTAATCTACCACCACATCAAAAGTGGGTGTCATACCACCACCAGTTCACCGTCAGCAGTACAAGAAGGTGCAACAAAAGAGTCAACCATCACAGATTTCCTTGAGCATCTTCAGCTTGGCCTTGTTAGCATCATTGTCTTTGAACAGTTCATAGAGCATGTACTCTAGTTTCTTATTTTCCTCCTTGAAGATCTTCCAGTCATCATCCCATTGCTTCTGCTTCTCTTTGATTACCTCAGCCTAGGATTTCTTCACGGTATTCAACATCTCAACCTCATTACTCAACTCTTTAGTCTCCTTAGATCTCGCATTGTTGTCATTCATCCTATACAAGCTCTTCTCCAATGTCTTCTTCTCTATTTCTTTGATGAATCTATTCACATCAACTAGTAGACTTGAGTACTTTTTTTGTCAAGCCTGTTCTTATCATCAGACAGTTGCTTCACCAACTTCGCATTCTCAACCCTCTCATCGATTCTTGAACTCCTGGTATCATCATACATCCCCCATAGCTTTGCAATTGCATTCTTAGTAGAATCTGGACATCATTGTCCACCCAAGCCACAAACCCATAGTTTTTGACCTCCTGTAGGTCAGAAATTCGTTGGCATAGGCCTACTACTTGACAGACGAGTGAATGGCGATACAAGGAGCTAAGAAATTACATTCTGAACTTGGTAGAGGTAGAATCTGCGGCCTGTGTTGGTTTCTTCAAATGTAACACGCCTGATAGGCTCAAGTTTATGGACGTGGCAGAGCTCGGGACAATATTTCATTATGCCACAGAAGCTGGGATATTCGTAGGAGTCAGGAGCATAGTCCATGTCCGTGATGTCCTAGCACACCAAATCGAGTTCATCTGATTGTAAATCGAGAATTCCTAACTAGCTACCAAACCCTAACCCTATGAAAGAATTGGGGGAAAAGTGGACTTACCCCTAAATACGATTGAGAGGACTTTTCGTCGTCATTCCAGCTCGACATGGCGCCCTACCCATCGGTTTTGTCTTGCCAGGGGCGTCGTCGTTGTCACTGCCGGTGGCCGAATTTGACCGAGGAAAGGCAAAAGGGGAACATGTGGATCTGGTTTTGGCAGTGAGCGGGTAGGGTGTGTCTCGGCGGGGGTGAGGGAAAGGATCCTGCATCTTTTCCAGGCCAGCGGTAATATCCTGCCTGCTCCATCATCGGCCGAGCTCGTGGAGGGGAGCGCCGCTTTTTCATCCACATGGCGCACGATGAGGGTGGCTTGCTAGAAACGAATGATTCAAGCATAGAAGTTGGGTCTGGCCATGGGATACTTTATGGTGCACGCTGGCGCAGCCCAATGCCTCATGCGGGTAACCAAACAACCCAATTTCGCCTCCCGCGGGCCTGCCTGGAGGGTATGCAGGCTACCAAATGCTCCCTTTTTGATTTCATAGAAATACATAGGGGCTTATGACCTCACCATCTGAAAGAACATGTGTTCCCACATGTGTGGTTTTGGTAATAAATGACAATATTTATGGACTTAGGTTTGCATTGAGTATTACTTGTAGGATTTTTCCATAGGAAATGCTTGACCATATGTTTGCTTCAATGTTGGAAGAAGAAGAAAGTGAGGAAGATCAAGTGTTGATCAATGCTTTCAAGGAATGATCCAGAGATTGGTCAAGTAGAAGTTGAGCCTATGGCAAGTGCGTCCTGAACAAGATGATGTGATATCTCATGTGTACCTTTAATACACCAACATAATAAAGAAAGAAGAAATGAAGTGCAAGTTAAAGATGTGCCATCTCGAAGAGATCATATGCTTGAAGCTGGCGCAATCAAGAAAGGTGCTCCATCTTGAGGTGTAGAAGATCGTCATCATCAATACCAAGTCTTCATGGAAGGTTCAGACCGGAATCTCTGGTCTAGGCAGCCGAAATCTCTAGTGTGTATCTGAGCAGATGTCCCGTGCCAGTCTGTATAGGGGTCTAGAGACAGGCCATATTTTATCTGGAATCTCCGGTGTGTAGTCGCAGGCCATAATCTCTAGTGTGCAAAGACCGGAGTTTACGGTGTTCCCAAAACCAGAGTTTCGACACAAGTGTCTGATGTGATCATCAAGATCAAGTGGAATATGCGCAAGGCAAAGGTATGATCATGATAGAGTTTCTTTCTTACCGGTCGTCTGGTGTTAGTTGGGGAGACCGGTGTATAGGATAGATAACCATACTATCAAGAGGGGATCTCAAGTGAGTAACTTGATCATATCCCTCGGTCATCTTTCTTGGTTCTTATCCATGAGAGGATTTAGATCTTGTGTCAGCCTCCACGACAAGCTCAAGTTCATCAAAAACGTATTTCATATGCATTCTCTTTTGTGTTTTCGATATTGGAGGTTTTAACGGTTTGTGTTTTTAGATAGGTTAAACCTTTCATCATTTGGTTCTATCCTCCCTTTATGGACTATGATGGTTCTCTGCATGATCTTGTAGATCTCATTACTATCTTCGAAACAAGCTCAAGATCATCAAAATCAGAGTCCATATGCAAAAGTTATGGCTATTTTCGTATTGGTTTTTCTGTCAGTATTCGGGAGGAGGGAGACTCCGGTCCTGGGGGTCGGAAACTCCGGGATAAGTGGTCTAAAAAGGCTAGTTTTCGGGGGGGGGGGGGGGGCTATAAAAGGCCCCCTTCTTCCCCAAGGTTCTAGCGTCTTGCATCCTCTCTCCACTCCATTGTTTCTACCTTCTAGAGCTTGCAAATACTCTAAATCCCTCCTATGATTCTTGCATATTCTTGAGAGATTTTAAATAGGAGATCTAGATCTACAACCCCACCAATCAATATCTCCTCTAAGTGAGGGGAACACCTTGGGATCTAGATCTTGGAGCCTTTTGTGGATTCCCTCCATTGTTCTTCCTCTCTTATTCCCCATAAGATGTTGTAGCTTTCGTGGAATTTGGGAGAGAAGGACTTGAGCACTTCTTGTGTTCTTGACATTGCATTAGGTGCATCGCTTTGAGTTCTCTACGGAGAATTTGGTTGGTGAAAGTGAGAAGCTTTTACCTCTTATGTTCTTGGAATCCTAGATGGCTTATTGTGCTTTGTGGATTACTTGGGGCCTCCAATTAAGTTGTGGAGCTTTCCCCAAGCTTGTTTGTTGGGAGCCTCCAATTGAGTTGTGGAGAATTTCCCCCATCTTGTGAGAGGTTTCGGATTGCCACTGACAAGTGCACCGATAGTGGAAGTGTGGATTGATACCGTTGGGGTGAGATTCACAGGAGATCAAGGGAGGCCTTTTGTGGTTTGAAACCAACCCCTCTCGAAACAAGACGTACTCCATTTTTGGGAGGAACTCGATAAAACATCGTCATCTCCGCGTGCCTCGGTTATCTCTATACCCGAGCTCTGACTTATGCACCTTACTTTGTGATAGACTTCGTGCTTGAAGTCTATATCTTGCTATCACATAGTTGCTTTTCTTGCTTAGCATAAGTTGCTGGTGCACATAGGTGAACCCTAGTTGTTCTAGGTTTTGTGCCTGACAAAGTAAACACTAGTTTAATTCTGCCTTTGTTGAGCCCCTCTTGTAAAAGTTTTAATCCGCCTATTCACCCCCCTCTAGGCGACATCCGTGATATTTCAATTGGTACCAGAGCCCGACTCTCATTTTAGGCTTCACCGCCTTGAGAGTAATGATGTCGGCTAGGGGATTAGTGCATAATGACTTGTTCAGATTGGATGGCACAAATTATGATATATGGAAAACTCGTATGCTTATTCATTTTCGGGACATGGACCAAAATATGGAGCGTATTATAGATATAGGTTTTTCTCCTCCTATGGATTTCAAAAATCTATCTTATGAGGATGGGAAAAACTTATATATTGATGCTCAAGCTTCTAATGTGCTTGTTAATGCTTTCATCTATGTAGTTACTTCTTCAATCATTCCTTTTTGGAGTGCTCATGAGTTATGGATAAAACTTCAAGATAAATATGTCGTGTCCAATATTTTTGAGGATGATTGTGTTGCTTCCACTTTCGGTCGAGATGAGTTCTCATTTTCTTACACTTCACGAAAGTGTGGTAAGACTCAAGGTAATGAAATGGTGAGTAGTGGTGAACAGTGCAATGTTGATAGTAAGCTTATTCTTTATGATCCTTCATCCCTATCCCATTGCAATGCTTCACCTTTGGACTTAAATACTTATAGTACTATATATGATTTACATGCTCATGTTCATAGTCCTTGCATATCATGCGTAAGTTGTTTGAATAAATATCATGATGATATGCTTGCTATGCCTTGTTGCTGTAGCGACCTCGGATCAAGTAAGATCCTAAGTCCCTGTGATTAACATGCTAGTCCCTGGATCAATAGCTAGCACTCACAGTCGATGAAATATCATGTAAAACACAAAGTCTTTATCACACGGGGAATCCAGAGTATGAATTTATTACAAATTTGCTTAGCATTAAGCTAGCTCAAATAACAGCGGAAACATAAAGGCAGCTTGAGTTCATCAATGCCCCAGGCTTGTCGAGTGTAGACTCGCGATCCCTACGCACCTTTCAATCTTCGGATTCTGCACATAAGACGTGCAACCAACAAGTTGGGTCAATACTTTGAATGTATTGGCAAATTACACCAAGGAGAGAAAAGACTATCTCTACATGCAAGGCTAGTTTAGGCTATAGAGTTCATTTGCTCAAAGCTAGTTTTCCTAAGTAGAGATAAGAAGAGAAGATTTTCCCTACTTTGTAATCATTTACTTAGATAAAATAGGGTCGAATGCCACACGGGGATATTACTCACCAAGTGTCCAAACAACCAAACACTTGGACATTACGCACCAAGTGTCACTTGGATATTACACACCAAGTTCCCAAAATCCCACCCATTGGCGATATTACGCACGCCATGGGGTTTCAAAACTTTGTTTTAGAAAAGAGAGAGGAAAATCCTTCAGAGGCTCCATCCTTCAGATGCTCAATGTTGTTCTTTTTTCCGTGAACACGGCTGATCGATCAGATTGCAATACTCTCGAGAATTTGTACACTTTACCCACAATCCACGATCAAGTCCTTTACAAACAAGACCATGGCGAGAGTTTCCCTTAGTAGCCCCTCTACCTTCCGGATCCAACCGTGCCAAGAACCTCCAAATGTTGGTACCCAGGTGAGGTTTCCCACTAAGTACTAGGCCAAGACAGAGCCCATAATGTATTGTGGTTGCACTGAAAGCTTCTGAATTCTGAAACATGGCAGAATTCTTTGATTCCTGGGCGGCCGTCCTCCACCAAAATCTCACTCGTTGTCCTGACAACCATTCCGCCCAGAAGAAAACTTAGTTTTATTTTTAAGTGGATTTGCGAAGAAAAGTTTGCTCTAGAGAGCCTTTACACTTAGAAAAATTCTTTGTCTTTCGAACCCCCCAACGGCACTTTGTATATATATAGCATAGCAAGCAATACTTAGCAAAAACAGGGGTAACCTATTAGGAGGGATAATCCTATGTATAGAGCTACTCATGGCACACTACAAAATCATCGCACTTTCAAAATAATACTAAGGAAAAATTCTACTAGAACATCCTACACATGCATACTACAGAATTTTGAAGATCACATGCATAGAATCAAAACTGGGACAAAAATTATGAACAAGTGGTGTAACTTGCCTTGATCCGAGCAGCACTCTACACAATAGCACTCCTTAGCGCACTCCGAACAATCTAACGAATCACAAATATAGATCTGATCACAACTTGCTCAAAACATGTCACATAGATAATCATGCATGCATGCAACATGGTATTTTATGCAAGATTGGTTTTCTTAACTGACCAAGGTAGCATAATTGGGTTGCAATAGTGTTAAGGGTGTTACTAGGATTGATTCCTCATGGGTTTAGATCTATTTGGGTCACTAATACAATTCATAGGGTTAAAAGGAGATCCAACCATCTAATTAGCCCCAAATTAGATCTAATGATCTTAAGCAAGGTTTTATAATTTTGTTCAGTAGGTATTACGGAAACAAGTCAACGCAACAAAAATCAACTAAAACGGAGTTCTAATAATTTTTCTATGAATTAAATACTCAAATCTAATGGTTAAAAACTACACCAAAAACCCTACTGTAAACTTGGAATTTTATTGCAGATCTGGGTTCTACATAAAATTATGAATCCAACGGTATATTATAAGCTAAATTTGGCCAAGTATTTAATTTTATATGAATTTCGCAAGTTTTTAAACTAAATCTGCAAACAGATCTAGTCCTAACTTAAATACGCGCCAGGTGGCAGCCTCCGATTGGTCCAGCTGGCAAGGTGGGGGGGTGACGCGGCGCGGGCGCGGTGCCGACACGCTTTGCCACACGGCAGCGTGGGATTCGCTGGTACCCCTTCGAGTTGGCATCTAATCTGAGCCGCAGATCGTAGATCGAACGGATAGGAGGGGCGAGGCGACTTACTGCGGTGGCGACGACGGCGTTGGGCGGCGGTGGCGTCGGCGACGATGGTCGGCGGCGCTCTGGTGGCTCCCCGAGGTGGCGGTGTGGTCGACGGGGCGCGTCTGGTCCTGGCGGTCACGCTCGTGGCCGCGTCGTTCCTCCTCGCTTCCTCGTCTATCGGCAGGGTCCCGCCGGCCTTCTCCGTCCCTGGCGGTGCTCCGGCGAGCAATCGCGGGCGCGTTTCTGTGAGAGAGAAGGGGAAAAGCACACGGCGTGAATCAGTGGTGGATGGAGAAGGCTCCAGAGGGAGAAAGGAGTAAGGGGAGGGCTCCGAACCGTCTCGACGAGGTTTGCCCGCCGGCGGCCGGCGCGAGAGGTTGATCGAGGTAGGGTTTTTAGGGAAAAGAGGAGAGGGGTCGATGCGATGCTTCTTAAGGCGGGTATGGCGTGGGTAAGGGGGCAGGACGCGGAGGAATCGCGGAGTCTGGCTCGGGTTGATCCCGTGTGCGCCAGGGACTCGCCGGCGACACGGAGAGGACGACTGATAGGTGGGCCCCGTGCGTCGGTGGCGGAGGGGGAAGTGGGCTGGCGCGGGCGCTGGCTAGCTAGCTGTTGCGCGGGTGCGGGTGGGCTGGCGCAGCAGCCCAGTTAGGTTAGGTCGTTGCCCCTTTTCTTTTTTTTCCTTAAACATTTTTTTCATTTTCTGTTTTAGTAAAACTTAAATAACTTTTGCATATAAAGTCAAAAAGTGATGAAACCAACTTCTAAAATTTTGTAAAAATAAGGTGGTCATCTTTGGACCATGGCTTAATGTTTTTACATAGTTTTTAGAAGGGTCAAGCTTGTCCACTACAATAGTGCTTACATAAGGAAATCTTTAGTGGGGTTTTGGTAGGTTTAGATGTTTGGATTTTGTTGCAAATTTTATTCGTAGGATGCAATGATGCAGGGATGATGCATGGCACTAATAACATCCTAATATAAAATCTGGGATGTTACAAACCTACCCCCTTAAGAAGAATATCGTCCCCGAGATTCAGGCTGGTTAGCAAATAGGTGTGGGTGTTCTGCCTTCAAGTCTTCTTCACGCTCCCACGTGGCTTCTTCCTCGGAGTGGTGGTTCCATTGTACCTTGCAGAATCTTATAGTATTGGTGCGGGTAATCCTTTCGGCTGTTTCCAGTATTTTGATGGGTTTTTCCTCATAGGTAAGGTCATTCTCCAATTGAACCTCATCTAGGGGAACGGTGTTTCGGCCATCTCCGGGTGACACTTCTCTAGTTGTGACACATGAAACACATCATGAACAGTCAGTCCTTCCGGTAATTCCAACTGATAAGCAACTTCTCCTCTACGGGCAAGAACCTTATATGGTCCTATGAATCGTGGGGCTCCCTTGATTCCGAACCTCTTAACTCCTCGTAGGTGTGAAACTCAGAGATACGCCCGGTCCCCTATTTTATAAGCCACCTCTCTGCGCTTGGAATCAGCATAACTCTTCTGTCGGGATTGGGCTACCTTTAGCCTATCCTGAATCTGTCGTACTTTTTCGTCGGCATCTTTGATCAAGTCAGGTCCAAATAGACTATGTTCACCAACTCCACTCCATAGCAACGGAGTCCTACACTTCCTGCCATATAGAACTTCAAACGGAGCCATCTTGATACTTGTCTGGTAGCTGTTGTTGTACGAGAACTCAGCATACGGCAGGTTATCATCCCAACTAGACCCATAGTCTAGTGCGCAAGCTCTCAACATATCTTCCAGAATCTGGTTCACTCTTTCTGTTTGGCCATCCGTTTGGGGGTGGAAGGCAGTACTGAATTCTAGTCGGGTTCCAAGAGACTCATGTAACTGTCGCCAGAACTTTGAAGTGAACTGGGTGCCCCTATCTGATACAATTCCCTTGGGAACACCATGCAGACTTACAATTCTTGTCATGTATATCTTAGCAAGCTTAGCACTTGTATACGTGGTCTTTACGGGGATGAAGTGAGCCACCTTGGTAAAGTGGTCCACCACTACCCAGATAGAATCAAATCCAGAATGAGTCCGGGGCAATCCCATGATGAAATCCATGCCTACCTTATCCCACTTCCAGTCGGGTATAGGCAGTGGTTGAAGTAATCCGGCCGGTTTCTGATGCTCGGCTTTAACTCTGTTGCATACATCACACAGAGAAATATATTCTGCAATTTCCCTCTTTAGGTTATTCCACCAAAATCTATCCTTCACATCCATGTACATCTTCGTGTTACCTGGATGAATCGAGTAAGGTGAGTCATGAGCTTCTTGTAAAATCAACTTCCTAATGTCGGGGTCATTGGGAACGCACAAACACTTCCCATACCAAAGGGTTCCTTGTTCATCCAGACGGAATTCTTTGTCTTTCCTTCACTTATCCTGACTCTTATTTCTTCCAACTCTTTATCTCCCTTTTGTGCTTCCTTGATTCTTTCTTGGAAGGTGGAAACTATTTCCATAGTTGCTACGTGTCCTTTCGGAACTATCTCTAGCCTGAGATCCTTGAATTGCTTGCATAAATCCTCTGGAAGTTCCCCTGCGGTAAGTCCATTCACATATACCTTACGACTTAAGGCATCAGCCACCATGTTTGCCTTTCCGGGATGGTACTGTAAATCCAAGTCATAATCCTTAATTAGCTCAATCCATCTTCTTTGTCTCATATTCAACTCGTTTTGGGTGAAGATGTACTTCAAACTCTTGTGATCTGTCAACACATCACAATGTTTGCCCATGAGGTAGTGTCTCCATACCTTGAGTGCATGAACCACAGACGCAAGTTCCAAATCATGTGTGGGGTAGTTGTGTTCGTGGTTCTTAAGTTGTCGGGGGGCATAGGATACCACTTTCCCATCCTGCATCAATACACTTCCAAGTCCTTGTCGAGAAGCGTCACTATAGACTTGAAAATCCTTCTGGATATCAGGCAGACACAGAACTGGCGCCGTTACAAGGCGTTTCTTTAACTCTTGAAAACTTGATTCACATGCCTCGGTCCATAGGAATTTCTTTTCCTTCTTTAATAGTTCCGTCATGGGTTTTGCTATTTTGGAAAAAAATTCAATAAACCTCCGGTAATATCCTGCGAGGCCCAAGAAACTCCGAATATCTCCCACATTTTTAGGTAACTCCCATTCAGTCACGGAAGCTACCTTACTAGGATCTACGACAACTCCTTTTGCCGACACAACATGACCAAGGAATCCCACTTCCTTCAACCAGAATTCGCATTTGCTGAATTTGGCATACAACTTGTGTTCTCTTAGTTTCTCCATAATAAGGCGCAGATGTTTCTCATGTTCCTTCTCATCCTTAGAGTATATGAGTATATCATCTATGAATACCACGATAAACTTGTCCAAATATTCCATGAACACCTTGTTCATCATGGCCATGAAGTATGCTGGGGCATTGGTTAGACCAAACGACATTACGGTGTACTCATACAATCTGTATCTTGTGGTGAATGCTGTTTTGGGCACATCCTGTTCTCGAATCTTTAGCTGAAAGTAGCCTGATCGCAGATCGATCTTTGAGAACACACTTGCTCCCTTTAACTGGTCAAACAAGTCATTGATGTTGGGCAGAGGATACTTATTCTTAATCGTCACTTCGTTCAACGAGCGGTAGTCCATAACCAGCCTCTTGGTTTTATCCTTCTTTTCCACAAATAGGACAGGCGCTCCCCAAGATGACGCGCTGGGTTGGATGAATCCCTTGTCCAATTGTTCCCTAAGCTGTTTCTTGAGTTCCTTTAACTCGTCCACATCCATCTTTTATGGTCTCTTAGCTATCGGCCCCGTGCCTGGCATCAAGTCAATGAGGAACTCGATATCACGGTCGGGTGGCATTCCGGGTAGCTCCTCTGGGAAGACATCTGGGTATTCCTTTACAATAGGTACCTCCTCCAAGCTAACCCCCTTAAGAGAGTTCACCATGGCTTCCTTAAGTGCAAAATTCGACTTGATACGAATTCTCTTCCCTTCCGGTGTTGTGAGCGTGACAGTTCTTTTGGCACAATCTATGACTCCTTCAAATTTGGTCATCCAATTCATGCCCAAGATGATGTATAATCCTTGTGATTCTAGAACTACTAGACTTGTGGGAAAGATGTGTGTCCCAATCCTTAGTTCTAATCCCCGGCAACCGGAGTTTGCCACTATTTATCCCCCAGGAGAACTTACCCTTAGAGGAAAGTTTATAGTCTCCATTGGTATCTTGCCTCTATCCACAAATACCCTTGATATGAATTAATGCGATGCACTAGTATCAAAAAGAACAACTGCGGGAATAGAATTGAGTTTGAACTTACCAATCACAGAGTCTGGTGCATCACAAGCATCCTCCATAGAGACATGATTCACCGTGGCTTTGACAAACGGATTTGGCTTCTTCTCGTTCCCATTGCCATGATTGTGTCCATTTCCATTCCCATTGCCATTGCCATTCTTCTTCTCGGGGCAAGAGGTTGCATAGTGCCCTGTCCTGTTGCACTTAAAGCATGTCACCTCACTAAGATCCTTTCCATTACTGCCACTCCCATTGCAGTTTTATGCCCATTGTGTTTGTGGCCGCCATGGTGATGACCATTATGGTTGTGGCCATTATTGTTATAAGGTGGTGGTGAGGAATTGCGCTGATTATGGTACGAAACAGAGTGCTTGTGAGGGTTAGACTTCCTCTTGTGGTTTTCTATGCTCTTCTTTTTGAATTCAACCACAATGGCTCTGTCCAGGAGTTCCTGAAAGTTGTCAAATTTCTGAGCCACAAGCTGAATGGATATCTCATCATTGAGCCCTCTTAAGAACTCCTCCTGTCTCTTGGCATCAGTGGAAACATCATCGGGTGCATAACGGGCTAGCTTGTTGAAAATCTCACCATACTCGGTGACAGAACGGTGCAGCTGGTGTAGGTCACAAAATTCGCGCCTTTTCAGAGTCATGATACCAGCAGCCACATGATGAGTGCGAAAAGCTAACTCAAACTGATCCCAAGTGATAGCATCAATATCTGGGTGGGTGACTTGGTAGTTATCCCACCATTCTACAGCAGGTCCTTCAAGCTGGTGTGCGGCATAACGTACCCTGTCGGCTCTGACAGCTTGCACGGTGTCTAGCTTCTTGTTGATTGTACGTAGCCAGTCATCTGCGATGATTGGTTCAGCGCTGCTTGTGAAGGTAGGTGGGTTCAACCTCAAAAACCGGGTCAAGCGATCCTGTTGAGGTGCTGGCGGAGGTGGTGGTGGTGGCAGGTTGTTGTTGTTTTGCATGTTCTGAGTGAGCAGTTGGATCAGCTGGTTCTGAGTGGCTAAGAGTTGTGCTATTTCCGGAGGAATTTCGGAGTTCGCACATCTTGGCGGCATCTGTGGGGTTTGAAAGAAAAGTTAAGAAATAGAAAGAAAGACTAAGTAGTAAACTCCTACCCTTATGAAAACACACCAAGCACACGACACACATTAACACAACTTAACACAGAAAACAACCAAGTTTAACTAAACCGGAATTGTCTTGGTATTTATTACAATCGCGAATAACGTTCTACTATAGAATTAAAGGTGGTCCAACTATTACACATCTTCCACGCCTTCCTCTTCCTCGTCCTCGAACAAGTAGCCTTCCTGCTCTAGGGTTGTCTTGTACAACTCCATCTCCTTCGTGGTGGCTTCAAGCTTCTCTTGGAGGTTCTTAATCTCATCCTGCAGCTTCTTGGTGGTGGCTTCTAGCTGCTCCTGAAGTCCCTCCTTCTCGCTTTGTAGCTCCTCCACTAGGCTTGAATTCTTTGCGGCTTCAAGTTGCTTTGCCAAGTCCCTCTTGGAAGCACGCACATCATTGATTATCTTGCAACGGCCTTCAGTTTGCACTTCAGCTCCATCGATCTCATGTTTGAGTTCCGTAATTCTCTTGTTTTTATTTATCACCCTCTTCTCTTGGTTAGCAAACTTCTTCTCTTGGTCCTGGAACTTTATCTCTTGGAGCTTCATTGCCTCCTCCTGCTGCTTGATCATTTCCTCCTTCTCCTTGATGAGGGTGCATAGCTCGTCGTTCTTTAACATCTTGAGGAAGGTACCCTTTTCAAGGTCATGGATGTGGCACTCCAAATCTTGATATTGGGTCCTTCGGCGCTTGGTAGAAGTTCTTTCCTCAAAGGTTAACTCCATGGGAATTCCTTCCTCATCTCGTCTTCCAAAGAGGCCGCCGCAGTGTCCTTGGAGAGCTTCATGATGACGTCCACATAGGCGACCAATGAGTTGCTGCAAGCTGATGCTAAGGGCCTTCTCCTTGGAATCGCTAACAATGTGGATTTCTATGTCTTCCTCCGGGTTCTCGCCTCGCTCTTTTCCTGGCTGGATGACTTTGACTCCCCAACAGCCGTCCTTGTGGAGTTTCTTCATTGTGCTCCCCTGGATTGTTGGGAGGGGAAGGTCCAAATGTGTGAGTAGGTCCATGAGGCATCCACCAAAGCGAAGGGGCTCGATGTCCGCGACGGTGTCGTAGAGGAAGCTTGTCATCTTTAAGTTAGAAGAATGAAAGTTAGATACTTAATCAAGTAGAGGAGAACAGATACTAGAAGTGCGGAAAATAACTTAGTAGAAAAGCAAGTAAGGCACATAAGTTAGAGGTGGTTCCAATCCTAGGGTCACGTCCTACAGGCAATGATGTGCTCTGATACCATCTGTAGCGACCTCGGATCAAGTAAGATCCTAAGTCCCTGTGATTAACATGCTAGTCCCTGGATCAATAGCTAGCACTCACAGTCGATGAAATATCATGTAAAACACAAAGTCTTTATTACACGGGGAATCCAGAGTATGAATTTACTACAAATTTGCTTAGCATTAAGCTAGCTCAAATAACAGCGGAAACATAAAGGCAGCTTGAGTCCATCAACGCCCCAGTCTTGTCGAGTGTAGACTCGCGATCCCTACACACCTTTCAATCTTCGGATTCTGCACATAAGACGTGCAGCCAACAAGTTGGGTCAATACTTTGAATGTATTGGCAAATTACACCAAGGAGAGAAAAGACTATCTCTACATGCAACGCTAGTTTAGGCTGTAGAGTTCATTTGCTCAAAGCTAGTTTTCTTAAGTAGAGAGAAGAAGAAAAGATTTTCCCTACTTTGTAATCATTTGCTTAGATAAAATAGGGTCGAATGGCACACGAGGATATTACTCACCAAGTGTCCAAACAACCAAACACTTGGATATTACGCACCAAGTGTCACTTGGATATTACACACCAAGTTCCCAAAATCCCACCCATTGGCGATATTACGCACGCCATGGGGTTTCAAAACTTTGTTTTAGAAAAGAGAGAGGAAAATCCTTCAGAGGCTCCATCCTTCAGATGCTCAATGTTGTTCTTTTTTCCGTGAACACGGCTGATCGATCAGATTGCAATACTCTCGAGAATTTGTGCACTTTACCCACAATCCACGATCAAGTCCTTTACAAACAAGACCATGGCGAGAGTTTCCCTTAGTAGCCCCTCTACCTTCCGGATCCAACCGTGCCAAGAACCTCCAGATGTTGGTACCCAGGTGAGGTTTCCCACTAAGTACTAGGCCAATACAGAGCCCATAATGTATTGTGGTTGCACTGAAAGCTTCTGAATTCTGAAACATGGCAGACTTCTTTGATTCCTGGGCGGCCGTCCTCCACCAAAATCTCACTCGTTGTCTCGACAACCATTCCGCCCAGAAGAAAACTTAGTTTTATTTTTAAGTGGATTTGCGAAGAAAAGTTTGCTCTAGAGAGCCTTTACGCTTAGAAAAATTCTTTGTCTTTCGAACCCCCCAACGGCACTTTGTATATATATAGCATAGCAAGCAATACTTAGCAAAAACAGGGGTAACCTATTAGGAGGGATAATCCTATGTATAGAGCTACTCATGGCACACTACAAAATCATCGCACTTTCAAAATAATACTAAGGAAAAATTCTACTAGAACATCCTACACATGCATACTACAGAATTTTGAAGATCACATGCATAGAATCAAAAGTGGGACAAAAATTATGAACAAGTGGTGTAACTTGCCTTGATCCAAGCAGCACTCTACACAATAGATCTCCTTAGCGCACTCCGAACAATCTAACGAATCACAAACATAGATCACAACTTGCTCAAAACATGTCACAGAGATAATCATGCATGCATGCAACATGGTATTTTATGCAAGATTGGTTTTCTTAACTGACCAAGGTAGCATAATTGGGTTGCAATAGTGTTAAGGGTGTTACTAGGATTGATTCCTCATGGGTTTAGATCTATTTGGGTCACTAATACAATTCATAGGGTTAAAAGGAGATCCAACCGTCTAATTAGCCCCAAATTATATCTAATGATCTTAAGCAAGGTTTTATAATTTTTTCCAGTAGGTATTACGGAAACAAAGTCAACGCAACAAAAATCAACTAAAACGGAGTTCTAATAATTTTTCTATGAATTAAATACTCCAATCTAATGATTAAAAACTACACCAAAAACCTACTGTAAACTTGGAATTTTATTGAAGATCTGGGTTCTACATAAAATTATGAATCCAACGGTATATTATAAGCTAAATTTGGCTAAGTATTTAATTTTATATGAATTTCACAAGTTTTTAAACTAAATCTGCAAACAGATCTAGTCCTAACTTAAATACGCGTCAGGTGGCAGCCTCCGATTGGTCCAGCTGGCAAGGTGGGGGGTGACGCGGCGCGGGCGCGGTGCCGACGCGCTTTGCCACGCGACAGCGTGGGATTCGCTGGTACCCCTTCGAGTTGGCATCTAATCTGAGCCGCAGATCGTAGATCGAACGGATAGGAGGGGCGAGACGACTTACTGCGGTGGCGACGGCGGCGTTGGGCGGCGGTGGCGTCGGTGACGATGGTCGGCGGTGCTCTGGTGGCTCCTCGAGTTGGCGATGTGGTCGACGGGGCGCGTCTGGTCCTCGCGGTCACGCTCGTGGATGCGTCGTTCCTCCTCGCTTCCTCGTCTATCGGCAGGGTCCCGCCGGCCTTCTCCGTCCCTGGCGGTGCTCCGGCGAGCAATCGCGGGCGCGTTTCTGCGAGAGAGAAGGGGAAAAGCACACGGCGCGAATCAGTGGTGGATGGAGAAGGCTCCAGAGGGAGAAAGGAGTAAGGGGAGGGCTCCGAACCGTCTCGGCGAGGTTTGCCTAACGGCGGCCGGCGCGAGAGGTTGATCGAGGTAGGGTTTTTAGGGAAAAGAGGAGAGGGGTCGATGCGGGGCTTCTTAAGGATGGTATGGCGTGGGTAAGGGGGCAGGACGCGGAGGAATCGCGGAGTCCGGCTCGGGTTGATCCCGTGTGCGCCAGGGACTCGCCGGCGACACGGAGAGGACGGCTGACAGGTGGGCCCCGTGCGTCGGTGGCGGAGGGGGAAGTGGGCTGGCGCGGGCGCTGGCTAGCTAGCTGTTGCGCGGGCGCGGGTGGGCTGGCGCAGCGGCCCAGTTAGGTTAGGTCGTTGCCCCTTTTCTTTTTTTTCCTTAAACATTTTTTTCAATTTCTGTTTTAGTAAAACTTAAATAACTTTTGCATATAAAGTCAAAAAGTGATGAAACCAACTTCTTAATTTTTGTAAAAATAAGGTGGTCATCTTTGGACCATAGCTTAATGTTTTTACATAGTTTTTAGAAGGGTCAAGCTTGTCCACTACAATAGTGCTTGCATAAGGAAATCTTTAGTAGGGTTTTGGTAGGTTTAGATGTTAGGATTTTGTTGCAAATTTTATTCGTAGGATGCAATAATGCAGGGATGATGCATGGCAGTAATAACATCCTAATATAAAATCTGGGATGTTACAGTTGCCATGATATAAATGCTTCTATTTCCTGTAGTTGTTGTGTTTCTAACAATGTAGAGAAAACGAAGATTCTATTAGCCAAGACAAGATCTTGAATGAAGCTTCAAATAATTCATCATCATCTCATGGTACCCACCTATGCCTTATGGCTAGGGATTCAAAGGTAACCACTACTTTGGAACCCAATACCTCTTGTGATGATAATGAGTAAGAAGAGTTTGATGTTGATGTTTTATATGAAAAGGGTGAGATTGTTTATCATGATATTGTTAAGAATAATATTGCTTGCTCTAACTTCGTTAAAATCGCTATTATGAGCAAATAACATATTGATAAGTTATAAGCACAAATTTAGGAGCATGATAACACCATTGATAAAATGAGTAGCCTCGTGCATGAGTATGCTAATAAAATTGCATATCTAAATGAATCCCTTTAATAGGAACAAACCACTAAGGAATATCTTGACCAGGATTTTGCTCTGGAGCTGTCTAGAGTGAAGGAATCTCATGATAGAGATCTTGAGGTGGCAAGTGATCTCAAAGGAAAAAAGGTGAGCTTCAAGTTTCTTATGCTAAACTCCTTGAGGATTTTGAGCACCTCAAAAATGGCTCTAGCATCATCAAGGGAGATCTCATCAAACTCACCGAGTCACATGAGCAACTTAAAGACTCTTACTCAAAAGAGCTTTATAAGTTTCCCTCACCTCTAGCAATTAATTATGATGCTTGTGCTACTAACTCTATTTCTTGTGAAGCATCTATCTTGGAGGAGAATGTTGAGCTAAATACTCAACTTGATTTTCTAACTAGCAAGTATGGGATCTTGGAAGAAAGTCATGGTAAGCTATCAAGCTCACATGAGGATTTTCTAGCTTCCCTGATAGGCTAAAATTATATCATGAGGCTATTATGCCAAAGGTAACATCTAATGAGCCTAATGTGGACATTAGCACTACTTCTACTCCAAATGTCATATTTCCAAGTGCTAGTACTTGTAATTCATCCACTCATTACATTGCTATATCTTGTGATGAATTACATTACGTGCCTTGTTGCTCTAACAATGTAGCATCTACTTCTCTAGTATTGTTGTTCACACTAACCATGTGGAGGAAATTAAAGAGCCCAAGGCTCAAGTCACTTATTTGAAGAATTACTTGAAAAATGGTCATAAAGGGAAGGCCACACTCAATAACATCTTTAGTGTGCAAAAATCCCCCAATGACAAGAGTGGACTTGGATTCAACTCCAATATCAAGAACAAGTACAATATCAAGTTGAAGCACAAGGGCAACAAGAAAAATGGCCAAGATCAAGTCAAGAATCCGACAAACATTGTTTGCTTCAAGTGCAATGAAGAAGGGCACCATGTTAAGTCTTGCCCATTGAAGAAGAATCCCCTTATCAAGAAGAAACAAGGGAAGTGGCCTCAATCTCTACCTCTTGTTAGAGATGGGCCTCCTCCCAAGAAGACTCAAGATCTTCCTCAAGTTGTTGCTTCACCCCAAAAGAAAGATGGCAAGAGAAGAACTTGCTACATTTTCCGTGAGAAAGGGCACATTTCTTCCTCATGCACCATTGGTATCTCCTCGTCCAACCCTATCATGATTGATGATGCTTATTCTCTTAATAAGGATGAGGTTGGCCATGTGTTTGCCAAATTTGTTGGTGCTCAATGTGGGTTCAAGAAAAGAACCATTTGGTTTTCCAATCCTATTGTGTATAACTTGTTAGGACCCAACTTGGTTGGGGACCAACAAGCTAAAACTTGATCAATAGGTGTGTTTGGAGAGCATTGGAGTCTTGGCTACATCATGAAGAATTGTGGGATCTTCATCTATTATATTTGTCAAGCCAAGTCATGTGGATTATATTGCCTCTATCATATTTCCAATGTTTCTCCTTGCGGTAACATGTGTTCAACTCATTACATTGAAAGTTACTCGGCCTCTTGTGCACGTGTTAGTTTTGTTCCTTGCATTATTTTGTACATGTTGTGGCTTCCACATAATTATCTTCAGTTTCCAAGTATATTTTTGTATGTTGGGTGGCACACCATGTATGTGTGTTTCTTGAGTTGGAGCCTTTCTTGATTATGTTTGGTATCCTATTTGGCTCTTATGAGAGATTAATGGACTATCCCATTTTGGGGGAGTGTTATGCTTGGGCATTCCACAATCCTAAAAATGTGCGTACATGAGGAATACCACCTAGTATTGATATTTTAATATTATCTGGTCTCTATGTGGTATGTTTCTCATGAGAAATTTAAGTTCTATAATGTCTATTAATTATCTCTATTTGGATCTTTTTTCCTCATGTTGAGATTGATGGTTTATCACATTATGGGGGAGTCATATGCTTAGTGCATATTACAAGCCTAGAAAATGTGAAAATTTGAGGTAGTTCCACTTAGAATTGATATTGATAA
Source organism: Avena sativa (assembly GCA_916181665.1). NCBI lineage: Eukaryota > Viridiplantae > Streptophyta > Magnoliopsida > Poales > Poaceae > Avena > Avena sativa. The sequence continues at coordinate 128,541,584 of OV702283.1, read as the reverse complement.
TTATCTAGCTCCTATGTGACACATTTTAATACAAGATCCAATTTATTTCCTCATATTTGGATCTCTATATCCTCATGGATACCATTAGCTTAAAGTTACTCTAATCACTAGTGATTGTGTGACTATTGAAAGCTACCAAGAATCTCTTTCGAAGCATCAAGCTTAATTGTTATACTTTGTTATATGCTTCTTAGAGTGAATATGATCTTGGATATCCATGTGAACTACCCTGGGAAGATTATTCCCAATACTTATTGTCCTTGGACAATTAGTACTAGATTTATGGTAGAATTTATTGATCATATTCACTTTGGCATTTGCTTAATTTTGTACTATCTCTTGCCAAGAAAATGTTTTGTGTTGTATCCCACGTTTTCCTTGCCTCTTATGGATCTTCTTATTTTATTTATATACTCTTGTGTTTTATTTAGTGTAGGTAGTAGTGATGATCTCATTTTTATGCATTTTGCATTCAAAAGAAAAATTCGATATAATGTACTACTTATGGGTGATCTCTCCTATATTATCTAGAACACTCCTTTTCATGCTTCATTGTTTGATCCATATCATGTTTTATGTTCTTGGAAGTTCGATATTTTTGTATTGGTATTGTGCCATCATGAAAAGTGTGAAGAGTTTGGTTTATATGTTGGAACCTTGCTCTTTTTGGGAGTTGGTTTTGTCTCATTCCTTGTTAACTATTTTGACCTTTTAGAATGAGATAAATCTTTGAGCATTTGGGTTTTTGTCTATCTGTTTCTCATTAGATTTTGCCTAGGTGATTTGTTGAAATTGTGGTATTTCATGTGTTGACTTGGTCTTTGACATAATTTGGAAAACCGTTAGTCTTCTCACACTTTGGTGTGCCTTCTTGGTTTACTTGGTATTTTGTTCAAATTATATCTCATTTGGTTTTTCAAAATCATGTGCATGCGTATGTACTAATATATATTATGGCATGCTTGGTTTCCTTGATCCAATATGTAGGGGAAACTGTAGGGGTTCGTAGCATGGAAAACAAAAATTTTCTATCGCATACAAACAAACAAGCCAAGATCTATCTACTAGATTGTAGCAACGAGTCGATGGAATAACTCACCCTCGAAGATTCCAAAGTGTTTAACGAGAGCAGATTCTCGTGGGTGATGTAGTCGTACTCTTTCCGATCTCAAGATCGCGTAGACGATCCTTCCGGCGCCACGTTCCAGCAGCGCTCCCGCAGTCGGTCACACGTTCGGTACTCGACGAAGACCTTCCTCTCCCTTGTTCCAGCAGGCAGCGGAGGTTGTAGCACTCTCCTCGCGATTCCGGCAGCACAACGGCGTGGTACCGGAAGTAGAGGGGAAATCCCGCAGGGCTTCGCCTTAAGCCGGTGCGAGTATGGTGGAGCTTATGAGAGAGGCTATTAGTGGTCTAGTAATTAGACACACCAATTAGAGGGCTCTAAACCAATTAGAAGGCTCTAAACCGAATAGCTCTAAACCGGGGTCTAGATCTAGGGTTTAGTTTAGAGGATAGGAAACTTGTGTGTGTAGGAGGGGAGCCCTGCCCCTCCTTATATAGGTGGGAGGGGGGTGGCGCGCCAGGGGAGGGAGGGAGTCCCTCCCCAACTCGGCCTAGGCTGGCCGCCGGCTTGGAGGAGAGAAACTCCTCCTCCAAGTCGACTCCAACTCCTCTTGCTTGTTTCCCACAGTTTCTTGTTTTTGGCAGTTTGACTTTCAAACTGGACATTTGACTTTTCTGTTTTAGGATTCAATTTAATCCTATATTTGGGACAGCAAGAACACTTAGTACATGATGCAATCATTCCAATATGTAATGACACATTCATGTACCCCTCCCCCCCCGGAGTGCCGGATAATCCGGAACCTTCTAGAATATCCCCGATGAAAACACCGGAATCATTCCCGAACTCCGAAACGGGACTTTCCTTATATGAATCTTATTCTCCGGACCATTCCGGATCACCTCGTGATATCCTGGATCCCATCCGAGACTCCGAACAACATTCGGTCTCTTTCTCATAATACCATAACTACTCAAACAACGTCGAATCCTTAAGTGTGTCTCCCTACGGTTCGTGAATTATGCGGACATGATCGAGACACTTCTTCGAACAATAACCAATAGAGGAATCTGGAAATTCATATGGCTCCCACATATTTCTACGATTACTTTGCGATCGAATGAACCACTTACATACGATACCAATTTCCCTTTGTCTCACGATATGTTACTTATCCGAGGTTATGATCGTCGGTATCTCTGAATACCTAGTTCAACCTCGTTACCGATAAGTACTCTTTTCTCGTTCCCGTGATATGTGATCCCTTGTGACCATGTCACATGCTTGCAAGCTAATTGGATGACATTCCACCGAGAGGGCCCAGAGTATATCTATCCGTCATGTGGATGGACAAATCCCACTCTTGATCCATGTGTTTCAACCAATACTTTCCGAACACTCAATGCCACCTTTATAGCCACCCTGTTACGGTGTGGTGTTTGATGACATCAAAGCATCCATCCAGTAAAGGTGATATGCATGATCTCATGGTCGAAGGAATTAGGTTACTATGTATCAGAAAGCATATAGCAATTGAACTATTGAAATGACTTGATCTTTATGCTACGCTTGTCTATAGGAGTATGTCCACCATATCATTCTCCTAACGATATGATCTTGTTGTTGATAACATCTCAATGTTCATGACAAAGAAACCACATCATCAATCAACCAACAAGCTAGTGAAGTATAGAGGCTATACTAGGGACTTCAAATTAAGTTTACAATTCACACAAGTATTAATGTTTCCTTGTTAATACTATTATAGCATGAATATAAACATTTATCATAAACACAAAGATATAATAATAACTATATTTATTATTGCCTCTAGGGCATATCTCCAACAGTCTCCCACTTGCACTAGAGTCATCTAATCTAGATTACATGGTAATACACCGAACACCCATGGCAGTTTGGTGTTGGTCATGTTTTGCCCTCGGGAGAGGTTTAGTCAACGGATCCGCCACGTTCAGATCTGTGTGTACTTTGCAAATCTTTATATCCCCATCCTGGATATGTTCTCGAATAGCGTGAAAACGTAGCTTGATATGCTTCAGCTTCTTGTGTGACCTTGGTTCTTGCGCATTGGCTATGGCGCCCATGTTATCACAGTAGATAGACATTGGGTCCAGCGCACTAGGAACCACACCCAGCTCTGTAATGAACTCTTTCATCCATATCGCTTCTTGTGAAGCCTCTGAAGCAGCCATGTATTCCGATTCAGTTGAAGATCTCGCCACAACGCTTTGCTTTGCACTCCTCCAGCTAACTGCTGCACCATTCAAAATAAATACGTATCCAGATTGTGATTTAGAATCATCTGGATCGGTGTTCCAACTAGCATCGGTGTAACCATTAACAACGAGCTGTTCATCACCTCCATAAGAAAGAACCATATCCTTAGTTCTTCTCAAGTACTTAAGGATGTTTTTGACCGCTGTCCAATGATCCACTCCTGGATCACTTTGATATCTGCTAGTTAAACTAACAGCATATGCAATGTCGGGTCTGGTACATAGCATGGCATACATTAGAGATCCTATGGCTGAGGCATAGGGAGTCTTACTCATCCTTTCTCTATCTTCTGCTGATGTCGGACTTTGAGTTTTACTCAAGGTCGTATTGGGCAACATGGGCAAGAACCCTTTCTTGCTTTCTTCCATTCCAAACCTCTTTAGAACTTTGTCCAAATATGTACTCTGTGACAATGATATTTGGCGTTTCGATCTATCTCTATAAATCTTTATGCCTAATATGTAAGCTGCTTCGCCAAGATCCTTCATTGAAAAACTATTATTCAAATATTCCTTGACACTATTAAGAAGGTTTACATCATTCCCAATCAACAATATGTCATCCACATACAGTATTAAGAATGCTACAGAGCTCCCACTCACTTTCTTGTAAATACAAGCTTCTCCATAAGTTTGTATAAAACCAAAACTTTTGATTACCTTATCAAAACGTTGATTCCAACTTCGGGATGCTTGCTTCAATCCATAGATGGACCGTTGAAGCTTGCATACCTTGTTAGCATCTTTAGGATCGACAAAACCTTTGGGTTGTATCATATACAACTCTTCATCAATGTCTCCATTGAGGAATGCTGTTTTGACATCCATCTGCCATATCTCATAATCATAATATGCAGCGATTGCTAACATAATCCTCACAGACTTTAGCTTCGCTACCGGTGAGAAAGTCTCATCGTAGTCAACTCCTTGAATTTGTCGAAACCCTTTTGCGACAAGTCGAGCTTTATAGACAGTAACATTACCATCAGCATCTGTTTTCTTCTTGAAAATCCATTTGTTCTCGACAGCCTTCCGGCCATCCGGTAAGTCTACCAAAGTCCATACTTGGTTTTCGTACATGGATCCAATCTCGGATTTCATGGCTTCTTGCCATTTATTGGAATCTGGGCTCATCATCGCTTCCTCATATGTCTCGGGGTCATCGGTGTTGTCCACCAACATGACATTCATAACGGAATCATACCAATCTGGAGTGGTACGATTTCTCGTTGACCTCCGAGGCTCTGTAGCAACTTCAACCGAAGTTTCATGATCACCATCATTAGCTTCCTCTCTTATTGGTGCAGGCACCACAGGAACTTCTTCCGGTGCTGTGCTACTCGCAATTTCGAGAGAAGGTTCGACAACCTCGTCGAGTTCTACTTTCCTTCCAGTCACTTCTTTCGAGAGAAATTCCTTCTCTAGAAAGGATCCATTCTTGGCAACGAAGATTTTGCCTTTGGATCTATGATAGAAGGTATACCCAATAGTTTCCTTCGGGTATCCTATGAAGACGCATTTTTCCGCTTTGGGTTCAAGCTTGTCCGGCTGTAACTTCTTTACATAGGCTTCGCATCCCCAAACTTTAAGGAACGACAATTTAGGTTTCTTCCCAAACCATAATTCATACGGTGTCGTTTCAACGGATTTAGATGGTGCCCTGTTTAAAGTGAATGCGGCTGTTTCTAATGCATAACCCCAAAATGATAGCGGTAAATTTGTAAGTGACATCATAGAACGAACCATATCTAAGAGAGTTCGATTACGACGTTCAGACACACCATTACGCTGTGGTGTTCCCGGCGGTGTCAATTGTGAAAGTATTCCGCATTTCTTCAAATGCTCGCCAAACTCGTAACTTAGATATTCACCTCCACGATCAGAACATAGAAATTTAATCTTCTTGTTACGTTGATTCTCTACCTCACTTTGAAACTCCTTAAACTTCTCGAAAGTTTCGGACTTATGTTTCATGAAATAGATATACCCATATCTACTCAAATCATCCGTGAAGGTAAGAACATAACGATAACCACCGCGCGATGCTACACTCATTGGACCACACACATCGGTATGTATGATTTCCAGTAAGTCCGTAGCTCGCTCCATTATACCAGAAAATGGAGTCTTAGTCATTTTACCCATCAGACATGCTTCGCATCTTTCAAGTGATTCAAAATCAAGTGATTCAAGAAGTCCATCGGAATGGAGTTTCTTCATACGTTTCACTCCAATGTGACCAAGACGACAGTGCCACATATAGGTCAAATTATCGCTTGATTTCAAACGTTTAGCTTCAATATTGTTGATATGTGTATTTCCACTATCGAGATTCAACAAGAATAGACCATCTATCAAAGGTGCATGTGCGTAAAACATATTACTCATATAAATCGAACAACCATTATTCTTTGACTTAAACAAGTAACCGTCTCGCAATAAACAAGATCCTGATATAATGTTCATGCTCAACGCAGGCACTAAATAACAATTATTTAAGTATAAAACTAATCCCGATGGTAGATGAAGAGGTAGCGTGCCGACCGTGATCACATCAACCTTTGATCCGTTTCCCACGCGCATCGTCACCTCGTTCTTCGCTAGCTTCCGTTTATTCTGCAGTACCTGATCCGAGTTACAAATATGAGCAACCGAACCAGTATCAAATACCCAGGCACTGCTACGAATACTAGTGAGATACACATCAATAACATGTATATCAGATATACCTTTCTTCTTGATGTTGCCGTTCTTCAAATCCGCCAAGTACTTTGGGCAATTCCGCTTCCAGTGACCTTCTCCCTTGCAGTAAAAGCACTCAGTATCAGGCTTTGGTCCAGCCTTGGTTTTCTTCGTCGGCGTGGTAACTTTCTTACCACCCTTCTTGAAGTGTCCCTTTTGCTTAGACTTGCCTTTCTTGAATTTGGTGGTCTTATTGACCATCAACACTTGGTGCTCTTTCTTGATCTCCACTTCTGCAGACTTTAACATAGCAAATAGTTCTGGCAACTCTTTGTTCATGTTCTGCATGTTGTAGTTCATCACAAAGTTCTTGTAACTTGGTGGTAGTGATTGGAGGATGCGGTAAACCCCCAAAGTATTAGGAATCACTATACCCAAGCTTTGAAGTTTATTCGCGTGCCCAGACATCTTAAGCACATGCTCACTGACGGAGCTGCCCTCTTCCATCTTGCAGTTAAAGAACTTTTCAGAAGCTTCATAACTTTCAATTGCCGCATGAGTCTCAAAAATTAATTTGAGATCCTCGACAATATCATATGGGTCTGACTCTTCAAACCTTTTCTGAAGCTCCGATTCCAAACCATACAAGATAGCACACTGAACTATGGAGTACTGATTCTTCCGAGCAAGGTAAACATTCTTTACTTCATCGGGAGCATCAGCTGCAGGTGGGTCACCTAGCGGTGCATCCAGCACATAGGTCAAATTACCAGCTGTGAGGACAATCCTCAAATTGCGGAACCAATCCGCGAAGTTGCTTCCATTGTTTTTCAACTTTTCTTTCTCTAGGAACGCATTAAAATTGATGGTAGGGGCTGCCATTGATCTACAACATATTTGCAATAGTTTAGACTAAGTTTATGACAAATTGAGTTCAAATTAATTAATGAAATTAAACTAGGTGAACTCCCACTCAAAACAACATCCCTCACATTGTTTTAGTGATCACACGAACCAAATCCACTACATCAACACCGATCATCACGAGAGCTGATATAGTTTTAATGGCGAACAATCATCATGTTCATCATATCTACTATATGATTCATGCTTTGCCTTTCGGCGATCCGTGTTCCTGAGGCCATGTCTGTACATGCTAGGCTCGTCAAGATCAAACCTTAGCTACCGCATAAGCAAATCTGGCTTGCTTACGTTGTATTCACCCGCGGAATCAAAGACACCCGATCATCATGTGGTGCTTCGAAGCAGCAAGCTTTGGCAACGGTGCATACTAAGGGTGAACACTTTAGAACTTGAAATTTATGTGCATGAGGGATCATCTTATAATGCTACCATCGTCTACTAAGCAATACAAGATGCATAAAGGATTAACATCACATGCAATTCATAATATGTGATATGATATGGCCTTTCTTCTTTGTGCTTCCGATCTCCATCTTCAAGCACGAACATGATCTCCATCATCACCGGCATAGCATCAAGGTCAATGACGCTTCTTCATGGTTGTCGTCTACCAGCTTCAACTATTACAACTATTTTGAATAGACACGCAGGTCTTAACAGAAATTAAAGACAACCATATGGCTCCTGCCGGTTGCCAACTTACAATAAGGAACATTGCATACATCAAATATAATCACAATCATGGCCATATCACATCACTGCACACCCCTGCAAAACAAAGTTAGACGCTTCTACTTTCTTTGCATATTTTACGTGGTTTGGGGCTTTCCATAAGTGTCGTTCTAACTTACGAACAAGAACCACAACATTGATACTAGCATTGTTGATCACCCGTTGTAAATTGGATCTTTACTATGCTAGGAGAAACAGGCACCCGCAAAGCCACTTATGCAAAACGAGTTGCATGTCAAGCGTGGAGCAAGTCTCATGAACGATGTCATGTAAGGTTAGCCCGGGCCGCTTCATCCCAACATACCGCAAGATGCAAAGTACACAAAAAGCAATCTACAATAAAAGCATCAACGCCCACAATGACCATTGTGTTCTACTCGTGCAACAGATCTAAATATAGACACGGCTCTGATACCACTGTAGGGGTTCGTAGCATGGAAAACAAAAATTTTCTATCGCATACAAACAAACAAGCCAAGATCTATCTACTAGATTGTAGCAACGAGTCGATGGAATAACTCACCCTCGAAGATTCCAAAGTGTTTAACGAGAGCAGATTCTCGTGGGTGATGTAGTCGTACTCTTTCCGATCTCAAGATCGCGTAGACGATCCTTCCGGCGCCACGTTCCAGCAGCGCTCCCGCAGTCGGTCACACGTTCGGTACTCGACGAAGACCTTCCTCTCCCTTGTTCCAGCAGGCAGCGGAGGTTGTAGCACTCTCCTCGCGATTCCGGCAGCACAACGGCGTGGTACCGGAAGTAGAGGGGAAATCCCGCAGGGCTTCGCCTTAAGCCGGTGCGAGTATGGTGGAGCTTATGAGAGAGGCTATTAGTGGTCTAGTAATTAGACACACCAATTAGAGGGCTCTAAACCAATTAGAAGGCTCTAAACCGAATAGCTCTAAACCGGGGTCTAGATCTAGGGTTTAGTTTAGAGGATAGGAAACTTGTGTGTGTAGGAGGGGAGCCCTGCCCCTCCTTATATAGGTGGGAGGGGGGTGGCGCGCCAGGGGAGGGAGGGAGTCCCTCCCCAACTCGGCCTAGGCTGGCCGCCGGCTTGGAGGAGAGAAACTCCTCCTCCAAGTCGACTCCAACTCCTCTTGCTTGTTTCCCACAGTTTCTTGTTTTTGGCAGTTTGACTTTCAAACTGGACATTTGACTTTTCTGTTTTAGGATTCAATTTAATCCTATATTTGGGACAGCAAGAACACTTAGTACATGATGCAATCATTCCAATATGTAATGACACATTCATGTACCCCTCCCCCCCCGGAGTGCCGGACAATCCGGAACCTTCTAGAATATCCCCGATGAAAACACCGGAATCATTCCCGAACTCCGAAACGGGACTTTCCTTATATGAATCTTATTCTCCGGACCATTCCGGATCACCTCGTGATATCCCGGATCCCATCCGAGACTCCGAACAACATTCGGTCTCTTTCTCATAATACCATAACTACTCAAACAACGTCGAATCCTTAAGTGTGTCTCCCTACGGTTCGTGAATTATGCGGACATGATCGAGACACTTCTTCGAACAATAACCAATAGAGGAATCTGGAAATTCATATGGCTCCCACATATTTCTACGATTACTTTGCGATCGAATGAACCACTTACATACGATACCAATTTCCCTTTGTCTCACGATATGTTACTTATCCGAGGTTATGATCGTCGGTATCTCTGAATACCTAGTTCAACCTCGTTACCGATAAGTACTCTTTTCTCGTTCCCGTGATATGTGATCCCTTGTGACCATGTCACATGCTTGCAAGCTAATTGGATGACATTCCACCGAGAGGGCCCAGAGTATATCTATCCGTCATGTGGATGGACAAATCCCACTCTTGATCCATGTGTTTCAACCAATACTTTCCGAACACTCAATGCCACCTTTATAGCCACCCTGTTACGGTGTGGTGTTTGATGACATCAAAGCATCCATCCAGTAAAGGTGATATGCATGATCTCATGGTCGAAGGAATTAGGTTACTATGTATCAGAAAGCATATAGCAATTGAACTATTGAAATGACTTGATCTTTATGCTACGCTTGTCTATAGGAGTATGTCCACCATATCATTCTCCTAACGATATGATCTTGTTGTTGATAACATCTCAATGTTCATGACAAAGAAACCACATCATCAATCAACCAACAAGCTAGTGAAGTATAGAGGCTATACTAGGGACTTCAAATTAAGTTTACAATTCACACAAGTATTAATGTTTCCTTGTTAATACTATTATAGCATGAATATAAACATTTATCATAAACACAAAGATATAATAATAACTATATTTATTATTGCCTCTAGGGCATATCTCCAACAGAAACTCCACCAAATCTGAATTGGCTAAGATGTGCATGAAATTCAATTTCATATCAATATGCACACATTTATGTGAAGTCTCTCTTATGTATTGTAGTTCTCTAACTACTTTGGTCCTAATAAGTTTGGGGCCATATTGTACTTTAATTTTGTTTTAGATACATTGGAGATGCATTGGATGCTTGTCTCTTTCATAAGGAAGAAGTGTTGACTCAATGGAAATTAGAGACAAGCTAGGATGGTCAACGAGCTCCTACCTACTTCATCACACCAATGATATCTAGGTAACAAATATATCTTACTCATGCATACATATCATGTTCCAACCTATGGTGGACTGGAATCTCTGGTCTAGGCAGACTGGAATCTCTGGTGTGGATCTGAGCAGATGTCCCGTGCCAGTCTGTATAGGGGTCCAGTGACAGGCCGGATTTTGTCCAGAATCTCCGGTGTGAAGTCGTAGGCCGGAATATCCGGTGTGCAAAGACCGGAGTTTTCGGTGTTCCCAGAACCGAAGTTTTGGCACAAGTGTCCGGTGTGATCATCAAGATCAAGTGGAATATACGCAAGGAAAATGTATGATATTAATAGGGTTTCTTTCTTACCGGTCTTGTGGTGTTAGTTGGGGAGACCGGTTTATAGGATAAATAACTATACTATCAAGAGGGGCTCTCGAGTGAGTAATTTGATCATATCCCTCGGTGAGAGATCAAACCTTTGCATACTTGGCATCATATTTCTTAGTTCTTATCCATGATAGGATTTAGAGCTTGTGTCAACCTCCACGACAAGCTCAAGTTCATCAAAAACGGATTTCATATGCATTCTCTTTTGTGTTTTCGATATTGGAGGTTTTACCGATTTGTATTTTTTAGATAGTTAAACCTTTCATCATTTGGTTCTATCCTCCCTTTCTAGATTATGATTGTTCTCTGCATTATCTTGTACATCTTGTTACTATCTTCAAAATCAGAGTCCGGATGCAAAAGTTATGGTTGTTTTTATATCGGTTTTTCTGTAAGTCTTTGAAGGGGAGACTCCGGTCCTAGGGACGGAGACTCCAGTCCTGAAGGCCGGAAACTCCGGGATAAGTGGTCTGCAATGGCTAGTTGTCATGGGGGGGCCTATAAAAGTCCCCCTTCTTCCCCCAAGGATCTAGCGGCTTCCATCCTCTGTCTCTTCCATTGTTTCTACCTTCTATAGCTTTCAAATACTATAAATCCCTCCTAATATTCTTTCATATTCTTGAGGGATTTGAAAGAGGAGATCTAGATCTACAACCCCACCAATAAATCTCTCCTCTAAGTGAGGGGAACATCTTGGTATTTAGATCTTGGAGTCTTTTGTGGATTTCCTCCATTGTTCTTCCTCTATTATTTCCCCATAAGCTTTTGTAGATTTGGTGGAATGGTAGAGAAGTACTTGAGCACTTCTTGTGTTCTTGCCATTGTATTAGGTGCATCGGTTTGAGTTCTCTATGGAGAATTTGGTTGGTGAAAGTGAGAAGCTTTTACCTCTTGGGTTCTTGGAACCCTAGATGGCTTGTTGTGGTTTGTGGATTACTCGGGGCCTCCAATTAAGTTGTGGAGCTTTCCCCAAGCTTGTTTATTGGGAGCCTCCAATTGAGTTGTGGAGAAGTACCCCAATCTTGTGAGAGGTTCCGGATTGCCACCGAAAAGTGCACCGATAGTGGAAGTGTGGATCGATCATGTTGGGGTCAGATTCATAGGAGAACAAGGGAGGCCTTTTGTGGCGTTGGTTGTTTGAAACCACCCCCTCTTCAAACAAGATGTACTCCATTGTTGGGAGGAACTCGGTAAAACATCATCGTTTTTGCGTGCCTCGGTTATCTCTATACCCGAGCTCTTACTTATGCACCTTACTTTGTGATAGCCTTCATGCTCGAAGTCTATATCTTGCTATCACATAGTTGCTTGTCTTGATTAGCATAAGTTGTTGGTGCACATAGGTGAACCCTAGTTGTTCTAGGTTTTGTGCTTGACAAAGTAAACGCTAGTTTAATTCCATATTTGTTGAGCCCCTCTCGTATAAGTTTTAAACCGCCTATTCACCCCCTCTAGGCGACATCCGTGATCTTTCACCATCTAACTCTATGCCTTGCATTAATGAATTTTCTAGATGTTAAAAATCGGTGGGCACAATGAGCTATCGAGAACATAGCAAAGACACACGAGAGTTGTCTCCCATCCATTTCCACCGGCGGCAACAGCGGGTTCAGACCCATCTGTGTTGCGGGACTGTAGTTAGGTCCATTAGGGTTAGATTTTGTTTCTTATAACATGGAATATGGTGGCGGTGGCGGCATGATGCGAAATAATAATATGATTTCCAAACCCTTGACCTATCTCTTTGTTGTTGCCTCATCAAATGCATAATTAGAGTGGGGAATCTTATAATCGTTGTTATACTTGGGTGGTGGATCTCGTTTTTTTCCTGTTTTTTGGCTGGTGCTTGTTGTTGGGGTTCATAGCAGAAAACAAAAAAATTCTACCTACACGAACACGATCACCAAGATCTATACTATGTAGACATAAGTAATGGATATTTATAACAGATTTCACACCCTTGAAGGCAGTGGCACTCCTTATGTAGGTAGGCGTATAGCGATGAATACAACGCCTCAAGTGTGCCACCCTTCGGATCGGAGTTGCTATGGACATGACCAAGACTCTCTTGTATCAATGATCAACATCAGGACCTGGATGTCCATAATGATCCCCGTGACCTCATGATTAATCTCATCGCTTTAACCTTAACTACGTAGTCCCATTCCCTTTGCCATACGATACCTAGGTCATCCGAGATTTGATCTCAATCATCTCCATACTTGTGTTCGATCTAGTTACCGATGAACTTGTTTACTCATTCCTATGCCATTGCAATCCATGATCCAATCATACGCTTGCAAGCCTCGTTAATGCAACATCACCGAGTTGGCCACGTGTATCTATCTGTTACTTGAATTGGCAAATCCTGGTCTTGATAAAAACTCATCAACCCATTTCTTCAGGAAACCCAATGATACCTTTATGATCACCCTTTGATGGCTTGATACTTGATATCATCAAAGTCTCCCTCCAAAACAGTGATTATGCATTATCTCACAGTCGAAGGATATAAGCCACGATGTCTCTATGTTATTATCAATGATGAACGTTTAAGTAACTAGATCTCATTGTGATTAACTTTAGGGTTATCTATCACATCATTCTCCAATGATATGACCACATTGTCAATCAACACTATTACCATGATCTCAAAACCATAAGATCGTCACTTGCCCAATGAGCTAGTTTACTAGAGGTAACTAGAGACCTGGTTGTTTACATACCACACGTGTATTAACGTTTCATATTAATATAGTTATAGCACGGTAAGAAACGTATTATGAACAAGAGATACATCAAATAAAAACTCTTCATTACTTGCCTCTAGGGCATATCTCCTTTAGTCTCCCACTTGCACTAGAGTACAAATTAATCTAGTTTTACAATAAGCAATGACCTAACACAAATACTATCCCTGTGTTGCTCACGCTTGGCTTGTGGAATACTTTTGTTAAACGGATCTGCAACATTTAGATCTATATGCACTTTGCAAATCTTTACTTCGCCATTCTCAGCATTTTGTCTAATGGCGTGGAATCTAAGTTGGATGTGCTTGGCTATGGAATGAGTTCTTGGTTCCTACATGTTTGCTATGGCACATGTGTTGTCGTAGTAAATTGTCACATGGTCATCTACATTAGGAACAACTCCCAGTTTGATGACGAAATTCTGTAGCCATACAACTTCATTTGCCACAGAGTTAACTGTGATGTATTCCAACTCCATTGAAGACTATGCCACCACTGTTTGCTTCACGCTTCTCCAGGTTACCATGCCACCATTCACCAGGAAGACAAATCCCGTCTGAGACTTCGACTCATGGGAGTCCGTGTTCCAGCTCGCATCAATGTAACCAATTACATTCAGAGCTACATCTTCACCTCCATAGCCTAGGAACATATCATTAGTTCTTTTCAGATACTTTAGGATATTCTTTACAGCTATCCAATGTTCTACTCCTGGATCACTTTAGAAATTACCTGTCCAAATAAGAGCCAGGGCCACATCGGGTTGAGTACATAGCATTGCATACATGATAGAACCTATGCCTGAGGCATAGGGGAATTCAACCATCTTTTATCTATCAACGTCTGTAGCTGGAAATTGAGTCTTACCCAATGACACACCTCTTATAAGAGGCACAAAACCCATTTTGGCGTTTTCCATTTTGAACTTCTTCAAAATCTTATCTATGTATGTACTCTAACTTAACGCTATCAGGCGTCTTGATCTATCTCTATAGATCTTGATGCCTAATATATAGGCTGCTTCACCTAGATCTTTCATGGAAAACTGACTGCTCGGATATTCTTTCACGCTCCCTAATAAATCCACATCATTCCCAATCAGTAGTATGTCATCCACATATACTAATAGGAATGCCACCGAGATCCCACCCACTTTCTTATAAACACAAGCCTCTTGATTATTTTGGACAAATCCAAAACTCTTGATTACTTGATCAAATCACTTGTTCCAACTCCTAGATGCTTGCTTTAGTCCATAAATGGAATGCTCAAGCTTACATACATTTTCATCAACCTTAGGATCGAAAAACCCCTCTGGTTTCATCATATACAACTCTTCATCAATGTGACCATTGAAGGTGGTCTTTACATCCATCTTCCATATCTCATAAATTATAATATGCAGCAATTGCTAGTAAATCCGGACAGATTTCAACATTGCCACATGAGAGAATGTCTAGGTGTAGTCAATTCCTTCCACTTGTCGAAAACCTGAAAGGATACGGATGTCGCCTAGAGGGGGGGTGAATAGGCGATTAAAACTTTTCCTAGAGTGGCTCAACAAAGGCGGAATAAAACTAGTGTTTACTTTGTTAAGACAAACCTAGAACAACTAAGGTTCACCTATGTGCACCAACAACTTATGCTAAGCAATACAAGCAACAAAGTGATAGCAAGATATATATTACTTCAAGCACGAAGGCTATCACAATGTAAAGTGCATAAGTAAAGAGCTCGGGTATAGAGATAACCGAGGCACGCGGAGACACCGATATTTTACCGAGTTCCTCCCAACATGGAGTACGTCTCATTTGGAGAGGGGGTGGTATCAAACCACCAACGCCACAAAGGGCCTCCCTTATTCTCCGGTGAATCTCACCCCAATGGGATCGATCCACGCTTCCACTATCGGTGCACTTGTCGGTGGCAACCGGAACCTCTCACAAGGTTGGGGCACTTCTCCACAACTTAATTGGAGGCTCCCAACAGACGCCACCAAGGCCACAATGCCACCAAGGCCACAACCTGCAACACCAACAAACCGTCTAGGGTTCCAAGAACCCAAGAGTAAAAAGCTTCTCAACTTTCACTCACCAAATCCTCCGGGGAGAACTCAAACCGATGCACCAAATGCAAATGGCAAGAACACGAGTGGTGCTCAAATACTTCTCTCCCAAATTCCAACAAAGCTACAAAAGCTTGTGGGGGAATAAGAGAGGAAGTACAATGGAGGAAATCCACAAAAGACTCCAAGATCTAGATCCCAAGATGTTCCCCTCACTTAGAGGAGATATGGATTGGTGGGATTGTAGATCTAGATCTCCTCTTTCAAATCCCTAAAGTATATGCAAGAATCAAGGGAGGGATTGAAGGGGCAGCAAGCTCAAGAGGGTCAATAATGGAGGAGAAAGCATGTAAAACTCGAGCAGTTGCATTGGGGAAGAAGGGCCCCTTTTTATAGGCCCACAGATTTCTGACTGTTTTCTGCCCGTTGGGGAAAAGTAAGACCGGAGACTCCGGTCTACACCGGAGATTCCGGCCCAACCTCCGGACCAGCCTTCAGACCGCCCATCTGAATGACCTGGGCCATCCAAGACCCAACAAGACGGGAGACTCCGGTCTTCCAACACCGGAGACTCCGGACTAAGGAGACACCGGAGACTCCGGGGTAGCCTCCGAACCTGGCTCCGGACCCCCATACAGTATGTCCCAGCCCTGATTCTGAAGTCGCCACCGGAGACACATCCGGAAACTCCGGACTACACCGGAGACTCCGATCCACACAGACCGGAGACTCCGGTCAGGACCAAATAAGAGGCAAACTTCAAATGGCGATATCTAGAGTTTGGAAACTCCGATTGACCCGAAACCAATTTTGTTGGAAAGAGGACAACAAGGGCTACCCAACAAAAAGTGGAAATATTGGATACCACCAAGAGAGAAGATTTCATGTATTATAATGTGAGATACCTCTCTTGGTGAGAAACCGTAAAACCTCAAAGATCAAAAACGCAATATGATATAAAAGGGAAATCCGTTTTTGATGAACTAGAGCTTGTTATGAATATTACCACAAGCTCTAGAACCTCACATGGATAAGATCCAAATAACAACCAAGAAAGGATGATGCTAAGTATGCAAAGGTTTGAGCTCTCTCTGAACGATATGATCGAGTTACTCACTTGGGAGCCCCTCTTGATAGTACGGTTATCTATCCTATAAACCGGTCTCCCCAACTAACACTACGAGACCGGTAAGAAGGAAACCCTATCAAGATCATACCTTTGCCTTGCGCATATTCCACTTGATGACGATGTAGACGGTCTTGTCCTTTTCAAGATGGAACACCTTTCTTGATTGCTCTTGTACGCACTTGCTTGATGAAGGCTTGCAAGTTACTCCCCCATACAATATGGGGAAACCTTTACTTTGACCTTGTCTTCATCGATCCATGATCACCGAGGATGGCAAGCTTTAAGCATGAGATCTTCTAGATATTGCACATATTTAGCTTGCACATCATTTCTTCTTTTCTTCATTATGTTGATGCCTTGAAGGTACACCAGAGATATCACTCCATATTATTCTTCAAGACATACTTGACATAGGTTTAACTCTCACATGACCAATCTGTGGATCACTCTTTGAACACCTTGGTCACCACATGATCCTCTTCACTTTCTTCTTCTCCAAACCTTGAAGCCAACATATGGTTCAAGCATTGCCTATGGACAATTCCTACAAGTACAACTTGATACAAGCATTAGTCCATAGAGATTGTCATTAATTACCAAAACCACACATGGGGTCCCACATGTTCTTTCAAAACCCTTTGCGACAAGTCTTGCCTTATGGACAATCACATTGCCATCAACATCTTTCTTCTTTTAGAAATCCATTTGTTCTCCACGGCCTTTCGACCTTCAGGGAGATCCACCAAGTTCCATACTTGGTTCTCATGCATGGATCCTATATCAGATTTCATGGCTTGCAGCCATTTCTCTGAGTCAGCACTCTCCATTGCTTCTCTATAGTTTTTAGGTTCCTCTTGTTCATATAACAAGACTGACATCACAAGGCTACTATACCAATCTAGGACATCATGCACCCTTGTAGATCTCCAAACCGTAGGAGCTTCGATGTTATGATCTGTATCATTTGTTTCTCTTTACACTATAGAGGGCGGTTCTAGAACAGTTTCCTTTGTGCTACTCGGTATTTGGAGAGAAGGGTCAACGATCTCATCTAGCTCTATCTTCCTTCCACTAACTCCTTTCGCGAGAAACTGTTTCTATAGAAAGATGCCCTCCTTAGCGACAAACATTTTGCTTTCGACTTTATTGTAGAAGGTATACCCAATAGTCTCCTTTGGGTATCCCACAAAGATGCACTTTTATGATTTAGGTTCGAGTTTTGTAGGCTTTAGTTTCCTTTAACGTAAGCCTCACATCCCCAAACTTTCAAGAATGACAACTTTGGCTTCTTGCCACACCATATCTCATATGGGGTTATCTCCACGGATTTGGATGGTGCTCTGTTTAGTATAATAGCGGCGGTTTCTAATGCACAGCCCCAAAACAACATAGACAAATCAGTCAAAGACATCATGGACCGAACATTATCCAATAGAGTGTGGTTATGTTGTTCTGACACACCATTACATTGTGGTGTTCCAGCTGGCGTAAGCTGTGGTACTATACCACAGTTCCTCAAGTGCATGCCAAACTCATAACTCAAGTATTCGCCTCCCCGATCTGATCGGAGGTGCTTAATCTTCTTGTTGAGTTGATTCTCTACCTCTTTCTGAAATTCCTTGAACTTTTCAAAGGTTTCATATTTATGCTTCATCAAGTAGATATACTTGTATCTACTCAAATCATCGGTAAAGGTAACAAAATAACGATATCCATTGCATGTTGTGACACTCATCGGACCACATAAATCAGTATGTATGATTCCCAACAGGTCTGTTGCCCGCTCCATAGTATCGGACAAGGGTGTCCTGGTCATCTTGCCCATGAGACGAGGCTCGCATGTATCAAGAGATTCAAATTCTAGTGATCCCAGAAGTCCATCAGAATGAAGCTTATGCATGCGCTTTATGCCAATATGACCAAGACGGCAATGCCATATATACATCGTATTATCGTCATCATGCTTGCTTTGTTTGGCATCAATGTTATGGAAGTGAGTATTGTCATCAAGATCTAGTAAGAATAAACCTTTACATACACGCGCATGAAATAAAAGACATCATTCATAAAAATAGAACAACCACCTATTCTGGATTTAAACGAATAATGATCTTGCAATAAGCAAGATCCACTGACAATATTCATGCTCAAGTCGGGTACAAAATAGCACTTATTCAAAACTAATATTAATCCCGAAGGCAGACGCAGAGACAAATCGCCGACGGCCTTGACATCGACCTTCGATCCGTTGCCGACACGCATCATCACTTCGTCCCATCCCAGGCACCGCTTATTCCGTAGCTCCTGCTGAGAGTTACAAATATGAGCAACAGAACCGATATCAAATACCCAGGTGTTGCTCCTGGTTCTTGTAAGGAAAACATCAATAACATGTATATCATATATACCTTTGTCTTTTGCGGCAAACTTGTCATCTTTCTTGTCATCGAGGTACTTGGGGCAGCTGCATTTCCAGTGCCTATCTCCCTTGCAGTAGTAGCACACGACGCCGGTCTTTGGCTTTGGGCCCTTAGGGGAATGTGCAACTTGCTTGCCATCCCTCTTAGGCTTCTTGCACTTAGCCGTTGCCGACCTCTTAAAATTAGTGGTCTTATTGACCATCAACACCGTGTTCTCCTTCTTGAATTCCACCTCAGCAGTCTTGAGCATGACGAACAACTCATCCAGGGTCTTAACCATCCCTTGCATGTTGTAGTTCATCACAGAAGCTTTGTAGCTAGGAGGAAACGAGTGCAACACCCTATCAATCGCCAGTTCGTCCAGAATTTTGCAATCCAGGGCATTCAAGCGTTGAACCTAGCCAGATATCTTGACTACGTGCTCGCTCACACTGCTATGCTCTTCCATCTTGGAAGAGAAGAAGAGATCGGAAGCTTCATACCTCTCTGCCCGAGCCTTTGGAGCAAATACGGATTTGAGATCCTCAAGGATCGCAAATGCATCCATCTTCTCAAAACGCCTTTAAATCTCCAATTCCATGGCGTAGAGCATTCCACTCTAGATGAGGGAGGAATCGTCCGCCTTGGAATGCCAGACATTCTTTTCGTCCTTGGTGGCAGTGTCTACTGGCTTGGCGGGCAGTTTTTCCTCTAAGACATAGTTGAGATTGTAGGGGGTCAGCAGGATTCTCAGGGTGCGGTGCTAGGCGGTGAAGTTTGTCCCATCGGTTTTCAGCTTGTCCTTCTCTACGAAAACGCAAGGTTGAAGGTGGGTGGGCGAGACATCTACAATGGATTTTCAAAGAGTTTAGACCATGTTCATAATATTCTTAGCACAAGTTTCAAGTTTCACCTTTAAACTCAAATTAACAAGGCTCCCACTCAAGACGAACATCCCTCCCTTCATATTAGTGATCACACGATCCCTTTTCACTATATCACCCCCGATCGTCACGGACGATGACATAGCTCCAAAGGTGTATATTTTGAATGTCGATCACATATCCATGTGACTCATGCTCGACCTTTCGGTCTCTGTGTTCCGAGGCCATGTCTGCACATGCTAGGCTCGCTAACTCAAACTCATGTGTATTGTTGTGTAACCTTTCTTACACCCACTGTATGCGAACGTAGGTATGTCGAACACCCGATTGTCACAGACTGCCTCGTACCGAAGAACTTTCTTGGTGGTGCACACACGAGGGGAACACTTACCATTCGAATTTGGGAGGCATCGTCCTATTTAGCTACCATCGTATAACTAGTATACTATGCCAAACACGATGTGCCAACAAATACTTCATAAGAATGGTGCCATGACATGGTTGTAGCACCTTGATCTCCATCGAGAGCTTCAATCGACAATCATTTCATAACCTTACCATTACCATGTCATGACATACGTCCCTGCAAAACAAAGTTAGACGTCTCTACTTTATCCCTTTGCAAGTTTTACGCGTCTTTAGGGCTTTTCATGGCAGAACCCCTTCCCACCTATGAACGTTGAGCCACAATGTTGATTCAATGATTGCCTCTTTGCTTCCTTTTTAGGGCCCTCCAGTGTAAAGGTCATATCAACTATTCAAAGAGAGACAGAAACCCACCATTCACTTATACAAAACAAGCCGTATGTTAAGCATGGAACCAGTCTCGCGTAAGCTTACGCGTAAGGTCGGTCCGGGCTACTTCATCAATAAATCTTGCGATATGACAAGAACATGAAAGAGGGTCACAACTAGAGAATCAATGCCCACATACTTTTATGTGTTCTGTCCATGCGACATGTCTACCCATAGATTTGGCTCTGATACCACTGTTGGGGTTCGCAGCAGAAAACAAAAAAATTCTACCTACACGAACACGATCACCAAGATTTATACTATGTAGACATAAGTAATGGAGATTTAGAACGGATTTCATACCCTTGAAGACCGTGGAACGCCTTATGCAGGTAGGCGTATAGCGATGAAGATAACGCCTCAAATGGTGCGCCTCGAATCTCTACACACGTCCTGTGTAGGGACGTCTCCCAGGATCCGATCCAGCAGATCAACGAAAGAAGAAGCAAGCCAGATCGTCCTGCGCACAACGGTAGGGCGAAGGTGGAGAACTAAACCAAATAGCTAGATCCAATCTAATGGAGAGAGCTCTAGGGTTTAGGGGGGAGAGGAGAGAACTTGTTGTTGGATTCCAATAGAGGGGAGGGGGCTCCTCTATTTATAGTAGGGAGGGGTAGGGTCAAACCCTAGGGCTTGGGGGTGGGATCGCCCAAGCCACCGGTGCCAGGAGGAGGGCAGTCGTCGTCCCTGGGCCCCACCCCGCGGGTGGGAAACCCTAGGGTTTCGACTGGTGGCCCCTTCTCCCTCTTTCCCTTAGGCGCCTAGCCCTATGGGCCCTTCTAGAAGCGGCCCAATGACAATAAGGCTTCCCATAAATATAAAATAAATATGTTTTGATATTAATTCAACTAATTAATATAAAACACATATATTACTATATTTCATACTCCGAAACTCCTTTCGGACCTCTTTCGATCAACATCGGATAATACCCGGAACCTTTCTGGTTTCTCTCTTGTTTCTCTTTCGGTGCCGGTTCGATCCCAAAGCGTCCCCACCCTTAAGTGTGCCACCCTTTGGCTCAGAGTTGCTATGGACATGACCAAGACTCTCTTGTATCAATGATCAACATCAGGATATGGATGTCCATAATGATCCCTGTGTCCTCAAGATTAATTTCATCGCTTGAACCTTAACTGCGTAGTCCTATTCCCTTTGCCATATGATACCTAGGTCATCCGAGATTTGATCTCAAGCATCTCCATACTTGTGTTAGATCACTTCACTGATGAACTCGTTTACTCGTTCCCGTGCCATTGCATTCCATGATCCAATCATACGCTTGCAAGCTTCGTTAATGCAACGTCACCAAGTTGGCCACGTGTATCTATCCGTTACTTGGATTGGCAAATCCTGGTCTTGATAAAAACTCCTCAATCCATTTCTTTAGGAAACCCAACGATATTTATGATCACCCTTTGACGACTTGATACTTGATATCATCAAAGTCTCCCTCCAAAATAGTGATTATGTATTTTCTCACGGTCGAAGGATATAAGCCACGATGTCTCTATGTTATCATCAATGATAAACGTTTAAGTAACTAGATCTTATTGTGATTAACTTTAGGGTGAATGTCTATCACATCATTCTCTAATGATATGACCTCATTGTCAATCAGCACTATCACCATGATCTCAAAACCATAAGATCATCACTTGCCCAATGAGCTAGTTTACTAGAGGTAACTATAAACCTGGTTGTTTACATACCACACGTGTATTAACGTTTCGTATTAATACAGTTATAGCACGGTAAAAAACGTATTATGAATAAGAGATACATCAAATAAAAACTCTTCATTATTTTCCTCTAGGACATAGCTCCTTTATTTGTGTCTCCGACCACTAGCTTCTTGTACTTGCTAGGTTTGCCAACTTTGGCTTCGTTGTGTATTGGGGTTAGGTTTCGAAGGATTTGTTTGGCTGAATCTAGGGTAGTTATCTATCCCATGTTCTTCGCTTTATTCTTTGTAGTGACTATTAGTCCTCTCAATCAATGTATCCTACATACGCTTGCTCCGACCACGACTTCGTGGCTACTATGTCAACAATGTCTTCTAGTTCCTACCATGACTTGACGGTTGCCATGTCAACACAATTTCCCTAGTTTCTGTGTGTTTCTAAGATCCAAAGGCAGCATTGAGCTTCACTCAGGGGATGCCGCCATCAACAGCACGAGGAAGGCTGCGTCGATTTCCGATTTTCCCCTAAGGAACTAAGTCTAATTTTCTATTTATTTAAGGATCGTCCTGTAAGGGTTTGCTGAACTTAATATATGGGAAAAAGTAGTTAGAAATCAATAAAAATATTCATCTCCAGGATTTTACCATCCCATGTGTTCTAATATTTTAAAATTTTAAGTGATGTCGCTTACCAAATTATTATGTGTGCTTGCTTCACAAAATAAATTTGATTTAGCACTAATAAAATGGAAAATCAATATTTTGTGGCAAAAAGTTTGAAACTCCCTTATCACTTTTGTTTTCCTTGCAAAGATGCATCTATGTGCAAAATTGGGACACATCATGATGATGAGATTTAGCTTGAAAGCCAAAATAAGGCATCCATGATAGCACTATATTTGAGAATGATTTGTCTACCAAATTGTGAGAACTCAGATTTTGTATTTTTCCTGCCAATAAATCTAAGCATTTAAATTCCATTTCTAGTGTGAATTTGCAAAGTGAATCAAATGATTTGTCCGACTTTCCAAAAAGAAAAATCAGTCGGCTAAGGTAAAACAAAACCATTGGGAATTTTGAATGCCTGCAAACGACCGACATGTTCTACGACGTGTGGTGCAAGAAGGCATTGGATACACACCACATACACCTGATGACATACGCATGATACACCGAACTGTAGAAAGGTCGGCTGGTCAAAGTGGGACGACGGAGTGGACCTATCTCTATCCCTGTTGGGGGAAATTAGGTCCGTAACCGAATTCACCGGCCCATGCTGGTTTGGCAGTTACCACACTTGGTCACCATGATATCTCAGTTGGCGTACTGCTGTGTTTTCAGCTTTAGTTCAGTTAAGATTTGATTATATCCAGATGGAGGTTATGCTGCCTGCATGTGCTTCACTTGGAACGGAAGCTTTTCAGAGTCATGCGCAGCTATATATATCCCCAGTTGTTATTTTATTTCGAGGAATGAAAGAACCACTGCATGTAGTTGACAACTGACAAGGCAACATGCCTAACATGCCATCTAGCTCAAAATTTGTCTTTAATTTATGGAAGCTGCTTCCATTATCCGATCCCCACTTGCATGTCAAGTACTACCTTTTGTTAATCTGTCCATGATCACATTATCTGATGTGATGTATAAATTATAATCACCTTTAGCTGAAGACAGTTAGTGTCCTTAATAATTGAGATTAGGGAGGAATTGTAGGTGTGCACCTAGTAGTACTGTACCATTCACGGGCTCTACACTACGCACAGTTGTAACAGTGCAGAGCTAGAGAACTTAAGATGGATCCTAGATGTTGCCAACATTTATTGATTATTGTTGCCTTGCTCTCTTTTCTCAAGTAATTATTCAGCCAAAAAGAGCCATCCAGCCAGCAATTAGGATTTCAAAGAAAAGAACCGAAACGTTGATAAAAGTCCATTTCATATTATTGTGAAGAAACACCAACAGCTTTTTGGGCCCAAGTTTGTGCAGCTTCTGCACTCAAAGTGTATGTAGTACATCTGCAGAACAATTAATCTGTCTATGCACATGCAGGGATGCATAATGCGGTCTGACTCTGTGTACCTTAACTCTTACTGATCTTATCATCAGGAGAGACTAGGTGAGATTGTTGATCTGGGACTCAAAGAAGGCATGCATGCACTTTCACTTTGTTGTGTTGACCTGATAACTGATGGATGAACCATACTCCACCATCTTCTGAAGGTTCTTGTTATGACAATATTGAACTGCATTTAAACGATTGCTTTATTTTTGTAGTGGTCTGGAGAGAGGACAGCATGCCTCTCTGGTTTGTACCAACAGAACAAGGACGTCTAGTTTGGTAGGAAAGAATCCAAAAGGGTAGAAAAGAGAGGCTGGAGTGATGGACCACTGGTGGCAAGTCAATTCATTTGGTGGGAAAGCATATTACAAACAACACCCAAACTACCTCACTGTCCCCATCATCTATTTCTTTTCTCTATTTATTAATTAATCGTATTTATTTTTTTGGGAATGGGAAATTGCACGGGTCTCGTGCGGCAAGATTGTGACATTTTGTAGCTGAAACTCTTTAGTACACATATACTACTAGAGTAATGTTCTGAAAAAGTCGGTGCTGGCTTGAGCTGGTTGCTAGTGCCTATCAGCAATTTGTCTAGTATTTTGGGGAAAAAATGCTACAAAATCTTCATAGGCATTTGCAACCAAGACTGGAACCAATATAAATGGCTGAATCCGGACTAGTCTCATAGCAAATTGTCAATGACCTGAACCATTGATCCTCGATCTGACGGTGCTACTGTAATCTTGATAAATCAGTTCTACCCCAAAGATGCATGGATCTTGTATCCAAAACTCCAGGTCACTATCCACTATGGCAGTATCCACAAAGAAGGACATTTATGTAATTTCACAGCTTACTCCATGAAGAATCATAGGAGATAAGGTACCAGCTAAGCCTCCCTACCTACATTAATCAGCACTTTGAGGAATTTTTGAGCCCGGAATGCACGCAACCACAACATCCAGATCAAAGGACCACAGCTCACGTGAGTAGTATATCAAATAATTCAGATTCAATACGATGCGATAAACCGCGGTGAAAATACGAAATACCCTGACATGGTCCTTTCGAGTCCCGCATAACTAACTGCATGTTTATCTCCTAGCAAACGTTATGGTTGCGGCCGCATCTTCCTAATTACCAGTTCACTACATTCATCTCCATATTCTGTCGGTCATCTACCGGTGATGGTTTGGTGGCCTCTCCGTATCTACATACTTATTTGTAACAGTTGAACAGTATTGTAGATATGAACATATGATTAGTCTAGCTTCCAAGATGGATACTCCCTAACTGTTTGATTTGTTCACATCATCATCATAATCATCATCTTTCTAATCATTATAATCATACCAGGGTACATGTATCGTCATTTGTGGCTGCTCTACGAACTGTTTGGGATGGAGACTCAATGGATTTCGACATCTAAATTGCAGTCTGCTGCTAACTGTTGCAACAATTGTTTTTCTACAGCTATCTTATCTCCAGGGAAAAAAATTCTCTTCAGGGATCACAAACTGCATTTCTGCAAATTTCAGGATACCGGTTTCCGATACGCGGGTTTATCCAAGTAACTCATTCTCCACAGCAACGACATTTCATCAAATGCCTACACAACCAAACGGCGGCACATCCCATGAGTCTGTCTCCAAACTCTCAAGTGGACGAAGAATGACAAAAAATTATGGAGGTGCATCAGATGCAACAGCAGCTGCCAGTGTTGGGTGGTCCAATGCCCCTAGCTAATGACAGCATAACCACCGTCTAATTAGGGATCGGTCCATGAATAATGGATATCCCTATCCCAAGCTGTTGCTGCTGCTGTGCACATTTGCTTGCAATATATTCCCCTGATCATTTGTGGCTGCTCTCTTCCAGCACTGTGCAGGACTGTTCCTCCAGCTTACCATTGGTTTGTTGCAGGTTTGTTGGGCATGTTTGTTTGTTCGGCTGGTCAGTCAACTTGCTACATGTGCTTGTGCTCAGACACTTTGATGCCATGATCCTACTCAATCTTTTTTTTTTCTCTCCCTCCTGGTGTTTTTCTTTTTTGAATGGATATGACTACTTGGCTAGTGCTCGTGTCGCGTCAATATTATGTTTACATTATCGCGCAGCGAAAAAATGAATTCTTCTTCGAGTTTTCCTTTCCCTTGTCGAGATCTGGCAAGCTAACAGTATGTTCTCTGTAGAAAGAACAATGTGAGCAGTGTCAGATGGACAGAGACGGATTTTGCAAATAATTGACAGATGATCCAAAATGATCGGTCGGGGCTCTGTGTGATGAAGCATGTCAAGTTAGGTCAATGATAAGGAGCCCTACCATGATATCCAGCTTGTATCCAACCGACTCATGGATTTGACTATATATAATCCTTTATAATTGAAAATAAAACAATTCATCAGATCCTATATTGGTACCACTGAAACATCTTTCTGGCTGTGTCACTTTATCTCAAGCAAAAAATCACCACGAGTGTCCACGGAAATATAAGATGAACCTCTGACAGCAAATAAACACTAAGAATCCATTGAACTTGAGAAAGCTTGACCATAGACACAAAAGAAGACAGGAAGTAATTCCTAGGCAAATTCCTTCACAAGTATAGTAGAGCTCCTTTTAGCGATTTACACACCTAGCACTAGTATTCAGTACATTACCCAAGTCAACAAAAGCAGCAAAGGGTATATCATTAAGCAATCAAGTTTTTAGAGGACATGTAAAGTAGTGCTGAAGAAGTAGAACAAAAGATAATAGTACTGGCAGGCCTTATGTTTCACTTTTCTTGCCATCTGGTCAATCGGTTACCTTGCTTAGCATACTTTAGATGAGTAAACATGAGAAAGCCACATTAGTCAGCGTCCAAAGGGAACAAATGAAGTTTACGACAATTGAAAATCACTACACAAAAGACAGTGAGAGTCCTAACATTTGCAGGTTTTCCACTGTCACAGCCACCACATTGGTCTCATCAGAAGAACACCAAAACATGCATAGTTTGAATGTCAGAAGGGGTCATAACATCACACTATAACATTGCATACTTCCTAAGATCCTAGTGTCATAGTATCACAAACTATAGGACCCGCAGATTTATTCAAGAAAGATGGTCTTCTCTGCCACACCTGAAGTGCTGCTTTCAATCAATCTGGTCAGCGCAGGCTTGCTCCTGGCCTGATAGGCTCCCCAGTGAAGGGATCAAACTTGTAAGGCTCCCCTGTGAAGGGATCAAACCTCATTTGCTGCTGTTCAGCAGAATATTCAGCGGATGACCTGGAGTTGAATTCCGGGCCAGTGTTTGTGGTGTACCCTGCAGCAGATAACAGTCTTCTTTCCCTTGGGAAAACAGCTTCTTCGGCTGGTCTTTCGATGTAACCCTGATCTTGTGTGTACCTACGCTCTAGATGCCTCCCAGTGTCCTTTCTCGGTTCATGTGCTGATCTTTCAACATAGCTCGGTTCATGTATGTATCTACGATCTAGATGCCTTCCAGTGTCCTGCCTGGGATCATGCGCCGATCTTTCACTGTAGCTCTGTTCTTGTGTGTATCTTCGATCTAGATGCCTTCCAGTATTATGTCTTGGTTCATGCGATATTTCTTCTTGCCGCAGTCTAGGCTCTGGGTATTTTACAACAGCTGGTCTTTCTTCACCATACCTTCTTGATTGAGACACTATTGGATCGTCAACATAAGACGAGGAAGAATAATCACCTAGGGTGTTGTATCTACGGCTCCTGCAAATAAGATGGATCCCAGTGATTACATATTCACATGATAGATTTACAATAGCATTCCAGTACAAGGATGCAATCATAAAAGCTACAAAGCTCATATATAGATAAAAGAAAAAGGATCATGCCAATGTCATTTTGTTCATTTTCCTTGAGGGTGCCTTACCCAGATTCCGGGTAATCATAATCTTGATGTCGGTATCTCTTGGTTTGTATTTCAGAATTTCTGGGCAAATAAGTAGTATCCTGCAATATTTGCGCTGCGCCAAAAGCCTCAACCTTGCGCTGCAAGTCAAAAATCCAGAAGTTATAAGGCATCGTTGTTCCCAAAAAAAATACAGCACAAAAGAATAAGGGAAGATATTGAATAAAAGAAGTAACAACCTTAGCAATTAATGAAGCAAAATATTCTCCTTTATTTCGTTTATCAGCACCTGTTATCAAAAACTGCATGAAGAATTGATCAGAATAAGCCATTTTTCAGGTCAAGGTAAGAGGCTTTTCGAAAAAGAAAGTTCAGGTAAGAGCTCAGATCATCGACGTGAAACAATTGCGCACCTGATTAAGAACGGCAACAGCACCTGACTCAGGAAGCTCACTGAGGCTCTTTATGCAATGGATGTCAATCTGAGAAGAAAAATTGACAGGACCATGATGTTCGATACAAAAAAAATATATAAACAGGAATATTTCTATAAAAATCACTTACGTCGTATAAAGTGCCAATTCCAAGACGCAAAATACGAAGTAAGAGTTCCTTGACAGCAGAAGGTAGTGAATTAACAGCTGCTTCATAGGGGTCGGTGACATCAGACACCTAAGAGATAAAATGCAGAAAGATTTGCTATGTTATTGAACATACCACACTTTCCATTAGTGGAGTATGCATTTTACTCAACTCACACAATTCCTACAAACCGAGCTGCAAGTATTGATGTCAAATCTTAACACTTAATATTTTTTATTAGTACGGAAAGATAATAAGATAGGTGTTTAGAGACAACAACCATCTGATCCCACTATCAGAGCACCCAGAGCTAGCAGGTTAATGGCCACTTCAGTTTTGAAGCAACTGCACTGTGTGCATCAGCCAAAGGATTGGACCTATTGGCACAATATCAAGTCTTGGAGCATCTCTAGCAGATCCCAGAAAAAAGACCGGAAAAGTTTTCAGGGTCCCCCGCAAACGCCATATAGCCTGTTTTGGACCAAGGAGCCATGGTGCAGAGGGAGAAGGGAGGGAGCGGCTGGGGGCTGGCGCCGGTGGCCGGGAGCTATGGATTGAGGTCGGGGCAGGGTATTGATGGGGGAATCGGGACCTACAGGAGGATGAAGAAGAATAGGGAAAGGGAGAAAAAAAGAAAAAGGAAAAAAAGGTTGTTTGTGGGTCCCGCATGAATTTGAGGGCTTTGTTACGGGAAGGCAAAATTTCATACCCTATACTGTTTTCCAGTGCACTGCAAAACACTTTTCTAGTACCGGTTTTTGAGGGATCTGTTAGAGATGCTCTTACAGGTGGATCTTGTGACAACTTGACAGATATACCAGTGAGCTGAAACTTTAGCAAGTGAATGCCTAGCTCAGTTGTGCAAAACCACAAATTATTAAAGTAGTTCAAAGTTTAATGAGATTATATATTTCCTTGAAACCCAAGTTTTTGGCTTTAATGCATATGAAATGGAAAGAACAAACTGATCATATGTTCGGTGTTTATCACTCATACCACGTTCGATAGCCTTGGAGCTCTCGTTTGACGATCAAGTGAATCATGTCCATATCTTCCCTGAGAATAATCTGACTTGTCTCTTGATACATTTGACCTTCTAGTTTTCACCTCTTCGCGACCTCTCTTCTTATCGTTCTCTACTACAGGTCGAGCAACTGTAACCTATTGCGATAAGCAGCACCAAAAGCCAAATTAAGCTAATCAAATTAAGAAGCAAGAAGCTAGGATTAGCCCCAAAGAAGCTGTATTCTTATTCATGCCTGGATCTTGAAAGATGGTCCTCGGTCAGGTCCGCTTACTGTTTTACCATCCATTTCTTTTATTGCATTGTCAAGCTCCTGCGGTAGATTAAGAATTAGTGTGAATTACTTGGATAGAACTTGAGGTATACAACTTAAAAAGATATCAGAATTGACAAAATTACTTACTGAACGACTGCCGAAGTGAATGAATCCAACTGGGTATTGTCCTTTTCTTGAGACCGCAACTCGCATTACCTGATTAGCAATTACACATCACTTTAGGCTTAACATCGCACACAAATAAATTGGTAAATACAAACAAGTGTAGCCATGTTAGTTGACAGACCTCTCCAAAACGCCCAAAAAGCTTTTTCAGATAGTCCTCATTAACATTTGCTGGCAGATTACCAACAAAAGCAGTCTTAATCTGGGTATAAGAAGCATAGAGAACACAATCAAAACAGAATATAGCTATACTTAAATAAAGAAGAAATGTTTGGCACTGAAATAACCTTGGCCATTTCATCAGCATCCACATTAGATTCTCTCTCAGCCCAATTTATTGCAGGATGCAAAATACCACCAAGCAGAAAATCTGTTCTGGAACCAATGCGGAGCACACGTGCGGCAGCCTGTGATTGATAGTTTTAGGATGAAAAGAATCAAAGGGAGATGATCTGATCAGATATCATGGACTAAAGAGCATCTCCATGATGATATAGATATTTCCTTTTTGCACACGTATCAGTAGCATAACCTCAGATCAGTATTCAGTGACGAACCAGCATACTATGTTGATAAACATGTGTCCTTCATAATTGGAAGCTATGATCAATGTCAGAAGTGAGATTCCAGAAGATGTCGTACAATGGCAGCTTAAGATTTGAGCACTATAGTTATGCAGAAATGAAGCTAAGGAAAAGTTAATCATGGATCAGCTTGTCACAGCCTTCCCCAAACATAAGGCGCTGGCATTCACAAGTATCTGTTTGTCTAATTTATGAGAGAGATTGAAGGAGAGGAGACAGCAGTTTCTGGAATACAAGGAGTGTGCACGATTCAACGTCACTTGCACAGATGAGATAAAATGATGATTCCCATATTCCAATTCCTTATTCCTACACACTTACTCTCGTTGTTCTGATGCTAAAACTCGGGTTACATTAGAGATGTACTACCTATCAGTCACTTTGTGTTTTTGCACATGTTCTCACAGTTTCTAGAGAAAGGGTGAGAAAAAATAAATAGCAACAAGGGCAGAGTACAACATTTAGCGGGTACTGGAAAAGTGCCATGAACTGCGTATGCTATCAAAAAGACAACCTTGATCTCTGAAGAAAATGAAGAACCAAAATACGAAAATGGAGTTGAGTGGCTTACTGGCTTTAATGTTTGTGGTGAAACCAAGTGAAGTACACATGACAAATCTGAACGGTAAGACAAGAATAGGAGTAGTATGTGACAGAAGTAGGGACAGAATATAGCTAAGAATAGGTAGATGATTCAGTTCAGTCATTGATGGGTACAAGGGGAAGACGAACTGATGGACATTTTGTCATTCCAGTTATCAAGGTGATTGAAACTCCATGGATTGATGATCCCATGTTGCTAATTACTAGTGAGAACCAATACAAGAGTGCTGCACTCGGCAACCTTAACCAAAGGTATACAATTATTCTTTTGGTGTATATCTCATTAATACCATCCTCCCATGCAATGTTTCGTCAGACATTGCAATCGACGCAGTAGTTCATCTATTTAATCAGAGAGGATTAGGGATTAACATAAACCACATGTTTGCTATATCTTTATCCTGCACTCTGCAAATGAACTTGTGCGATGGACGGAAGTTCTTGTGAAGATTGGAAGTGTAATTGAAGATTGAAGGTACATATGAAGTCAAAACTGTTAAGTTTCATGCACCAAACAGTAGAACCAAAAATCCGAACCAATGAAGAAGGTTGGGCAATCCACATCCTCTCAGGGGTGGCTCGATAAGGCCTAAGCATGGACAGAAAGTGGGCAAGCAACTTTTCTTTCTAAGCTGTGAAAGCCGAGATTTGAACCCAAGACCTCTGCTCTTGTACCATATTAAGTTTCATGCACCAACCAGTAGAACCAGAAGTCCAAAGTGGTGGAGAAGATTGGTCAATCCACATATACTACAGCAGAAATCATGGCAAACGATATACCACCAGTTCTGCTATTTCTTTACAAGATCAATAAGGGTTTGTAGGAGACAGTAAATATGGGCAACTCCCTCAGAAGTATAAAATCATTTGTGTTGGTTTTGATATCTTCTGCAGATCCGCAATGCAATGGGGACATTTTCATAAGAAAATAGGTGATCACTGAAGATTTTCCTTTGCAATAAATCAGTCATATAAGAGAAAAGGATGATAAAATTTGTTACTATAAAAGTTCATAACCAAAACAAGTATATGAGTCCAAGAGCTGGGCTGCTTGTCAACATAACACAAGGTATGTTGGTTACTTGGTGTCAAACTGTCAATTCATAGTCTAGCTTCCTGACTTGAGACAGCAGCCCTAAGGATGTGTCATTACTTAAGCATGCAAGGATGGAATACCAGATGAACTTTTGCTATTAGATCGATTTATGGCAACCAATAAAGTGCAGAATCATTCATCCGAGAGCAGCAACAGATAAACAGGAGATTCATAGAAGCTAGATACATATACAGATATATACATATGATGGTTTGATCCAATAAGATTGTTTTAAAATAAGAGGCAATAATGTTGGTCAAGACCTGCAAGATAAATCATGCGACAAGGCTATGGTCAACTATAGGTGAACTAGGAACTCAGAAAGATATAACAATTACAGATATTCTCAAGGCAATAAGGTATGACAACTAGCTCGTTTATATGCACCTTTAAATAGTTATGATTATAATTGATACTAAACAACAGCAGAGCTCAAAGCTAAGGAAAACTCTAGCAATTTTAAGATAGGTCATGTATGATAAAACAAAATTATCAGGTCATGACTTTCGTAATAGAATGCATTACATGATGCTGTTAACAGGAAACGAATTTCCTAGCACAGCATAGAGAATAAAGACTTACTCCATGAGAAGAAAATCGCACAAACGCAAAGCCTCGATTTAGACGCCTTTTGCTTGTTGAAGAATCAAGATTTGAAGCTGTTGCAAGGTCAACCGATATGACATCTTTGAATGTCTGTAGATAAAAAATGGACACTGTTTTATGGAAAATGGAAAAAAAATATGTTTGATAGCCTATAAACGGTCAAGGTCCTACCTTATAAATTAATTCTTCAAATTCTTCGACACTCCATTCTGAACAAGAATAAGATAGCACAGTGATAAGAATTTGGATGATAATATACATGTGCTTTTTTCATAGGTTCTCAAAACTAATATTTATAACATGATACTATGTTAAGAACAAAAATTCGCGGTACAAATTAAAATTTTGTCAGAGACATCTAAAATTGTTAGGAAACCCACAACCAGAATATTATGTTATCCACAATTAAAGAAGTTATTGAGGCCTTTCAAATACATAATGTGCATTGTGCATATTACTGGAAAAGTCAAACGGATAAAGGTAAAATGCCGAAGAGACAAAGGGTATCAGTTCATGCAAGTTCGTATATTAAGAACAGGCTAAATTTGTAGAGGCAACCATGACTGTTTTCCTTTCTTTTTGGCACTGCTTCTCAGTTCTCGCCATGGAAATGTCTAATAAGAGGTTGCATTTCAGATTTAATAATGGAACTTGTGTTATGTTGGACCACACAGTACGGTAAGAGCGTATGAAGAGGGTAAGAGCGTATGAAGAGGCACGTGCACCCACACAAGCACGCACAAACAAACAAAACCTTAGTGTTGCATATGGGATCAAAGACATTAAAATTGCAACAACAACAAAACATGCTAAAAGTCCCTCAGTGTTCAGGCTCATTGACGTTGAAATTTAAACAAGAGGGATAAAATAAGCTGAAACGATATAATATTGTCTACTTAGTGCCCTCAACAACACAATTGCTGATAATTAATACCAGTATTAATGTCGATGCGACTTGGCAATGATTCTCAATTCAACGTGGCAACAACTCTCCTGCAGTTTGTTGATCTATTTTTTCTGTAAGTATTTCCTGCCTCCATTTGATCAAAACAAAACTAGTATAGATTGAACTACAGCATATAGATGAAAACAGAAACCATATGATGATGTGCATGTGAAACCATGTGTCTGCTAAGTGGTAACAGATACCAATACACCATCATGATAATCTTAAGTTACTTTACAATGCTGTCCCAGACTCCCAGCTTATTAGATACAAAGGATCTAACGTTGATCCATGCCAGGAGCTGCTCTCCAGCCATGGAACCATCTGCCGGTTGGTGCTGTTTTATTGGCTTTTGTGCAGAGGTAGGTAATGGGGTTAGGATAGAGAGAAGGGATTACTGCTAAGAATTACTTATTGATAGCTTGGTCTCCTAGTTTGCCTCGCTTCATAATCATAAGTAGAGTCTGACTGTAGAGAGTTTACTAGTTCGAATCCTAGTAAAAATAACTACCAATCGACTAAGAATCAAGACTTGGTACTAATTCTCTCTGATCCAAGAGATATTGGTACTTTTAGGATCTTATATAGCTTGCGCCGAATGGGCCCCATGCCTGTGTTGGTTATTTCCCATATAACCCAGCTCTTCCACAAAATAAAGGACAAGGTGCAAGCATGGACCTCAGCAGGTGACTGGCACCTTGAGTCTATGACCTCAGGAGAGTAGGTTTTGACGCCTCAAATCCTTTGTACGTAAATCATATATATGTACACCATACTATTTTCCTTTGGAGAATGTGTGTTTCCTCCCTCAGCTATTGTCTGAGTATAGCTTTCATCCGTATACTCTACAACCACTCAAAGTTGGTTTCACAAGTATCAATACCATTTTCAGCTCTCAAAGCGGTTTTGTCCATTCCAAAGCCGTTCTGAATGACGTATCGAGTACATGTGTCAGCCACAATACCATCATGTATCCGTCACATCAATAATTCTCATAAAAGCAACAACAAATTTACTAGAGAAATTTAGGAAGTTTAGAAAAAATAAACAATGAATTTTCTAGGGAATTTGCATGAATTATATTTTAGTAAAAAACTTCCATAAACAAAACAATTCAAAAATGATACAAAAAGTCACTGGAAATAGGAAATTTGATTTTTATTTAAGTTGAATCTGTGATCTTCAGAAGTTTCTGATTTTCCACATTTTTAGTTATTTCAGTGATCAGATTATCTAATAAATTGGTGGATTATATCAATGTATCACAAAGAAAACTTGTGACATGGTAGACATGTGTTGATGTGATTTACACGCCGGTGCCACATTATTCAAAACCGCTTACGAATGGGCAACTTCTCCGTGGGATTTTTTTCTGAAACAGTTGAGGGATGAAAATTGCATGGTACTGATAGTAGTGACCAGCTTTGGGTGGTTTAGGAGTGCAGGGATGAAGCTCAAGATACATTCATGTAATAGTTGAGGATAAAAACAACATTTTTCCTCCTTAAAAAAAACATGTCTCCTACCAGTTTTGCTTCAACAAATAGTTATATGACAAACCAAGGAAACAAAATGTGAACGAGAAAAATTATGACGAAAACAGCCAATACAGAAGTCACATAGGTCATACACTACGCTTAAAGAGGTATCAACGTGAAAGTCCATGGTAATTGATATTGAAAATTCAATTTCATCAACTGTGATGGCATGTGATTTTTTCTTGATTTTTGCTTACGTACACAGTTTCTGCATTCCGATTATCAAGGTTCATCATGGGTGAAGTTTACCTTTGCAAAGATTTCCAAAGAAGAGAGTATCTTGATCCAAGGAAAGATCAACAGCTAGTCTCTTTCCTTGAAGCTGGTCGAGAACAAACAGCAGATGTATTATGCATGTCAAGATAAATATATGAGATGTAATAAAGCTAGCATCGCTATCAACACTAAATCTACAAAGGATGCAATAAAAAGGGCAAACTTGTGTCAACATAGAGATATGGAGAAACTAGTTGTTGAAGGAAAAAAAATGATGCAGATAGGTATATACGCAGCTTATTATAACACAAATAATGACCAAAAGAGATGTTAAGAACTAGTAATGCATGAAAAACTATAAAACTGATAGGCAGAAGTGGATATAACTGGCTTTAATTTTCCTTAGTCATGTAATTGAAGAAATTTATCTTGATTAACCTCTAGACCTTGCAATTTAATCCACAGTAAGAAGCAGGTTGATGCATGTCACCAATTTATTAACAATCATGTCCAGTTTGTATTTTTATAGTACATATCATTGAAAATGTACTCTACAGTGAAGACAAGGGTTGATTACTTCCCAGGTCCTACTTGAGATCTAATGAAATACGGGATTAGAAAGTTTTGAAACATGTGTACATATATGATGTCTTATATGGAAATTTGGGCAACATTGAGAAAGAAGATTGCGTCGTTACCTCAATGCCATTCTTTTGCCTTTTAGCAATATGAGCACATTCCCTTTCAGCAAATCGCACAAACCCAAATCCCTGAGGAAGTTCAGGAAAAATAATGTTGATACAATTTCATGATAAAGTTACTCGATAGTATATCACATGTCTGAAGGATTTAAACATATATTGCAACGATCTAAGTGTTGCGATAGAACCAGACCTTGGAAACGCCATTCTGATCCTTCATTATGCGCAAGTCAACAATCTCACCACAAGGAGAAAATATCTGCTGATGAGATGGGTCAGTCCAAGGAGTATGTGAAAGAACACTAACTTTTTAACATGAACAGGTGAAGATTAACAAATGAGCTATTGTTCTCCTAGAGACAAGAGCCAAGAGAAGTTGGACAGTGACAAGTGGCTATTACTAATCTACAATGGATAAACATATACTTTAAGCTCAACAGTCAAATATCACATAATTAAGGAAAATATTCTAGCCCCTGTAGTATCACGTATTTCTGTTATCACTAGCTAGAGCACGACAAAATTGCCTGCGTGGCAGATTACCAATTACCAAGCCACGTCCAAAAATTACAGAAGTACGTACCAGTTAAGCTTTTGGTAGATACCAAACATGGTTTAGGTGTGCGGCAATATTTGATTTGGTAGGCATGCCTTACACAACATTAACGGTTACAATGGGCGAGTAAAAGGTGGCATTTGCAGGTTTTCAGATTAACCATGGCCACAGTCTTTTGCGTTGCAGAGAACTAACAAGTGGAGAAAACAACATGAAGTGGAGGAATTTACAATGCTGCCCAGACAGTTATTCAGCTAAAACATTTGCTGCTCGGAACCATGGCTTATACAAATCATCGGGGCTGTAGGCAATTCAGGCATTACTCTGTCCTTATGCAGCACACCACTCGTTAATTTCAGAAATACTGAGAAGCAACACTTCACACGCAAGTGGGTGTTTCATGACCGTATGACAAACCAACCTCTCGGAGTGTCCCCTCTGTCGCGGACCGCGGCAACCCACCAACGAACACCTCGGTGCCTTTCACCCGGTGATCTGCACGCATACGAGCACGGCGTTCAATGCACAGCCACACCCACCCAGGATCAGATCCCAGAAATCCCAGACATAATTCGCCCCGCTTCTCTTGAGTCTGAAACGAACTACACAAAATACACTAAATAGCCTCACCTTGCTCATCGTAATCCCCCTGCGAGGTCGCCCTCCTATCCTGAAATCCCCAGGGAAAAAAAACAAAGTCGAAATCAGGGACGGGGTTATCTCGGCGAAATCCGCACCGAATCGAACGCCGCGACGACCGGTCAGGCCGCCGGCTCCGCCTGGTGTCAAATCTGGCGTCGCCTGGGCGAATGGAATCGAGAATCACGAATTTTTTTGATCGGGTTGGGGAGAGAGAGTACCATGGTTCTTCAGCCAAGACGAAACACGCGACGGAGTGCAAGGCGCTTTCTTTCCTTTTCCACACTAAAAAAATATATAATCGCTCTCTTGTCTAGGCTCTTGATATTTTTTTTTAGGGTTGTAGGCTCTTGATGATGGTGGTGGTCTTACAGTAACCTACTGATCGATCTAGCATATCCGTTCTTTTCTCGTCGGGTTTAGGTTTTCTAGCCGACGACACAAACGTTGAGTGTACCGGCTTTGATCCCGATAAGCGACTTCTAGCGAAGGATCTCGAACTGATAAGGGCAGGTCCTACTATTCCTGCTTAGCTTCGGACCTTTTGTCAAGTAGTTTGCGAGTTAGGGTTTCGGTTTCCAACCTAATCTAGCGATCAGTGAGTTCTTGTGAACTAGTCATGGCCTCATGATCCTCGGCGTCTGCGTCGAGAATGGCAGGCCAAGAAGATGTCATTGGTATGTTGGCATAGCTGGGGCTTCAGGAAGATGACCTGGAAGATGTTGTTTTGAGGAGGAAGAGCATCAGGTGGAAGATGCTACTCGGTGGCTTGCGGTTGTCAAGTTCAGCCATTACTAATTCTTCAAGAATATGAGGTCAGCGTGGGAGTTGGCCAAGGATGTCAATATATGGGTAACTGAGGACAAGTTATTTACTTATCATGCAATTTCCTTGCCTTGGTGATTGGGAAAAGGTAATGGAAGGAGGGCCTTGGGTGTTTTGGGGGAAGAGTGTCTTGATGGCTCCGTATGATGGGTTTACCAAGACATCAATGATTGAGTTAAGCATGATTCTCATCTGGGTACAGAATCATGACATGCCTGATGGTTACAAGGGTTTAGTTAAATCCCTGGCAAGCAAGGTTGGAAGTTTTGTCTATCAAGAACCACCATTGTTAAACTATGTGAGAATTTTTTTATAGAGTTCAGGTGATGATCAATGTGCGGAAATAATTAAAATTTGTGATTTCTATCACCAGATGAGGAAAGAGGCAATTCTTCATGGTTAAGTATGCATGATTACCCGCAAAAAAGGTATGAATGATTACCAAATTGGTGTTTGGGATGTAGGATGTTGGGGCATGTGTCCAAGGAGCATGGGACTAGAAGTATGGAATCCATGATCTAGCTACTAAGGTGTTTAAGGACTTGCGAGCTGAGTTAAGCTAGAGTTTAGCGAGGACTGTTGGGCATGGAAGGGGCGAGGTTCTATTCGCGGCTTTGTTGGTGGTCGTGGTGGCAGGGTTCCTGGTGTTTGGAAGAAACATGAGGCTAGAGAAATTTTTGTGTGTGCATGTTTCTTTGTGGGCATATGTATTTATGATGTTGTCCTCCTAGGAACTTATACACATAAGAGAAGATAATTTTTTAGTGGATATTGCATTCCTTGGAGACCACCTTTTATTTCTTGTTTATGCTTTGGTGGTTTCCAAATCTATTTGCCAATGAGTGCTTGTCTCTTGTGTTTGCATTTTCGTGTACTCATGTTTGTTCGCTCATGCCTTGTATTGTTAAATGAGTGGGAGGAGTGAAGATTCCATGATTGTGCACTTTTTTTCCAAATGCAATTATTATAATTGGTGCTTAATCCTTAGGGAGCTCTTCTAACTCATTTAAGAATGCTCATTTATCTTCTTACATTTTTTTGTTTTAAATGTTTATGGGGGAGTAAGGATTCCATATTTGTGCATGTTGTATTCAAATACAATTATTATAATGTGTGCACAAATCTTGGGGAGCTTCTCTATTTCATTTAATCACCCATTTGATCTTATCATGATATCTTTTTGTATTCAATTGTTTTTTTTTGGATCTTTCGATTACTTGCATTATTTGTTGATGCTTCTTACATTTTATTTCTTTTGCAATCTTCGGGTCCTCAATATAGTTCTACTTCCTCCCTAGTATTCATCATTGCATATGTGCAAATGCACACCTTTGGAGAAATTTTCAATATATTGGCCTTCTAGAACTTGTAACCCATTTTCCCAATCGATGCCAATGGGGGAGAAGTTTTAGAGGGTTTAAGGGAAGTTGGTTTATGCTTTGAGTTTGTTCTTAAGCATTTGCCTTTCATGCTCTTGCATATTTGTTGTTGCTTAGCATGTGGAATATATAGAGTAAACTCCACCAACGATAATGGTTGGCAATATATGCAATGAAATTCAAGTTCATCACGCATACATAGATTGTGGGGGAGTTTTCTCTATATATGGTGGTGGCACCAATATCACATACTTGTGTAGTATTTGATATTGGTGCTACATTTTATTCGTTAAAATTATTTATATAAAAGCCTCTCAAAGGGATTGTCATCAATTACAAAAATGGGAGAGATTGAAAGGGAATGTGTGCCCCCATGTGTGGTTTTGGTAATTAATGACTGTTAACACCCGGATTTTTAATCCCAGATGCCTGTTATGCCATACATCGCAACCTCAGGATTACCATTTTTGCGAGACATAACAGATTTGGATACCACAGTACATCATCCATTACAAACCATACATAAGGTCTTACACAAAATAAGGATCTCATGATCCAGTTCTTAATACAACTCAAGCAGCGGAATAACGTAATAATAACGGTAGCGTAGGCGAAGCTCCATCTTCGGGGTCACAGGCAATGCTGACGATGGGAGATGATCCTAGTTATCGTAACCTTCCTGGGGTCCATCCTCCTGGTACTCCTCTTCATAGTCTGGCCATGGTAATAGCCAGGGACAAAGCCATGAGTACTCTTTAAGTACTCGCAAACTAATACTAACAAGTGAAGGGGGTTTTTGTAGTAGGACACTAAGCTCTAGGGTTGTTTTGCAAAAAGCCAGATTTACCTCTAATAAGTTTAGAAACAAAGACAGACTAGTTGAAGTTTTGTAGCACCTAAGTGGGAACTTGAATTTCATATCACAACTTTGTTGTGGTCAAGTCAAAGTCTCAATTCATTTTCAAAACATCTGACGGGGGAACAGTATGGCCACTCCAACTGTCCATAACCGCGGACGCGGCTATTCGAATAGTTTAACACTCTGCAGAGATTGTACACTTTCACCACAACATTCGATACATCCGTCATGAACAAATCCTGAATTCACCATACTCAGTATGCGGATAATCAATCCTAACCTTTCGATTACACGCCTAGTATAGGCACCTCTCATGTGAGTTTGGCCTCCCAACCATGACCAACTATCATCTTGGGCACTACACAGGTGGACAATCTTCACAAGGTAGCCTCAGCTCAGACCTTGGCCGTGAGGGAACAAATACTAAGGTATATAAGTTTTCAGTCAAGCCCTACCCAATCTTCGGGTATTGTGGTTGTACGGTAAAATTGGAATGGTATCGCATCCAGACAACCATCAGTTTTATAAATGGCTAAGGCTCATGCCTTAACATTTTCATCACCAAATCATCTGGTGTTTTGGAAACACATGTCAAAACATCTCAGTAGGATCAATCATCATTCTAAGGTTTTCATAACCATTTTCACCAAGTATTCCCATCTAATGTTGATCAAGTTTTATGCTTAGCACTAGCATCTACAAGTGGGGGTGAGTACTAATGAGGGGTGGTACACAAGTGGAGATTAATTGAGTTCAATCTCATGCATTTGTCTTATTTATTTATTTTTAGAAAAGTAATTTTTACTCATTGAAAAACTACTTAAGATTTAATATTCTCCAAACCAAACATGGGATCATGTTGACACATGTTATCACCACATATTTCAGTACATGGGAATGTGATTTAAAGTGGTGTCACAATTTAATAAGGTTTAACCTTTTTATTTTAAATAATTAAAGTGGCTAGAAATGCCTATGTGGCATTATTTTATTACTTGAACATTATTTCTATAAGTAAACTCCTATGTTTTTATATATTCTGAAAGGTATGATCAAATGTGATTTTTGAGAGTTGGAATCAACTCAAAAGCTATTATGGTTGAAATTTGAAAATGTTTGAATGCAGAAAAACTTCTGACTTGTTATTTTTACCAAGGTTGATCTATAGATCCAAATGATTTAAATCCAACGGGCTTGGATTAAGCATTTCAATATATTTCTCACAAAATTGGTTTTATTCAATTTGGTTTACTGAATCGAGCTGGGTTGATTTTTGAAACTAGGTACAGAACTATGTTTGAATCAAAATGGAAAAAGTTAAATT
This sequence comes from Avena sativa, assembly GCA_916181665.1. NCBI lineage: Eukaryota > Viridiplantae > Streptophyta > Magnoliopsida > Poales > Poaceae > Avena > Avena sativa. The sequence goes on along the minus strand of OV702283.1, from coordinate 128,499,349 downwards.
CAAACGAGTGGGCTGCGCGGGAAAGGTTATTGGGCCGGCCCAGTGTTACTCCGCGGCGCAGGGCGCAACTGACAGGGGGGTTCCACCAGTCAGTGGCTCTTTAAACGCGAAGCAGTACGGGGCAATCTCAACCGCACGATCTAAGTCTAATCAAACGGCTGCTACTCATCGTCCACGTCGGGCGGCGCGGGCGAGACAGAAACCTAATGCGGCAGGTGGGGGTCGCGGGAGGCTCACCGGGGCTCAGGCGAGGGTCGGCGATGCGGGCGAACGACGAAGTCGACGACGGCGATCCTCCTGGTACCGGCAGCTCCTCCTGGGGTGGACAAAATCGACGACTCCTCTTCTCCTCTGCAGCGGTGAGCTCCGGCCAAATTTTGGCGATGCGCTGCTCGCCTTGCTCCGGCTAAGGGGTGGAAAGATCAGTGAGGTGAGGGGGTGAAATGGTGTGCTCAATTCGGCTGGGGGTCGTCTCCTTTTATAGGCTCGACGGTGAGACCGAGAGGGATGGGCAGATGATGGTGGCGACACGGCTACGGGCGGCTAGAGGCATGGCCGAGGGTGGCGACCGATCGGTGGTCTCCTGGCGATGCTCTATGGTTTAATGCGCGTGTAGGGGCGGTGGCAAAACGTCGGGAACGCACGATGCTCTGCGAGGCAGAGGCGGCGAACTCTGCGGCGAGCGGTGGCTACGGGGTACGGGCGGTGAAATGGGCATGTCTGGCGGTCTCCTGGGATGGTTGGGAGCATGCTGGCGGGCGGCGAGGGCTCGAGGTGGTCGGGTTGCGTGGGAACAGTGCATGCTCTACGGCGCACGTCAGCATGGTCGACAGCGGCATGGGCGCGACGTTCCTGGTGGTTCTGGGCGTTGTCTTTGAGCTAGGGCTGGTCGAGAGGGGGCGGTGAGACACGGGCTACCTCCCAGACAAGGTTGGCACGGCTAGTTCTTCTCCTAGCTTGCTGTCCACACTGGGGTGACATGGGTGCTCTTGGCCTATTCACCATTGATGACATTGGTGAGTTTACAGTGGTGCTAGATCTTAGTTAAGTTTGCTAGATGATCTACTGAGGCTAGTGTAACCAGAGAGGGAACAAGGTTGGCTCAAATCACTGCTCTAAATAGTGTTTTGATTTTGTTTGATTTGCATCTGCAACCTGTTTGATGAAGTGGCCGCATGAACTCAAGTTTTAAATTTTGAAAAGATTTTTGGTGGGTGTGCTGCATGTACTGGGGAGTCTGTGGATGCTTGGGTTTTGAAAATTGAGTTGGTTTGAGTGGTTTTTGAAAAAGTGGGATCTTCCCATATGAAATAGATTCAATTTTAAACTGTCATTTAAACTTAGCATTTGAATGTTTCTGGATGATCACAAGGTGGGCCTTGATACTTTCTTATGAGTGTTATCAAGGGGTGCAAAGATCCATACATGTTTCTGTTAAGTTCTGAAAGTTAGAGATAGCCAAAGTAGGCATGGGAGTTAAATTGGCCAAAGTGACCATTCACTTAATTTGTTTGTTTTGATTTGTTTGTCTTTGGGAAAAGTTTGGGGATTGTTTAGATGATGTTTATTTCACCTAAGAATCATTTTACAAGCAAATAAACACATAATCAAGGCAATTCAAAAGAATCCAAATTTCAATACACACACATGTGAATGCTTTCATATTTTTAATTAGAAAAGTTTTTGTTAACCCTAATTTTGATGATTAGAGTTTGGTGATCCATGTTTAATATTTTTGGGATGTTACAAACCTTCCCCCCTTAAACAAAATCTCGTCCCGAGATTTGAAAAAGGACGAAAAGATTTACCAAGGATTTGAAGAGATCGGGAAACTCTGTCCTGATGTGATCTTCGCGCTCCCAGGTAGCTTCTTCTTCTGTGTGGTTGCTCCACTGAATCTTGAGAAACTTGATGCTTCGGGTCCTGGTAGTTCTGAAAGCTTCTTCCAAAATACGGATGGGTACTTCGGGATAGGTCAGGTCATCGTTGATTTCTATGGTCCGGTGATCAACATTCTTGAACACTTTCGTCTTCTCCGGGACTTCGAGGCACTTGCGAAGTAATGAGATATGGAACACATTGTGCACTGCTGACATCTCTTCGGGTAGTTCCAATTGATACGACACTTCTCCTCGACGGTTCAGAATCTTGAAGAGGCCGATATATCTGGGGGCTAACTTTCCCTTGAGTTGGAAACGCTGCATTCCTTTCAATGGCGACACTTTCAGATATACAAAATCTCCTATGTTGAAGGCGAGGTCTCTACGTCTCTTGTCGGCATAACTCTTTTGTCTGGATTGGGCGGTCTTGAGGTGCTCACGAATCTTGTGAACTTTCTCTTCTGCTTTTCGTAGGATGTCGGGTCCGAAAATCTGACTCTCTCCTACTTCTGACCAGTTCAAAGGGGTGCGACACTTCCTTTCGTACATGAACTCAAATGGGACCATTTGCAAACTAGGTTGATAACTGTTGTTGTATGAAAATTCTGCGAACGGCAGACAGTCTTCCCACTTAGATCCATATTCTAACACACATGCTCTCAGCATATCTTCGAGTATTTGATTTACTCGCTCCTTTTGTCCGTCGGTCTGAGGGTGATAAGCGGTGCTGAAATCTAGTCGAGTTCCTAGACCTTCTTGGACTTTCTTCCAGAATCTCGAGGTAAACTGAGTTCCTCAATCAGATACGATGTTCTTGGGAACTCCGTGCAAACTGGCGATTCTAGCGATGTATAACTCCGCTAGCTTCGAACTCTGATATGTGGTATTGACTGGTAAGAAATGGGCGACTTTGGACAATCTGTCCACTATGACCCAAATAGAGTCATTTCCCCTACTAGAAGTAGGCAATCCGGTGATAAAGTCCATTCCAACGGAATCCCATTTCCATTACGGAATCTGCAATGGTTGCAACAATCCAGCGGGTCTTTGATGTCCCGCCTTGACTCTCTGACATATATCACACTTGGCGATATAGCTTCCGATTTCTCTCTTCATCTTATGCCACCAAAATTGCTCTTTCAAATCTTGATACATCTTGGTTCCTCCGGGGTGGATAGAATAAAGAGTATCATGAGCTTCCTTCAGAATTACTTCTTTCAACTCAGAATCTGCTGGTACACAAAGGCGTCCTTTGTACCACAGAACTCCTTCTTTGTCTTCGGTGAACCCGGGTACTTTGCCTGTACCGATACGACGCTTGATTCCGTCGATACTAGCATTTCCTTTCTGTGCCTCTTTGATCTGACTGATAAAAGTGGGTTGAAATTCTATGCTAGCCAAAAATCCTTTACTCACTACTTCCATTCTAAAATCTTCCATCTCTTTGTGCAAGCTTGGTTGCTCCTTCAAAATCATGGAGTTCAAGCGGCACGGCAATCTGCTAAGGGCATCTGCTACCACGTTGGCTTTACCGGGGTGATAGTGAATGTCCAGATCGTAATCCTTGATTAGCTCAATCCATCTTCTCTGTCTCATATTCAGCTCCTTCTGAGTGAATATATACTTTAGGCTCTTGTGATCCGAATAAATCTCACATCGATTTCCCATTAGGTAATGCCTCCATGTCTTCGGGGCTAGAACTACAGCTGCGAGTTCGAGGTCATGGGTTGGGTAATTTTGCTCATGTTGTTTCAGTTGTCGAGATAGATAAGATATAACTTTGCCTTCTTGCATTAGCACACATCCGAGACCGATCTTGGATGCGTCACAATACACGTCAAAGGGCTTCATGATATCCGGCATGATTAAGATTGGGGCTGAAATCAATCTCCTCTTGAGTTCTTGAAAACTCACTTCACATTTGTCCGTCCATTCAAACTTCTTGTCCTTCTTCAGTAATTGGGTCATGGGTCTGGTGATACTTGAGAATCCTTCTACGAACTTGCGGTAGTATCCCGCCAATCCGAGAAATGCACGAACTTGGGTTTGAGTGGTTGGGGCTTGCCAATCTTCGACATCATTCACTTTCGCAGGGTCAACGGCAATTCCTCCGGTTGATACAATGTGACCGAGGAATCCTACCTCCTGTAACCAGAATTCACATTTGCTAAACTTGGCATACAACTGATGCTCTCTAAGGGTTCCAAGAATGGTCCTTAGGTGTAGCTCATGTTGTTCTTCTGATTTGGAATAAATCAGAATGTCATCGATGAAAACAACGACAAACTTATCCAGGAAGTCCATAAAAAATCTTATTCATGAGATTCATGAAATAAGCGGGGGCATTGGTTAATCCAAAAGACATGACAGTATACTCGTATAATCCATATCTGGTGGTAAAGGAAGTCTTGGTAATATCCTCTGCGTGAATCTTGAGTTGATGATAGCCTGTTCTAAGATCAATCTTAGAAAACACTTTGGCACCGGTCAACTGATCAAACAAATCTTCTATCTTTGGCAATGGGTACTTGTTCTTGATAGTGACATCATTCAACTTCCGATAATCCATACACAAACGGTTACCTCCATCCTTCTTATCCACAAACAATACAGGTGATCTCCAAGGTGACGCACTTGGTTGAATCAATCCAATTTCCAACATGGCATCTATTTGCTTCTTCAGTTCTGCTAGTTCAAACGGGTTCATACTATATGGTCTCTGGGCTATGGGTCCTGTTCCGGGGATTAATTCAATGATAAACTCGATATCCCGATCTGGGGGCATACCGGGCAAAACATCTGGAAATACATCGGGGTATTCACAGACTATCCGGACTTGGTCAATGGTAGGTTGGGCTATACTCTTGTTGCACTTGAATTGACGAGGTAAGGTTTCAGATACATGCTTGACTGATATCCCGGCTGTACTGGTCATGGTTATGGCTTTCTTGGCAAAGTCAATTAATCCTTTATGTTTGGACATCCAATCCATTCCTAGTACTACTTCCAAACCTTTAGTTCCGAGTACTATCAGACTAGCATAAAAATCTATGCCATGGATTCGGATAGGGACTGCTTTGCAAATTTGCCTAGCTTTGGTGGTTGAACCGGGGATTTGAACAATCATAACATGCTTCAGTTTGGTTGGTTGAATCTTACTAGTGCAGGAAAATTCTTCGGTGACAAATGAATGCGATGCACCAGAATCAAACAACACTCTAGCAAGTACTGAATTAACAGAAAACATACCCAGCACGACGTCTGGCGCTTCCTGAGCTTCTTCAGCATGCATGAGAAAAAGACGGCCGTTGCGGTTGAGCAAGTTCCCTGGGGCAAACCTTCTTCCTGGCTGAACACGACGCTGCTGCTGAGCTGGGGCATTTGCATTGGGGGTTGTGGCATTCTTCTTGTTGGGGAACTCGTTGGAGTAGTGACCCTTATTTCCATAGTCATAACAAGTCACTTGCGACTTTTCCTTTGCTGCAAGAGGCACATCATTGCTTCCAGTCCTCGGGGCAGTGTTGGTGTTGGCGGTAGCATTGTTGTTGTTGAACTTGGGTGGTGCACGGTTGAAATTGTTAGAGTTGCCGGGGTTGTTGTGATTTCCTCCGGGCCTTGGGTTTCCACGGTTGGGATAGGTCGGACGGTTCATCGGGGGTCTGTTGGTTCTCGGGGCAAATCCTGGAGATGGGTTAGGGCGATACTTTGGGGTCTGATGGGTTCCTGGCTGATGCATCATGAGACGCTTGCGGTTCTTGTTGGCTTGGTTGATCTTTTCTTCCATCTGGATGGCAGAGTCGACCAGGGATTCAATATCGGCAAAGGGGATATTGACCAACACCGTATGCATCTCATCGTGCAGACCATTCAAGAATCTTTCTTTCTTCTTGGCTTTAGTGTCGATCTCATCTGGGGCATACCTAGCTAATGACAAGAATTTGTCACGGTATTCCACCACGGTCATTCTTCCTTGCTTTAGTTCTCTGAACTCATCTCTCATTCTCTTGATCAAACCCGGTGGCACATGGGTTCTGCTGAACTTGACCTTGAATTCCTCCCAGGTCATCGTCTGTCCTCCGGTCATTGCACGAACGCTTTTCCACCATGCTCTGGCATCTCCGGCTAGATAGTGAGTGGCGAATAGTGTAGGGTTCGCAGCATAGAAAACAAAATTTTTCCTATGATGTGAACTATATACCAAGATCTATCTACTAGATACAAACAACGGGCGGATGTATATCCGTAGAGAACATACCCTTGAAGACCGACAAAGCTTAACGAGTTCAACTCGTGGTTGATGTAGACGATCTCTTGCCGATCTCAAGATCGAGAGGAAGTCCTAGCGCCGCAAATCAGCAGCGCATCCGTGCTCGCACACACGTTCGAGGCACCGAGCAACCTCCGCCTCCTCGCTCCAGCGATGCAGCGGAAGCACAACTCTTTCTTGCCGAATAGCCACCGGGAACATGTATCTCGCTAGTCCGAGACCATGGGGGATAAATTCTAGAGGGGGAGAGAGATCCTTCACGAGGAGGTGTGAGAGACAAGTGAGGAGGGGGGCTCCTTTTATAGGAGGAGGGGGGGCACCCAAGGGGGTGGCCGCCGGCCATGGGGGCTGCCCCCTCCCCTCCTTCATTCATGTGGGTGGACACTCCACTCACAAAATGCCCTTTAAAATCCCTCCACTCAAAAGTCCACTCAAATTCCCATTAAATTTCCACCAAATTTAATGCAAACTCTCATTAAATAAAACTCTTTTATTTTATTCATAATTTTGTCAATTACTTTAATGAAAAACATTCACAAATAACCCCTTGCTAGAATTCTATTTCACATGCATAACCACTTTATGCAATTTCACCCGAAAACCTGTTTCGGTATCTAGTGAAATAAATTCCTGCGCTTGTTCATTCTTTCGGCATGAAACATTTGCTCCAATTGGATGTCGGTGTCTCTTAAGTGTGTCACCCTACGGTTCGTGAATAATGCGGACATGATCGAGACCCCTCTCGGATCAATAATCAGAAGCGGGATCTGGAGACCCATACTGACTCCCACACATTCAACGATGACTTTCTTGTGATTGTTGGAACCTTTTACGCTAGTATCTTAATCCCTTTGTTTCACGATATATTACATGTCCGAGATTCGATCATCGGTATCTCCATACCTAGTTTGATCTCGTTACCGACATGCACTCTTTTCTCGTTCCTGTGATATAACATTCTAGTGATCAAATCACTTGCTTGCAAGCTAATCAATGTGATATCACCGAGAGGGCCCAGAGTATATCTATCCGTCATCGGGATGAACAAATTCCACTCTCGATCCATGAGCCTCAACATAACACTTTATTAGTTCTGAATCCATCTTTATAATCACCCTGTTACGGTGTGATGTTTGATGTTATCAAGAAACTCTTCCGGTGTTAGTGATTGACATGATCTCATGGTCTAAGGATTAGGATCACTTCGTAAGTTGTTATAGCAATATAAACTCAATGACTTTGATCGTAATGCTATACTTCGGATGAATGTTCATCACACCATTACACTAATGTTGTGATCCCGTTATTAACAACATCCAATGTCCATGATCAGGAAACCTTGATCATCTTGTTAATCAACGAGCTAGTTTATGAGAGAGGCATAACTAGGAACTTTATGTTTGTTTATTAAACACACATGTATAAACGTTTCCATATTAATACAATTATAGCATGCAAAATAAACATCTATCATATACTTGGAATACACATAATAAACACTTTATTATTGCCTCTCAGGGCATATTCCCTTCAGTCTCCCACTTGCACTAGAGACAATAATCTAGTTACATAGTGATAAATCTAACACCCATTGAGTTCTGGTGTTGATCATGTTTTGCTCTAGGGAGAGTTGTAGTCAACGAATCTGCTACATTGAGATCCGTATGTACTTTACAAATCTTTATATCTCCATCCTTGACATGCTCGCAGATGGAGTGAAACCGGCGCTTAATATGCTTGGAATGCTTGTGAGACCTTGGCTCTTTGGCATTGGCAATGGCACCATTGTTGTCACAATAGATTACCATTGGGTCCAACGTGTTTGCCACCACTCCTAGTTTGGATATGAACTCCTTCATCCAAACTGCTTCCTGTGCCGCTTCTGAAGCAGCAACATATTCGGCCTCCGTTGTTGATCCCGCTACCACAGGTTGTTTGGAGCTCCTCCAACTAACCGCTCCACCATTCATGAGAAATACGTATCCGGATTGAGACTTAGAGTCATCCGGATCGGTGTCAAAGCTAGCGTTGACATAACACTTAGCGACGAGCTCTTCTTCACCTCCGTATACAAGAAACATATCCTTAGTTCTTCGTAAGTACTTAAGGATATTCTTGACCGCTATCCAGTGTTCCGAACCTGGATCCGATTGGTACCTACTAGTCAAACTAATAGAATGTGCCACATCCGGTCTTGTACATAGCATGGCGTACATTATAGAGCCTATGGCTGAAGCATAGGGGACTTTGTCCATTATCTCTCTTTCTTCCGCCGAAGCCGGACTTTGAGTCTTACTCAATGTCTTGCCTTGCAACATAGGTAAGAACCCCTTCTTACTTCCGTCCATTTTAAACTTCTTTAAAATCTTATCAAGGTATGTACTTTGTGATAGCCCTATTAGACGCCTAGATCTATCTCTATAGATCTTTATGCCTAATATGTATGACGCTTCACCTAGGTCCTTCATTGAAAATTTGCTGTTTAGATAACTTTTAACACTGTTTAAAAGATCTATATCATTTCCGATCAATAATATGTCATCCACATATAATATCAGAAATGCCACATTGCTCCCACTCACTTTCTTGTAAATACAAGCTTCTCCATAAGTTTGGACAAATCCAAACTCTTTGATCACCTCATCAAAGCGGAGATTCCAACTTCGTGATGCTTGCTTCAATCCATAGATGGATCGCTGAAGCTTGCACACCTTGTTAGCATCCTTAGGATCGACAAAACCCTTTGGTTGTATCATATACAACTCTTCTTCAATATTACCATTGAGAAACGCGGTTTTGACATCCATCTGCCATATCTCATAATCGAAATATGCAGCAATTTCTAACATAATCCTAACTGACTTTAGCATCGCTACGGGAGAGAAAGTCTCATCGTAGTCAACTCCTTGAATTTGTCGAAACCCCTTTGTGACAAGTCGAGCTTTATAGACGGTCACATTACATCAGCATCAGTTTTCCTTTTGAAAATCCATTTGTTCTCCACGGCCTTTCGGTCGTGAGGTAATTCCACCAAGTTCCAAACTTGATTTTCATACATGGATTCCATCTCAGATTTCATGGCTTCTAACCATTTGTTGGAATCCGGGCTCATCATCGCTTCTTCATACGTCGCAGGGTCATCATTTTCATCAACCATGAAATTCATGACAGGATTTCCGTACAGCTCGGGAGCTGCACGCGTCCTGTTTGACCTGCGAGGTTCGGTAGTACTCTCTTTCGGAGTTTCATGATCATTATCATTAGTTCCCTCTTCAACAGGTGGAGCCAACTCCGGAACAACTTCCGGAGCTGCGCTACTCGCCATACTTTGAAGAGAAGGTTCCACAACCTCTTCGAGTTCTACCTTCCGACTACTCACACCTTTCGCGAGAAACTCTTTCTCTAGAAAGGATCCATTCTTGGCAACAAAAACCTTGCCCTCGGATCTGTGATAGAAGGAATACCCAATAGTTTCTTTAGGGTATCCTATGAAGACGCATTTTTCCGCTTTGGGTTCGAGTTTATCCGGTTGAAGTTTCTTCACATAAACATCGCATCCCCAAACTTTAAGAAATGATAGCTTAGGTTTGTTTCCAAACCACAATTCATACGGTGTCTTTTCAACGGATTTAGATGGTGCACGATTTAAAGTGAATGCAGCAGTTTCTAGTGCATAACCCCAAAATGACAACGGCAAGTCCGTCAGAGACATCATAGATCGAACCATATCTAATAAAGTACGATTACGACGTTCCGACACACCATTTCGCTGTGGTGTTCCGGCAGGTGTGAGTTGTGAAACAATTCCACACTCTTTCATGTGAGTGCTAAACTCGTAACTTAGATACTCACCTCCACGGTCGGACCGTAGAAATTTGATCTTTCTATTACGATGATTTTCCACTTCATTCTGAAATTCCTTGAACTTTTCAAAGGTTTCAGACTTGTGTTTCATCAAGTAGATATAACCGTATCTACTCAAATCATCCGTGAAAGTAACAAAATAACGATATCCACCTCGCGCCGACACACTCATTGGACCACATACATCAGAATGTATGATTTCCAATAAATCTGTCGCCCGTTCCATTGAACCGGAAAACGGCGTTCTAGTCATCTTGCCCATAAGGCATGGATCACATGTATCAAATTATTCATAATCAAGTGATTCCAAAAGTCCATCCGTATGGAGCTTCTTCATGCGTTTAACGCCAATATGACCTAGACGGCAGTGCCACATATATGCGGATATATCATCATTAAGTTTAATCCTTTTAGCATCAACATTATGAATATGTGTAACATTATCATCGAGATCTAATAGAAATAAATCATTCATCATCGGTGCATGACCATAAAAGATTTCATTCATATAAATGGAACAACCATTGTTCTCGGATTTAAATGAATAACCACTTCGCATCAAACACGATCCAGATACAATGTTCATGCTCAGTACAGGCACCAGATAACATTTATTCAAGTTTATAACTAATCCCGACGGTAAGTGGAGAGGCAGCGTTCCGACGGCGATCACATCAACGCTTGATCCATTGCCGACACGCATCTTGACCTCACCCCTTGCTAGCGGTCGCTTGTTCCGCAGCCCCTGATTCGAGTTACAAATATTAGCAACTGAACCGGTATCAAATACCCAGGTGCTACTGCGAGCACTAGTCAAGTACACATCAATAACATGTATATCATATATACCTTTGTTTGCCTTGCCGGCCTTCTTGTCTGCCAGATACTTGGGGCAGTTGCGCTTCCAGTGGCCAGTCCCCTTACAATAGTAGCACTCGGAATCAGACTTAGGTCCAACTCGGGGTTTCTTTTCAGGCGCGGCAACAGGCTTGCCGCCCTTACTTCCCTTCCGTTTTCCCTTCTTGTCTTTCTTGAAACCAGTGTTCCTATTGATCATCAACACTTGATGTTCCTTTTTGATCTCCACTTCTGCAGTTTTAAGCATTGACAGAAGCTCGGGGAGAGACTTCTTCATGCCTTGCATATTATAGTTCATCACGAAGCTCTTATAGCTAGGTGGCAGAGACTGCAGAACACGATGGATGCCTAAGTCAATGGGAATCGATATTCCCAAGGACACAAGCTTATCGGCGTAACCCGACATCTTGAGTACATGCTCACTAACGGAGCTGTGCTCTTCCATCATGCAGCTAAAGAACTTTTCTGAAGCGTTGTAGCTCTCTACAGCAGCATGTGTGTCGAAAATCATTCTCAACTCACCCATTGTATCAAATGCATTGCCGTTTTCGAAACGCTTTCGAAGTTCAGGCTCTAGCCCATACAATATGCTGCAATGAACTAAGTTGTGGTCCTCCTGACGAGTCTGATAGACATTCTTCTCCTCGTCAGGGGCATCATCTAAAGGTGGGGGGCCTAACGACGCTTCTAGCACATATTGCTTTTGTGCAGCAGAGAGGAGAATCCTCAAATTCATGGCCCATTCGGTAAAGTTGCTACCGTTTGTTGCTAGTTTCTCTTTCTCCATGAACACATTGAAATTAAAAGCAGGTGGTGCCATCTACAGCAGAATTTGTAAAGTTTAGACTAAGTGTATGATAGATTGAGTTCAACTAATCTATATTACGAGGGTTTAGGGTTTTAGGGTTTAGGGTTTAGGGTTTAGGGTTTAGGGTTTAGGGTTTACGAATGAACTCCCACTAATCTATACCGACATCCCTCGTGCCTTTTTGGTGATTACATGAACCAAATCCACTACACCAAGTCCGATCATCACGTGAGTCGGTATAGCTTCAAAGGCGAGCATCAAATGGGCATCATATCAACTATATGACTCATGCTTAACCTTTCGGTCCGTGTTCCGAGGCCATGTCTGTACATGCTAGGCTCGCCAAGTTAGAACCTTAGTATTCGCGTGTGTAACTGTTTTACACCCGAAATATGGTCGTGGATCCAAGAACACCCGATCATCACGTGATGTCTTGGAGCGACGAAATATAATCGGTGCATACTAAAGGAAGAACACATTCTTATCTTGATATTTAAATGAGGGATCATCTTATTATGCTAACAAAGCGCTAAACAAGCAATATAAGATGCTATCAAACATCATATGTTTATTAGTGAAATTATATGGTTCCCGCAGATGATCTCTATCATGTGCATCGTGGTATGATCACTATCATACCTATATGTGTAAATCCAAGGGCTATGGATTTTACACGCTATGTGTGTTGTAAGAGTATCATCTCATACTTCTACTTACAACACTACCATATCATAACACTAGCCCAGCAACAATCTAAACTAGACGCCTCTAATTTATCCATTGCAAGTTTTACGTGGCTTAGGGCTTTCGAGATAGAACCGTTCTTACCTACGAACATGAACCACAACGAGGATAATCAAATTGTTGACAACTCGCTTGCAAAATAGATATTGACTATAGTAGGAGAGACAGACACCCGCTAGCCACTTATGCAAACTAGTTGCATGTCAAGCGTGGAACAGGTCTCATGTGCGAGGACATGTAAAGTTTGTCCGGGCCGCTTCATCCCACTATGCCACCAATATCCAAAATTACAACAAAGGAGCAACAACATGATCATCATCGCCCACATACTCATATGTGTACTACCCGTGTAAAGTATCTACGCATAGATCCGGCTCTGATACCACTGTAGGGTTCGCAGCATAGAAAACAAAATTTTTCCTACGATGTGAACTATATACCAAGATCTATCTACTAGATACAAACAACGGGCGGATGTTTATCTGTAGAGAACATACCCTTGAAGACCGACAAAGCTTAACGAGTTCAACTCATGGTTGATGTAGACGATCTCTTGCCGATCTCAAGATCGAGAGGAAGTCCTAGCGCCGCAAATCAGCAGCGCATCCGTGCTCGCACACACGTTCGAGGCACCGAGCAACCTCCGCCTCCTCGCTCCAGCGATGCAGTGGAAGCACAACTCTTTCTTGCCGAATAGCCACCGGGAACATGTATCTCGCTAGTCCGAGACCATGGGGGATAAATTCTAGAGGGGGAGAGAGATCCTTCACGAGGAGGTGTGAGAGACAAGTGAGGAGGGGGGCTCCTTTTATAGGAGGAGGGGGGGGCACCCAAGGGGGTGGCCGCCGGCCATGGGGGCTGCCCCCTCCCCTCCTTCATTCATGTGGGTGGACACTCCACTCACAAAATGCCCTTTAAAATCCCTCCACTCAAAAGTCCACTCAAATTCCCATTAAATTTGCACCAAATTTAATGCAAACTCTCATTAAATAAAACTCTTTTATTTTATTCAGAATTTTGTCAATTACTTTAATGACAAACATTCACAAATAACCCCTTGCTAGAATTCTATTTCACATGCATAACCACTTTATGCAATTTCACCCGAAAACCTGTTTCGGTATCTAGTGAAATAAATTCCTGCGCTTGTTCATTCTTTCGGCATGAAACATTTGCTCCAATTGGATGTCGGTGTCTCTTAAGTGTGTCACCCTACGGTTCGTGAATAATGCGGACATGATCGAGACCCCTCTCGGATCAATAATCAGAAGCGGGATCTGGAGACCCATACTGACTCCCACACATTCAACGATGACTTTCTTGTGATCGTCGGAACCTTTTACGCTAGTATCTTAATCCCTTTGTTTCACGATATATTACATGTCCGAGATTCGATCATCGGTATCTCCATACCTAGTTTGATCTCGTTACCGACATGCACTCTTTTCTCGTTCCTGTGATATAACATTCTAGTGATCAAATCACTTGCTTGCAAGCTAATCAATGTGATATCACCGAGAGGGCCCAGAGTATATCTATCCATCATCGGGATGAACAAATTCCACTCTCGATCCATGAGCCTCAACATAACACTTTATTAGTTCTGAATCCATCTTTATAATCACCCTGTTACGGTGTGACGTTTGATGTTATCAAGAAACTCTTCCGGTGTTAGTGATTGACATGATCTCATGGTCTAAGGATTAGGATCACTTCGTAAGTTGTTATAGCAATATAAACTCAATGACTTTGATCGTAATGCTATACTTCGGATGAATGTTCATCACACCATTACACTAATGTTGTGATCCCGTTATTAACAACATCCAATGTCCATGATCAGGAAACCTTGATCATCTTGTTAATCAACGAGCTAGTTTATGAGAGAGGCATAACTAGGAACTTTCTGTTTGTTTATTAAACACACATGTATAAACGTTTCCGTATTAATACAATTATAGCATGCAAAATAAACATCTATCATATACTTGGAATACACATAATAAACACTTTATTATTGCCTCTCAGGGCATATTCCCTTCAAATAGAACTTTCTCGTTAGCTTCCACTCCAGCGACTTCTAGGTTGTTTTCCATGGTTTGCAGCCAATCATCTGCGTCTAAGGGCTCTTCTGACTTAGTGAAAATGGGTGGGTTGGTATTCTGGAAATTCTTGAGCTTAGATCCATGGTTGTCCTGATTTCCGTGGCCTTGGTTGTTGTTGGCCATCTGAGTTATGTGCTGAAGGGTGGCTAAGTTGGCTTGACGTTCGGATCTTTCAGCTTCGCGGTCAGAAACCAACATTTGCAGGATCTGCAACATCGGGTCCGGGGATGAACCACTTCCTCCGCGTGGCATTTGAAGATTGAGATAGATCATGAAAAAAGAGGGAAATTTCTAAGGTTCAGGGACTCTGAAAAGTTTTTAAGTTTTGACTCAGATTTTTTTTCAACTTGCTTTTCATTCATTCATTCATAGCACACGATACAAACACACACCACAAAACAAGAAAAGCAGATGGTTTTAAGAACCATTCTGGAAACTACGATACAGTGGGACCGAATACTACTCACTACGCTAGTGCTCAAGTGCTACTACTCCTCGGAGTCGGTGTAGTCGTCATCCTCATCATCCTCATCGTCATCGATGAAGGCGAAATCATCCTCATCGGTGAAGAAGTCCATAGCCTGATCCTCCCGAAAATCATCATCATCGCTGAGATAGGAGTAGGGGTCTCCACGAAGATCCTCTCCGGCATTCTCCCTTTCCTCCAACTGCACGTCTCTCTCATGGATGGTCTCCTCCAAATCCGAGATACGGTGGCGAAGATGGGCAATGATGCGCTCCTTCTTGTCTAGCTGACGGCGGCGAGACTTGCGATCCTTCGCTAGCATGGCGATGGTCTGATCCTTCGTCTTGATGATGGCAGACTTGTGGTTGCAGTAGTCACGACAATTATCCAATTCCTGCTGACGATCATACATCATGAAGCTGAGGTGGTCCAACTGAGTCTTCAGCTCGGAGTGGTATGGGGCTTCCAGTGGCTGTCCCATAGCATCACGTCTTGGACAAAACTCAAAACGGGTACCCTTGATCTGGTTGATACTCTGCCCACACAGACGGGCAAGAGCTTCCTGCATGGCCCTGACAAGTCCATCTAGCCAGTTGTTCTCTCTTAAGGTCATCTGGGGGATCCGCACCTCGGTCAACAGGTCGACAGGGTTCACCCCCCTTCTTCATGGTCTACGGCGCCGAGGAAGTCATGCCCACCGACCTCAAGCACGACTCACCGCGGGTCGTCCACTACACAGAGGCCACAAACGAGCTCGCCCGCCAAGACGGGGTCGATCAACTCGACGAGGCACGTGACCTAGCTCGGTCACGCACCGCCATCTACTAGCAGGGAATCCGCCGCTACCACAGCCGGCGGGTGAAAACTCGCACCTTTCAAGAGGGCGACCTGGTGTTACGCCTCATCCAGGACAAGAAGGGCATGCACAAGCTCTCCCCTCCGTGGGAAGGGCCATTCGCCATCGGGCGAGTACTCGGCAACGACGCCTACTACCTCATCGACGTCCGCGGGGACGGCGAACTCGACGTCAAGTGACCATGGAATGTAAACCTCCTACGGAAGTTCTACCCCTAGAACCCCACATATGTATTCTCCAGTCGCTATGAAATAAAAAAAAACGGTTACCGCAAATTGCGCCTACTCTCCATGTCTTGTGCCACTCGCACTCGTAATAACAGCATTACGCTAACCGCAGAAGTCAACCTTTGGTACAGCGATCGGCACGGCCAAGTAGTGCGGTGCAAGAGCACTGAGTCACCTCAGGTCTTGCATTGTCCATGAAAAACACCTACCCGGAGCCCCATTGGAGTCGCCTTGCCCGACTGGTTCTACGAGCCAAGACAACTGCCTTCGCTTCTTACAGCGACCATGGTCCTCCGCATCCTTGACATAGCGACTCGAACGGCTAAGTACCACGCTCGGGGACTGCAGACCAGTTCACCGTGAGCGGTCCGGGAAAACGCCAATTAGGAGAGCATGCCCAGGACTCGCCACGCGACTGACCCCACGGGCCAGGCAGGAGTGATACGCTCAAACTAACGCGCCAAGTCCTCACTCACCCTTGAGTCGCGCCTGGAACAACCAAGTACCACGCTCGGGGACTCGGCCACCCGACCTCGTTCGCGCAAGGGAAAACGGCGAAGTACAGAGCGTTCAAGGGAGTCGCCTAGCGACTGGCTCTTCGAGTCTAGGCAAGTCGACCACAATAACAAAACACACAAAAACAACAAACATATTACATACGAGGTAAACCCCACAAAAGGGCGGACGCGCTCGGGGACTCGTTCAAACATCAATCACAAACACATGACAAATACCAAAATAGACACGATGTCTCATTCGTTAGCATGTTGCATTGTCTCATATTACAAAATATGCCCATATGGCAGACCTGCTGCTAACACCGCAAGGGCAAACTATCCTATTCTGCAGGCTTAGACGACGACTCGCCAACACCCCGGCGATTGCGGATGAACGGCGTGTATGGGTTCGACGGATACGTCGTCAGCTCACCTGCCATCGCCACGCGGAAGGGTTGCTCGACCTTGAAATCACGATGCGGCGGCTCGGGGTCGCTAGGCACGACGACCGTCTCCTGGTACGGAAGGAGGTCGCCCATTGCCCAGACACGCTCCGAGTATGTGGCGGCGCGACCCTGCAACTTGAGGACCTCGGAAAGCTCCACCGCGCCAGTCGACGATGGGTAGCCACTCATCACATCGTCGATATCGAAGTCCTCGGGGAAGTGGGCAAGTCCAAGACTAAGTGTCGTCGCCGCTCCGCGCCGAAACGCCGACCGCGTCATGAACTCAACGACCGCGGGCGCCTTCTCCAAATACTTCCACACCTCAACGAGGTCGCTGGGAATCACTTCCGTGGGCGATATCTCTTGGAGATAGGCACGGATGCACGTCGCCGACAACGTCGCCGAGTCGATAAGCGTGGCTACACACTGCCGCGCGTCGAACGAGCTTGCCTCTTCCGCGCTATCGATGATGCGACCTGTGAGTAGAAGACAATAATGAATACGACGGACACCACAAAAGGCACAACTACTGGCAGAGGCAGACGCACTTACCAATCAACGGGCGGGCGAGATCCATGATGAAGCACTGAAGCGAAGTATGGTCATCATGAAGCCCAGCAATAAGGGCGTCCGACACTTTGCGATCCTCTTCGGTGACTGCAATGGCGGCCTTGGCTCGCCCGTCAGCTGAGCTCGCTTCTTCCTTCGCCTCCCGCAGCTCGCGCTCGAGGTCGATGATCCGCTGTTCAGCCGAACTCAAAGCCGATTGCGCCGCCGCCAGTTCACCCGCGGGGACAAGTCCCTGGCGAGCTTCTTCTGCCTTCACAGCAACCGCCTGAAGCCCTTTGTTCGCCTCCTGGACGATGGCCAGTTCCTTCTCCGCGCGGTGTTTCGCTGCCAATCGGTCAGCCGATTCAAGTTGCAGACCCTGCACATCACCCAAAAAAGTTAACCAACGCAAAATTCCTAAGTGCCCACCCGCTGAAATTCAGCGAGTGCGCACTCGGGGACTGGCAATCAAGAAATTCCTAAGTGCCCACCCGCTGAAATTCAGCGAGTGCGCACTCGGGGACTGGCAATCAAGAAATTCCTAAGTGCCCACCCGCTGAAATTCAGTGAGTGCGCACTCGGGGACTGGCAATCAAAAAATCTCAAGTACCCACCCGCTGAAATTCAGCGAGTGCGCACTCGGGGATTGGATGCGAAAAATACAAGTAAGACACTAAAAGAATCAGGCCGCTACAAAGCACCGACCCGATCCTCGGGGACTGGACATACCTGGATGGCTGCGCCAAGCATGCCATGGAGTTGTATCGCGTCCACGGACGCGAGGAGAGCCGGCGTATGCCCACGACGCTGGTCGACTTCAGCATCGGTGTTCCCAGGAGCGTGGCTCGAGGGCGAAGTTCCACTCGCCGCGGCCGCTTTGGCCATGAAGCGCGGGAAGGTGGCGATGGAAGCACCCGCCCCAAAGGAGGTCGGCTCGGCCGTTCCAGGCAAGGGAGCGCCCTCCTTCGTGGACGCGGCCACCTCCGTTATGGGTTCAGCCGGCGCGACCGCCGTGTCGTCAGAAATCGTGACAACGTCGTCGCCCTTGGCCTTCTTGCCGCCATCCGCAGGGGCGGTGACTTCGTCCGCCTTCCTCTTGCGGGAAGGTTCCTCTTCGCTGACGACGGGTGGCACCTTAGCCACGGTCGGGTGACCCATCCTCTTCACTCCGGTCCTGTACATCAATCATGTAAGCAAGATAATTCAAGCGATTATGGAAGACAAAGGAAGGCGAGTGTACTCACTTGGCGACTGGAATGAAGCGCAGCCCCGTACGGAGGCCGGCTGGCTTCTCCAGTTCAGGGCCCAGTCGGCGGCTGAGCCCCATGTCCAGGACATCGCGTGCCCAAGACACGGACGACTTCTTCGTCGTCAAGGCTGCAACCGGAGCCTCTGTAACATCTTCGACAGGAGCTTCCCTGCGAGGCGAAGCCGCTACGGTCGGAGCGTCGCCCAGCCCCGAGACTGGGGCGAATGGCGGAGGCATCGACGCCAGGGGCACCTCGATGGTGGCCGTGTCCAGCGCGGCCGTCGTCGTCGGCGCCTCATCCTTGGCCGGGCTGGGGGCGTCAGAACTGCTCGCTGAATGCGGTGGCGAGGCCGGCCTCGTCGTCTTCGTCTTCTTCTTCCTCGGAGGGGCCTTTGCCTCCTTTTCCTTCTTCTTCTTTTTCGATGGAGTAGCCTGGCGGCGCGAGGTGGTTTCTGGAAGCTCGTCGTCGTCGTCATGGCGCTCGAGGCTTTTGCTTGCCTCAAGCTCGCGTTGTCGCTGCCCACGGGTCTTGCGAAGCAGCGGGGTGACTTCCTCTTCGGACTCATCGTCGCTGTCGCCCTCATCACTCCCGGCATCGCCCTTGGCGGGAGGCGACTCGCCCACGTCCTGGACGGACGAGCTCGAGTTCTCGTCGTCCGAAGGCGGGAGCCATCCTTCCACCACTTGGAATAGCTGCAATGAACACAAGATGAAATCAGAATTACCGCGACTGCAAAAACTGCGACTGCGAGCGAAGTGAAGCGATTACCGTTGGGGCTGGACGTTTTGCGGTGTAGGGGGCGACCCCAGCCTGTGCGTGCAGGTACACCGCCTGGGTGATTTTCTTCAGTGCTGGGAGGTAGTCCTCGAGCTTCCATTCGGCGAGGCAGGCCTTCGTCGAGTCGTCCCAGCCGGTGTACTGGTACATGTAGTGCTCGCGCCGAGCCAGCGGGATGAGCCGCCGCCCGAGCCAGCAGTTGTACAGGTTTATCGTCTGGAGGCCCTTCTTCTTCAGACCGCGGATGGTCTGAAGCATTTCATCAATGACCATCCGCTGGTCGTTGGGGAGCTTGCCGATTTGAAGGCGGCGCGGCTCGGACCGGTTGGCGGAGTACCGCGGGATCGCTGTCTCGCCCTCCGGGGTCGCCTCGGCTACGTAGAACCACGATTTCTTCCAGTCGCTCGCTGCCTTGGCGGGCAGCATCAGGTCGAAGAATGAAGCCTTCGACTTCAGCTGGAAGGTTAGGCCGCCCGCGGCTAGCATTGGGCCGCCCGCTTCCTCGCGGCTGATCCGTCCATGAAACAGATCTTGCCACAGAGGGAAGTAGGGCCGGCAGCCCAAATAGCATTCGTAGAACGCCACGAAGATGGCGAGCTGCTCGATGCTGTAGGGACCCAGATCCGATGGCTGGATCCCGTAGTAGGCGCAGAAGCGCCGGAAGAACAGGGATGTGGGGAACCCTAGCCCCCGTTCAAGATGGCTGGTGAAGCAGATGAACTCCCTCTCTCACGGGTTCGGAGTCACCTCTCCGGCCGCGGGGATGCGCCAGCAGCCGGCTTGCAGGATCCCGGCCTCCTCAAAGGAAGCCAGTTGCGCCCTAGTGCACTTCGATCTGCCCCAAGGTTCAGTGGAGAGGGCCATGGCGGAAAGATTTGTGGGGGCTCGGAGGATTTCCGGTTGGCTGGGTCGCGATGCGGAGGGAGGCGAAAGTACGTGCAGTCGGAGGAAATGGTGAGAAGGTGGTTCTCTGATCGCCTCCCATTCCTCTTATATAGCGTATGTTACCCGCCAAATCAGGAAGCCGTTACTACGCGGTGATTACGCCGAAAGTTACCGTTGGATTACCCCAACGGCTAGTTTGACCACGGTTAACGGTCCAACTTCAGCCACTCGGCTCGCCGACTCGTTCACTATGACGGTGTTTCGCCGACTCGACTCGCCAAAGCTACGATCAGAACGACTAGCTTCTCCTTATACAGGAGCCCGCCGACGATTCGACTGGATGCTCGCTCAGCGGCCGCATACTCCGACTGCCAGCAACCATCTACGCCCAATCGACGACGGCCTCGGGGACTACTGATGGGGATGCGCCTACCGGGGTATACCCAGCAGGACGTTTCCGACTGGCCCAAGAACTGACGAGTGGGCCTGCAAGACGGCGACTGGATTAAAGCCCAGCGAGGATCCAAGCGACTGGAATCTGAAGGCCCAGGCGAGTAGATAGGCCCAGTCGGATTAGGTTAAACGAGCACCGAAGCTTTAACTGATTCGGTTGAGATATGTAAACCCTAGGGGAGGTGAGCCTATATAAACCTCCCTGCAGGGCGTGTAGACGCACGTTCCATCATACACCCAAGCGACTCGCCGCCTAGCCGCCGAGCTCGCCCATTGTACCACCTTCATAATACAATCTAGCAGGAGTAGGTCTTTACCCTCCGGGGGGCCGAACCTGGGTAAAACCCTGTGTCTTTGCCCTCATCTCGCACCGCAGATGGCTGGCCGCCCTTGCCCCTCGTTCTACTACTCGCTGCCGATTGCAGCATCTTCCGTGACCATTCCCACGACATAAGGTGAACTGAATTCCCTCGGCAGTGGGAGGTTCAATCTTTCCTCGGAGACTTGCAACAATTAGCCACTGGAGATCTTATCCTCCTTGATCATTGAGCTGATCTCCGAAGAACTCAGGGTGCGGACGCTCTAGAAGTTCCGAAAGCTGGTCCAAATCCCGCTCAAAGATAAGGTCTCATCCATTCCCCAACTAATAAAACTTGTTGTACCTCACGTCCATCTATAAGAATATAGGATGAGTAAGTTAGTAGAGTGATCAAGTGTGTCAATTTTTATGTATTTTGCAAGAGTTTTTGAGGAACATGAATTTTCACAAAGAATCAAAGTGATAAGAATGGGAATAAGTTTTTGATTCAAACGTCCAATCTAACTAGGGTCTCCTATGCTCAAGATGGCTTTGATACCAACTTGTCAACACCCGGATTTTTAATCCTAGATGCCTGTTATTCCATACATCGCAATCCCAGGATTAAAATTTTTGCGAGACATAACAGATTTGGATACCACAGTACATCATCCATTACAAACCATACATAAGGTCTTACACAAAATAAGGATCTCATGATCCAGTTCTTAATACAACTCAAGCAGCAGAATAACGTAATAATAACGGTAGCGTAGGCGAAGCTCCATCTTTGGGGTCACAGATAATGCTGACGATGGGAGATGATCCTAGTTGTCGTAACCTTCCTGGGGTCCATCCTCCTAGTACTCCTCTTCATAGTCTGGCCGTGGGAATATCCAGGGACAAAGCCATGAGTACTCTTTAAGTACTCGCAAACTAATACTAACAAGTGAAGGGGGTTTTTGTAGTAGGACACTAAGCTCTAGGGTTGTTTTGCAAAAAGCCAGATTTACCTCTACTAAGTTTAGAAACAAAGACAGACTAGTTGAAGTTTTGTAGCACCTAAGTGGGAACTTGAATTTCATATCACAACTCTGTTGTGGTCAAGTCAAAGTCTCAATTCATTTCACAATTCATTTTGAAAACATCTGACGGGGGAACAGTATGGCCACTCCAACTGTCCATAACCACGGACACAGCTATTCGAATAGTTTGACACTCTGCAGAGATTGTACACTTTCACCACAACATTCGATACATCCGTCATGAAGAAATCCTGAATTCACCATACTCAGTATGCGGATAATCAATCCTAACCTTTCGATTACACGCCCTAGTATAGGAACCTCTCCTGTGAGTTTGGCCTCCCAACCATGACCAACTGTCATCTTGGGCACTACACAGGTGGACAATCTTCACAAGGTAGCCTCGGCTCAGAACTTGGCCGTGAGGGAACCAATACTAAGGTATATAAGTTTGCAGTCAAGCCCTACCCAATCTTCGGGTATTGTGGTTGTACGGTAAAATTGGAATGGTATCGCATCCAGACAACCATCAGTTTTATAAAGGGCTAAGGCTCATGCCTTAACATTTTCATCGCTAAATCATTTGGTGTTTCGGAAACACATGTCAAAACATCTCAGTAGAATGACTCATCATTCTAAGGTTTTCATAACCATTTTCACCAAGTATTCCCATCTAATGTTGATCAAGTTTTATGCTTAGCACTAGCATCTACAAGTGGGGGTGAGTACTAATAAGGGGTGATACACAAGTGGAGATTAATTGAGTTCAATCTCATGCCTTAGGATGACATAAAGATTATCTAGCTTAGGACAAATTTTATGCTCTTTATGCAACCTTCAATTATATTTCTAATATCTACAATTTACTCAAGTAAACTCTAAGTAAGAGCTTTGATAAATAAATAAAGTAGAAAGCTTGCAAGTAAAACTAGGATTGGGGTTATCAAGTGGGTATGATCACATATGCTTAGGGCATATAGTTGGCATGGTAACAAGCAAGTATTTGCTTGCATAATTGCAAGTATAAGCTTGCTAAAGTAGGGTATCTTGCAAGTGTTAGCTTGCTCAATCAACTAGTAGTATTAGGCTTGCCTTGTGCAGAGCAGTGGTTGAAGTTCTCCTCGGCTTCTTCTTCGTAGTATCCTCCTTCCTCCTCGTATCCTTGGTCGGTACTAGCGTCTATAAATAAATACGAGGTACACAATCACCAAACAATACTTAACTACTTTCACTCATCACACAAAAGGGTACTATAGATGATCTAGCATCATCACTAATATCACAAGAATAAAGCATTTGTCTTATTTATTTATTTTTAGAAAAGTAATTTTTACTCATTGAAAAACTACTTAAGATTTAATATTCTCCAAACCAAACATGGGATCATGTTGACACATGTCATCACCACATATTTCAGTACATGGGAATGTGATTTAAAGTGGTGTCACAATTTAATAAGGTTTAACCTTTTTATTTTAAATAATTAAAGTGGCTAGAAATGCCTATGTGGCATTCTTTTATTACTTGAACATTATTTCTGTAAGTAAACTCCTATGTTTTTATATATTCTTAAAGGTATGATCAAATGTGATTTTTGAGAGTTGGAATCAACTCAAAATCTATTATGGTTGAAATTTGAAAAATGTGTGAATGCAGAAAAGCTTCTAACTTGTTATTTTTACCAAGGTTGATCTATAGATCCAAATGATTTAAATCCAACGGGCTTGGATTAAGCATTTCAATATCTTTCTAACAAAATTGGTTTCATTCAATTTGGTTTACTTAATCGAGCTAGGTTGATTTTTGAAACTAGGTACAAAACTATGTTTGAATTAAAATGGAAAAAGTTAAATTCAAACGAGTGGGCTGCGCGGGAAAGGTTATTGGGCCGGCCCAGTGTTACTCTGCGGCGCGGGGCGCAACTGACAGGGGGTTCCTCCAGTCAGTGGCTATTTAAACGCGAAGCGGTATGTGGCAATCTCAACCACACGATCTAAGTCTAATCGAACGGCTGCTACTCATTGTCCACGTCGGGCGGCGCCGGCGAGACAAAAACCTAACGCGGCAGGTGGGGGTCGTGGGAGGCTCACCGGGGCTCAGGCGAGGGTCGGCGATGCGGGCGAACGACGATCCTCCTGGTACCGGCAGCTCCTCCTAGGGTAGACGAAATCGACGTCTCCTCTTCTCCTCTGCAGCGGCAAGCTCCGGCCAAATTCTGGTGATGCGCTGCTCTCCTTGCTCCGGCTAAGGGGTGGAACGATCAGTGAGGTGAGGGGAGTGAAATGGTGTGCTCAATTCGGCTAGGGATCGTCTCGTTTTATAGGCTCGATGGTGAGACCGAGAGGGATGGGCAGACAACGGTGGCGACACGACTACGGGTGGCTAGAGGCATGGCCGAGGGTGGCGATCGATCGGTGGTATCCTGGCGATGCTCTATGGTTTAAATGCGCGTGTAGGGGCGGTGGAAAACGGTCGGGAACGCACGATGCTCTGCGAGGCAGAGGCGGCGAACTCTGCGGCGAGCGGTGGCTACGGAGTACGGGCGGTGAAATGGGCATGTCTGGCGGTCTCCTGGGATGGTGAGGAGCATGCTGGCGGGCGGCGAGGGCTCGAAGTGGTCGGGTTGCATGGGAACGGTGCGTGCTCTGCGGCGCACATCGGCATGGTCGATAGCGGCACGGGCGCGGTGTTCCTGGTGGTTTTGGGCGTTGTCTTCGAGCTAGGGCTGGTCGAGAGGCGGCGGTGAGACACGGGCTACCTCCCAGACAAGGTTGGCACGGCTAGTTCTTCTCCTAGCTTGTTGTCCACACTGGGGTGACATGGGTGCTCTCGGCCTGTTCACCATTGATGACATTGGTGAGTTTACAGTGGTGCTAGAGCTTAGTTAAGTTTGCTAGATGATCTACTGAGGCTAGTGTAACCAGAGAGGGAACAAGGTTGGCTCAAATCACTGCTCCAAATAGTGTTTTGATTTTGTTTGATTTGCATCTGCAACCTGTTTGATGAAATGGCTGCATGAACTCAAGTTTTGAATTTTGAAAAGTTTTTTGGTGGGTGTGCTAGGCATGTACTGGGGAGTCTGTGGATGCTTGGGTTTTGAAAATTGAGTTGGTTTGAGTGGTTTTTGAAAAAGTGGGATCTTCCCATATGA
The DNA here is from genome assembly GCA_916181665.1 of Avena sativa. Classification (NCBI taxonomy): domain Eukaryota; kingdom Viridiplantae; phylum Streptophyta; class Magnoliopsida; order Poales; family Poaceae; genus Avena; species Avena sativa. The sequence continues at coordinate 128,473,943 of OV702283.1, read as the reverse complement.
AATAGATTCAATTTTAAACTGTCATTTAAACTTAGCATTTGAATGTTTCTGGATGATCACAAGGTGGGCCTTGATACTTTCTTATGAGTACTATCAAGGGGTGCAAATATCCATACATGTTTCTGTTAAGTTCTGAAAGTTAGAGATAGCCAAAGTAGGCATGGGAGTTAAATTGGCCAAAGTGACCATTCACTTAATTTGTTTGTATTGATTTGTTTGTCTTTGGGAAAAGTTTGGGGATTGTTTAGATGATGTTTATTTCACCTAAGAATCATTTTACGAGCAAATAAACACATAATCAAGGCAATTCAAAAGAATCCAAATTTCAATACACACACATATGAATGCTTTCATATTTTTAATTAGAAAAGTTTTTGTTAACCCTAATTTTGATGATTAGAGTTTGATGATCCATGTTTAATATTTTGGGATGTTACAATGGCAATCTGTATGGACTCATGTTTACATTGATTTACACTTGTAGGATTTGTCCATTCGCATCGCTTGGACCATGTGTTGGCTTCAAGGTTGAAGAAATGAAGAACAATAAGCAATGTCCAAGGGCGTTGGGCCTATTGGAATCATGTTGGATAAGAATAAGAAGAAGAATAAATAAAATAAGATCAAGAGTGTGTTGAAGAATAATACAGAGTTTCTCGTGTGTATCTTCAAGACATGATCCTAATGGAGTTAGAATAAATGTAGTGCAAGATCAAGATGCTCCATCTCTAGGAGATCACATGCTTGAAGCCTACCATCCTTGGTGATCATGTATTGGTGAATACAAGTGCAAAGATATGGTTTCCCCATGGTGTATGGGGGAGTAATTCACAAGTATTCAGCAAGCAAGCGCGAGCAAGAGCAATCAATAAAGAAGTTCCATCTTAAGAAGGACAAGATCATCTACATCAAGCTTAAGTAGAATTCTCAAGGAAAAGGTATGATCTTGATAGGTTTTCCGTTTTTTCGGTCTCATGTTGGTAGTTGGAAGACCGGGTTTAGGATAGATAACCATACTATCAAGAGGGGCTCTCGAGTGAGTAACTTGATCATATCTTTCGGAGAGAGCTCAAACCTTTGCATACTTAGCATCATCTTTCTTGATTCTTATTTGGTTCTTATCCATGAGAGTATTTTGATCTTGTGTTAATATCCATGACAAACTCAATTTCATCCAAAACGGATTTCATGTGCTTCTCTATTGTGTTTTCGATGTTGGAGGTTTTACCAGTTTATCTATTATAGATAGGTTAAACCTTTCATAATTTGGTTCTATCCTCCCTTGCTGGACTATGATTTTTCTCTGTATGATCTTGTAAATCTCGTTACTATCTTCGAAACGAGCCTAAGATCGTCAAAATCAGAGTCCGGAGCAAAAGTTATGGCTATTTTCATATTGGTTTTTCTGTTAGTTTTCGGGGGGAGACTCCGGGGGGCGGAGACTCCGGCCCAAATTCTGGCCCTTGCACCAGGGGGTGTACTAGGAGCATCTGGAGCTCGCGCGGAGTCCTGGCCGGAGTCTGGACCCCGGAGACTCCGGTCCTGGGGGCCAGAGACTCCGGTTCTAAAGGCCGGAAACTCCGGGATAAGTGGTCTGCAATGGCTAGTTATTGTGGGGGGCCTATAAAAGGCCCCCTTCTTCCCCAAGGGTCTGGTTGCTTGCATCCTCTCTCTCCTCCATTGTTTCTACCTTCAAGAGCTTGCAAATACTCTCAATCCCTCCCGTATTTCTTGAATCTCTTTGAGGGAATTGAAAGGGGAGATCTAGATCTACAACTCCACAAATCCATATCTCCTCTATGTGAGGGAAACATCTTGGGATCTGGATCTTGGGGTTTCTTTTGTGGATTTCATCTTGTGTTCTTCCTCTCTTATTTCCCAATAGCTTTTGTAGCTTTGGTGGAATTTGGGAGTGAAGGATTTGCCATTGCATTAGGTGCATCGGTTTGAGTTCTCCTCGGAGGATTTGGTCGGTGAAATCAAGAAGCTTGTTACTCCTAGGTTCTTGAAACCCTAGACGGTGTAGTGGCCTTTGTGGTGAGTTCTTAGGGCCTCCAATTAAGTTATGGAGCTCTCCCCAAGTTAGTATCCTTGATGGTGATTATTGGGAGCCTCAATTAAGTTGTGGAGATTGCCCCAATCTTGGATGGGTTTGGTGACCGCCCTCAAGTGTCCCATAGTGGATCGGGTGCTTGTCATGTGGTGGGTGCTCGGGAGAATAGGGTGTGGCCTCTTGTGGCATTGGTGGTCTTAGTACCTCCCACCCCTCCAATGAGACGTACTCCCTTGTAGGGAGGAACTCGCTAAAACATCTTCGTCTTCGTATGCCTCGGTTATCTCTATACCCGAGTCTTTTACTTATGCACTTTACATCGTGATAGCCTTCGTGCTTGATGCAATCTTTCTGGCAATCACCTTGTTGCTTGTCTTGGTTAACATAAGTTATTGGTGCACATAGGTGAACCATAGTATATATAGGTTTTTTGCTTGACAAAGTAAACACTAGTTTTATTCCACCTTTGTTAAGCCTATCTCGTAAAAAAAATTAACCGCCTATTAACCCCTCTAGACGGCATCTGTGCACTTTCAATTGGTATCAGAGCAAGGTCTCCTGCTTTTAGGATTCACCGCCTTGAGAGTATAGATGTCGACTAGGGGATTAGTGCACGATTCCTTCTATATATTCGATGTCACAAATTATGGTGATTGGAAATTTCGCATGCTTGATTATTTCCGAGGAATACACCCATTTATTGAGGGAATTCTATATATGGGTTTTTCTCCTCCTATGGATCCGCAAACAAATCTTTAGAGGAGAAGATGAACTCTTATATAGATGCTCAAGCTACTAAAGTGCTTTTACTTGTTGTGAGCAATATAGTTATTTCTTTAATCATGCCTTATCGGAGTTCTCATGAGATATGGACAAAGCTTAAATATAAATATAATGAGTGCAACATTATTGAGGATGATTGTTTTCCCTCCACCTCCGGTCGTGATGAGTTCTCATCTTTTACCACAACACCAACATGTGATTTTTCACAAGGTAATGATATGGTGAGTGATGATAGAAATTGCAATGTGGATAGTGAGCCTGGTATTAGTAATCCTTCATCTCTATCTAGTTGCAATGTTCTTTCTTTGGAACTCAACACTTCTAGCACTCAAAACTCCCTACGTGCTTGTGTTGATAGTCCTTGCATATCATGTAGAAATGGCTTGAATAAATCTTATGATGATATTATTGTGTTGTCTTGTTGCCATGATAAAAATGCTTCTAGTTCCTCTAGTGCTTGTGTTTCTAACCATGTAGAGTAAACCAAAGATTCTATGAGCCAATACAAGGTTTTGAATGGAGCTTGAAGTAATTTCTCATCATCACCTTTGTAGCACCCCTGGTAAAACCACTACTAGAAAATTGCTCTTGTTTGTGCATCTCCATGATCGCATCCTCATGTCATTATGCCACATTGCATGTGAGAATCATCATGTCTGCATGCATATTTAACCTTAAAACTATTTTGCTAAAAGCCTAGTTTTGCTTCTACAAATATCCCTCTCTTTATTTCAAATGCAGAAAACCCGAACTTCCCGGATATTTTGTTTGTCTAAAACTATTTTGAAAATGGTTTTATAAAAAACATTTATAAAACCTGTGGGGGAGTCAGACAGGCCTAGAAGCCCAATAGCCAGCGAACTACCACCCCACTGAAACCCTAGCTACCCAGACCACCAACCCCGACTCGCTCCACCTGTCGCGGCCAATCCTACGCGCCCATTACCCCGCGTCCTCGGACCCACCCACGACCGTCTCCTCCCCAGAAATCCCTCCCTAAACGTGATTCTCCACCCTGCTCTCTGCACCGCAACCGCCATCCTCTTCAATCGCCACCAGCCTTGGCCTTCCCCTTTGTCGCTGCTTGGATCCCTGCCGCTGTCGGCAAGGCACCGTCCCGCATCCTCCCAGGCCCCACCGCCTGATGCTTTCCTCCCTGATGTGTTCACCCTTCCTCCCCCACTTACACCTCCCCAGCAAGCCCATCATCGCTGTTGTGTGCAACAACACTTCGTTGGGAGACCCCAAGAGGAAGGTATGATGCGGTACAACAACAAGTTTTCCCTCAGTAAGAAACCAAGGTTATCAAACCAGTAGGAGGAAGGAAACGTCCCAAAGGTGTTGCAAGCAACGTGGAAACCTGCACAACACAAACTCAAGACTTTGCCCCAACTAACAGTGAGGTTATCAATCTCACCGGTTGCTGTAACAAAGGATTAACTGTATGGTGTGGAAGGTGATGATGGTTTGCAGCAAGTGATGGGGATATGCCTACCGGGGTATACCCAGTAGGACGTTTCCGACTGGCCCAGGAACTGGCGAGTGGGCCTACAGGACGGTGACTGGATCAAGGCCTGGCGTGGATCCAAGCGACTGGAAGCTGAAGGCCCAGGAGAGTAGATAGGCCCAGTCAGATTAGGTTAAACGAGTGCCGAAACCTTAACTGATTCGGTTGAGATATGTAAACCCTAGGGGGGGTGAGTCTATATAAACCTCCCTACAGGGCGTGTAGAGGATACGTTCCATCATCCACCCAAGCGACTCTCCGCCTAGCCGTCGAGCTCGCCCCATTGTACTTCCATCATAATACAATCTAGTAGGAGTAGGTCTTTACCCTCCGGGGGGCCGAACCTGGGTAAAACCCTGTGTCTCCGCCCTCATCTCGCACCGCAGATGGCTGGCCACCCTTGCCCCATGTTCTACTACTCGCTGCCGATTGCAGCATCTGCCGTGGTCATTCCCACGACAGTGGCGCCCACCGTGGGGCCTGGCCGGTCTGGCCGGTGTTCTGCGGCGAGATCCAATCTGCCCATCAACGAGTCGGTCGCCACCGGCCGCATGATAGCGATCGGCGAGATGCTCCAGATCTTGCCGAGCAGCTACGTCCCGGCGGCGCGACCCGTCACGCACAGCATGATCTTGCCAGTCGGCATGATCAGCCTCTTCGTCGGCCTCACCGACGTCATCGTCTCGGAGGACTCGGCTCGCATCCGCGAGTCGCCGCAACGCGACCGGCTCTCCGAGAGCCAGGTCCGCACGATCCACCGCCTAGCCTCCGAGTACAACTCGGACCACAACGACGTGGCCGAAACCACTGCAGCCGCGGAAGACGCGGCCGTCAACGACGACACCGACTCAGCGACCCCGGCGTCACTCGCCGGATCCATCATCGCGGCTTCTCCCGCGGGCTCCATCACCCAGGTCTCCAACGTGGGAGACTTCGAGGATCCCTCCATCCTTGGGATCTTCGACTTCGACTCCGGGTCGGAAAACTCCGCCGATCTCCGCGACGGGACCGGTCGCCATGCCGCGACCTACATGGAGACTGGCACCGACCCGCCGGAGGATCCCTTCTCCACCCCGATCCCTCCTAACGCGACGGCAACTGAGGTCGAGGAACTCCGCCTGAAGCTGGCGGAGGCAGTTCGCAAGGAGCAAGCCGAGCGCGAAAAATTTCGCCTCGAGCAGGTGACGACGCGGGAGCTGTCACGTTACCACCAGCAGCGAATCATGTCGCGCCTGAACCCCACCGTCCAGGGGCGCGCCCTGAACTTCGACGACGAGAACGACCCGGCCCGCGTGGCCGAGCGCATGATCTGCGAGAACGCGCCACCCGGAGGAAGCGCCCGGCCCCCGCCAGGGTCGACGGCGAACGGCGCGCCACCTCCACCCAACCGCGCACCCCCCAGGGACCAGCCGCAGATCATGGTCTCCTCACGGGAGCGAGACGCGAACGGCCTACCACTGTTCTCCACCCCGATGGACAACCTCGTGGCGGGCCGAGTAGCGGCCGACAACATCACGGCCACCGGTGACGGCGCCCTACAGATCCAGTATGTCAAGGCCCTGCTCGCAAAGGCGGTCGAGCAACAAAACGCAGGCGTCGACTCACAGGGTCGGATGTACTCGCGTTCATCGGGCAGCAGAGCGGCCTCAAGCGGCCGTCCATTGGCGGCAAACACCCTCAACTGCCCGCCACCTGAACCACAGCAGCTCCAACACCAACCCGCGAACACGGCACTCTCCACCAACGACCCCAGGCCAGCGACCAACTTTGTCGCCGCCAACGGTTAGCCCGTCGATGCCCGCACCCACATCACCAACAACCAAAGCTGGCGCGCACGCCAGCCCGACGACCTGCGACACACCCTAACCAATCGCCGCGACGGCGAGCCGATGGGGTCGCTAAGACGACTCGGGCCCCGATGCTTCGGACCAATGATCCGAGGTGAAAAGTACCCGGCGAACTTCAAAGCGCCGAAGGAAATAGAGAAGTACGACCCTTCGTACGACCCCTCTGTGTGGCTGGACACCTACCTCATGGCGATGGGGATCGCTGGCCACACCGACCTGCTAGCCGCCCGCTACCTCCCCCTGATGATGGAGGGAGCATGCATGCAGTGGATCAACACTCTCCCCCCGGATAGCATCGATTCCTGGGACGAGATGCGCGACTCCTTCGTCAGGCACTTCGAGGGTTCCTACACCCGTGCCACCACCATCGAGGACCTAGAACGATGTGTCCAGGGACCCCGCGAGTCGACCCGAAGCTGGGTCCAACGGTGGCAGGAACTATGGTACAATGCGGTCGGCATCCACCCGGACACCGCGATCCACTGCTTCAAGACCTCGTGCCGCTACGAGCCCTTGGTCGCCAAGCTCAAACGAGCATACCGCACACTCGACAACATACCGGACCTCCTTGAGATCGCCAAAAGATACGCGGAGGAAGACCCAAACCAGGAAACCGACGACGAGTCGGGAGGTCAACGCCGCACGAACGGCAATGACAACGGACGACGGTCCGACCTACGCTACAGCAACACTCGCCTCACCGGCAAGCGCCGCAGCGACGGGCGAGTCGACTTCGTCGCAAACGCTGGGCACGCGCAACGCGAGCCCAAGAGCTTCCGCCGCGACGGAGGACAACGCCGCGACGGCGGCAACTACAAGGCGAAACCAAGGTTCGACCCCGCGGCCCTCCTTAACCAACCTTGTGCGTTTCACAGCAGGGAAGGGAAGCCCGCCACGCACACGACCGCCGACTGCCACTCTCTCAAGGAGATCGAGAAGGCACGGCGAGCGCGGGAGGACCCTGACAACAACCCGCCTAATGGCGGAAAATTCGGCAGCGTGGCCGGCTCGCTCCACACCTTCACAGGCTTCAACACGAAGCGCGAGAATAAGGTCATCGCCTGCGCCGTCACCGTCAACATGGTGGCCCAGGTGGACGTTCCTCAGTTCCTCAACTGGTCGGAGCAACCCATCACCTGGAGCCGCTAGGACCACTCGCCACGCATCGAGTACCTAGGCCGAGTCGCCCTGGTGGTCAAGCCCAAGGTGGGAGACTACTGGCTCCCCAAGACATTGATGGATGGCGGCAGCTCCATCAACATCCTGTACCTGGACACCTTCAGGCGACTGCGGCTCCCGCAGTCGATGGTCGAGACGACCTACACCACGTTCCACGGCATCGTCCCCGGTCGGAAGGCGTACCCGATCGGCAAGGTCACGCTGCCAGTCACCTTCGGCACACCAGCAAACTTCCGCACCGAGCGGATCGTCTTCGAGCCGATGCCCTTCGATAGCCCCTACCACTGCGTCCTGGGGCGCCAGGCATTCGCCAAGTTCATGGCGGCGCCCCACTACGCGTACAACGCGATGAAGCTCCCCGGACCGCGTGGCGTCATCACCATACACGGCGACCCTGACATGGCCGCCGAGTGTGAGGCCAAAGGAGCCAAACTCGCCGACGCCGTCATCGCGGCTGAGGCTAATCACGCCGACGAGCTTGCCAAGTACGCGAGCGGGGTCAACAACGACGACCCCACTATACTCAAGAAACCCAACTCGGAAGGCGGCAACACCTCAGCCTTTGAGGCAACGACACACACCCGCACCGTCGAGCTGGTCCCAGGCGACTCCAGCTAAATGGTGACGATCGAGACGGGCATGAGCCCAGCATAGGAAGGCGCGCTCATGGAGTTCCTCCGTGAGAACAGGGACATCTTTGCATGGAAGCCCTCTGACATGCCTGGTGTCCCTAGGGAACTTGCTAAGCACAAACTCAACGCCGACCCGAAAGTGCGACCTGTCAAACAGTCGATGCGGCCCTTCAATGAAGAGTGCCGCCGAGCCATCGCCGAGGAGGTGCAGCGTCTACTCGCTGCAGGCTTCATCTAGCCAATCGAATACTCCAAGTGGCTGGCAAACCCAGTCCTGGTCAAGAAGAAAAATGGGACCTGGAGGATGTGTATCGACTACACAAACTTAAACAGCGCCTGCCCGAAGGAGCAATTCGTCCTCCCGCGGATCTACCAAATAATCGATTCCACCGTGGGCTCGGAGTCGCTGTGTTTCCTCGACGCCTACTCTGGGTACAACCAGATCAAAATGGCTGCCGAGGACGAGGAAAAGACGGTGTTCATCACGCCATTCGGAGCCTTCTGCTACACCGCCATGACCTTCGGCCTCAAGAACGCCGGGGCGACCTACCAGCGGTGCATGCAGGAATGCCTTGCGAGCCAAATTGGCCGCAATATCCACATCTACATCAACGACGTGGTAGTGAAGTCCGCTCGCCAGGGCAACCTACTCGCCGACCTGGCAGAAACATTCGCCAACCTGTGAAAATACAAGATAAAGCTAAACCCAGGCAAATGCACCTTCGGTGTACCAGCATGGCAACTACTGGGCTACGTCGTCTCCAAGCGCGGGATCGAGGCGAACCCCACCAAGATTGACACGATCGCTCGACTCGGCAAACCTGAGTGCCTGCGCGACGTCCAGAAGCTGGCCGGGCGAGTCGCGGCTCTCAGTCGCTCCGTCCCCCGATTGGGCGAAAAGGCGATGCCCCTATACCGTCTGATGCGCAAGAACCCGACCTTCCAGTGGGACAAGGAGGCGGACGACGCACTCCGCGACCTCAAGAAGGTGCTACTCGCAGCACCGCTACTCGCCGCCCCCATCGACAAAGAACCCATGCTGGTCTACATCGCAGCTTCTGAGCGCGTCGTCAGCGCCGTCATGGTCGTCGAGCGGCCAGAGGAAGGGAAGGAGCGCCCAGTACAGCGACCAGTGTACTATATCAGCGAGGTCCTCACCGAGTCGCGCCAACGATACCCTCAATACCAGAAACTGGTATACGCGGTCTTCAGAGCACAGCGGCGACTGCCGCACTACTTCCAGGAGCACCGGATCACGGTCGTCTCCTCAACACCGTTGCAGGACATCATCCGCAACCGTGAGGCGACCGGGCGAGTCGCCAAGTGGGCCGTCGAAATCTGCGTCCACAACATCAAGTATGAGCCACGCAAAGCGATCAAGTCGCAGGCTCTCGCGGACTTCATCGCCGACTAGGAGGAGGCCCAACAGCCGGAAAAGCTGCCGTACCTCCACTATTGGAGACTGCACTTCGACGGCTCCAAGAATGCAGACGGCGCAGGGGCAGGGATCGTCCTGACTTCCCCGAAGGGCGACAAGCTCCGCTACATCCTCTGCCTCGACTTCACCCCTGCACCAACAACATGGCCGAATACGAGGCACTACTCCATGGCATGCGAGCCGCCAGGGAGATGAATGTCAACCCCCTACGCTGCTACGGAGACTCCGACCTTGTCGCCGAGCAGGTCGCTGGTACCTGCGATGCCGTCTCCCCCACCATGGCGGCATACCGCCAAGCAGTGGACAAGCTGGGCGGACACTTCGCAGGCTATTCCGTCGAGTGGATCGACAGGCGGAAGAACGAGGAGGCCGACGCACTCTCTCGCATCGGCTCGGCTCGACTCGCACCACCCGTCGGCGTCTTCCTCGACACCATCACCAAGCCTTCCGTCTCTCTCCCAAGGGAGATCGACATCGGAGTCCCGCTGCAACCAGAGGCAGCCCTGGTTGCCCTCATCGCCGAGCCAGAAGACTGGACTACGCCATACATCGCCTATCTGGAGGGAGGCACCTTGCCGGCAGACGAAACAGACGCCCGGATGATAGCGCGACGCTGCAAATCCTTCGTCATCATCGACGGCGAGCTCCAAAAGCGCAGCGTGACCGGCGTGTTCCAACGCTGCGTCCAACCCGCTGAAGGACGCAAAATCCTCCACGACATCCAGTCCGGCGACTGCGGCCACCACGCCGGCGCCCGCTCTCTGGTCGCAAAGGCTATGCGGCACGGCTTCTACTGGCCCACCGCACATGCAGACGCCGTCGACATTGTCCAGCGGTGCGCCGGGTGCCAGAAGTACGCCAACCAGACACACGTGCCGAGCTCAGCGCTCAAGACAATCCCCATCACCTGGCCATTCGCCGTGTGGGGTATGGACATGGTAGGCCCTTTCAAAAAGTCCCCCTCCGGCTTCACCCACCTCCTGGTCGCGGTCGACAAATTCACAAAGTGGGTGGAGGCCAAGTCAGTCCGGAAATGCGACGGGAAGACCGCCACCAAGTTCCTACGCGAGCTCATATATCGCTACGGGTTCCCAAACATCATCATCACGGACAACGACACCAACTTTGCCAAAGGAGCCATGGCCGAGTTCTGCGAGCAACATCACATCCGACTCGACCTTGCCTCAATCGCCCACCCGGAGTCCAACGGCCAGGCGGAACGGGCCAACCAGAGCATTCTCCACGGCCTGAAGCCGCGGCTCCAAGTACCACTCGAGCGCACCGCCGGGTGCTGGGTCGAGGAGCTACCCTCCGTCATCTGGGGTATCCGCACCTCGGTCAATAGGTCGACAGGGTTCACCCCCTTCTTCATGGTGTATGGCGCCGAGGCAGTCATGCCCACCGACCTAGAGCACGACTCGCCAGGGGTCGTCGACTACACGGAGGCTACGAACGAACTCGCACGCCAGGATGGAGTCGATCAACTCGACGAGGCACGCGACCTAGCTCGCTCCCGCACTGCCATCTACCAGCAAGGACTCCGCCGCTACCATAGCCGGCGGGTGAGAACTCGCACCTTCCAGGAAGGCGACCTGGTGCTACGCCTCATCCAGGACAAGAAGGGCATGCACAAGCTCCCCCCCGTGGGAGGGACCATTCGCCATCGGGCAAGTACTCGGCAACGACGCCTACTACCTCACCGACGTCCGCGGAGACGGGAAACTCGACGTCAAGCGACCGTGGAATGTAAACCTCCTACGGAAGTTCTACTCCTAGAACTCCATACATGTACCCTCCATTAGCTATGAACTAAAATATATCGGTTACCGCAAATTGCGTCTATTCTTCGTGTCTTGTGCCACTCGCACTCGTAATAACAGCGCCAAGCTAACCGCAGAAGTCAACCTCTGGTACAGCGATCGGCACGGCCAAGTAGTGCGCTACGAGGGCACTGGGTTACCCCAGGACTCGTAACGTCCACGAAAAACGCCTACCCGGAGCCCCATTAGAGTCGCCTAGCTCGACTGGCTTAACGATCCAAGACAACTGCCTTCGCTCCTCACAGCGACCGTGATCCTCCGCATCCTCGACACAGCGAATCGAACGACCAAGTACCACGCTCAGGGACTGACGACCAGTTCAGCGCGAGCGACTAGGAAAAAAGGCCAAGTATGAGAGCGTGCCCAGGACTCACCTTGCGACTGACCCGACGGGCCAGGCAGGAGTGATGCGCTCACTCTGACGCGCCCAGTCCTCACCCACCCTAGAGGTGCGACTAGAACCACCAGGTACCACGCTCGGGGACTCGGCTACCCGACCTCGTTCGCGCAAGGGAAAACGGTTGTAACACCCTCAGAATCGACCCTATGCAAGTTTCAGCGGTTCCCGCCAAACCCGCATAGAAACGATTCAAAGGTGCCCACCAGGCACTTTCGTGCGGGTGGAAAACGAAGTAATAACATTACACAACAGTCCTCGATGGGACCCACAGAACAGATATATATATACAACATGACTCCATGAGTCAAGAACACAGATATAATATACAAAGGTCCAAATCACCTTGAAAATGATAGAGCGTCCGACTACGGACAAGATGCAAATGGGGCTAAGAGCCCTGAAGAATAACCAATGGCGTCCATAACCCTGCCCAGGCTAAGCCGGAAGGGTAACCCTGCTAACGACGTCGATCTCAAAACCTGCTTAACAAAAAGGGGTGCCGACAAAGGGCAAAGGAAAAAGAGGAGCGTCAGTACTGAGGCCAGTACACGGCGAGGCTAGAATTCGGCGGTCCTCGCCTACATAGGTATGGTGGACTGCAGCGGCAGCGCAGCATGCACTAAACAACCTATAGAGACTCGATAAAACAGGCGGCTATCAGAGAGGGGTAAGAAAGACCTATCCGGAACCAACCTGATACTAACACCAAACAATCCCATCTTGGTATTCCCCCTCGATACCAAACGAGGAAGTCAACCGAGGAACTCACACAGTTGGCAGTTTTATTTATTCAGTTATTGTTGCAGCAATTACTAGTCAGGCGTAGATAATCGTCCTGATAAAATAAACAGTGGGCCGTTTTAGTTAACCATTCCGTTGTAGTTGCAACACTTACTAGTCAGATACAATTAGCATGAGATATCCCAAAACCCAGCAGTTGTTGGTACTTTTATTTAGCCATTCCGTTGTGGTGAAGCTGATTACTAGTCATATCGGATACAAGTCAATTTATAACAGTAAACTTTAGTTATAGTTGTCTATGATCAAGCATTGTGCTCCAAGTCATCCATAACCGCGGACACGGCTTCTCGAAAAGATTTAACCCTGCAGGGGTGCACCAAAGTATCCACAAGCACTTCGACCCTTTTTGCCAGATCAGTTAACATACACCCATCGGTATGTCGGCGGGGCCTAAGTCATGACGTTTCCAGACCCAAAGCAAGCACGGGGGGCCACCCCACTAAGTACACCCGCAACAAAGTCGGCCGGTCTCCGAGACGGACTCAGGGTTTGGGTAGACGGCTGTGAACGACTGGGAACCCAAAACTGGGCTTGTCGACATCGCGAAATCGTGTCCCGATCCTAAACAGTACAGGTGCTATCCATCGCACAATTTAAATAAAGCAGTAAAGCATGGCATAAGTACCTGATAGTAAATAAAACCTCAAACTAGTTTGTGGCCCCCAGTACAACACTTTGAAATCAGGTACTAATCGATGGGGGGCCCATATCTCCCCACCTGTGGTTAGCGCGCTCGATCTCGGAACAGGTGTCAAGAACTCGGGGTCCTACGGGACACAAGTGGACGGTTAACAACCAAATAACATCTATTGCCCACCTGTGCCTCTGCTTACCTACTTCAATTTTAGTTGTTAAATAGTAATTAAAGTAAACGATAATGAAAGCCATGATCATCTCCAACCTTAAACATGCGGCAATACTCCAACAACTGTGGTACTTGGCGACACGCAACAGCACTTGAGCAAGCGACTACGACGCGCAGGTCCAACTATCTACCAAACAACAGGTAATAGGAGGTGTCCATGGCAATATAAGGCTGCAAGGGATACCACGGGTACGAAAACTAGAGCATCGCAACACAGATAGCAATAGATCAACCGGAGGGAATAAATACTATAAAAGTAAGATAGGTAGAAAGGGGGAGATGCTCGCCTGAAAACATTGCCGAAGGTTCAACCGAAGATCGGGGCGAAGCTCACATCAACTCAACGACCCAATCCGCGAAGAAGCAAAACACTAGAAGAAACACCGGATACACTATTTAATACTACGCAAAAGATCGGGCATGATGCATGTATGATGTATGACATGGCAAGGGTGCGATGCAATTGGGCAAAATTAAGTGGAACCGGGGTCCCGACAATTAATTAAATGGTTCAAGTTATTTATCTACCCCGCAAATTAAATGTTGTAATAACAGGGCAAGATAAGTTACCGGTTCGCTACACAAATTTAAATGAGGCCAATATAAGACTAGATTTGCCCGCATATGGGCCCCATATTTAATTATAAGGTGAATCGGCATAACGCCCCCAAACACCCACAAATATGCATGCGAGTATGACAATTAAATATGCAACCAGTAATATGTCGTATATTATAAAAATAGTGGTCTTGGAAAGGGAATCACGTTAGGGTTCGGCGAACTTGGGCTCCGAGGGGTTCGGGGTCGGTCTCAGGGTCTGGATCTAGGGTTCGGTCTCGGCGGGATCGTTCTCGGATAACGTAAAGTCGAACTTGTCGCATCCGAAAAGGAGGACTTGGTTGGCGTCGGGGGCACATCGGGTCCGCCCGGGTCGGTGCCGATCTCGTCGTCACGAAGGTCTCGTCGGGCCCGCGTATCAGGTCGGTCTTGGTGTCCGGGATGGAGTACTTGGCGTTTCGTGTCGGCGACCTTGGCATTCGGCAACCTACGAAGTAGACCTTGGAGTTCCGCGATGATCTTGTCGATTCCCTGTCGAAGGCCTTGGCGCTTCGGATCGGTCTTCGGTTTGGGGCCTCAGGGTCTTGGGGTTCGCGTCCGTGTGGCGATCTTGTCGTTCCGTGTAGGCGTCCTCGGTGTCGGGGAGATCTTGGGGTTCCAACTTGTTCATCGTTGACGGACTTGGTTCGTCGTCGGGTCTCGTCGGGATCAGTCTTCGGGGTCCGGCCATCGGATCCAGGAACGGGCTTCGGAATCCGGGTCTTCGAGTCCATGTTGACGATCTTGTTTCTACGCCTCCGGGAAGGAGAGCTTGACGAGCCAAAGGAATAGCACTCTCGAGGGGTTTCGGCACTGTTTGGGTGGCATCACCATCATCATAGTTCACCACCAACTCTGCACATACATAGTTCCACGGATGTACATCACTAGCAGACCCGTCTCGACAGGGGAAGAAGGCGACCAGGCCACCAGGGGCTCACGCAGGTCGCTCAACTGCAACCGGAGGAACCGGCTCGAAACGCGTTGGGGCGGCCCCGGCGGAACAGAGGCAGATCGGTGTCCTTGGGAGGCTCCGGCGACGCGAGCCGACGAGGAAGGCATCGGGGACGATGAGGCGCTGGCGACAGTGACCTTGGCGGCCGCTGAGCGCGGCAGCAGGGTCCGCGTCCGCGGGGAGGCCGGCGATGCTGCAGGTGGGGTCGAGGGCTCCGGCGGCGGTGTCTGCGGCCTGAAGGGGGGCAGGAGGACGGCGAGGTCGGGGCGAGCTCGGGCGGCGAGACGCGAAGGCAGAGGCCGGGGTCGGTGGTTGGCGGCGGCGTCGGCGGGATCCAGAGGGGCGGCGAGCGCCGGCGCGGCTGCTGCTGCCGGGGTGTGGTGGCGGCGACCCCCGGCGGCCGGCGAGGCGGGGCGAGGAAGGACGGAGGCGACGGCGGGGAGGCGCGGGTCAGGCAGCGCTGGAGGGCCGTGGTGGCGGGGGACGCTGGAGGAGCAGTGGCAGAGGAGCGGGAGGAGGCTCCGGCGGCGAGGGAAGAGGGGGCGAGCAGCGGTGGCGCTGATGGCGGCGGGGTTTGGGAGAGCGAGCGAGGCCGAGCTGGAGGAGGGAGAGCTAGGGGGGGGGGGAAAGCGCGGCTCGCAGACCCTGGCGACGGCGGAGAGGAGCGGAGGACGGCCGCTGCACCGGCGGCGGCTGCGGGTGGGGAAGCGAGAAACAGGGGCCGTCGGGGAGAGCCGAGAGGGCGAGAGGAACGTGGGGAGAGAGGAGCGTGGTGGGGCCAGGGGGCTAGGATTGGGGCAGGTGTGGGGAGGGGCAGGTGGCCGGTGGGACGTGGGCCCAGGGACCAGAGGGTGGGGATGGTGGGCGGTGTGCGTGTGTTTGCTGTGGGTCGCAAGCGCGCGCGTGTGGGGTGTGTGGCCGGGGTGTGTTGGTGGTGTGGGTGGTGTGGGTAGGTCCAGGAGAGAAAGGGGAGGGAGTTGGGGGTGAGGTGGCAAGCTAGGATAGGTTGGGGGAAGGGGCAGGGTGACGTGGCGGCCAGCGATTGGAGGGGGTGAGGTGGAGGTAGGGTGGGTAGACTAGGTGTAGGTAGGAAAAGAATATAGGTGGCCCGATCTGTACTGGGGGTGGCCGACTGGGTCGGATCGGCCCGGTTCGGCTGCCCCTAAAAATAAAATAACTATTTTATTATTTACAAACGGGACTTCTGCAAACCATGGTTAGACAAAGCAAAGTAATCCGGAGACCCGGGTTTTGTGTTTGAACAAAGACGCGTTTAGAAAACAAAAACAGGTTTTTCGAAAATAGTTTTATGCACACAATGCAAGATGATGACGATGCTCAAACGCAATGTGGCATGATGACATGAGCATGCGGTCATGATGATGCAATGCACAAAAAAACAACGCGATTTTCTAGTAGTGGTTTTAGCGGGATGCCACAACGGTGAAGTAAAGAGCACTCATGGGATTCGCCCTGCGACTGGCTTTCCAAACTCGGGCGAGTCGACCTCAATAACAAAACGCTCAAAACCACAAACATATAAACAAACGAGGCAAACCCCATAAAAAGGGCGGACGCGCTCAGGGACTCGTCCAATCATCAATCCAAATCGCAAGACAACTCACAAAACAACGCGAAATCCCATTATAGCAGACCAAAGTTGTTACAAAATACAAGTTGCGCCCAATGGACGAACTACTACTAACGCCCCAGGGCACAATGTTTTATTCTGCAGGCTTCGATGTCGACTCGCCGCCACCCTTGTGGTTGCGGATGAAGGGAGTGTACGGGTTCGACGGGTACGTCGTCAGCTCACCCGCCATCGCCGCACGGAAGGGTTGCTCGATCTTTAAGTACCGGTGCGGCGGCTCGGGATCGCTGGGCGCGACGGTCGTCTCCTGATAAGGAAGGAGGTCGCCCATCGCCCAGACACGATCAGAGTACACCGCGACACGGTCTGTCAGCTTCAGCACCTCGGCAATCTCCACCGAGCCAGTCGACGAGGGGTATCCACTCGTCAGATCGTCCAGATCGAAATCCTCCGGGAAGTGGGCGAGCCCAAGGCTAAGCGCCGTCGCCGCCCCGCGCCAGAACGCCGACCGCGTCATGAACTCGACGACTGACGACGCCTTCTCCAGATACCGCCACACTTCGACGAGGTCGCTGGGAATCACTTCCGTGGGCGACATCTCCTGAAGATACGCCCGAATGCAAGCCGCGGACAACGCGGCCGAGTCGACCAGAGTGGCCACACACTGCCGTGCGTCGTACGACTGCGCCTCTTCCGAGCTGTCGATAATCCGACCTGTGGACAAAGGGTGGCAGTGAGTACAACAAAGATCACGCAATGCAGCTACTACAAGCAGAGGCAGGCACACTTACCAATCAAAGGACGGTAGAGACCCGTGATGAAGCTTTGAAGAGAGGAGTAGTCGTCTTGTAGCCCAGCAACGAGGGCGTCAGAGACCTTACGCTCTTCAGAGGCGGCCGTAACAGCAGCCTTGGCTCGCCCATCCGCTGAACTTGCCTCCTCCTTCGCTTCCTTAAGCTCGCGCTCAAGGTTGGCGATCCGCTTCTCAGCCGAACTCAACGCAGATTGAGCCGCCGTCAATTCACTCGCTAGGACAAGGCCCTGACGGACCTCCTCTGCCTTCGCAGCAGTCACCTGGAGTCCCTTGTTCACCTCTTGGATGGCAACAAGTTCCTTCTCCGCGCGACACTTCGCAGCAAGCCGGTCAGCTGATTCACGCTGCAAACCCTGTGCACAAGTCAAACAGTTAACAACAACGGAATCCTAAGTGCCCACCCGCTGAAATTCAGCGACTGGACACTCGGGGACTAGAGATCAAAAATCCTAAGTGCCCACCCGCTGAAATTCAGCGATTGCGCACTCGGAGACTGGGTGCTAGAAATAAAAACAAAACACCAAAAGAATCTGACCACTGAAATCCAGTGGCCCGATCCTCGGGGACTGGACATACCTGGATGGCTGCGCCAAGCATGCCATGGAGCTGTAGCGCGTCCACGGATGCGAGAAGAGCCGGAGTGTGCCCGCGATGCTGCTCGATCTCTGTTTCGGCGACCCTAGGTACGCGGCTCGATGGCGTGGTACCACTCGCCGTAGCCGCTCTGGCCATGAAGCGGGGGAAGGTTGCGGTGGATGCGCCGACACCAAAAGAGGCCGGATCGGCCACCCCAGGCGAGGAATCACCCTCCTTGATCTTCAAGGCCGCCTCCGTCGCAGGATCAATCGGAGCAATCGTCGTGTCGTCAGACACCGTGACGACAATCGTCGTATCGTCCTGTCTGCGGGGGCAGCGACCTCATCAGCCTTCCTCTTCCGAGAGGGGTCCTCTTCGACAACGACTGGTGGCACTTTGTGTTGGAGATATGCCCTAGAGGCAATAATAAATGTAGTTATTATTATATCTTTGTGTTTATGATAAATGTTTACATTCATGCTATAATAGTATTAACAAGGAAACATTAATACTTGTGTGATTTGTAAACTTAATTTGAAGTCCCTAGTAAAGCCTCTATATAATACTAGCTTGTTGGTTAATAGATGATTGTGGTTTCCTTATCATGAACATTGAGATGTTATTAACAACAAGATCATATCGTTAGGAGAATGATATGGTGAGACATACTCCTATAGATAAGCGTAGCATAAAGATCAAGTCATTTTAATAGTTCAATTGCTATATGCTTTCTGATACATAGTAATCTAATTCCTTCGACCATGAGATCATGCATATCACCTTTACCGGATGGATGCTTTGATGACATCAAACACCACACCGTAACTGGGTGGCTATAAAGGTGGCATTGAGTGTTCGGAAAGTATTGGTTGAAACACATGGATCAAGAGTGGGATTTGTCCATCCATATGACGGATAGATATACTCTGGGCCCTCTCGGTGAAATGTCATCCAATTAGCTTGCAAGCATGTGACTGGCTCACAAGGGATCACATATCACAGGAACGAGAAAAGAGTACTTATCGGTAACGAGGTTGAACTAGGTATGCAGAGATACCGACGATCATAACCTCGGATAAGTAAACTATCGTGAGACAAAGGAAATTGATATCGTATGTAAGTGGTTCATTCGATCGCAAAGTAATCGTAGAAATATGTGGGAGCCATATGAATTTCCAGATTCCTCTATTGGTTATTGTTCGGAGAAGTGTCTCGATCATGTCCGCATAATTCACGAACCATAGGGAGACACACTTAAGGATTCGACGTTGTTTGAGTAGTTATGGAATGATGAGAAAGAGTCCGAATGTTGTTCGGAGTCTCGAATGGGATTCGGGATATCACGAGGAGATCCGGAATGGTTCGGAGAATAAGATTCATATAAGGAAAGTCCCATTTCGGAGTTGGAGAATGATTCCGGTGTTTTCATCGGGAATGTTCTAGAAGGTTCCGGAATGTCCGGCACTCCGGAGGGGAAGGGTACATGAATGTGTTATATCAAGTTGGTATGATTGCATCATGTACTAAGTGTCATCGCTGAACAAAATAAAGGATTAAATCAAATCATACTTTGAAAAGTCAAACGGCTAGTTTGAAAGTCAAACGGCTAATTTTGGAAAGAGGAAAGGAGGAGGAAACCGAGTTGGGGAGGAGTCCCTCCTCCCCACCGCCGGCGCACCACCCAAGCCGATTTGGGGAGGGACTCCTCTCCCTCCCCTTGGCCGGCCGGCCCTCCACCTATATAAGGAGGGGCAGGGCTCCCTCCTAGAGACACACAAGATCCTCTCCTCCAAACCCTAGTACCAAGCCGCCGCCGCCTCCATAGCCGCCGCCGGCCCTAGGGCAAACCGCCGCCGCCACCTAGCTAAACCCTAGCCGCCGGCTTGCGCCTCCTCGGCATGTCTAAACTCTAGATCGTCGAGGGACTCTCTCATACTCCACCATACTCGCTCCGGCTTAAGGCGAAGCCCTGCGAGATCTCCCCTCTACTTCCGGTACCACGCCGTTGTGCTGCCGGAATCGTGAGGAGAGTGCTACAACCTCCGCTGCCTGCTGGAACAAGGGAGAGGAAGGTCTTCGTCGAGTACCGAACGTGTGACCGACTGCGGGAGCGCTGCCGGAACGCAGCGCCGGAAGGATCGTCTACATGATCTTGAGATCGAGAATAGTACGACTACATCACCCACGAGAATCCGCTCTTGTTAAACACTTTGGAATCTTCGAGGGTGAGTTATTCTATCGACTCGTTGCTACAATCTAGTAGATAGATCTTGGCTTGTTTGTTTGTATGCGGTAGAAAATTTTTGTTTTCCATGCTACGAAACCCTACAGTGGTATCAGAGCCGTGTCTATATGTAGATCTGTTGCACGAGTAGAACACAATGGTCATTATGGATGTTGATGCTTTTATTGTCGATTGCTTCTTGTGTACTTTGCATCTTGCGGTATGTTGGGATGAAGCGGCCCGGGCTAACCTTACATGACATCGTTCATGAGACTTGCTCCACGCTTGACATGCAACTTGTATTGCATAAGTGGCTTTGCGGGTGCCTGTTTCTCCTAGCATAGTTAAGATCCAATTTACAATGGGTGATTAACAATACTAGTATCAATGTTGTGGTTCATGTTCGTAAGTTAGAACGACACTTATTGAAAGCCCCAAACCACGTAAAATATGCAAAGAAAGTAGAGGCGTCTAACTTTGTTTTGCATGGGTGTGCTGTGATGTGATATGGCCATGATTGTGATTATATTTGATGTATGCAATGTTCCTTATTGTAAGTTGGCAACCGGCAGGAGCCATATGGTTGTCTTTAATTTATGTTAAGACCCGCGTGTCTATTCAAAGTAGTTGTAATAGTTGAAGCCGGTGGACGACAACCATGGAGAAGCGTCATTGACCTTGATGCAATGCCGGTGATGATGGAGATCATGTTCGTGCTAGAAGATGGAGATCGGAAGCACAAAAGAAGAAAGGCCATATCATATCACATATTATGAATTGCATGTGATGTTAATCCTTTATGCATCTTGTATTGCTTAGTAGACGATGGTAGCATTATAAGATGATCCCTCATGCACATGAATTTCAAGTCATAAAGTGTTCACCCTTAGTTAGCACCGTTGCTAAAGCTTGTTGTTTCGAAGCACCACGTGATGATCGGGTGTGTTAGATTCCGCAAGTGTATACAACGTGAGCAAGCCAGATTTGCTCATGCGGAAACTAAGGTTTGATCTTGACGAGCCTAGCATGTACAGACATGGTCTCGGAACACGGATCACCGAAAGGTAAAGCATGAATCATATAGTAGATATGATGAACATGTCGATTGTTCGCCATTGAAACTATATCAACTCTCGTGATGATCGGTGTTGATGTGGTGGATTTGGTTCGTGTGATCACTAAAACAATGTGAGGGATATTGTTTTGAGTGGGAGTTCACCTAGATTAATTTTATTATTAATTTGAACTCAATTTGTCATAAACTTAGTCTAAACTATTGCAAATATGTTGTAGATCAATGGCAGCCCCTACCATCAATTTTAATGCGTTCCTAGAGAAAGAAAAGTTGAAAAACAATGGAAGCAACTTCGCGGATTGGTTCCGCAATTTGAGGATTGTCCTCACAGCTGGTAATTTGACCTATGTGTTGGATGCACCGCTGGGTGACCCACCTGCAGCTGATGCTTCCGATGAAGTAAAGAATGTTTACCTCACTCGGAAGACTCAGTACTCCATAGTTCAGTGTGCTATCTTGTATGGTTTAGAATCGGAGCTTCAGAAAAGGTTTGATAATTCAGACCCATATGATATTGTCGAGGATCTCAAATTGATCTTTGAGACTCATGCGGCAATTGAAAGCTATGAGGCTTCTGAAAAGTTCTTTAACTGCAAGATGGAAGAGGGCAACTCCGTCAGTGAGCATGTGCTTAAGATGTCTGGGCACGCAAACAAACTTCAAAGCTTGGGTATTGTGATTCCTAATGCTTTGGGGATTTACCGCATCCTCCAATCACTACCACCAAGTTACAAGAACTTTGTGATGAACTACAACATGCAAAACATGAACAAGACGTTGCCAGGACTCTTTGCCATGTTGAAATCTGCAGAAGTGGAGATCAAGAAAGAGCACCAAGTGTTGTTGGTCAATAAGACCACCAAATTCAAGAAAGGCAAGTCTAAGCAGAAAGGACACTTCAAGAAGGGTGGTAAGAAAGTTACCACGCTGACGAAGAAGACCAAGGCTGGACCTAAGCCTGATACTGAGTGCTTTTACTGCAAGGGAGAAGGTCACTGGAAGCAGAATTGCCCAAAGTACTTGGCGGATTTGAAGAACGGCAACATCAAGAAGAAAGGTATATCTGATATACATGTTATTGATGTGTATCTCACTAGTACTCGTAGTAGTGCCTGGGTATTTGATACTGGTTCGGTTGCTCATATTTGTAACTCGAAACAGGTGCTGTAGAATAAACGGAAGCTAGCAAAGAACGAGGTGACGATGCGCGTGGGAAACGGATCAAAGGTTGATGTGATCGCGGTCGGCACGCTACCCCTTCATCTACCATCGGGATTAGTTTTATACTTAAAAAATTGATATTTGGTGCCTGCGTTAAGCATGAACATTATATCGGGATCTTGTTTATTGCGAGACGGTTACTTGTTTAAGTCCGAGAATAATGGTTGTTCGATTTATATGAGTAATATGTTTTATGCACATGCACCTTTGATAGATGGTCTATTCTTGTTGAATCTCGATAGTGGAAATACACATATTAATAACATTGAGGCTAAACGTTTGAAATCGAGCGATAACTCGACCTATATGGGGCACTATCGTCTTGGTCACATTGGAGTGAAGCGTATGAAGAAACTCCATTCCGATGGACTTCTTGAATCACTTGATTTTGAATCACTTGAAAGATGCGAAGCATGTCTGATGGGTAAAATGACTAAGACTCCATTTTCTGGTATGATGGAGCAAGCTACGGACTTGTTGGAAATCATACATACCGATGTGTGTGGTCCAATGAGTGTAGCATCGGGCGGTGGTTATCGTTATGTTCTTACCTTCACGGATGACTTGAGTAGATATGGGTATATCTATTTCATGAAACATAAGTCCGAAACTTTCGAGAAGTTTAAGGAATTTCAAAGTGAGGTAGAGAATCAACGTAACAAGAAGATTAAATTTCTACGTTCTGATCGTGGAGGTGAATATCTAAGTTACGAGTTTGGCGAGCATTTGAAGAAATGCGGAATACTTTCACAATTGACACCGCCGGGAATACCACAGCGTAATGGTGTGTCCGAACGTCGTAATCGAACTCTCTTAGATATGGTTTGTTCTATGATGTCACTTACAGATTTACCGCTATCATTTTGGGGTTATGCATTAGAAATAGCCGCATTCACTTTAAATAGGGCACCATCTAAATCCGTTGAAATGACACCGTATGAATTATGGTTTGGGAAGAAACCTAGATTGCCGTTCCTTAAAGTTTGGGGATGCGAAGCCTATGTAAAGAAGTTACAGCCGGACAAGCTTGAACCCAAAGCGGAAAAATGCGTCTTCATTGGATACCCGAAGGAAACTATTGGGTATACCTTCTATCATAGATCCGAAGGCAAAATCTTTGTTGCCAAGAATGGATCCTTTCTAGAGAAGGAATTTCTCTCGAAAGAAGTGACTAGAAGGAAAGTAGAACTCGACGAGGTTATTTTACCTTCTCTCGAAATTGCAAGTAGCGCAGCACCGGAAGAAGTTCCTGTGGTGCCTGCACCAGTTAGAGAGGAAGCTAATGATGATGATCATGAAACTTCGATTGAAGTTGCTACAGAGCCTCGCAGGTCAACGAGAACTCGTATCACTCCAGATTGGTATGATCCCGTTATGAGTGTCATGTTGGTGGACAACACCGATGACCCTGAGCCATATGAAGAAGCGATGATGAGCCCAGATTCCAATAAATGGCAAGAAGCCATGAAATCCGAGATTGGATCCATGTACGAAAACCAAGTATGGACTTTGGTGGACTTACCGGATGGCCGGAAGGCTGTCGAGAACAAATGGATCTTCAAGAAGAAAACAGATGCTGATGGTAATATTACTGTCTATAAAGCTCGACTTGTCGCAAAAGGGTTTCGACAAATTCAAGGAGTTGACTACGATGAGACTTTCTCACCAGTAGCAAAGCTAAAGTCTGTGAGGATTATGTTAGCAATCGCTGCATATTATGATTATGAGATATGGCAGATGGATGTCAAAACATCATTCCTCAATGGAGACATTGATGAAGAGTTGTATATGATGCAACCCAAAGGTTTTGTTGATCCTAAAGATGCTAACAAGGTATGCAAACTTCAACGGTCCATCTATGGATTGAAGCAAGCATCCCGAAGTTGGAATCAATGTTTTGATAAGGTGATCAAAAGTTTTGGTTTTATACAAACTTATGGAGAAGCTTGTATTTACAAGAAAGTGAGTGGGAGCTCTGTAGCATTCTTAATACTATATGTAGATGACATATTGTTGATTGGGAATGATGTAGACCTTCTTAATAGTGTCAAGGAATATTTGAATAATAGTTTTTCAATGAAGGATCTTGGCGAAGCAGCTTACATATTAGGCATAAAGATTTATAGAGATAGATCGAAACGCCAAATATCATTGTCACAAAGTACATATTTGGACAAAGTTCTAAAGAGGTTTGGAATGGAAGATAGCAAGAAAGGGTTCTTGCCCATGTTGCCCAATACGACCTTGAGTAAAACTCAAAGTCCGACATCGGCAGAAGATAGAGAAAGGATGAGTAAGACTCCCTATGCCTCAGCCATAGGATCTCTAATGTATGCCATGCTATGTACTAGACCCGACATTGCATATGCTGTTAGTTTAACTAGCAGATATCAAAGTGATCCAGGAGTGGATCATTGGACAGCGGTCAAAAACATCCTTAAGTACTTGAGAAGAACTAAGGATATGGTTCTTTCTTATGGAGGTGATGAACAACTCGTTGTTAATGGTTACACCGATGCTAGTTGGAACACCGACCCGGATGATTCTAAATCACAATCTGGATACGTATTTATTTTGAATGGTACAACAGTTAGCTGGAGGAGTGCAAAGCAAAGCGTTGTGGCGAGATCTTCAACTGAATCGGAATACATGGCTGCTTCGGAGGCTTCACAAGAAGCGATATGGATGAAAGAGTTCATTACAGAGCTGGGTGTGGTTCCTAGTGCGCTGGACCCAATGTCTATCTACTGTGATAACATGGGCGCCATAGCCAATGCGCAAGAACCAAGGTCACACAAGAAGCTGAAGCACATCAAGCTACATTTTCACGCTATTCGAGAAAATATCCAAGATGGGGATATAAAGATTTGCAAAGTACACACAGATCTGAATGTGGCGGATCCGTTGACTAAACCTCTCCCGAGGGCAAAACATGACCAGCACCAAACTGCCATGGGTGTTCGGTGTATTACCATGTAATCTAGATTAGATGACTCTAGTGCAAGTGGGAGACTGTTGGAGATATGCCCTAGAGGCAATAATAAATGTAGTTATTATTATATCTTTGTGTTTATGATAAATGTTTACATTCATGCTATAATAGTATTAACAAGGAAACATTAATACTTGTGTGATTTGTAAACTTAATTTGAAGTCCCTAGTAAAGCCTCTATATAATACTAGCTTGTTGGTTAATAGATGATTGTGGTTTCCTTATCATGAACATTGAGATGTTATTAACAACAAGATCATATCGTTAGGAGAATGATATGGTGGACATACTCCTATAGATAAGCGTAGCATAAAGATCAAGTCATTTTAATAGTTCAATTGCTATATGCTTTCTGATACATAGTAATCAAATTCCTTCGACCATGAGATCATGCATATCACCTTTACCGGATGGATGCTTTGATGACATCAAACACCACACCGTAACTAGGTGGCTATAAAGGTGGCATTGAGTGTTTGGAAAGTATTGGTTGAAACACATGGATCAAGAGTGGGATTTGTCCATCCATATGACAGATAGATATACTCTGGGCCCTCTCAGTGAAATGTCATCCAATTAGCTTGCAAGCATGTGACTGGCTCACAAGGGATCACATATCACGGGAACGAGAAAAGAGTACTTATCGGTAACGAGGTTGAACTAGGTATGCAGAGATACCGACGATCATAACCTCGGATAAGTAAACTATCGTGAGACAAAGGGAAATTGATATCGTATGTAAGTGGTTCATTCGATCGCAAAGTAATCGTAGAAATATGTGGGAGCCATATGAATTTCCAGATTCCTCTATTGGTTATTGTTCGGAGAAGTGTCTCGATCATGTCCGCATAATTCACGAACCGTAGGGAGACACACTTAAGGATTCGACGTTGTTTGAGTAGTTATGGAATGATGAGAAAGAGTCCGAATGTTGTTCGGAGTCTTGAATGGGATTCGGGATATCACGAGGAGATCCGGAATGGTCCGGAGAATAAGATTCATATAAGGAAAGTCCCGTTTCGGAGTTGGAGAATGATTCCGGTGTTTTCATCGCGAATGTTCTAGAAGGTTCCGGAATATCCGGCACTCCGGAGGGGAAGGGTACATGAATGTGTTATATCAAGTTGGTATGATTGCATCATGTACTAAGTGTCATCGCTGAACAAAATAAAGGATTAAATCAAATCCTAGTTTGAAAAGTCAAACAGCTAGTTTGAAAGTCAAACGGCTAATTTTGGAAAGAGGAAAGGAGGAGGAAACCGAGTTGGGGAGGAGTCCCTCCTCCCCACCGCCGGTGCACCACCCAAGCCGAGTTGGAGAGGGACTCCTCTTCTTCCCCTTGGCCGGCCGGCCCCTCCACCTATATAAGGAGGGGCAGGGCTCCCTCCTAGAGACACACAAGATCCTCTCCTCCAAACCCTAGTACCAAGCCGCCGCCGCCTCCATAGCCGCCGCCGGCCCTAGGGCAAACCGCCGCCGCCTAGCTAAACCCTAGCCGCCGGCTTGCCCCTCCTCGGCGTGTCTAAACTCTAGATCGTCGAGGGAATCTCTCATACTCCACCATACTCGCTCCGGCTTAAGGTGAAGCCCTGCGAGATATCCCCTCTACTTCCGGTACCACGCCGTTGTGCTGCCGGAATCGCGAGGAGAGTGCTACAACCTCCGCTGCCTGCTGGAACAAGGGAGAGGAAGGTCTTCATCGAGTACCGAACATGTGACCGACTGCGGGAGCGCTGCCGGAACGCAGCGCCGGAAGGATCGTCTACACGATCTTGAGATCGGGAAGAGTACGACTACATCACCCACGAGAATCCGCTCTCGTTAAACACTTTGGAATCTTCGAGGGTGAGTTATTCTATCGACTCGTTGCCACAATCTAGTAGATAGATCTTGGCTTGTTTGTTTGTATGCGGTAGAATTTTTTTGTTTTCCATGCTACGAAACCCTACACTTTGGCCATGTACGGATGACCTATCTTTTTAACTCCAGTCCTACGAGTTGATTACATGAGCAAAATGGTCCGAGTACAACGAAAAGAAAGGCAGGTGAACAAAACTCACTTGGCGACTGGTATGAACCGCAGCCCCGTGCGGATGCTGGCCGGCTTCTCCAGTTCGGGGCCCAGTTTCCGACTGAGGCCCATCTCTAAAACATCATGCGCCCAAGACATGGATGGCCTCTTCATCGACGAGGCCGCGACAGGAGCCTCCGAAACAATTTCGGCAAGCTCTCCTGGGAGGCGAAGCTGCCGCGGCTGGAGCAGCCCCCAACCCAGAGACTGGGGCGTATGGGGGGGGGGGAAGCAAGGCCAGAGGTACCTCACTCAGGGAGGCAGTGCCATCCGGTGTTGCCGTCGTCTGCCGCGCTTCATCCCTGGCCAGGCTGGTGGCGTCGGAACTACTCGCCGAACGAGGTGGAGATGCCTGTTTCGCCGGCTTCGTCTTCCTCTTCAGAGGGGCCTTCGCTTCCTTCTTCTTCTTCTTCTTCTTCTTCTTTGACGGTGTAGCCTCACGACGCGAGGTGTGCTCGGGAAGCTCGTCGTCATCGTCGTCCTCATGACATTCGAGGCTTCTACTCGCCTCGAGCTCGCGCTGATGTTGACCGCGAGTTTTGCGAACCATCGGGGTGGTTTCTTCCCTGGGCTCGTCGTCATCGTCGCCATCATCACTCGTGTCGCTCCCGACGCCTCCCTTGGCAGGAGGCGACTCGCCCCCGTCCTGGACGGACGAGCTCGAGTTCTCGTCATCCGCGGGTGGGAGCCACCCTTCCACTACCTGGAATAGCTACAGCAGGCACGAGACAATATCAGTATAACCGCGACAGCATCGACTGCGACTACGAATGATAGTGAAAATAGTGACTTACCGTCGGGGCTGGATGCTTCGCGGTGTAGGGGACGACCCCAGCCTTCGCGTCCAGGTACGCTGCCTGGGTGATCTTCTTCAACGCCAAGACGTAGTCCTCGAGTTTCCACTCGGCGAGGCAGGATTTCGTCGAGTCCTCCCTGCCCGTGTACTCATACATGTAGTGCTCGCGGCGGGCCAAGGGAACGAGTCGCCGTCCGAGCCAACAGTTGTAAAGATTGATGGTTTGAAGGCCCTTCTTCTTCAGGCCACATATGGTTTGAAGCATCTTGTCCACGACCATCCTCTGGTCCACTGGGAGCTTGCCGACCTGGAGTCGGCATGGTTCGGGCCGGTTGGCAGAGTACTTGGGGATCGCTACTTCGCCGTCTGGAGTGGCCTCGGTGACGTAAAACCAGGACTTCTTCCACTCGCTCGCCGCCTTGGCCGGCAGCATTAGGTCGAAGAAGGAGGCCTTCGACTTCAGCTGAAACGCCAGGCCACCCGCAGGAAGCATTGGGCCGCCTGATTCTTCGCGACTGATCCTCGTGTGAAACAGATCTTGCCACAGGGGGAAGTAGGGCCTGCAACCCAGGTAGCACTCGCAGAATGCCACAAAAATGGCGAGCTGCTCGATGCTGTGCGGGCCCAGTTCCGACGGCTAGATCCCGTAGAACGTGCAGAAGCACCGGAAGAAGAGAGACGTGGGGAACCCTAGCCCCCGTTCCAGATGGCTGGTAAAGCAAACGAACTCTCCCTCGCGCGGATCCGGAGTCACCTCCCTGGCCGCGGGGATGCGCCACCTGCCGACGCGCAGGATCCCAGCCTCCTCGAAGGATGCCAGTAGCGCTCTTGTGCACTTGGACCTGCCCCATGGTTCGGTGGAGGGGGCCATTGGCGGAAAGGTTCGTGGAGGTCGGGGGATTTTGGATCGATTGGATCGCGATACGGAGGAAAACAGAGATGGGCGAAATCGGAGGAAATGACGAAGGAATGGTTCCCCGATCGCCTACCATTTCCTTTATATAGCGGTTGTTACCCGCCAAATCAGGGAGCCGTTACTACGCGGTGATTACGCCGAAGTTATCGTTGGATTACCCCAACGGCTAGTTTTGACTGCGTCTGACGGTCCAACTTCATCCATTCGACTCGCCGACCCAATCACTTCAACAGTGACTAAATACTTCGCCGACCGTTCGCCGAGCTGCGACCCGGTTAACTACTGTCATTGCGACCAGAATAATTAGTTTTTCCTTTATTCAGGAGCCCGCCACCGATTCGACTGTGCATTCGTATTGGACCCGTATACTCCGACTGCTAACGAACACCTGCGACTAATCGACGACGGCCTTGGGGACTACTGATGGGGATATGCCTACCGGGGTATACCTAGCAGGACATTTCCGACTGGCCCAGGAACTAGCGAGTGGGCCTGCAGGACGTCGACTGGATCAAGGCCTGGCGTGGATCCAAGCGACTGGAAGCTGAAGGCCCAAGAGAGTAGATAGGCCCAGTCGGATTAGGTTAAACGAGTGCCGAAACCTTAACTGATTCGGTTGAGATATGTAAACCCTAGGGGGGGGGTGAGTCTATATAAACCTCCCTACAGGGCGTGTAGAGGATACGTTCCATCATCCACCCAAGCGACTCGCCGCCTAGCCGTCGAGCTCGCCCCATTGTACTTCCATCATAATACAATCTAGCAGGAGTAGGTCTTTACCCTCCGGGGGGCCGAACCTGGGTAAAACCCTGTGTCTCCGCCCTCATCTCGCACCGCAGATGGCTGGCCGCCCTTTCCCCATGTTCTACTACTCGCTGCCGATTGCAGCATCTGCCGTGGTCATTCCCACGACAGCAAGTAAACAATAACAGTGGAAGATGTATCAATGTTAAAGATTGGACCGGGGTCCATAGTTCACTAGAGGTGTTCTCCTTAGATAAATAAACATGGCATGCTGGGTAAACAAATTACAGCAGGGCAATTGACAGGACCGAGCAAGGCATAACAATGCAATACTAGACAAAAAGATCCTATGAGATTCGATTGGGCAATACAACAATATGCATAGACCGCCATCCAACTTCATCTATGACTAGAAGTCCACCTTCAGGTTATGATCCGAACCCCCTCCAGTATTAAGTTGCCAGCAACAGACAACTGCTTTAAGCAAAGTGTGTAAGGTAAACAATCCACTTGTTCCATGAACAAGAGACCGTTGTTTTCTCCCTAGTGGCAACAACACATATACAACCGTAGAGATTTCTGTCACTTCCCTTGATTAAGTAGAGGCATGAACCCATTATCGAGCATAAATACCCCCACTTGGAGTCACTAGCAACTATTTGGCCAAGATAGCTACTAACAACGGAGAGCATGCAAGATCACAAACAACACAAGCATGATATAATCAATAAGACAAAACCATTAATCAACCTGAAATAATAATCTCAATATCCATCGGATCCCCGCAAACACAACATGCGTGATTACAAATAGATGAGATCTTGATCATGAACGGAGCTCACAAGATCTAGACATGAAAGCATAAGGAGGAGATACAACCATATAGATACTACATGGACCTGTAGTCCAAGGAGGAACTACTCACGATTCATACCGGAGGCTGGCATGATGAAGAAGAAGACCTTCGAGATGATCTCCCCTCCAGCAGGGTGCCGGGAAGAGCTTCAGATCCCCTCGATCTAGGGATGATGGTGGCGGTGGCTACAGACGGTTTCGTGGAATTTTGATCGGGTACTTAGGGTTTAGGCATCAGGGGCTTCTTATAGGCGAAGAGGCGAGGCTAGGAGGCGGCCCACACCCTGCCTAGGTGCGGGCCCACCCTAGGTTGCGCCTGAGGTGTGTGGCCACCCTGTGGCGCCCCTCCGTCTCTCCTCTGGACTCCGTGTTCTCCTCGGTGAAATATTGACTTTGGATTTTGTCCCGTCCAATTCCGAGAATATTTCCTTACTAGCTTTTCTGGAACCAAAAACAGCAGAAAGCAGGCAACTGGCACCATGGCAACTTGTTAATAGGTTAGTACTAGAAAACAAATGAAAAGAACCTCAAAGTGTGGACAAAGCAAAGCAAAGTAGATAACAAGCATGAAACATCAAAAATTATAGATACGTTTCCGATGTATCAAGCATCTCCAAGCTTAACTCTTGCTCGTCCTCGAGTAGGTAAGTGATAAAAGAATATTTTTTTAGGTGACATGCACCATCAAAACCAAGATCAAACCATTTGCAAGCATTCAAAACTGGGATGAAAGAACTCTAAACATGTGCATGAAAGATGGAGTTCTAATAATAAGACAAAGTAACTATGCATGCAACATGAAAGGCTACAAACAAAGATCATGAATAACATGCATTGAAAAACATTTGTTTGTTTCACATATAGAAAACATGGCATAGTGGCATTTAGCTTGTCCCTCATAGAGTAGCAAATATATGCATATGACACCTTCAAGGTTCATATGAGTGATAAGATACAAATAGCACAAGAACAAGCAATATCAACAGTATGCATCAATCAATAAGTTTTGGGACATTGCACATAGAACTAAGAATGGCAACTATGCTCTCTTAACTGGTGCCTAAAGGTAGAAGGTGGAGACTCAATATAATAGTGGAAGAAAGGCCCTTCATAAAGGGAAGCAGGGATTTCAAGTTTTAAAAAGAGCTTCCAAAAATTATGGTACTTGTTAGCTTTCAGCCCTCATTGCCCCTATCATAAGCATCTTGAAGTGATTAAGGTTAAAGTGAACAAACTATGGAGTATATGCTTGACAAGGTATAAGTTGGCAATCTCATGTACCTTGAACACGAGGGTCGCACCTCATGCTACTCAACTTTGGTCACCTGTAAGTTCTTTTCATAGTAAGTACATGTGTATCATAGAGAACCGCCAACGGGGTACCCCTTGCACATGGTACATGAGTTTTTCCATAACCAAAATGACAAGGCAAGCAGACAATGAGCATCTCAGCTATCTTTTTATTTACTATTTGCATAGATTTTTATTGAGTATGCTTCACAGATTGCTCATTATGGTGATGCTGCAAGTTTCCACCATGATTAGGCATGGCTTAGGCTAGCGACCCAGGCGTTTCTCTAACACAAAATACATGACTACATGGACTTACAAGCTCCCTTTTTATTTCACACCAGCGACATCCATAGACAAAAGATCATGATATCAACTGTGTACAAAGCACAGGTGCAATGTTGAAAGCGTTCCCCATGACAGCATGGTTCTGCTAATTCCAACATATAAGTGCAAGAATATACAACATAGATGACACAATGGTTCAAGTTTATTAGGGGCAAGGAATATAAAGTGTGCCATCAAGTTAGCGAGGGGTTTAATCACTAAGTTTTCACATAACAAAATACTTTTTAATTGGAAGATAGCTGAAAACAAAAATATAGTCGGAATGGTGTAACACACCATGCATAGGAGTTTATAGTGGACACTTTGGAATAACTTGGTTTCTTGGGAGTTGGAATCATGAGTAGAGCTTACTCATACAAGTGGAGGCTAGCAAAAGACTGAGAGCAACCAACTAAGAGAGCAATAATGGCCATAATCATGCAGAGCGACAAAACATTACTAATCAAAGCATAGAGTGGTAGTACAAGTCAAGGACTAAATGATCATATAGGCTATGGTGACTTGTTCATAGTCATAACATGGTGTGAGCATGTGCCAAGTCAACCCAAACAAAGCATCAAAGGATAATACCACAATACTATGCTTTTGTATGCTAAAACAACGCATGATTCCTTCAAGGCACACTAAGCAATCCCAATTGTTTGGAACAAGACATGCTACAACAATAATCACTAAGCATAAGGTCAAAACAAACCTAGCATGTCATGCTAAAGTCTAAGTCACAGTCAATGCAAGCTCCTCTTGCACTTTCAAGCAAGAACTTTCTACTCCTTTCCAACACCAATCGACTTATTTGAAACAACATAGCGAGAACGGGGGTCCAAACTACTTTATTCAAGCAAACTAAACAAACTAAGCAAAGCAAACAAAAACTAAGACGCTCAAAGAACAACACAACGGTGCATGAAACAATAAAAACAAAGTGTCTAGAAAGACCTGAGCTTTTTATTGATGAAGAAGGGGATGCCTTGGGCATCTCCAAGCTTTGACGCTTGTACCTCTTGTATATTTCTTGAGGTGACACTGGGGTGGCATCCCCAAAAGCTCTTGTCCATTCTTCATCTCATTACATCATTCTCTCTCTACACCTGAAATTTTCCTTCATACAAAACTTCACACAATCTTCATTAGCAACATTAGTGTATTCAAAAGATAATAGGCCTTTGATTTTAGCTTTTGCCGAGGTTCGATCTCGTCAATGCCCATTGTTATGAGCTTGGGTTTTGGAGAATATGGGGATGCTGGAGATCGCATAACGGTTAACATACAAGCAACACGGAGACACGAGGTTTACCCAGGTTTAGGCCCCCGGAGGGAAAATCCTACTCCTGCTTGTCTGCTCTTGATTACGGTGGAACCGAAAAGTACAGAGGTGCGCAGATGCAATCTGGCGTGGAGGTGTGTATGCGGTGAGAGGTGCCCTCCTCGCCGTGCCCTCCTAGCCTTTATATAGATAGGCAGGTCCCAGGCATCAGGTCGAGTCGATTACAAATTAGGGTTTACCCCTTTGAATATTCTGTCTACTCTAGTCTTGCTCTCCAAGGATCCGAAGACGTCATGGGCTTGAGCCACCTAAAAATCTCCACAGGACGTATATGTTCTTGTGGGCCTTCCTTGGGCTGGACCAGGTATACTAATATCGTGCACCCGTAGGATATAACCATGTCAGTAGCCCCCGAGTGTTCAGTCGAATCATAGATTCGGCTGATGACTCTTCAATCTTTCGGGTGCAGCTATTTCTGTTCATAAGGAAAAATGATTTTAGTTCGTAGGGATTGTTCATGCGTGTGCCTGACTCTCCTGACGGATCAGGGTCAGTTAACTGTCATAGGACAAAACAACACGATCTTCCTCAAACTCGAGTCCCTAGACTCGAATCTGGAATGGATGCTGGCGTATTTAGACTCAGGCTGCTGAGGTCTTACAGGAGTCGAATCCTAGTAGTTTTTGAGTGATGTACCCAACACGTCCGTAAGGATTTTCATCGTGTCTGTTGACACGTTTTTTTACTGGCAGAGCACAGTCAGGTGCATTACCAGGCCATCAGATGATATCTGCAGGTCTTATCTTTGCGTTGCAGACACAACATCCGAAATGTTATCACCGTGGAGGTGTTTTGGGTGGCCAAGGAGGATGCTTCTCACTTAGCATTGGTTTGGGAAAAGTTACTAGAAAAGATTTTGTCGTGTTTGACCCGAAGGATCGCATTCGAATAATTCATAGGGTGCGCGGCCAGCGCTCCCTATGGGAGTAGCCCCCGAGTGTCTGTTTGAGTCGTAGACTCGAGCAGATACTTTAGTTCAGTTAATTGAGCTTCAGGTTCATAGGACACAATTTTTCCGGATGCTTGATCAATCCTCCCTATAGGAGTAGCCCCCGAGTCCTTAGTGGAGTCGTAGACTCAACGTAGGACTCGAAGATAGCTTGCGAGTTGTTTTTCTCCAATCGTCCTTCGGGTGCACGACCAACGCTCCTGATAGGAGTAGCCCCCGAGTAGTTGTTCGAATCATAGATTCAAGGAAGTACTTGTTTGATCAATCGAAAAATTCTAGTCGTTGCTAGGCTGCTTGATGACGTCAGTGCTGACGATCGATGACCTCAACCATCTGCGGCGCCAGAGGTGACATAACAGGACAAACATGGGTCCCACTTTCTGACTTGAAGTTGACTAGTCATGCGCATCGTGGCGAGAATTACGGCGTCTCCTTGATTTCCATGCACAGTGGACGGCGTGCGGGCGATGGTTCGCTGCTGTGTTGACACATGTACGGTTGGATCTGACCCTAGCGTTAGGGCTTCTGGATGAACGGTTCCTGTTCGTCGTGGGGAAAACAGTGGTTTGTTTTCACCCTTTGCCATTTGCTTTCACTGCCTCCATTTTCACGAGATCTTCCTCGCGCGCGCTGAATGTTCTCTGATCCTTTCCCTCCTCGTTACTGCGTGCACATCGTCATCGTCGACGCCTCGCCATGGTTAAGTCAAAGAAGGCTTCTGCCAGAGTGGGCTTGAGCGTTGCTGCCGGTGGCAAGAAAGCTACCGTCGCTGCACACAACACTGACGGCAAGTGGAGGTTCTCCGACGTGCGCGACACCGATCCGCGCAAGCTGCGGATGCGGGGTTAATCCCGCAAAACAAGGAGGACGTCAAGATCCCCGGCAATGAGGTAATCCCTCACCCACCCGTGGGTTTTCGGGTGATCTTGTTGCCTTTATTCTTTGTGGTTTATCGCTTCCTGCCCACGACTTTCTTCGTGGGCTCCTTTTCCTCTATGGGATTCAGATTCATCATCTGTCTCCCAATTCCCTTGTGAACATTGTGTGTTTCATCATGCTTTGCGAGTGCTGGCTCGACATCATTTCTCTTTGTCCCTTTGTCCAGTGAAGAGGCAGTCCGGCACCGACAGAGTCTATCCGCTCGGCGGCTGCATCATTTCTCTTTGTCCCTTTGTCCAGTTTTCTCCTTCTCCATTTGTGAGTTCGTTCAGTATTAGCGTCGCAAGTGGTTTTACATCCGTGATGTCAAGCTGGGCGGTCAGCAATTTGGTCTTGCCCCCTTTGACTCCGAGCAGAAGATCATTCGGAAGAGATCGTGGAAAAACCACATCTTGGAGGGCAAAGCAGTGGAGGTGGAGATGCTCTATCAGTGAGTGGAGGCTCTCCAACTGGTGCCAGGCAAGGAGGTCAATGGATTCGACATCATACGCACCTTCCTCAAGCGTCGGGTGCAGCCTCTCCAAGCCAGGGCGCACCCGATGTTTCTCTACTCTGGCCCTAGTGATCCCACCAGAGTGTCATCCGAAGAATTATCTTTGGGTGATCTTGATAGGCCCCCCATCCTCTACTGAAGTACAAGGCTGGTGAAGACCTGCCGGGGGAGTCGCTGACCCCCCCTCTTAGCGCCAGTAAAGGGGCCTCGAAGGTGAAGATTGTTCATGCGCGTTGCGCTTTGCTGTGCATTTTTGCTTGTTGTAGTTTCTCATGTCTGCTTGTTATTTTTGCTTGCAGCGCCTCCAGGTTACGGGGTTTATTCCCCCTCTGCCTGAGAAATTTAGGGAGGTACCAGACAATGAG
The DNA here is from genome assembly GCA_916181665.1 of Avena sativa. NCBI lineage: Eukaryota > Viridiplantae > Streptophyta > Magnoliopsida > Poales > Poaceae > Avena > Avena sativa. Next base: position 128,437,483 of record OV702283.1, on the reverse strand, counting down.
GAGGTAGACTCCGAGTCTGAGCTTCCGCCGGCGCAGTCGCCAACTCATGAAGCCCCCGAGGTGAGCGAGGGGCGGAATCGAAAGCGAGCATGGAGTCCGAGCGAGTATTCGGATGCCTCGACCCCGCCGACACCTAGGGACCCGTCCTTCCTTGTGCGCCACGACAAGGATGACGGCGCTTCTTCCGCACCGTTCCTGGTTGTGCCTCTACAGGAAGTGGCGCCGCAGCCGCCGGCTAAGAAGAAGAAGAAGAAGGAGAAGGCGCCGCCCGTCTTCAACTTGAGCGACATTGACTTGTAAGTACCTTCGGATGCCTTTTGTTCTGTTTTTTGCCTGTGCAACTCTTCTTGTTTTCTTTGATCAATATTATTCCTTGCATTCACTCCTCGGAGGGTTCTCTTAGTGAGGGCGCTCAAGAGGCCATATGGGAGTCGAAGATGAGAGCTCCTCACTCTCAGATGGTGGCCGACTCTGAGGATGATGCCCCGAATCCCTCTCCGCCAGAGGATCGGGTGGTCGTTACTCAGAAGACCCCTGGTGGACCTTCAGAGTCTCCATCTGAGCATGTAAGTTGCTTTCTTTTTTCGTCTTGGGGGGAGCCCCCGAGCCCTTTTCGGGTTGTTCTGTTGAATGTTCTGCTCTTTTCGGGACGTAGCCCCCGAGCCCTTTTTCTGATGCTTTCTTGATTATTTACTTCTGCTTCCTTTCGCAGCCCTTTGTGCACAGCGCGAAACTTCTCATCCAGCAGCATCTAGCGCTGGAGGCTAGCATGAAGTAGCTGCAAGGTTCTATACTTTGCTCATTTCTGTTCGTCTGTCACGAACAATGCTTGTGTTGCTCATGTGCCTGTTTGGTTTGTTTGCAGAAGATAACAACACTGCCCTTCATCGGTTGGAAGCTCTCGACAAGAGCCTCGGACGAGCGGAGAAGAAGGCTGCGGATGCTGCTGAGGCGAAGGAGCGTCTAGAGAAGGAGGTGGTCGCTGCTGCTGAGGCACAAGAGCGCATGCGGATCACGAGAAGGAGCTTGCTGCTGCAGCAGCTATTCGCGAGAAGGAGATGGCCGACAGGCTGATGGCTGCGGCCAAGGCGTTCTCCGGTTAGTGTCTTGCATGCAAATTGTTTTTTTTTTGGATTTTCGACTGCTCTTTCTTCATGCCCTTATTCGACTCCTGTCTATTCTTCTTTGCGCCAGATGCCTCGGGCATTGCATTTGATCGCAGTGCCTTGGAGCACAGGAGCGCTCTGGATGATGCCACCGCAGCGGTCGAAGATCACTGCAACACTGCTGCTGGCTCCCTGGCTAAGGCCAAGGAGGTCCTCCGGCGTTTCTACAAGGAGATCGTTGAGGATGTTGATTCTCTGGCAGATGCGCTGTCAGAGGATGCCCCTGCGGCCTACAGGAGCAAGCAGAAGGGCATTGGCGCCTCTATGGGGTTGGCCATGGCCATGGTGTCTGGGGCGGAGCTGGATTTGCCGCACGTCACTTCCCAGATGCCAACTGCTCCAGACGGCTTAGAGGTAGCCTTTGCTCTCTATGCCTCCCGCTGTAAGCGCTATGGGCCGAAGCTTATTGACCTATTGGCGGAGTACGCGGCGAAGCAGTGGGAGGAGGTTAAGAGCAGGCAGTCTGGCTCTGAGGCCACTCCAGATGCGGGTGCCTAGGCTCCTCTTTTGTAGTTTAGGATAGTGTATCCTCTTTTGTAATTTATGCTTTTGTTGATGAACAGTCCTTCCTTGTGCCACGTAGTGGCTTTAAATGTATATAAAGTGTTTTTCAAGCTATTGCCAGAGATGTTTGTGATGTTTATCTCCTTGCATGTTTGCCTTCTAGGGTCCTTCGGGTGGTGCACCCGTTGGTACTTCGACTGCGCCAGATCCACGACCATCGTTGGATGATGTGTCGCAGCTTGTTTTCCTTCGCGATCGCGTTCGTAGCTTGGAGAAGGAGATCCTTGGCGTCCGGGACCATGTGGACGTGTGGAAGTCGAAGACTGAGCAAGCTACCGCCAGGGAGGAGTATCTGATGGGGGAGCAACGACATTTGAGCGAACAACTGCAATGTAAGTATTCTTGAGATGCTGATCGTTTTCGGGTGAGACCTTTTTGCATGTCACCTTATCCTGAATGTTTTGTAGGTGTCAACCTTGTCCCCATGGAGGAGAAGGAACGCGTTGCGGTTCGGATCAACTGCCTGACCCAACAGGACTTGGAAGCTGGCGGCTTCTTCTGGATTGATCGTGACCGAGCCACCGTCCTTGCGACGGTGCAGGATCGTGTGCATCAAGTCTCGCGGATGCTGAAGCAGGCGAAGACTTCCATGTCGTCGATTATGTACGTCATGTTCCCTCTAGACGAGGCACCCTCAACTCTTTGGGGTTTGCTCGCGAAGTTTCGAGATGTGAGTCACGTGAGGGAGTTGGTGCGGCACCAGTTGGTTGCATGCGTGAAGGCTTCCCTTTCGCTTGTTCGGCTGCATCGCCCTGATGTTGACCTTGCGAAGGTGGCGACCGGGCCACCTCTTCGACCAGACGGTAGCCTCTAGGATATGCGTCGGCACTATGCGGCAGTTAGGCAGTATGCCGAAGAGACCGTGGATCTCTTTGAGCATCGGGCGTGTGTTATCCTTCAGAATAGATAGACCCTGTAAAAAGATTATATGTAAAACTTGTATATATTTCGAGTGGGCTTGTTGTGCCCTTTGTAAATATTATTTGTGTGAGCACGTGGTGCTTTATTGTATGCATGTCCTTTTTGTTAGCCTGACGCGGTCAGCTACTCAGGTTTACATGCGTTATTCTTAGAAGACGAAGTCGTGAGGTGAGGCGGAGCCCCCGAGTGTGTTGTAACAGAAAGTAAATGCAAAGTAAAAGAGATTTTTTGGACTAGGGACTTAGCTTTTATTCATATCGTAATAAGGAGGTATATTGTTTGGCTGAGTAGCCTTGGCTGAGTAGCCTTATTGAAAGTAAAAAAGATAGCTAGGGGTAGAAGCGTCGCAGTTGTGTGATGTTCCATGGGTTGGAGTATGCGACTCCTGACTTAACGTCCTTGAGGTGGTAGGCGCCACCTGGGATGACTTCGGCGACGATGTATGGTCCCTCCCAGGGCGACTCGAGCTTCTTTGGCCGCTCTTGCTTGAGTCGCAGGACGAGGTCTCCTTCGATGAAGGACCTTGGGCGCAGCCAGTGGCTGTGGTAGTTGCGAAGGCTCTGCTGGTAGCCCGCTGAGCGAGCCGCGGCAATGTCGTGTGCTTTGTCGAGTGTGTTGATGGCGTCTTCGAGTGCGGCCGATGATTCGGCTTCGCTATAGGAGATGACCCGTGGGGCCTTATGGCGTACTTATGCAGGTAGCACGGCTTCGGCTCTGTGCACCATGAAGAATGGCGTGTAGCCAATTGAGCTGTTTGGCATTGTACGCAGGCTTCAGAGGACGGAGGGTAGCTCTTCTGTCCAGGCTCCCGCAAGTCGTTCGAGTGGGCTGAGTAGGCGTTTCTTGATGCCACCGCCTACGAGACCGTTGGCCTTTTCGACCTGCCCGTTGGTCTGCGGGTGCGCCACGGAGGCGTATGATATGTTGATGCCAAGGCCTTCGCAGAAGTCTTGGAATTGTTTGGAGATGAAGTTTGACCCGTTTCCTGTGATGATGTTGTGCGGCACGCCGAACCTGTAGACTATGGACTCGAAGAACTTGATGGCCGTCTTGCCTTTTTGGTTGGTGACAGGCATGGCCTCGATCCACTTTGTGAACTTGTCGACTGCGACCAGGAGGTAGACGTGGCCTCCTTTCAAAGATTTGGGCAGTTTGCCGATCATGTCGAGGCCCCATTGGGCGAAGGGCCAAGCCAAGGGTATGGGCCTAAGCTCCAACCCTGGTGCGTGTGGCTTGTCCGCAAACCTCTGGCAGCCATTGCACCTCTGGACGATGTCCTTGGCATTGTTCATGGCCGTTGGCCAGTAGAATCCAGCTCATAAGACTTTAGTGACAAGGGCGCGGCTGCCTGCATGATGGCCGCAGATGCCCTCGTAGATGTCTTGGAGGAGGGTTTTTCCGTCACCGATGGTGACGCACCGCTGGAGTACACCCGAAATGCTACGCTTTTATAGCTTGCCATTGATGATGGTGAAGGCCTTGGACCGGCGAGATATGCACCGGGCAACTATCGGGTCATCAGGCAGTTCTCTATTTATCAGGTACCGAAGGTACGGCTGCGTCCATGTTTCTTCGATTGCCATGACCTGCATAAGTCTAATCAACTCGACCTCCGTGTCGAGCTTTTGTGGTCCTTCCTGTCCTTCGGGTAGCGCGGCCCCCGAGTGCTCTGCTTCTTCGGGTGATCCCTTGGGGAATTTCCTTTTGATAGAGGGTACGCAGATTTGTTCGAGGAACACACCTGGTGGTACCCGTGTGCAGGTGGAGCCGATGTTGGCGAGTCTATCGGCCTCCTCGTTGCTTTCCCTTCCAATGTGGCGAAGCTCGCAGCCGTCAAAGTCTCCTTCGAGTGAGTTATAGAGCGCGCGGTATGCGATCATGTTGGCGGCGTGGGCGTCACACTTGTTCATCATCTGTTGGAATACGAGGTTCGAGTCGCCGTAGATGACTAGGCGCGTTGCGCTGCAAATCTTTGCCATCCTCATGCCATGGACGAGGGCCTCGTATTCGGCCTCGTTGTTGGAGGCGTGGAATTTCATCCGAAGGACGTATTTCATCTTATCACCTTGCGGGGACGTCAGTATGACGCCAGCTCCTGCTCCAGCCTCGCGCTTGGACCCGTCGAAGTGCATTGTCCATGACTACGTCATGTCCGGGGTGTCCAGCAGCTGGAGCTCCATCCAGTGAACTAGGAAGTCAGGGAGGACCTAAGATTTGATCGCCTTGTGCCGCTCGTAGACTATGTCTAGAGGGGATAGCTCAATGCCCCACAGGCCTACGCGTCCCGTGGCTTCGGGGTTGTTCAGGATGTTGGAGAGTGGCGCCTCGTTGACGACCATTATCTGATGCTCCTGGAAATAGTGGCTCAGCCGACGAGCCGTCATGAACACGCCGTAGGCGAGATTCTGGTACTGAGGGAACCTCTGTTTTGTTGGCGTCAGTACCTCACTGAGGTAGTAAATTGGGCGTTGGACCCCATGGGTCTTGCCTTCTTCGGGTCGTTTGACCACGAGTACGGTGCTTACCACCTGGTGCGTGGCTGCTATGTATAGCAGCAGAGGCTCGCGTTCCTTTGGCGTGACCAGGACAGGCGAGGTGGAGAGAAGTCGCTTCAGATCTTCGAATGCGCCATTTGCTTCGGGTGTCCACTCGAATTTGTCTACTTTGCGAAGCAGCTGGTAGAAAGGCAGGGCCTTCTCACCCATGCGGCTGATGAATCTGCTCAGCGCCGTGATGCGTCCAGCTAGCTGCTAGACACCTTTGATGTTCTTTGGTTTTTCCATGGTCAGTATGGCCCGGATTTTCTTTGGGTTCGCCTCGATTCCTCGCTGGGAGATGAAGTAGCCAAGTAATTTGCCAGATGGGACGCTGAAGACGCACTTTTCTGGATTCAGCTTGATCTTGTAGTGATCAAGGTTATCGAACGTCTCGCGGAGATCGTCGATCAATGTCTTGGCTTCCCTTGTCTTGATGACTATGTCGTCGACATAGACTTGTATATTTCGACCGATCTGGTTTTTCAGACACGCCTGCATGCACCGCTGGTACGTGGCACCTTCGTTCTTTATCCCGAAGGGCATGGTGTTGTAGCAGAACACTCCGAATGGCGTGATGAACGCTGTTTTCTCCTGATCTTCGACCTTCAGTCGAATCTGGTTGTAGCCTGAGTAGGCGTCGAGGAAGGAGAGTTTCTCGCAACCTGCAGTTGAATCGATGATCTGATCGATCCGTGGTAGAGGGAAGCGATCCTTGGGGCAGTGCTTGTTGAGCGACGTGAAGTCCACACATATCTGCAGGATGTTCGTATCCTTTTTAGGGACCAGTACAGTGTTGGATAGCCACTCGCTCTCCTTGATCTCCCGGATGAAGTCGGCATCGAGCAGTCTATTGACTTTGACCCCGACGGCTTTGGCCCGTGGCTCGGACAATCTTTGGATGGATTGTTTGATGGGCTTGGACTCCGGAAACACATTGAGTGCGTGCTCGGTGAATTCCCTGGGAACTCCTGGCATGTCCGCAGGACACCAGGCAAAGATTTCCTAGCGCTCACGGAGGAATTCGACGAGGGCGCTTTCCTATGCGGGGTTGAGGTCGTTGGCGATCAGTGTCTTGGAGGCATCCGTTGGGTGGACCTGCACCTTCTTCGTGTTGACTATAGAGTCGAATGACATGTTGGGTGCGTTTTGCCTGGAGAGCGGGGGTGCCCCGTTGTCTGTTACCTCTTGAAGCCTTGTAAGATCCTCCTGCATACCAAACGACTGGGAGATTCTGTTGAAGTCTCTATCGCAGCGGTCGGATCGGGTGAAGCTGCCCTGGACCGTGATGACGCCCCTAGGTCCTGGCATCTTGAGTAGCAGGTACGCATAGTGCAGTACTGCCAGGAACCTTGCAAATGCCACACGCCCGAGGATGGCGTGGTATTGTGATGGCCAGTCCACCACTTCGAACTCTAGCCGCTCGCATAAAAAATTGTCGGGCTTGCCGAAGATGACATCGAGCCATATCTTTCCCAGGGGTATATGCCCTTCCCTGGGACGATGTTGTGGAACATTGTGTCGGATTGTTCCAGGCTGCACGGCGGGATTCACATTGCTTCTAGGGTGCTAGCGAACATCAGGTTGATGCCGCTGCCGCCATCCATGAAGACACGGCTCATTTCGAACCCTCCAATATGTGCCTCAAGCACCAGGGCAGCATGACCTGGGCGAGGGATCTGGCGGGGGGTGATCCGAGCGACTGAATGTGATGCAGGACTCCGAGCCGCTGAGGTACTCAGGGATGGCAGGCGGAGCGGTCACAACCAGGCTGACTTGGCGGGTGATCTTATTTTGCACCCTACTGGTAGGGTGTCCCTTCTGGATCATGAGGGATCCTTTTGGTGGTGGGTACCCGCCTGTGCCATTGTTTGGCGCAGGTGCGATTGCTGGATTCGACGGTCCCACGGGTGGTGGTGGAGGCGCTCCATGTGCGATGTCACCTGGTGCAGGTGCGGGTCCGAACCCAGGGTTCACGATCTGGCGTCGCATTTGGGTGAGGCGCTCGCTGAGTTTCTGTAAATCGCGACAGTCCTTGAGCATGTGGCTGGCCTTCTTTTTGCCATCATGCTTGTCGATGTAGAAGTGGATGGTATAGGGACCCGGCAACTTAGGTTCGTCGTCACGGCCGCGACGCTTCCATGTTTGTGTTGGGCATCCTCCGTCGCGGAAATTGCCTCCGTGGTATCCTCCACTGCGGTTGTTGTCTTTGTGGCGTTCGGCGTAGCCAGCCGGAACCATGTAGTGTCCATCGCGATCGTCGTAGACACGATCTTCGCTTGCTACGGCGTTCGCGTCTGCGGCCGTATTCATCCTCCTCATACAAATGTGCTCGGTGGAGGGAATCCTCGCCATCTGCCCACATGTTGGAAATATCCATGAGGTGGTCAAGTGTCTTGGGCTTGACGCGCCCAATTTCTTCCTTGAAGTTCGGACGCTTGACACCGTCCTTGAAGGCGTCGATCGTTCTCTCCTCGGAGATGTGTGCCGCGGAGTTCTTGATGTTGGACCAGCATAGTATGTATGAGCGAATGGATTCGCCCGTTCGTTGGGTGCAGGCCTATAGCTCCTCGATCAAGGCTGGCCTCTTGTTGGTGCCCAGTTTCGGATTGAGCCTGAAGACAGGCTACTGAGCCAGATTCGAGCTGCGCCTATCAGCTGTAGCTGAAGGCATTGTAGGGAAATGTTCTTGTTACTGCCGTGCAGCTTGACGAACGACAGGTGGTCGCTGAGCTAGGCTTTCGGGTCTTGCGTCCCGTCAAACTTCGGAGTGTCCGACAAAAGCTTGAAATTTTTTGGCATCCGCGTTCACCAAACAGATCTGCTGAAGCATCGAGCTCCACAAAGTTCTCTATCGTCATCCTCTTCGGATTCGGTTGAGTACGCGCATTTGGCGCGTGCCTTGTCGACCTTGCGCTGAGCGAGGTTGCTTCGAGCGTCGTAGTCGCGGTTGCGACATCTCGGGCTCTTGCGTCGTCGAGGTAGATCGTGCTCGTCTTCCTCTTAGTCAGATGAGGGCGTGGGGCTGCGGTTGAATCTGACCTCAGCTTTCTTTTTGGCTCTGTAGGAGCCTCATCGTGGAGCGTAGCTCCGATGAGTCCGAGTCCGGCTAGCGCGGATTTGTGCATATCCCTCTTCGGGTCCCCCACCGGAGGTGGATGGGACGCGAGATACATATTGGCTGCCATGATCGCAGTCTGCGGTGTCTACGGTATGACGTTGCCGTTGACGTCCATCTCCATGAAGGACGCGTTGAGGTTTTTGGTGACCTCGCGGCGTGCGGCGGGGTCCATGTGCTTTGTGCGAGAGTGATGCTTGTTGGCATTGTTGCCGTGCGAGATGGAGCCGCCAGCGGCGGAGAGCGTAGCTCACTGCGCACTGGACTTCGAGGCCGCTTGTTTGCGTTTGTCGAGGTCCTCCTACATCTTCACTTGCCGATTATGCTCGCCGATGAGGAGCAAGTGATATGCCATCAGCAGATCCCATGAAGCATTTACAGGCAGGATATTATTGCCCGCCACGGCTTCGCGTGCCTGGGACTATCCGTCCTTGTTGAGGTTGATCTTCTGATAGGCGTTAGCGTCGCCTTCGTTTGGCGGGAGGGACGGTTGCCTCCCGTTTGCTCCGTTTCCACCCTGTGGATTGGGTGGTGGTACGTGCGCACCCGAACCTGGTTGTTGTTCCACGTCGCTTTGGATGACCACGGCGCACTGATAGCGCCCGCGGATTGGATCTCTGCTGCCGCAGCTTTCGGATCCGGAACTGTAGGTTCCTTCATCCGATGGAGGGCCGCACAGATCTGAGTTGCAGCTGCTGCTGTCATACGAATCGTCTGTCAGCGTTGACGTGCGTAGCACGCTGGGATGCGGGTCCCATGAGGTGGGCCTGATGGATGGTGGTGGCACCCGCTCTGGGAGGCGGAGAGTGCCGGTTTGTCCCACCTGGAAGCAGAAGATCCCAAACAGAATTTCGAGTCCATCGCCTACGGGCTCGAAATCCTTCATGGTGGCTGGCGAGTGGGTGGTGAAGTCGAAAGTGCCGAAGAGGAGGTGGCTCTCCATCGCCGAGGAATTGTAGATCGCTTTGGTTGGGACCGTCACGATCGCACAATCAACGCCCCCAATTCCCACAGACGGCGCCAATTGACGAGGTTCGATCTCGTCAATGCCCATTGTTATGAGCTTGGGTTTTGGAGAATATGGGGATGCTGGAGATCGCATAATGGTTAACAGACAAGCAACACGGGGACACGAGGTTTACCCAGGTTCAGGCCCCCGGAGGGAAAACCCTACTCCTGCTTGTCTGCTCTTGATTACGGCGGAACCGAAAAGTACAGGGGTACGCAGATACAATCTGGCGTGGAGGTGTGTATGCGGTGAGAGGTGCCCTCCTCGCCATGCCCTCCTAGCCTTTATATAGATAGGCAGGTCCCGGGCATTAGGCCGAGTCGGTTAGTTTACCCCTTTGAATATTCTGTCTACTCTAGTCTTGCTCTCCAAGGATCCGAAGACGTCGTGGGATTGGGCCACCCAAAAATCTCCACATGCCGTATATGTTCTTGTGGGCCTTCCTTGGGCTGGACCAGGTATACTAATATCATCCACCCGTAGGGTATAACCATGTCAGCTTTAGAATAGCAAAACTTTTCACTAAAAACACAAGCTACTGTAGCAACTCCTTCAGAAAGCTCAATTTCCCAAAAAGAACAAAAAAAGGAATCAATAAGAAGAAATGCAAATAATGGTAGAAATCTGTAAAAACAAACCATCAGGTAGAAACTGATTTTTTTCGAAGACCTTCTGTTGCTCAAATAAAAAAGTGTTGAACTAACGAAAGTTATATAACATACTAGGAAATTTATTCATAAATTTTTAGCTCAATCCGACTTACAGAGACACCTCACGAATTTTTATGGTGGAGGGCAGAAATCTGTTTCGGGACATCAACTCCCCAAATCTTACTTCCCTCTCATTAGAGGTCATTCTTGACACAAAAACCAAACAAAAAGGATAAGGAGAGGTCATTACTGAAGTAATAACTTCCAAGACTCAAGGAAACTCTTGGGTCATCTCTCAACAAGTACTTTTCTTTAACGCCTTTAAGTTAGGCTTGATAATTTGAGAAGTTGCTCTCATAAGAAATGTGAATTGAAGTAAAAGAGAGCATCAAGAAGCAAATTCAAAACATATTTAAGTCTAACTCACTTCCTATGCATAGGAATCTTATACACAAATAAATCAAAGAAGCACAAAGTACCAAGAATGGGTAGATAAAACGAGAGTAACTTCAAAACTTTCAATATAAAGAGAGGAAACTTAATATTATTGAAATGCATAAAACCATGTTTCCCTCTCTCATAATAACTTTCAGTAGCACCATGAATAAAGTTAAAAATATAACTATCACATAAAACATTCTTATCATGAGCCACATGCATATAATAATTATTACTCTCCACATAAGAATAGTCATTCTTATTAATTGTAGTGGGAGCAAATTTAACAAAGTAGCTATCATTATTATTCTCATCACCATAATCATCAAATATAGGAGGTATATTGCAATCACAATTAATTTTCTCCTCAATAGTAGGTGGACTGGAAATATCATAATCATCACTATAATCATTATAAATTGGAGGTAAAGTATCATCATAGGCAATAGAATTTCCAGAAGTGGTACCAAAGAGATTTTCAATATCAAAAGTAGTGTGATTTTCCCAATCATGATCACTACTATAGGTAATAGGCATAGGAACATCATCACAAGTTTTACCCATAGTAGATATTTCAAAAGAATCCACATGATCATAACATTCATCCTCCTCTTTTTCATCTAATGAGCTTCCTATTTCAGCAATTTCTTCTTCCATAGGCTCCTGCAAGGTATTAGTCTCTTCCGTTTGTGGAAAGCTCTTATTAAAATATTCAAGAATATAGCCATTTTCTTCCTTGTAATTATCAAAGAAAAATTTAAGTATCTCATAAACCTCATATTCATAAGGTGCATCATCAACATTTTCAAGCAAACTGGCAAGTTCAAATGCACCCTTGAAAGCAATAAATTCTTTAATTTGTTCCACATCATAAAGGTCATAATTTACGTTAACATAAGAAGATATGGTAACATTATCATTATACTCACATTGAAAAGGTAGGTGTTTATACCTCCTACAACAACAAGCTTTATCAAAGCAATAAGTAACATTATAAGTAGAGCACACCTCTCTAGCAATAGTATTCAATTTATCAATTTGTGCCCATAAGTGTTTCCCTTTTTGTGACAAATGGTGTTCCTTATAACAGTACTTTTGTTCTTCCGTGAACCCACCTTGCCAATAAGAACTAGTTCCAAAGTAACCATCGATGTCTACGCACTTCTATTCTTGTAGACAGTTGTTGGGCCTCCAAGTGCAGAGGTTTGTAGAACATCAGCAAGTTTCCCTTAAGTGGATCACCCAAGGTTTATCGAACTCAGGGAGGAAGTGGTCAAAGGTATCCCTCTCAAGCAACCCTGCAATCAAGATACAAGAAGTCTCTTGTGTCCCCAACACACCCAATGCACTTGTCAGGTGTATAGGTGCACTAGTTCGGTGAAGAGATAGTGAAATACAAGCGGTAACGGTGCCAGAAAATAGCTTGACGGTGAGGTAAAGACTAAAGGCAATAAGAAGGAAGCAAGCAAACATGCAATAGATCCAGATGCAAACGGTGTTTCAATGTTTAGAAACAAGGCCTAGGGATCATAATTTCACTAGTGAACACTCTCTCATATAAATATCCTCTCTTCATGATACTACTCTTAACTACTCTCCGGTTGGACCCTCTAATCCACGGTAGGCATACAAAAGCACATCTCAAAGTCCGCCTTCCCCAATCTAGATAACCCCACACTGTCACCTTGAGCGCTAAACGGTTCCAACAAACACCACAATTTCATAAAGACAACCAACTCAAAATATACTCATGATAAATATATATGTAACCTAGCTTAAGTGCCACACACGGTGTGCATGCTGTCACTTTCACACACGTGGGGAAAAGCATACATCTATTAAAGCACGATGAGTATTTATGTAGACTCTAGCCTAAGTGCCACCATGGCGTGCACGCTGTCACTTTTACACACATGGGGAGAGTGGAGATCTATTGAAGCACTTGAGTAGCAAGGTAGATCTACTAGATTACAAAGCTCATGACCACAACAAGATCATGCATAGAGAGAAAGAGAGATGAACACATAGCTATCGGTAGAGCCCTTAGCCTTGAGGAAGAACTACTCCCTCCTCATCATGGGAATCAACAATGGTGATGGAGATGGTGGTGGGGATCGATGGAGATGGCTCCGGGGAACTTCCCCGTCCCGGCAGGGTGCCAGAACAGAGACTTTCTGTCCCCCGAATCTCCCCTTAGGTGGCGGCGGCACTACGGAGGTTTTCATGGATTTCTTGTGGATTATTTAGGGTTTTTGGGTCAGAGGATTCTTATAGGCGAAGGAGGCAAGGTCGGTGGAGGGCCAGGGGCCCACACCCCTATGGGCGCCACCAGGGCTGGCCCGCGCCTAGGGGGTGCGGCCACATGGTGTCCTTCTCCACCTCTGCTTTGTGGTTCTGTGTTGCTTCGGGAAAATAATGACTTTGGATTTTGTCCCGTCCAATTCCGAGAATATTGATTTCTGCCTTTTCTGGAACCAAAAACAGAAGAAAACATGCAACTGACGCTGTGGCATCTTGATAATAGGTTAGTCCAGAAAAAAAAATAAAAACACCTCAAAGTGTAGACAAAGCAAAGCAAAGTAGATAGTAAACAAGCATGGATCATCAAAAATTATAGATACGTTTACGACGTATCAAGCATCCCCAAGATTAACTCCTGCTCGTCCTCGAGTAGGTAAGTGATAAAAAGAATAATTTTTTAGATGACATGCACCATCAAAATCAAGATCAAACCATTTGCAAGCACTGAAAGCTGGGATCAAAGTACTCTAAACATGAGCATGAAAGAAGAAGTTCTGATAGTAAGACAAAGTAACTAGGCATGCAACATAAAAGGTTACAAACAAAGATCATGAATAACAATGCATTGAAATACGTTTTTTTGTTTCACATATAGAAAACATAGCATAGTGGCATTCAGCTTGTCCCTCATTGAGTAGCAAAACATAAATGCATAGGACACCTTAAAAGTTCATAAGGGTGACTAGATACAAATAGTTCAAGAACAAGCAATATCAACAATATGAATCAATCAATAAGTTTTGGGACAATGCACGTAGAACTAAGAATGGAAACTATGCTCTCTTAACTGGTGCCTAAGGATAGAAGGTGGAGACTCAATATAATGGTGGAAGAAAGGCCCTTCATAAAAGTAAGCAGGGATTTCAAGTTTCAAAAAGAGCTTCAAAAAATTATGGTACTTGTTAGCTTTAAGCTCTTATTGCCCCTATCATAAGCATCTTGAAATGATTAAGGTTAAAGTGAACAAACTATGGTGTATATTCTTGACAAATTATAAGTTGGCAATCTCATGTCCCTTGAATACGAGGGCCGCACCTCATGCTACTTAACTTTAGTCACCTGTAAGTTCTTGTCATAATAAGTAAATGTGTATCATAGAGAACCTCCAACGGGGTACCCCTTGCACATGATACATGAGCTATCCCATAATCAAAATGACAAGGCAAACAACCAATGAGCATCTCAACGATCTTTTTATTGCTATTTGCATAAGTTTTTATTGAGGATGCTTCACAAATTGCTCATTATGGTGATGCTGCAAGTTTCCACCATGATTAGGCATGGCTTAGGCTAGTGGCCCAGGCGTTTCTCTAACACAAAATACATAACTCCATGGCCTTACAAGCTCCCTTTTTATTTCACACCGACGACATCCATAGACAAAAGAGCATGATATCAACTATGTACAGAGTACAAGTGCAATGTTGAAAGCGTTCCCCATGACAACACGGTTCTGCTAATTCCAACGTATAAGTGCAAGCATATACAACATAGATGACACAATGTTTCAATTTTATTAGGGTCAAGAAAAATAAAGTGTGCCATCAAGTTTGTGAGAGCTTTAATCACTAAGTTTTCACATACCAAAATACTTTTTAATTGGAAGATAGATGAAAACAAGAATATACTTGGAATGGTGTAACACACCATGGATAGGAATTTATAGTGGACACTATGGAATAACTTGGTTTCTTGGGAGTTGGATGCATGAGTATAAATTACTCATACAAGTGGAGGCTAGCAAAAGACTGGGAGCGACCAACTAAGAGAGCAATAATGGCCATAATCATGTAGAGCGACAAAACATTACTAATCAAAGCATAAAGTGGTACTATAAGTCAAGGACTAAATGATCATAGAGGCTATGGTGACTTTTTCATAGTCATAACATGGTGTGAGCATGTGCTAAGTCAACCCAAACAAAGCATCAAAGGAGAACACCACAATACTATGCTTGTGTATGCTAAAACAACACACGATTCTTTCAAGGCACATTAAGCAATCCTAATTGTTTGGAACAAGCCATGCTACAAAAATAATCACTAAGCATAAGGTCAAAACAACACCTACCATGACATGCTAAAGTCTAAGTCACAGTCAAAGCAAGCTCCCTTTTTGTACCACTTAAGCATAAAGCTTTCTACTATTTTCCAACACCAATCGACTTATTTGAAACAACTCACAAAGATAATACTCAATAAAGATCAGTGAGAAAGTCTCACAAATCCACAAAGAAAAACTAAAAAGTTCTAAGCAAAAAGCACAAGAAAACTAAGGCTAAACACAGTGCTAGCAAAAGAGAACACTCACAAGACAATAAGAATGAAAACTAGAGTGTTCTAGGCAATGAAAACAGAGTGTGTCTCTCTCCAAAAGAAGTGTGTTGTGATGCAACCAACTTACTCAAGCAAACTAAGCAAAATAAAACCAAAAACGAAAACTAAGACGCTCCAAGAACAACACAACTGTGTATGAAACAATAAAAACGAAGTGTCTAGAAAGACCTGCGATTTTTATTGATGAAGAAGGGGATGCCTTGGGCATCCCCAAGCTTTGATGCTTGTACCTCTTGAATATTTCTTGGGGTGACATGGGGTGTCATCCCGAAGCTTGAGATTTTTTCCATTCTTCATCTCATTACATCATTCTTTTTCTACACCTGATAATTTTCCTTCATACAAAACTTCACACAATCTTCATTAGCAACATTAGTGTATTCAAAAGATAATAGACCTTTGGTTTTTGGTTTTGAAACAGCAAAACATTCACGAAAAACACAAGATACTGTAGCAATTCCCTCAAAAAGCTCAATTTCCCTAAAAGAACCCAAAAAGGAATCAATAAGAAGCAAATGCAAATAATGGCAGAAATCTGTCAAAACAGACCAGCAGGTAGAAACCGATTTTTTCGAAGACCTTCTGTTGCTCAAATCAAAAAGTGTTGAACTAACTAAAGTTATCTAACATACTAGGGGATTTATTAGTAAAATATAAGATCAATCCGACTTACAGATATTCCTCACGAATTTTTATGGTGGAGCACAAAAATCTGTTTCGAGACAACAACTTCCCAAATCTTACTTCCCTCTCATTAGAGGTCATTCTTGGCACAAAAAGCAAATAAAAAGGATAAGAAGAGGTCATTACTGAAGTAATAACTTCCAAGACTCAAGAAAACTCTTGGGTTATCTCCCAACAAGTACTTTTCTTTAACGTCTTTAAGTTAGGCTTGATAGTTTGAGAAGATGCTCACATAAGAAATATGAATTGAAGTAAAAGAGAGCATCAAGAAGCAAATTCAAAACACATTTGAGTCTAACCCTCTTCCTATGCATAGGAATCTTGTAAGGAAACAAGTCATGAAAGCACTAAGCAACAAGCATAGGAAAGCAAAACAAGTGCAACTTCAAGACTTTCAACATAAAGAGAGGAAACTTAATATTATTAAGATGCATAAAACCATGTTTCCCTCTCTCATAATAACTTTCAGTAGCATCATGAATGAAATTAACAATATATCTATCACATAAAAAATTCTTATCATGAGCCACATGCATATAATCATTATTACTCTCCACATAATCATAGTCATTCTTATTAATTGTACTGGGAGAAAATTCAACAAAATAGCTATCATTACTAGTCTCCTCACCATAATCATCAAATAGGAGGCATATTGTAATCACAATAAATTTTCTCCTCAATAATAGGTGGAATGAAAATATCATATTCATCATTGTAATCATCATAAATTGGAGGTTTGGTATCATCAAAGCAATAGAATAGCTATCTTCCAAAGCTGGGGGACTAAAAAAATCATTTTCATAAAAACTAGCTGCCCCAAGCTTAGACGTTTCCATAACATTAGCAATAATGGTGTCCAAAGAGTTCATACTAATAACATTGCTATTAGCATGCAAATAAAGATCCATAGGTTTTTTAATTTTCTCTTCAAACACTTCATGTCCTAACTCAAGATAAACACTATAAAGCTCTCAATTTTGTTTTTGTTTTCCATTAAGCCTAACTAGTGAAAACAAGAGACAAAAATACAAAATTGCAGAATCTAAAGGAAATAAATTCAAGCACTCACACCAGAGGATGTGAGTACCTTTTACCTTACCTCCCCGGCAACGACGCCAGAAAATAGCTTGATGTCTATGCACTTCTATTCTTGTAGACAGTTGTTGGGCCTCCAAGTGCAGAGGATTGTAGAACAGCAGCAAGTTTCCCTTAAGTGAATCACCCAAGGTTTATCAAACTTAGGGAGGAAGTGGTCAAAGGTATCCCTCTCAAGCAACCCTGCAATCAAGATACAAGAAGTCTCTTGTGTCCCCAACACACCCAATACACTTGTCAGGTGTATAGGTGCACTAGTTCAGCGAAGAGATAGTGAAATACAAGCAGTAACGATGCTAGAAAATAGCTTGAAAGTGAGGTAAAGACTAAAGGCAACAAGAAGAAAGCAAGCAAACATGCAAGAGATCTAGATGCAAATGGTGTTTCAATATTTAGAAACAAGGCCTAGGGATCATACTTTCACTAGTGAACACTCTCTCATATAAATATCCTCTCTTCATGATACTACTCTTAACTACTCTCCGGTTGGACACTCTAATCCATGGCAGGCCTACAAAAGCACACCCCAAAGTCTGCCTTCCCCAATCTAGATAACCCCACACTGCCACCTTGAGCGCTAGACGGTTCCAACAAGCACCACATTTTCATAAAGACAACCAAATCAAAATATACTCATGAGAAATATATATGTAACCTAGCTTAAATGCCACACACGGTGTGCATGCTCTCACTTTCGCACACGTGGGGAAAAGCATAGATCTATTAAAGTACGATGAGTATTTATGTAGACTCTAGCCTAAGTGCCACCATGGTGTGCACGCTGTCACTTTCACACACATGGGGAGAGCAGAGATCAATTGAAGCACTTGAGTAGCAAGGTAAATTTACTAGATTACAAAGCTCATGACCACAACAAGATCATGCATGGAGAGAGATGAACACATAGCTACCGGTAGAGCCCTTAGCCTCGAGGAAGAACTACTCCCTCCTCATCATGGGAATCAGCAATGGTGATGGAGATGGTGGTGGGGATCGATGGAGATGCCTCCGGGGGCACTTCCCCATCCCGACAGGGAGCCGGAACAGAGACTTTCTATCCCCCGAATCTCCCCTTTGGTGGCGGCGGCGCTAGAGAGGTTTTTGTGGATTTCTTCTGGATTATTTAGGGTTTTTGGGTCGGAGGCTTCTTATAGGCGAAGGAGGCAAGGTCGGTGGAGGGCCAGGGGCCATACCCCCTGTGGGCGCCACTAGGGCTAGCCCGCGCCTAGGGGGGGTGCGGCCACCTTGGTGTCCTCCTCCACCTGTGCTTCGTGGTTCCGTGTTGCTTCGGGAAAAATAATGACTTTAACTTTTGTCCCGTCCAATTCCGAGAATATTGATTTTCTGCCTTTTCTGGAACCAAAAACAGAAGAAAACGGGAAACTGGCACTATGGCATCTTGTTAATAGGTTAGTCCAGAAAAACATATAAAAACACCTCAAAGTCTAGACAAATCAAAGCAAAGTAGATACTAAACAAGCATGGAGAATAAAAAATTATAGATATGTTTACGACGTATCAAGCATCCCCAAGCTTAACTCCTGCTCGTCCTTGAGTAGGTAAGTGATAAAAAGGATAATTTTTTAGGTGACATGCACCATCAAAATCAAGATCAAACCATTTGCAAGCACTAAAAGCTGGGATCAAAGTACTCTAAACATGAGCATGAAAGAAGAAGTTCTGACAGTAAGACAAAGTAACTATGCATGCAACATGAAAGGTTACAAACAAAGATCATGAATAACAATGCATTGAAAGACGTTTGTTTGTTTCACATATAGAAAACATAGCATAGTGGCATTCAGCTTGTCCCTCATGGAGTAGCAAAACATAAATGCATAGGACACCTTAAAAGTTCATAAGGGTGACTAGATACAAATAGTTCAAGAACAAGCAATATCAACAATATGAATCAATCAATAAGTTTTGGGACAATGCACATAGAACTAATAATGGAAACCCTCGCTTACACCTCCCCAGCAAGCCCGTCGTCGCTGTTGCGTGCAGCAGCACTTCGTTGGGAGACCCCAAGAGGAAGGTATGATGCGATAGAGCATCAAGTTTTCCCTCAGTAAGAAACCAAGGTTATCGAACCAGTAGGAGGAAGGAAACGTCCCAAAGGTGTTGCAAGCAACGTGGAAACCTACACAACACAAACTCAAGACTTTGCCCCAACTAACAATGAGGTTGTCAATATCACCCGTTGCTGTAACAAAGGATTAACTGTATGGTGTGGAAGGTGATGATGGTTTGTAGCAGGCAAACAGTAATAGTGGAAGATGTATCAATGGTAAAGATTGGACCGGGGTCCATAGTTCACTAGAGGTGTTCTCCTTAGATAAACAAACATGGCATGCTGGGTAAACAAATTATAGCAGGGCAATTGACAGCACTGAGCAAGGCATAACAATACAATACTAAACAAAAAGATCCTATGTGATTCAATTGGGCAATACAACCATATACATAGACCGCCATCCAACTGCATCTATGACTAGAAGTCCACCTTCAGGTTATTATCCGAACCCCCTCCAGTATTAAGTTGCAAGCAACAGACAACTGCTTTAAGCAAAGTGTGTAAGGTAAACAATCCACTTGTTCCATGAACAAGAGACCGTTGTTTTCTCCCTAGTGGCAACAACACATCTACAACCGTAGATATTTCTGTCACTTCCCTTGATTAAGTAGAGGCTCGAACCCACTATCGAGCATAAATACCCCCTCTTGGAGTCACTAGCAACTACTTGGCCAAGATAGCTACTAACAACGGAGAGCATGCAAGATCACAAACAACATAGACATGATAGAATTAATAAGACAAAACCATTAATTAATCTGACATAATAATCTCAATATCCATCGGATCCCCGCAAACACAACATGCATGATTACAAATAGATGAGATCTTGATCATGAACGGAGCTCACAAGATCTAGACATGAAAGCATAAGGAGGAGATACAACCATCTAGCTACTACATGGACCCGTAGTCCAAGGTGGAACTACTTACGCTTCATACCAGAGGCTGGCATGATGAAGAAGAAGGCCTCTAGGATTATCTCCCCTCCGGCAGGGTGCCAGGAAGAGCTTCAGATCCCCCCGATCTAGGGACGATGGTGGCGGCGGCTACAGACGGTTTTGTGGAATTTTGATCGGGTACTTAGGGTTTAGGCATCGGGGGCTTCTTATAGGCGAAGAGGCGAGGCTGGGAGGCGGCCAGGGGGCCCACACCCTGCCTAGGCACGGGCCCACCCTAGGCCGTGCCTGGGGGGTGTGGACACCCTGTGGCGCCCCTCCGTCTCTCCTCTGGACTCCGTGTTCTCCTCGGTGAAATATTGACTTTGGCTTTTGTCCCATCCAATTCCGAGAATATTTCCTTACTAGCTTTTCTGGAACCAAAAACAACAGAAAACATGCAACTGTCACTGTGGCAACTTGTTAATAGGTTAGTACCAGAAAACATATGAAAATCACCTCAAAGTGTGGACAAAGCAAAGCAAAGTAGATACTAAACAAGCATGGAACATCAAAAATTATAGATACGTTTCCGACGTATCAGTCGCGGCCCTTCTACCCCTTCCCCGATCGCCGCCGAGCTGGCCTGAGCTTCCTCGTCGCTCGCGCACCCCTGGTCGCTGGCCTCCTCCCTATTTTTCCGCAGCGAGCTCGCTGGCCGCGAGCCCCTACGCCTACCTCGACTTCCCCAAGATCCTCCCCAACATCGTCGAGCCCTCCCTACCAGAAGTTGCTATTTCCCAGTCTCCAACCGCCGTGTCCGCCCTGGGATTCGCCTCTACACCGAGCCGCGTGGCGACACGCGTGCTCGAGCTGGCCCCGATGCTCCTGTGTTTGTATCCAAGGTTCTGCCTCTCTATCTCACCTTCTACCTGAGACCACCATGATGCGCGCTTGATGCCTCTGCCTCTCGCGAGCGCCTATACCGCGTGCCTCCAAGCTGTTGTTCCTCACATCCCGGTGAAGGCCTACGTCTATGTTGTTTCCTGCAGTGTTGCTAGCGGTTGTGACTCTATGCATTGTGCCAGTAAGTGGTGGTTGAGGGTTATGTGGTTTTAATACCGACAAGGCCTCCACCAAGACTTGCTCGGCCTTGAAAGATTGACTATGGACATTATTGTTCATCGCCAATATCTGCCCAAGACTCGCAAGATCTTTGTGTTCTGCCAAGACTATTTGCCTAGAACCACAAGTCCATCTTCACGGAACCCGTCGCTGAAGAAGCGTCGGCACGAAACACCGAGTCATTCTTCCTAGACCCCGAAGACCGCCGAGTTCTCCATCATGGACGGTGAGCACACCAACATGGAGCCAAAGGTACGGTACACCAAGATTGCCTTCTTGGATCCGTTGGCCGAGAAGACCCCGAACTCGGAGACCAAAGACTGACCCCGGTGCCAAACCCCTGAACCCAATATCACTGATACCCCAATGTGTGACCCCTCCCAAGCCCCTATTTTATAAATTGCCATCCATATAATCGTTACATATAAATTGATCATGTTTGCATACATATTGTGGTATTGGGGGCATTTTGTCGACTCACCTAATAATTAAATATGGAGACCATATTCGGGCTTTTCTATTCTTATATTTGTTCCATTTAACTTTGTGTAGTGAACTGAGCTATATTTTTCCTTGTTAAATATTTAAAATGTGGGGTATTTAAACAACATAAACCTATTAATTAATTGTCGGGACCCTGGTTCCACTTAATATTGCCTAATTGCATCGCATATTCACCATGTCATGCATCATAAATGTATCATGCCCGATCTTTTGTTGTAGTATTAAATAGTGTATCCAGTGTTTCTTTTAGTGCATTGCTTCTTCACGGATTAGGCTGATGAGTTGATGTGAGTGTCGACCCGATCTTCGATGAATCTTCGGTAGTGTTTCCCAGGCGATCATTCTCCCCCTTCTACCTATTTTGAATTTATAGTATTTACTTCCTCCTGTTGATTTATTGCTATCTGTGTTGCGATGCTTTAGTTTCTGGTACTCGTTATACCCCGTTGACGAGGTTCGATCTCGTCACTGCTCATTGTTATGAGCTTGGGTTTTGTAGAAGATGGGGATGCTGGAGATCGTGTAACGGTTAACAGACAAGCAACACGGGGACACGAGGTTTACCCAGGTTCAGGCCCCTGGAGGGAAAACCCTACTCCTGCTTGTCTGCTCTTGATTACGACGGAACCGAAAAGTACAGGGGTGCGCAGATGCACTCTGACGTGGAGGTGTGTATGCGGTGAGAGGTGCCCTCCTAGCCTTTATATAGATAGGCAGGTCCCGGGCATCAGGTCGAGTCGGTTACAAATTAGGGTTTACCCATTTGAATATTCTATCTACTCTAGTATTGCTCTCAAAGGATCCGAAAACGTCATGGGCTTGGGCCACCCGAAAATCTCCACAGGCCGTATATGTTCCTGTGGGCCTTCCTTGGGATGGACCAAGTATACTAATATCGTGCACCCGTAGGGTATAACCATGTCAGTTGCCCCCGAGTGTTCAACATCATAGATTCGGCTAAGGACTCTTCAATCTTTCGGGTGCAGCTGTTCTGTTCATAAGGAAAAAGAATGAATTTAGTTCATAGGGATTGTTGATGTGTGTGCCTGACTCTCCTGACGGATCAGTGTCAGTTAACTATCTTAGGACAAAACAACGCGATCTTCCTCAGAATCGAGTCCCTAGACTCGAATCTGGAATGGATGCCGATGTAATTCGACTCGGGCCGCTGAGGTCTTACAGGAGTCGAATCCCAGTAGTTTTTGAGTGATGTACCCAACGCGTCCATCAGGATTTTCATCGTGCCTGTTGACACGGCTTTTTACTGGCAGAGCACAGTCAGGTGCATTACCAGGCCATCGGATGATATCCGCAGGTCTTATCTTTGCATTGCAGACACAACATCCGAAATGTTATCACCGCAGAGGTGTTTCGGGTGGCCAAGGAGGATGCTTCTCACTTAGCGTTAGTTTGGGCAAAGTTGCCAGAAAAGATTTTATCGTGTTTGACACAAAGGATCGCAGTCGAACAATTCATAGGGTGCATGGCCAGCGCTCCCTATGGGAGTAGCCCCCGAGTGTCTGTTCGAGTCGTAGACTCGATCAGAGACTTTAGTTCATTTAATTGAGCTTCAGGTCCGTAGGACATAATTTTTTTGGATGCTTGATCAATCCTCCCTATGGGAGTAGCCCCCTGAGTCCTTAGTGGAGTCGTAGACTCAACGTAGGACTCAAAGATAGCTTACGAGTTGTTTTCTCCAATCTTCCTTCGGGTGTGCGACCAGCGCTCCTGATAGGAGTAGACCCCGAGTAGTTGTTCGAATCGTAGATTCGAGGAAGTACTTGTTTGATCAATCGAAAAATTCTAGTCGTTGCTAGGCTGCGTGATGACCTTAGTGCCGACGATCGATGACCTCAACCATCTGCGGCGCCAGAGGTGACGTAACAGGACAAACGTGGGTCCCACTTTCTGAATTGAAGTTGACTAGTCATGCACGTCATGGAGAGAATTACGGTGTCTCCTCGATTTCCATGTATAGTGGATGGCGTGCGGGCGACGGTTCGCTGCTGTGTTGACACTTGTACGGTTGGATCTGACCCTAGCGTTAGGGCTTCTGGATGAACGGTTCCTGTTTGTTGTCTTCATCCTTATAACTATGGGGAAAATAGTGGTTTGTTTTCACCCTTTGCCAATTGCTTTCACTTCCTCCATTTTCACGAGTTCTTCCTCGCGCATGCTGGACTATCTCCGATCCTTTCCCTCCTCGTTCCTGCGCGCACATCGCCATTGTCGTTGCCGCGCCATGGTTAAGTCGAAGAAGGCTTCTGCCGGAGCAGGCTCAGGCGCTGCTACCGGTGGCAAGAAAGCTGCCGCCCCTGCACGCAACACTGACGGCAAGTGGAGGCGCTCCGACGTGCGCGACCTGATCTGCGCAAGCTGCGCGATGCAGGGTTAATCCCGCCAAACAAGGAGGACGTGAAGATCCCTGGTGATGAGGTAATCCCTAGCCCACCCGTGGGTTTTCGGGTGATCTTCGTTGCCTTTATTCTTCGAAGTTTATCTCTTCCTGCCCATGACTTCCTTTGTGGGATCCTTTTCCTCTATGGGATTCAGATTCATCATCTGTATCCCAATTCCCTTCTAAACATTGCGTGTTTCATCATGCTTTGCGAGTGCTGGCTCGGCATCGAGCCACACTTTGGGCTCTTCCAGAAACTCTATTCCGTGAAGAGGCAGTCCGGCACCGGCGGAGTCTATCTGCTTGGCGGCTGCATCATTTATCTTCGTCCCTTTGTCCAGTTTTTCTCCTTCTCCATTTGTGAGTCCGTTCAGTATTTGCGCCACAAGTGGTTTTACATCCGCGATGTCAAGCTAGGCGGTAGAAATTTGGTCTTGCCCCCTTTGACTCCGAGCAGAAGATCGTTTGGAAGAGATCGTGGAAAAACCACATCTTGGAGGGTGAAGCGGTGGAGGTGGATATGCTCTATCAGTGAGTGGAGGCTCTCCAACTGGTGCCAGGCAAGGAGGTAAATGGATTCGACATCATCCGCACTTCCTCAAGCGTCGGGTGCAGCCGCTCCAAGCCAGGGCGCACCCAATGTTTCTCTACTCCGGCCCTAGTGATCCCACCAGAGTGTCATCCGACGAATTATCTTCGGGTGATCTTGATAGGGCCCTCCGTCCTCTACTGAAGTACAAGGCTGGTGAAGACCTGCTGGGGGAGTCGCTGACCCCCCATCTTAGCGCCAGTAAAGGGGCCTCGAAGGTGAAGATTGTTCGTGCGCGTTGTGCTTTGATGTGCGTTTTTGCTTGTTGTAGTTTCTCATGTCTGTTTGTTATCTTTGCTTGCAGCGCCTCCAGGTTACGGGGTTTATGCCCCCTCTGCCTGAGAAATATAGGGAGGCACCAGAAAATGAGGAGGTAGGCTCCAAGTCTGAGCTTCCGCCAGCGCAGTCGCCAACTCATGAAGCCCCCGAGGCGAGCGAGGGGTGGACCCGAAAGCGAGCACGAAGTCCGAGCAAGTCTTCAGATGCCTCGACCCCGCCGACGCCTAGGGAACCGTCCTTCCTTGTGTGCCACGGCGAGGATGACGGTACTTCTTTCGCACTGTTCCCGGCTGTGCCTCTGCAGGCAGTGGCGCCGCAGCCGCCGGCTAAGAAGAAGAAGAAGGAGAAAGCGCCACCCGTCTTCTACTTGAGCGACATTGACTCGTAAGTACCTTCGGATGCCTTTTGTTCTGTTTTTTGCCTGTGTAATTTTTCTTGTTGTCTTTGATCAATATTATTCCTTGCAACCACTCCTCGGAGGGTTCTCTTAGTGAGGGCGCTCAGGAGGCCGTAGGGGAGTCGAAGCTGAGAGCTCCTCACTCTCAGATGGTGGCCGACTCTGAGGATGACGCCCCGAATCCCTCACCGCCAGAGGCTCGGGTGGTCGTTACTCAGAAGACCCCTGGTGGACCTTCGGAGTCTCCATCTGAGCACGTAAGTTGCTTTCTTTTTTCATCTTGGGGGGAGCCCTCGAGCCCTTTTCAGGTTGTTCTGTTGAATGTTCTGCTCTTTTCGGGGCGTAGCCCCCAAGCCCTTTTTCTGATGCTTTCTTGATTATTTACTTCTGCTTCCTTTCGCAGCCCTTTGTGCACAGCGCGAACCTTCTCATCCAGCAGCATCTGGTGCTGGAGGCCAGCATGAAGCAGCTGCAAGGTTCTGTACCTTGCTCATTTCTGTTCGTCTATCACACGAACAATGCTTGTGTTGCTCATGTGCCTGTTTGGTTTGTTTGCAGAAGAGAACAACGCTGCCCTTCATCGGCTGGATGCTCTTGACAAGAGCCTCGGTCGAGTGGAGAAGAAGGTTGCAGATGTTGCTGAGGCGAAGGAGCGTCTGGAGAAGGAGGTGGCTGCTGCTGCTGAGGTGCAAGAGTGCATGCGGAAGGAGTCTGCAGATCATGAGAAGGAGCTTGCTGCTGCAGCATTTATTTGCGAGAAGGAGATGGCCGACAGGCTGATGGCTGCGGCCAAGGCGTTCTCCGGTAAGTGTCTCGCGAGTTTAGGATTTTCGACTGCTCTTTCTTCATGTTCTTATTCGAATCCTACTTGTTCTTCTTTGCGCCAGATGCCTTGGTCATTGCGTTTGATCGCAGTGTCTTGGAGCACGGGAGCGCTCTAGATGATGCCACCGCAGCAGTCGAAGATCTCTGTGGCACTGATGCTGGCTCCCTTGCTAAGGCCAAGGAGGTCCTCCGGCGTTTCTACAAGAAGATCGTTCCCAAGGGCGCTGCCCTTGAGGATGTTGATTCTCTGACGGATGCGCTGTCAGAGGATGCCCCTGCAACCTACAAGCGCAAGCAGAAGGGCATCAGAGCCTCTATGGGGTTGGCCATGGCCATGGCGTCTGGAGCAGAGCTGGATTTGCCGCACGTCACTTCCCAGATGCCAACTGCTCCAGACGGCTCAGAGGTAGCCTTTGCTCTCTATGCCTCCCGCTATAAGCGCTATGGGCCAAAGCTTATTGACCTGTTGGCGGAGTACGTGATGAAGCAGCAGGAGGAGGTTAAGAGCAGGCAGTCTGGCTCTGAGGCCACTCCGGATGCGGGTGCCTAGGATCCTCTGTTTTAGTTTAGGATAGTGTATCCTCTTTTGTAATGTATGCTTTTCTTGATGAACAGTCCTTCCTTGTTCCACGTAGTGGCTTTTAATGTATATAAAGTGTTTTTCGAGCTATTTCCAGAGATGCTTGTGATGTTTATCTCCTTGCCTGTTTGCCTTCTAGGGTCCTTCGGGTGGTGCACCCATTGGTACTTTGACTGCGCCAAATCCACGACCATCATTGGATGATGCGCCGCAACTTGTTTTCCTTCGCGATCGCATTCGTAGCTTGGAGAAGGAGATCCTTGGCGTCCGGGGTCACGCAGATGTGTGGAAGTCGAAGACTGAGCGAGCTACCACCAGGGAGGAGTATCTGATGGGGGAGATGCGGCAGTTGAGCGAACAACTGCAATGTAAGTATTCTTGAGCTGCTGCTCGTTTTCGGTGAGCCCTTTTTGCATGTCACCTTATCCTGAATGTTCTGCAGGTGTCAACCTTGTCCCCAGGGAGGAGAAGGAATGCGTTGCGGTTCGGATC
The DNA here is from genome assembly GCA_916181665.1 of Avena sativa. NCBI lineage: Eukaryota > Viridiplantae > Streptophyta > Magnoliopsida > Poales > Poaceae > Avena > Avena sativa. Next base: position 128,410,520 of record OV702283.1, on the reverse strand, counting down.
AACTGCCTAACCCAACAGGAATTGGAAGCTGGCGGCTTCTTCTGGATTGATCGTGACCGAGCCACTGTCCTTGTGACGGTGCAGGATCGTGTGCATCAAGTCTCGCGGGTGCTGAAGCAGGCGAAGACTTCCATGTCGTTGATTATGTACGTCATGTTCCCTCTAGAAGAGGCACCCTCAACTCTTTGGGGTTTGCTCGCGAAGTTTCGAGATGTGAGTCACGTGAGGGAGTTGGTGCGACACCAGTTGGTTGCATGCGTGAAGGCTGCCCTTTCGCTTGTTCGGCTGCATCGCCCTGATGTTGACCTTGCGACGGTGGCGACCGGGCCGCCTCTTCGACCATACGGTAGCCTCTAGGATATGCGTCCGCACTATGCGGCAGTTAGGCAGTATGCCAAAGAGATCGTGGATCTCTTTGAGCATCGAGCGCGCGTTATCCTTCAGAATAGATAGACCCTGTAAAAAGATTATATGTAAAACTTGTATATATTTCGAGTGGGCTTGTTGTGCCCTTTGTAAATATTATTTGTGTGAGCACGTGGTGCTTTGTTATATGCATGTCCTTTTCATTAGCCTGACGCGGTCAGCTACTCAGGTTTACATGTGTTATTCTTAGACGACGAAGTCGTGAGGTGAGGCGGAGCCCCGGAGTGTGTTGTAACAGAAAGTAAATGCAAGGTAAAAGAGATTTTTCGGACTAGGTGTAGGGTTCGCAACATAGAAAACAAAAATTTTCCTACGATGTGAACAACTATGTACCAAGATATATCTACTAGATACAAAAAACAGGCGGATATATATCCATAGAGAACATACCCTTGAAGACCGACAACGCTTAACGAGTTAAGCTCGTGGTTTATGTAGACGATCTCTTGCCGATCTCAAGATCGAGAGGAAGTCCTAGCACCGCAAATCAGCAGCGCATCCGTGCTCGCATACACGTATAAGACACCAAGCAACCTTCGCCTCCTCACTCCAGCGATGCAACGGAAGCACAACTCTTTATTGCCGAATAGCCACCTGGAACATGTATCTCGCTAGTCTGAGACCATGGGGGATAAATTCTAGTGGGGGATAGAGATCCTTCATGAGGAGGTGTGAGTGAGAAGTGAGGAGGGGGGACCCCAAGGGGGTGGCCTATGCATGGGGGCTTCCCCTTGCCCTCCCCTCATTCATGTGGGTGGACACTCCACTCACAAAAATCCTTTCAATTCCCTCCACTTAAAATCCCACTCAAATTCCCATTAAATTTCCACTAAATTTAATGCAAACTCTCATTAAATAAAACTCCTTTTATTTATTCAGAATTTTGTCAATTACTTTAATGACAAACATTCACAAATAACCCCTTGCTAGAATTCTATTTCACATGCATAACCACTTTATGCAATTTCACCCGAAAACCTGTTTCGGTATCTAGTGAAATAAATTCTTGCGCTTGTTCATTCTTTCGGCATGAAACATTTGCTCCAATTGGATGTCGGTGTCTCTTAAGTGTGTCACCCTACGGTTCGTGAATAATGCGTACATGATCGAGACCACTCTCGGATCAATAATCAGAAGAGGGATCCGGAGACCCATACTGACTCCCACACATTCAACGATGACTTTCTTGTGATTGTCGGAACCTTTTACGCTAGTATCTTAATCCCTTTGTTTCACGATATATTACATGTCCGAGATTCGATCATCGGTATCTCCATACCTAGTTTGATCTCGTTACTGACATGCACTCTTTTCTCGTTCCTGTGATATAACATTCTAGTGATCAAATCACTTGCTTGCAAGCTAACCAATGTGATATCACCGAGAGGGCCCAGAGTATATCTATCCGTCATTGGGATGAACAAATTCCACTCTTGATCCATGGGCCTCAACATAACACTTTAGTAGTTCTGAATCCATCTTTATAATCACCCAGTTACGGTGTGACGTTTGATGTTATCAAGAAACTCTTCCGGTGTTAGTGACTGACATGATATCATGGTCTAAGGATTAGTATCACTTCGTAAGTTGTTATAGCAATATAAACTCAATGACTTTGATCGTAATGCTATACTTCGGATGAATGTTCATCACACCATTACACTAATGTTGTGATCTAGTTATGAACAACATCCATGTCTATGATCAGGAAACTTTGATCATCTTGTTAATCAACGAGCTAGTTTATGAGAGAGGCATAACTAGGAACTTTCTGTTTGTTTATTAAACACACATGTATTAATGTTTTTGTATTAATACAATTATAGCATGCAAAATAAACATCTATCATATACTTGGAATACACATAATAAACACTTTATTATTGCCTCTCAGGGCATATTCCCTTCAGTCTCCCACTTGCACTAGAGACAATAATCTAGTTACATAGTGATGAATCTAACACCCATGGAGTTTTGGGGTTGATCATGTTTTGCTCTAGGGAGAGTTTTAGTCAACGGATCTGCTACATTGAGATCCGTATGTACTTTACAAATCTTTATATCTCCATCCTTGACATGTTCACGGATGGAGTGAAACCGGCGCTTAATATGCTTGGAATACTTGTGAGACCTTGGTTCTTTGGCATTGGCAATGGCACCATTGTTGTCACAATAGATCACCATTGGGTCCAGCACGCTTGCAACCACACCTAGTTCGGATATGAACTCATTCATCCAAACTGCTTCCTGAACCGCTTCCGAAGCAACAACATATTCGGCCTCCATTTTTTATCCCGCCACCACGGGTTGTTTGGAACTCCTCCAACTAACCGCTCCACCATTCATGAGAAATACGTATCCGGATTGAGACTTAGAGTCATCCGGATCAGTGTTAAAGCTAGCGTCGACATAACACTTAGCGACGAGCTCTTCTTCACCTCCGTATACAAGAAACATATCCTTAGTTCTTCACAAGTACTTAAGGATATTCTTGACCGCTATCCAGTGTTCCGAACCTGGATCCGATTGGTACCTACTAGTCAAACTAATAGCATGTGCCACATCCGGTCTTGTACATAGCATGGCGTACATTATAGAGCCTATGGCTGAAGCATAGGGAACTTTGTCCATCATCTCTCTTTCTTCCGCCGTAGCCGGACTTTGAGTCTTACTCAATGTGTTGCCTTGCAACATAGGTAAGAACCCCTTCTTACTTTCGTCCATTTTAAACTTCCTTAAAATCTTATCAAGGTATGTACTTTGTGATAGCCCTATTAGGCGCCTAGATCTATCTCTATAGATCTTTATGCCTAATATGTATGACGCTTCACCTAGGTCCTTCATTGAAAATTTGCTGTTTAGATAACGTTTAACACTGTTTAGAAGATCTATATCATTTCTGATCAATAATATGTCATCCACATATAATATCAGAAATGCCACATTGCTCCCACTCACTTTCTTGTAAATACAAGCTTCTCCATAAGTTTGGACAAATCCAAACTCTTTGATCACCTCATCAAAGCGGAGATTCCAACTTCGTGATGCTTTCTTCAGTCCATAGATGGATCGTTGAAGCTTGCACACCTTGGTAGCATCCTTAGGATCGACAAAACCCTTTGGTTGTATCATAAACAATTCTTCTTTACCATCAGCATCAGTTTTCCTTTTGAAAATCCATTTGTTATCCATGGCCTTTCGGTCGTGAGGTAAGTCCACCAAGTTCCAAACTTGATTTTCATACATGGATTCCATCTTGGATTTCATCTTGGATTTCATGGCTTCTAACCATTTGTTGGAATCCGAGCTCATCATCGCTTCTTCATACGTCGTAGGGTCATCATTTTCATCAACCATGAAATTCATGACAGGGTTTCCGTACAGCTCGGGAGCTGCACACGTCCTGCTAGACTTGCGAGGTTCGGTAGTACTCTCTTTCAGAGTTTCATGATCATTATCATTAGTTTCCTCTTCAACTGGTGAAGCCAACTCCGAAACGACTTCCGGAGCTGCGCTACTCGCCATACTTTGAAGAGAAGGTTCAATAACCTCTTCGAGTTCTACCTTCCGACTACTCACACCTTTCGCGAGAAACTCTTTCTCTAGAAAGGATCCATTCTTGTCAACAAAAACCTTGCCCTCGGATCTGTGATATAAGGAATACCCAATTGTTTCCTTAGGGTATCCTATGAAGACACATTTTTCCTCTTTGGGTTCGAGTTTATTCGGTTGAAGTTTCTTCACATAAACATCATGTGACACCCCCGGGATCAGGGCTAAACAAATCCCAGACCTCTGTCTGACATAAGCTTAACCTTGAGCTCGAGGATATCTAGTGAAGAATCGGTAACACATCAGTGACCCTACGACACAAAATTTATTACAGCAAGCTCATAACTGAGCAAAGAACCAAATTATTACAAGCAGAGGTAACTGACCACAAACATCAAACAACGGAAGGCAAATTATGCTATTAAGTATAGCAAACTTAAGAAATGGCCTAAGAGGCCTGAAGCATAACGATGACGTCCTAGCCCATAGATTTCAGGCTGCCGGGCAGGAACCCCAAGCTACTCGTCGGTGTCGATGTAGTACCAAACTCATCTTCAGAAGAACACTTACTCTGCCAAAAGTATCAACAAAGCAAGGGTGAGTACAGGGTGTACTCCGCAAGACTTTTGGCTGGTGGAGTTGTTTTGCATAAAGCCATCTTTGTTTGTAAAACAAGAGGGAAAAGAAGCTCGTCTAATCAGAATATTTTAAAAGGGGATAAGAGAGCGATATCTCCGAAGTAACGATCACCATCTTTTGATATCCACCAAATCATCATGATATGAACCCTATCTAGGATCACCCCCCCGTACCCATGAGGAAGCATCCTTAAGCACACGTTGATCTGCCAAGTTTTACGATTAGGTTAAAGTTCCCTATGATCTTAGAATCTGGTCACAAGGCGTTCATAATCGTGAACACGGCTTTTCGAAAAGATTATTACCCTACAGGGGAGTACAACTTTACCCACACATACTAACCTTATCTTAATGCCACATTATTAGCCCTCTTCCTTGGAAGGCCGACAGAGGGTGGTTAGGCATGACCTTTACCTTGCTTTCGTCGAGACCACGAGTCACGCAATAAGTATGGTTCCGCCGTAATGGGTCAAATCCCGAAGCCGGTACTTAAAGATGTGAGACGAGGTTGGTTTACCAGGGAAGCTATCTACCCCAAGCAACCCGGTCCATGCTTCCCTACCTGTTATGAATGCACCTCCTTCACCACCTTCGAGAAGATCCAGAATGCATGTCGAATGGAACGCCTGATGTAGAGGTCCCAACCTTTAATAAGGTAGAGATCCCTGTGTTTACAATGCTAGTCCCTGGATCAATAGCTAGCATCCACAGTTAAGATGTAATATCAAGAAACAAAGGTCATAATACAACTTTATAACCAGGAATAAAATAATACATTACATCTTACATAGCTCATTTGGCTATCACATGACAATGTAGCAGAAATAACTATAGCATGGAGTCCTTCATCTTCAAAGTGCCACAGGCAATAATGTTGGTTGTAGACTTGTCATCCTATTCAACACACTTCACGAACATCAAACAAACCTGCAACGTTATAAGTTACAGCCACAAGGGTCAATACATTTGAATTGTATTGGCAAGCTTCACTACTATGTAGAAATAAGTGGAACCTATCAATATCTGCATATTTTGCTAAGTAGGGTTTAGGCTCATTTGCAGAAAGCAATATAGTTTTATCCTATCTTTTCAAAATAGTTTTGATCTTTTGAAAATCTTTCTGAACTCCTTGGAAAACTCCAAGTGCTTCTAATCCCTTGTTGACACCATCAAGTTTTACTTTGAGAAATTGGAATGTCGAGATCTTCCATAGCTTCAGGCCTTAGTTGCTCAGAATTGTCCGTAACCGGGGACACGGCTAAGTACTTAGAATTTGATCTTTTATAGAAGTTGTACACTTTACCCACATGACACAATCTCGTCTTGACGCCACCAGTGGCCGCTGGATAAGTACTCACCAAATGGAGTACCGACAGATCGAGAATGTGACAAAGTCTTTCCATAGAAGTCCTCCCAATACACAATGCTAGCTTGTCTACCAGGCACCAATGTAGGGATATATTTCCATACACAATTCTAGTTAACCTGAAGATGCCAATGCATGGGTCTTCCACTATGTAGTTGACTAAGCCAGAGCCCATTTAGCATGTGGCTGTACATGGAAGCCACTGTACGAGAAACATGTTCAATCTCTAAGTCCCTGGGTGGTTTCTTCTAGTGCACATACAAAAATATAGCCATATAAACATGGTTCCCTTTGTTGCCACCTTGTCCAAAAATTGAGTATCCACTTTCCACCCAGGTGGTTCATTTAGTACTTGTTTTATTATATAAAACATATATTTTTCCAACACTTCATATAATCATATCATGTATCCCATCCCAAATATATAGCAGGACTAAGCATACTACAACTACAATGTTTTCACTAAGGAAGATATAAGGATATCCTAATAGGATATAGCATAGCATAGAAATATAGTAGTCCTATCATGCATGCTACAAAAATCCACTAAGTTTAATGAAAATAGTAGGACATGGATGATAGTGTCACTTGCCTTTTTAGTAGAGAATAGTCGTTCACTCCTTGATCTTGCAAATATCACACTCTTCTAGCTTCACTACAATTCAATCAAGCAAACATATATTCAACTAGCATTCAAACAATTCACCACATAAAATAACAAAAAAAGGCAATGCATGCAAGCATGCAAAATATGGTTTTTTTTGGAATAGTGGTTTCTATTAGGCTCTAAACATTTTAAAGCTCCCATTGGTCATTTACAAAAGTGGTAAAATATTTAAATTCAAGTTGGTGAAAAAATGGCCATTTAAATCATTTTGTTTTGCTAGAAATGGTTTAAATCAAAGTAATAATTTGTAGGGTTAGCCAAATATATTCTTTAAACACAAATGTTAGTGTTTATATTTTAAGGGTTTAATATTAATCCATTTGCAAAAAGGTTCCACCTAAATTCTATTTTTAAATCAAACAATATTTTTATTTGCTAGAAATGATTTTAACAAGTAATAATTTACTAAGGTTCATCAAATATGTTTTCAAGTCCCAAAACTTGATGTTTAGGGTCAGAGAGTTTAAACCACATCATTTTCCAAAAGGTTTCACTTTAAAAACATTTTTAAACCATAATCAATATTTTTATTTAGCTAGAATTGATTTTATTCAAAGATTTACTTCCTAAGTGTCACCAAATATACTTTTAAATCTACAAGTTGGTTCTTAGGGTCAGTAGGTTCAGAAAAATCCATTTACAAAAGATTTTACCTTAAAAATTTTTTAGAACAAATTTTATATCCAAAATAGGCCTAAACAAGTTTCTATAAAAACAACCCATTTTCCTGAAGAAAAATACTAACAAAGTCCATGGTTGGAAAGGTTTTGTTCTCCTGATTCCAATGATATAAAATTTGCAAAATTTGGATTTTAAAAATTATGAATTTTGCAAGTTTGTATATCTAAAATTATGAATTTTGCAAGTTTGTATATCTAATAGATCAAAATTTCTGTTTTAAAACAAACTCTGGCCACGTGGCTTAATCTTATTGGTCGGTAACGGTTCGCTGGGATCGACTGATGCGGTGCGTTGGATCTACTTAAATCGCACGGCACACAGTGTCTGATACCGCTTCGCTTAGATCTAATCTGAGCCATGCGATGCAGATCTAGTGGCTACATTGCACCTGCCAGGAACTGGCGGTGCTCGACGGTGGCTGGCGGCGGCGTGGCTCAGGCGATGAGGTTGCCGATGAACCAGGAAGCACGTAAGAGGGAGAAGATGCTCACCAGACTCGCCGGGAAGCGCTGATGCTCGAGGTGGGGTCAGTTCGTCGAGGGGCGCTCGGGGGTAGCGGTGATTGCTCGTCGGAGATGGCGTCAGCGCCAGGTGCTTCTGTTCGTCGATGGGGGCTGGGCTACAGACCACCAGAAGGAAAAAAGGAAGGTGGCGTTAGACGCGGGCGAGTACAGAGATCACAAGAGCATCATCGAGAGGGACAAGGGCGGACGGAAACTACCTGGAGAGTTCGCCGGAGTTGAAGATGTTCTCGGTGGCGCTCGGGTGATGTCGAAGCCTAGATTCCAGCACGCGCGCGAGTGAGCTGAGGTTATGGGTAGGTGCGCCTAGCGATGGGGAATAATCCAGTGGGTGCCAGGGAGTGGGAGGTGGCCGGAGTTGCCGGCATTTTTCCGGAGTAGCTCGTCGGAGCAGAAAGTTTGCAGCGGCTAATTCAGACAGCCTGGTGACAGAGAGTGAACGACGTCTGGGGGAAATGAAGAGGGGGGAGAGACGTTTAAGGGCGCATCATTTCTGGCGACGATTACTCGTGCATTCATTCGAATTTACGAGGATTAAAACACGGCAGAAACGGCGAGTGCGAGGGGGAACGGCCGACGTGGGTGAAGAAGAAGAATTGGCAAGTGGGGTCGCGTTGTCTGTGAAAGAGAGAGGGTGCATGTGGGGGCCAGGCGTCAACGACTTTGCAGGTGCAGACACATGTGTGGAAAAACGGTTCGCGGGGAGGAAAGATGGGCTGCGCTGCTGGGCTGGACTGGGCCTGTTAGTGGGTTGGGTTTTCTTCATTTTTTTATACAGAATGTTTTTGTTTTTCTATTTATCTGTTTTGATTTTTATTTAAATAATTCAAACACTATTTGAATTCAAACCTCTACCAAACTTTGAGTAGATTTTAATACTGTTTATTAACATATTCTAAAATCCAATTAGAGTATTTCGTTTATTCTTTTAGGGCATAATGATTATTTAAAATAGGTCCCTGTCTTAATTCAAATAAGATTTTATTAATGTTTTCAAACTCTATTTAAATTCTAAATTTTACCAAATCTTTTTCAGTAGATTTTATTTAAAAATAATTCACTTTGAATTATAATTTAAAATACTTTAATATGTTTTAATGTTCATTTAAATTGGGAAATGTCTTTACTTAAATAAAAATGGATATTAATAAATCCCTATGATTTTATTTAAATAATTCTTTACTCTTTTTATTAAACAAAAATCTTTTATTTCAATTGTTTGGCCAAGATTTAATTTGGCTTTTTAAAGTAATCCTTATTTTTTTTCCTTGCTTATAAAATCCATATCTTTTTATTTAAAGATCCAAAAATGGTGATTCCAACTTTTATAATTTTATTCATTATTTGCTTATCTTTTAAATCCCTTTTCATTCAAAGTTTGTTCAAGATGGGTCTTTGATGTTTCCATTTGGAATCAAATTTTTTTCTTTTCACCCTAAATTTCAACACTTGTTTATTTTATTTTATTTATTTTTCACATTTCAAAATTTGGAAAATTTTGGGATGTGACAGGCTACCACCCTTAAAAGAAATCTTGTCCCGAGATTTGGGAAGGCTAGGGTTACAAGTTGGCTTGAAGATAACTAGGGTACTACCACCCTTAAAAGAAAGTCTTATAGGGTTACATTGATGGTTCACTCGACTATGGGTTCAATACTTGACATCCAAACAAGAAATCCTTATTTGACTCATCTGAGTTAACTAATTCCTGACATCCACATCCTCTATTTCTTCAAGGGTTCCATACATGTCAATGTGGTTCACATGTCCTTTCTGGGTCACATTGGAGTCATTTCCATTGGAGTTTCTAGCATCCTTTTTCGTTTTCTTCTCAGGACAGTCTGATGCATAGTGTCCAAGTTCCTTACAATTATAGCACTGCAACTGGCTAATGTCTTTCTTCCTGGAATTGCCATGTTGGTTCTGACCAAGGTCATCTCCATTATCGGTATCATTTCCCTTATTATCACTTCCATTGTTGTTGTGGTGATACTGATGTGGTTCAGAATCTTCATTGCTCTTTTTGACTGAACGCTTCTTTTGTGATGATCCTGAGTGATACTTGAGTTTATGCTTCCTCTTTCTTTTCTCAACTTGATTCATCTTGTTTTCCAAGATGGTGGCTTTGTCATAGAGTGATTGATAAGTTGGGACATAGGCAACAGACAGCTGCAGGTTCAACTCATCATTAAGTCCTTCGAGAAATTTATCTTTCCTCTTAGCATCCGTATCAACTTCATCCGGTGCATAGCGTGCCAGATTGTTGAATTCTTCAATGTACTCAGCCACACTGAGGTGACATTGTTTCATATTTTGAAATTCCTTTTTCTTCAAGTTCATCACTCCAGATGAGATGTGAGCTGTACGGAAACCATCCTCAAAAATAGCCTAAGTCACATCCTCAAGGGGAGTGGTGATCTGAAAGTTGTCCCACCATGTTGCTGCTGGCCCTTCAAGAAAAAATGCTGAAAACCAAACTTTTTCCTCGTCGGTGCAGCCAACAGCCACTAAGTCCTTGTTCACCGAATGTAACCAGTCATTGGCTACCATTGTATCAGTTGTTCTAGAGAACCTTGCAGGCCTCAGTTTCAGAAATCTGGTGAGCATGTCAAGTGCTAGAGGATTATTTTGATTGTTGTTGTTGTTGTTGTTGTTGTTGTTGTTGTTGTTGTTGTTGTTGTTGTTGTTGTTGTTATTTTGATTCTGATTTTTCACAAACTGCGTCATCATCTGCATCAGTTGAGCTTGAGCTGTCATCAACTGCTGCATCTCAGGAGTGACGTTATTGTTGTTGTTTTGGTTGGGGTTGGCACGATGGGGAGGCATCTGTTGGTTTAATAGGGATAAGTAATAATGGATGGGTCTAAAGAAGTTCTAACACACCACCCAAAAAAATCAACTTCAATCAAACAATCAACAAGCAACTAATCACATAACAACCTATGAGTTTAACTCATGAGTTGGAAGAAACAACAAGTTTTCTTGAAACAATCAACCTAGTATAGTCATACCTCATAGGTCAATATGATCCATACACTAACATGATATCCATGTTTTTGGTAGGCAATCTAATGTCTCTTGGTTCTCACTTGTAGTCCTTAGTAATGTCTAAGTTGAAGTCCTTAGTGAAATTGAAGTTGAAGTCATTGGTCATGGTGAAGGCTTTTTCCAGCAAGTTGAAAAGGAAGAGATGTAGAATCAAAACCAAAAAGGTTGAGGAAAGAGTTTACAAGATTATTTGTAAATAAGTTTTGGAACAAATACAACTCTTATTTTTCTAAGGGTTTTTGTCCAATCCTAGGGTTACAATCCTATAGGGAACACAGTGCTCTGATACCATCTGTAGAGGTACCAACCTTTGATAAGGTAGAGATCCCTATGTTTACAATGCTAGTCCCTGGATCAATAGCTAGCATCCACAGTTAGGATGTAATATCAAGAAACAAAGGTCATAATACAACTTTATAACCAGGAATAAAATAATTCATTACATCTTACATAGATCATTTGGCTATCACATTACAATGCAGCAGAAATAACTATAGCATGGAATCCTTCATCTTCAAAGTGCCACAGGCAATCATGTTGGTTGTAGACTTGTAATCCTATTCAACACACTTCACGAACATCAAACAAACCTGCAACATTATAATTTAAAGCCACAAGGGTCAATACATTTGAATTGTATTGGCAAGCTTCACTACTATGTAGAAATAAGTGGAACCTATCAATATATGCATATTTGCCTAAGTAGGGTATAGGCTCATTTGCAGAAAGCAATATAGTTTTATCCTATGTTTTCAAAATAGTTTTGATATTTTGAAAATCTTTCTGAACTCCTTGGAAAACTCCAAGTGCTTCTAGTCCCTTGTTGACACCATCAAGTTTTACTTTGAGAAATTGGAATGTCGAGATCTTCCATAGCTTCAGGCATTAGTTTCTTAGAATTTTCCATAACCGGGGACACGGCTAAGTACTTAGAATTTGATCTTTTACAGAAGTTGTACGCTTTACCCACATGACACAATCTCGTCTTGACGCCACCAGTGGCCACTGGATAAGTACTCACCAAATGGAGTACCGGCAGATCAAGAATGTGACAAAGTCTTTCCATAGAAGTCCTCCCAATACACAATGCTAGCTTGTCTACCAGGCACCAATGTAGGGATATATTTCCATACACAATTCTAGTTAACCTGAAGATGCCAATGCATGGGTCTTCCACTATGTAGTTGACTAAGCCAGAGCCCATTTAGCATGTGGCTGCACACGGAAGCCACTGTACGAGAAACATGTTCAATCTCTAAGTCCCTGGGTGGTTTCTTCTAGTGCACATACAAAAAGATAGCCATATAAACATGGTTCCATTTGTTGCCACCTTGTCCAAAAATTGAGTATCCACTTTCCACCCAGGTGGTTCATTGAGTACTTGTTTTAATATATAAAACATATATTTTTCCAACACTTCATATAATCATATCATGTATCCCATCCCAAATATATAGCAGGGCTAAGCATACTACAACTACAATGTTTTCACTAAGGAAGATATAAGGATATCCTAATAGGATATAGCATATCATAGAAATATAGTAGTCCTATCATGCATGCTACAAAAATCCACTAAGTTTAATGAAAATAATAGGACATGGATGATAGTGTCACCTGCCTTTTTAGTAGAGAATATTGGTTCACTCCTTGATCTTGCAAATATCACACTCTTCTAGATTCACTACAATTCAATCAAGCAAACATATATTCAACTAGCATTCAAACAATTCACCACATAAAATAACAAAAACAAGGCAATGCATGCAAGCATGCAAAATATGGTTTTATTTGGAATAGTGGTTTCTATTAGGCTCTAAACATTTTAAAGCTCCCATTGGTCATTTACAAAAGTGGTAAAACATTTAAATTCAAGTTGGTGAAAAAATGGCCATTTAAATCATTTTGTTTTGCTAGAAATGGTTTAAATCAAAGTAATAATTTGTAGGGTTAGCCAAATATATTCTTTAAACACAAATGTTAGTGTTTATGTTTTAAGGGTTTAATATTTCCATTTGCAAAAAGGTTCCATCTAAATTCCATTTTTAAATCAAACAATATTTTTATTTTCTAGAAATGTTTTTAACAAGTAATAATTTACTAAGGTTCATCAAATATGTTTTCAAGTCCAAAAACTTGATGTTTAGGGTCAGAGAGTTTAAACCACATCATTTTCCAAAAGGTTTCACTTTAAAAACATTTTTAAACCATAATCAATATTTTTATTTAGCTAGAATTGATTTTATTCAAAGATTTAATTCCTAAGTGTCACCAAATATACTTTTAAATCTACAAGTTGGTTCTTAGGGTCAGTAGGTTCAAAACAATCCATTTACAAAATATTTTACCTTAAAAACATTTTTAGAACAAATTTTATATCCAAAATAGGCCTAAACAAGTTTCTATAAAAACAACCCATTTTCCAGAAGCAAAATAATAACAATGTCCACAGTTGAAAAGGTTTTGTTCTCCTGATTCCAATGATATAAAATTTGCAAAATTTGGACGTGTGGATTAAAAATTATGAATTTTGCAAGTTTGTATATCTAATAGATCAAAAAATTTGTTTTAAAACAAACTCTGGCCACGTGGCTTAATCTTATTGGTCGGTAACGGTTCGCTGGGATCGACTGATGCGGTGCGTTGGATCCACTTAAATCGCATGGCACACAGTGTCTGATACCGCTTCGCTTAGATCTAATCTAAGCCATGCGATGCAGATCTAGTTGCTACATTGCACCTGCCAGGAACTGGCGGCGGCGCGGCTCAGGCGATGAGGTTGCCGATGAACCAGGAAGCACGGAAGAGGGAGAAGATTCTCACCAGACTCGCCGGGAAGCGCTGATGCTCGAGGTGGGGTCAGTTCGTCGAGGGGCGCTCGGGGGTAGCGGTGATTGCTCATCGGAGATGGCGTCGGCGCCAGGTGCTTCTGTTCGTCGATGGGGGCAGGGATACAGACCACCAGAAGGAAAAAGGAAGGTGGCGTTAGACGCAGGCGAGTGCAGAGATCACAAGAGCATCATCAAGAGGGACAGGGGCGGACGGAAACTACCTGGAGAGTTCGCCGGAGTTGAAGATGTTCTCGGTGGCGCTCGGGTGATGTCGAAGCCTAGCTTCCAGCACGCGCGCGAGTGAGCTGAGGTTATGGGTATGTGCGCCTAGCGATGGGGAATAATCCAGTGGGTGCCAGGGAGTGGGAGGTGGCCGGAGTTGCCGGGATTTTTCCGGAGTAGCTCGTCGGAGCAGAAAGTTTGCAGCAGCTAATTCAGACAGCCTGGTGGCAGAGAGTGAACGACGTCTGGGGGAAATGAAGAGGGGGGAGAGACATTTAAGGGCGCGTCATTTCTGGCGATGATTACTCATGCATTCATTCGAATTTACGAGGATTAAAACACGGCAGAAACAGCGAGTGCGAGGGGGAACGGCCGACGTGGGTGAAGAAGAAGAATTGGCAAGTGGGGTCGCGTTGTCTGTGAAAGAGAGAGGGTGCGTGTGGAGGCCAGGCGTCAGCGACTTTGCAGGTGCAGACACATGTGTGGAAAAACGGTTCGCGGGGAGGAAAGATGGGTTGCGCTGCTGGGCTGGACTGGGCCTATTAGTGGGTTGGGTTTTCTTCATTTTTTTATACAGAATGTTTTTCTTTTTCCATTTATCTGTTTTGATTTTTATTTAAATAATTCAAACACTATTTGAATTCAAACCTCTACCAAACTTTGAGTAGATTTTAATACTGTTTATTAACATATTCTAAAATCCAATTAGAGTATTTCGTTTATTCTTTTAGGGCATAATGATTATTTAAAATAGGTCCCTGTCTTAATTCAAATAAGATTTTATTAATATTTTCAAACTCTATTTAAATTCTAAATTTTACCAAATCTTTTTCAGTAGATTTTATTTAAAAATAATTCACTTTGAATTATAATTTAAAATACTTTAATATGTTTTAATGTTCATTTAAATTGGGAAATGTCTTTACTTAAATAAAAATGGATATTAATAAATCCCTATGATTTTATTTAAATAATTCTTTACTCTTTTTATTAAACAAAAATCTTTTATTTCAATTGTTTGGCCAAGATTTAATTTGGCTTTTTAAAGTAATCCTTATTTTTTTTCCTTGCTTATAAAATCCATATCTTTTTATTTAAAGATCCAAAAATGGTGATTCCAACTTTTATAATTTTATTCATTATTTGCTTATCTTTTAAATCCCTTTTCATTCAAAGTTTGTTCAAGATGGGTCTTTGATGTTTCCATTTGGAATCAATTTTTTTTCTTTTCACCCTAAATTTCAACACTTGTTTATTTTATTTTATTTATTTTTCACATTTCAAAATTTGGAAAATTTTGGGATGTGACAGGCTACCACCCTTAAAAGAAATCTTGTCCCGAGATTTGGGAAGGCTAGGGTTACAAGTTGGCTTGAAGACAACTAGGGTACTACCACCCTTAAAAGAAAGTCTTATCGGGTTACATTGATGGTTCACTCGACTATGGGTTCAATACTTGATATCCAAACAAGAAATCCTTATTTGACTCATCTGAGTTAACTAATTCCTGACATCCACATCCTCTATTTCTTCAAGGGTTCCATACATGTCAATGTGGTTCACATGTCCTTTCTGGGTCACATTGGAGTCATTTCCATTGGAGTTTCTAGCATCCTTTTTCGTTTTCTTCTCAGGACAGTCTGATGCATAGTGTCCAAGTTCCTTACAATTATAGCACTCCAACTGGCTAATGTCTTTCTTCCTGGAATTGCCATGTTGGTTCTGACCAAGGTCATCTCCATTATCGGTATCATTTCCATTATTATCACTTCCATTGTTGTTGTGGTGATACTGATGTGGTTCAGAATCTTCATTGCTCTTTTTGAATGAACGCTTCTTTTGTGATGATCCTGAGTGATACTTGAGTTTATGCTTCCTCTTTCTTTTCTCAACTTGATTCATCTTGTTTTCCAAGATGGTGGCTTTGTCACAAAGTGATTGATAAGTTGGGACATAGGCAACAGACAGCTGCAGGTTCAACTCATCATTAAGTCCTTCGAGAAATTTATCTTTCCTCTTAGCATCCGTATCAACTTCATCCGGTGCATAGCGTGCTAGATTGTTGAATTCTTCAATGTACTCAGCCACACTGAGGTGACACTGTTTCAGATTGTGAAATTACTTTTTCTTCAAGTTCATCACTCCAGATGAGATGTGAGCTGTACGGAAACCATCCTCAAAAATACCCTAAGTCACATCCTCAAGGGGAGTGGTGATCTGAAAGTTGTCCCACCATGTTGCTGCTGGCCCTTCAAGAAAAAATGCTGCAAACCTAACTTTTTCCTTGTCGGTGCAGCCAACAGCCACTAAGTCCTTGTTCACCGAATGTAACCAGTCATTGGCTGCCATTGTATCAGTTGTTCTAGAGAACCTTGCAGGCCTCAGTTTCAGAAATCTGGTGAGCATGTCAAGTGCTAGAGGATTATTTTGATTGTTGTTGTTGTTGTTGTTGTTGTTGTTGTTGTTGTTGTTGTTGTTGTTGTTGTTGTTGTTGTTGTTATTTTGATTCTGATTTTTCACAAACTGCGTCATCATCTGCATCAGTTGAGCTTGAGCTGTCATCAACTGCTGCATCTCAGGAGTGACGTTATTGTTGTTGTTTTGGTTGGGGTTGGCACGATGGGGAGGCATCTGTTGGTTTAATAGGGATAAGTAATAATGGATGGGTCTAAAGAAGTTCTAACACACCACCCAAAAAAATCAACTTCAATCAAACAATCAACAAGCAACTAATCACATAACAACCTATGAGTTTAACTCATGAGTTGGAAGAAACAACAAGTTTTCTTGAAACAATCAACCTAGTATAGTCATACCTCATAGGTCAATATGATCCATACACTAACATGATATCCATGTTTTTGGTAGGCAATCTAATGTCTCTTGGTTCTCACTTGTAGTCCTTAGTAATGTCTAAGTTGAAGTCCTTGGTGAAATTGAAGTTGAAGTCATTGGTCATGGTGAAGGCTTTTTCCAGCAAGTTGAAAAGGAAGATATGTAGAATCAAAACCAAAAAGGTTGAGGAAAGAGTTTACAAGATTATTTGTAAATAAGTTTTGGAACAAATACAACTCTTATTTTTCTAAGGGGTTTTGTCCAATCCTAGGGTTACAATCCTATAGGCAACACAGTGCTCTGATACCATCTATAGAGGTAACAACCTTTGATAAGGTTGAGATCCCTATGTTTACAATGCTAGTCCCTGGATCAATAGCTAGCATCCCAAGTTAAGATGTAATATCAAGAAACAAAGGTCATAATACAACTTTATAACTAGGAATAAAATAATTCATTACATCTTACATAGCTCATTTGGCTATCACATTACAATGCAGCAGAAATAACTATAGCATGGAGTCCTTCATCTTCAAATTGCCATAGGAAATCATGTTGGTTGTAGACTTGTAATCCTATTCAACACACTTCACGAACATCAAACAAACCTGCAACGTTATAATTTAAAGCCACAAGGGTCAATACATTTGAATTGTATTGGCAAGCTTCACTACTATGTAGAAATAAGTGGAACCTATCAATATATGCATATTTGCCTAAGTAGGGTATAGGCTCATTTGCAGAAAGCAATATAGTTTTATCCTATGTTTTCAAAATAGTCTTGATATTTTGAAGATCTTTCTGAACTCCTTGGAAAACTCCAAGTTCTTCTAGTCCCTTGTTGACACCATCAAGTTTTACTTTGAGAAATTGGAATGTCGAGATCTTCCATAGCTTCAGGCATTAGTTTCTTAGAATTTTCCGTAATCGGGGACACGGCTAAGTACTTAGACTTTTATCTTTTACAGAAGTTGTACACTTTACCCACATGACACAATCTCGTCTTGACGCCACCAGTGGCCGCTGGATAAGTACTCACCAAATGGAGTACCAGCAGATCAAGAATGTGACAAAGTCTTTCCATAGAAGTCCTCCCAATACACAATGCTAGCTTGTCTACCAGGCACCAATGTAGGGATATATTTCCATACACAATTCTAGTTAACCTGAAGATGCCAATGCATGGGTCTTCCACTATGTAGTTGACTAAGCCAGAGCCCATTTAGCATGTGGCTATACACGGAAGCCACTGTACGAGAAACATGTTCAATCTCTAAGTCCCTGGGTGGTTTCTTCTAGTGCACATACAAAAAGATAGCCATATAAACATGGTTCCCTTTGTTGCCACCTTGTCCAAAAATTGAGTATCCACTTTCCACCCAGGTGGTTCATTGAGTACTTGTTTTATTATATAAAACATATATTTTTCCAACACTTCATATAATCATATCATGTATCCCATCCCAAATATATAGCAGGGCTAAGCATACTACAACTACAATGTTTTCACTAAGGAAGATATAAGGATATCCTAATAGGATATAGCATAGCATAGAAATATAGTAGTCCTATCATGCATGCTACAAAAATCCACTAAGTTTAATGAAAATAGTAGGACATGGATGATAGTGTCACTTGCCTTTTTAGTAGAGAATATTGGTTCACTCCTTGATCTTGCAAATATCACACTCTTCTAGCTTCACTACAATTCAATCAAGAAAACATATATTCAACTAGCATTCAAACAATTCACCACATAAAATAACAAAAACAAGGCAATGCATGCAAGCATGCAAAATATGGTTTTATTTGGAATAGTGGTTTCTATTAGGCTCTAAACATTTTAAAGCTCCCATTGGTCATTTACAAAAGTGGTAAAACATTTAAATTCAAGTTGGTGAAAAAATGGCCATTTAAATCATTTTGTTTTGCTAGAAATGGTTTAAATCAAAGTAATAATTTGTAGGGTTAGCCAAATATATTCTTTAAACACAAATGTTAGTGTTTATGTTTTAAGGGTTTAATATTAATCCATTTGCAAAAAGGTTCCACCTAAATTCCATTTTTAAATCAAACAATATTTTTATTTGCTAGAAATGTTTTTAACAAGTAATAATTTACTAAGGTTCATCAAATATGTTTTCAAGTCCCAAAACTTGATGTTTAGGGTCAGAGAGTTTAAACCACATCATTTTCCAAAAGGTTTCACTTTAAAAACATTTTTAAACCATAATCAATATTTTTATTTAGCTAGATTTGCTTTTATTCAAAGATTTAATTCCTAAATGTCACCAAATATACTTTTAAATCTACAAGTTGGTTCTTAGGATCAGTAGGTTCAAAAAAATCCATTTACAAAAGATTTTACCTTAAAAAAAATTTAGAACAAATTTTATATCCAAAATAGGCCTAAACAAGTTTCTGTAAAAACGACCCATTTTCCAGAAGAAAAATACTAAACAAAGTCCATGGTTGGAAAGGTTTTGTTCTCCTAATTCCAATGATATAAAATTTGCAAAATTTGGACGTGTGGATTAAAATTTATGAATTTTGCAATTTTGTATATCTAATAGATCAAAATTTCTGTTTTAAAACAAACTCTGGCCACGTGGCTTAACCTTATTGGTCGGTAATGGTTCGCTGGGATCGACTGATGCGGTGCGTTGGATCTGCTTAAATCGCACGGCACACAACGTCTGATACCGCTCCACTTAGATCTAATCTGAGCCATGCGATGCAGATCTAATGGCTACATTGCACCTTCCAGGAACTGGCGGCGCTCGACGGTGGCTAGCGGCGGCGCGGCTCAGGCGATGAGGTTGTCGATGAACCAGGAAGCGCGGAAGAAGGAGAAGATGCTCACCAGACTTTCCGGGAAGCGCTGATGCTCGAGGTGGGGTCAGTTCATCGAGGGGCGCTCGGGGGTAGCGGTGATTGCTCGTCGGAGACGGCGTCGGCGCCAGGTGCTTCTGTTCGTCGACGGGGGCGCGGCTACAGAACACCAGAAGGCAAAAGGAAGGTGGCGTTAGACGCGGGCGAGTGCGGAGATCACAAGAGCATCATCGAGAAGGACATGGGCGGACAGAAACTACCTGGAGAGTTCGCCGGAGTTGAAGATGTTCTCGGTGGCGCTCGGGTGATGTCGAAGCCGAGCTTCCAGCACGAGCGCGGGTGAGCTGAGGTTATGGGTAGGTGCGCCTGGCGATGGGGAATAATCCAGTGGGTGCCAGGGAGTGGGAGGTGGCCGGAGTTGCCGAGATTTTGCCGGAGTAGCTCGTCGAAACAGAAAGTTTGCAGCGGCTAATTCAGGCAGCCTGGTGGCAGAGAGTGAACGACGTCTGGGGGAAATGAAGAGGGGGGGCGAGGAGTTTAAGGGCGCGTCATTGCTGGCGACGATAAATCGTGCATTCATTCGAATTTACGAGGATTAAAACACGACATAAACGACGAGTGCGAGGGGGAACGACCGACACGGGTGAAGAAGAAGAACTGGCAAGTAGGGTCGCTTTGTCTGTAACAGAGAGAGGGTGCGTGTGGGGGCCAGGCGTCAGCGACTTTGCGGGTGCGGACGTGTGTGAGGAAAAATGGTTCGCGGGGAGGAAAGATGGGTTGCGCTGCTGGGCTGGACTAGGACTGTTAGTGGGTTGGGTTCGCTTCATTTTTTTATACAGAATGTTTTTCTTTTTCTATTTATCTGTTTTGATTTTTATTCAAATAATTCAAACACTATTTGAATTCAAACCTCTACCAAACTTTGAGTAGATTTTAATACTGTTTATTAACATATTCTAAAATCCAATTTATAGTATTTCTTTTATTCTTTTAGGGCATAATAATTATTTAAAATAGGTCCTTGTCTTAATTCAAATAAGATTTTATTAATGTTTTCAAACTCTATTTAAATTCTTAATTTTACCAAATCATTTTTAGTAGGTTTTATTTAAAAATAATTCACTTTGAATTATAATTTAAAATACTTTAATATGTTTTAGTTTTCATTTAAATTGGGAAAATTCTTTACTTAAATAAAAATGGATATTAATAAATCCCTATGATTTTATTTAAATAATCCTTTACTCTTTTTATTAAACAAAAATCTTTTATTTCAATTGTTTGGCCAAGATTTAATTTGTCCTTTTAAAGTAATCCTTATTTATTTATTTATTTATTTATTTATTTATTTATTTATTTATTTCTTCCTTGCTTATAACATCCATATCTTTTTATTTAAAGATCCAAAAATGGTGATTCCTACTTTTATAATTTTATTCATTATTTTTTATCTTTTAAATCCCTTTTCATTCAAAGTTTGTTCAAGATGTGTCTTTGATGTTTCCATTTGGAATCAAAAAAAATTCTTTTCACCCTAAATTTCAACACTTGTTTATTTTGTTTATTAATTTTTCACATTTCAAAATTTGGAAATTTTTGGGATGTGACACCTGAGCTATGTGACTCATGGAATCTACTAGGCAAGTTAGTTGCTCGTGAGGTTTTCCAGGCCCCGTGTGGTTGTACGCTCGTCTTGGTTCCAAAGGCAAGAACTCGGTTCCTAGTGGTGGGGAGTATGGGACTAGAAAAACCGAATCCCACAGTGGCCTCCCATACAATCCTTAGCATGTTTAACTTATATCACCTATGATATCATCTCATCACGTTATCCTGTCATACTAGATTATCTGCATCTGATACATCATGTGGATGAACCAGACTCAACAGCTATGCATTGCTAAGCAGGACACAGATAAAGGCTTTAGCAGTGCACACAAGCCAAACCCAGTTATGCTAGGAGCAGTGGATCAGGTAATATAAGCTCAAAGGGAGTAATGCAACAGATAGGATACTCTATCTATCGATAAAAGACCACATTGGAATCGTATGCATCATGGGAGGAATTGAAATGATTTCAAAATCAAAGGATTATATCATGGTGGGGCTATGCTTGCCTTTGCCAGTTGATAACGAATAAGCAGATCTTTGGAGCCTTGTACTTGACTTGATTATAGTTGGTCAAGTAATGTTTGTCGATCTTCGATGGTCTTGATCTCGGTCTTCAATCTCAATCTCGATATCGTATTCTATCGGAAGAACCAAACACCGGAAAGAAATAGAAACAATCAACACATGGTATTGGTGCAATGCTCAAGAAAGTATGATGATATGACAAGTTAAATTGTATTGAATTGAAACCCTAAAACATGCTCCACAGTTTAATCGGGGTTCCGAGGGTGAAAACCCTAACCCGGGGAAACACCGGATATATATGAGAGGGGTTGATTAGTTCTCTAATTAAACTTGTCATTTAAGTTGATTAACAATTCATGATTATAACTTAAATAGACAGGTTTCATTTTTCTGAACATTTTGATATATTATTTGTATTTTTATGACTTATAAATAATTAGATATGAATTTTACAAGTTTTATTCAATTTCTGGATTTATCAAACCATATTAAAAAAGTTTACTTCGTCATCACGATGTCAGCATAGGTCCTGGGTGTTTTTCTCACCGGGGCAGAGGCTAGCCACTAAGGCTGGCAGGTGGGGCCGAGGCCACGTTGGATGCCACCTTGGCAGTCAATGGTTAGCAGACTCCACGGGCATGTCACCATGACGTCGTGGTGATGTCACCGCCGTGTCCACGTCGGACGGTGGTCACCGGCGACACCACGACGCACTCCAGCAAGCGCGAGTGGCTGGGTTCAAATGAGCGCAGCGCGAGGGACCTAGCTACGGCGGCGCCGCTCCTATTTGGTAACCGGAGCTACGTCTACGGCGAGGTCTGGCGGTGGTCGACGGTGGCGCGCGATGTGAGCTCTATCTAGAGTGAGGGTGAGAGGGAAAAGAGGTCGGGGAGAACCGCGTGCTCACCCTGGTGCTCATGGTCGTGACAGGGAGGCGTGGGGAGGTCTTGAACAGCGTCAATGGCGACGGTGGAGCTCGAATAGAGTCGAGGAAGACGGCGATGTAGCAGCCGATTCAGGGCTCCTGGGCACGATTCCGACGGCAGGGAGACGCGGTGTAGCTCGGCGGAGCTCGCAGCGGTCTCAGATAGGCGATGGGAGGCCAGATTCGGCGACGCGACGCGGTGACGGTACGACTAGGGTTTTGGCCAAGCTCAGAAACAAGAGAGAGAGGTCTCCGGGGAGGGGGAATAATGGATAGGGGAGCGAGGGCGACGTCGTGACGACCTTATCCTCCTCCCAAGCTCGACGGACGGCGAGGATCAGGCGGCAGGATCAACGGCGGTGGCACTGGCACGCAGATGCTTACGCTCGCGAGGAATACGACGAACGCGGGAGCGAAGCGGTACTGGGCTGGGGATGGGCCATGCTGGGCTGGCTACGGCTGCTGGAGGCACGCACTAGGCGACAAGGAGAGAGGAAGAAGGAATGGGCCGGCCTGGGCTACAGCCTGGTTTGCTGCTCTATTTTTTTAGCGAAACCCTTTTTCTTTTTAGTTTTATTATTTCTTTCTTTTGCAAACCCATTTCAAATCTGTTTTAAATGATTTTAAAACACAAGAGGCTTTTATAAAATATGTAAAATATTTATGAGCCCTTGTAATCCATTTGGGCTCCAATTATTTTTGTACTTTTCAAATTCAAACCATTTTGAATGGATTTCAAGAGAGGGGAAAAACTAGGGTTTTAGAGTTTGCTTTATTTCTTCAATACATGCATTTTAAGAATGATGCACAAACAAACCCTAAATAGTATTTAGCTAAGACTGGGGTGTTACACATCGCATCCCCAAACTTTAAGAAATGACAGCTTAGGTTTGTTTCCAAACCATAATTCATATGGTATCTTTTCAAGGAATTTAGATGGTGCCCGATTTAAAGTGAATGCAGCAGTTTCTAGTGCATAACCCCAAAATGACAATGACAAGTCCGTTAGAGACATCATAGATCGAACCATATCCAATAAAGTACGATTACGACGTTCCGACACACCATTTCACTGTGGTGTTCCGACAGGTGTGAGTTGTGAAACAATTCCACACTCTTTCATATGAGTGCTAAACTTGTAACTTAGATACTCACCTCCACGGTCGGACTGTAGAAATTTGATCTTTCTATTATGATGATTTTCCACTTCATTCTGAAATTCCTTGAACTTTTCAAAGGTTCCAGAATTGTGTTTCATCAAGTAGATATAACCGTATCTACTCAATCATCCGTGAAAGTAACAAAATAACGATATCCACCTCGCGCCGACACACTCATTGGACCACATACATCAGAATGTATGATTTCCAATAAAACTGTCACCCGTTCCATTGAACCATCTTTCCCATAAGGCATGGATCCCATGTATCAAATGATTCAAAATCAAGTGATTCCAAAAGTCCATCCGAATGGAGCTTCTTCATGCGTTTAACGCCAATATGACCTAGACGGCAGTGCCACATATATGCGGATATATCATCATTAAGTTTAATCCTTTTATCATCAACATTATGAATATGTGTATCACTATTATCGAGATCCAACAGAAATAAACCATTCATCGTCGGTGCATGACCATAAAAGATTTTATTCATATAAATAGAACAACCATTGTTCTCGGATTTAAATGAATAACCACTTCGCATCAAACATGATCCAGATACAATGTTCATGCTCAGTGCAGGCACCGGATAACAATTATTCAAGTTTATTACTAATACCGACGGTAATTGGAGAGGTAGCATTCCGATGGCGATCACATCAACACTTGATCCATTGTCGACACGCATCTTGACCTCACTCCTTGCTAGCCGTCGCTTGTTTCGCAGCCCCTGATTCGAGTTACAAATATTAGCAACTGAACCGGTATCAAATACGCAGGTGCTACTGCGAGTACTAGTCAAGTACACATCAATAACATGTATATCATATATACCTTTGTTTGCCTTGCCGGCCTTCTTGTTTGCAAAATACTTGGGGCAGTTGCGCTTCCAGTGGCCAGTCCCCTTACAATAATAGCAATCGGTATCAGACACATGTCCGAGATTCGATCATCGGTATCTCCATACCTAGTTTGATCTCGTTACTGACATGCACTCTTTTCTCGTTCCCGTGATATAACATTATAGTGATCAAATAACTTGCTTGCAAGCTAACCAATGTGATATCACCGAGAGGGCCAAGAGTATATCTATCTGTCATCGGGATGAAAAAATTCCACTCTTGATCCATGGGCCTCAACATAGCACTTTAGTAGTTCTGAATCCATCTTTATAATCACCTAGTTACGGTGTGACGTTTGATGTTATCAAGAAACTCTTCTGGTGTTAGTGATTGACATGATCTCATGGTCTAAGGATTAGGATCACTTTGTAAGTTGTTATAGCAATATAAACTCAATGACTTTGATCGTAATGCTATACTTCAGATGAATGTTCATCACACCCTTACACTAATGTTGTGATCTCGTTATTAACAACATCCAATGTCTATGATCAGGAAATTTTGATCATCTTGTTAATCAACGAGCTAGTTTATGAGAGAGGCATAACTAGGAACTTTCTGTTTGTTTATTAAACACACATGTATTAATGTTTCCGTATTAATACAATTATAGCATGCAAAATAAACATCTATCATATACTTGGAATACACATAATAAACACTTTATTATTGCCTCTTAGGGCATATTCCCTTCAATAGGGACTTAGCTTTTATTCATATAGTAACGAGGAGGTACATTGTTCGGCTGAGTAGCCTTGGTTGAGTAGCCTTATTGAAAGTAAAAAGATAGCTAGGGGTAAAAGCATCGCAGTTTTGCGACGTTCCATTGGTTGGAGTATGCGACTCCTGACTTGACGTCCTTGAGGCGATAGGCGCCACCTGGGATGACTTCGGTGACGATGTATGGTCCCTCCAGGGTGACTCGAGCTTCTTCGACCGCTTTTGCTTGAGTCGCGGGATGAGGTCTCCTTCGACGAAGGACCTTGGGCGGCCGGCGGCTGTGGTAGTTGCGAAGGCTCTGCTGGTAGACCGCTGAGCGAGCCGTGGTGATGTCGTGTGCTTCGTCGAGTATGTCGACGGCGTCTTCGAGTGCAACCGATGATTCGGCTTCGCTATAGGATACGACCCGTGGGGCATTATGGCGTACTTCTGTAGGTAGCACAGCTTCGGCTCTGTGCACCATGAAGAATGGGGTGTAGCTAGTTGAGCTGTTTGGCGTTGTACGCAGGCTCCAGAGGACGGAGGGTAGCTCTTCTGTCCAGGCTCTCACGAGTCGTTCGAGTGGGCTGAGTAGGCATTTCTTGATGCCACGGCCTACGAGACCATTGGCCTTTTCGACCTGCCCGTTGGTCCGTGGGTGCTCCACGGAGGCGTATGATATGTTGATGCTAAGGCCTTCACAGAAGTCCTGGAATTCTTTGGAGATGAAGTTCGACCCGTTGTCTGTGATGATGCTGTGCGGCACGCCGAACTTGTAGACTATGGACTCGAAGAACTTGACGGCCGTTTTGCCTTTTTGGTTGGTGACAGGCATGGCCTTGATCCACTTGGTGAACTTGTCGACTGTGACCAGGAGGTAGACGTGGCCTCCTTTCGAAGATTTGGGCAGTTTGCCGATCATGTCAAGGCCCCATTGGGCGAAGGGCCAAGCCAAGGGTATGTGCCTAAGCTCTGACCCTGGTGCGTGTGGCTTGTCTTCAAACCTATGGCAGCCATTGCACCTCTGGACTATGTCCTTGGCATCGTTCATGGCCGTTGGCCAGTAGAATCCAGCTCGTAAGGCTTTGGCGATGAGGGTGCGGCTGCCTGCATGATAGCTGCAGATGCCCTCGTGGATGTCTTGGAGGATGTTTTTGCCTTCACCGATGGTGACGCACCGCTGGAGTACACCCAAAATGTTGCGCTTGTATAGCTCGCCATTGATGATGGTGAAGGCCTTGGACCGGCGAGATATGCGCCGGGCATCTGTCGGGTCATCACGCAGTTCTCTGTTTATCAGGTACCGAAGGTACGGCTGCATCCATGTTTATTCGATTGCCATGACGTGCATCCGGCTGACCAACTCGACCTCCGTGTCGAGCTTTTCGGGTCCTTCTTGTCCTTCGGATAGCGCAGCCCCCGAGTGCTCAGCTTCTTCGGGTGATCCCTTAGGGAATTTCCTTTTGATAGAGGGTACGCCGATTTGTTCGAGGAACACACCTGGTGGTACCCATGCGCAGGTGGATCCGATGTTGGCGAGTCTATCGGCCTCCTCGTTGCTTTCCCTTCCCACGTGGCGAAGCTCGTAGCCGTCAAAGTCTCCTTCGAGTGAGTTATAGAGCGTGCGGTACGCGAACATGTTGGCGGCGTGGGCATCGCACTCGTTCATCGTCTGTTGGACGACGAGGTTCGAGTCACCGTAGATGACTAGGCGTGTTGCGCCACAGATCTTTGCCATCCTCATGCCATGGATGAGGGCCTCGTATTCGGCCTCGTTGTTGGAGGTGCGAAATTTCATCCGAAGGACGTATTTCATCTTTTCACCTTGCGGGGACGTCAGTATGACGCCAGCTCCTGCTCCAGCCTCGCGCTTGGACCCGTCAAAGTGCATTGTCCATGACCGCATCATGTCCGGGGTGTCTAGTAGCTGGAGCTCCATCTAGTGAACTAGGAAGTCAGGGAGGACCTGAGATTTGATTGCCTTGCTCCGCTCGTAGACTATGTCTAGAGGGGATAGCTCGATGCCCCACAAGGCTACGCGACCCATGGCTTCGGGGTTGTTCAGGATGTTGGAGAGTGGCACCTTGTTGATGACCATTATCTGATGCTCCTGGAAATAGTGGCTCAGCCGACGAGCCGTCATGAACACGCCGTAGGCGAGCTTTTGGTAGTGAGGGTACCTATGTTTTTTTGGCATCAGTACCTCGCTGAGGTAGTAAATTGGGCGTTGGACCCCATGGGTCTTGCCTTCTTCGGGTCGTTCGACCATGAGTACGGTGCTTACCACCTGGAGCGTGGCTGCTATGTATAGCAGCAGAGGCTCGTGTTCCTTTGGCGTGACCAGGACAAGCGAGGTGGAGAGCAGTCGCTTCAGATCTTTGAATGTGTCTTCTGCTTCGGGTGTCCACTCGAATTTGTCTGCTTTGCGTAGCAGCTGGTAGAAAGGCAGGGCCTTCTCACCCATGCGGCTGATGAATCTGCTCAGCACCACGATGCATCCAGCTAGCTGCTGGACACCTTTGATGTTCTTTGGCTTTTCCATGGTCAGTATGGCCCGGATTTTCTTCGGGTTCGCCTCGATTCCTCGCTGGGAGATGAAGTAGCCAAGTAATTGGCTAGATGGGACGCCGAAGGCGCACTTTTCTGGATTCAGCTTGATCTTGTAGTGATCAAGGTTATCGAATGTCTCGCGGAGATCGTCGATTAATGTCTTAGCTTCCCTTGTCTTGATGACTATGTCGTCGACATAGACTTGTATATTTCGACCGATCTGGTTTTTCAGACACGCCTGCATGCACCGCTGGTACGTGGCACCTGCATTCTTCAGCCCGAAGGGATGGTGTTGTAGCAGAACACTCCGAACGGCGTGATGAGCACCGTTTTCTCCTGATCTTCGACCTTCAGTCGAATCTGCTTGTAGCCTGAGTAGGCGTCGAGGAAGGAGAGTTTCTCGCAACCTGCAGTTAAATCGATGATCTGATCGATCTGTGGTAGAGGGAAGTGATTCTTGGGGAAGTGCCTGTTGAGCGACGTGAAGTCCACGCACATCCGCAGGATGTCCGTATCCTTTTTAGGGACCAGTACAGTGTTGGCTAGCCATTCTCTCTCCTTGATCTCCCGGATGAAGTCGACATCAAGCAGTCTGTTGACTTCAACCCCGACGGCTTCGGCCCATGGCTCGGACAATCATCGGATGGATTGTTTGACGGGCTTGGCATCCGGAAACACATTGAGTGCATGCTCAGCGAATTCCCTGGTAACTCCTGGCATGTCCGCAGGACACCAGGTGAAGATTTCCCAGCGCTCACGGAGGAATTCGACGAGCGCGCTTTCCTATGCGGGGCTGAAGTCGTTGGCGATCAGCACCGTCTTGGAGGCATCCGTTGGGTGGACCTACACCTTTTTCTTGTTGACTTTGGAGTCGAACGCCATGTCAGGTGTGTTTTGCCTGGAGAGTGGGGGTGCCCCGTTGTCTGTCACCTCTCAAAGCCTCGTAAGCTCCTCCTGCATACCGAATGACTGGGAGATTCTGTTGAAATCTCTGTCGCAGTGGTCAGATCAGGTGAAGCTGCCCTGGACCGTGATGACGCCCCTAGGTCCTGGCATCTTGAGTAGCAGGTACACATAGTGCGGTACTGCCAGGAATCTTGTGAATGCGACGCGCCCGAGGATGGTGTGGTATTGTGATGGCCAGTCCACCACTTCGAACTCTAGACACTCACATCGAAAATTGCTGGGCATGCCAAAGATGACGTTGAGACATATCTTTCCCAGGGGGTATATGCCCTTCCCTAGGACGATGCCGTGGAATGTTGTGTCGGATTGTTCCAGGCTGCACAGCGAGATCACATTGCTGCTAGGGTGCTAGCGAACATCAGGTTGATGCCACTGCCGCCGTCCATGAAGACGCGGCTCATTTCTAACCCTCCGATCTGTGCCTCAAGCACCAGGGAAGCATGACCTGGGCGAGGGATCTAGCGGGGGTGATCCGAACGACCGAATCTTTCGATATTTGGTTCATACCCCACATTATGGTCTTTGGTATGCTCGAGGTTCAACATTTGCGCTTTGTGGATACACGGACTCGGATTGGGTTGGTGATAAGGATGATAGGAAATCAACATCCGGGGCTTGCCAATTCCTTGGTAGGTCCTTGGTATGTTGGTCTTCTAAGAAGCAAAATTGTATATCTCTCTCCACCGCCTAAGCCGAGTATGTGGCTACTGCTAGTGCTTGCACTCAATTGCTATGGATGAGGCAAACTTTAAAGGAATATGGTGTCCATTGTGACAAAGTTCCTCTTCTATGTGACAATGAAAGTGCCATCAAGATTGCCTACAACCCGGTGGATCACACAAGGACAAAGCATATTGAGATCCGTCATCATTTCATTAGGGATCATGTTGCTCGAGGTGATATTGAGCTATCATATGTGCCAACAAAAGACCAACTTGCCGACATCTTCACGAAGCCACTTTATGAAGCAAGGTTTTTCTATTTGAGGAATGAACTAAATATCATAGATTCAAGGAGCTTGACTTGATTATCTTGCATACTCACCTATGAACTGACCCTTATTTGGTTTAGGTGTAGGCATGGAGATAGGGGGAGTGCGGTTCTAATTGATTGGACTATCCCTGCCCCCATTATGCCCAAAGCAATCAAAATCATTCCTTTTAATATCATTTTGTGATATGTGAGCTTAAATGATGAGTTTCGGTAATGGACCCAAGATATATCTTCGTGGTGCCAAGTTGAGTATACTCAAATATGGTGGCCTAGGCCACCGCCCTCTCACATTCGAGAGGTTGGTTCTTACTCGTGTTTGTCATTTGTTGGTCCGTGTCTTTTTGGATCTTTCTTGAACATCTTTGTGAATTCCTATGACTCTTATTGATTTTTCACAAATTGATATCATACCCAAGGCCTACTCTCTTCTTAGGGAAGAGTTTGTTGTTGGATTGTGTTGATTGGTTTTCATCTTTGTCATCTTTTTAGATCTTTTTCGACTCATTGGTTTTTCATAGTACATCCTCTGAATCCCAGGCCTACTCTCATCTACAAACATGCTCTTCTTGCCACAGAATTGTCCAAAAACTAGAATCTGGGGTTTCTGGTCGAAGGGGGCCAGAGTGTTCGCCCTGTACCAACCGGAGTATCCGGCTTAGCCGGACTCTCCGCCTGATACATACCGGACATTCCGACCGGGCCGGACTATCCGATGAATATCGCCCGAAATATCCGGTCCCTGCGATTTCGTTCTGATTATAGAGGTCGGGGAGAAGTGGTCGGTTCAGTCCTCCTTCTTCTCCCCAACTCTCTCCTCTTCTCAGACCACTGCCCCCGACCAGGATCTCCACCGGGAGGACTTATCCACCCTGGAGCTTGTCGTTGCCGCCGACCATTTGCCTCCACTTGCCGCTGGGATCGTTTCCCCACCGGTGAAGGCCCTCATGGATGCTGGTATGCTGCCCCTTTCCTCTTCATCTCTAGGGTTGGCCTAGATGATTTTTCTTGGGAAATGTTCTACCTAGCTCCATGGATACATCACTCCTACGTGCAATATTCTTCCTGGTAGTAGTCTTTGCAATCCCGATATGTCCCGATTGAACTCACACGAGCATCCCGAAAATTCACCTGGAATCCTCCGGAATGTCCGACGTGTACGGGCCGGACACTCCGGTACAGCCGGAATGTCCGACGTGTACAGGCCGGACACTCCGGTACAGCCGGAATGTCCGACCGGAACACGCCGGACTGTCCAGCCCTGGTGGATTGTCTGGCTCAGATATTCCGGACTGTCCGGTGATTTCAATCTGTAATGATCCAGATTTCTTTGACTATTATTATTTTGTTTATCTCCTGGACATGTGTGCTTACCCCATATGATATCCCTCTATTCTGATTTCACAGGTGGTTCTCTTCCTCGCCATCCTCGGGCTTCCAAGAAGATAGCAAGTCGCAGGTTCCAGTATGATGACGAGCGCGACATTCACATTGATCCATCTGTGGTCAGACATGTTGCGTGTGACCGTGCTGCAGCAAAGCAAGAGAATATGAGGCAGATAAAAAGAGATGAAGCCAAGCGGATGAAGTTTGAGTCCTTGACTACTCTAGCAAACTTGGGTACCGAGGAGTATGTGGAGATGAGGCTCCAACAATTCTATTCCCTGCCCAACACCTCAACTGATGAGCGCTTCTGGAGAACTGAGCAAGCCCTGCTGTTTTCTGAGCTCTACGGTTCCTTCTAGACTCCTACTTGTCCCATGAAGTGGTTGGACCTTGAGAAGCTTCATGCTCACAAGTACTTTGAGGATGCTCTTTGGGTGAATGAGAATATGGGGCTGCACACCATCATTCAGGCAAAATAAGTCTACAATGTTGAGTTGGTCCAGCAGTTCTATGCCATGGTGGTCTTTGGGGAGACTACTGACATTCCTCTTGAGTGGATGTCTGGTACTACCAGGGTTCACTCCAACATGGTTCAGTTTGCTCACATTCTTGGATTTCCTTTTAATCCCAATGGCCCCAGTGGTATCCGGATGCATGTACATGGTCAGTCCTATGATAAGAATCATCTGGCTCCTATTTATTCTCAGAATGGTGTGGTTGGGCAAACCACCAATATCAAGCTCATTTACATCTTGCTTCACATGTTCCGCCACACTCTCACTCCCAAGTCTGGCAACAAGGATGCAATGAGAGGCGCGGATATCAACCTGATGGCTTATGCTCACACTGTGTACATTCATGGTACAGCTCATCTAGGTGGTGCTATTAATGTTATGGACTTCATCTATCAGGATTTGCACAAGTGCATCACTGACAAGAAGTGTCCTCTGTATGCCCCATATGTGATGAAGCTCATTGCTGCCCTCACTCCTGTCACTTCCTTGCTCTATTAGGATCTTGTTCCCCACACTGCTGCCAAATTACAAAGGAAGGGGGCCCCTACCACCAAGGCTCCTCGAAGCTACCCTCCATCTCAGGACATATTTGGGGATGATGAGATTGAGGCCGATGACTCTGACAGTGACGGTTCTGAGGAGATTCAGGCTCCACCGTCTCGTGGCCCTAGGATGAAGCATGCTAGCAATGCATATCGCTTCAACACCTCTATGGAGGAAGTGCACAAGAAGGTGAAGAAGGCCTCATGGTGGAAGAAGCTCCTCCTTTGCCAAAATATTGACATTCGCCATGTACAGTATGATGCCTACAAGGCTAACAGGAATGTCATGAAGGAACTCAAGTGGATCAACCAGCCCATGGATGTTGATCCTTCTCAGCAGCAGGCATCAGATGGCACTCTCTCCTATGGTCAGTGGAGTCAGGGTCGTGTGGACTAGTCCATGTTTGAGGATGTGTCCTCTTCTCGCCCTCACGTCCAGCGCTCGACTCAGGATGACGATGGTGACGACGATGAGGATGACAATGAGGACTATAGTGGCTAGTGTCTTGGGGTGTGTTAGTAGTGCTCTTTTCCCTTTTGGCGTCTCGATGCCAAAGGGGGATAAGTAGCCCCATATTAGGTTGCTATCGGGATTTGCATGGGTCCACGGGCTTCACTTTCTCTCGATTTTCCTCTTTGAAGCTCCGTGTCTTTTATCCTAGTTATTGTTTTGAGAACTTTATGTGTTGAGTGTTATGACTTGTGTACCCGGTTATGTCTAAGACTATGCTTTATCTAGATTATCTACCTAGTCTTTATCATATCTTGTCATAACTTGCTTAACATTCTAGCAAGGAAATGATCCTAGGATGTGTGATCTTGCATTCAAAAGCAAAGCCAAAATTGGTCACACATCTAGGGGGACCCTTTCTATGTTGTAACTTTTTTTACTAGTGAACTTTTTATCTATCCCATATGCAAATCCTTGGGTTGTTAGCAAACACCAAAAAGGGGGAGATTGAAAGGGCATTTTATGCCTTTCATATTATTTTGATGTTTGTTGACAACACTTAGTAGGCACCGTTGTTAAGACTCGTCATTTCGAAGCATCACGTGATGATCGGGTGTGATAGATTCTACGTGTCACATCCCAAAATTCTCCTAATTTTGGAATGTGAAACAAATAAATAAGATTGATTGATTGTTTGACTTTGTTGAAAATTCTCAAAGAGAAGAAACTTTTTGAATAGAAAATCCTCTCAACCTTGAATTCAAAATCTTATATTCTTTTGTTAAGACCTAAGTAGCCATATAGGCAAAAGGGCATGGATTGATTATGGATTGTAGAATTGGTGTGCAAGATTTCAAAATGAAAATCATGAAGCATTCATAAGCATTTCATTACATCCATGCAAAGTTCTCACAAACTGAATCCAAATCCTGGTATCTAAATTCTATAGTTGATTCGCCCAAATGTTCCTAAGGGTAACTAAATTGACTTTTTAAAACCCACTATTGCTAAGACAGCGATTATTGCTAAATTATAGCCTAAAAGGATCCAATTAATATTACAAAATTTTAGAAACAAAATTGAGCTCATTTGGAGCTAGTATGAAAAAGTTATGGAACAAATACAAACACATAAAGATATAAATAAAATGAAATATACAAGGATTTATAAATCCACTACTTCCAAACTAGTAAAAAGATTTCAAATTTGATCCTATAATGATCTATTTTATTTTAGAAAAATTTAGAAACAAGAATCATGTCATTTGGAGTTCGTATGCAAAAGATATGAGGGAAACAAGTATAATAAAAAAAAACGGGCCGGCCCACCCGATCCGACCAGACCGAGCCAGCCGGGCAGGCCACGCGTACGGGATCGATCGGGTTGCTCCAAAAAGCGTGCAAAATCTGTTTTGTTAAACCTATCTCTACTCAAACTGCTATAACTTTTTATCTACAACTCCGAATCGACTTCCGTTTGTTTCTACTTGTTCTCTACTCCAAGGCCTATCTCTAAACCATCCTAAACCTCCATATAAACTCGTGGAGCCAAGGCTGTACGAGTTTCTATTCTCGAAATCCTGAATCTACATATGCCCGAACCTTATTTCGCTTTTTAACCCATCTAGACTTCGTCATTTGCCTTCGGTCAAAAAAAGAAAGTTGTAGGAATCGTCGAAATCTTTCAATCCCGACAAACATCACCTCTTTTCATCCACCACAGCCAGAGAATTTCGCATCGCAATATTTCAGATCTTACGGTGTAAATCCAAGATCTACTCGCGCTCGTTTCTTCAAATCCAAATTCCTTTGGTGAGAAGGTAGTAATAATGATTCCCCACAACTTTCATGTTCTGAGTTTTTCGATTTGACCTACGGATTTGTCTCTCTAACTCAGATCTGTTTCTTGTCTATTCTGAGCCAAAATTGGGTCAATATCTTCTTCTAGCCACCGGATCCTATCCAGACGGTCGAGATCCATTCAAACCGGTGCGTGCCATGTCGTCATCCCGGTCATCTTCATCATCAACACCACATCAACGTAAGGTCAACATCTAGTCCCAGTCAGCATGCAAAGTCAACCTGTCCAGTCAGCGGAATATTCCCTGGAATATTCCGTTCGAATTTAAAATTGCATATTATAGATCTAACTTGTAAAATTCATTAGAAATTCATACCACGTCCAAAAATTGCGTATAATATATCAAATTGAAGATAATTTCACGTAGAATCATCTTATCAGAATAGATCCAACTTTTACTGTACGTGGTTACTGCAGTAATTCAATTAGTTTTAATGGTTTTTTAGGTTAATAAATTCATAAGAAATTATCTGTAACTCCGAAAAATATGAATAATATATCAAATTGAAGCTACTGTAATGTACGAATATCTGGTTGGATCTAGCCTTTGCAGATTATTTAACCCGTAGCAATTTAATTAGTTTTAATGGCTTTATAAATCATTAAATTCATAGTAAATTAATTGCTTGTCACAAAAATATAAATAATATACCGATAGAAAGCTGGTTCCATGTAGATCATCAATCTGCAAATGGTTCAGTAAAATACTATAAGGTTTCGTAGCAATTAAATAAATGGTTTAATGGCTTATTTACAGTAATAAATTCATAAGAAAAAAATACTATTCAGAAAATTACAAATAATATGTCCCTGAAATCACAATTCCGTGGAGATTACAGATATAATTTTTGTTTGATTTTTAGGCAACAGAAACTGTATGAATCATTTAAAACCCATTAAACACTATTTAAATCATATAAAAAGATCTATAACTCCGATTAGGGTGAATCCAACGCCTACTGGTTCGTATTAACGTCCTCTATCCAGTAAACCCAAGAAACAAATTTAATTCTACAGTTAGAATAGGCATTACAACAGAACTATCAAAACCCTTATATTGGCAAGTAATTATTAATAACAAGTACCCTATTGCATTAAATGAACTCATACATGCATCATATGAGATATTAATGTTCATAAAACTAATTATAACCATTGTGTCATGTTAAATCATCATGCATGTTTTCGATCATCCTTGTTGTGTTTGTTATGTTTGCAATTGTTTTGATTAGAACTACCTTGTCCTCGTATTAGATTGTTTGGAGAGTGCGATTGCTGCGGAGAAATACAATCAACACCCATATTATCAACATAAGGCAAGTTACACCACTTGTTCATAATTTTGTCCCAGTTTTGATTCTATGCATGTGGTCTTCAAAATTCTGTAGTATGCATGTGTAGGATGTTCTAGTAGAATTTTTCCTTAGTAATATTTTGCAAGTGCGATGACTTTGTAGTATGCCATGAGTAGCTCTATACTTAGGATTTCCCATCCTAATAGGTTACCCCTGTTTTTGCTAAGTACTGCTTGCTATGCTATATATACAAAGTACCGTTGGGGGGTTCGAAAGACAATGAATTTTTCTAAGTATAAAGGCTCTCTAGAGTAAACTTTTCTTCTCAAATTCACTTCAAAATAAAACTACGTTTTCTTCTGGGCGGAATGGTTGTCGGGACAACGAGTGAGATTTTGGTGGAGGACGGCCGCCCAGGAATCAAAGATGTCTGCCATGTTTCAGAATTCAGAAGCTTCCAGTGCAACCACAATACATTATGGGCTCTGTCTTGGCCTAGTACTTAGTGGGAAACCTCACCTGGGTACCAACATTTGGAGGTTCTTGGCACAGTTGGATCCAGAAGGTAGAGGGGCTACTAAGGGAAAGCCTCGCCATGGTCTGGTCTGTAAAAGGACTTGATCGTGGATTGTGGGTAAAGTGCACAAACTCTCGAGAGTATTGCAATCTGATCGATCAGTCGTGTTCACGGAAATAGAACAACATTGAGCATCTGAAGGATGGAGCCTCTGAAGGATCTTCCTCTCTCTTTTCTAAAACAAAGTTTTGAAACCCCATGGCGTGCGTAATATCGCTAATGGGTGGGAATTTGGGAACTTGGTGTGTAATATCCAAGTGTCACTTGGTGCGTAATATCCAAGTGTTTGGTTGTTTGGACACTTGGTGCGTAATATCCTCGTGTGCCACTCGACCTTATTTTATCTAAGCAAATGTTTACAAAGTAGGACAATCCTCTCTTCTTCTCTCTACTTAAGAAAATTAGCTTTATGAAAATGAACTCCAAAGCCTAAACTAGCCTTGCATGTAGAGTTAGTCTTTCCTTCCTTGGTGTAATTTGCCAATACATTCAAAGTATTGACCCAACTTGTTGGCTGCACGTTTCATGTGCAGAATTTCGGAGATCGTTGAAAGGTGCGCTAGGATCGCGGGTCTTCACTCAACCTGCCTGTGGCATTGATGGGACTCCAAGTTGTATTTATATCGCTTCTGTTGTAATAATGTAAACTCTGGATTATTCGATTCATGTAATAAAGACTTGTGTTTTACATGATATTTCATCGACTGTGAGTGCTAGCTATTGATCCAGGGACTAGCATGTTAATCACAGGGACTTAGGATCTTACTTGATCCGAGGTCACTACAGATGGTATCAGAGCATAAGTTGACTGTAGATCGTGACCCTAGACATGGAAAAACCTTAGGACAAATATTTTCTAAGTTATTTCAGAAAACTCTCATACTTCTCATCATCTACCTTGGGGTTTTAAAATTTCTGAAGTCTCTTCCTTTCAACATTAGAATATGACCACTACACACTTCAAGAAGAAACTTTTCTCAAGATTACCTTTTCAAAGAAGATCATCTCAATGTTTCGATTAAGTCGGGACTTTTGAAGACCTCCATGAAAGATGTTCCAAGACTGATGATACAAGATTAAAGACTTCAAAGGCCTTAAGTCAATGTTATTAACTAAAGAACTCGAAAGATTGAAGATTATGAAGAACATGAAGACTATCAAGAGCACGAAGACTGGAGACTCGAAGCCTCGAAGATTCCAAGTGACCTATTAGGAACCAAACCCGAATAAGATTTCGCTAAATATAGATGCGACAAATTGTTTGCTATCTTGTATGGTTTATTACCTTAGCTAATGAAAACATGTTTTCTAAATAAAATTTCTTGTATGGGTTATTCTTCTTCTTCCATACTCCATTCGTTCCTACTCTAAACCTTGGTCAACTCGACGGATGGACCATATCAATAGGGAGGACAAGGAACTCAACTCCACCAAGCGTAAGAGCCACGCCGATGCAAAGAAGTGGATGCTCCAGGTTGAAGAAAGAATGAAGGATGCCAACATTAAAGTCAACAGAATGCTTCATTATGCCACCCAATTCCTAAAGGACGATGCTCCAACTTGGTGCGAGATGCAACACACCATTGATGATCATCAAGGGGTGATATCTTAGGAAGAATTTAAAGTGGTTCTACTTCAATCTCGTCTCGTATACCAAAAATCCAAGAAGTTGAAGTCCCGAAACATTTAGCTTGCACGATCTATGGAGAAATAGGGCATATCACCAAGGAGCATCATGATCAGCGCCCCTACTGTGAAGGAAGGCACCCATCAGAAGAATGTCCCACCTCTCAAGTTACATTCTTCCTGTGCGAAGGGACCAATCAACCCCGCTCAATGCACCTTTACCCGGTGGTACATCAACTGAATCAACAAGTCAGAGACGGAATGCGCCAAGACCTCATGAAGCTCCGCGAGGACACGACAAAGACAAGGGACGGATTGAAGACTCTAGACACCGCACCCAAAGTCATCACTTCGCAATACTCGACATATGAAAGGAATGCCCATTTTCCCCAAACTGGCACAAGGAAACGATCAAGGCTTCCAAATGTTGAGGTAGAGCATGAAGAACCACAAGACGGGATGTCCTTTCCAAAAAGGAGGAAGGATCTAAGCAAAAGTCCTATGCTTCCAGTGTCACAATCCTGGGCATTATGCTGATAATTGTCCAAAACATGTGAATGTAGCTGGAAAGGATAAAAACGACGATGGTAATAGCAATAGAAGACCTTTATTAGGAGAACTATCATATTTTATACTTATTAGAGTTCTTATATTCCTTTTCTATCATTTTCCAACACCTCTCCTTGTTCAAACTTGTATATGTCCATTCATTTGATTAGTAGAAGAAGTGATCTACCATAAAAACTACAAGAATTGGAAAATGTTATTAGTAGTTTTCCGTAAAGCAAATAACTATATGAGAGTTGGCCTACAAGTAAAGAACAAATAACATGGCATAAATGAACATCTCACCAAGTTTGTTTAGGTCTGGACCACCATATTTTATCTCTTTAGGAGATCATCGCTATCGTGTTAGCATATTGTTCTTACCAACTTATGTGGTATGACAATATAGGTTGTTTGCTTGGTTGTATTGAGCTATTTTGTGTGATGCCTTGTTCAGGATCTGTTGTTTTGAAACTCTAAAGTTGATGGAGTTTTCGTGTGGTTTTAAAATTATTTTAATGGTGTGAATTGATTGAAATTCGTGGGATTACTGCTGTAGTTTTCTGCCTGACCTGTTGTACCGCGCAATTTTACATATTTTATTGGTAACTCAGAAAAATCTAACAAAATAGGATCTGGAGCGTAACTACCTGTAGTACATGGACAAAAATTGGCTAAAATTCCTGACGAGTTTAGGTCGGTTAGAAAAATTCGTGAAGTCTGCTGTACCGTTTTGACAGATTTTGTTTATTGCTTATATGTTGCTCTATTTTACTCTAGTATTGTTCTCAATGCTTTCAAACTATTTTGTGGTTATATACTACTAAGTTTATACACCTGTAATGTTATTATACAAGTGTTTGATTGAGTGTTGATCGCCTATGATTGCTTCCTTGTTAGTAACATTGATTGCTTCATATAGTTATGGGTAGGATTATTTTCTTAGTCGTTTCTCTCCTATAGAATCTATTCTTTCCTATCTTGAACCCTTGGAGATATAATGATGTGTTAAGTGGAAGGTTTAACAACACAATGCATTTAGGAAAGAAAATGCTTCACCTAATGGAAAAAGGATGTGGAAGTATGAAGTGTTGCACATGATGTTATGTAGTAGATTACCCAACCTGAAAGTTGAAGTATCGATAGCTTAGTTTTAGTAGTAGCTTTGTTGATTGAATACATGGGAGTATACATAGAGCATTAGTTCGTGCCCATGGAAA
Organism: Avena sativa; assembly: GCA_916181665.1. Classification (NCBI taxonomy): domain Eukaryota; kingdom Viridiplantae; phylum Streptophyta; class Magnoliopsida; order Poales; family Poaceae; genus Avena; species Avena sativa. The sequence continues at coordinate 128,370,557 of OV702283.1, read as the reverse complement.
CATTCTTCAAGGCAAGTGAGGATGCCCGAGTGATAGAAAAACGTGATTCACCTATCCTCATACAGGGTAATGATTTGGGTGCAGGATGGATTGATCACCATTCCTACTACTCTTATTATTCGCTCTTGTACTGTTGGCTTTGCGAATCTTGAGTGCCCTTTTCAACCTTAGTAGAGAGTCGACGTTGAGCCTAAACCCTAGAATGGTATATTGTTACACCCTTGTAAAAGCATCCATTGCTAAGCATAGGATGTACGGTAAGGATGAATCCCAACCGTGAATTATGGGCACGGTGAAGTAAACGCTCCCTATTTGCCCACCATGAGAGTTTTGCTAGTTTAAGAAGTGCTTTCTCGGAAAATATCAATCATGATGTTTAGAATGTGCTAGAGACATTGTGCCAATAAAAGTCTAAAAGAGAACCAATCTGAGCTAAGTGAATCCTCGAGAAGTGGCCTAGTCAATTTCTTTTAAGGGTGGTAGCATCCTAAAGGATCCCGAACCTTTCTTTCTTTTTAGCCTTCCCAAATCTCGGGACGAGATTTCTTTTAAGGGTGGTAGTCTGTCACATCCCAAAATTCTCCTAATTTTGGAATGTGAAACAAATAAATAAGATTGATTGATTGTTTGACTTTGTTGAAAATTCTCAAAGAGAAGAAACTTTTTGAATAGAAAATCTCAACCTTGAATTCAAAATCTTATATTCTTTTGTTAAGACCTAAGTAGCCATATAGGCAAAAGGGCATGGATTGATTATGGATTGATTATGGATTGTAGAATTGGTGTGCAAGATTTCAAAATGAAAATCATGAAGCATTCATAAGCATTTCATTACATCCATGCAAAGTTCTCACAAACTGAATCCAAATCCTGGTATCTAAATTCTATAGTTGATTCGCCCAAATGTTCCTAAGGGTAACTAAATTGACTTTTTAAAACCCACTATTGCTAAGACAGCGATTATTGCTAAATTATAGCCTAAAAGGATCCAATTAATATTACAAAATTTTAGAAACAAAATTGAGCTCATTTGGAGCTAGTATGAAAAAGTTATGGAACAAATACAAACACGTAAAGATATAAATAAAATGAAATATACAAGGATTTATAAATCCACTACTTCCAAACTAGTAAAAAGATTACAAATTTGATCCTATAATGATCTATTTGATTTTAGAAAAATTTAGAAATAAGAATCATGTCATTTGGAGTTCGTATGCAAAAGATATGAGGGAAACAAGTATAAAAAAAACGGGCCGGCCCACCCGGTCCGACCGGACCGAGCCAGCCGGGCAGGCCACGCGTACGGGATCGATCGGGTTGCTCCAAAAAGCGTGCAAAATCTGTTTTGTTAAACCTATCTCTACTCAAACTGCTATAACTTTTTATCTACAACTCTGAATCGACTTCCGTTTGTTTCTACTTGTTCTCTACTCCAAGGCCTATCTCTAAACCATCATAAACCTCCATATAAACTCGTGGAGCCACAGTTGTACGAGTTTCTATTCTCGAAATCCCGAATCTACATATGCCCGAACCTTATTTCGCTTTTTAACCCATCTAGACTTCGTCGTTTGCCTTCGGTCAAAAAACAAAAGTTGTAGGAATCGTCGAAATCTTTCAATCCCGACAAACCTCACCTCTTTTCATCCACCACAGCCGGAGAATTTCGCATCGCAATATTTCAGATCTTACGGTGTAAATCCAAAATCTACTCGCGCTCGTTTCTTCAAATCCAAATTCCTTTGGTGAGAAGGTAGTAATAATGATTCCCCACAACTTTCATGTTCTGAGTTTTTCGATTTGACCTACGGATTTGTCTCTCTAACTCAGATCTGCTTCTTGTCTATTCTGAGCCAAAATCGGGTCAATCTCTTCTTCTAGCCACCGGATCCTATCCAGACGGTCGATGTCACATCCCAAGATTTTCCAAATCTTGTAATGTGAAAATAAATTAATAAAATAAAACTTTGTTTGATTTTCAGAGCCAGAAGAAACTTTTTGAATTTAAATGGAACCTCAAACCCATTTGAATCAAATAAAATCCTAAAAGGATTTATAAAAATAAACATTAATTAAAGGAAATTAAAATGTTTTAAAATTACTATTTTGAATCCTTAAATAAAAAAGATTTGGTTTTCAAATGAAAAAGAATGAATTCATAGATAAAGATTATTTTACAGAACCAAATTAAAACCTTGGCCAAACCTTTGAATTAAACATTTTGTTTAGAATGAAAATAACAAGGGTTTTATTAAAATAAATTAATAAGGATTTAATATCCAACTTTATTTAATAAAAGGTTTTACCATTTTAATTAAAACATCAAAGCTTGTTAAATTATTTTAAATAAGTTTTCTAAGTATTTTATTTTCTTAATTAAAACCTACTAAAGTGTTTTGGCTTTATTTTTAGATTTCAAAATAAATATCTCAATAAAATAAAACCTATTTGAAATAATAATGAAAGTCTATTATATTTAATTAATAATGGACCCTAAAATAAAATGTTATTTTATTTTAAAACAAATCTCCAAGTATTCTATTTTTTCCAAATAAAACCTACTGATTTGGTTTTGAAAATATTTAGGTTTCAAATAAAGATTTTATTAATAAAATCAAACTCTATTTGATTTCATAACTAAGACCCATTTTATTTAATTATTAATGGACCCTAAAGTAAAAGGATTATATTATTTTAAACAAGTTTTCAAAATATTCTTTATTAACAAATAAAACCTTCTGATTTGGATTTGAAAACATTTGGAATTCAAATGGAGATTTTATTAATTAAACCAAACCTTATTTTATTAATAAACCATGGTCCATTTTATTTAAACAAATAAATGGAACCTAAATAGATTTAAAAATATTGTTTTATTTTGGATTATGTTGAAAAACAGAACCAAATTCAAAGTGAAGTTGAGTGCTTGTTTGAATTGATTTGAGTGTTGTTTGAATGTGTGAATAATTGTTTGAAATTCAAATCAGAAAATAGAAATAGAAAAGAATAAAACAAACAGGCAGAAAAAAAATATGGAAAAGGACAACCCAACAAAGCCCAGCCCAAACAGCCCACCTAGCCCAGCTCTCCCTCCCCCGAAGCGTTACTTTTCTCACCCCAGAAGCAACCCACGCAGACACCGACTGGTGGACCTCTCCCCCACTCTCTTCCCCACTGACCAGCGGACCCCACACCTCGCCCCCTTCTTCTCCACCCCGCGACTGCTTCTTCCTCCTCTCGTCGCCGTTGCCAGCATTGAATCGCGGCATCAATACACCTTAACGCAGCCACCATAACTCGCCGCGATCAAGCACCTTAAAGCGCCAGCCTCCCCTCTCCCGTTTCCCCCAGACCACTCCCTCTCTCTGCCCCCAGGCTGGACCAATTGCGCCGCACACTGCCACTGTCCGATGATGCTCCGGTGACGATTCCGGCGAAACCAGACCTCCCCTTGCTTCATTGACCAAGCTCACAGCTCCCCCACAACCAGACGCATCTCCCAGCATCCTCCTCTCAACCGCGGGCGCCCCATAGCGTCGGCTACATCAAGTTTTCGAACGCCGCCGCGTCTGCCATTCTCCGACGAGCTCCTCTGGTAATCCCTGACCGCCCCCTCCTCTCTAGTTGACACTATCGTACTCCCCTTCCTCGTACGTGTCTAACGCTCCCTCTGTTATGCACCGGCGTGCCTTGTAGCCGCGTTCCCGACAACAACCGAGCGTGCCTGACGGAAGCAGGAACTCCGGCGAGCGATTAGTACCGCCCCAGTGCGACCCTCGCCTCCTCGAAACCACGTCGAGCTTCCCCACGACCTTGCGATCACTGTGAGCCACTCCTCCCTCTCTCTCGCTTCCTGTGTTAGCCAGAACTCCACCGCCAGAGCCCGCGCCGCCGTCTGTCGCCGCTAGCGCCGCCCTCCTCTGGTCAGTCGCACCGGAGCCGTTCGATTTAAATCCAACGAATGCAATAGATTCATTTAACTGAAAGGGTACGCTAGCTCTGAACCGTGCGATATGACTTAGATCTAACGGCCTGCAGTGCGCGATCCGTGCGAACCGTTTTCGGCCAATTAAAACATGACGCGTGGCCAGCTCTAGTTTAAAACAGATTTTTGAATCAGAATTATTTGCAAACTTCAAACCCTTATAACTTTTGAACCACACGTCCAAATTTGACAAATTTTATATCAATGGATTCAGGAGAACAAGACCTAGCCAACCATACCCTTAGTTTGGCAAATAGTAGCTGTTAGCTTGTTTGAATTTGCAGAAACATTTGTGTACTTGTTTAGGGTATAAAAATTGTTTAAAAATGAGTTTTGAATTAAAACCTTTGCAAAATGGTTTGTTGTGACCTTACTGACCCTAGGAACCAACCATTGATGTTAGATATGATTTTTGTAAGATTTAGGTTAGATTATTTGACTTAGTCATTTTCTAGCCAAATAAAAAGAATAGTTTTTATTATGAAAATGTTTATGGAAAGAAGACTTTGAGTAGATGGTTTGGACCAAACCTACTGACCCAAAAACACCAAGTTTTGCAATAGCAACTCATTTGGTGAACCCTATAGGCTAATGCCTTAGTAAAAAAATATTTCTACACCACATAAAATAACACTTTGTTTTGAAAATGGTTTTAAAGTGAAACCTTTTGCAAATGACTTGGCCACATTAGGAAATGACCATTAGATGTACCCAAATGTCTATGACCCACTAGGAACCACCTTTTCAAACAAAACAAAGCTTGGCATGCTTGCATGCATTTCTTTGACTTTGTTATTTATGTGTGTTGTTTTGCTTGATTGATAGATTGAGTTTGTGCCTTGCTTGATTGATTTGTAGTGACTTGAAGAGTGTGATTGTTGCAAAGATCAAGAAGTGAACCTATACTCTACCAAAAAGGCAAGTGATGCTTCATACTTTCTATCCCATTACTTTCAATATGCATTAGTGATTTTGCTAAGTAAACTTGCATGGATTTTGTTAAGTATAGATCTTGCTATAAGAAAACCTAGTAGATGAATACTTAGTGGGATTTTCCTAAGTTAGAGATTCCTACTACTACCAAGCTTAGCCTAGCTAATAGAAAACATGGGTGGAATATATATTCACACTATGGAAAAATATTCTAAGTCTGAGGACTTAAGTTTTGTTTAATAAAACAACTAAATTAATGAATCACCTGGGTGGAATGGGCTTGCTTGGTGGAGAATGGTTGAGTGGTTCACAATGCCATAGGCTTGGATTGTGTATCTCACTTGTGGAATGCCACCCAGGAAACAAAGAGATTTGAGATGTCAAATGTTGAGAAGCTTCAAGTGCAACCACTTGGCAATATGGGCTCTGCCATGATCATATAGGTTGCAAGAACTTAGCCATATGGACAGTGGGTGGTAGTGTTTGATAGGTTGGAGCGCGTCCATTTTGGTCTAAGGGAAGGCTTCTGAAAGATTTTGTCTTGGGAAACCAAGTCTTGTGGGTAAAGTGCACCACCTCTGCAGAGTGTAAAATCTAAGTACTTAGCCATGTCCCTGGTAAAGGACAATTTGAGCATCAAGACATGGAAGCAATCAAGAATCTCATCATTCAAATTTCTAAATTAAAACTTGTGGTTTGAACAAGGGTTGTTTGAATTCTTCAATTATTGATGGAGAGATGGCTTGGTACAAGGATCTTGAAATCTTTGATTGAGAAAAATGATTTTGTCAAGCAAAAACTTAGTACTTTCAAATGTTAAGGAAAAATCTATTTTGAGCAATGCAAGCCTCAACTCCACTTAGCCAAATGCATATAGATGATAGACTCCACTATACAAATATAGTATCACTTGCCAATACAATTCAAATGTATTGACCCTTTGTGGTTGTAACTTGTATGTTGCAGGTTTGATTGTTTTTAGTGAAGATTGTTTGATTAGGATTACAAAGTCTACAACCAACATCTGCATGTGGCACTTTGAAGATGAAGGACCCATGACTATATTTATTCCGCTGCAATGTAATGTAATAGCCATATGAGCTATGTTTGATGTAATAAACTTATGTTATTCCTGGTTATAAAGTTATATTATGACCTTTGTTTCTTGATATTACATCTAAACTGTGGATGCTAGCTATTGATCCAGGGACTAGCATTGTAAAACACAAGAGGACTCTACCTTACTAGGTTGGGATCCCTACAGTCGAGATCCATTCAAACCGGTGCGTGCCATGTCGTCATCCCGGTCATTTTCATCATCAACACCACATCAACGTAAGGTCAACATCTAGTCCCAGTCAGCATGCAAAGTCAACCTGTCCAGTCAGCGGAATATTCCCTGGAATATTCCGTTCGAATTTAAAATTGCATATTATAGATCTAACTTGTAAAATTCATTAGAAATTCATACCACGTCCAAAAATTGCGTATAATATATCAAATTGAAGATAATTTCACGTAGAATCATCTTATCAGAATAGATCCAACTTTTACTGTACGTGGTTACTGCAGTAATTCAATTAGTTTTAATGGTCTTTTAGGTTAATAAATTCATAAGAAATTATCTGTAACTCCGAAAAATATGAATAATATATCAAATTGAAGCTACTGTAATGTACTTTAAGAATATCTGGTTGGATCTAGCCTTTGCAGATTATTTAACCCGTAGCAATTTAATTAGTTTTAATGGCTTTATAAATCATTAAATTCATAGTAAATTAATTGCTTGTCACAAAAATATAAATAATATACCGATAGAAAGCTGGTTCCATGTAGATCATCAATCTGCAAATGGTTCAGTAAAATACTATAAGGTTTCGCAGCAATTAAATAAATGGTGTAATGGCTTATTTAGAGTAATAAATTCATAAGAAAATAAATACTATTCAGAAAATTACAAATAATATGTCCCTGAAATCACAATTCCGTGGAGATTACAGATATAATTTTTGTTTGATTTTTAGGCAACAGAAACTGTATGAATCATTTAAAACCCATTAAACACTATTTAAATCATATAAAAAGATCTATAACTCCGATTAGGGTGAATCCAACGCCTACTGGTTCGTATTAACGTCCTCTATCCAGTAAATCCAAGAAACAAATTTAATTCTACAGTTAGAACAGGCATTACAACAGAACTATCAAAACCCTTATATTGGCAAGTAATTATTAATAACAAGTACCCTATTGCATTAAATGAACTCATACATGCATCATATGATATATTAATGTTCATAAAACTAATTATAACCATTGTGTCATGTTAAATCATCATGCATGTTTTCGATCATCCTTGTTGTGTTTGTTATGTTTGCAATTGTTTTGATTGGAACTACCTTGTCCTCGTATTAGATTGTTCGGAGAGTGCGATTGCTGCAGAGAAATACAATCAACACCCATATTATCAACATAAGGCAAGTTACACCACTTGTTCATAATTTTGTCCTAGTTTTGATTCTATGCATGTGGTCTTCAAAATTCTGTAGTATGCATGTGTAGGATGTTCTAGTAGAATTTTTCCTTAGTAATATTTTGCAAGTGCGATGACTTTGTAGTATGCCATGAGTAGCTCTATACTTAGGATTTCCCATCCTAATAGGTTACCCCTGTTTTTGCTAAGTACTGCTTGCTATGCTATATATACAAAGTACCGTTGGGGGGTTCGAAAGACAATGAATTTTTCTAAGTATAAAGGCTCTCTAGAGCAAACTTTTCTTCTCAAATTCACTTCAAAATAAAACTAAGTTTTCTTCTGGGCGGAATGGTTGTCGGGACAACGAGTGCGATTTTGGTGGAGGACGGCCACCCAGGAATCAAAGAAGTCTACCATGTTTCAGAATTCAGAAGCTTCCAATGCAACCACAATACATTATGGGCTCTGTCTTGGCCTAGTACTTAGTGGGAAACCTCACCTGGGTACCAACATTTGGAGGTTCTTGGCACGGTTGGATCCAGAAGGTAGAGGGGCTACTAAGGGAAAGCCTCGCCATGGTCTGGTCTGTAAAAGGACTTGATCGTGGATTGTGGGTAAAGTGCACAAACTCTCGAGAGTATTGCAATCTGATCGATCAGCCGTGTTCACGGAAACAGAACAACATTGAGCATCTAAAGGATGGATCCTCTGAAGGATCTTCCTCTCTCTTTTCTAAAACAAAGTTTTGAAACCCCATGGCGTGCGTAATATCGCTAATGGGTGGGAATTTGGGAACTTGGTGTGTAATATCCAAGTGTCACTTGGTGCGTAATATCCAAGTGTTTGGTTGTTTGGACACTTGGTGCGTAATATCCTCGTGTGTCACTCGACCTTATTTTATCTAAGCAAATGTTTACAAAGTAGGGCAATCCTCTCTTCTTCTCTCTACTTAAGAAAATTAGCTTTATGCAAATGAACTCCAAAGCCTAAACTAGCCTTGCATGTAGAGTTAGTCTTTCCTTCCTTGGTGTAATTTTCCAATACATTCAAAGTATTGACCCAACTTGTTGGCTGCACGTTTCATGTGCAGAATTTCGGAGATCGTTGAAAGGTGCGCTAGGATCGCGGGTCTTCACTCAACCTGCCTGTGGCATTGATGGGACTCCAAGTTGTATTTATATATCTTCTGTTGTAATAATGTAAACTCTGGATTATTCGATTCATGTAATAAAGACTTGTGTTTTACATGATATTTCATCGACTGTGAGTGCTAGCTATTGATCTAGGGACTAGCATGTTAATCACAGGGACTTAGGATCTTACTTGATCCGAGGTCACTACACTACGTGTGCATGCAACGGGTGCAATCTAGATTTGCACATGTGGATAATAAGGTTAACCTTGATGAGCCTAGCATGTACAAACATGGTCTCGGAACACAGAATACTGAAAGGTAAAGCATGAGTCATATGTATGATATAATGAACATGTTGATTGTTCGCCTTTGAAGCTACATCATCTCTCGTGATGATTAGACTTGGTGTAGTGGATTTGGTTCATGTAATCACTAAGGCAACGTGAGAGATGTTGTTTTGAGTGGTAGTTCAAAAGTATATGATTAAAGTTGAACACAATTTATCATAAATTAAATCAAAGTAAATTTGCATAATTGTTGTAGTCATTGGCATCCGTTCACCACCTTATGCTTAGTTATAATTGAGATAATAGAACTATAGAATTCTGGATAGTTACTTTACGAGCTAGTATTGTATTGTTATGTGTGTCAATCTAAAGTTTAAAAGTCTTATTGCAAACTTTCATCAAACTCCGTTTACTCCATGAAGTTTAATAATTAGTATTAAATCAAGAGTAACAATTCCAGTGTTAGTATCTAAAGTATCATGTTTGCCTCCATGATTCTTGATATTCAAAAGATTGTTTTAACATCAAGGTTATCTAGGAGCTGAAAGAATTATTTCAGAAACCATCATGTGTGGAAGACATTGCGATATCTAAAACAATGTTTTGGTTGCAACATGATAGAGTATAATTTGGAAAAATATATGTTATCATATTTGATGAGAATATGCAAAGGTTGCAGATGCTAGGCATCCTAATCCTCCAAAAAGGTTTTGGAAAGCAACATTATACTCGCGATTCTCCTATATAAGCTATGGTATCTTGATCATGAAAGTTGTCATGATAAGGATGAATAGAAGATGTAGGTAAAATGTTTACTACACTACAAGATTACTAAAGAATGTATTTTGAAAGAACGCCAAACATTTGATGATGGTGATCTACTTCAAAGTGCAAGTCTAAAGGTATTAGTATTTGACTATACACACTTTGGACTATGTGTCATGTGTATGCGCCACTATTGATGTTGATACATTCTTTTAAAAGGGAAAGAAAATGCTAAAAGAGAATCTTTGAAATATTTAGCGAAAATATAAAAGGTTGGAAATGTCTAGCTTGGATATATAGATGATATACATGTTATGGTTGTATTCTTTGCTTTTTAAACAATGTGGTTCTTGGGTATTGGATACCGAATTGGTTGGTGTGAAATGTCATACATGACAACACAATTCATGAACTGCAATGGCCTAAGTAACCAGCAAGAGAATATGTGATGATGTTCATCGAAAACAAACAAGGTGTTGTTGTGTTTCTCGTTGCCATCAAAGCTTACCTTCAAGATTTGTTTCAATAATTGTTATTTCGAGCAGGTATTATGAGAACAAAAGGTTGTTCAAATAATTACCACGTTTCATATAAGATGGATGATTTACAAGTCTGGTTGGAGAAATCACATCTATAAAACTAATGCTAAAAATGTCGAAAGACAAATGATTAAAATATCACTTAAGAAGTGACATCGCCATTTAAATTATATTGGAAAGAAAACATGAAGAAAATTCATGTTGATGGAATTTTGGAGTCTTTTGTTTTGATCAAATGATGCTTGTGGGACTTTCCTGGAGATAACTAAAACTTCGTTCAAAGGCCGAAGAAGAACGAATGACTAACTTATTGGAATTTGTACATATTGATGTATCTAGTCCATTATGTGTAGTCATGAGCGATGGATTTCAACTTCATATGCTTTCTCCAGAAATTTGAGTGAATATATGTGCATATTTACTTAATGAGGATGAAGTATGAAATATTTGAAAATGTTCAGAGACTTTCAAGATGAAGTGGAAAATCATTGTAACAAGAGAATAAAGAGTATATGATTGGATCATAAAGGAACATATTTGAGTTACAAGTTTAGCATAACACCTAAGATTTGAGGAATCATTCCATGGATTTACATTTATCGAAACACCATATGCGTATGGAGTGTTCTAGATATGTAATGAAACCTTGTTTGACATGGTGAAATAAAGGTGTCAGTTATAAAACTGCCATTGTATTTTAAAGATTAAATCTTTAGTGACTAGCGCTTTTATACTGAAAATAGCTCCATCATAATCCATTGAAATGACACCATATAAGTTATGGTTTGGTATAAAACCCAACTTGTCCTTTCTTAAACTTTGGAGTGCTAGGCATAAGTAAAATGTTTACAACCAAAGTCGAATGAGCATGTCTTTGTATGTTATTTCGAATAACCGTTGGGTGTTTCTCCATAAACACCAAAGACAAAAGTGTTTGTCGCTTAGAACGCCATGTTTCTTGAGAAGGTTTTTTTGTGAAAAGTTAAGTGGGAGTATAATAGAACTTTGATAATGTTATTGAACTTTAGCTATATGTGCGGAGTTGCGCATCACCAAAAATTGTCCCGGAGGCAGCAACAATGCTCATGGCTCACGTGTCCCAAAGGTTGTGGTCATGAAGGTCTAAGTTCCTATTGAACCGAGTAGGTCAGGTAAAATAATCAAATACTAAGATTTGATAGTAAATCATTGTTGTTTGACAATGATGAACCAACTATATGCAAAGAATTGATGATGGTCCCTAACTCCGTTAGATGGCTTGAAGCCATAAAATCCATGATAGTTCCATACACGAGAAATCAAGTTTTTTGAGCTTGGAAGACTGATGTCTACGCACTTCTATTCTTGTAGACAATTGTTGGGCCTCCAAGTGCAGAGGTTTGTAGAACAGCATCAAGTTTCCCTTAAGTAGATTACCCAAGGTTTATCGAACTCAGGGAGGAAGTGGTCAAAGGTATCCCTCTCAAGCAACCCTACAATCAAGATACAAGAAGTCTGTTGTGTCCCCAACACACCCAATACACTTGTTAGGTGTATAGGTGCACTAGTTCGGCGAAGAGATAATAAAATACAAGTAGTATGGAAGATTATAAGACAACGGTGCCAGAAAAGAGCTTGACGGGAAGGAAGAGACTAAAGGCAATCTGAAATAAAGATGTAAGCAAGCAAACATGTAGCAGAACTAGTTGTAAACGGTGTTTCAATGCTTAGAAACAAGGCCTAGGGATCATACTTTCATTAGTGGACACTCTCATATAAATATTTTCTCTTCATGATACTACTCTGAACTACTCTCCGGTTGGACAACTATAATCCACGGTAGGGCTACAAAAGCACTCCTTAAAGTTTGCTTTCCCCATCTAGATAACTCCACACTGTCACCTTGAGCAATAGATGGTTCCAACAAACACCACAATTTCATAGAGACATCCAACTCCAAATATAACTCATGATAAGTATTTATGTAATCTCTAGCCTAAGTGCCACACAGTGTGCATGCTGTCACTTTCACACACGTGGGAAAAGCATAGATCTCTTAAAGCACTTGAGTAGCAGAGTAGATCTACTTGATTACAAAGCTCATGATCACAATATGATCACGCATAGAGAGAGATGAACACATAGCTATCGGTAGAGCCCTTAGCCTTGAGGAAGAACTATTCCCTTCTCATCATGGGAATTAGAAACGGCGATGGAGATGGTGGTAGAGATCGATGGAGATGGCTTTGGGGGCAATTCCCCGTCCCGGCAGGGTGCCGGAACAAAGATTTTTGTCCCCCAAATCTCCGCTTCGGTGGCGGCGGCGCTGCGGACCTTTTTGTGGATTTCTGCCCGTGTTAGGGTTTACGTCTCGAGGAGACGTATATATAGGCGAAAGGGCAAGGTCGGTGGAGGCCCGGGGGCCCACACCCCATGGTGGCGCAGCCAGGGTGGGCCCGCGCCACCCTAGGGTGTGCCCACCCGGGTGCCCTACTCCGTCTCTGCTTCGTGGTTCCGTGTTGCTTTGGGAAAATAGTAACTTTGGCTTTTGTCCCATCCAATTCCGAGAATATTCATTTTTTAGCTTTTCTGAAATAAAAAACAGCAGAAAATAGGCAACTGGCACTACGGCATTGATACATCGGAAACGTATCTATAATTTTTGATGTTCCATGCTTGTTTAGTATCTACTTTGCTTTGCTTTATCTACACTTTGAGGTATTTTTATATGTTTATTGGACTAACCTATTAACAAGATGCCACAGTGCCAGTTGCCTGTTTTCTTCTGTTTTTGGTTCCACAAAAGGCAAAAAATCAATATTCTCGGAATTGGACGGGACAAAATCCCAAGTCAATATTTTACCGTGGGGACACGGAGCCAGAAGAAGAGATGGAGAAGAGCCACCAGGGGGCCACATCCCCTGGCCGCGCGGCTAGGCCTGGCCCGCGCCCGAGGGGGGTGCGGCCACCCTGGGTGCCCCTCTGCCTCGCCTCTTTGCCTATAAGAAGCCCCCCATACCAAAAACCTAAGTACCCGATCATGTAGGGGTTCGTAGCATGGAAAACAAAAAATTCTACCGCATGAACACAAACAAGCCAAGATCTATCTACTAGATTGTAGCAACGAGTCGATTAGAGTACTCACCCTCGAAGATTCCAAAGCGGTTAACGAGAGCAAATTCTCGTGGGTGATGTAGTCGTACACTTGCCGATCTCAAGATCGCGTAGACGATCCTTCCGGGCCTGCGTTCCGGCAGCGCTTCCGCAGTCGGTCACACGTTCGGTACTCTATGAAGATCTTCCTCTCCCTTGTTCCAGCAGGCAGCGAAGGTTGTACCTTGCGATTCCGGTAGCACGACGGCGTGGTGTCGGAAGTAGAGGGAAGATCCTGCAGGGCGTCGCCTAAGCCGGAGCAGGTTATGGTGGAGAATTAGGGTTTTCGGTGATCTAGGGTTTAGAGGGATGGAGAGGAGGAGGTGGATTCAGCGGCGGCTAGTGCGGCGTCGGCGGCGGTGCTGGGGGCGGCGGCGATGCGGCGGCTATGTGGCGAGGGGCTGGTGTTGTGTGCCCTTGGGGCACCCCTTCCCATCTATTTATGAGAGCGAGGGCAGCTTGGGAGAGGGGAGTTTGAATCCTTCCGCAACTCCCTCTCCTAGTTGGCTTGTGGTGGAGGGAAAGAAGGATTCTTTCCTTCCTCCACCAGGATACATTGTCCCAGTTTGACTTTTCAAACTTGCCTTTTGACTTTCAATTTGGAGCTTAATTTCTTTCTTGCAAATGCCCAACCAAGTGACCTAGGACATGATTCAATCATTCCACTTATCCATGACACATTCATGTACCCTTCCCCTCCGGTCTGGTGAGCCTTCTAGACCCTTCTAGAACCTCTCTGATGAAAACATCGGATTCATTCCTGAACTTCGGAATAGGAATTTCCTTATATGAATCTTATTCTCCGGACCATTCCGTATCTCCTCGTGATATCCAGGATCCTATCCGAGACTCCGAACAACATTCGGTCTCCCTACTTACATTCCATATCTACTAAACAACATTGAATCCTTAAGTGTGTCTCCCTACGGTTCGTGAATTATGCAGACATGACCGAGACTCTTCTCCGATCAATAACCAATAGAGGAATCTGGAAATTCATATGGCTCCCACATATTTCTGTGATTACTTTGCAATCGAATGAACCACTTACATACGATACCAATTTCCCTTTGTCTCACGATAGTTTACTTATCCGAGGTCTGATCGTCGGTATCTCTGCATACCTAGTTCAATCTTGTTATCGATAATTACTATTTTCTCGTTCCCGTGATATGTGATCCTTGTGAGCCAGTCACATGCTTGCAAGCTAATTGGATGACATTCCACCGAGAGGGCCCAGAGTATATCTATCTGTCATATGGATGGACAAATCCCACTCTTGATCCATGTGCCTCAACACATACTTTCTTAACACTCAATGCCACCTTTATAGCCACCCAGTTACGGTGTGGTGTTTGATGTCATCAAAGCATCCATCTGGTGATGGGGATTAGCATGATCTCATGGTTGAAGTAATTAGGTTACTATGTATCAGAAAGCTTATAGAAAACGAACTATTGAAATGACTTGATCTTTATGCTATGCTTATCTATAGGAGTATTTCCATCACACCATTCTCCTAATGATATGATCTTGTTGTTAATAACATCTCAATGTTCATGATTAGGAAACCATGATCATATATTAACCAACAAGCTAGTTTAACAAGAGGCTTTACTAGGGACTCTTTTATGTTTACAAATCACACAAGTATTAATGTTTATGGTTAATACAATTATAGCATGGTATGTAAACATTTATCATAAGCATGAAGATATGATAATAACCACTTTATTATTGCCTCTTGGGCATATCTCCAACAGTCTCCCACTTGCACTCGAGACAATAATCTAGTTTCAAATCTTTGGTATTCAACACCTATGGCTTTCCGGTGTTGTATGTACACGATTGCTAGTGATCAACCGATCTTCGGATCCGACACTTCCAGGTCCGTGTGTAATTGCATGTCTTTGCGTCTCTATGCATCACTCATTCTCTAATGAGATGGCTTTGTATAAATTTGGTCCTTTAGTGAGACATTTAGTTCTTTGGGGTTAAAACATGTTGACAATATTGTCATACAATATATCTTCATAGTATTATCCCTCTGTGAACTACACCTAGTTTGGTAAAAAACTACTTGACACAAATGCCCTCTTTTGCTGCTATAATAGCAGTCATATACTTAGCCTTTTGTTGTAGTATCTGTCACAATGTCTTAACTTTGGAACTCATCCAAATCCATTATGAAACTTACTTTCCATCATATTGTGCCACCCTTAGTTTAGATTGAGATAAACATAATTTGTACTTTGTGACAAAACTAGTATCAATGTAGTACCTTTTACAATGAACTAACCATCTATTTTTCACTTCTACAAAATAATATATTCTTAGTTCTTCCAAAAGATCATAAGAATATCCTTACTATCGTCCAATGATCATCTTATGAATCATTCTGGTATATGCTCATAACATTTAGAGCATAGGACATATCTGGATTTGTACATATCACCGTATGATTGAAAAATACTTTTTGTGATTTTATTCATCAAGTATCAATCAATACTTGAATCTTTGTTTCACTTACCAAGTGTCGATACACTGAATTTCAATTCAATCCTTTCTGTGCGATAAGAACCTTTCTTGTAGTTTCTATATTGAACTCATTTAATATATCATCTATGTACTTTCAGCACAACCATATTAGCGTTTCAATCTATCTATATAGATATTGATGTCAAATATTCGGGTTTTGCCTAAGTCTTTCATCAAAATGAAATTCTTAACTCGTGTTAACAAAAGATACATCATTTCCAATCAACAATATGTATTCCACATAATGTATTATAAATATGTCTTAGCGCTCCCACTTAATTTCTTGCAAATACAAGCATCTTCATTATCTCCGATGGGATTAAACTCTTTTAACAATTTCATCATGGTGAAGATTCCAACTCCGCGATGCTTATTTCAACCATTGAAGTTTGCATACGCTTTTAGCATCCTTTGAATTAACAAACCCTTTGGATCGTGTTATGTACACGTCCTAGGTAACAATTCTATTAAAAGAACTTTGTTTTGTTTGTTCAACCACCATATAACATAAATATATGTAGTGGTTGCTATATCAATCCGTCTAGACTAAATGTCGCTATAAAAGATCAAATCTTGTCATAGTTAACCTTTGAACATTGTTGTGAAATCTTTCCCAACATGCCGAATATTTCATAGATGTGAAACATCCATGTCTATTTCTTTATAGATCCAAACACGACTATAAGGTCTTACATCTTTCTAGAGGGTCTTTCAAGTTCAAAGCTTGCTTTCTCGTGTATGGAACTATCACAGATTTTATGGCTTCAAGCCATTTGACGGAGTCAGGGCTCATCATCGCTTCTTTGCATGTAGTCCATTCATTATTCTCAAATAATGATTCAACCTCAAATCTTGGTATTTGATTGTTTACCCGACCTACTTGGTTCAATAGGAACTTTGACCTCCGTAACCACAACCTTTGAGGCACGTGAGCCATGAGCATTGTTGCTGCCTCCGGAACACTTTTCAGCACTGCACAACTTTGCACATATAGCTAAGGTTCTTTTAACCTTATCAAAGTTCTATTATTCGCCCACTTAACTTTTCACGGAAAATTCCTTCTCAAAGAAACTTGACGTTCTAAGCGACAAACATTTTTGTGTTTGGTGTTATGGAGGAATACTCAACGATTATTCGGAATAACATACAAAGATATGTTCATCCGATTTTGGTTGCAAACATCTTTCTTATGCATATCATACCAATTTTTAAGAGAGGACAACTTGGGTTTTATCCCAAACCATAACTTTATATGGTGTCATTTCAACGGATTATGATGGAGCTCTTTTCAGTGGAAAAGCGGTAGTCTCTAAAGTTTTAATATTTAAAATATAATGGCAGTTTTATAAATTACACCTTTGATCTTACCATGTCAAACAAGGTTTCATTACATATCTTGAACGATCCATACACTTATGGTATTTCGGGAAATGCAAATCCACGAAACGATTCCTCAAATCTAAGGTGTTATGCTAAACTTGTAACTCAAATATCTTCCTTTATGATCCTATCATAAATTCTTTATTTTCTTGTTACATTGATTTTGCACTTCATCTTGAAATTTTTTGAACTTTTCAAATGTTTCACACTTCATCCTTATTAAGTAAATATTTATATATTCACTCAAATTTTTCGGAGAAAGCATATGAAGTTGAAATCCATCGCTCTCGACTACACATAATGGGCTTCATACAACAATATGTACAAGTTCCAATAAGCTAGTCATTCGTCCCCTTTTGGCCTATGAACGAGGTTTTAATTATCTCTAGGAAAGTTTCGCAAGCATTATTTCATCGAAATCAAAAGACTCCAATATTCCATCCACATGGAGTTTCTTCATGTTTTGTTTCCAATATAATTTAAACAGCGATGTCACTTCCTAAGTGATCTTTCAATCAATTGTCTTTCAACATTTTTAGCACTTGTTTTATGGATGTGATTTATCCAACGATATTTGTAAATCATCCATCTTTTATGGATTACGACAATTATTTGAACAACCCTTTTGTTCTCATAATACCCGATAAAACAAATCTTGAAGGCAAGGTTTTATGTTAACGATAAACCCATCAATACTTTATTTGTTCTCGATGAACATCATCACATATTCTCTTGCTAGTTACTTAGGCCATTGTAGTTCATGAATAGTGTTGTTTTGTATGACTATTCACACCAAAAAATTCAGTATCTAATACTTAAGAACCACATTATTTAACAAGCAAAGAATACAGCCATAACACATATATCCTCTATATACCTAAGCTGAACAATTCTAGTCTTTTCTTTTCTGACATATATTTATGAGATTCTGTTTCAGTGTTTCCTTTTATGTTTGAAAGAATCTATCAACATCAATAGTGGAGCCACACATGACACATAGTCCAAAGCATGTATAGTTAAATACCAATGTCTTTGGACTTGAACTTTGAAGTAAATCACCATCATTAAATATTTGGTGTTCTTTCAAATTCCATTCTTTAGTAATCTTTTAGTGTAGTAAACATTTTACCTACATCAAATATTCATCCTTATCATGGAACTATTCATGATCAAGCTACTTTAGCTTATAACGGTGAATTTTGAGTATAATGTTTCTCTCCAAAACCTTTTGGAGAATTAGGACGACTAGCGTCTCCAACCTTTTGAAAATTCTCATCAAATATGAGAACATAAACTTTGCTATATTATACTCTATCATGTTGTAATCAAAACATCGTTTCAGATATCGCAATATCTTCCACATATTATGGTTTCCGAAACAATTCTTTCAGCTCCTAGATAACCTTGATATTAAAACAATCTTTTGAAATATCAAGAATCATGGAGATAAACATGATACTTATTTACTAACGCTGGAATTGTTACTCTTAATTTAATACCAATTATTAAACTTCATGGAGTAACCGGAACTTACTAAAAGTTTGCAATAGGACTTTTAAACTTTAGATCAACACTTCTAAACAATACGATACCAGTTCATAAAGTAACCAGCCAGAATTCTATAGTTCTATTATCTCAATTATAACTAAGAACAAGGTGGTAAATGGATGCCAATGACTACAACAACTATGCAAATTCACTTTGATTTAATATATGATAAATAGTGTTCAACTTTTAATCATATTGTTGTTGAACTTCCACTCAAAATAATATCCCTCATATTGTTTTAGTGATTACATGAACCAAATCCACTATACCAAGTCCGATCATCACGTGACATGATGTAGTTTCAAAGGCGAACAATCATCATGTTCATCATATTATCTATATGACTCATGCTTTACCTTTCGGTATTCCGTGTTCTGAGACCATGTCTGTACATGCTAGGCTTGTCAAGATGTAACCTTAGTTTCCGCATGAGCAAATCTGGCTTGCTCCCGTTGTATACACTCGCAGAATCTAACACACCCGATCATCACGTGGTGCTTCGAAACAACGAGCTTTGGCAACGGTGCCTACTAAGTATGAACACTTTATAACATGATATTTTGTGAGAGGGATCATCTTATAATGCTACCGTCGCGATCTAAGCAATACTAGATGCATAAAAGGATTAACATCACATGCAATTCATAATATGTGATATGATATGGCCTTTCTTCTTGTGCTTACGATCTCTATCTTCAAGCACGAACATGATCTTCATCATCGCCGGCGTGGCATCAAGGTCAATGGCACCGCTCCATGGTTGTCGTCCACCAGCATCAACTATTACAACTACTTTGAATAATAGACACGCAGGTCTTAACGAAATTAAAAGACAACCATAAGTCTCATGCAGGTTGCCTACTTACAATAAGGAACATTGCATACATCATATATAATCACAATCATGGCCATATCACATCACAGCACACCCCTGCAAAACAAATTTAGACGCTTGTAATTTTCTTTGCATGTTTTACGTGGTTTGGGGCTTTCAATAAGTGTCATTCTAACTTACGAACAAGAATCACAACGTCGATTCTAGTATTGTCAATCACCCGTTGTAAATTGAATCTTCACTATGTTGGGAGAAATAGGCACCCGCAAAGCCACTTATGCAATACAAGTTGCATGTCAAGCGTGGAGCAAGTCTCATGAACGATGTCATGTAAGGTTAGCCCGTGCCGCTTCATCCCACCATAACACAAGATGCAAAGTACACAAGAATCAATCGACAACGAAATCATCTACGCCCATAATGACCATTGTGTTCTACTCGTGCAACAGATCTACATATAGACACGGCTCTGCAAAGTACACAAGAACCAAGTTCTATATGGAAGGAAGTGTAGATCACCAATATGTTGGTATGAGCCTAGAAGAAGCAAAGAATTTGCGCCAGATTATATCAAGGAAAGACAATCATTGATAAGATTAGGGATAGACTGAAAATAGCCTAGAGTAGGCAGAAAAGTTATGCTGATCAAAGTCGAAGATCATGGCATCCAGAAGTGGGAGATATGGTATATTTGAAAGTAAGTCCAATGAAAGGGGTGAAAAGGTTCGGAGTTAAAGGAAAATTGATTCCAAGATACACCGGACCATTCAAGATATTGATTCAAAACTGAACTATAGCTTATGCTTTAGAGTTACCATCAAGATTAGCTCAAGTGCATAATGTTTTCCATGTGTCAAAACTTCGTAAATGTTTGAAAGTTCCGGATGATGCAATCACACACCAAGAGATAGAATTACAAGCAGACTTGAACTATGTCGAAAAGCCCTGTAAGATTCTAGAAGAAAACTGGAAAAGACTGAGAAACAGAGCAATCGAGTATTGCAAAGTACAATGGGAACATCACCCTGAAAGAGAAGCCACGTGGGAGAAAGAAGAGGATTTAAGAAAAGCCTATCCAGAACTATTCAGGTACATCTCAACAAACTTCGGGACGAAGTTTAATATAAGGGGGGAAGTCTGTAACATCCCAGCATTTAGGAACTAATGAAGGGTAGATTTAGGAAATTGAAATGTTGCATGCATTCATCTGTGAAAATGTGGGTAAATTAATAAAAACCTAAAGTGATCAAGGTTTCTTTCATACTTTGAGATTAGGTTTAGTCCTAAAGGATGATTGCTATAGACTTTGATATGATCTTTGAGGAATTATGTGTTTTGGAAAATGAATTTGAATTTTAAACTTGAGTGTTTGAATTATAATTCAAATGATTTCTGAATAAGGTTTGAATCTTGATTTAATTAAGAGTTAATCAATATAACTCAAACTTTAGCTAAAAAAAACAATTAAGAATATGAATATCTATTTCATATTTTCATTCAATAAATAAGTTACAAAAATGTAACTTATTGAAACTATCCACAATCTTCACAATAGAAAATAAATAAAAGAATAAGAATATTTCTTTATTGATAATAATATAATCTTTAGTACAAAATAATAAAATGAAGATTACAAAATAATAAAATGAAAATTACAAAAGAATAAAGAAGATTAAATTAACTATTCTATCAAGAAAACCTAAACTAAAATCTTCATCTTCAAATCTGTACCTGCAAATCAAACACTAATAAGAGAATAAAGAAGGTTAGGGTTAGTATTGTTTTACTCTCAGACATGTCAGTGAAGTGCACTGATCAAGATTCATCATTGAGTAATGTATAAAAGGGGCAAGTTTCACCAGCCAGGTAAAAGTAATCTGATCAAAGTAACTCTCAAGTCTAGAGCATATCCACAAGTGCACAGCAAGCACACAGGCAGGACACACACCAAAATGCATGGTGTGTGCTGTCAGCCTCACAGCACAGCTCAAACACACAAAACCATCAGCACAGCCGTGGAGAGGCACTAGTGCATCTCTTCACTGCTCACACACACAAGAACAACTAACTTAGCTAACAGCTTCACCAAGCACAACAGCCAGCAGCCAAACAAACCAAAGACAGAATCACATCACCAGGATGGTGACATAAGGAGGGGGAAGATCAGGTGGATAGCAAGACCAAGGTCAAGCCATCAGGATCAGGAGGTGATGGGCTAGATCAAGGACAAGCCAGAAGCTAAATATACCAGGGGAGCACAAGATCAACCACAAGATCAAGCTACCACAATATCCACCACTAGCAACCACAACATCAAGTGACAGAGGTGAGTACAAAGACCATCACATGATCTATTTGTCTAAGATTAGACAAGCATACATGATCTGTTTCACAGCCAAACTCTCAAAAAGAACCCAAGTGGGGTGAATCCATCATTGAGATTTTAAACTCTAAAATCAAATAGCAAAGTACAAGGATCCAACCAAAACTCAGAACAACATCATTGATTTCGTTGTCAAGCTATATATTTCAATTCAAGCACAAATATAGCTAAGATTTAATTTCTAAGCACATCCCTAAGATAAGGGTAGCACCTTAGAAGTTAATCTTTTGGATCCATATAATGATCAAGCCTACTATCATTTTTCTCCAAGCTTTGAGTCAAGAAACAATAGCTGGTACCACTACCAGGACTATATATATGAATCAATTAGATAAAGCCTAATCCCTAAGCCTCAGACCAACATCATCGGTCTTAGGGATTTCAGAAAAGAACATTTCTACTTATATTTTAAAGCCAAGCTTGTCTTAAGCTTAAACCAACCCAATCAATGGATTAGAATCAATCTTGTGTGCCATATAAAGATGGTGTCACAAGAACAATTCTACATGAATCAGAATAAGCATTTCATCTTCACAGATTCAATTAACCAGTCTACCAATCATTTTCCTGTCATTACAGGAAGCATAATTAAAACATTCCTAAGTATATCTTCACTGTTGATATCATTATGATCTCATACCACACATGAATTCTCAAGCCAACAGTACTAAGACAGTGATTTCATCACACCATACCCAACATCATTAATCAAGTAATGACAGTGGTGAGTTATCAAACCCACTGACTTTACCAAGCATTGAGTTCAGAACAACTATATCATCTGAATCATATGAAATCTAAACATAAAATCATCTGATAAGCCACTAGAACCATTATAGTTCATCTTAAGTAGCAAGCCTCAAGCTAATAATCATTCAGCATGCATAGGGACCATCAACAGATGCTCTAATTCATCCAGTAGATAATTAACACCAGGATATGAACCCTAAATGGAACAAATCATCTTAACCAGGACAAGACAGTAACCAGAGAGGTCACTACCAACATCTAGCATAGGATGAGCAAGCACACAGAGAGAGCATAAGGGGGAGAGGAAAAGAACTGACCAAAGGTCCTCGCTGGAGACTAGAAGAGGAAGCAGAGGTGGCCAACGACCATGGCAGCACGGGGAGCACCCTCAGCGGGGCGCTGCAACCCATACAGCGCCATGGCGGTGACCATAGCCACGTCTAGAGGCAAAGTGAATCACCACAGCACACGACGGCAGCGGCGGCGCCAAGATCCATGCCAACCCCCAAACCCTAGGGTTCATGACAGCATCGATCCATCGCAGGAGAGCCCCATGCTCAAATCCAATTGGACAGGATGGAGAGGCGTAGTCGACAACCTCCTCCTGCTCCACTGCGGCGACCAGAACGGTCCACGACGGCGGGAATCGTCGGCGGTGGCATCACCGACCATGGGGTCGGGGAGAGAGGAGGAGAGAAGTGAGCTCGAGGGTGAGAGACAACGAGTGGGTGGGCCGAGTGGGCCAGAACCCTTCGGGGTGGCTATTTTAACTAAGTCTCATTGGCCACCAGGGCCCAATAAGAACAAGCCAGCCCAGAAACCTTTAAGGCCTGTTTTAATAAATAGGAAAATACCAAAATACCCTTGAAATTAATTAAATTCTAGAAAATAAAATAAAAGTCCAAAAATTAGAAATAAAATATTTTTGGATTCACAATAATCCACACTATCCAAATAAATTAAGAAATAAAATTTTAGACACATAAAGTTTATTAAGAATTTTGTAATTTTATAACCCTTACGGAATTTTTCAAAATTATTGAAAGGTGCTAAAATTAATTAAAATTCACTTTCATCATATATTAATATTGTTGTATTTTAGAAAAATACTAAACAAATATTTAATAACATTTTTTGATATTTAAATGATAATTCTTAAAAGAATTATTAAATCAATAAAAGTCAAATAAAAGAGAAATAAAATAAAAGAATACCATATTCTATTATAAATATTAAAAAATTAATATTTATAAATCCTTTATTATTAGAAATAATTTTATTAATAATGGGGAAAATGCATATCAAATTAAATGCTGCATTACATTACTTGCATAATCATTTTGCTTATTTAAATATTGTCCTTACCGGGCAATAATGATGTTTTTGTAGACATAGAAGCTCAAGGTCCAGTGCAAGCATCAGACTTCACTACCTTGCCATCACAAGGCAAGTTCATCACTTGCTCATATCCTTTGAAGAGTCTTTATCAAAGTATTTGCAAATTGTGTGTTATCATATATACTCTAAAATAAAGAAAATATTAATTTCACAAATCAAGAAATCATAGATACCATCCTAAGTGATGATATAATGGAGCAATAGAACTTAGGGTTCTATTTGCAACAATGATAATCAATTAGGGACTTAATAACCCCTGACATCAGTGATTCTAGCGCCGTATATTACGTGTTAGCCATGAGATTTGGAATGGGATAGAGAAGTCAGCTGTATCTTCTTCCTCTCGCATGTAGCCGGATGTGCAGGTCGTGGCTGTTATCCTCGTAGCGTGCATATTAATTGGTAATTCATAGAGGTTATGCAGCATATGGGTGGGAACCCTCTTCGTCCCACGATAGTTCTGGCATCTAACGGTTTGTACAAACCATTGTCGTAATTCATTATGTGGGCATGGTGTACACCAAGGAGGCATGCGAGGTCGCGAAGGGGCAGTGATTGGCTTGGACCAACTACCGGGCCCCACATCATGGAATTGTGGACGGGAAAGTATGCCCGGTTGTGCAACAAGGAGTTGATCTCTCATGGGTAAAGTAACGCACCTCTACAGAGTGTAAGAATTGTAACTTGTTACTCCCTGTTCCGGGAAGGAGCTCCATGAAAGTTCTGGTCAACCTGTGAAGGCTGATGGTCATAGATTTTCATAATAAAATCAATCTTTAAAGAAAGATTTACAAAAACTACATAGTGCCAAGGATTTATAATCCGAGGTGGTAGTTAGAGCATCAAAATTTCCACCTTGCATATAATGAACTTGTTGGGTAACGCTGTTACTCATCCTTTCCTTTGATCCCTTGCTTAGACTCTGAGAATCCCGAAGACGTGCCAATGTATGCAGGCGAATGTCAAGAAGATGTGTTCTACGAGGAACCTGATCTGTCCGGAGGTGTTGAAGGAGTGGATTACGAAATCCGCTACGGTGTCGATGATAACGAATCCAACTAAGTATCCGTAGTTAGTAGTAACCAATGGATCCGAGCAGCATGAACTCTATAGAATAAGCTGCTGAGCTCAATTCCTAGTCGGAGTTGCTACTTTTAAATTCCGCTGAAACACTTTATATTTTGGTTTGTAAGTTGAATCTTTAGGAAGTCTTGAACTTCCGGTATTGTAATAATAATGTGTGTATATTTGTAATATGGACCCGCTGTGTTTCTGTTGTACCACTCTGAGGGATGTGATATTTACGGAACGGTGTTCTGTGGATGTCATGTCAACGACTATAGTGTACTACACATGCAGTGGTATGCTGGGTCACCATAGTTGGTATCAGATCAAATTGCTTTGACCTTAGGTTGGAAACCTAGTAAAGGGTATTACCTGTAGGAAAGTGTAGCAACGATAAAGAGTTATCTAAAAGTAATATAATGAGTATTCAATTGAAAATATTTCGTTATATATTTTAGTGCGATAATTCTTTGTTATGATGCAATATATTATTTGGTTACTAATCAAAACTATTTTTCTAATATACAGAGTTATGGCACCAAAGTTTCCAAAACAGACTTTGGTAAGGAAAGAGGAGACTCTGATGATTATCAAGGATCATTCACAGACCAACTTCGTCAACTTTTAAAGATCTTTAGTTGTCCAACTAGAATTCCAGTGAACACTATCACTTACCTTGATGTCCGGATGTTATCCAAGTATCGTGTGAGTATCCAACTCCTAGAGGAGCTTGGATTATATCACGATATACCTATAGGAGAAGGTAGGAGTCATTTAACAGCATATCATGTTGCTGTTGTGGAGGCGATAGCTAATATCCGAGAGCAGAAAACCAAGGAGTTAGAAGGTAGCACATTCTCTATGATACCTCATGATTCTATAGACTCGGAGCCTATACCGGATCATCTTACTTTGGTTAAGAAGCATCCTAAGTTAGCTTCCAAGTTTATGGATAGATATCGAACACTTGTTGCGTCTTTTTATAAGACACATCAAGTGATTGTTGAAGATAAAAATGATATGTTAGAGGATCTAACCGATCCAGAAAGGAGGAAACAGTTAGCATTCCAGTTAGAGAAGGAAGCAGGTACTAGCGCAACACCTATTTTTAAGGATATATCTATAGATCCTGTATATTTTATACCATATCCTTATTCACCAAGACCTGAACCTATACATGATCCTACTATGGATATGAGGTATGCAGTACCACAGGGCTCAGAGGATGGTTCTGAGTCAGAACTTCCTATTGAAAATTCGGATGGTTGGAGAATGGGATCATATGAAGGATCTCATGAACACCAGATGTCTACAGATGGTTCTGACAGAAATGTTGGACAATCTAGTTGGATGGGTGCAAGGATTAACCCTAATAAAAGTAGTAGAAATACCATGTCAATAGATAATCAGGATGAAGAAAAAGATCCTGAGGAGAGAGTGTTTGAATCATCAACATCTTCTCAAAACCCAGGGAATATACATTATCTAGTGGTTAACTATCTTGCCCAAGGGAGCACCTGGGAAGCAGCAGGATCTGCGTATCCTGTTGACAACTCGAGGAATGAAGCTCAGGAGATGCAGGCGGGAGATAATGTTGAATATGTTTCTGAAGACTTTTCAGCTGAGCTGGAGGGAGTCAATGCGCTCAGGTTGAGTAATGACTCAAGTCCTGACACTTCAGATACAGAGTATGTTCCTTCTGGAAGGCCATTTGTTCCACAAACTATGCGACGAATAACACATCATCACGGTTGGACATCAGACATGTATGATGAGCGTAGTTACTACTAGAAGGAGGCAACTAGTTAGTGATATCAAGTATCGTGTATTGTACTCCAAGAAATAAGATAGTAAGATGAATAAGGTAGTTTTGTGATTATACCTACATGGTATATGTTGTAATGACTTTGTATTATTATGATATTATGTATAATATGTGAAATGCATATTTGGATTTTTTTTGGATTTTCATTGTGTGACTAGTTCTGTGCGTAAAGTCGAGCTCAGAACACATGTGCATGATGTAACTATGAGTATTCGCTTTATGTGGCAGGACTAGAGGGTCATGGATACGGGTGTAGAAAACAAAACTGAGCAGCAGCGGATGGAGCGAGAGGCCAAAGAGAACGCCGATGCAGATGCAGCAAATCAAGGAGCATTACCACCACCACCACCAATGAGGCCGTTAATGGAGCAGAACTTTATGAAGTGCATGCAAATGATGTAGGAGACCCAGAATAAGTTCATGGAAGAGCTGCTGGGGCGAGCAAATCAGAGGGCACCTGAAGGTGGAGGAGTGAGTCTATCTGATTTCCAGAATGCAAGGCCGTTATCTTTTGCATCAGCCCCTGAACCAATGGATGCAGAAGATTGGCTAGCAGATACAGAAAGAAAGCTGAAGACTGTAGGTTGCAATTATGAGGAGAAATTGAGGTATGCAACTCATCTTCTGACTGGACCTGTAGCATCATGGTGGGAGAATCAGTTGGTCATGCAACAACCAGGAAGGGAGTTTACCTGGGAAGAGTTCAAACAGAGATTCCATGAATATCATGTTCCGGGAAGTGTTATGGAGTTGAAGCGGAGAGAATTTGAGGAGCTTCAGCAGGGATATACTAGTGTCATGAAGTACATCCGGGAGTTTAGTCAACTGTCTCGCTATGCAGAGGAGGATGTCAACACTGAAGAGAAGCGGAAGAAGCATTTTCTGCGTGGATTAAATCCATTTGTGAAGATGCAGCTAAGGTTAGCCAATAAGCAAACTTATCAGCAGTTGCTGGATGTAGCCATTACTTTCGAAGATGATTACAAGAATGTCCAAGAGGATCGGAGGAAGAGAGCCAAGAAGGAAACCAAGAGGATTCAGGCAAGCAAACCTAAACCCAATCTGGAATTCAAACCTCGGAACAGGAACTATGGCAACAATAACAATAACAATAACAAGGGAAGTGGTGGAAATCAATCCAATCCTAGAAGGAATGTTATTTGTAACAATTGTGGAATTCCAGGGCATTTCCAGAGGGAATGCAAAAAGCATGTAGTGATCTGTTACAGTTGTGGTCATAAGGAGCATATCAAGCCCGATTATCCGAGCAAACCACCAGGAGGTTGGCTTACCAAGGGAGGAGGACAAGCCAGTGGAGGAAATGGACAGCCCAATAAAGGAGGAAATAATGGCAAGAACAGCAATGGCAAGAGGAACAGGCCTACCGGGAAACTGAATTGTGCAACCCATGAGGAGGTGGATAATTTGGAGCATGCAGTGATAGGTACGCTCAATATCCTTACCAATCCCGGCAAAGTTCTATTTGATACTGGTGCAACTACTTCATTCATTTCTGAAGAATTTGGTGATAAGTTCGGGATTAGAAGGGCAACGTTAGAAAGTCCTATGACCGTAGTTACAGCAGGGGGAAATGTGATTGTACGCCACATAAAACAAGATCAGGTTATCTCGATCTGTGGTTGTACATACTTCGCAGACCTTTATGTGATTCCTTTGAAGGGAATTGCAGTAGTGCTGGGGATGGACTGGATGATGGAACACGGAGCTCAGATAAATTATGAGGAGAAAACTGTCTCAATCAAAACTCCAAGTGGAGCAAGGATAGTTTACCAAGGAGATAAGCATAGTCATACCATGGTGGATCTGCATTTGAACTCAATGAAAGAGGTCAAATTGGAAGATATTCCTATAGTAAATGAATTTCAAGATGTTTTTCCAGCAGAGCTACCGGGAATGCCATCAGACCGGGAGATAGAGTTCACTATTGACCTAATTCCTAGTACAACACCAATAGCTCAAGCACCATATAAAATGGGACCCAAAGAGTTAAAAGAACTCAAAAAGGAAATTGATGAGTTAGCCAGAAAAGGATTTATTTAGGAAAGTGTATCTCCATGGGGAACACCAATAATCTTTGTGGATAAGAGAGATGGTGGAAGAAGAATGTGTGGAGATTATAGAAATCTAAACAACGTTACTATCAAGAATAAGCATCCTTTACCAAGAATTCAAGATTTGTTTGATCAAGTGAAAGGGGCTGGAGTATTTTCAAAGATCGATTTAAGATCTGGATACCATCAAATAAAAATCAAACCGGAAGATGTTCCAAAGACAGCATTTGTCTCAAGATATGGACACCATGAGTATCTAGTAGTACCATTTGGTTTAACCAATGCACCGGAAATATTCATGAATATGATGAATAAGATCTTCATGCCATATTTGGACAAGTTCGTCATAGTCTTTATTGATGATATTCTGATATATTCCAAGGATAAGGAAGAGCATGCTGCTCATTTGAGAATAGCAAACACAAACTTTATGCTAAGTTTAGTAAGTGTGAATTTTGGCTAGATGAGGTAGAATTCCTCGATCATGTGATCAGTAAAGATGGAATTGCTGTAAATCCATCTAAGGTTCAGTCAGTACTGGAGTGAACTGCACCAACAATGTGAAGCAAATTCGAGGTTTCTTAGGAATGGCTGGTTATTATCGGAGATTCATTGAAGGTTTCTCCAAAATAGCTGGACCAATGACCAAATTATTAAGGAAGAATACACCATTCAAGTGGGATGAGAAATGTGAAGCAAATTTTCAAGAGTTGAAGACTAGATTAACCACAGCTCCAATCTTAGCAGTTCCTGAGGCAAGGAAGGACTTCACTGTATACTGTGATGCATCTAAAGACGGTCTAGGTTGTGTATTAATGCAATATCGGAAAGTGATTGCTTATGGTTCAAGACAACTGAAACCACATGAAGTCAATTATCCAACTCATGATTTAGAGTTAGCAGCAGTAGTTTTTGCGCTGAAAGGATGTAGGCATTTTCTATATGGAGCTAGATGTGAGTTATACACTGACCATAAAAGTCTCAAATATTTCTTCACTCAAAAAGAGTTGAATATGAGACAAAAACGTTGGTTGGAACTAATCAAGGATTATGATTTAACAATCAACTATACCCCAGGGAAAGCAAATATTGTAGTTGATGCTTTAAGCAGAAAGAGTGCAGATATTCGGCCTAGCAATCGAGAGTTACTAAAAGAGTTACAAATGGACATGGAAAGATTAGAGCTTCAATTCAATAGAACAGAGGTTCTTGGAGGATTAGCTACTATGCAGGTAGTTGTAGAGCAGGACAGTGATCTTAAGCAAGAAATTTTTAGACATCAAGCAGAAGATCCTTTTATTGCTGAGGAAATTCGAAGGATATCTCAAGGGCAAAAATCAGTTTTTCGTCTTGGAGAATATGAGTCTTTATGGTTTCAAGACCGTCTTTGTGTTTCAGATGTGACTGAGATTCGTGATATCATACTTAGAGAAGCACATGAAACACCGTACTCTATACATCTGGGAAGTACTAAGATGTATATGGATTTGAAATAACTATTCTAGTGGAATAATATGAAAAGAGACATTGCTAAATATGTATCTGAATGCTATACTTGCCAAAGGGTGAAGGATGAACATTAAAGCCCAGCAGGACCATTACAACCTTTGGAAATTCCCGAATG
The DNA here is from genome assembly GCA_916181665.1 of Avena sativa. Taxonomy (NCBI): domain Eukaryota; kingdom Viridiplantae; phylum Streptophyta; class Magnoliopsida; order Poales; family Poaceae; genus Avena; species Avena sativa. The sequence continues at coordinate 128,339,884 of OV702283.1, read as the reverse complement.
TAAGTGGGAAGAAATAGGTATGGACTTCATCACAGGATTGCCCATGACACCAAAAAGGAAGGATATGATATGGGTAATTGTGGACAGACTCACTAAGAGTGCACATTTTATTCCAGTGAATCAAAAAGATAATGCCAAGAAATTAGTTGAAGTATATGTCAAAGAGATAGTAAGTAAGCATGGAGTACCCAAAAAGATCGTAACTGACAGGGGATCGGTGTTTACTTCAGCATTTTGGAAGCAACTGCATGAAGCACTTGGTTCAAAGTTCGATTTCAGCACAACATATCATCCTGAGACAGGAGGTCAAACGGAAAGAAAAAATCAAATACTAGAAGACATGTTAAGAGCTTGTGCACTAGATTTTGGAGGAACATGGGAAGATCATCTACCATTGGCAGAATTTTCTTATAACAATAGCTATCAGAGTAGTCTGAAGGCAGCTCCATACCAAGTTCTATATGGAAGGAAGTGTAGATCACCAATATGTTGGTATGAGCCTGGAAGCAACAAAGAATTTGCGCCAGATTATATCAAGGAAAGACAAGATATCATTGATAAGATCAGGGATAGACTAAAAATAGCCCAGAGTAGGCAGAAAAGTTATGCTGATCAAAGTCGAAGATCATGGCATCCAAAAGTGGGAGATATGGTATATTTGAAAGTAATTCCAATCAAAGGGGGTGAAAAGGTTCGGAGTTAAAGGAAAATTGAGTCCAAGATACATCTGACCATTCAAGATATTGAGTCAAAACCGAACTATAGCTTATGCTTTAGAGTTACCATCAAGATTAGCACACGTGCATAATGTTTTCCATGTGTCACAACTCCGTAAATGTTTGAAAGTTCCGGATGATGCAATCACACACCAAGAGATAGAATTACAAGCAGACTTGACCTATGTCGAAAAGCCCTGTAAGATTCTGGAAGAAAACTGGAAAAGACTAAGGAACAGATCAATCAAGTATTGCAAAGTACAATGGGAACATCACCCTGAAAGAGAAGCCACGTGGGAGAAAGAAGAGGATTTAAGAAAAGCCTATCCAGAACTATTCAGGTACATCTCAACAAACTTCGGGACGAAGTTTAATTTAAGGGGGGAGTCTGTAACATCCCAGAATTTAGGAACTAACGAAGGGTAGATTTAGGAAATTGAAATGTTGCATGCATTCATCTATGAAAATGTGGGTAAATTTTTCGCCAAATAAAAACCTAAAGTGGTCAAGGTTTCTTTCATACTTTGAGATTAGGTTTAGTATTAAAGGATGATTGCTATAGACTTTGATATGATCTTTGAGGAATTATGTGTTTTGGAAAATGAATTTGAATTTTAAACTTGAGTGTTTGAATTATAATTCAAATGATTTCTGAATAAGGTTTGAATCTTGATTTAATTAAGAGTTAATCAATATAACTCAAACTTTATCTAAAGAAAACAATTAAAAATATGAATATCTATTTCATATTTTCATTCAATAAATAAGTTACAAAAATGTAACTTATTGAAACTATCCACAATCTTCACAATAGCAAATAAATAAAGAATAAGAATATTTCTTTATTGATAATAATATAATTTTTAGTATAAAATAATAAAATGAAGATTACAAAATAATAACATGAAAATTACAAAAGAATAAAGAAGATTACATTAACTATTCTATCAAGAAAACCTAAACTAAAATCTTCATCTTCAAATATGTACCTGCAAATCAAACACTAATAAGAGAATAAAGAAGGTTAGGGTTAGTATTGTTTTACTCTCAGACATGTCAGTGAAGTGCACTAATCAAGATTCATCATTGAGTAATTTATAAAAGGGGCAAGTTTCACCAGCCAGGTAAAAGTAATCAGATCAAAGTAACTCTCAAGTCTAGAGCATATCCACAAGTGCACAGCAAGCACACAGGCAGGACACACACCAAAATGCATGGTGTATGCTATCAGCCTCACAACACAACTCAAACACACAAAACCATCAGCACAGCCGTGGAGAGGCACTAGTGCATCTCTTCACTACTCACACACATAAGAACAGCTAACTTAGCCAGTAGCTTCACCAAGCATAGCAGCTAGCAGCCAAACCAAACAAAGCCAGAATCACATCACCAGGATGGTGACATAAGGAGGGGGAAGATCAGGTGGATAGCAAGAACAAGGTCAAGCCATCAGGATCAGGAGGTGATGGGCTAGATCAAGGACAAGCCAGAAGCTAAATATACCAGGGGAGCATAAGATCAACCACAAGATCAAGCTACCACAAGATCCACCACTAGCAACCACAACATCAAGTGATAGTGGTGAGTACATAGACCATCACATGATCTATTTGTCTAAGATTAGACAAGCATACATGATCTGTATCACAGCCAAACTCTCAGAAAGCACCCAAGTGGAGTGAATCCATCATTGAGATTTTAAACTCTAAAAGCAAACGACAAAGTACAAGGATCCAACCAAAACTCAGAACAACATCATTGATTTGGTTGTCAAGCTATATATTTCAATTCAAGCAGCAATATAGATAAGATTTAATTTCTAGGCACATCCCTAAGATAAGGGTAGCACCTTAGAAGTTAATCTTTTGGATCCATATAATGATCAAGCCTACTATCATTTTTCTCCAAGCTTTGATTCAAGAAACAATAGCTGGTACCACTACCAGGACTATCTATATGAATCAATTAGATAAAGCCTAATCCCTAAGCCTCAGACCAACATCATTGGTCTTAGGGATTTCAGAAAAGAACATTTCTACTTATCTTTTAAAGCCAAGCTTGTCTTAAGCTTAAACCAACCCAATCAATGGATTAGAATCAATCTTGTGTGCCATATAAAGATGGTGTCACAAGAACAATTCTACATGAATCATAATAAGCATTTCATCTTCACAGATTCAATTAATCAATCTACCAATCATTTTCTTTTCATTACAGGAATCATAATTAGAACATTCCTAAGTATATCTTCGCTGTTGATATCATTATGATCTCAGACCACACATGAATTCTCAAGCCAACAGTACTAAGACAGTGATTTCATCACACCATACCCAACATCATTAATCAAGTAATGACAGTGGTAAGTTATCAAACCCACTGACTTTACCAAGCATTGAGTTCAGAACAACTATATCATCTGAATCATATGAAATCTAAACATCAAATCATCTGATAAGCCACCAGAACAATTATAGTTCATCTTAAGTAGCAAGCCTCAAGCTAATAATCATTCAGCATGCATAGGGACCATCAACAAATGCTCTAATTCATCTAGTAGATAATCAACACCAGGATATGAACCCTAAATGGAACAAATCATCTTAACCAGGACAAGGCAGTAACCAGAGAGGTCACTACGAACATCTAGCATAGGATGAGCGAGCACAGAGATAGAGCACAAGGGGGAGAGGAAAATAACTCACCAAAGGTCCTCGCTGGAGACTACAAGAGGAAGCAGAGGTGGCCGACGACCATGGCAGCACGGGGAGCTCCCCCAGGGGGCGCTGCGACCCATACAGCACCACGGCGGTGACCATAGCCACGTCTAGAGGCAAGGTGAATCACCACAGCACACGACGGCAGCGGCGGCTCCAAGATCCACGTCAACCCCCAAACCCTAGGGTTCGGGACGGCATCGATCCGTCGAAGGAGAGCCCCATGCTCAAATCCAATTGGACAGGATGGAGAGGCATAGTCGACAACCTCCTCCTGCACCACGGCGCCGACTAGAATGGTTCATGACGGCGGGAATCGTCGGCTGCGGCATCATCGACCACGGGGTCGGGGAGAGAGGAGGAGAGCAGTGAGCTCGAGGGTGAGAGACAGCGAGTGGGTGGGCTGAGTGGGCCAGAACCCTTCGGGTTGGTTGTTTTAACTAAGTCACATGGGCCACCAGGGCCCAATAGAACAAGCCAGCCCGGAAACCTTTAAGGCCTGTTTTAATAAATAGGAAAAGACCAAAATACCCCTGAACTTAATTAAATTCTAGAAAATAAAATAAAAGTCCAAAAATTATAAATAAAATATTTTTGGATTCACAATAATCCACACTATCCAAATAAATTAAGAAATAAAATTTTAGACACATTTTTATTAAGAATTTTGTAATTTTTATAAACCTTATGGAATTTTACAAAATTATTGAAAGGTGATAAAATTAATTAAAATTCACTTTCATCATATATTAATATTTTAGTATTTTAGAAAAATACTAAACAAATATTTAATAACAATTTTTTATATTTAAATGATAATTCTTAAAAGAACTATTAAATCAATAAAAGTCAAATAAAAGAGAAATAAAATAAAAGAATACCATATTCTATTATAAATATTAATTTAATATTTATAAATCCTTTATTATTAGAAATATTTTTATTAATAATGGGGAAAATGCATATCAAATTAAATGTTGTATTACATTACTTGCATAATAATTTTGCTTCTTTAAATGTTGTATTACATTACTTGCATAATAATTTTGCTTCTTTAAATATTGTCCTTACCGGGCAATAATGATGTTTTTGTAGACATAGAAGCTCAAGGTCCAGTGCAAGCATCAGACTTCACTACCTTGCCATCACAAGGCAAGTTCATCACTTGCTCATATCATTTGAAGAGTCTTTATCAAAGTATTTGCAAATTGTGTGTTATCATATATACTCTAAAATAAAGAAAATATTAGTTTCACAAATCAAGTAATCATAGATATCATCCTAAGTGATGATATAATGGAGCAATAGAACTTAGGGTTCTATTTGCAACAATGATAATCAATTAGGGACTTAATAACCCCTGACATCAGTGATTCTAGCGTCGTATATTACGCGTTAGCCATGAGATTTGGAATGGGACAGAGAAGTCAGCTATATCATCTTCCTCTCGCATGAAGCCGGATGTGCAGGTCGTGGCTGTTATCCTCGTAGCGTGCATATTAATTGGTAATTCGTAGAGGATATGTAGCATATGGGTGGGAACCCTCATCGTCCCACGATAGTTCTGGCATCTAACGGTTTGTACAAACGATTGCCGTAATTCATTATGTGGGCATGGTGTACACCAAGGAGGCATGCAAGGTCGCGAAGGGGCAGTGATTGGCTTGGACCAACTACCAGGCCCCACATCATGGAATTGTGGACGGGAAAGTACGCCCGGTTGTGCAACAAGCAGTTGAACTCTCATGGGTAAAGTAATGCACCTCTGCAGAGTGTAAGAATTGTAACTTGTTACTCCCTATTCCGGGAAGGAGCTACGAACGCGGCAGGAAAGGAACTCCATGAAAGTTCTGGTCAACTTGTGAAGGCTGATGGTCATAGATTTTCATAATAAAATCAATCTTTAAAGAAAGATTTACAAAAATTACATAGTGCCAAGGATTTATAATCCGAGGTGGTAGTTAGAGCATCAAACTTTCCACCTTGCATATAATGAACTTGTTGGGTAACGTTGTTACTCATCCTTTCCTTTGATCCCTTGCTTAGACTCTGAGGATCTCGAAGACGTGCCAATTTATGCAGCCGAATGTCAAGAAGATGTGTTCTACGAGGAACCTGATCTGTTCGGAGGTGTTGAAGGAGTGGATTACGAAATCCGCTACAGTGTCGATGATAACGAATCCAACTAAGTATCCCTAGTTAATAGTAACCAACAGAGCCAAGCAGCATGAACTCTATATAATAAGCTGCTGAGCTCAACTCCTAGTCGGAGTTGCTACTTTTAAATTCCGCTGAAACACTTTATATTTTGGTTTGTAAGTTGAATCTTTAGGAAGTCTTGAACTTCTGGTATTGTAATAATAATAATGTGTGTATATTTGTAATATGGACCCGCAATGTTTCTGTTGTACCACTCTGAGGGATGTGATATTTACAGAACGGTGTTCTGTGGATGTCATGTCAACGACTATAGTGTACTACACATGTAGTGGTATGCCGGGTCACCGCAGTTAATGAGAGCAGATTCTCGTGGGTGATGTAGTCGTACACTTGCCGATCTCAATATCACGTAGACGATCCTTCTGGCGCTGTGTTTTGGCAGCGCTTCCGCAGTTGGTCACATGTTCGGTACTCGATGAAGACCTTCCTCTCCCTTGTTCCAGCAGGCAGCAGAGGTTGTAGTTCTCTCCTCGCGATTCCGGCATCACGACGGCGTGGTGTCAGAAGTAGAGGGAATATCCTACAGGGCTTTGCCTAATCCAGAGTAGGTTATGGTGGAGAATTTGGGTTTCTGGTGATCTAGGGTTTAGAGGGCCAGAGAGGAGGAGTCGGACTCGATGGCGGCTAGTGCGGCGGCGACGCGGCGGCTATGTGGGGAGGGGCTGGTGTTGTGTGTCCTTGGGGCACCCCTTCCCCTCTTTTTATGAGAGGGAGGGCAGCTTGGCAGAGGGGAGTTTGAATCCTTTCCCAACTCCCTCTCCTAGTTGGCTTCTGGGGAGGGAAAGAAGGATTCTTTCCTTCCTCCACCAGGATACATTGTACCAGTTTGACTTTTCAAACTTGCCTTTTGACTTTCAATTTGGAGCTTAATTTATTTCTTGCAAATGCCCAACCAAGTGACCTAGGATATGATTCAATCTTTCCACTTATCCATGACACATTCATGTACCCTTCCCCTCCCGGTCCGGTGACCCTTCTAGAACCTCTCCGATGAAAACATCGGAATCATTCCCGAACTCCGGAATTGGACTTTCCTTATATGAATCTTATTCTCCAGACCATTCCGGATCTCCCCGTGATGTCCCGGATCCTATCCGAGACTCCGAACAACATTCAGTCTCCCTACTTACATTCCACATCTACTAAACAACATCGAATCCATAAGTGTGTCTCACTATGGTTCGTGAATTATGCAGACATGACTGAGACTCTTCTCCGATTAATAACCAATAGAGAAACTGGAAATTCATATGGCTCCAACATATTTCTATGATTACTTTGTGATCGAATGAACCTCTTACATATGATACCAATTTCCCTTTATCTCGCGATAGTTTACTTATCCGAGGTCTGATCGTCGGTATCTCTGCATACCTAGTTCAATCTTGTTATCGATAATTACTATTTTATTGTTCCCATGATATGTGATCCCTTGTGATCTAGTCACATTCTTGCAAGCTAATTGGATGACATTCCACTGAGAGGGCCCAGAGTATAGCTATCCGTCATATGGATGGACAAATCCCACTCTTGATCCATGTGCCTCAACACATACTTTCTGAACACTCAATGCCACCTTTATAGCCACCCAGTTACGGTGTGGTGTTTGATGTCATCAAAGCATCCATCCGGTGATGGTTATTATCATGATCTCATGGTCGAAGTAATTAGGTTACTATGTATTAGAAAGCTTATAGCAAACGAACTATTGAAATAACTTAATCTTTATGCTATGCTTATCTATAGGAGTATGTCCATCACACCATTCTCCTAATGATATGATCTTGTTGTTAATAACATCTCAATGTTCATGATCAGGAAACCATGATCATATATTAACCAACAAGCTAGTTTAACAAGAGGCTTTACTAGAGACTCTTTTATTTTTACAAATCACATAAGTATTAATGTTTCCGGTTAATACAATTATATCATGGTATGTAAACATTTATCATAAGCATGAAGATATGATAATAACCACTTTATTATTGCCTCTTGGGCATATGTCCAACAGATCAATCTTCCACAAAATAGTCTGTAGTCGCTGCCACCATCGTCCCTAGATCGGGGGGATCTGAAGCTCTTCCTGGCACCCTGCCGGAGGGGATATCACCCCGGAGGCCTTCTTCATCATCATGCCAGCCTCCGGTATGAAGCGTGAGTTGTTCCACCTTGGACTAGGGGTCCATGTAGTATCTAGATGGTTGTTTCTCCTCCTTTGTGCTACCATGTTTAGATCTTGTGAGCTCCGTTCATGATCAAGATCATCTATTTGTAATCATGCATGTTGTGTTTGCGGGGGTCCGATGGATATTGAGATTACTATGTTAGATTGGTTAATGGTTCTATCTTATTGATTCTATCATGTTTGTGTTGTTGGTGATCTTGCATGCTCTCCGTTTCTAGTAGCTATCTTGGCCAAGTATATGCTAGTGACTCCAAGAGGGAGTATTTATGCTCGATAGTGGGTTCATGCCTCTATTTAATCTGGGTAAGTGATAGAAATCTCTAAGGTTGTAGATGTGTTGTTGCTACTAGGGAGAAAACAACGGTCCCTTGTTCATGGAACAAGTGGATTGTTTACCTTACACACTTTGCTTAAAGCAGTTATCCGTTGCTTGCAACTTAATAATGGAGTGGGTTCGGATGATAACCTAAAGGTGGATTACTAGTCATAGATGCAGTTGGATGGCGGTCTATGTATATTATTGTATTGCCCAATCAAATCTCTTAGGATCATAAATGTCTAGTATTGCATTGTTATGCCTTGCTCTGTCCTATCAATTGCCTCGCTGTAATTTGTTTACCCAGCATTGCCATGTTTGTTTATCTTAAGGAGAACACCTCTAGTAAACTATGGACCTTGTTCCAATCTTTACCATTGATGCATCTTCCACTGTTACTGTTTACTTTTTGCAAACCACCATTACCTTCTACACCATATAGTTAATCCTTTGTTTTCAGCAAACCGGTGAGATTGACAACCTCACTGTTCGTTGGGGAAAAGTCTTGAGTTTGTGTTGTGCAGGTTTCCAAGTTGCTAGCAACACCTTTGAGTCATTTCCTTCCTCCTACTAGTTTGATAACCTTGGTTTCTTTCTGAGGGAAGACTTGCTGTTTTGCTCATCATACCTTCCTCTTGGGGTCTCCCAACGAAGCTCTACATTGATATGAGCGCATCACGCACCTTGTCAATAGGTTAGTTCCAGAAAATGTATAAAAAATACCTCAAGGTGTAGACAAAACATAAGACAAATGATATAAAACAAGCATGGAGCATCAAAAATTATAGATACGTTTATGACGTATCAAAGACCCTCTGGAAAGGTGTAAGACCTTGCAGTCGTATTTGGATCTATAAAGAAATAGACATGGATTTTTCACATCTATGAAATAGTCAACATGTCGGGAAAGAGTTTACGACGATGTTCAAGGAGTTGACTATGACAAGTTAATCTTTCATAGCGATATTTTGTCTGGATAGATTAATGTAGCAACCACTACATATAATTTTGGTATATGGTAGTTGAACAAACAAAACAAAGTTCTTCAAACAGAATGGTTACCTAGGAAGTGTACATGACACAATCCAAAGGGTTTTGTTAATTCAAAGGATGTTAAAAGTGTATGCAAACTTCAATGGTTGAAGTAAGCATCGAGGAGTTGGAATCTTCACCGTGATGAAACTATTAAAAGAGTTTAATTTCATCGGAGACGATGAAGATGCTTGCATTTGCAAGAAATTAAGTGGGAGCGCTAATACATAGTTCTAATACATTATGTGAAAGACATATTATTGATTGGAAATGATGTATATTTTATTTACACAGGTTAAGAATTTCATTTCGATGAAAAACTTAGGCAAAACCCGAATATTTGGTATCAATGTCTATATGGATAGATTGAGACGCTAATATGGTTATGCCAAATGTACATAGATGGGATATTGAATAAGTTCAATACGGAAATAACAAGAAAGGTACTTGTAGGATAGTTAGAATCAATATTCAAGTGTTTTGACTCTTGGTGAGTGAAACGAGATTCAAGTGTTTTGGCACTTGGTCAGTGAAATCACAAGAATATTTTTTGATCGCTCATACTATGATATGTACACATACAGATATGTCCTATGCTCTAAATGTTATGAGCATATACCAGAATGACTCATAAGATGATCACTGGACGATAGTAAGGATATTATTATGATCTTTGGAAGAAATAAGAATATGTTATTTTTGTAGAGGTGATGAATAGATAGATAGTTCATCGTAAAGTGTTACATTGATACTAGTTTTTTCACAAGATACATATTAAGTTTATATCAATTTAAACTATCGGTGGCACAATGTAATGGAAAGGAAGTTCCATAACGGATCTGGATGAGTTCCAAAGTTAAGACATTATGATGGATACTACAACAAAAGGCTAAGTATATGACTGTTGTTGTAGCAGCAAAAGACGACATTTGTGTCAAGTAGTTTGTTATCAAACCAGGTGTGGTTCACGGTGGTCTAGTACTATGAAGATATATTGTATGACAATTGTATTGACATTTAACCCCAAGGAACCAAAGGTCTCACCAAAGGACCAAATTTATACAATGCCATCTCATTGGAGAATGAGTGATGTGTAGATACGCAAAGACATGCAAATACACACGGACCTGAAAGTGTCAAATCCGAAGATTATGTTTAACACTAGCAATCGTGTATAGACAACACCAGAAAGCCATAGGTGTTGAATACACAAGTTTTTCTAATCTAGATTATTGACTCTAGTGCAAGTGGGAGACTGTTGGAGATATGCCCAAGAGGCAATAATAAAGTGGTTATTATTATATCTTTGTGTTTATGATAAATGTTTACATTCCATGCTATAATTGTATTAACTGGAAACATTAATACTTGTGTGTTTTGTAAACATAAAAGAGTCCCTAGTAAGCCTCTTGTTAAGCTAGATTTTTGATTAATAGATGATCATGGTTTTCTGATCATGGACATTGGATGTTATTAATAACAAGGTCATATCATTAGGAGAATGATGTGATGGACACACACCCATAGTAAGCATATGTAAGATCCCTCCTTTGTAAAGGAAAAGGATCCCTGTGATTGCAATGCTAGTCCCTGGATCATTGCTAGCATCCACAGTTTAAGATGAAGTACACAGATACAAAGGTCATTTATTACATCCATTCCAGAGATAAAACATAGTCTTTTACAACTCAAGGCCACAGGCCTAATACAAGAGTTTTGGAATAAGTAAATAAACATAAGTCTTCATCTTCATGTGCCACAGGCAAGCATGTTGAGTGTAGACTCATGACTCCTAATCATCGTCGGAGTAACCTACAACATCACAAGTTACAGCCACAGTGGGTCAATACTTTGGAATAGTATTGGCAAGTGATACCTTAGTAAATTTTAAGAGGACTATATTACTATATGATTTTTGGCTAAGTGTAGCTTGGCTTGCTTTGCTCAAAATAGGTTTTTCCTATTAGTTGAAATCACTAAGTTTTTCTTTGTCAAAAACTTCCCAAGAAACCATCAATAGACATTGAGGTCCTTCACCCTTGTTCACCCACAAGTTTTACTTAGAAGTTGGAGTGATGAGATTCTTGATAGCTTCCATGTCTTGATGCTCAAGTTGTTCATTGCCATGGACTTGGCTAAGTACTTAGATTTTCCATCTGCAGAGGTTGTGCACTTTCCCCACCAGACTTGGTTTCCCAAGACAGGACCTTTCAGAAGCCTTCCCTTAGACCAAATGGACGCGCTCCAACCTATCATTCCCACTACCACCAACTGTCCAAATGGCTAAGTTCTAGCAACTTATGTGATCCAGGCAGAGCCCATATTTCCAAGTGGCTGCACAATAAGCTTCTCAACACTTGGCCTCTAAAATCCCTTTGTGCCTGTGTGGCATACCACAAGTGAGATACACAAGGTAAACCATGTCCATGGGCCTTGTGTAACCACTCAACCAAAAACCACCATTCAAGTCCCATTCCACCCAGGAGATTCATTGACTTAGTTGTTTTATTAAGAAAACATAAGTCCAAAGACTTAGAAATATTTTCATCATAGCATGTATATACTTTACCAACCCTTGTTTGCTACTAGCTAGGCTAAGCATGGCATAGTAACTTAACTTAGGAAATTTCCTAGCAATTCTACAACTACTTAGGATTTCCCAACATAGCATTTGGCAAAATAACAACATGCAAGACTTAGCAAAATATTTCTAATTCTTGTACAAAATATAGGGATGGAAATATTCATGAAGTACCACTTGCCTTGGTAATGGGGAGAGTAGAACTCTTCACAATCACAATCACTAGCACCAAAATCTACACAAAGAATATAACCACAATCACATACAATTCATATACAAACAAAAATATATATGCATGCATGCAAGAATGCTAAGTGATGACTTTTTTAAAATTCCACCAAGCAAGTGCATGATTCTGAATCAAAACTAAGTCAAAAACTTGCTAATCCAAACTTATTTAGCACTAAAACAAATTACTAAACAAATTCTATACTCAAAATGGTCCTAAACAAGTTTCTGCATAAAAAGTCATTTTAACAGAAACTTTTCACTAAACACATTGCATAAACAGAAAGGGCTTGTCTCCCTAATTCCAACGATATAAAATTTGCAAAAATCTAACGTGGGAATCAAAAGTTATAGCCATTTCAATTTTTGATCTAAATCTGATTTCAAATCTGTTTTTGAATCAAACCCTAGCCACGCGTCATATTCTTACTGGCGCGTACCGCTTCGCTCCGGATCGCGCTTGCTAGCCGTAGGATCTAACTAACGATGCACGGTTCAGATCTAATCATACCGCTTCGCTAAGTGGACTAATCCTACACGCTGGATCTGGATCTGACGGCTACAATTATCTAACCAAAATCGAGCGGCGCTAGCGGCGGCGACTGGCGGTGGCGAGCTCTGTCTGTGGCGGAGCGGCGCTACAGATCGTCCGGAGGGGCAGGAGGATGCATACCAGGTTTGCAGCATCGAGGAGAAGCTCAACTTCGCAGCGGCTTGACGAGGGGCGCACGGGCACGGTCGCTGGGGCTCGTCGGAGTTGCGGCGGCGTCTGTCGCTTGCAGTCGAGGTCGCTGGCGAGGCTCCGCGTCGTCCTAGTACAAGGCAGAGGGTTCAGAAGATGCGCAAGTGACTTGCGAACCAGTTGGTATCAAAGGGAAGGCGAGGGGCGCTCGGGACTTACCGCTATTGCTCGCCGGAGTCGAGCGACGGCGCAGGTGGTTGCGGGCGTGAACGGAAACGACGACCTGGGTCACGAGCAGGCAAAAGAAAGGTGTCAGCAGATGCACAAGACCATGCTGGACGTGATAGTTTGAACCAGAGAGAGGGGGGCGGTCGAGGCTCACCGGAATTAGTCACCGGAGTCGTCGGTACTACGGAGTTTCGAAGTCAAATGCGCGCAGCCTGGTGGCGGAGTGAGCGAGGAGAGTGGGGGAAAATGACCGCGGTGCATAGGGGGTTTTGTAGGCGAGAGGGGAGCAGCGATTAAGCGCGGAATCAAGGGCAATTAAGCGAGAATCAATCGCGGCACTGATGGGCGGAGGAAACGGCCGGCGACGGGGTCGGGCGCGATTTGGGGAAGACGAGGGTGAGCTGGCGAGGTCCACCAGTCAGCGAGTGAGATGGAGAGGGGGTGGGGTCTGGGTGTCAGCGTCTGTGTGGGTGTGTATGCGCATGCGAGCGAGCGAGAGAGTGGTCGGGTGGGCTAGTTGGGCCGATTCCGTTGCTGGGCTAGAATAGGAGCGCCTGGCCCTTTTCTTTTGTTTATTCCTTTTCTTTTTCTGTTTTGATTTTCAGGAATGGTTTTCAAATGAATTCAAACTCTTTTTGAATTCAAATCTTTCTGGGGTTTTTGTAGTGTGCAACAGTCTCAAATCTAGGCATAAAACCATGTGGTTACCTTGTAGAGGCTTGGTCATTTTTGGAGAAACAAAATAACAGTAACTTTGCACTTGAATTGCAAATGTTTGAAAAAATGGTTTTTTGAACTATTTCCATTTTGTAAAGCTTGGTTCAAATTCCACACTCAATCCATTCAACAAGGGAGACAAACAATCTAGGTTTAAAACATTTAAACTCTCAAATGGGGATGGCCATTTGATTTAAGTTTGCTCACATAAAATGATAGCACTATGTGCTTCTGTTTTCTGAAATGAGTTTAAATTTGATCTCAATTCTATATGCATGCATGAATGATATGCAAACTTTGAAATCATGATTTTAGGGATGTTACAAATCTAACCCCCTTAAGATGAATCTCGCCCTCGAGATTCGGATTGGCTAGCAAATAGGTGAGGGTGGTCTTTCCGAAGATCATCTTCTCTTTCCCATGTTGCTTCCTCTTCGGAATGATGATTCCACTGTACTTTGCAAAACTTGATAGTCTTTGTCCTTGTGACCCTTTCTGCAGTCTCAAGAATCTTGATAGGTTTCTCCTCATATGTGAGGTCACTTTCTAGTTGAACCTCCTCCAAAGGTATAGTATCCTTCAAAGAAGTTTCTTCCATTTCTGGGTGACATTTCTTAAGCTGACTTACATGAAACACATTATGGACAGATAATAGAGATTCTGGTAGTTCTATTTCATAGGTAACTTCTCCTTTGCGACTTAGGATCTTGAATGGCCCAACATATCTTGGTGCCAACTTTCCTTTGACTCCGAATCTCTTCACTCCACGAAGTGGTGATACTCTAAGATAAGCCCTATCACCAACTTCGTAGGTGACTTCTCTACGCTTAGGATCTGCGTAGCTTTTCTGTCGGGACTGTGCTATCTTCAACCTGTCCTTAACCAATTTGACCTTCTCTTCGGCTTCTTTGATAAGATCTGGCCCGAATAAACTTCTTTCTCCCACACCATTCCATAACAATGGGGTGGTACACTTTCTTCCGTAGAGAAACTCAAACGGTGCCATCTCAATGCTGGCTTGATAGTTGTTGTTATAAGAAAATTCTGCGTAAGGCAGACTTTCATCCCAACTGGCTCCATAGTCTAGGGCACATGCCCTCAACATGTCTTCCAGAATTTGATTAGTCCTTTCCGTTTGTCCATCGGTTTGAGGATGAAAGGCAGTACTGAATTCCAACCTCGTTCCCAATGACTCATGTAGCTGTCTCCAAAAATGGGAAGTGAATTGAGTTCCCCTATCAGATACAATACTCTTGGGCACACCATGTAGACATACAATTCTACTCATGTAGATTTTGGCTAACTTGGCACTTGTATAAGTTGTCTTCACGGGTATGAAATGAGCCACTTTAGTTAGGCGATCTACTACTAACCATATTGAATCATATCCTGACCTGGTCCTTGGTAGACCGGTAATGAAATCCATACCAATCTTGTCCCACTTCCAATCAGGAATAGGTAGTGGTTGAAGCAAACCTGCTGGTTTCTGATGCTCCGCTTTTACTCTACTGCATACATCACACAAAGCAATATGTTCGGCGATGTCCCTCTTGAGATTATTCCACCAAAATCTTTCTTTCATGTCCATGTACATTTTGGTGTTACCCAGGTGGATAGAATACGGAGAGTTGTGTGCTTCCTGCAAAATCAGTTTCCATAACTCCGGATCTTGTGGAACACAGATACGTTTCCCATGCCATAAAGTACCCTGTTCGTCTTCATGGAAATTTTTAGCTTTCCCCTGGCCAATCTTTTCCTTAATCTCATCAATTTCCTTATCAGTTTTCTGAGCTTCCCGAATCTTGTCCAACAAAGTGGGTTGAACATCTAAAGACATGAGATGTCCTTCAGGCACAATCTCCAATCTGAGTTCTTTGAATTGGGTACACAAATCATCTGGCAATTCTCCTTTGGTAAGGCCATTTACAAATACCTTACGACTTAGAGCATCTGCTACAACATTTGCTTTACCGGGGCAGTATTGCAAACTTAAGTCATAATCCTTGATAAGCTCTAACCATCTTCTTTGTCTCATATTGATTTCCTTTTGGGTGAAAATATACTTCAAACTTTTGTGATCCGTGAACACTTCACAACGCTTTCCCAAAAGGTAATGTCTCCATGTTTTGAGTGCATGGACGACAGAGGCTAACTCCAAATCATGAGTAGGATAGTTTACTTCATGAGTTTTGAGTTGTCTCGAGGCATAAGCCACAACTTTACCGTCTTGCATAAGTACTGCGCCCAAACCTTGATGAGACGCATCACAATATACTTGGAAATCCTTTTCCAAATCTGGAAGACACAAAACTGGTGCTGTCACAAGTCTCTTCTTCAATTCCTGAAAGCTGACTTCACAACCTTCAGACCAAGCAAACTTCTTGTCTTTCTTTAACAATTCAGTCATTGGCTTAGAAACCTTTGAGAAATTTTCAATGAACCTTCTGTCGTAACCTGCTAAGCCAAGGAAACTGCGAACTTCTTTCACATTCTTGGGAGATTCCCATTCCGTCACAGCTGAAACCTTAGCAGGATCAACTGCTACACCGTCCTTTGTCATAACATGACCAAGAAAACCAACTTCCTCTAACCAGAATTCACACTTGCTGAATTTGGCATAAAGTTTATGCTCTCTTAACTTCTCAAGTATCAAACGCAAATGTCCTTCATGTTCTTCTTTGCTCTTGGAGTAGACTAAGATGTCATCGATGAAAACGACAACAAACTTGTCAAGAAATTCCATGAACACCTTGTTCATCATATTCATGAAGTATGCTGGAGCATTGGTCAAGCCGAAAGGCATTACGGTATACTCATACAATCCATACCTTGTGGTGAATGTTGTTTTAGGTATGTCTTGCTCTCTTATCTTGAGTTGAAAATAGCCTGACTGGAGATCGATCTTTGAGAATACACATGCTCCTTCTAGCTGATCAAACAAGTCATTGATTCTAGGCAAAGGGTATTTGTTCTTGATAGTTACCTCGTTGAGTGAACGGTAATCTATGCATAACCTTTGACTTCTGTCTTTCTTCTCCACGAACAAAACTGGGGCTCCCCAAGATGAAGAACTTGGTTGAATAAATCCTTTCTGCAACTGTTCTCCTAGTTGCTTCTTGAGCTCTTTCAGTTCATCAACTGACATTTTGTATGGTCTCTTTGCTATTGGTCCAGAACCTGGTACCAAATCTATCAGAAATTCCACATCTCTATCCGGTGGCATTCCTGGCAATTATTCCGGAAACACATCCCGATACTCACTCACAATTGGTACACTGTCCATGCTAACCCCCTTAAGAGAATTTAGCTTACTTCCTTTGGATTCAAAGTTGGACTTGAATTTAATTCTTTTTCTTTCCGGTGTTGTGAGTGCAACAGTACGATTAGCACAATCTAGTACTCCTTCATACTTAGCCATCCAATCCATTCCCAATATTACGTCCAGTCCTTGGGAATCTAGGATTATCAGACTCACTGGAAACTTATGTTTTCCAAATTCTATTACTAGATCCCGACATCCAAGACTTACTATCATTTCTCCACCCGGAGAACTAACTTTTATTGGACACCCAATGTTTTCAGATGGAAACCCATTTCTATCAACAAATGCCTTTGATATGAATGAATGCGATGCTCCAGTATCAAAAAGAACAAATGCTGGAATAGAATTGAGTCTGAACTTACTAGCAACAGCGTCAGGCTCCTCATAGACCTCCTCCACACTGATGTGGTTCACCTGTCCTTTCTGGAAAGGATTGGGCTTGACAGGTCCTTCAACTTTCTTTTCGGGGCACTCATTTTCATAGTGTCCCATCTTCTTGCATTTGAAGCATTCAACCTGACTGATGTCTCTCTTAGCAGGCTGACTTCCGCTTCCACTTCCATTACCACCGTGGTGGCTCTTATGTCCACTCTTGTGGTTCTTGTACTTGTCATTGTCATGACTGCGATGATGCTTGTTGTCATGACGGTTGTGGTTGTGGTGCTTGTTGAATTTCCCATGCTTGTGGGATCCTGAGCTTCCACTGTCATCATAGTGAGATCGTTTGTGAGACGATCTCGTGATGTGTTTGTCGGAGTACTTTCTCTTTCTACTCTCAACTTGCTTCATTTTATTCTCCAATATTGCAGCCTTGTCATAGAGCGACTGATAAGTGGGAACATATGCCACAGCCAGCTGCAGATTCAGCTCATCATTCAAGCCTTCCAGAATTTTTTTCTTTCTCTTGGCATCTGTGTCAACCTCATCTGGTGCATAACGCGCCAGATTGTTGAACTCTTCAATGTATTCAGCCACGCTGCGGTGGCGCTACTTCAGATTGTGGAACTCTTTCTTTTTCAGGCTCATTATTCCTGATGAGATATGAGCAGTGCGAAAGCCATCCTCAAAGATAGCCCAAGTCACCTCATTTATAGGAGTGGTGATTTGGAAGTTGTCCCACCAAGTGGCGGCTGGCCCTTCCAGCAGATGTGCTGCAAATCTGACCTTTTCAGCGTCGTGCAGCCCACGGTCACTAAGTCCTTGTTTACAGAACGTAGCCAATCATTGGCCACCATGGGATCAGTCGTCCCCGAGAACTTAGCTGGCCTCAACCTCAAGAATCGGGTAAGCATATCAAAGCCCGGAGGGTTGTTGTTGTTATTGTTGTTGTTATTGGGGTTGTTGTTGTTGTTGTTGTTGTTTTGGTTCTAAATGAATGTTGTCATCATCTGCATGAGCTGTGTTTGAGCAGTCATCATTTGCTGCATTTCTGGAGTGATGTTGTTGTTGTTGTTGGGGTTGGGGTTTGCGCGACGGGGAGGCATCTGTGGTTTGTTCAAATAGAGATAAGAATGAGATACCCATAGATGTTTTCATGCACATTACATCACATAAGCAAACACATAACATGCAACACAAAGGTAAAAGTTCAACAACAAGATAACAAGTTCACAAAGTAAAACACACAAGTGGCAAGCCATCCACATGTCGGATGGTCCAATAACAAGTTCACAAATAACAAGTACGATAATAAAAGATAAACGAGTAGTCAAGTCTACTCATCAGCATCAATCTCCTCCTTGACAAAGGTAAGACCTTCATTCTCCATCGCGGTCTTGTTCTCCTCAATTGTAGTGGTCAAGGACTCAATCTTGGCCTTGAGAGCCCTCTTCTGGGAACGAAGCCTCTCTATCACCGTCTGCTGCTGCTCTAGCTCGAAGTCCTTGGACTGCAGTTCTTCAGTCATGTCTCGGATCTTCTTGTTCCTATCCTGGACACGTTTCTCCTGACTCTTGAACTTCCGGTCCTAGGTCTCGAACTTCGCCTCCATTTTACTTGACTATCTCGTCCTGCTGTGCGAAAAGCTTGTCCTTCTCGCGAAGCTGCACCTGGAGCTCATCATTACTGAGCATGACATTGGTCCTGTCCGTGTCCACGTGCCTAATGAGAGACTCTAAGTCCTGGAGATACAGACGTATCGGCTCTGCTGCGTCCCTCGAGTCGTCCTCGAAGTCGATGGACTCTCCATCCTCATCACGTCTTCCAAAGACGTGGAAGTGGGTGCCTCTAACCTGTCAGGAGTGTCGTCCTAGCAGACGTCCTATCAGGTCCTGCATAACTACTTCCATGCCTCTCTCCCTGTCATCGTGCATAAGCTTGAAGACGATGGCCTCTGTAGTAGGATCTGTCTGGCGTCCGGGCTGGTTCACCTTGAAGCCCCAGAGGTCCTTCCTCTTGAACTTGGTGAGTGGATGCACCATGATGGTGGGAAGAGGGATATTGAGCAAGGTGGTAAGCTCAATGATACGAGGACCAAAGCGGGTAACCTGGAACTCCTCAACAGTGCTGATGGTAATAGGCATCTATTTATAAGATAGAAAAGTTAGAACAACACAATTTAAGATAAAACAAGGAAAAACATCACATACACATCCTTGGAACACAAAATCACACAAGTCATGCATACATGAATCCATTACATCAACCAAGGTCCAAACTTATTTAAGGTATCATTTTGGAAAATAAGGTGATAGGTGGTGATCCAACTAACGAAGTACGTTTACAATCCTATCTCACTAGATCTGTTGGCTAACACAATGTTCCTAGAGGCAATCAGCCTATCTTGCTCACATGATTCCATCACTAAGTCTATAATATCTCCTCTTAAGGTTTGGTTGGTGGCTTCCAACTCTTGGGTATGTTCCTTCTCTTTCTCTAAGTCTTTTTGGAGGTTGAGCATTCTGCACTTGACTCTAGCACTAAGTTCTTTGATAGTCCTCCAAGCTGCTTCTCTTGCTGACTCAAAGAATGTGGTGTGCACCACAGTGTTGGTGTACATGCAGAATCCTTTTTATTTGTGGTTGTCTTCCTTGTTTTTATACAAGTGAAGTTGCACCCACCAGTACTCAACTCCTTCATCCATCACTGGAAAGCCTTTGTACACAGCTGCACCATGTATTTCCATTGCCACCATGAGGTCCTTGAGAATTTTGGGAAACTCAGTCTCACACTCCAAGGTCATGGTCATGAGTGGTCCTTTCTTTATGGCTTCGTTGATGGAGTTCATCTATAAATAGAGATGAGAATGAGAAGATTAGAAAAGTTTACGAGAAGAATAGACAAGTGTAGAAGTAGTTGAAATTTTTTCCTTAGTGGTTTCCAATCCTAGGGTCATAATCCTACAGGCAACACAGTGCTCTGATACCATCTGTAAGATCCCTCCTTTGTAAAGGAAAAGGATCCCTGTGATTGCAATGCTAGTCCCTGGATCATTGCTAGCATCCACAGTTTAAGATGAAGTACACAGATACAAAGGTCATTTATTACATCCATTCTAGAGATAAAAACATAGTCTTTTACAACTCAAGGCCACAGGCCTAATACAAGAGTTTTGGAATAAGTAAATAAACATAAGTCTTCATCTTCATGTGCCACAGGCAAGCATGTTGAGTGTAGACTCATGACACCTAATCATCGTCGGAGTAACCCGCAACATCACAAGTTACAGCCATAGTGGGTCAATACTTTGGAATAGTATTGACAAGTGATACCTTAGTAAATTTTAAGTGGACTATATTACTATATGCATTTTTGGCTAAGTGTAGCTTGGCTTGCTTTGCTCAAAATAGGTTTTTCCTATTAGTTGAAATCACTAAGTTTTTCTTTGTCAAAAACTTCCCAAGAAACCATCAATAGACATTGAGGTCCTTCACCCTTGTTCACCCACAAGTTTTACTTAGAAGTTGGAGTGATGAGATTCTTGATAGCTTCCATGTCTTGATGCTCAAGTTGTCCATTGCCATGGACTTGGCTAAGTACTTAGATTTTCCATCTGCAGAGGTTGTGCACTTTCCCCACCAGACTTGGTTTCCCAAGACAGGACCTTTCAGAAGCCTTACCTTAGACCAAATGGACGCGCTCCAACCTATCATTCCCACTACCACCAACTGTCCAAATGGCTAAGTTCTAGCAACTTATGTGATCCAGGCAGAGCCCATATTGCCAAGTGGCTGCACAATAAGCTTCTCAACACTTGGCCTCTAAAATCCCTTTGTGCCTAGGTGGCATACCACAAGTGACATACACAAGGTAAACCATGTCCATGGGCCTTGTGTAACCACTCAACCAAAAACCACCATTCAAGTCCCATTCCACCCAGGAGATTCATTGACTTAGTTGTTTTATTAAGAAAACATAAGTCCAAAGACTTAGAAATATTTTCAACATAGCATGTATATACTTTACCAACCCTTGTTTGCTACTAGCTAGGCTAAGCATGGCATAGTAACTTAACTTAGGAAATTTCCTAGCAATTCTACAACTACTTAGGATTTCCCAACATAGCATTTGGCAAAATAACAACATGCAAGACTTAGCAAAATATTTCTAATGCTTGTACAAAATATAGGGATGGAAATATTCATGAAGTACCACTTGCCTTGGTAATGGGGAGAGTAGCACTCTTCACAATCACAATCACTAGCACCAAAATCTACACAAAGAATATAACCACAATCACATATAATTCATATACAAACAAAAATATATATGCATGCATGCAAGAATGGTAAGTGATGATTTTTTTAAAATTCCACCAAGCAAGTGCATGATTCTGAATCAAAACTAAGTCAAAAACTTGCTAATCCAAACTTATTTAGCACTAAAACAAATTACTAAACAAATTCTATACTCAAAATGGTCCTAAACAAGTTTCTGCATAAAAAGTCATTTTAACATAAACTTTTCACTAAACACATTGCATAAACAGAAAGGGCTTGTCTCCCTGATTCCAACGATATAAAATTTGCAAAAATCTAACGTGGGAATCAAAAGTTATAGCCATTTCAATTTTTGATCTAAATCTGATTTCAAATCTGTTTTTGAATCAAACCCTAGCCACGCATCATATTCTTACTGGCGCGTACCGCTTCGCTCCGGATCGCGCTTGCTAGCCGTAGGATCTAACTAACGATGCACGGTCTAATCATACCGCTTCGCTAAGTGGACTAATCCTACGCGCTGGATCTGGATCTGACGGCTACAATCATCTAACCAAAATCGAGCGGCGCTAGCGGCGGCGACTAGCGGCGGCGAGCTCTGTCTGCGGCGGCGCGGCGCTACAGATCGTCCGAAGGGGCAGGAGGATGCTTACCAGGTTTGCAGCGTCGAGGAGAAGCTCAACTTGGCAGCGGCTTGACGAGGGGTGCACGTGCACGGTCGCTGGGGCTCGTCGGAGTTGCGGCGGCGTCTGTCGCTTGCAGTCGAGGTCACTGGCGAGGCTCCGCGTCGTCCTAGTACAAGGCACAGGGTTCAGAAGATGCACAAGTGACTTGCGAACCAGTTGGTATCAAAGGGAAGGCGAGGGGCGCTCGGGACTTACCGCTATTGCTCGCCGGAGTCGAGCGACGGCGCAGGTGGTTGCGGGCGTGAACGGAAACGACGACCTGGGTCACGAGCAGGCAAAAGAAAGGTGTCAGCAGATGCACAAGACCATGCTAGACGTGATAGTTTGAACCAGAGAGAGGGTGGCGGTCGAGGCTCACCGGAATTAGTCACCGGAGTCGTCGGTACTGCGGAGTTTCGAAGTCAAATGCGCGCAGCCTGGTGGCGGAGTGAGCGAGGAGAGTGGGGGAAAATGACCGCGGTGCAGAGGGGGTTTTGTAGGCGAGAGGGGAGCGGCGATTAAGCGGGGAATCAAGGGCAATTAAGCGAGAATCAATCGCGGCAGTGATGGGCGGAGGAAACGGCCGGCGACGGGGTCGGGCGCGATTTGGGGAAGACGAGGGTGAGCTGGCGAGGTCTACCAGTCAGCGAGTGAGACGGAGAGGGGGTGGGGTCTGGGTGTCAGCGTCTGTGTGGGTGTGTCTGTGCGTGCAAGCGAGCGAGAGAGTGGCCGGGTGGGCTAGTTGGGCCGATTCCGTTGCTGGGCTAGAATAGGAGCGCTGGCCCTTTTCTTTTTCCGTTTTGATTTTCAGGAATGGTTTTCAAATGAATTTAAACTCTTTTTGAATTCAAATCTTTCTGGGGTTTTTGCAGTGTGCAACAGTCTCAAATATAGTCATAAAACCATGTGTTTACCTTGTAGAGGCTTGGTCATTTTTGGAGAAACAAAATAACAGGAACTTTGCACTTGAATTGCAAATGTTTGAAAAAATGGTTTTTTTGAATTATTTCCATTTTGTAAAGCTTGGTTAAAATTCCACACTCAATCCATTCAACAAGGGAGACAAACAATCTAGGTTTAAAACATTCAAACTCTCAAATGGGGATGGCCATTTGATTTAAGTTTGCTCACATAAAATGATAGCACTAAGTGCTTCTGTTTTCTAAAATGAGTTTAAATTTGATCTCCATTCTATATGCATGCATGAATGATATGCAAACTTTGAAATCATGATTTTAGGGATGTTACAGCATAGCACTAGATCATGTCATTAAGTTTGTTTTGCTACAAGATTTCATATACATAGTAACCTAATCCTTCGACCATGAGATAATGTTAATCACCATCACCGGATGGATGCTTTAATGACATCAAACACCACTTCCATAAATGGGTGGTTATAAAGGTGGCATTAGGTATTCTGAAAGTATGGATTGAAGCGCATGGATCAAGAGTGGGATTTGTCCATACATATGACAACTAGATATACTCTGGGCCTTCTCGATGGAATGTAATCCAATTGGCTTGCAAGCATGTGACTAGGTCACAAGGGATGTCATATCACGGAACGAGTAAAGGGTACTTACCGGTAACAAGGTTGAACTAGGTATAGATATACCGACAATCGAACCTTGGATAAGTAAAGTATCGCCCGACAAAGGGAAGCAGTATCGTATGTAAATGGTTCATTCGATCATGAAGTCATCGTTAAAATATGTTGGAGCCATTATGGATTTCTAGATCCCTCCATTTGTTATTGATCGGAGAGGTGTCTCGATCATGTCTGCATAGTTCATGAACCATAGGAAGACACGCTTAAGAAATCAATGCTGTTTAAGTAGATATGGAATATGAGTTGGATACAAAATGTTGTTTGGGGTCTCGGATTGGATCCAGTACATCATGAGGAGATCCGGAGAATAAGATTCATATAAGGAAAGTGGTTTTCCGGGGTTCGGGAAAAGTTTTGGTGTTTTGACCGGATACTTCTAGAATGTTCTAGAGGGACCATGTAGCACCCCGGGTAAATCCACTACTAGAAAATCGTGTGTTATTTTTATTTATGCATCATCGTGACATCATCATGCATATATTGCCCTGGAAATATTTTCACGAAAACCATATTTTGTCTTCTACATTATATCTCCTCTTTTATTCAAATTATATGTCTTGCTATTTTAATCGTGAGAAGCTATTTACAAAATGTTTTCTAAATATAAGAAAATAAAACAAACACTATCCAAATAAATAAATAAGAACCCTAGACCTAAAACCGGCCAGGCCCAAAAGGCCCAGCCGGCAGAACCAACCCTACCACACACCCAAACCCTAATCCCATCCAAACCCTAACCCTACCCCGCACACCACCCGCGCGTCGCCAGACCCACCCAGCGGCACACAACATACACGCAGCACCCCTACACACTAAACACAAACGCACACACGGTGGCTATTTACTGAAGGCCAATCCGATCTCTTGAGGTGGGAGTTGGTGGTGCTCACTTGCAGACAAGGCCCCTCCTCAAGAAAGCGTCGATGTTGCTTCTCTAGCGGTCGTTGTGCTGCTCTCTCTTGGCCGGCCGTGGCGGCGAGGAAGAGAAAGAGGACGGCCCTTCTAGTGCTGGTTTAGGACAGCGGCTTCTGGGTGCAGTTGAATCTTCTCTCGGGAGCTCATCCACGGTGGCCATGGAGGCCATCGGTCTTGCTAGCAAACAGACGGCTACTCCTGACGCCAGAATCTCGATGATTTCTAAACCTTTATATGGGAGGCCCTTCTGCGACTTCTCGTCGGCGCTCCACGCTCTCCTCTCCCCAAGTGGCAGGTTCCCCAGTGGAGAGGTTGACGGCCGGCGATGTCGTCGTCCTTGCGGCGGTGGCCAAGGACCCGATCGCTTTTTAGCAAGCTTTTCAGGGTCCTCGATGCTTATTTACAGGACTATGTTGTAATCTTTACCTGTTTTAAGGTCTTGTTTGTACTTTGTCTTGTAACCGTCGGGATTAATGCACCTTTTTCGGGGTCCTTCGAGGCCCCTCTCCTTGTTAAAAAAAACGCACACACACCTTGTCACGCCTCCACGTTCCCGACCCGCTGAGCCCCTCGCCTCGCAACCCAGCGCTCGCTCGACACAGGCCTGCTCGTGTGGACCACCTGTCCCCATTTGACCGCTCCCGTCCACCCTCCCACACAATCCCGGCCCCACCCGCACGACCCCGCGCCCTGCTCCTTGCTTCGCTCCCACCTCACGAGCCCTCTGTAGAGGTCCCAACCTTTAATAAGGTAGAGATCCTTGTGTTCACAATGCTAGTCCCTGGATCAATAGCTAGCATCCACAGTTAAGATGTAATATCAAGAAACAAAGGTCATAATACAACTTTATAACCAGGAATAAAATAATTTATTACATTTTACATAGCTCATTTGGCTATCTCATTACAATGCAGCAGAATAACTATATATCATGGGGTCATTCATCTTCAAAGTGCCATAGGCAATTATGTTGGTTGTAGACTTGTAATCCTAATCAACACACTTCACTAACATCAAACAAACCTGCAACATAATAAGTTACAGCCACAAGGGTTAATACATTTGAATTGTATTGGCAAGTCATACTATGGTAGTATAGTGGAATCTATCATCTATATGCATTTGTCTAGGTGGAGCTTAGGCTTGATTTGCTCAAAATAGTTTTTCCTTATAATTTGAAAACACTAAGTTTTTGGTTTGGCAAAAACACCCAAGGAATCACCAATAGAAATTGGTGAACCTTCAACCCTTGTTCAACCACAAGTTTTAACTTAGAAATTGGGATGAGGAGATTCTTGATAGCTTCCATGTCTTGATGCTCAAATTGTCCTTTGCCAGGGACATGGCTAAGTACTTAGATTTTTAACTCTGCAGAGGTGGTGCACTTTCCCCACAAGACTTGGTTTCACCAAGACAAGATCTTTTAGAAGCCTTCCCTTAGACCAGAATGGACGCGTTCCAACCTATCATCCCCTACCACCAACTGTCCATTTGGCTAAGTTATTGCAACCTATATGATCCAGACAGAGCCCATAATGCCAAGTGGCTGCACTTGAAGGTTCTCAACATTTGACATCTCAAATATCTTTGTTCCTGGGTGGCATTCCACAAGTGAGATACACAAGGTAAACCATAGAAATGGGCCTTGTATAACCACTCAACACAAACCATTCCTTCCATTCCACCCAGGTGTTTCATTCACTTAGTTGTTTTATTAAACAAAACACAAGTCCTTGACTTAGAAATATTCCATAGCATGAATATAATCCACCCTTGTTTTCTACTAGCTAAGTTAAGCATGATAGTAGTAGGAACCTTAGCTTAGGAAATTTCTACTAAGGTTTCATCTACTAGGATTTCCCATGGCATAGTTTATACTTAGCAAAAATTCCATGCAAGTCCTACTTAGAAATATCACTAATGCATAGTGAAAATAATGGGACAAAGTATGAAGCATCACTTGCCTTTTTGGTAGAGAATTATAAGTTCACTCCTTGATCTTGAAATATTCACACTCTTCAATTTCCACTACAATTCAATAAAGCAAGCAATATTCAATCTACCATTCAAGCAAACATCACATCAAATAATAGAAACAAAGTAATGCATGCAAGCATGCAAAAAATTGTTTTATTTTGAAAAGTGGTTTCTAATAGGTTATGGACATCATAAAATATCTATTGGTCATTTATAAAAGTGGCAAGGTCATTTGTAAATGTGGCAAAATCATTTGATATCAAGTTAGTGAAAATGGCCATTTTGAGTCATTTTTGTTTTGCTAGAAATGGTTCAAATCAAAGTAATATTTCTAGTGTTTGACAAATACATTATTAAACACAAATGTTAGTGTTTTATGGTCAATTGTTTATATTTTAAAACCATTTGCAAAAGGTTTTATTCATAAACCATTTTTATACCACATCAATATTTTTGTTGTTGTTGGAAATGCCTTTAGCAAAATAATGATTTTTATGGGGTTCACCAAATATGTTTTTAATTCATAAAACATTGTGTTTAGGGTCAGAGAGTTTTATTCAAACCATTTCCCAAAGGTTTTTATCCAAAAGCATTTTTAATATAATAACATTATTTTTATTTGACTAGAAATGTTCTAAATCAAAGATTCATCTTTTAACTTCACAAAATATACTTTTAACTCCACAAGTTGTTTTATATGGTCAGTAGGTTCAAAACAATCCAATTTCCAAAGATTTTACCATAAAAATATTGCTAGAACAATTTTTATAATCAAAATATACCTACACATGTTTCTGCAAAAACAAACAATTTAACAGATGCAATTCTTTAAACAAAGTGCATGTTTAGGTAGGTTTTGTTTTGCTGATTCCATTGATATAAAATTCATAAAATTTGGACATGTGGATTAAAAGTTATGAATTTTACAAAACCAAACAACTAATAGACAAGTTTCTGTTTTTAAAACAATTTATAGGCCACGCGTCGTGTTTTGATTCGTCGGTACCGGTTCACACAGATCAAGCAACGTGGAGCATTGGATCTAATCTGCAACACATGGTTCAGATCGAAACGTACCTCTTTGTTTTAAGTTCTATCGCGTGCATTGGATCTAAATCCTACGGCGCACAATCACTGGCCATCGAGTGGCGGCGGCGTGCTCTGTCTACGGCGTCGCGGCGACTACAGGAAGCGAGGAAGAAGGGGAGGAGATTACCAGAACCGCAAGAGCTTGTTGTTGCTCAACGTGGTTGTAGGAGAGCAGGGGCGCACGGGGTTGACCATAATTGCTTGTCGGAGAGGTGCCTGGCGTCGGGTGCGGTCTGTCGTCGTCGGGGGCGAGCTTGAAGGCCACCAGAAGGTAAGAGGAGGGTACAGTTAGATATGGGCGAGTGTGACATTTACAGGAGCATCAACGAGAAGGTCAGGGGTGGACGAAGGCTACCTGGGGAGTT
This sequence comes from Avena sativa, assembly GCA_916181665.1. Taxonomy (NCBI): domain Eukaryota; kingdom Viridiplantae; phylum Streptophyta; class Magnoliopsida; order Poales; family Poaceae; genus Avena; species Avena sativa. The sequence goes on along the minus strand of OV702283.1, from coordinate 128,311,653 downwards.
CGCCGGAGGAGTGGCAGGCGACGGTGGCGCTCGGGTGATGTCTTTGCCGAAGCTCTGGTGCATGCGCGGCCAAGAGAGCGGCACCAGGAGATGCACCAGGGAAACGGAAGCAGGCTCGCGTGCACTGGGAGGCGAGGGGTGGTCGGACGGTGCCGGAATTTGCCGGAGAGGTTCGTCGGAACAGGTGGTTCGCAGTGGTCAATTGGTACAGCCTGGTGGCCGAGAAGGATCGATGTCTGGGGGGAAAGGAGGAGGAGAGCGAGGCGCTTAAGTGTGCATGGTCGGAGTGGGGTTTACTCCAGCAATTGAGGCGAATTAACGCGTTTGAATTCAGACCAAAAACGGCAGCGAGGTGAGGGCGCGGTCGTCGCGGTGGGGAAGACGCTGAGGTGTCGATGGGGTCCATTTGTCAGCTAAAGAGAGAGGGGGAAGGTGGGGTCCAGTCGCCAGTGAGGGGGCGGGTCGAATCTTCGCTGCGAATCGTTTTCTCGCGGGAAGTGGTAAATGGGCGAACTGGGCCAGTGGGCTGGTTTTGCTGGGCTGGCTGCTTTGTTTATTTTTTCCTTCTCCTGTTTATTTTTCTTTTTCCATTTCTTTTATTCTATTTTGATTTTGTTTAATCATTTCAAACAAGTATTTGAATTCAAACTTCAATCAAACTTTGTGTATATTCAAATACTGATTAATAATTCATTCTGAAGTCAAATTTAGAATAATATATTTATTCTTTTTAGGGTATATTAATTATTTAAAATAGGCCCTTGTATTAATTCAAAAAAGATTTAATAATGTTTTCAAACTCCATTTGTAATCTAAATCTTTCCAAATCCTTTCAGTAGGTTTTATTTATTTATTAGGGTGTCAAATAATTCACTTTGAATTATTTGGAATATTTTTAATATGATTTATTAATCATTTAAGTTGGGTATTTGTCTTTATTCCAATGAAATCAAATATGGTTTTAATTCCATAAATTTTATTTATAATGTCGTGGGAATGGTCACGGCAGATGCTGCAATCGGCAGCGAGTAGTAGAACGAGGGGCAAGGGCGGCCAGCCATCTGTGGTGCGAGATGAGGGCAAAGACACAGGGTTTTACCCAGGTTCGGCCCCCCGGAGGGTAAAGACCTACTCCTGCTAGATTGTATTAGGGAGGTGTTTACAATGGGCGAGCTCGGCGGCTAGGCGGCGAGTCGCTTGGGTGTATGAGGGAACGTGTCTCTACTCACCCCATAGGGAGGTTTATATAGGCTCACCTCCCCTAGGGTTTACATATCTCAACCGATTCGGTTACAGCTTCGGTAATCGTTTAACCTAGTCCGACTGGGCCTATCTACTCGCCTGGGCCTTCAGCTTCCAGTCGCTTGGTACCTTGCTGGGCTTCGATCCACTCGCCGTTCTGCAGGCCCACTCGCCAGCCCTTGGGCCAGTCGGAAACGTCCTGCTGAGTATACCCCAGTAGGCGTATCCCCATCAGTAGTCCCCGAGGCCGTCGTTGATTAGGCGTAAGTGGCTGCTAGCAGTCGGAGTATACGGCTTCAAAGTAGGCATCCAGTCGAATCGTCGGCGGGCTCCTGTATGAAGGAGAAAATCCGGTGAACTGAGTCGCGTCTTGGGCGAATCGAGCCAACGGGACGCGGTCGCGGCGAGTGACCTAGCGAGCCGAGTGGCTGGAGTTGGACCGTCAGGCGTGGTCAAACTAGCCGTTAAGGTAACTCAACGGTAACTTTTGGCATAATCATCGCGCGGTAACGGCCCCCTGATTTGGCGGGTAACTCCCGCTATATAAGAGGAATGACAGGCAATCGTAGAGCCAACTGCCCACCACTTCTTCCGAGTGCGCGCATTCTCTTTCCTTTGCTCCTTGATCCAATCGACCCAAAATCCTTCGACCTCCAACCAACCTCCCGGCTATGGCCCTTCTCACCGAACCATGGGGCAGGTCCAAGTGCACGAGGGCGCAGCTGGCCTCCTTCGAGGAGGCCGGAATCCTGCGAGCCGGCTGTTGGCGTATCCCCGCAGCCGGAGAAACGACCCCAAACCCGCGAGAGAGGGAGTTCGTCTGTTTCACCAGTCATCTCGAGCGGGGGTTAGGGTTTCCCACGTCTTTGTTCTTCCGGCGTTTTTGCGCCTACTACGGGATCCAGCCCTCAGATCTGGGTCCCCACAGCATCGAGCAGCTCGCCATCTTCGTGGCGTTCTGCGAGTGCTACTTGGGCTGCCGGCCCTACTTTCCCTTGTGGCAAGATCTGTTCCACGGACGGATCAGCCGCGAGGAGGCAGGCGTCCCAATGCTAGCCGCGGGCGGCCTGACGTTCCAGCTCAAGTCCAAAGCTTCCTTCTTCGATCTGATGCTGCCCGCCAAAGCAGCGAGCGACTGGAAGAAGTCTTGGTTCTACGTGACCGAGGCGACTCCGGAGGACGAGGCGGCGATCCCGCGGTACTCGGCCAACCGTTCCGAGCCGCGCCATCTCCAGGTCGGCAAGCTCCCCGACGACCAGCGGATGGTCGTCGACGAGATGCTCCAGGCCATCCGTGGTCTGAAGAAGAAAGGGCTCCAGACGATAAACTTGTACAATTGTTGGCTTGGGCGGCGGCTCGTTCCACTCGCCCAACGCGACCATTACATGTATCAGTACACGGGCCGGGGAGACTCGACGAAAGCCTGCCTCGACGAGTGGAAGCTGGAGGACTATCTCCCAGCGTTGAAGAAGATCACCCAGGCGGTGTACGTGGATGCACAGGCCGGGGTCCCCCCCTACACCGTGAAGCGTCCGGCTCCGACAGTAATTTCTTTATCTTGTTCGCAGTCGCAGCGTATGCAGTCGCGGTAATTCTAACTCTGTTTCGTATTCATCGCAGCTGTTCCAAGTGGTGGAAGGGTGGCTCCCACCTGCCGATGACGAGAGCCCGGGGCCATCCGCCCAGGACACAAGCGAATCGCCACCCGCGAAGGGCAACGAGGACGACGAGGACGAGTCCAAAGAGGAAATCGCCCCGCTGGTCCGAAAGACCCGCGGGCAACGTCAGCGCGAAATCGAAGCGAGCAGGAGCCTCGAGCGTCATGATGATGACGACGAGCTCCCAGAAGCCACCTCGCGCCGCCAGGCCACTCCTTCGAAGAAGAAGAAGGAAAAGGAAGCGAGGGCCCCTCCGAGGAGGAAAACGAAGCCGCCAAAGATGGCCTCGCCGCCGCACTCGACGAGCAGCTCTGATGCTCATAGCTCGGCCGATGACGGTGCGGCCCCGGCGACAACCGCGCTAGATGCGCCGTCTGTGGAAGCACCGCTGGCCTCGATGCCCCCGCCATTCGCGCCAGTCTCTGGGCTAGGGAAGGCTCCAACCGCGGCGACTTCGCCTCACAAGGAGGTTCCGATTGGGGCGGCTTCGCCCCGCAAGGAGGCTCCGGCCGTAGCGGCTTCAGTTCGTGAGGAAGCCCCTGCCGAAGGTATCCCAGAGGCGCCAGCCGCAGCCTCGACAACGAAGAAGCCGTCCGTGTCCTGGGCACGCGACGTCCTGGAACTAGGGCTCAGTCGCCAACTGGGCCCCGAGCTAGAAAAACCGGCCGGCCTTCGCACAGGGCTACGCTTCATCCCGGTCGCCAAGTGAGTGCATTCGGCCTTCTCTATTTTCCATAGCTGTTTCGATTGTCTTTACTGATTCGACTGATGTGCAGGACCGGAGTGAAAAGGATGGGCCACCCGACCGTGGCCCAGGTACCCTCCCCCGCTAGCGGGGAGGATCCTTCCCGTAAGAGGAAGGCGGACGAGGTCGTTACCCCGGCGGATGGCAGTAAGAAGGCCAAGGGCGACGACATCGTCACTGTCTCTGACGACACGGCGGTCGCGCCGGCCGGCCCCGCGGTGGAGGCAGCCGCGTCTACGAAGGAGGGCGTTTCCTTGCCTGGAACGGTGGAGGCGACTTCCTTTGGAGCGGGTGCCTCTATCGCCACCTTCCCTCGCTTCGTGACCAAGGCGGCCGCGGCGAGCGAGGCTGCATCCCCGAGCCTCGCTCCAGGGACCGTCGATGCTGAAGTCGACCAGCGTCGTGGGCACACGCCAGCGTTACTCGCATCCGTGGATGCGATGCAACTTCATGGCATGCTTGGCGCAGCCATCCAGGTATATCCAGTCCCCGAGGATCAGGTCGGTGTTTTGCAGCGGCTTGATTCTTATTATTTTCTCGTCTTTTACTTTCTTATCCAGTCCCCGAGTGCGCACGCGCTAAATTTCAGCGGGGTGGGCACTTGGGAATTTCTTGATTGCCAGTCCCCGAGTGCGCACTCGCTGAATTTCAGCGGGTGGGCACTTAGGAGGTTCGTTTTTACTGACTTTTTTGATGATGTGCAGGGTCTGCAGCTCGAGTCGGCGGACCGACTGGCCGCGCAACAGCGTGCTGAGAAGGAGCTGACCACCATCCAGGAGGCGAACAAAGAGCTTCAGGCTGTTGCTGCAAAGGCAGAAGAAACTTGCCAGGAGCTTGTCCCTGCTGGTGAGTTGGAAGCGGCGCGATCTGCTCTGGGCGCTGCTGAACAGCGGGTCGCTGACCTCGAGCGCGAGCTGCGGGAGGCGAGGGAAGAAGCTAGCTCGGTGGACGGGCGGGCTAGGGCCGCCATTGCAGCAGCGGAGGAAGATCACAAGGTGTCGGAAGTCCTTATTGCTGGGCTTCAGGACGACCACACGTCGCTTCAGTGCTTCATCACGGGGCTCGCCCGCCCGTTGCTTGGTGAGTGCATCTTCCCTTTCCGTTAGTTGGGGTTTTTGTGGTGTCTGTCGCACTCATCATTGTCTCCTTCTCGCAGGTCGCGTTATTGGTAGCCAAGAAGAGGCGAGCTCACTCGACGCTAGGCAGTGCGTAAGCATGCTCGTCGACTCGGCTACGCTATCGGCGACGTGCATCCGCGCCTACCTTCAAGAAATGTCGCCCACGGAGGTTATTCCCAGCGACCTCGTTGAGGTGTGGGAGTATTTGGAGAAGGCGCCCGCAGTTGTTGAGTTCATGACGCGGTCGGCGTTTCAGCGTGGAGCGTCGACAGCACTGAGCCTTGGGCTTGCCCACTTCCCCGAGGATTTCGACCTCGACGATGTGACGAGTGGGTATCCCTTGTCGACTGGCGCGGTGGACCTGTCCGAGGTTCTCAAGTTGCAGGAGCGTGCCGCCGCGTACTCGGAGCGTGTCTGGGCGATGGGCGACCTCCTTCCCTACCAGGAAACGGTCGTCGCGCCGAACGACCCCGAGCCGCCGTATCGTGACTTCAAGGTCGAGCAACCTTTTCGCTCGGCGATGGCGGGTGAGCTGACGACGTATCCGTCAAACCCGTACACCGCGTTCATCCGTAGGCGCCGGGATTCTGGCGAGTCGTCGTCGAAGCCTGCAGAATAGGGTAGTTTGCCTGGATGTGTTAGCAGCAGTTCTGCCACGCGGGCATAATTTGTAATATAAGACAATGCAATATGCGATTGAATGGGACGTCGTGTCCATTTTGCTATTCGTTTGTGTGTTTTGGATTGATTTTGGACGAGTCCCCGAGCGCGTCCGCCCTTTTGTGGGGTTTACCTCGTATATGATGTTTGTTGTTATCATGTGTTTTGTTGGTTTAGTCGACTCGCCCGAGCTCGGAGAGCCAGTCGCAAGGCGACTCCCTTGAGTGCTCTGTACTTTGCCGTTTTCCCGTACGCGAACGGGGTCGGGTGGCCGAGTCCCCGAGCGTGGTACTTGGTAGTTCTAGGCGCGACTCGAGGGTGGTTGAGGACTTAGCACGTTAGTGTGAGCGCGTCACTCCTGCCTGGCCCGGAGGGTCAGTCGCGTGGCGAGTCCCGGGCGTGCTCTCTTACTTGGCGTTTTCCCTGGCCGATCGCGACGAACTGGTATTCAGTCCCCGAGCGTGGTACTTAGCCGTTCGAGTCGCTATGCCGAGGATGCGGAGGACCAAGGTCGCTGTGAGAAGCGAGGGCAGTTGTCTTGGTTCGTAAAACCAGTCGAGCTGGGCGACTCCAATGGGGCTCCGGATTGGCGTTTTTCGTGGACGACGCAAGACCTGAAATGAGTCAGTGCTCTTGCATCGCACTACTTAGCCGTGCCGATCGCTGTACCAAAGGTTGACTTCTGCATTTTAGCATGACGCTGTTTTTACGAGTGCGAGTGGCACAAGGCATGGAGAGTAGACGCCATTGGCGGTAACCGTTTCTTTTATTTCATAGCGACTGGAGAGTACATGCGTGGGGTTCTAGGAGTAGAACTTCCGGAGGAGATTTACATTCCATGGTCGCTGGACGTCGAGTTTGCCGTCCCCGCGGACGTCGATGAGGTAGTAGGCGTCGTTGCCGAGTACGCGCCCGATGGCGAATGGGCCTTCCCACGGAGGGGAGAGCTTGTGCATGCCCTTCTTGTCCTGGATGAGGCGTAACACCAGGTCGCCTTCCTGGAAGGTGCGGGTTTTCACCCGTCGGCTGTGGTAGTGGCGGAGTCCTTGCTGGTAGATGGCGGTGCGTGACCGAGCGAGGTCGCGTGCTTCGTCGAGCTGGTCGAGCCCGTCTTGGCGGGCCAGTTCGTTTGCGGCCTCCGTATAATGGACGACCCGCGGAGAGTCGTGTTCGAGGTCGGTGGGCATGACTGCTTCGGCGTCGTAGACCATGAAGAAGGGAGTGAATCCCGTCGATCTGTTAACCGAGGTGCGGATTCCCCAGATGACGGAGGGCAACTCTTCGTCCCAGCATCCAGCGGTGCGCTCGAGTGGTACTTGGAGTCGCGGCTTCAGGCCGTGGAGGATGCTTTGGTTGGCGCGTTCCGCCTGGCCGTTGGATTCCGGGTGGGCGACTGACGCGAGGTCAAGCCGGATGTGGTGCTCTTCGCAAAATTCGGCCATTGCTCCCTTGGCGAAGTTTGTGCTGTTGTCCGTGATGATACTGTTTGGGAACCCGTAGCGATATATGAGCTCGCGTAGGAATTTAGTGGCGGTCTTCCCGTCGCATTTCCGGACTGGCTTGGCCTCCACCCACTTGGTGAATTTGTCGACGGCGACTAGCAGGTGGGTGTAGCCGGAGGGGGCTTTCTTGAAGGGGCCTACCATGTCCATGCCCCATACGGCGAATGGCCAAGTGATGGGAATCGTTTTGAGCGCTGAGCTCGGTACGCGCGTCTGATTGGCGTACTTCTGGCACCCGGCGCATCGCTGGACGATGTCGACGGCGTCGGCGTGTGCGGTGGGCCAGTAGAAGCCGTGTCGCATAGCCTTGGCGACCAGGGAGCGAGCGGCGGCGTGATGGCCGCAGTCGCCTGAGTGGATGTCGTGGAGGATTTTCCGTCCTTCAGCTGGCTGGACGCAACGTTGGAACACGCCGGTGACGCTGCGCTTGTGTAGTTCGCCGTCGATGATGGTGTACGACTTGCATCGGCGGGCGATCATTCGAGCGTTTATCTCGTCTGCTGGCAGGGTGCCGGTTTCCAGGTAGGCGATGTAGGGCTTGGTCTAGTCGTCTGGCTCGGTGATGAGTGTGACCAAGGCTGCCTCTGGTTGGATCGGGACTCCGATGTCGATCTCCCTCGGGGGAGAGACTGATGGCTTGGAGATTGTGTCGAGGAACACGCCGGCGGGTGGTGCGAGTCGAGCCGACCCGATGCGAGAGAGGGCGTCGGCCTCCTCGTTTTTTCGCCTGTCGATCCACTCGACAGAGTAGCCGGTGAAGTGGCCGCCCAACTTATCCACCTCTTGGCGGTACGCCGCCATGGTAGGGGAGATGGCGTCGCAGGTGCCGGCGACTTGTCCCGCAACGAGGTCGGAATCTCCGTAGCATCGGAGGCGATTGACGCTCATCTCCTTTGCGGCTCGCATGCCGTGGAGTAGGGCCTCGTATTCAGCCATGTTGTTGGTGCAGGGCGTGAATTCGAGGCGGAGGATGTAGCGGAGCTTGTCGCCCTTTGGTGAAGTTAGCACTATCCCCGCTCCTGCACCGTCCGCGTTCTTGGACCCGTCGAAGTGCAGGCTCTAGTAATGGAGGTACGGCAGCTTTTCTGGCTGCTGGGCCTCCTCCCAGTCGGCGATGAAGTCTGCCAGTGCCTGTGACTTAATCGCCCTTCGTGGCTCGTATTTAATGTTGTGGACGCCGATCTCGAGGGCCCACTTGGCGACCCGCCCGGTCGCCTCGCGATTGCGGGTGATGTCTTGTAGTGGCGCTGAGGAGACGACCGTGATCGGGTGCTCCTGGAAGTAGTGCGGCAGGCGCCGCTGAGCCCTGAAGACCGCGTATGCTAACTTTTGGTACTGTGGGTACCGCTGGCGCGATTCGGTGAGAACCTCGCTGATATAGTACACCGGCCGCTGAACCAGGCGCTCCTTTCCTTCCTCTGGTCGTTCGACGACCATTACAGCACTGACAACGCGCTCGGACGCCGCGACGTAAACCAGCATAGGTTCCTTGTCAGCGGGTGCGGCGAGTAGTGGTGCGGCGAGTAGCACCTTTTTGAGGTCGCGGAGCGCGTCGTCCGCCTCCTTGTCCCACTGGAAGGTGGGGTTCTTGCGCATCAGGCGGTATAGGGGCATCGCCTTTTCGCCCAGGCGGGGGATGAAGCGACTGAGAGCCGCTACCCGCCCGGCCAGCTTCTGGACGTCACGCAGGCACTCGGGTTTGCCGAGCCGGGCGATCGTGTCGATCTTCGTTGGGTTCGCCTCGATCCCTCGTTTGGAGACGACGTACCCCAGTAGTTGTCCGGCGGGTACACCGAAGGTGCACTTGCCTGGGTTGAGCTTTATCTTGTACCTCCGCAGATTGGCGAAGGTCTCCGCCAGGTCGGCGAGTAGGTCGCCTTGGCGAGCGGATTTCACGACCACGTCGTTGATGTAGACGTGGATGTTGCGGCCAATTTGGCTCGCGAGGCATTCTTGCATGCACCGCTGGTAGGTTGCCCCGGCGTTTTTGAGGCCGAAGGTCATGGCGGTGTAGCAGAAGGCTCCGAATGGCGTGATGAACGCCGTCTTCTCCTCATCCTCGACAGCCATTTTGATCTGGTTGTACCCGGAGTAGGCGTCGAGGAAACATAGCGACTCCGAACCCGCGGTTGAATCGATTATCTGATCGATCCGCGGGAGGACGAACTGCTCCTTTGGGCAGGCGCTGTTCAGGTTTGTGTAGTCGATACACATTCTCCAGGTCCCGTTTTTCTTCTCGACCAGGACTGGGTTTGCCAGCCACTTGGAGTATTTGATTGGCCGGATGAAGCCGGCAGCGAGTAGACGCTGCACTTCCTCGGCGATTGCTCGACGGCGTTCTTCATTGAAGGGCCGTAGCGACTGCTTGACAGGTCGCACTTTGGGGTCGGCGTTTAGTTTGTGCTCAGCGAGCTCCCTAGGGACACCGGGCATGTCGGAGGGTTTCCATGCGAAGATGTCCCTATTCTCACGAAGGAACTCGATGAGCGCGCCTTCCTATGCTGGGCTCATGCCTGTCCCAATCGTCACCGTCTGGCTGGGGTCGCCTGGGACCAGCTCGACGGTGCGGGTGTGCGTCGTGGCCTCAAAGGTTGAGGTGTTTGTGCCCTCTGAGTTGGGCTTCTTGAGTATTGTGGGATCGTCATTGTTGACCCCGCTCGCGTATTTGGCGAGCTCGTCGGCGTGATTAGTTTCTGCCGCGATGACAGCGTCGGCGAGTTCGGCTCCTTTGGCCTCGCATTCGGCGGCCATGTCGGGGTCGCCGTTGATGGTGATGACGCCGCACGGCCCGGGGAGCTTCATTGCGTTGTACGCGTAGTGGGGCGCTGCCATGAATTTAGCAAACGCCTGGCGCCCCAGGACGCAGTGGTAAGGGCTGTCGAAGGGCACCAGCTCGAAGACGATCCGCTCGGTGCAGAAGTTTGCTGGACTGCCGAAAGTGACTGGCAGCGTGACTTTGCCGATCGGATACGCCTTCCGACCGGGGACGATGCCGTGGAACGTGGTGTGGGTTGTCTCGATCATCGACTGCGGGAGCCGCAGCCGCCTGAAGGTGTCGAGGTAGAGGATGTTGATGGAGCTGCCGCCGTCCATCAGTGTCTTGGGGAGCCAGTAGTCGCCAACCTTGGGCTTGACCACCAGGGCGACTCGTCCTGGGTACTCGATGCGTGGCGAGTGGTCTTGCCGGCTCCAGGTGATGGGCTGTTCCGACCAGTTCAGGAACTGGGGGACGTCTGTTTGGGCCACCGCGTTGACGGCGACGGCGCGGGCGATGACCTTCTTCTCGCGCTTCGTGTTGAAGCCTGTGAAGGTGTGGAGCGAGCCGGCTACTTTGCCGAATTTTCCGCCATTTGGCGGGTCGTTGTCGGTGTCCTCCCGCGCGTGCCGTGCCTTCTCGATTTCCCTGAGGGTGTGGCAGTCGGCGGTGGTGTGCGTTGCGGGCTTCCCTTCCCTGCTGTGGAACGCACATGGTTGGTTGAGGAGGGCCGCAGGATCGAATCTTGGCTTGTTCTTGTAATTGCCGCCGTCGCGCCGTTGCCCTCCGTCGCGGCGGTAGCTCTTGGGCTCGCGCTGTGCATGCCCAGCGTTGGCGACGAAGTCGACTCGCCCGTCGCTGTGGCGCTTGCCGGTGAGGCGGGTGCCGCTGTAGCGTAGGTCGGTTCGGCGTCCGCCGTCGTTGCCGCCCGTGCGGCGTTGCCCCCCTGACTCGTCGTCGGTTTCCTGGTTTGGATCCTCCTCGGCGTACCGTTTGGCGATCTCGAGGAGGTCGGGGATGTTGTCGAGTGTGCGGGAGTGTCGCTTGAGCTTGGCGACTAGAGGCTCATAGCGGCACGAGGTCTTGAAGCAATGGATCGCGGTGTCCGGGTGGATGCCGACCGCGTTGTACCAGAGCTCTTGCCACCGTTGGACCCAGTTGCGGGTCGACTCGCGGGGTCCCTGGACGCATCGTTCCAGGTCCTCGATGGTGGTGGCGCGGGTGTAGGAGCACTCGAAGTGCCTGACGAAGGCGTCGCGCATTTCCTCCCAGGAGTCGATGCTGTCCTGGGGGAGCGTGTTGATCCACTGCCTGCACGTCCCCTCCATCATCAGTGGGAGGTAACGGGCGGCGAGTAGGTCAGTGTGACCCGCGATCCCCATTGCCATGAGGTATGTGTCGAGCCAGACTGCGGGGTCGTACGAGGAGTCGTATTTTTCTATCTCCTTTGGCGCCTTGAAGTTTGGCGGGTACTTCTCGCCTCGGATCATTGGTCCGAAGCACTTAGGCCCGAGTCGACTGAGCGACCCCATGGGCTCGCCATCGCGGCGATTAGTTAGGGTGTGCCGTAAGTCGTCGGGCTGGCGTGCGCGCCAGTTTTGGTTGTTGATGATGTGAGTGCGGGCGTCGATGGGTTGTCCGTTAGCGGCGACGAAGTTGGTCGCCGGCCTGGGATCGTTGGTGGAGAGCGCCTCGTTCGCAGGTCGGTGTTGGAGCTGCAGTGGCTCTGGTGGCGGGCAATTGAGGGTGTTTGCCGCCGCTGGGCGGCCGCTTGAGGCCGCTCTGCTTCCCGAGGAACACGAGTATACTCGACCTTGCGAGTCGGCGCCCGCTTTTTGCTGCTCCACGGCCTTCGCAAGCAGGGCCTTGATGTACTGGATCTGTAAGGCGCCGTTGCCAGTGGCCGTGATGCTATCAGCTGCTGCTCGGCCTGCCACGAGGTTGTCCATTGGGGTGGAGAATAGTGGGAGGCCGTTTGCGTCTCGCTCCCGTGAGGAGACAACTATCCGCGGTTGGTCCCTGGGAGGGGTGCGGTTGGGTGGTGGTGGGGCACCCATCGCCGTTGATCCTGGCGGGGGCCGGGCGCTTCCTCCTGGTGGCGCGTTCTCGCAGATTGCGCGCTCGGCTATGCGGGCCGGGTCGTTTTCGTCGTCGAAGTTCAGGGCACACCCTTGAACGGTGGGGTTCAAGCGTGACCTGATCCGCTGCTGGTGGTAGCGTGACAGCTCCTGCGCCGTCACCTGCTCGAGGCGAAATTTTTCGCGCTCGGCCTGCTCTTTGCGTACCGCCTCCGCCAGTTTCAAGCGGAGCTCCTCGACCTCCGTTGCCGTGGCGTTAGGAGGGATTGGGGTGGAGAAAGGATCCTCCGGTGGATCGGTGCCGGTGGCCATGTAAGTCGCGGCGTGGCGATTGGCGCCATCGCGGAGGTCGGCGGAGTTCTCCGACCCGGAGTCGAATTCGAAGATCCCGAGGATGGAGGGGTCCTCGAAGTCTCCCGCGTTGGAGACCTGGGCGATGGAGCCCGCGGATGAGGCCGCGGTGATGGATCCGGCGAGTGACGCCGGGGTCGCCGAGTCGGCGTCATCGGTGAGGGCCGCATCTTCTGCGGCCGCTGAGTTCTCGGCCACGTTGCTGTGGGCCGAGTTGTACTCGGAGGCAAGGCGGTGGATCGTGCGAACCTGGCTCTCGGAGAGCCGATCGCGTGGCGGCGACTCGCGGATGCGAGCCGAGTCCTCCGAGACGATGATGTCGGTGAGGCCGACGAAGAGGCTGATCGTGCCGATTGGCAGGATCACGCTGTGTGTGACGGGTCGCGCCGCCGGGACGTAGCTGCTCGGCAAGATCTGGAGCATCTCGCCGATCGCTATCATGCGGCCGGTGGCGACCGTCTCGTTGATGGGCAGATTGGATCTCGCCGCAGAACACCGGCCAGACCGGCCAGGCCCGACGGTGGGCGCCACTGTCGTGGGAATGGTCACGGCAGATGCTGCAATCGGCAGCGAGTAGTAGAACGAGGGGCAAGGGCGGCCAGCCATCTGCGGTGCGAGATGAGGGCAAAGACACAGGGTTTTACCCAGGTTCGGCCCCCCGGAGGGTAAAGACCTACTCCTGCTAGATTGTATTAGGGAGGTGTTTACAATGGGCGAGCTCGGCGGCTAGGCGGCGAGTCGCTTGGGTGTATGAGGGAACGTGTCTCTACTCACCCCATAGGGAGGTTTATATAGGCTCACCTCCCCTAGGGTTTACATATCTCAACCGATTCGGTTACAGCTTCGGTAATCGTTTAACCTAGTCCGACTGGGCCTATCTACTCGCCTGGGCCTTCAGCTTCCAGTCGCTTGGTACCTTGCTGGGCTTCGATCCACTCGCCGTTCTGCAGGCCCACTCGCCAGCCCTTGGGCCAGTCGGAAACGTCCTGCTGAGTATACCCCAGTAGGCGTATCCCCATCATATAAGATTTCTTTTATCCTCTTTAATATAATTAAATAACTTTTATTCCACTTGGGTAAATTTCAAATATTATTCTCCCATGATTTAATTAACATTCTTTATTAGGGATTTTTGTCTTCATCAAAATAGGAATAGAATTTGGTTAATGCCATTTTATTTTATTTAATAATTCTCTATCCTTTTATTTGGATTTGGATTATATCTATTCTATTTGCTATTAATTTGGCCTTTAAATATTCCTCATTTAATATTTCTTTCTTTATCTTATAAAATCCGTATCTTTTTATTTATAGATCCAAAGTTGGTGATTCCAATTTGTAAAATCTTATTTAATATTTATTTATCCTTTTAAATACCTTTAGGATTATTTGCTCACCATTTGGTATGGATTTTAGATAGGTGCTTTATTAGCTTTGGAAATTCAATTTCCTTATCTTATTAAATTCATAAGATTTTATCTATGGCTCCAAATTAAGTGAAACCAATTTCTATGGTTTGATAATATTTCTATTTGTCATTCTTGATCATTTATAAATGTTGGTTGACCAATTTTTATATGGATCAAATCCATAGGCTTAGAGATAGCTTGGAAATGTTTTTCTTCCATTAGGGTTTTAGGGTTTGGGTTTATTTTCCAAATGTTTTAAATTTCAAGATGCATTTATGAAGAATGCATTCCTCTTGATTTGAATTTAGTTGGATTCAAACATTATTCAAAGTTTGTTCAAGATGGGTTTTAATGTTTCCATTTAGAAACAAAAAGTTTCTTTTCACCCTAAATTTCAGCAATTATTTATTTTGTTTATTTATTTTTCACATTACAAAATTTGGAAAATTTTGGGATGTGACAGGCTACCACCCTTAGAAGAAATCTCGTCCCGATATTTGGAAAGATAGGGTTACATGTTGTCTCAAAGCAACTAGGGTACTACCACCCTTAAAAATTTTCCAACTAGATTACATCTTGGCTTGCTTTGGGTCTTGATGATACTTCTCTGGGCAAACATCTGCATACTGTCCTTTGTTTCCACACTTGAAACAGGTGACAAGGCTGAGATCCTTCATAGGCTTGTTTACTTTGTGCTTCATCTTTTCTGGACAATTGCTTGCATAATGTCCTTGGTTACCACAATTGTAACATTTAACAAGGTTGAGTTCTTCACGTATCTTCTGTGGACAAGTTGATACATAATGGCCTAGCTCTTTGCAGTTGTTGCACCACACTTGGCTAATTTCCTTATACTTTTTCTTCTTCTCTGGACATTCATTGGCATAGTGTCCCATCTCTTTGCAATGGCAATACTGCACTTGGCTTTTGTCCTTCTTCTTCTTGGGTTTCTCCAAAGCTAGGAGTTCTTCTAGTTCATGCTCTTCATATCTCACCTCAAAGGTGGGAAAGTCTCCTGGTCCCCTTAGTCTTTTCCTTGGATAATACATATGTCTCTTCTTCTGTCCATCAAGGTGAGTCATATTGCATGGAGGTGCAAGCTGAGATTTTCCTATGTCTTCATCCTTCTGGTTAGAAGTTGTTCCCTCCTGAGGGTTTACCAACTGTTGATGCACTCCACCTTGTTTCCTTTGTTGAACTATGGAATAGATGGGGCATTGGATAGGAACATGATTATTTCCTTCACATAGGAAGCATGTAGCTTGAGATGTGGGGCATTGATTAGTTGGATGTTTCTCTTCACAATTAGGGCATTGATCTATATGCTCTTTGGAAGTGTGATCCTTGTCTCCACAAATATTGCAAGCTTGAGTTCCTTCTGTAATATCATCCTTGACATCATTGTTGTCACAAACTCCTTGAAAAGATTTGTCTCCCATGTTGATCATTTGATTTGTCACCTTTTGCACCAATTGGGTTTGGGTTTCCAAAAACCTTTGCATGGTTGGGTCTAACTCATTGTTGTTGGCTAAAAATTGAGTTGTCACTTGGTTCAACTGGGTTTGGGTTACTATGAGTTCGCTCATGTTTATCTCTTGGTTGTTGTTGTTGTTGTCACCATCCTTGATGTTAGAGTTTCTTGGAGTAGTCATCTGTTTGGGTTGGATTGGGATTAGAATAGGCTAAAGATTTCTAAGGAATTAATTCTAATCACACACATCACAATTCACACAAGCAATGTGCAAGCAATCACAAACAAACATTCCACTCAAACAACAAGTTTTCAAACACATTTTTAGGCAATAAAATATTTCTGCTACACCACATAAGTTGGTGGGTTTGCTCTAAACTAAATATGGTGGTCCAACTATATGGTTCACTTGAGATCATTCCATCCTTCCTTGTTGTTTCTTCTTGAATGAGATCATGGTTTCCTTGGGAAGAATTCTTGTGTCTTGGTTACAAACTCCAAAGATGATGATGATTCTTCTAAGTTGTGTTCCCTTAGTCTTCAAGTCTTGAGTAATATTTCTTGTCTCACTTGTAGTCCTTAGTGATATCCAAGTTGAAGTCCTTGGTGAAAATAAAGTTGGAAGTCTTTGATGATGTTGAAGTTGAAGTCATTGGAGTTGGTGAAATCGTTTGCTCATGTTGAGGTCTTTGTCCATCAAGTTGAAATAGAAGAGATGTAGAGTTAAAACCAAAAAGGTTGAGGAAAGAGTTTACAAGATTGTTTGTAAATAAGTTTTGAACAAATACAACTCCTATTTTCTAAGGGGTTTTGTCCAATCCTAGGTTTACAAATCCTATAGGCAACACAGTGCTCTGATACCATCTATAGAGGTCCCAACCTTTAATAAGGTAGAGATCCTTGTGTTTACAATTGAAAGTACCGACTTGATACGACTAGAGGGGGGGGGTGAATAGGCGTCTACCAATTTTAATTTGTTTCTCACTTTTAGGCTCAACGAGAAAGGAAGTTATCTAGAGATGCAACTAAGTGAACAACCTAAATGCAAGAAAGCGGACACCAACCACAAAAACAGTAAATAGCAAGGAGTAAAGGGAGGGAACGAAGTAACCGGCGAGGGGACACGGAGATGTAATTCCCGTAGTTCACTCCCAAGGAGCTACGTCTACGTTGGAGAGGTGTCGGGGCCACACAAGGTCACCCGAGAGCCACAAAGGCCTCACCTTCTTCTCCGGTGAGCTCCCCCACAAAGGAGGCCTCACAATCCACTAACCGGTGACCTTGAAGGTGCCAACCGAAACCTTTACACCAAGGTTGAAGGGGTGGCTCCACAACTCAATTGGAGGCCCTCAACGACACCTCGAAGCTTTACAACACATGCCTCAGCTCCGGGGATGCCCTACACCGTCTAGGGTTCCAAGAAACCCAAGAGCAACAAGATCCACAAAGGATGGGTGGGGGAAATCAATTCTTCTTTGGTGGAAGTGTAGATCTAGGTCACCTCCCTCACCTCTCAAAAGATCAGGTCATTTGAGTGGCTAGAGAGAGAGATCTAGTGAGGTGAAGCTCAAGCATTAATGGAGGAGAGAGAAAAATTCGAGAGAGGGTGGGAGGAAGAAGCTAAACCGTTACAGCCCCCGCGACCTCACCGGAAGTTCCGGTGAGAGGCCGGAAGTTCCGCCTGAGCCTGGATCCAACGATCATCAGACCGTTGACGCCCGCTCCAGAAGCGCAACCGGAAGTTCCGTCAAAACGGACCGGAAGTTCCGGTGAACTTCCGACCAAGTTCCGATCAAGTTACGGCTAAATAGCACACTTCTAAACAAAAGGTTACTGAGCCTTCACCGGAACTTGAGCGGAACAAGGGGCGGAACTTTTGGGTCGCGAAGCGAGTCAGACCGGAAGTTCCGGCCTTCAGGCGGAAGTTCCGCTCAAAAACTTTTGCCAGGACAAGTTCCGAGCAAGTTCCGGCCAAGTTCCGGCCAAGTTCCGGAAAATAGCACACTTCAAAACAGAAGGTTACTGAACCGCCACCGGAACTTGGGCGGAACAAGCGTCGGAACAAACTGTAGAACAACCCGCAGAAAAAGGTTTGAGCGGAACTTCCGGTCTATGACCGGAAGTTCCGGTGAGACACAGAAGGCCCCAACGGAACAGGAAAACGCTCTCTCTCACGGAATAATGGGATGGCTGTGGCGGTGCATATAGGTTTGTGCAAGAACAAGTGATTTCCCACAGCCTTCCAACATGGACCCCCTCTTAATAGTACGGTGACCTAAAAACATCAACCAGAAAGAAACTAGGAGAAGACTAAAAAGGCCACCGTCTTCAAAAGATCACAAGAGAGCATCCATCACAATAGAATGAGACAACAACGACGTTTCCCCTGAAACTCAAGAGCACAGTTAAAAACACGGTTGGGATTGTCATTTAACACCAAAAACATCATGGGAAGATATAGTCCTTTCAATCTCCCCCTTTTTGGTGTTAGATGACAATCCCACAGATTTGCATAGAAACAAAGCAATCTTTGCAATGGACGGGGCAGGCTCCCCCTGTATGTGTGCAAGGTAGAGAGAAGACCCCTAAGGACTGAACTAACACACATACACGGAGGCTCCCCCTAACAATTGCAAAGATAGCACAAGTACAAAAAGGAATAGATATCATACCAGAACCAACTAAATGTGGTGGAGACAAACGGAGTAATAATAACAGGAGCAATGAGGCTCCACCACCATAGCAACAGCCCAAGAGATGACAATAAGATACCACACTCTCGGCAAAGTATAAGATACCACAAAGATACCACATAGAGATACCACATAGTCTCAAACATAACAAACCACATGGTCCACAAGCACACATAAGTTCACGGACATAAACCCACAAGCACACAAATAAACTAGAGAGTTCGCGAGTAAGAAAAGATCAAAGGCAAGAACAGGCTCGCGACTCAACCCATGCAAATCCCGTAGACAACCTAATAGACATCTTTCTCCCCCTTTGGCATCAAGACACCAAAAAGGAAGAATAGATCAAGCTACTCGTCCCAGCCATGCGAAGGGGAAGGAGGAGACGACTCAGGCGGACCAGTGACCTCCTCCTCAGACTCATCTTCAGACCAGTTGCAGTTGTTGCGAACCCAGCAGAAAGCAGATAGTCTTCTTCACTTTCCCAAGCTGCTTCTTTGCACAAGATGGCTGCCTCTGGAGAGAAGGACCACCAGCACTAGAGCCACCAGGAGCAGAGGAGGGACCACTAGCAACATCTTGAGTCTTCTTGAGAGCAGCTTCCTTTTCTTCCTAAGTACGAGGCTTCTAGTGCTTACTCACACGGAACCTTTTCTCTTCATGAATGGTGATGTTGTCTTGAGGGAAGGGGGTGCCAGTCTTCTCGAGCCACTTGTGATTGATGAGAGTCTGAATGTAGGGAGCATAGATGCAGGAGCGCTTTTCGATGAGAGCCCCCCACATCTCTGAGTAGATGAAGTGCATAACATCCATTGACCTGTCAGTGTCTCGGCGAAGATGGGTCTGATGCATGAGGTTAACCTGATATCCATGAAACTGATCAAAGTTGCCAGCTTTGGGAGAGATGGTGTTCAAGTACACCCTGCGCATAATGTCATAAGCTGGCAGCAGATGATTCACATACCCAACACTTCCCCATCCTTCAATGTAGAGAGGCTCCAGGACCTCAGGATCAGCAGCAATAGGACCATGAACACGCCAACCATTTGCCCCGCGTCCAGGCTGAATGGGATAGCCAAGAAGCTCAGCAAACTCAGCCTAAGTAGCGGTAAGATACACATCCCTGGTCATCCACTTCATCTCACCTTCAGTAGTGGACTGCATGTGAAGAAACAGAGTGGAGTAGAACTGAGCAATAACAGTCACATCAAAGTTCTGACGGTGCTCCATGAGGGGAATCAGTCCAAACTTCTTGCAGATATCAAGAGCCTCCCCAAAGTAGACTTGCTTCTCTTCCATGTGAGGCACACTGATGTACTTCTGAGGAGCAACCACGAACTTCTTCTTTGATGCATAGATTTCTTCATAAATCTATTCCTGACGGCAGGTGTGAAAATGAGGGTCCAAGCAGAGACGATCACGAGGCACGAGGTAGGGATCTGTAGCCCTAAACGCAGCGTAAGCCTTCTGAGACCACTTGGAAATCTTGGCTTTGGTCATATCTGGCCCAGCAGCAGTGGACTTCTGAGCAAGAGCAGGCCTCTTCCCTGCAGCAGCAGCAGCACGGCGAGCAGCAGCAGCCTTCTGGCGAGAAGTCTGAGCGGTTGGACGCACAACTTCAGCATCTTCCTCATCAATCTCACGAGGAATGTCAGCGGATGGTCGGCGGGCATGCTTGCCTTGGAGAGTCTCTCCTTCCCCTGAGAAGAAAGCACAAGAATAGGGAGGGAAGGTGGGATAAGTGCACAAGTTTGGAAGAGGAAACAAAAGAATTAGATTGGAAAAATGCAAGCAGGAAAATAAATTGCATTGTAGCCGGAACTTCCGCTGCAACGTTGGAACTTCCGGTGAAACAAATGGTCCACCGGAAGTTGCAGTCGTTCCGGTGAGCCACGACTGACAGTTTCAACAGGAGTTCCCTAGATCTAGATCTAAAGACCACCAATGCACAAAATTTTCCAAGGATGTATTGGACAAATCTACTCTAGCATGATACCCTAGGCCTACCAAGATCTTCCAACAAGTTCTAGCCAAAGAACTAGCCTAGACAAGGTGTGCCCTAACTCAAGCCATGGTGAGAGCAAGATCTCCATCAATGGAGGTAGTTAAGGGCAAATACCGGAGTCCATGGCGGGAGATCGAGGTGGGGAAGGATCCCACGGATCAGATCTCTGGAGGAGCGGTTGGAGAAGAAGGGGCCGGAGCACCCTCTTGGAGAAGTCCTGGCCGGCGGCGCTCCAAAATAGAAGATGGGTCTTGGGGGAAAAAGGAAGAAGATCCCGTTTTCCCCTAGGGCCCACCTTATATAGGACAGGGAGCACCACCGGAAGTTCCGGTCAGGGACCGGAAGTTCCGGTGGACCGAAACTTCCGGGTCAGACTGACCGGAAGTTCCGCTGACGCCAGAAAGACCATCTCAGGATAGGATAACAAGGAAGAACTTGTGCAGGGAATAGAGAGGGCTTGAGGTAAGGAAAGGCTTAGGATAGATAGCTCAAACTGTGAAGAACCAAAAACAACAAAAAACAAGAAAAACAAGAAAAACAAACAAAACAAAGAAAAAAGGTCAAAGAACCAAATAAAAAGGGTCGGTGGCCGAAGCCACCTTATATAAGAGTAAATGGCTTGACACCGCGAAGATATATCTTGGGTTCATTACCAACACTCATCATGAAGCTCAAATGGTCTCCTTTAGAGACTATAGAGTATGAAAACTTTAGTGTGCGCATAATAGGGATAGTGTTTGTTCATAAGAGGAACTACACTCCCCCTAAATCCATGCCTACATCCAAACAAGATACACATTGAGACACGGGTAGGTGTGCAAGGGCTCAAGCAACATTGCTCGAATCAATGATATTTAGCTCATGCCTTAACTCTCGGAACCTTGCTTCATCAAGAGGCTTCGTGAAAAGATCCTCAAGATTTGCCTTGGTGGGAACATACTCCAAAGAAATGTCTCCTCTAGCAACATGATCCCGAATGAAATGATGACGAATCTCAATGTGCTTTGTCCAGTTGTGTTGCACGGGATTGTGAGCAATAGCAATCGCACTCTCATTGTCGCAAAGAAGAGGCACCTTGTCAAAAGATAGTCCAAGATCCTTCAAGGTTTGCTTCATCCATAGCAATTGAGCGCAGCAGCTTGCAGCAGAGATATACTCAGCTTCGGCAGTAGACATAGACACACAGTTTTGCTTCTTCGAGGACCAACAAACCAAAGATCTTCTGAGAAACTGACAAGCTCCGGAGGTTGACTTTCTTCCCACTTTGTCACCAGCCCAGTCCGAGTCCGTGTAACCAATGAGATCAAAGCTGGCTCCCTTGGGGTACCACAACCCAAAGTTTGGGGTATGAACTAAATATCGAAAGATCCTCTTGACAGCCACCATGTGACTTTCCTTTGGTGCGGCTTGAAATCTTGCACACATACCCACACTCAACATAATATCCGACCGGGATGCACAAAGATAGAGCAAAGAACCAATCATCGAACGATAGAGTTTTTGATCCACCTCCTTACCCTTGGGATCGAGATCAAGATTAACCTTAGTTGGCATGGGAGTCTTGGCACCTTTGACTTGATCAAACTTGAACTTCTTGAGCATGTCTTGGATGTACTTGGCTTGCTTGATGAAAGTCCCTTTCCTCAATTGTTTGACTTCAAATCCAAGGAAAAACTTCAACTCCCCCATCATGGACATCTCGAAGCGGTCGGTCATGAGCTTGGCAAAATCCTCATTAAAAGTTTTGTTAATAGACCCAAAGATAATGTCATCTACATAGATTTGGCATACGAACAAGTGGCCTCCAACTTTCTTAGTAAAAAGAGTGGGATCAATGAGGCCCACTTCGAAGCCACGGTCTAACAAGAGATCCCTAAGGCAATCATACCACGCACGTGGGGCTTGCTTGAGGCCATAGAGTGCCTTATTGAGCTTGTAGACATGGTTCGGAAAAAGTGGATCCTCAAAGCCCGGAGGTTGCTTGACGTAAACCAACTCTTTCAAAGGACCATTAAGAAAAGCACTCTTAACATCCATTTGATACAATTTAAAGTTATGATGGGTAGCAAAGGCAAGGAGCATACGAATGGATTCAAGGCGAGCAACGGGGGCGTAAGTCTCACCGTAGTCGATGCCCTCAACTTGTGAGTATCCTTGGGCAACTAAACTTGCCTTGTTGCGCACGACAATTCCATTCGCATCGCACTTGTTCTTGAAGACCCACTTGGTTCCAATGACGTTTTGATAGTCTTTAGGCCGCTCAACCAATGTCCAAACATTGTTCCTCTTGAAGTTGTGAAGTTCCTCGTTCATAGCATCAAGCCAATCATCATCTTCAAGAGCTTCGAAGACTTTCTGTGGTTCCACAAGAGAGATAAACGCATGGTGAGAGCAAAAGGAAGCTAGTTGCCTCCTAGTAGTGGAACCTTTATTGAAATCTCCATAGACATTATCAAGGATATGGCCATCTCGAACAAGCTTGGCGAGACGATAGGCTTGACGACGGGCTTGTGCTTCAATTCGAGATTCTTGAGCTACCACTTGGTCATTTCCACCAATTGAGCCGCCCCCTTGACTATAAGCACGAACACGAGGGTCATCTTCATCAATTTCCACTTCGGGGGAGTCATCACTTGGAGAGGATCCTTGCAGATCATTGACTTGATCTTGATCTTGACGAGCTTGACCTTGAGGAGGAGCCCCATCGTGGGGAGGTTGATGTTGTTGATGAAGAGCTTGTTCTTTAGAGCTTGGAGAGTCATGAGCATGGGAAGCTTCGGAAGAGCTTGAGGGATCTTGTGCCAAGAAAGTAGGTCCTTGAGGTGCAAGATGATCTTGTGAGAGTGAGGGATCCACTTGAGTAGAGCTTGGTCCTTCTCCTTCGTCCATAAGGGGATCCTCAATGGGGAGGTGGAAACCCACACCCATTCTTCCTATGGCCTTGGGAGGAATTTCATCACTTGGATCACAAACACCATCTTGCCTAACAAGAGACTCATGATTTTCATCAAACTTCACATTGCTCGTCTCTTCAACTCTTCCATTGGCTTTGTTGTAGACTCTATAAGCATGGGACTGATTTGAGTAACCAACGAAAATTCCTTCTTGAGCCTTGGATTCAAACTTTGACAACCGAACTCCTTTCTTGAGTATGTAGCACTTGCATCCAAACACCCGAAAGTAGCTAACTTTAGGCTTTTTCCCGGTGAGAAGTTCATAGGGGGTCTTGTTCTTATTCTTTCAGAGATAAAGCCGGTTGGTTGCATGGAAAGCGGTGGAGATGGCCTCGGCCCAAAAGTTGTATGGAGACTTGAACTCAGCTAGCATAGACCGAGCCGCATCCATCAAAGTGCGATTCTTCCTTTTAGCAACTCCGTTTTGTTGAGGGGTGTAGGGAGTGGAGTATTGATGCTTGATTCCTTCATCACTGAGAAACTCATCCAAGGTATAGTTTTTGAACTCGGTTCCATTGTCACTTAGAATTGAGAGAATAGTTGCATTGTGCCTCCGTTGAACCTCATTAGCAAAGTCAATGACGGTTTGTTGAGTCTCACTCTTGTACTTGAAAAAGAACACCCAAGTGTATCTTGAGAAATCATCCACAATAACCAAGCAATACTTCTTGCCTCCAAGGCTATCATGAGAGGGAGGACCAAAGAGATCCATATGCAAGAGCTCCAAACATCTCTCGGTAGTGATTTGATTGAGCGCTTTGTGAGGAGTTTCATGCATCTTCCCTTCAATACAAGCCCTGCAAACACGATCTTTGGCAAAAGAAACATCGTTAATTCCAAGAATGTGGCCCTCGGAGTGAAGTCTTTGAAAAGTCCTCATGTTAACATGGGCTAGGTGGCGATGCCACAACCATCCCTTGTCGGCTTTAGCATAGAGACATAGAGCATGAGGAGTAGTGGTCCCTGAAAAGTCCACCACGTACAAGTCATGTTCTACATACCCTACAAAAGCCACCTTGAGAGACTTGCTCCACATGAGGACCACGGAATGAGAATTAAAGAAGGAAGAAAGACCCATAAGAGCAAGAGCACAAACTGAGAGCAAGTTGTAACCAAGAGTTTTGACAAGCATGACGTCAACCAAGGATACATCCGGGGTTACCACCACTTTGCCAAAACCCAAAACCTATGAGCTTGTTTTATCACCGTAGGAGACCATGGTGTTGGCAATATTGGGTCTCAACTCGGTCATGATAGACTTGCTTCCGGTCATATGACTCGTGGCACCACTATCAAGCACCCATTTTGATCCGCCGGAAGCATAGTCCTACAAGAAAATCAAGCCTTGGTTTTAGGTACCCATTTTGCAATGGGTCCCCTTTTGTTAGTGACAAGGACCTTTGGCACCCAAATGGCCCAATGATAATCATGCGTGTAAGATGTCCCCACATATCTAGCATATACATGACCATCACAAGATTTGCAAAGAATATAAGAGGGATTGTTCTTTCCGGCAAAGTTGTCACTTTGCAAGAGGGTTAGGCCATTTGGTACTCCTTGGGCCATGCCCTTGTTCTTTTTCTTCTTCTTGTTCTTCTTCTTATTCTTCTTAGTCTTGGCAAGTTGATCCTTCAAAACCTTGACCTCCTCTATGAGATGTTCATGCTTGCAACAAGGGTTAGGAGAGCTAGACAAGTCTATAATTTGCACAGTGGAAGACTTAGAAAGATCACAAGTTAATTGAGTTTGAAGCTATTCATGAGCCTCAAAAAGACTTGAGAATTTACTCTCCAAGGCTTTGTGTTCCTCTTTGAGTTTCTCAAGATCCTTTTGAGTCCTATCATGACCACCCACAAACTCAGCATTTTCTTCCTTGAGAACCTTAATCAAAGCAAGAGCATGGTCACGTTCTTTAATTGTAGAGGTCAAAGTGTTGTTATGATCATCTACAAGCTTAGACACATTTTCTTCAAGATTAATTCTCATATTTTGTTCATCCTCAAGACTTTGAGTAAGAGAGGCAATTTCATCGGCGGCATCTCTTTCATTTTTACTTAGCAAGTCAAGAAGTTCCTCCTTTTCATCTAAGGCATCTCTAGCATTTTCAAGTTGTGCAAGTAAGGACTCAAAGCAGTTTTTAGTTTCTTCATCTAAGGTAGCAACAAATTCACACATGTCAATCATCTCTTTCTTCACCTCTAGACCAACAAGATCAAGAGAGGAAGGCTCACTAGAGATGGGTTGAGGAGTGGGTTTTGGTGATACCTCGGTGGCCTTGGCCATGAAGCACTTTTGGTTGGAGGGGATGACATTTTCATTTGGCGAGTCGAAGAGGGATAGACGTGGAGTTGAGGTAGTGGCAATAGCAGCAACCCCCACAATCTCTCCACCATGAACTTCATCATCATCATCTTCATCCGCGCCCGAAAGATATTCTTCATGGACCACAATTGCTCGTTCCTTGTTAATGGCGTTCTTAACGGTGTAGTTCTTGTTTATGGGATGAGGAGATCTTGACTTGACCTTGCGAATGAGACGACCACCATTGTCTTCACGGTTCTCAAAGGGACACTTGGCCACGAAGTGACTCTTGTCGTTGCAATTGTATCATGACCTTGCTTTGGGAGACTTGTTGGGTGAGTTGAATCTTGAGTTGTCCCTTGATCTTGACTTGAATCCGGACTTGTTCCAAAAGGCCCTTGAAGCGAGAGCAAGATGTTCGTTGAAAGCACACTTGAGATCTTCTCAAGACCACTCACTTGATGTATCATCATCATCAACTTCAATAGCCTTGGCCTTCAAAGCAAGGTTCACTTTTGTTGATCCAATGGCTCTAGCTCGAGTGGACTCCGCATTCTTCTTAGAAATGGTCATGGCAATTACTTCACTCAAGACTTATTGGGAGGTCATTAAGTGAAAGTTGGTTCTTCCCTTGATAGAGTTGAGCTTTTGTTCTTCAAATGGGAGAAGAGCTTGAATGAACTTCCTCTTCATAAACTTGTCATCAACATAGTGATCCCTAAGGTCCCTCATAGTGGAACAAAGGACCTTAATGCGCCTATACATGTCTTCAGGGGTCTCATCATCTTGCATTGCGAAACCATCGCACTCGTTGTTGATCTCATCAAACTTGGAGCTTTGGATGCTAGCATTTCCAACGAAGAGCTCGGTGAGTTGATCCCAAGCTTCCTTGGCAGTGTCAAATTGGCGAATGTGAGCAAAATCCTTTGGAGTCAAAGCCTTTTGAATCATCCCCAAAGCTGTAGCATTGAGTTGCTTGTCCACCACTTCACCTCGTGTCAACTTCTTTGGGTCAAATGGAGAGAATCCATCCTCCACAATCCTCATTAACTCAGTGGATGAGCTGGAAATATGTGAGCGCATTAGATATTGCCAATTGGCGAAATTAGACGTATCTAGCATAGGTGGTGCTCCTTGAGGGATAATGTGTGGCATGGGAATGGGTGGATCCGGAGTGTACTTCGGCGGTGGGGGTACCGCCGAGTAGTCCTTTCCTCCATTCTCCCCTTTTGAAGTTGGGTTCTCGGGCTCCTCGATGTTCTCACTTGGAACCTTGGTAGAGGTTTGAGCAACAAAACCAAGTCCCAAGTGAGTGGTGGCAGCCGCGGGAGTTACCCCGGGGGCGGACACCGTAACGGTGGGAGGAACCTCGTTGGATTGTGGTGTGTCAATAGCAACCATGGGGTTTGGCTTGAGAGACTGCAAGAGAGTCATCATTTCCTCGAACTTGGACATCATGGATGACTCCAATTGCTTGAGATCATCCATAGTGGCCAAGTTCTTGGCTTTTTCAGTTTCACTACCCCCTTCGTCGGCCATAGTCTCTTAGGCGGTAAAGCCCGAAGTAAGAGCCTGGGCTCTGATACCAAATGAAAGTACCGACTTGATACGACTAGAGGGGGGTGAATAGGCGTCTACCAATTTTAATTTGTTTCTCACTTTTAGGCTCAACGAGAAAGGAAGTTATCTAGAGATGCAACTAAGTGAACAACCTAAATGCAAGAAAGCGGACACCAACCACAAAAACAGTAAATAGCAAGGAGTAAAGGGAGGGAACGAAGTAAACGGCGAGGGGACACGGAGATGTAATTCCCGTAGTTCACTCCCAAGGAGCTACGTCTATGTTTGAGAGGTGTCGGGGCCACACAGGGTCACCCGAGCGCCACAAAGGCCTCACCTTCTTCTCCGGTGAGCTCCCCCACAAAGGAGGCCTCACAATCCACTAACCGGTGACCTTGAAGGCGCCAACCGAAACCTTTACACCAAGGTTGAAGGGGTGGCTCCACAACTCAATTGGAGGCCCTCAACGACACCTCGAAGCTTTACAACACATGCCTCAGCTCCGGGGATGCCCTACACCGTATAGGGTTCCAAGAAACCCAAGAGCAACAAGATCCACAAAGGATGGGTGGGGGAAATCAATTCTTCTTTGGTGGAAGTGTAGATCTAGGTCACCTCCCTCACCTCTCAAAAGATCAGGTCATTTGAGTGGCTAGAGAGAGAGATCTAGTGAGGTGAAGCTCAAGCATTAATGGAGGAGAGAGAAAAATTCGAGAGAGGGTAGGAGGAAGAAGAGGGGTGCCTTAAATATGCCCCCCTCGCACTGAACCGTTACAGCCCCCGCGACCTCACCGGAAGTTCCGGTGAGAGGCCGGAAGTTCCGCCTGAGCCTGGCTCCAACGGTCATCAGACCATTGATGCCCGCTCCAGAAGTACAACCGGAAGTTCCGGTCAAAACGGACCGGAAGTTCCGGTGAACTTCCGACCAAGTTCCGATCAAGTTCTGGCTAAATAGCACACTTCTAAACAGAAGGTTACTGAGCCTTCACCGGAACTTGAGCGGAACAAGGGGTGGAACTTTTGGGTCGCGAAGCGAGTCAGACCGGAAGTTCCGGCCTTCAGGCGAAAGTTCCGCTCAAAAATTTTTGCCAGGACAAGTTCCGAGCAAGTTCCGGCCAAGTTCCGGCAAATAGCACACTTCAAAACAGAAGGTTACTGAACCGCCACCGGAACTTGGGCGGAACAAGCGTCGGAACAAACTGTAGAACAGCCCGTAGAAAAAGGTTTGAGCGGAACTTCCGGTCTATGACCGGAAGTTTCGGTGAGACACAAAAGGCCCCAACGGAACAGGAAAACGCTCTCTCTCACGGAATAATGGGATGGCTGTGGCGGTGCATATAGGTTTGTGCAAGAACAAGTGATTTCCCACAGCCTTCCAACATGGACCCCCTCTTAATAGTACAGTGACCTAAAAACATCAACCAGAAAGAAACTAGGAGAAGACTAAAAAGGCCACCGTCTTCAAAAGATCACAAGAGAGCATCCATCACAATAGAATGAGACAACAACGACGTTTCCCCTGAAACTCAAGAGCACAGTTAAAAACACGGTTGGGATTGTCATTTAACACCAAAAACATCATGGGAAGATATAGTCCTTTCAACAATGCTAGTCCCTGGATCAACAGCTAGCATCCACAGTTAAGATGTAATATCAAGAAATAAAATAATTTATTACATCTTACATAGCTCATTTGGCTATCTCATTACAATGCAGCAGAAATAACTATATAGCATGGGGTCCTTCATCTTCAAAGTGCCACAGGCAATCATGTTGGTTGTAGACTTGTAATCCTAATCAACACACTTCACTAACATCAAACAAACCTGCAACATAATAAGTTACAGCCACAAGTGTAACATCCCTAAAATCATGTTTTCAAAGATTGCATATCATCCATGCATGCATAATCATTTAGGGATCAATTTCAAAGTCATTACAAAAACAGAAGCATTTTGGGTGCTTATTATTTTATGTAAACAAGCATTGATCCAATGCTACCCTCTAGTGAGAGGATATTTGTTTCAAACCAAGATTTGTTTGTTCATAAGTTAGTTTGGTTGAGTTCCAAAGCTTGGACAAAAATTTCCAAAACAAAATATGGTTTTAAAACCATTTTCAATCTTTATTAAATCTTGTGCTAAGGCATTGTTTATTTTTAAAATTTCAAAGGAACCAAGCAAGTCTGGTGAGACAACATGGTTTTATACTCAAAAATATGCAGGTTTGATTTTACAAAATACCAGAACAAGTTTGAAATCAAACACATTTGATTTCATTTGAATTTGATTCCTGGAAATTCAAACAGAAAAAGAAAAGGAATAAAGAATTGCAAAAAGGACGGCGCCAGCTTTTCAGCCCAACAGCAAACTCAGCCTAGCAAGCCCCACCTGGGGTATTCTCTCTCTCTCTCTCTCTCTCTCTCTCTCTCTCTCTCTCTCTCTCTCTCACGCGGCGCAAACCTACCCCGCGCTCGCTGACTGGTGGACCCAAATGCCACGCGAGCATCGTCCCCAAACCACGCACCCCACGACCCCGTCGACGCCGTCGTTACCTCCATCACTGCCGCGAATGAAGCAGGCTCAATTGCCGACATTTCCTCGCGTGATCCTCGCCCCTTCTCCGACTATAAAACCCTCTCCTCACCCCGCGTCTTTCCCCTCACACCACACGCTCGCTCCGCCACCAGGCTGCCACAATTTCACGTAGCAACGCCGCTGTACTGACGAGCTCCGATGTCTGATTCCGGTGAGTACCGAGCGCCCCTCGTATTCTGCTTGATGCTATCAAGTTCGACGTGTCTCTGTGCTTCTCCTGATGCTTTTGTTTTGCCCGCACATGACCCAGGTCGTCGTCCCCCACAACCTCTGCAAACGGCAGAACCGCCGCCTAACTCCGGTGAACGATTTAGGTAATACCAAGCCGCCCCGTGCTTTCTGCTTGACCCTATCTTGTTCGCCAGTTTGTTGTGCACACCCTGACGCCTTCGGTTTGTGTTAGGGCGGTCCACATCGTCAGCAACATCGTCGACTGCAAGAACCCGACGCCGCCCGCTACTCCGACGAGCCCCAGTGACCTCCACAGCACGCCCCCGTCCACGCCAGCAAGAGGTTGAGCATCAGCGCGACCTTGCGAGTTCGGTAAGCCCCTCCGTTGACCCCAGCCCCCTCTATAGCCGCTGGTGCGTCGCTGACAGAGCGCCGCCGCCGCCCATCGTCGCCAGCGCCGCCAGACTTTGGTCGTTTGATTAGCAACCGTCAGATCTAGATCCAACGCACGCGATAGAGTCACTTAGCGAAGAGGTACGTGTTAGATCTGGCCGTGCGTTTTCATTTAGATCCAGCGGCTCTCGTTGATCGATCCAGCCGAATCGGTATCAGCCAATCAGGACATGCCGCGTGGCCTGCGTTTAGATTTAAAAACATAATTTGATCTATTAGTGTTTCAAACTTGCAAAATTCATAACTTGTGATCCCCATGTTCAAATTTTGCAAATTTTATATCATTGGAATCAGGAGAGAAAATACCATGTGTTTATGCAATGTGTTTAATGTTTTGCCTCTGTAAAAATGGTTGTTTTTGCAGAGACATTTGTAGGCTTATTTTGGGTATAGAAATGATTTGAAAAATGATTTAAGAATCAAACAAAGGTTATTTAGTGTGTTTTGGTCTTGTTTATGATTCATTACTATTTACTAGCCTTGTTGGTATAGAAAAATCATCACATGGCATTTGCATGCATTCATATTTTTTGTTTGTATATTTTGATATGTGATTTTGGTACCATTATTTTATGTGTAGATTTTGGTGCTAATAGTGATTGTGGTTGTGAAGATTGTTGCTACTCCCCAAACTACCAAGGCAAGTGGTGCTTCATGTTTCTTCCCAATATTTTTACCTATGCATTAGAAATATTTTGTATAGGTCTTGCATGATTATTTTTGCTAAGTATCTATATGCTATGCTTGGGAAATCCTAGTAGTTGTAGAAATGTTAGAATTTCCTCTAAGTTAAAATACTTGCTATTGCCATGCTTAGCCTAGATAGTAGCAACCAAGGGTGTATTATATAATCATGCTATGAGAAATATTTCTAAGTCTTTGGACTTATGTTTTTCTTAATAAAGCAACTAAGTGAATGAAACGCCAGGGTGGAATGGAAAGATGTAGGGTTCGCAGCATAGAAAACAAAAAATTTCCTACGATGAGAACATCTATGTACCAAGATCTATCTACTAGATACAAGCAACGGGTGGATATACATCCATAGAATAC
This sequence comes from Avena sativa, assembly GCA_916181665.1. Taxonomy (NCBI): domain Eukaryota; kingdom Viridiplantae; phylum Streptophyta; class Magnoliopsida; order Poales; family Poaceae; genus Avena; species Avena sativa. The sequence goes on along the minus strand of OV702283.1, from coordinate 128,280,877 downwards.
ATACCCTCGAAGACCGAATAGCGTTAACGAGGTTGTACTCGTGGATGATGTAGACGAATGCTTGCCGATCTCAAGATCGTGATGAAGTCCATCTGGTCCAGCCGGTCCAGCACGATCAAGCCCAGCACCTCAAAGCAGTGGTGCAGCCGTGATCGCACACACGTACGGGTACCCCGACAGCCTCTGCGCCCTCGCTCCAGCGAAGCAGCGGAAGCAACAAATCCTTCCAGAAAAATCCACCGGGAACATGTATCTCGCTGATCCGAGACCAATGGGGAAATTCTAAAAGGGGGAGAGAGATCCTTTGCGAGGAGGTGTGATATGAGAGGAGGAAGTGGGTGCCTTTTATAGGGAGAGGGGGGAAGCCCCTCCCATGGCGTGGCAGCCATGGAGGTGCCCCCACCTCTTCCACATTCATGTGGGTGGAGCTCCCACTCACATAAATAGCCACCCCACTCAAAATTCCACTCACCTCCATTAAATTTCCACCAAATTTAATGTAATATCTCATTAAATAAAACTCTTTTATTTATTTATTCAGAATTTTGTTAATTACTTTAATTAACAAACATTCACATAAAACCCCTTGCTAGTATTCCATTTCACATGTAGAACCAGTTTCAGCAATTTCAACCGAAACAGTTCCGGTGTCTAGTGAAATAAATTCATGCGCTTTCCTTTTCTTTTTCTGACATATCATTTGCTCCGAATGGTGTCGGTATCCCTTAAGTGTGTCACCCTATGGTTCGCGAATAATGCGGACATGATCGAGACCCTTCTCCGATCAATAATCAGTTGACGAGGTTTGATCTCGTCAATGCCCATTGTTATGGAGTTGGGTTTTGGAGAAGATGGGGATGCTGGAGATCGTGGCACGGTTAACAGACAAGCAACCAGGGGACACAAGATTTACCCAGGTTCAGTCCCCTGGAGGGAAAACCCTACTCCTGCTTGTCTGCTCTTGATTACGGCGGAACCGAAGGTTACAGGATGCGCAGATTCGATCTGGCATGGAGGTGTGTACGAAAGTAGTAGTCGAGAGATCTAGGACGTGCCCTCCTGGCCTTTATATAGACTTAGGCAGGTCCCGGGCATAGTCCTAGTCGGTTACAGGTTCTAGGGTTTTACCCCTTTGAATTTCCTATCTACGCTAGTCTTGCTCTCCAAGGATCCGAAGGCGTCATGGGCCTTGGCCACCCGAAAATCTTCATGGGCCAGCGTATATCTGCTGTGGGCCTTCCTTGGGCTGGACCAGGTATGCTGAAGTCACGTACCAGTAGGGTATAACCATGTCAGTAGCCCCCGAGTGTTCAGTCGAATCGTAGATTCGGCTGAGGACTCTTCCATTTTTCGGGTGCAACTATGTATTTAATAATATATGTGTGTAGGGATTGTTGACGCGTGTGTCTGACTCACCCGACGGATCAGGGTCAGTTAACTGTCTTAGGACAAAACAGCACGATCTTCTTCAAGTTCGAGTCCCTCAACTCGAACCTGGAACATATGCTGGGGCAATTCGACTCAGGCCGCGGAGGACTTACAGGAGTGGAATTCCAGTGATTTTAATCAACGTACCCAACGCGTCCGTCGGGATTTTTCATCATGCCTGTTGACATGGATTTGTACTAGCAGAGCGTAGTCATGTACGTTGCCAGGCCGTTAGATGATATCTGCAGGTCTTATCTTTGTGTCGCAGACACAACATCCGAATGTTTGTCACCGCGGAGGTGTTTCGGGTGGCCAAGGAGATCGTTGCTCACTCAGCGTTTCGTTGGGGCAGAGATGCCAAAAAGTTTTTGCGTGCTGATCCGAAAGATCACAGTCGAAGAATTCATAGGGTGCGCGACCAGCGCTCCCTATGGGAGTAGCCCCCGAGTGTCTGTTCGAGTCGTAGACTCGAGCAGAGACTTTAGTTCAAGCATTTGTTCGGTTGTTAGGTCCGTACGACTCAAAAAAATTCGGATGATTAAATCCATCCTCCCTATGGGAGTAGCCCCCGAGTCAGTAGTGGAGTCGCAGACTCGACGTAGGACTCGAAGAAATACTTTGTCGTTATTCATCTTCCGGGTGCGCGGCCAGCGCTCCTGATAGGAGTAGCCCCCGAGTATTTAGTCGAATCGAAGATTCGAGTGAGTACTCTTAGCTCTTAGCTGTGGAGCCGAAGAATTGTAGTTGGTGCTAGTATAGCTTTTGATGACATCAGTGCTGACGATCGATGACCTCAAGCGTCTGCTACGCCAGAGATGACTTGACTGGACGAACATGGGTCCCACTTGCTGACTTTGAATTGACCGGTCATGCGCGGCGTGGAGATAATTACGGCGTCTCCTCGATTTCCGCGCGTAGTGGACGGCGTGGTAACGACGGTTCGTTGTGATGTTGACACGTGTACGGCCAGATCTGCCGTTGGCCTTAGGTCTTCTGGATGGACGGCTGTCATTCGTCGTCTTTGCTGTTATAATCATTGGGGGAAACCGTGGCTTGTTTTCACCGCACCATTTCATCTTTTCACTGCCTCCTTGTGCTCTAGCGATTCTTGCTTCGCGCTGGGATTTCCTTCCACATTTCCGTCGCGCTTTCGGCGTTTTCACCGCCGGCGCCGCCGTAGCGTGATGGGGAAAACAAAGAAGTCTTCATCTGCGGTTGGGACCAGCGCCGCCGGAGGAAAGAAGGGCACCGCCGCTACTCGTGTCACTGATGGTGGCTGGCGGCGATCAGAGACGCGGGAGAGCGATCTCCGCAAACTGCGCGAGCGGGGCCTGATCCCGCAAGATACGGCGGCCGTCAAACTCCCTGGCAATGAGGTAATCCCCCGTCCCCCATCTGGGTATCGGGTCATGTTTCTCGCCTTCGTTTTGCGTGGGTTTTCGTTTCCAGTCCATGACTTCCTTCGTGGACTGCTCTTCTTCTATGGGATTCAGCTTCATCATCTGTCTCCCAATTCTCTTCTCCACATTGCGTGTTTTATCACTTTTTGCGAGTGTTGGCTTGGCATTGAGCCGCACTTTGGCCTCTTCCGGAAGCTCTATTCCGTGAAAAGGCAGTCTGGTTCGGATGGTGTATATCCCATTGGGGGCTGCATCATCTCCCTTAGTCCCAATATTCTCTTCTTTTCTTTTTCCATGTCCGAATCTGTCCAGTACTGGAGGAGGCGATGGTTTTATATCCGCGACTCCGTAGTGCCCGGGCAAGATTTTGGTCTTGTTCCCTTTGACCCCTCCCAATTGATTGAGAAGAAAAGATCCTGGAAAAACCAAATCTTGGACGGTGAAGTGGCGGAGATAGAGGCCCTTTATCGTCGTGTGGAGGATCTACAACTGATTCCGGAGAAGGAGGTGAAAGGCGTGGACATCATCCGGACGTTTCTTGAGCGTCGGGTGCAGCCTCTCCAAGCGAGGGCGCACCCAATGTTTCTTTATTCTGGGCGCCGTGATCCGACGAGGGTTTCGAGTGAGAAAATATCCGAGGGGGATCTTGACAGGGCCCTTCGCGCGTTGCTGAAGTTCAAGGCCGGAGAAGAAATCCCGGGGAAGTTGCTGACCCCTCCCTTTTCTTCGACGTTGGTCGTACCGCAGGTGTAGATTTGTGCACGTAGTGCTTTTGTCGGCTGTGTTTGTATTTCCTTTGTTTGCTAACAAAGTTCCTTTTGATTTTGCAGAGCTTCAAAGTGCCGGGCATGGTACCTCTGTTGCCTGAAAGGTATCCGAATGCCCCAGATAATGAAGTGGTTGATTCCGTATCCGAGCTGCCGTCGGCGCGATCTCCGGCGGCGGATGCGGACGAGTCGAGTGAGGACCATACGCGCAAGCGAACACGGAGCTCCAGTGAGTCTTCGGATGCCTCGACTCCTCCGACCCCCAGAAACCCTCTGGGCCTTGAGCGTCATAGTGGCGGTCATGGAGGTTCTACTTCTCCAATTCCTGCCATTCATGTGCGGGCTGCAGCGCCGCACCCGCCAGTGAAGCGGAAGAAGGAAGAAAAGAAGGAGGAGAAGAAGGAAGAGAAGAAAGAGGAGAAGAGAGCCCGAAGGTCTCCTCCTGTCTTTGACCTGAGCTCACTGGGCTCGTAAGTTTCTTTGTTGTACTATTGTCCTTTTTCCTTCATGATTATTGTGCTTGTGCTGATTGGTTCGTGTGCAGGCATTCCTCCCATGATTCCTCCAGTGGTGGTGCGCGGGAGATGATGGGAGAGTCGAAAATTGCGTCTCCTCCTCCTCAGACGGTGGCGACTTCAGGTGGTGCGCCTCCGGATCCTCTGTTACAGGAGGTGCAGGTGGTTGCGCCTCAGAATTTCGCAGGCGGTCCTTCGGAGTCGCCATCAGAGCATGTAAGTTTTTCTGCTTCATGTGACGGGGGGAGCCCCCGAGTATCTTCGTGTGCGAATTTGGTTTTTACTCCTTTGTGTTGGGCGCAGCCCCCAAGTCCTTTTCTTACTGCTATCTTTTTCTTCAGCCTTTTGTGCAGGAGGCCAAGCAGCTGGTGCAGGAGCGCCTGGCGCTGGAGGCAAACCTTCGGCAGCTTCAAGGTATCTATCTGCCTTTTAATGCTTCTCTTTTTTATCTTGGTCCTATTCCTTGACACTTGCTTGTTTTGAATGCAGAGGAGCATAATGATTCCCTCTGTGAGGTTGACGCTCTCAAAAAGAGCCTTGGTCAATCGAAGCAGAAAACCGAAGCCGCCGTTGGCGCGAAAGAGCGCCTCAAACTAGAGCTAGCTAAGGCAGCCGAAGCGAAGGAGCGGCTGCAGCAGGAGGCTGCAGATCGTGAGGAGCAGCTGGCCACCATTGCGGCTGCTCGTGAGAAAGAGGTGGCGACGAAGCTCATGGCTGCTGCCAAGGCTATTTCGGGTGAGTGCTGGTTTTGTACTTGCTTCTTTTTCTTCAGGTCTTCTTATATGCTGCTGTTCTTCATGCTTTTTCTTCTTTTTGTCTCAGATGCCGCAGGCATCGAGTTCGACCGCGGTGCTCTGGAGCACGGGAGTGCTCTGGATGATGCCACTATGGCGGTCGAAGACCGCTACAGCACCGTCGTCAACTCCCTCGCCAAGGCGAAAGAAGTCCTTGGTCGTTTCTACAAGGAGCTTGTCCCGAAGGGCGCAGCCCTTGACGATGTGGATGCTCTGGCGGAGGCGCTGTCAGCCGATGCGCCTGCGGCGTACAAACGCAAGCAGAAGGGCATCGGCGCGTCCGTCGGGCTGGCGATGGCCATGGCGGCTGGGGCGGAGCTGGATCTGCCCCAGATCACTTCTCGGATGCCAACGGCTGTGGATGGATCCGAGGTAGCCTTTGCTGCCTATTCTGCTCGTTGCAAGCGATATGGGCCCAAGCTCATTGATTTGCTGTCCGAGTACGCCCTGCGGAAGCAGGGTGGGGCCAAAGCTAGGCAGTCTGGCTCCGAGGCGACTCAGGGCCCTGCATCTTAGGCGTAGTAGTCGTAGGGTAGTTTGTAGTCTGTTTTTGTTGTAAATATTTTGGAGAACACCATCCTTGTGCCACGTAGTGGCCTTATATATTTAATGAATTCCTCTGAGTTGTGCTCTATCCTTGGCTGAATATTTGTGTTCCTTTCTTTTGCTGCCGCTCTAGGTTCCTTCGGGTGCTAACCCTGTTGAGGCCCCATCCGCAGTGCCGTTGCGTCCATCCTTGGATGATTCCTCGCAGCTCACTTTCCTTCGGGATCGTGTGCGTAGTCTGGAGAGGGAGTTGCTCGGGTTACGCGGTCATGCCGATGTTTGGAAGTCCAAGGCGGATCATGGTGCAGCCAAAGAGGAGTACTTGATGGCGGAGCTGGTTCGGCTGTCCGAGCAGCTGCAATGTAAGTTGTTCTTTAGTTCGAGCTGTAGCTCCTTTCTTCGGATGAACCTGCTGGCGTTACTCTTTGTTTTGTGCAATTGCCGCAGGTGCGAATCTTGCTCCGCGGGAAGAAAAAGAGCGTGTCGCTGTTCGGGTCAATTGCTTGACTCAACAGGACATGGAGGCCGGCGGCTTCTTATGGATGGATCGTGATCGCGCCATAGCACTGGCGATGGTGCAGGATCGTGTTCATCAAGTTTCGCGGGTGCTCCGCCAAGTGCAGACATCGCTTTCCTCGGTGCTGCACGTCATGTTCCCTTTGGATGCCGTGCCAACAAGCCTTGCGGATCTTCTGTCGAAATTTCGGAACGTAAGCAATGTCAAGGAGTTGGTGCGGCAGCAGCTTGTCGCAGGAGTGAAAGTTGCGTTGTCTCTGGTGAGGCTGCACCGGCCTGGCGTGGATTTGGCTGCCGTGGCTGCTGGACCACCTCTTCGCCCTGATGGTGGCGAGTGGGATATGCGTCTGCACTATGCGGCTGTAAGGCAGTATGCCGAACAGATTGTAGATTTGTTTGAGCAGCGTGCCCAGATTATTCTTCAACATAGGTAGTACCTGTAAAAAGAGAGATGTAAAATTTGTATATTTCGGCTGGGCGTGTTGTGCCCTTTGTTGTAAAGGTTTATTTGGTTGTGAGCACGCAGTGCTTTAATTGGGTACGTGTCCTTTTCGTTTGCCTGACGTTGTCAGCTACTCAGGTGTACACATTTGGTCCTCAGTCGATGAAATCGGGAGGTGGGGGGAGCCCCCGAGTGCGTTTTTAGCATGTAGTGCAGTTGCAGAAAACAGCGAACCGAAGTTTTGGGGCGAGACACTTAGCTTTATTTATATCGTAATGGAGGAGGTACATTGTTCGGCTGAGGAGCCGTGGCTGGAAGCCTTATTGAAAGTAAAAGAAGGGGGTAGGTTGCTATGGATAGAATCGTCGCAAGTGCGAGATATTCCATGGGTTGGAGTATGCGACTCCAGACTCCACGTGCTTGAGGCGATAGGCGCCACCTGGGATGACTTCGGTGATGACGTAGGGTCCTTCCCATGGCGACTCAAATTTATTCGGTCGCTTTTGCTTCAGTCGCAAGACAAGGTCTCCTTCGACGAAGGACCTTGGGCGCAGCCGGCGGCTGTGGTAGTTGCGGAGACTCTGCTGGTACACCGCTGATCGAGCTGCTGCTATATCCCGTGCTTCGTCGAGTGTATCGACAGCGTCTTCGAGGGCAGTCGTGGATTCAGCTTCACTGTAGGCGATGACCCGTGGGGCCTGGTGGCGTACTTCGGCTGGTAGCACGGCTTTGGCTCCGTGTACCATGAAGAACGGTGTGTAGCCGGTGGAGCTGTTTGGCGTAGTTCGTAGGCTCCACAGGACGGAGGGTAGCTCTTTCGTCCAATTTCCAGTTTTTTGTTCGAGTGAGCTCATGAGGCGCTTCTTGATGCCGGCGCCGATTAGGCCGTTGGCCTTTTCCACTTGCCCGTTCGTTTGCGGGTGTGCCACTGAGGCATATGTGATGTTGATCCCAAGGCCTTCGCAGAAGTCCTGGAATTCTTTGGAGATGAAGTTCGATCTGTTGTCGGTGATGATGCTGTGTGGTACGCCAAACCTGTAGGAAATAGACTCGAAGAACTTGACGGCAGTTTTGCCTTTCTGGTTGGTGACCGGCATGGCCTCGATCCACTTGGTGAATTTGTCGACTGCGACCAAGAGGAAGACGTGTCCTCCTTTCGAGGATTTTGGCAGTTTGCCGATCATGTCGAGGCCCCATTGAGCGAAAGGCCAAGCTATAGGTATTGGCCTGAGCTCGGACCCAGGTGCGTGCGGTTTGTCGGCGAACCGTTGGCATCCGTTGCATCTTCGGACGATGTCCTTTGCGTCGCTCATGGTCGTTGGCCAGTAGAATCCTGCTCGTAGAGCTTTAGCGACAAGGGAGCGGCTACCTGCGTGGTGGCCACAGATGCCTTCGTGGATGTCTTGGAGTATGGCCTTGCCGTCGTCGATGGTGACGCACTGTTGAAGTATACCCGTGATGCTGCGCTTGTACAACTCGTCGTTGATGACGGTGAAGGCTTTTGACCGGCGAGATATGCGTCGGGCGTCTGTTGGGCTGTCAGGCAATTCTCCAGTTATCAAGAACTGGAGGTATGGTCGTGTCCAAGCTTCTTTGACTGCCATGACCTGCATCAGGTTGACCATAGCGACCTCTGTGTCCAGTTTCTCGGGTCCTTCCTGTCCTTCGGGTAGCGTAGCCCCTGAGTGTTCTGCTTCTTCGGGTGATCCCTTGGGGAATTTCTGCTTGATGGATGGCACGCAGATTTGTTCGAGGAACACACCTGGTGGTACCTTTGCGCAAGTGGAGCCGATGTTGGCGAGTCTATCGGCTTCCTCGTTGCTATCTCTTCTAACATGCCGAAGTTCGCAGCCGTCGAATTCTCCTTCGAGTGCGTTGTAGAGCGCGCGATACATGATCATGTTTTCGGCGTGTGCGTCACACTCATTCATCGTCTGCTGGACGACGAGGTTGGAGTCACCGTAGATGACCAGGCGCGTTGCGCCGCATATCTTTGCCATCCTCATGCCATGGATGAGGGCTTCGTATTCGGCTTCGTTGTTTGGAGGCTCTGAATTTCATCCGAAGAACGTACTAAATCTTGTCACCTTGCGGGGAGGTCAGTATGACCCCTGCCCCTGCTCCGGCTTCGCGCTTGGAGCCGTCGAAATGCATCGTCCAGGACTGCGACATGTCTGGGGTGTCTGGCAGCTGCAGCTCCATCCAGTGTACCAGGAAGTCCGGAAGGACTTGAGATTTGATTGCGTGTCGCTTCTCATAGACGATGTCCAGGGGTGATAGTTCGATGCCCCACAGGGCCACCCATCCTGTGGCCTCTGGATTATTCAGGATGCTGTTCAGGGGTGCTTCATTGACGACCATCACTTTGTGCTCCTGGAAGTAATGGCTCAACCGTCGAGTCGTCATGAACACGCCGTAGGCTAGCTTCTGGTAGTGAGGGTACCACTGCTTTGTTGGTGTCAGTACCTCGCTGAGGTAGTAAATTGGGCGCTGGACCCCGTGGGTCTTGCCTTCTTCGGGTCGTTCGACCACGAGTACGGTGCTGACCACCTGATGTGTAGCTGCTATGTACAGCAGCAGGGGATCACGCTCCTTTGGCGTGACCAAAACAGGCGAGGTGGAGAGGAGCCGCTTGAGGCTTTCGAATGCGTCGTTGGCTTCTGGTGTCCACTCGAACTTGTCCGCTTTACGCAGCAGCTGGTAGAATGGTAGGGCTTTCTCGCCCATACGGCTGATGAACCTGCTTAGCGCCGCTACTCGTCCTGCGAGCTGCTGGATGCCCTTGAGGTTTTTCGGCTTCTCCATCGTCATGATGGCTTTGATTTTCTTCGGGTTTGCCTCGATCCCTCGTTGAGAGATGAAGTACCCGAGCAGCTGACCTGAAGGAACGCCAAAGGCGCACTTTTCGGGATTGAGCTTGATCCTGTAGCGATCAAGGTTGTCGAACGTCTCGCGGAGATCGTCGATAAGTGTTCTTGCCTCTCTGGTTTTTATTACTATGTCGTCGACATAAACTTGGACGTTGCGACCAATCTGGTCCTTGAGGCAGGCCTGCATGCATCGCTGGTACGTGGAACCAGCGTTCTTTAGCCCGAAGGGCATTGTGTTGTAACAGAATACTCCGAACGGTGTGATAAACGCCGTTTTTTTCTCCTGATCTTCGACCTTGAGCCGAATCTGGTTATAGCCTGAGTAGGCGTCGAGGAAGGAGAGTTTCTCGCAACCTGCAGTCGAATCGATGATCTGGTCGATCCGTGGAAGAGGGAATTGGTCCTTTTGGCAATGCTTATTTAGTGACGTGAAGTCCACACACATCCGCAGGATGTCCGTGTTCTTCTTCGGGACCATCACCGTGTTTGCAAGCCACTCGCTTTCTTTGATTTCCCTGATGAAGTCTGCAGCGAGCAGTCTATTGATTTCCTTGTCGATAGCTTCGGCTCGTGGCTCCAACAGTCTTCGGATGGACTGCTTGACTGGCTTGGTGTCTGGAAAGACATTGACTGCGTGCTCGGTGAATTCCCTGGGAACTCCTGGCATGTCCGCAGGACACCAGGCGAAGATTTCCCAGCGCTCACGGAGGAATTCGACGAGCGCGCCTTCCTATGCGGTGCTGAGGTCATTGGCGATCAAGGCCGTCTTGGAGGCATCCGTAGGATGGACCTGCACTTTCTTGGTGTTGACGGCGGAGTCGAAGGACATGTCAGGTGCGTTCTGCCTTGTGACTGGGGGTAGCCCATTGTCTGTCACCTCGCGGAGCCTTACAAGCTCGTCTTGCATGCCGAAAGACTGGGAGATTTTATTGAAGTCCCTGTCGCATTGGTCCGATCGGGTGAAGCTCCCATGGACTGTGATGACGCCCCTTGGTCCTGGTATCTTGAGTAGTAGGTATGCGTAGTGTGGGACGGCCAGGAACCTTGCGAATGCTACACGCCCCAGGATGGCGTGGTATTGTGACGGCCAGTACACCACTTCGAATTCGAGTCGCTCCTGCCGAAAGTTGTCCGGCTTCCCGAAGATGACGTCGAGCCCTATTTTGCCCAGGGGGAATATGCCCTTTCCTGGGACAATGCCGTGGAATGTTGTGTCCAATTGTTCCAGGATGCATTGCGGGATCCGCATAGCTGCTAGGGTGCTTGCAAACATTAGATTGATGCCGCTGCCGCCGTCCATGAAGACGCGACTCATCTCGAAGCCTCCGATCTGCGCCTCCAGCACCAGGGCAACATGACCTGGGCGAGGGATCTGGCAAGGGTGATCCGCGCGAGTGAACGTGATGCAGGACTCCGATCCGCTGAGGTACTCAGGGATTGCAGGCGGAGTTGCCACGGCCAAGTTGATTTGATGGGTGATTTTCTTCTGCACCCTGTTTGTGGGGCGTCCCTTCTGGATCATATTTAGTGCTCCCTTTGGTGGGGGGTATACGACCCCGGCGTTGTTTTGCGCTGGTGCGACTGGTTGGTTTGGGCCTCCAATAGGTGCCGGTGGAGGAGCTCCGTGTGCTATTTCTCCTGGCGCGGGTGCGTTTCCGAACGCAGGGATTGGGGCTTGTTGCCTCATCTGCGCCATGCTTTTGCTGAGTTTCTGGAACTTGCGGCAGTCCTTGAGCATGTGACTGGCTTTCTTTTTGCCATCTTGTTTGTCGATGTAGAAGTGGATGGTGCATGGACCCGAAAGTTTTTCGAATGCTGAGGGTCCGTTGTCGCGATCGCGGTGTTTCCACGACTGTGCTGATCGTCCGTTGTCTCGGAGATTTCCTCCACAGTAACCTCCGCTGTTGCGGCTGTTGTCGTTGCGGCGGTCGGCGTAGCCAGCCGCAACCATGTCGGGTCTGTCGCGGTCTTTGTAGACACGCGATCTCCTCTTGCTGCGGCGTTCTCGCCTTCGGCCGTAGTCGTCCTCTTCATCTGATTGCGCTCGCTGGATGCAATCTTCACCGTCTGCCCAACTGTTGGCAATTTCCATGAGGTGGTCGAGTGTCTTGGGCTTGACACGCCCAAGTTCTTCCTTGAAATCTTGGCGTTTAACGCCGTCTCTGAAGGCGTCGATGGCCCTCTCCTCGGAGATATGCGCTGTGGAGTTTTTGGTGGTAGACCAGCATAATATGTACGATCGAATAGATTCCCCCGTTCTCTGAGTGCAGGCTCGCAACTCTTCTATTGAGGCGGGCCTCTTGCTGGTGCCCTTGAAATTTCGGATGAAGCTGTAAGCTAGCTCCTCCCAACTTCGGATGGATCATGATGATAGGCTGCTGAGCCAGACCCGCGCCGCGCTTGTCAGCTGCAGCTGGAGGCATTGCATGGCGGTTTCTTTGTTACCGCCGTGCAGCTTGACGGATGACAGATGATCGCTGAGCCAAGATTTTGGATCTTGCGTGCCGTTGAACTTCGGAGTATCCGAAGGAAGCTTGAAATTGTGTGGCATCTTTGTTCGTCGAACAGATCTGCTGAAGCATCGAGCTCCACAGAGTTCTCCTTCATCTTCATCCATCTCGGACTCGGACGAGCATGCGCGTTTGGCTCGTGCTTTGTCGATTTTGCGCTGTGTAAGCGCGTCTCTGGCGTCGTAGTCGCATTTATGGCGATGCGAGCTCTTCTTCCTTCGAGGAAGGTCGTGCTCCTCCTCCTCTTCGGATGAAGGGGTGGGGCTACGGTCGCGCTTGACCGGAGCTTTCTTCTTCGGCTCCGCAGGAGCGTCTTCGTGGAGCGCAGCTCCGACGAGTCCGAGTCCGGTGAGTGCGGACTTATGCATGGCTCTTTTCGGGTCTCCCTCCGGAGGTTGGTGGGCCGCGAGATACGCGGTGGCTGCCAGGATTGCAGCTTGTGGTGTCTTCGGGATGATGTTGCCGTCGGCATCCATATCCATGAACGACGTGTGGAGAGTTCGGGTCACATCACGGCGTTCCTTGGGATCCATGTTCTCCACCCGCGAGCGATGCTTGTTTCCCTGATTTCCATTCGTGCTAGATCCGGGTGCCATGGCGGAGAGCGCAGCTCGTCGCGCGCTGGACTCGGAGGCTGCTTGCTTGCGTTTATCGAGCGTCTCCTGCATCTTGACTTGCTTCTTGTGCTCCTCGATGAGGAGGTAGTGGTACGCCATCAGTAGGTCACGTGGTGCATCCATAGGCAGGACTATGTCGCCCGCGACGGCACGGCGTGCCTGGACCCATCCTTCTTTGCTAAGTTGGATGACGTGGCCATTGTTTTCGCCTTCGGGTGGGGGGGACTGGCTTCTACTGTTCCCGCCGTTTCCGCCGTTTCCGTCCTGCGGGTTGGGCGCATAGGTAGCGCTCGTATATCGGTTCACTGCTGCCGCAGCTTTCAGATCTAGAACCGTAGGTCCCTTCATCTGAAGGTGGATCGCACAGATCGGAGTTGCAGCTGCTGCTGTTGTAGAACTCATCTATCGATGGTGGCGTGCGTAGCACGGGGTGTGGAGCCCACGAGGCGGGCCTGATTGATGGCACGGGCACCCGCTCAGGAAGGCGGAGGGTGCCAGTTTGTCCCACCTGGAAGCAGAAGCTCCCGAACAAAATCTCGAGTCCGTCGCCTACGGGCTCGAAATCTTTCATGGTGGCCGGCGAGTGGGCGGTGAAGTCGAAGGTCCCGAAGAGGAGGTGATTCTCCATCGCCGCGGAGTTGTAGATCGATCGGGTTGGAACCGTCACGATCACACAATTAGCAGCCCCGATCCCCACGGTCGGCGCCAATTGACAAGGTTTGATCTCGTCAATGCCCATTGTTATGGACTTGGGTTTTGGAGAAGATGGGGATGCTGGAGATCGTGGCACGGTTAACAGACAAGCAACCAGGGGACACAAGATTTACCCAGGTTCAGGCCCCCGGAGGGAAAACCCTACTCCTGCTTTCTGCTCTGGATTACGGCGGAACCGAAGGTTACAGGATGCGCAGATTCGATCTGGCGTGGAGGTGTGTACGAAAGTAGGAGTCGAGAGATCTAGGACGTTCCCTCCTGGCCTTTATATAGACTTAGGCAGGTCCCGGGCATAGTCCTAGTCGGTTATAGGTTCTAGGGTTTTACCCCTTTGAATTTCCTATCTACGCTAGTCTTGCTCTCCAAGGATCCGAAGGCGTCATGGGCCTTGGCCACCTGAAAATCTTCATGGGCCAGCGTATATTTTCTGTGGTCCTTCCTTGGGCTGGACCAGGTATGCTAAAGTCACGTACCCGTAGGGTATAACCATGTCATCAGTAGCGGGACCTGGAGATCCATACTGACTCCCACACATTCAATGATGACTTCTGTGATCGTGTGAACCTTTTACGCTAGTATCTTAATCCCTTTGTTTCACGATATATTACATGTCCGAGATTCGATCATCGGTATCTCCATACCTAGTTTTATCTCGTTACCGACATGCACTCTTTTCTCGTTCCCGTGATATAACATTCTAGTGATCAAATCACTTGCTTGCAAGCTAATCAATGTGATATCACCGAGAGGGCCTAGAGCATATCTATCCGTCATCGGGATGAACAAATTCCACTCTCGATCCATGAACCTCAACATAACACTTTAGTAGTTCTGAAGCCATCTTTATAATCACCCAGTTATGGTGTGAAGTTTGATGTCATCGAGAAACTCTTCCGGTGTTAGTGATTGACATGATCTCATGGTCTAAGGATTAGGATCACTTCGTAAGTTGTTATAGAAATATAAACTCAATGACTTTGATCATAATGCTATACTTCGAATGAATGTTCATCACATCATTACACTAATGTTGTGACCTCGTTATTAACAACATTCAATGTCCATGATCAGGAAACTTTGATCATCATGTTAATTAACGAGCTAGTTTATAAGAGAGGCATAACTAGGAACTTCCTTTTTGTTTATTAAACACACATGTATTAACATTTCCGTATTAATACAATTATAGCATGTAAAATAAACATTTATCATAAACAAGGAATACGATAATAACCACTTTATTATTGCCTCTCGGGCATATTCCCTTCAGTCTCCCACTTGCACTAGAGACAATAATGTAGTTTGAAAACTTTGCGTATTGAACACCTATGGCTTTCTGGTGTTCCATATACGCAACTACAAGTGGTTAACATAATCTACGGATCTGATGCTTTCAGGTCCGTGTGTATTTGCATGTCTTTGCGTCTCCACGCATCACTCATTCTCTAGTGAGATGGCATTGTATAAATTTGGTCTTTTGGTGAGACCTTTAGTTCCTTGGGTTTAAATTACGCCGATACTATTGTCGTACAATATATCATCAGTGTTAGCCCGTTGCGAACCACACCTTAGTTTAATAACAAACTTCTTGACACAAATTCCCTCCTTTGCTGCTACTATAGCAGTCATATACTTAGCCTTTTTGTTGTAGTATTCGTCACAATGTCTTAACTTTGGAATTCATCCAAATCCATCATGGAATATCCTTTCCATTACATTTTGCCACCCATAGTTTAAATTGAGATAAATTTAATTTGTATCTTGTGACAAAACTAGTATCAATGTAACACTTTACAATGAACTATTTGTAATTGTTTGTCACCTCTACACAACTATATTCTTAGTTCTTCCAAAAGATAATAAGAATATACTCACTATCGTCCAATGATCATTTTATGATTCATTCTGGTATATGCTCATAACACTTAGAGCATAGGACATATCTGGATGTGTACATATCATGGTATGATTGATCAAAACATCCTTGTGATTTCACTCATCAAGTGTCAAAGAACCTGAATCTTGTTTCACTTATCAAGTGTCGATACACTTGAATCTTGATTCAATTCCTTTCCATGCGACAAGAACTGCTTCTTGTCGTTTCTATATTGAACTCCTTCAATATTTCATATATGTACGTTTGGCATAACCATATTAGCATCACATTCTATCCACTATAGACATTCATCTAAATATTCGGTTTTGCCTAAGTCTTTCATCAAAATGAAATTCTTAACCTTTGTCAATAAAAGATACATCATTTCTAATCAACAAGATGTCCTCCACATAATGTATTAGAAATATGTCTTAGCGCTCCCACTTAATTTCTTGCAAATGCAAGCATCTTCATCGTCTCCAGATGAAAACTCCTTTTTCATCACGGTGAAGATTCCAACTCCGCGATGCTTACTTCAACCATTGAAGTTTGCATGCCCTTTTAGCATCCTTTGAATTTAACAAAACCCTTTGGACCGTGTCATGTACACGTCCTAGGTAACCATTCTATTAGAAGAACTTTGTTTTGTTTATTCATCTACCATATACCAAATCATATGTAGTGGTTGCTATTTTAATCCGTCCAGACTAAATATCGCTATGAAAGATCAAATCTTGTCATAGTCAACTCCTTGAACATTGTCATAAAATACTTTATGACATGTCGACTATTTCATAGATGTGAAACATCCATGCCTATTTCTTTATAGATCCAAATACGACTAATAGGTTTTTACACCTTTCCGGAGGGTCTTCCAAGTTCAAAACTTGATTTCTCGTGTATGGAACTATCACGGATTTTATGGCTTCAAGCCATTTGACGGAGTCAGGGCCCATCATCGCTTCTTTGCATGTAGTCAGTTCATCATTGTCAAACAATAATGATTTACTCTCAAATATCAATCATTTGATTGTTTATCCGACCTTCTTGGTTCAATAGGAACTTTAGACCTCCGTGACCGCAACCTTTGAGGCACATAAGCTATGAGCATTATGGCAGCCTCCGGAATGATTTCCGGCACTGCGCAACTCAGCACATTTAGCTAAGGTTCGTTAACCTTATCAAAGTTCTATTGTCCTCCCACTTAACTTTTGCGAAAAAATCCCTTTTCAAGAAACTTCACATTTCAAGCGACAAACCCTTTTGTCCTTGGTGTTATGGAGGAATACCCAATTGTTATTCGAAATAACCTACAAAGACATGCTTATCCGACTTCGGTTGTAAACATCTTACTTATGTTTAGCATACCAAAATTTAAGAAATGACAACTTGGGTTTTACCCCAAACCATAACTCATATGGTGTCATTTCAACGGATCAAGAAGGAGCTCTTTTCAGTATAAAAGCGGTAGTCTCTACAGCTTTAATCTTTTTAAAACATAATGGCAGTTTTATAAATAACACCTTTGATCCAACCATGTCAAACAAGGTTTCATTACAAATCTCAAACACTCCATACTCCTATGGTGTTTCGGGAAATGTAAATCTAGGTGTTTTGCTAAACTTGCAACTCAAATAAATCCCTTTATGATAAATCATAATTCATTTATTTTTCTTGTTACACTTGTAACTCAAATAAATCCCTTACGATCAAATCATAAATCATTTATTTTCTTGTCACAATGATTTGCACTTCATCTTGAAATTCTTTGAACGTTTTCAAATATTCCATACTTCTTTCTCATTAAGTGAACATTCACTCAAATTTCCGGAGAAAGCATATGAAGTTGAAATCCATCGCTTACGACTATACTTAATGGACTACATACATCGATATGTATAAATTCCAATAATTTAGTCGTTCGTTCTTCTTTGGCCTTTGAACGAAGTTTTAATTATCCCGAGGAAAGTCTCACAAGCGTCACTTGATCAAATCAAAGACTCCAAAAATCCATGAAAATGGAGTTTCTTTATGTTTTCTTTCCAATATAATTTAAACAGTGATGTCACTTCGTAAGTGATCTTCCAATCATTTGTCTTGCGACATTTTAGCATTAGGCTTTATGGATGTGATTTCTCCAACTAGATTTGTAAATCATCCATCTTATATGGAATATGGTAATTATTTGAACAACCTTTGTTCTCATAATACCTGATTCAAAAAACAATTATTAAAACAAATCTTGAAGTCAAGCTTTGATGTCAACGAGAAATACAAACAATGGTTTGTTTGTTTTCGATGAACATCATCACATATTCTCTTGCTAGTTACTTAGGCCATTGTGGTTCATGAATTGCGTTGTTCCGTATGAAATTTCATACCAACCAATTCGGTATCCAATACCCAAGAACCACATTATTTAACAAGCAAAGAATACAGCCATAACATGTATATCATATATATACCTAAATTGGATATTTCCAATCTTTTCTTTTCTGCCAAATATATTTTATAGATTCTCTTTCAGCATTTCCTTTTCCTTTTAAAAGAATCTATCAACATCAACAGTGGCGCCATATACATGACACATAGTCCAAAGCGTGTATATTCAAATAATAATACCTTTGGACTTGCACTTTGAAGTAGATCACCATCATCAAATGATCAGTGTTCTTTCAAAATCCATTCTTTAGTAATCTTTTAGTATAGTAAACACTTTACATACATCTTCTATTCATCCTTATCATGATGAATTTCATGATCAAGCTATTGTAGCTTATAAAGGTGAATCGTGAGTATAACATTACTTTCCAAAACCCTTTTGGATGATTAGGATGTCTAGCATCTCCAACCTTTGTAAATTCTCATCCAATATGAGAACATATATTATACTCTATCATATTGCAACCAAAACATTGTTTCAGATATCGTTATATCTGCCACACATGATGGTTTCTGAAACAATTCTTTCAGCTCCTAGATAAACTTGATGTTTAAATCAAGAATCATGGAGGCAAACATGATACTTAAGATACTAACACTGGAATTGTTACTCTCGATTTAATACCAATTATTAAATTTCACGGAGTAAATAGAATTTTGCTGAAAGTTTGCAATAGGACTTTAAACTTTAGATTGACACTCAACACAATACAATACCAGTTCGTAAAGTATATATCCAGAATTCTATAGTTCTATTATCTCAATTACAACTATGCATAAGGTGGTGAACGAATGCCAATGACTACAGAAAATTATGCAAATTCACTTTGATTTAATTTATGATAAATTGAGTTCTACTAATCCAAATTAGAAATGAACTCCCACTCAAAAACGACATCCCTCGTGCCTTTTTGGTGATTACATGAACCAAATCCACTACACCAAGTCCGATCATCACTTGAGTCGGTGTAGCTTCAAAGGCGAGCATCCATATGGTCATCATATCAAAACATATGACTCATGCTTAACCTTTCAGTCCGTGTTCCGAGGCCATGTCTGTACATGCTAGGCTCGCCAAGTAAGAACCTTAGTATTCGCGTGTGTAACTGTCTTACACCCGAGATATGCTCGTGGATTCAAGTACACCCGATCATCACGTGATGCCTTGAAGCGACGAAACATTGTCGGTGCATACTTAAGGAAGAACACATTTTTATCTTGATATCTAAATGAGGGATCATCTTATATGCTAATAAAACGCCAAACAAGCAATATAAGATGCAATTAAACATCACATGTTTATAAGTGAAATGATATGGTTCCCGCATATGATCTCCATCATGTGCACCGTGGTATGATCTCTATCATACCTCTATGTGTAAGGCCCAGGTCTATGGAACCTACACGTTATGTGTGTTGTAAGAGTATCATCTCATACTTCTACTTACAACATCACCATATCATAACACTAGCCCAGCAACAATCTAAACTAGATGCCTCTAATTTATCCATTGCAAGTTTTACGTGGCTTAGGGCTTTTGAAGATAGAACCGTTCTTACCTACGAACATGAACCACAACGAGGATAACCAAATTGTTGAAGACTCGTTGCAAATTAGATATTGACTATAGTAGGAGAGACAGACACCCGCTAGTCACTTATGCAAAACTAGTTGCATGTCAAGCGTGGAACAGGTCTCATGTGCGAGGACATGTAAAGTTTGTCCGGGCCTCTTCATACCACTATGCCACCAATATCCAAAGTACAACTAAGAAGCAATAAAATGATAATCATCGCCCACATACTCATATGTGTACTACCCGTGCAAAATATCTACGCATAGATCCGGCTCTGATACCACTGTAGGGTTCGCAGCATAGAAAACAAAAAATTTCCTACGATGAGAACATCTATGTACCAAGATCTATCTACTAGATACAAGCAACGGGTGGATATACATCCATAGAATACATACCCTCGAAGACCGAATAGCGTTAGCGAGGTTGTACTCGTGGATGATGTAGACGAACGCTTGCCGATCTCAAGATCGTGATGAAGTCCATCTGGTCCAGCCGGTCCAGCACGATCAAGTCCAGCACCTCAAAGCAGTGGTGCATCCGTGATCGCACACACGTACGGGTACCCCGACAACCTCCGTGCCCTCGCTCCAACGAAGCAGCGGAAGCAACAAATCCTTCCAGAAAAAGCCACCGGGAACATGTATCTCGCTGATCCGAGACCATGGGGAAATTCTAAAAGGGGGAGAGAGATCCTTTGCGAGGAGGTGTGAGATGAGAGGAGGAAGTGGGTGCCTTTTATAGGGAGAGGGGGGAAGCCCCCTCCCATGGCGTGGCAGCCATGGAGGTGCCCCCACCTCTTCCACATTCATGTGGGTGGATCTCCCACTCACATAAATAGCCACCCCACTCAAAATTCCACTCACCTCCATTAAATTTCCACCAACTTTAATGTAATCTCTCATTAAATAAAACTCTTTTATTTATTTATTAAGAATTTTGTTAATTACTTTAATTAACAAACATTCACATAAAACCCCTTGCTAGTATTCCATTTCACATGCAGAACCAGTTTCAGCAATTTCAACCGAAACAGTTTCGGTGTCTAGTGAAATAAATTCCTGCGCTTTCCTTTTCTTTTTCTGACATATCATTTGCTCCGAATGGTGTCGGTATCCCTTAAGTGTGTCACCCTACGGTTCACAAATAATGCGGACATGATCGAGACCCTTCTCCGATCAATAATCAGTAGCGGGACCTGGAGATCCATACTGACTCCCACACATTCAACGATGACTTCTGTGATCGTGTGAACCTTTTACGCTAGTATCTTAATCCCTTTGTTTCACGACATATTACATGTCCGAGATTCGATCATCGGTATCTCCATACCTAGTTTGATCTTGTTACCGACATGCACTCTTTCCTCGTTCCCGTGATATAACATTCTAGTGATCAAATCACTTGCTTGCAAGCTAATCAATGTGATATCACCGAGAGGGCCCAGAGCATATCTATCCATCATCGGGATGAACAAATTCCACTCTCGATCCATGAACCTCAACATAACACTTTAGTAGTTCTGAAGCCATCTTTATAATCACCCAGTTACGATGTGACGTTTGATGTCATCGAGAAACTCTTCCGGTGTTAGTGATTGACATGATCTCATGGTCTAAGGATTAGGATCACTTCGTAAGTTGTTATGGCAATATAAACTCAATGACTGTGATCGTAATGCTATACTTCGGATGAATGTTGATCACATCATTACACTAATGTTGTGACCTCGTTATTAACAACATCCAATGTCCATGATCAGGAAACTTTGATCATCATGTTAATTAACGAGCTAGTTTATAAGAGAGGCATAACTAGGAACTTCCTTTTTGTTTATTAAACACACATGTATTAACATTTCCGTATTAATACAATTATAGCATGTAAAATAAACATTTATCATAAACAAGGAATACGATAATAACCATTTTATTATTGCCTCTCGGGCATATTCGCTTCAAAAGATTGGTTTGTGTTGAGTGGTTACACAAGGCCCATTTCTATGGTTTACCTTGTGTATCTCACTTGTGGAAAGCCACCCAGGAACAAAGGGATTTGAGATGCCAAATGTTAAGAAGCTTCTAGTGCAGCCACTTGGCATTATGGGCTCTGCCTGGATCATATAGGTTGCAATAACTTAGCCATTTGGACAGTTGGTGGTAGTGGGATGATAGGTTTGGAGCGCATCCATTTGGTCTAAGGGAAGGCTTCTGAAAGGTCCTGTCTTGGTGAAAATCAAGTCTTGTGGGGAAAGTGCACAACCTCTGCAGATGGAAGAATCTAAGTACTTAGCCATGTCCCTGGTATTGGACAACTTGAGCATCAAGACATCGAACCTATCAAGAATCTCTTCATCCCAATTTTCTAAGTTAAAACTTGTGGTTGAACAAGGGTGAAGGTTCACCAATTTCTATTGGTGATTCCTTGGGAAAGTTTTGTCAAAGAAAAACTTAGTGTTTTCAACTAATAGGTAAAACCCATTTTGGGCAAAGCAAGCCTAAGCTACACTTAGCCAAATTCATGTAGTATCTAGATGCTAATATTCTACTAAGGTATCACTTGCCAATACTATTCCAATGTATTGACCCACTGTGGCTGTAACTTGTGATGTTGCAGGTTATTCTGATGATGATTAGGGGTTATGAGTCTACACTCAACATGCTTGCCTGTGGCACATGAAGATGAAGACTTATTTATCTTATTATATATTTGAACTCTTGTATTAGGCCTATGGCCATGGAGTTGCAAAAGACTATGTTTGTCTCTGGAATGATATGTAATAATGACCTTTGTTTCTGTGTACTTCATCTTAAACTGTGGATGCTAGCATTGATCCAGGGACTAGCATTGCAATCACAGGGATCCTTACCTTTATAAAGGGAGGGATCTTACAGATGGTATCAGAGCACTGTGTTGCCTGTAGGATTATAACCCTAGGATTGGATTAGAAACCACTAAGGAAAAAAATTCAATAACTTCCACACTTGTCTTATTCTTCTCGTAAACTTTTCTAATCTTCTTCCTCATCTCTATTGGTAGAAGGATGCTTTGATAAGCCTTTAGACTAGAGAGTGAGAGATGTAATGTGCCTTGTTAGTTGGACCACCACACTTATCAGTATATTTCCAAAATTTTGATTAAGCTATATTGAACCTTGGATGCTTGTAATGGATTTATGTATACCATGACTTGTGTGTTTGTTTGTCAATGATATGCTTGTGATACTTGTCTTGTGAAATTTTCTATTGATGTTGATTCTAACTTCTCTCTGTCTTATAAAATAGATGCCTAATGTTACTATCAACACGGCCGAAGAGTTCAAGGGAACTCGTTTTGGCACTCGTCTTATTGACCTCACTAGTATGCTCAATCTTCCTCTTCCTAGCATCATGGTGCTTCCCCTTACCAAGTTTGAGAGGAAGGACCTTTGGGGCTTCAAGGTTAATCAGCCAGGATGCTAGACTGGGCCTACTACGGAGGCAATCATCTTCAAGTTTATGCATGACGACAGGGAGAGAGGCCTAGAGGTAGTCATGCAGGATTTACTTAGGCGTCTGTTAGGGAGACACTCTCGGGAGATTAGAGGTACTCACTTCCACGCCTTCGGAAGACACGACGAGGATGGTGAGGCTATTGAGTTCGAGGATGCTGCTAGAGAGACGGCAGAGCCGATTCGTCTATACCTCTAGGACCTAGAGGTTCTTCTTAGGCACCTAGATACTGATAGGACCAACGTCATGCTTAGCAATGACGAACTCCAGGTACAGCTTCGTGAGAAGGACAAGCTCTTCGCGGAGCAAGATGAGATAGTCAAGGAAATGGAGGCCAAGTTCGAGAGTCAGGATATAAAGTTCAAGAGTCAAGAGAAAAGAGTCCAAGATAGGAACAACAGGATTCAAGAGATGATTGCAGAACTAGAGGCCAAGGACTTCGAGCTCGAGCATCAGAAGGGTGTGATTGAGAGACTTCGTTCACAGAAGAGGGCTCTCAAAGCCAAGGTAGAGGCCTTGACTACCAATGTCGAGGAGTACAAGACCGCTATGGAGAATGCAGGTCTTACACTTGTCGACGAGGAGGTTGATGCAGAGAAGTAGTGATGACTACTCGTTTATTTGTCATTTACCATACTTTTGATTATTGAGTCGCAATGACCATCCAACATGTGGATGGCTTGCTATTGGTGTGTTTGCTTTTCAAACTTGTTGTTTATGTCGTTGAACATTATGTTATTTTGGTGCTTGATTGGTGGTTGTCTATGTGTTGTATTATGCATAATAAGCATCTATGGGTATCTCATTCTTATCCTTATTTGAAAATCACAGATGCCTCCTCGACGTGCCAACCCCAACCCGAACAACAACAATGTCACCCCCGAGATGCAGCAGCTGATGACAGCACAAGCACAGTTCATGCAAATGATGACTACTTTCATGCAGAATCCGAACAACAAAAACAACAACAACAACAACAACAACAACAGCAACAGCAACAGCAACAGCAACAGCAACAGCAACAGCAACAGCAACAGCAACAGCAACAGCACCAACAGCAACAGCAACAGCAACAGCAACAGCAACAGCAACAGCACCAATAGCAACAGCAACAACAACAGCAACAACAACAACAACAACGACAACGACAACGACAACGACAACGACAACGACAACGACAACGACAACGACAACGACAACGACAACGACAACAACGACAACGACAACAACAACAACAACAACAACAACAACAACAACAACAACAACAACAACAACAACAACAACAACAACAACAACAACAACAACAACAACAACAACAACAACAACAATCAGAACAATCCACCAGGTTTTGACATGCTCACCAGATTCCTAAGACTAAGGCCAGCAAAGTTCTCAGGAACTACTGATCCCATGGTGTCCAATGATTGGCTACATTCAGTGAACAAGGATTTGGTAACTGTCGGCTGTACCGACGAGGTCAGGTTTGCAGCACACTTGTTGGAAGGACCAGCAGCTACTTGGTGGGATAACTTCCAAATCACCACTCCCATTGAGGATGTGACATGGGCTATCTTTGAAGATGGTTTCCGGACAGCTCACATCTCATCCGGAATGATGAGCTTGAAGAAGAAGGAATTCCATAATCTGAAGCAACGCCACCGCAGCGTGGCTGAATATATTGAGGAGTTCAACAATCTGGCGCGTTATGCACCGGATGAAGTTGACACTGATGCCAAGAGGAAAGAGAAGTTCCTCGAAGGACTGAACGATGAAATGAATCTGCAATTAGCTGTGGCCTATGTACACACTTATCAATCTCTTTGTGACAAGACTGCCATCTTGGAGAGCAATATGAAACAGGTTGAAAGCAAGAAGAGGAAACACTCTGACAAGAACAGTTCGGGATCGTCCCACAAGCGTTCCCATTATGATGATGGTGGGAGTTCTGGATCCCACAAGCATGGAAAGTACAACAACCACCACAACCACAACCGTCATCATGACAACAAACATCACCATAGTCATGACAATGACAAGTACAAGAATCACAAGAGTGGGTACAAGAACCACCACAATGGAAGTGGAAGTGGTAGTGGAAGCCAGCCTGTCAAGAAGGATCATAGTCAGGTTGAATGCTTCAAGTGCAAGAATATGGGGCATTATGCAAATGAATGCCCAGAAAAGAAAGTTGAGGGACCCAACAAGCCCAACCCTTTCTAGAAGGAACAGGTGAACCACATCAATGTGGAAGAAATCTATGAGGAGTCTGATGTTGTGGTTGGTAAGTTCAAACTCAATTCTATTCCAGCACTTGTTCTTTTTTATACTGGTGCATCACATTCATTCATATCAAAATCATTTGTTGATAGAAATGGGTTTCCAACTGAAAACATTGGGTGTCCAATAAAAGTAAGTTCTCCCGGTGGAGATATGATAGTAAGTCTTGGATGCCGTGATCTAGTAATAGAGTTTGGAAAGCATAAGTTTCCAGTGAGCCTGATAATCCTAGATTCCCAAGGACTGGATGTAATTTTGGGAATGGACTGGATGACCAAGTATGAAGGAGTACTAGATTGTGCCAATCGTACTGTCGCACTCACAACCCCGGAAAAGAAACGGATAAGATTCAAGTCTAACTTTGAATCGAAAGGGAGTAAGCTAAATTCTCTTAAGGGGGTTAGCATAGACAGTGTGCCAATTGTGAGTGAATATTCAGATGTGTTTCCGGAAGAATTACCGGGAATGCCACCAGATAGGGATGTGGAATTTCTGATTGATTTGCTACCAGGATCAGGACCAATAGCAAAGAGACCTTACAAGATGTCAGTTGATGAGTTGAAAGAACTCAAGAAACAACTTGGAGAACAGTTGCAGAAAGGATTTATTCAACCAAGTACTTCATCCTGGGGAGCACCAGTCTTGTTTGTAGAAAAGAAAGATAGAAGTCAAAGGTTATGCATAGATTACCGTTCACTCAATGAAGTGACTATCAAGAACAAATACTCTTTGCCTAGAATCAATGACTTGTTTGATTAGTTAGAAGGAGCATGTGTGTTCTCAAAGATTGATCTCCGATCAGGTTATTTCCAGCTCAAGATAAGGGAACAAGACATACCTAAGACAGCTTTCACCACTAGGTATGGATTGTATGAGTACACCGTAATGCCATTTGGTTTGACCAATGCACCAGCTTACTTCATGAATATGATGAACAAGGTGTTCATGGAGTTCCTTGACAAGTTTTTTGTCGTTTTCATCGATGACATTTTGATCTATTCCAAGAGCAAAGAAGAGCATGAAGGACATTTGCGTTTGATACTTGAGAAGCTTAGAGAGCATAAGATGTATGCCAAATTCAGCAAGTGTGAATTTTGGTTAAATGAAGTTGGATTTCTTGGACACGTTGTGTCAGGAGATGGTGTAGCAGTTGATCCTGCTAAAGTGTCAGCTGTAACTGAATGGGAATCTCCTAAGTCATTTAAAGAGGTTCGTAGTTTCCTTGGCTTGGCAGGATAATATAGAAGATTTATTGAGAATTTCTCCAAAATAGTTAAGCCAATGACTGAGTTACTAAAGAAAGACAAGAAGTTTGCTTGGTCTGAAGGATGTGAACTTAGTTTCCAAGAATTGAAGAAGAGACTAGTGACAACACCAGTCTTATGTCTGCCAGACTTGGAGAAAGATTTCCAAGTGTATTGTGATGCATCTCATCATGGATTAGGTGCAGTTCTAATGCAAGAAGGGAAAGTTGTGGCTTATGCCTCGAGACAACTCAAAACTCATGAGGTAAATTACCCTACTCATGATTTAGAGTTAGCCTCTGTCGTCCATGCACTCAAAACATGGAGACATTATCTTTTGGGAAAGCGATGTGAAGTGTTCACAGATCACAAGAGTTTGAAGTATATCTTCTCTCAGAAAGAAATCAACATGAGACAAAGAATATGGCTAGAACTCCTCAAGGACTATGACATGAGTTTGCAATACCATCCCGGTAAAGCAAATGTTGTAGCAGATGCTATAAGCAGTAAGGTTTTGTGAATGGCCTTACTAAGGGAGAGTTGCCAGATGATCTGTGTGCTCAATTTAGAGATCTCAGATTGGAGATTGTGCCTGAAGGACATCTCATGTCATTGGATGTGCAACCCACTTTGTTGGACAAAATTAAAGAAGCCCAAAAGACAGACAAGGAAATTGAAGAGATTAAGGAAAAGATTTGCAAGGGAAAAGCCAAGGGATTCCATGAAGACGAACAGGGTACTTTATGGTATGGAAAACGTATTTGTGTTCCGCAAGATCCGGAGCTTCGGAAACTGATTTTACAAGAAGCGCACAACTCACCATATTCCATTCATCCAGGTAACACCAAAATGTACATGGATATGAAGGAAAGATTTTGGTGGAATAATCTCAAGAAGGACATCGCCGAACATATTGCTTTGTGTGATGTATGTAGTAGAGTGAAAGCGGAACATCAGAAACCAGCAGGATTGCTACAACCACTACCTATTCCTGATTGGAAGTGGGACAAGATTGGAATGGATTTCATCACTGGGTTTCCAAGGACCAGGTCAGGATATGATTCTATTTGGGTAGTAGTGGATCGCCTAACTAAAGTGGCTCATTTCATACCCGTGAAGACAACCTACACAAGTGCTAAGTTGTCCAAGATATACATGAATAGGATTGTGTGTCTGCATGGAGTACCCAAGAGTATTGTGTCTGATAGGGGGACTCAGTTCACTTCTCATTTTTGGAGGCAACTACATGAGTCATTGGGAACGAGATTGGAATTCAGTACTGCTTTTCATCCTCAGACTGATGGACAGACAGAAAGTACCAACCAGATTCTTGAAGACATGTTGAGACCATGTGCTCTAGACTATGGAGCTAGTTGGGATGAAAGTCTGCCTTACGCAGAATTATCTTACAATAACAGCTATCAAGCCAGTATTGAGATGGCACCGTTTGAGTTTCTCTATGGGAGAAAGTGTACTACTCCATTGCTATGGAATGGTGTATGAGAAAGGAACTTGTTCGGGCCAGAACTAATCAAAGAGGCTGAAGAGAAAGATTCCTCCCACTTAACTTTTCACGAAAAATTCCTTCTCAAAGAAACTTGACGTTCTAAGCAACAAACACTTTTGTCTCCGGTGTTTATGGAGGAATATTTAACAGTTTATACAAAGACAGGTTCATCCGACTTTGGTTGCACACATCTTTCTTATGCATAGCATACCATTGTTTTAAGAAAGGACAACTTGGGTTTTATCCCAAACCATAACTTTATATGGTGTCATTTCAATGGATTATGATGGAGCTCTTTTCAGTGGAAAAAAACGGTATTCTCTAAAGCTTTTAATCTTTAAAATATGATGACAGTTTTATGATTTATACCTTTGATCTTACCATGTCAAACAAGGTTTAATTACATATCTCGAACGCTCCATACTCTTATGGTGTTTCGGGAAAATGCAAATCCACGGAACGATTCCTTTAAATCTTGGGTATTATGCTAAACTTGTAACTCAGATATCTTCCTTTATGATCTTATCATAAACTATTTATATTCTTGTTACAATGATTTTGCACTTCATCTTGAAAGTCTTCGAACTTTTCAAATGTTTCATACTTCATCCTTATTAAGTAAATATTCATATATTCACTCAAATTTTGGAGAAAGCATATGAAGTTGAAATCCATCGCTCTTGACTACACATAATGGATTTCATACAACAATATGTACAAGTTCCAATAAGCTAGTCTTTCGTTCCCTTTTGGCCTATGAACGAAGTTTCAATTATCTCTAGGAAAGTTTCACAAGCGTCATTTGATCAAAAATCAGAAGACTCCAAAATTCCATCCACATGGAGTTTCTTCATGTTTTCTTTCCATTATAATTTAAACGGCGATGTCACTTCCTAAGTGATCTTTCAATCAATTTGTCTTTCGACATTTTTAGCACTAGTTTTATGGATGTGATTTCTCCAACGAGATTTGTGAATCATCCATCTTTTATGGATTACGGCAATTATTTTGAACAACCCTTTTGTTCTCATAATACCTGATAAAACAAATCTTGAAGGCAAGCTTTGATGTTTTAACGAGCAACACAATAACCCTTTATTTGTTCTCGATGAACATCATCACATATTCTTTTGCTAGTTACTTAGGCCATTGTAGTTCATGAATTGTGTTGTTTAGTATGACGATTCACACCAACAAATTCAGTATCAAATACTTAAGAAACACATTGTTTAATAAGCAAAGAATATATCCACAACATGTATATCATCTATATACTTAAACTGAACAATTCTAGTCTTTTCTTTTCTGCCATATATTTATGAGATTCTCTTTCAGTATTTCCTTTTCTGTTTGAAAGAATCTATCAATATCAATAGTGGAGTCATACATATGACATATAGTCCAAAACATGTATAGTTAAATACCAATGTCTTTGGACTTGCACTTTGAAGTAGATCACCATCATCAAATGTTTGGTGTTCTTTCAAATTCCTTTCTTTAGTAATCTCTTGGTGTAGTAAACATTTTACCTACATCAAATATTCACCCTTATCATGGAATTGTCCATGATCAAGCTATTGTTAGCTTGTAACGATGAATTTATGAGTATAATGTTGCTATCCAAAACCTTTTGGAGGATTAGGACAACAAGTGTCTCCAACCTTTTGCAAATTCTCATCAAATATGAGAACATGACTTTAGCCATATTATACTCTATCATGTTGCAACCAAAACTTCGTTTCAGATATCACAATATCTTCCACACATCATGGTTTCTGAAACAACTCTTTCAGATCCTAGATAACCTTGATATTAAGACAATTCTTTGAATATCAAGAATCATGAAGACAAACATGATACTCATACACTAACACTTGGAATTGTCACTCTTGTTTTAATACCAATTATTAAACTTCATGGAGTAACCGGAACTTACTGAAAGTTTGCAATAGGAATTTTAAACTTTAGATTAACACTTCAAAACAATACGATACCAGTTCGTAAAGTAACTAACCAGAATTCTATAGTTCTATCATCTCAATTATAACTAAGCGCAAGGTGGTAAACGGATGCCAATGACTACAACAACTATGCAATTTCACTTTGATTTAGTTTATGATAAATTGAGTTCTAATTAATAATTAAATTAATCTAGGTGAACTCCCACTCAAAACAATATCCCTCACATTGTTTTAGTGATCACACGAACCAAATCCACCACATGAAAACCGATCATCACGAGAGTTGATATAGCTTCAATGGCGAACAATCAACATGTTCATCATATCTACTATATGACTCATGCTCTACCTTTCGGTAATCCGTGTTCCTGAGGCTATGTCTGTACATGCTAGGCTCGTCAAGATCAAACCTTAGTTTCCGCATGAGCAAATCTGGCTTGCTCACGTTGTATACACTTGCAGAATCTAGCACACCCGATCATCACGTGGTGTTTCGAAACAACAAGCTTTAGCAACGGTGCTAACTAAGGGTGAACACTTTATGATTTGAAATTCATGTGCATGAGGGATCATCTTATAATGCTACCGTCGTCTACTAAGCAATACAAGATGCATAAAGGATTAACATCACATGCAATTCATAATATGTGATATGATATGGCCTTTTCTTCTTTGTGCTTCCGATCTCCATCTTCTAGCACGAACATGATCTCCATCATCACCGGCATTGCATCAAGGTCAATGACGCTTCTCCATGGTTGTCTTCCACCGGCTTCAACTATTACAACTACTTTGAATAGACACGCGGGTCTTAACAGAATTTAAAGACAACCATATGGCTCCTGCCGGTTGCCAACTTACAATAAGGAACATTGCATACATCATATATAATCACATATCATGGCCATATCACATCACTGCACACCCCTGCAAAACAAAGTTAGACGCCTCTACTTTCTTTGCATATTTTACGTGGTTTGGGGCTTTCAATAAGTGTTGTTCTAACTTACGAACAAGAACCACAACATTGATACTAGTATTGTTAAGCACCCGTTGTAAATTGGATCTTAACTATGCTAGGAGAAACAGGCACCCGCAAAGCCACTTATGCAATACAAGTTGCATGTCAAGCGTGGAGCAAGTCTCATGAACGATGTCATGTAAGGTTAGCCCGGGCCGCTTCATCCCAACATACCGCAAGATACAAAGTACACAAGAAGCAATCAACAATAAAAGCATCAACGCCCACAATGACCATTGTGTTCTACTCGTGCAACAGATCTACATATAGACACGGCTCTGATACCACTGTAGGGGTTCGTAGCATGGAAAACAAAAATTTTCTATCGCATACAAACAAACAAGCCAAGATCTATCTACTAGATTGTAGCAACGAGTCGATGGAATAACTTACCCTCGAAGATTCCAAAGCGGTTAACGAGAGCAGATTCTCGTGGGTGATGTAGTCGTACTCTTTCCGATCTCAAGATCGTGTAGACGATCCTTCCGGCGCCACGTTCCGGCAGCGCTCTCGCAGTCGGTCACACGTTCGGTACTCGACGAAGACCTTCCTATCCCTTGTTCCAGCAGGCAGCGGAGGTTGTAGCACTCTCCTCGTGATTCCGGCAGCACAACGGCGTGGTACCGGAAGTAGAGGGGAAATCCCGCAGGGCTTCGCCTTAAGCCGGAGCGAGTATGGTGGATTATGAGAGAGGGATATTAGTGGTCTAGAGATTAGACACACCAATTAGAAGGCTCTAAACCGCAGGCTAAAGCAATTAGAAGCTCTAAACCAAACGGCTCTAAACCGGAGATTAGAGGTAGAAACTTGTGTGTCTCAAGGAGGAGGCCCTGCCCCTCCTTTTATAGGTGGAGGGGCTAGGCGTGCCAGGGAGGGAGGGGAGTCCCTCCCCAACTCGTCCTGTGGGCTGGGCGCCGGCTTGGAGGAGAGGAACTCCTCCTCCAAGTTGGTTTCAAACTCCTCTTGCTTGTTTCCCACAGTTTCCTGTTTCCCACAGTTTCCTGTTTTAGCCGTTTGACTTTCAAACTGGCAGTTTGACTTTCAAGTTTTGGAACAGCAAGAACACTTAGTACATGATGCAATCATTCAATGACACATTCATGTACCCTTCCCCCCCGGAGTGCCGGACAATCCGGAACCTTCTAGAACATTCCCGATGAAAACACCGGAATCATTCCCGATCTCTGAAACGGGACTTTCCTTATATGAATCTTATTCTCCGGACCATTCCGGATCACCTCGTGATATCCCGGATCCCATCCGAGACTCCGAACAACATTCGGTCTCTTTCTCATAATACCATAACTACTCAAACAACGTCGAATCCTTAAGTGTGTCTCCCTACGGTTCGTGAATTATGCGGACATGATCGAGACACTTCTCCGAACAATAACCAATAGAGGAATCTGGAAATTCATATGGATCCCACATATTTCTATGATTACTTTGCGATCGAATGAACCACTTACATACGATACCAATTTCCCTTTGTCTCACGATAGTTTACTTATCCGAAGTTATGATCGTCGGTATCTCTGCATACCTAGTTCAACCTCGTTACCGATAAGTACTCTTTTCTCGTTCCCGTGATATGTGATCCCTTGTGAGCCAGTCACATGCTTGCAAGCTAATTGGATGACATTCCACCGAGAGGGCCCAGAGTATATCTATCCGTCATATGGATGGACAAATCCCACTCTTGATCCATGTGTTTCAACCAATACTTTCTGAACACTCAATGCCACCTTTATAGCCACCCTGTTACGGTGTGGTGTTTGATGTCATCAAAGCATCCATCCGGTAAAGGTGATATGCATGATCTCATGGTCGAAGGAATTAGGTTACTATGTATCAGAAAGCATATAGCAATTGAACTATTGAAATGACTTGATCTTTATGCTACGCTTATCTATAGGAGTATGTCCATCACATCATTCTCCTAATGATATGATCCTGTTGTTAATAACATCTCTATGTTCATGATCAGGAAACCATGATCATATATTAACCAACAAGCTAGTTTAACAAGAGGCTTTACTAGGGACTCTTATTTTAGTTTACAAATCACACAAGTATTAATGTTTCCGGTTAATACAATTATAGCATGGTATGTAAACATTTATCATAAGTGTGAAGATATGATAATAACCACTTTATTATTGCCTCTTGGGCATATCTCCAACATTATTTTGGCATTATGCTTAGTGATTATTGTTGTAGCATGTCTTGTTCCAAACAATTGGGATTGCTTAGTGTGCCTTGAAGAAATTATGCGTTGTTTTAGCATGCAAATGCATAGTATTGTGGTATTCTCCTTTGATGCTTTGCTTGGGTTGACTTGGCACATGGTCACACCATGTTATGACTTTGACAAGTCACCATTAGCCTCTATGATCATTTAGTCCTTGACTTGTAGTACCACTCTATGCTTTGATTGGTAATGCTTTGTTGCTCTACATGATTATGGCCATTATGCTCTCTTAGTTGGTTGCTCCCAGTCTTTTGCTGGCCTCCACTTGTAGTAGTAAGTTCTACTCATGCTTACAACTCCCAAGAAACCAAGTTATTCCAAAGTGTCCACTATAAACTCCTATGCATGGTGTGTTACACCATTCCAAGTATATTATTGTTTTCAATTATCTTCTAATTAAAAACTATTCTATTATGTGAAAACTTAGTGATTAAAGCCCTCACGAACTTGATGGCACACTTTATATTCTTTGCCCCTAATAAACTTGAACCATTGTGACAACTTTGTTGTATATGCTTGCACTTATAAGTTGGAATTAGCAGAACCGTGTTGTCACGGGGAACGTTTGCAACATTGCACTTGTACTTTGTACTCAGTTGATATCATGCTCTTTTGTCTATGTATGTCACCGGTGTGAAATAAAGAGGGAACTTGTAAGTCCATGGAGTTTGTATCCTGTGTTAGAGAAACATCTGGTCCGCTAGCCTAAGCCATGCCTAATCATGGTGGAAACTTGCAGCATCACCATAATGAGCTATCTATGAAGCATCCTCAATAAAAAAGCTATGCATATGGTAAATAAAAAGATTGCCGAGATGCTCATTGTCTGTTTGCCTTGTCATTTTGGTTATCGGAAAGCTCATGTACCATGTGCAAGGGGTACCCTATTGGCGGTTCTCAATGATATGCAAATACTTACAATGACAAGAACTTACCTGGACCCAAAGTTGAGTATGCATGAGGTGTGGCCCTCATATTTAAGGGACTTGAGATTGCCAACTTATACTTCGTCAAGCATATACTCCACCTTTGCCACTTTAACCTTAACCACTTCAAGATGCTTATGATAGGAGCAATGAGGGATGAAAGCTAACAAGTACCATAATTTATGGAAGATCTTTTTGAAACTTGAAATCCCTTCTTCCTTTACAAAAGGCTTTTCTTCCACCTTTATGCTGAGTCTCCACCTTCTACCTTTAGGCACCATTAAGAGAGCATAGTTGTCATTCTGTGTGCAGTGTTCCAAAGCTTATTAATTGATGCATATTGTGATATTACTTGTTCTTGTGCTATTTGTTTCTAGTCACCCTTGTGAACTTTGAAGGTGTTCTATGCATCTACTTGCTACTCTATGAGGGACAAGCTGAATGCCACTATGCTATGTTTTCTATATGTGAAACAAACAAACGTTTTTTAATGCCTGTTATTCATGATATTTGTTTGTGGCCTTTCATGTTGCATGCATAGTTACTATGTCCTATTGTTGAAATCCATCTTTCATGCACATGTTTAGAGTTCTTTGATCCCAGCTTTCAATGCTTGCAAATGGTTGAAGGGAATATGCCCTGAGAGGCAATAATAAAGTGTTTATTATGTGTATTCCAAGTATATGATAGATGTTTATTTTGCATGCTATAATTGTATTAATACGG
Organism: Avena sativa; assembly: GCA_916181665.1. NCBI lineage: Eukaryota > Viridiplantae > Streptophyta > Magnoliopsida > Poales > Poaceae > Avena > Avena sativa. The sequence goes on along the minus strand of OV702283.1, from coordinate 128,246,459 downwards.
AAACGTTAATACATGTGTGTTTAATAAACAAACAGAAAGTTCCTAGTTATGCCTCTCTCATAAACTAGCTCGTTGATTAACAAGATGATCAAGGTTTCCTGATCATGGACATTGGATGTTGTTAATAACGGGATCACAACATTAGTGTAATGGTGTGATGAACATTCATCCGAAGTATAGCATTATGATCAAAGTCATTGAGTTTATATTGCTATAACAACTTACGAAGTGATCCTAATCCTTAGACCATGAGATCATGTCAATCACTAACACCGGAAGAGTTTCTTGATAACATCAAACGTCACACCGTAACAGGGAGATTATAAAGATGGATTCAGAACTAATAAAGTGTTATGTTGAGGCCCATGGATCAAGAGTGGAATTTGTTCATCCCGATGACGGATAGATATACTCTGGGCCCTCTCGCTGATATCACATTGATTAGCTTGCAAGCAAGTGATTTGATCACTAGAATGTTATATCACAGGAACGAGAAAAGAGTGCATGTCGGTAACGAGATCAAACTAGGTATGGAGATACCGATGATCGAATCTCGGACATGTAATATATCATGAAACAAAGGGATTAAGATACTAGCGTAAAAGGTTCCGACGATCACAAGAAAGTCATCGTTGAATGTGTGGGAGTCAGTATGGGTCTCCAGATCCCGCTTCTGATTATTGATCCGAGAGGGGTCTCGATCATGTCCGCATTATTCACGAACCATAGGGTGACACACTTAAGAGACACCGACATCCAATTGGAGCAAATGTTTCATGCCGAAAGAATGAACAAGCGCAGGAATTTATTTCACTAGATACCGAAACAGGTTTTCGGGTGAAATTGCATAAAGTGGTTATGCATGTGAAATAGAATTCTAGCAAGGGGTTATTTGTGAATGTTTGTCATTAAAGTAATTGACAAAATTCTGAATAAAATAATAGAGTTTTATTTAATGAGAGTTTGCATTAAATTTGGTGGAAATTTAATGGGAATTTGAGTGGACTTTTGAGTGGAGGGAATTTAAAGGAGATTTGTGAGTGGAGTGTCCACCCACATGAACAGGGGAGGGCAAGGGGGCAGCCCCATGCGCCGGCCACCCCCTTGGGGTCCCCCCCCCTCCTATAAAAGGAGCCCCCCTCCTCACTTGTCTCTCACACCTCCTCGTGAAGGATCTCTCTCCCCCTCTAGAATTTATCCCCCATGGTCTCGGACTAGCGAGATACATGTTCCTGGTGGCTATTCGGCAAGAAAGAGTTGTGCTTTCGCTGCATCGCTGGAGCGAGGAGGCGGAGGTTGCTCGGTGCCTCGAACGTGTGTGCGAGCACGGATGCGCTGCTGATTTGCGGCGCTAGGACTTCCTCTCGATCTTGAGATCGGCAAGAGATCGTCTACATCAACCACGAGTTGAACTCGTTAAGCTTTGTCGGTCTTCAAGGGTATGTTCTCTACTGATATACATCCGCCCGTTGTTTGTATCTAGTAGATAGATCTTGGTATATAGTTCACATCGTAGGAAAAATTTTGTTTTCTATGATGCGAACCCTACAATGGTTTGATCTTGGTTTTTATGGTGCATGTCACCTCAAAAATTATTCTTTTATCACTTACCTACTCGAGGACGAGCAGGAGTTAAGCTTGGGGATGCTTGATACATCGGAAACGTATCTATAATTTTTGATGCTCCATGCTTGTTTTGTATCTACTTTGCTTTCCTTTGTCTACACTTTGAGGTGTTTTTATATCTTCTCTAGAACTAACCTATTAACAAGTTGCCACAGTGCCAGTTGCCTGTTTTCTTCTGTTTTTGGTTCCAGAAAGGCAGAAAATCAATATTCTCTGAATTGGACGAGACAAAAGCCAAAGTCATTATTTTTCCCGGAGCAACACGGAACCACGAAGCAGAGCCAGAGGGGGGCCATAGGGTGGCCGCACCCCCTAGGCACGGGCAAGCCCTGGGAGCGGCCACAGGGGGTGTGGGCCCCCTGGACCCCCACCGACCTTGATTCCTGCGCCTATAAGAGCCCCCCGATGAGAAAACCCTAGATAATCCATCAGAAATCCACGAAAACCTCCGTAGCACCGCCACCACCGAAGGGGAGATTTGGGGGACAGAAAGTCTCTGCTCCGGCACCCTGCCGGGACGGGTAAGTGCCCCCGGAGTCATCTCCATCGATCTCCACCACCATCTCCATCACCGTTGCTGATTCCCATGATGATGAGGGAGTAGTTCTTCCTCAGGGCTAAGGGCTCTACCGGTAGCTATGTGTTCATATCTCTCTCTATGCATGATCTTGTGGTCATGAGCTTTGTAATCAAGTAGATCTACCTTGCTACTCAAGTGCTTCATTAGATCGCTGCTCTCCCCATGCGTGTGAAAGTGACAGTGTGCACGCCATGGTGGCACTTAGGCTTGAGTCTACATAAATACTCTTTGTGCTTTAATAGATCTATGATTTTCCCCACGTGTGTGAAAGTGACAGCGTGCATACCGTGTGTGTAACTTTGGCTAGATTGAATATTTGTTTTGAGTTATATTTGGAGTTGGATGTCTCTATGAAATTGTGGTGTTTGTTGGAACCATCCAGCGCTCAAGGTGACAGTGTGGGGTTTATCTAGATTGGGGAAGACGGACTTTGTGGTGTGATGTTATAGCCCTACCTTGGATTAGAGTGTCCAACCAGAGAGTAGTTAAGAGTAGTATCACGAAGAGAGGATATTTATATGAGAGAGTGTTCACTAGTGAAAGTATGATCCCTAGGCCTTGTTTCTAAGCATTGAAACACCATTTGATACTAGATCTGTTGCATGTTTGCTTACTTCCTTCTTGTTGCCTTTAGTCTTTGCCTCACCGCCAAGCTCTTTTCTGGCATCGTTACCACTTGTATTTCACTATCTCTTCGCCGAACTAGTGCACCTATACACCTGACAAGTGTATTGGGTGTGTTGGCGACACAAGAGACTTCTTGTATCTTGATTGCAGGATTGCTTGAGAGGGAATACCTTTGACCACTTCCTCCCTGAGTTCGATAAACCTTGGGTAATCCACTTAAGGGAAACTTGCTGTTGTTCTACAAACCTCTGCACTTGGAGGTCCAACAACTGTCTACAAGAATAGAAGTGCGTAGACATCACCCAACGAAGCTCTACAGTGATCTGAGCTGCATCAAGCTGTTTTCTGGCGTCGTTTTTGGGGAGGCTAAGGACGGCTTCACAAGGGGAGTCCTTCACAACCTTTCTCTTTACTTTGTTTTTATTTTGCTTAGTTTCTTTTCCTTTGTTTTGTTTGCCTCTTTTTATCAAAAATCACAAAAAGTTAGTTTCGTTTGGTTTGTTTTTCTTATAAAAACAAAAAAATTAGTTCCTACTATAATTGTTGGTTTGTTATTGCCTTGCTTTGTCATGCTTTCTATCAATGGATGGTTTCTTTGAAAATAGTTCTTATTGGCAAGGTGGGTTCACGAAAGAACAAAAATATTATTATAAGGAACATCGCTTGTCACAAAAAGGGAAACACTTATGGGAACAAATTGATAAATTGAATACTATTGCTAGAGATGTGTGCTCTACTTATAATGTTACTTATTGCCTTGATAAAGCTTGTTGCTTAGGAGGTATAAAGACCTCCCTTTCAATGTGATTATAATGACAATGTTACCATATCTTATTTTAAGGGAAATTATGACTTTTATGATGTGGAACAAATTGAAGAATTTATTGCTTGGAAGGGTGCATTCGAACTTGCTAGTTTGCTTGAAAATATTGATGATTCACCTTATGAATATGAGGTTTATGATATATTTAAATTTTGCTTTAATAATTACAAGGAAGAAAATGGCTATATTCTTGAATATTTTAATATATGCTTTCCACAAACGGAAGAGACTAATGCCTTGCAGGAGCCTATGGAAGAAGAAATTGTTGAAACTGGAAGCTCATTAGATGAAAAAGAGGAGGAGAGTGATGAACAAAAGGAGGAAGAATGGATTAGATACCCATGCCTACCTTCAAATGAGAGTAACTCTTTATCCCTTACATTATTTGATTGTCCCCCATGCTTACCAAAGGAGGATGAATGTTATGTTCCTATGGATCCTTTTGAAATATCTACTATGGGTAAAACTTGTGATAATAATTATGCTCCTGTTATCTATGATAATCCTTTATTTGTGCCTGGCTTCGAAATTCATGGTACTAAAGAGTTTTGCTTAGAAAATGTTTATGATAAAGCTCTATATGATGGTCCTATATTGAATGACCAGTCACCTTGTTATAAAATTGTTAAAAGTGGGTTTGAAGGTTTTAATCCCACTAGTTTTGAGCTTGATAGAAATTATGTGTTTGTAGATCATGAAAAGCATGCGTTATGTGATAGTTATATTGTTGAGTTTTATCTAAAAATTATGTTTGTAGAAGTTTTCATGGTACCGAAACACCTCTCTATGTGCTGAAGGTTTTGAAGTTGCTCTTGTTTTATCTACCCATTCTTGTTACTATGTGCCTCTTTGATTTATTTTCTTACACAACTGCTATGCATAGGAAGTGGGTTAGACTTAAATGTGTTTTTAATTTGCTTCTTGATGCTCTCTTTTACTTCAATTCATATTTCTTATGTGAGCATCTTCTCAAACTATCATGCCTAGCTTAAAGGCGTTAAAGCAAAGTACTTCTTGGGAGATAACCCAATAGTTTTCTTGAGTCTTGAAAGTTATTACTTCTGTAATGACCACTCCTTATCATTTTTTTTTGATTTTTGTGCCAAGAATAACCTCTAATGAGAGGGAAGTAAGATTTGGGGAGTTGCTGTCCCAAAACAGATTTTTGTGCTCCACTGTAAATATTCGTGTAAAACCTCTATAAGTCTTATTGAGATGTAATTTTCTGAATAAATCTCCCAGGTTGTTATCTAACTTTCGTTAGTTCAACACTTTTTTATTTGAGCAACAGAAGGTCTTCGAAAAAATCGGTTTCTACCTGCTAGTCTGTTTTGACAGATTTCTGCCATTATTTGCATTTGCTTCTTATTGATTCCTTTTTGGGTTATTTTTGGGAAATTGAGATTTTTGAGGGAATTGCTGCAGTAGCTTCTGTATTTAGTGAAAGTTTTACTGTTTTAAAACTAAACCCCAAAGGTCTATTATCTTTTGAATGTACTAATGTTGCTAATGAAGATTGTGTGAAGTTTTGTGTGAAGGAAAATTTCAGGTGTAGAGAAAGAATGATGTAATGATATGAAGAATGGACAAAAGCTCAATCTTGGGGATGCCACCCCGTGTCACACCAAGAAATATTCAAGAGGTACAAGCGTCAAAGCTTGTGGATGCCCAAGGCATCCCCTTCTTCATCAATAAAAATCCCAGGTCTTTCTAGACACTTCGTTTTTATTTTTTTATGCACTGTTGTGTTGTTCTTGGAGCGTCTTAGTTTTCGTTTTTGTTTGCTTAGTTTGCTTGAATAAAGTAGTTAGACCCCCATTCTCGTTGTGTTGCTTCAAATAAGTTAACTGGTGTTGGAAAGGAGTAGGAAGTTCTTGCTTTAGTAGTACAAGAGGAGCTTGCTTTGACTGTGACTTAGACTCTATCATGTCATGCTAGATGTTGTATTGACCTTATGCTTAGTGATTATTGCTGCAGCATGACTTGTTCCAAACAATTAGGATTGCTTAATGTGCCTTGGAAAAATCATGCGTTGTTTTAGCATACAAAAGCATAATATTGTGGTATTCTCCTTTGATGCTTTGTTTGGGTTGACTTGGCACATGCTCACACCATGTTATGCCTATGAACCAGTCACCTTAGCCTCTATGATCATTTATTTTTTGACTTGTGGTACCACTCTATGCTTTGATTAGTAATGTTTTTTCGCGCTACATGATTATGGCCATTATTGCTCTCTTAGTTGATCGCTCCCAATCTTTTGCTAGCCTCCACTTGTATGTGTAGGGGTTCGTAGAATGGAAAACAAAAAAATTCTACCACATGAACACACAATCAAGATCTAATCTATGATCAAGCCAAGATCTATCTACTAGATCGGTGCAACAAGTTGATAGAGTACTAACCCTCGAAGATCCAAAGCGGTTAACGAGAGCAGATTCTCGTGGGTGATGTAGTCGTTCACTTGCCGATCTCAAGATCACGTAGACGATCCTTCTGGCGCCATGTTCCGGCAGCTCTCCCACAGTCGGTCACACATACGGTACTCGATGAAGACCTTCCTCTCCCTTGTTCCAGCAGGCAGCGGAGGTTGTAGCTCTCTCCTCGCGATTTCGGCAGCACGACGGCGTGGTGTCGGAAGTAGAGGGGAGATCCTGCAGGGCTTCACCTAAGCCAGAGAGTATGGTGGAGTAGAGGGAGCCCCGGTGATCTAGGGTTTAGAGGGCCGAGGTTTATAGGTAGCTAGCAACTAGAGTTTAGCTAGTCGGTAGAGGTTTAGAGGAGATCTAGATTTGTCGCAACTAGAGAGGGGGCGGCGGCCAACCTAGGGTTTCTTGGGCGCCTATGGCAAGAGGGATACCTTGGGGTGCGCCCCTACCCCTCCTTATATAGGTGGGGGGCGTCCAAGGGTGTTCCCAACCCAGGTGGCAATCCTCCCTAACTCAAACCCTCCCTAACTCGGAAACCATGTTGGGATTTGACTTTTTCAAACTGCCTTTTTGACTTTCAAATTAGAGTTTGATTTCTCTCTTCCAAGTGTCCAGCCAAGTGACCTAGGACATGATGCAACCATTACACTTTGTCATGACACATCCATGTACCCTTCCCCTTCCGGATTGGTGAACCTTCTAGACCCTTCTAGAACATTCCGGTGAAAACACCAGAATCATTCCCGAACTCCGAAATTGGACTTTCCTTATATGAATCTTATTCTCCGGACCATTCCGGATCTCCTCGTGATATCCCGGATCCCATCCGAGACTCCGAACAACATTCGGTCTCTTTACTCACATTCCATATCTACTAAACAACATCGAATCCTTAAGTGTGTCTCCCTACGGTTCGTGAATTATGCAGACATGATCGAGACTCTTCTCCGATCAATAAACAATAGAGGAATCTTGAAATTCATATGGCTCCCACATATTTCTACGATTACTTCGTGATCGAATGAACCATTTACATACGATACCAATTTCCCTTTGTCTCATGATACTTTACTTATCCGAGGTTTGATCGTCGGTATCTCCGCATACCTAGTTCAACCTCGTTACCAATAAGTACTATTTTCTCGTTCCCGTGATATGTGATCCCTTGTGAGCCAGTCACATGCTTTCAAGCTAATTAGATGACATTCCACCGAGAGAGCCGAAAGTATATATATCCGTCATATGGATGGACAAATCCCAATCTTGATCCATGTGCCTCAACACATACTTTCCGAACACTCAATGCCACCTTTATAGCCACCCAGTTATGGTGTGGTGTTTGATGTCATCAAAGAATCCTTCTAGTGATGGTGATTAGCATGATCTCATGGTCGAAGGAATTAGGTTACTATGTATAAGAAAGCTTATAGCAAGTGAACTATATTAAATGACTTGATCTTTATGCTATGCTTAACTATAGGAGTATGTCCATCACATCATTCTCCTAATGATATGACCCTATTGTTAATAACATCTCTATGTTCATGATCAGGAAACCATGATCATATATTAACCAACAAGCTAGTTTAACAAGAGGCTTTACTAGGGACTCTTTTATGTTTACAAATCACACAAGTATTAATGTTTCCATTTAATACAATTATAGCATGGTATGTAAACATTTATCATAAGCATGAAGATATGATAATAACCACTTTATTATTACCTCTTGGGCATATCTCCAACAGCCTCCCACTTGCACTAGTGTCAATAATCTAGTTTCAAACCTTTGTGCATTCAACACCTATGGCTTTCCGATGTTGTATTTACATGATTTCTAGTGGTCAATTGATCTCCGGATCCGATACTTCCATGTTCGTGTGTAATTGCATGTCTTTGCGTCTCTACGCATCACTCATTATATAATGAGATGGCTTTGTATAAATTTGGTCCTTTGGTGAGACCTTTAGTTCTTTGGGGTTAAAACATGTTGATAATATTGTCGTACAATATATCTTCATAGCACTATCCCACTGTGAACCACACCTAGTTTGATAACAAACTACTTGACACAAATGCCCTCTTTTTTGCTGCTAATATAGCAGTCATATACTTAGTCTTTTGTTTTAGTATCTGTCACAATGTCTTAACTTTGGAACTCATCCAAATCCATTATGGAACTTACTTTCCATCATATTGTGCCACCCTTAGTTTATATAGAGATAGATCGCGTCGGTTTGCAAAAAGCCTGTCGGTATGGAATGTACCAACAGTTGATAACCAAAGGCCGATTGAGATAACAACTTGGATGCAACAGATAGACAAAGAATTACACACACACACACAACCTATGGTACTACGGAAACCCGGAACACGTGAATCCTAGTTTGAACTTTTAAGAAGAGGATTGAAAACGTTACACTTCCTTACCAGAAAAAGGGTGGGTGGGTGGGTAAGAAGAAAAATGAAAGCAGTCCTACTCTCGCGTTTGTTTTTCCCTAGTATACATAGCTACCAAAATATTTGCTAGACTGACAATGACCATTTGGCTGAGACCCTGAAGGGCGGGATGGCTCTGATACCAATTGTAACTACCTCGGTGAATTACGCTCCTAGATACAAGCCTGGATGAGCGGAAATGGTTGAAATAGTACGGTGGGGCCCAAAAGCCGCTCACGGGTAGACCTTTCGGCCGTCCCAACCATTTCCATTCATCGGGACAAGTACGGGCGGCGTAATCGGCAGGCGAAGGGATCAACTACATACACAAATGAGTATGTATGCAAGCCACCATACAATAGTACATCAGAGCCATTCCATCTAGAAAGAAAGGAAATATAGCAACGCCATACGGCAAGATTCAAATGACCTAGATAGATATAATATTTTAGGATAATTCCTCATACATCACACATCAGAGTATCAGGCGGAAGCGGCAAACAAGATCCGAGTACGGATAAGAAGCAAATTGGCATAAGATGCCCAGAGATAAGCACATCCCGCCCACAGATCTCATGGATCCCCGTTCCCGGAATCTCTACACCGAACGATCGTTGCCCACATCATCAGCCTCCTCCACCCAGTATCCGTCCTGCGAGTGTACCTGTTCATATGAACCAATAATTTATCGTGTGAGACCCTAGGGGTACTCAGCAAGTCTTTATGCCTCTAAAGGGACACAACCTGGGGTGGACGCAATTGCAGCAAAAGATAAACCCTAACAGTTCTATAGATACTCGCTAACCATCCGCCTAACCAAAGATAGACGGATGTCCGTGAATTAAAGACAGCAGTTATAACAGTAATATCCACAGATCCATCCTCCTCCTCGCTTACCAACGAGGAAGCGGACGAACAACCCCCACCTCCGTTGGCAATTTTATTAACCATTCCATGAGTGTTGCACTATTTACTAGTCAGTTACTTAGTCAAATTAAAAACGGTACTTTAGTTATGCTTGTCTATGATCGAGAAACTGTGCTCCAAGTCGTCCATAACCGCGGACACGGCTTTCAGAAAGTTTTACCCTGCAGGGGTGCACAAATAGCAACACACACTCTATCAACCTCGGAAAAACCAAATCAAAACCCAACGAGGCCTTCACGACAAAGCAATCACAGGATTCCAAAATATTTCAGGGGGCCACCCCTTGGAGTACACCCGCAACGAAGCTAGCTGACTCCGAAACGGACTCAAGGTTTGCGTCAATGGCTGTAAACGACTGGGAACCCAAAACTGGGATTGTCGATACCGCGAAAACACTCCGCTTACCTAAACAGTATAGTGTGCTCCTCGCACAATCTTAATAAAGCAGTAAAGCATGGCATAAGTACAGGATAGTAACAAAACCTCAAACTAGTTTGTGGCCCCAAGAAATAAGACGGAATCAAGCTCTGGCTCAGGGGGGTCCCATAAGCCTCCCGGATGTGGATAGCGCGAATAATCAAGGAACAGGTTTCAAGTACTCAGGGTCCTACGGGACACAAGTGAGCAGGAAAAACCAAATAGCGGATATTGCCCACCGGTGCCACTTTCATTAGTTATCCCATTACTACTCAGGTTAAGTTGTTTAGGTACCTCGTTTCCCGTCAGACTCTCACATACCCTACACATGTTGTTCTACGACTCGCATGGCTCAAACAACTCCTGTAGTAATGGCTCATGGGATGGGGGAACAAGCTTGGTGGGGTTTAAAAGTAAAGGCTATGCAATACTTGGGATTCAGCTTAATGCAATCGCGACTCAATGATGCAAGAGTAAGATAGGTGCAATAGGTACTGTATGTATGCAAGCATGTGGTAGTGCTTGCCTGGCAACTCAGTTGAAGCGAGAGAAGGATCTGGGTAGTGCTCCTGGTTCTCTTGATATATCCCCTGCTCAGAGTCTATTCGACAAAGAACCAAACAAACAAGGGCCAACATAAATAAAGTGCACAAGCATATGAATGAAATGCGACAAGCAAACAATCATGCCATGATGAATGATGCACAAGTTGTATGGCAAATAATGTAGCATGGCATGGGTGAGGGGTAGAATACCAGAAATAACATTTTTATCGAGTTTTGGTCACATTTTATTGTCATAATAGTTGCTGTATACTATATATTTATATGATGCATGCTGCAATTTAATTCATGAATAGCATAAACAGAAAGGTCTCGTCGAGCTGATCATTTTAGACATATCATTTGTCAAATTCGGAGTTATAGAACTAGAGTTATTAATTAATTAAGGTCCAGGGGCATTTTATTGTAATTTAAATCAACTTGAAATTTTAAATGTGCAAAAGGTAATTTGGATAGCATATTTGAAATCCTCACATTTTTCTGATTCAAAAACATATATTATATGTTAAATTTGGATTTATAATTTTAAAGTTATTTGAAAACAGAATTGAAATTTGAATTTAATTTAATTTGAAAAAGATTTGAATTAAACAGGGAAACAGAAAGTCTTTTGGTACCCAGGCAGACCTAGCCACTGCCCCTGACGGGTGGGGCCAGGCTGACTGGACCCAACACGCGCACAGGACAAAGGGGAGGGGACTGCGGGTTGATTGCAACTAAAGTCGAGAGCCTTTTTGCAAAAACCCAGAGACACAGACAGTGGGGTCAGGGGGATCGCGGGTTGAGAGGCAAAAAGGGGCAGGGGGTTAAGTGCAAAGTGCCAACGCATGCACTGTTTTTCTTCCGCGTCTGTGGACGGCCGGCGCGCGACAGAGCGGGGGTGGGGATCGAACGCGGTTCTCGGGCGTGCGCACAGAGGCGGCTGCCGCTGTGGTGGTGGGAAGGTTGCTGCAGGGTTGCGCCCGCGCGGCTAGATAGGGTTTGCGCGGAGCGCGAGCGTGCAGACGCCAGCGAGCGACGCGCGCACGCAGGCTGCTCGACAAAACGCACGGCTGAAGAGGGCCAGGAGCAGGTCTAGGGGGTCCGTGGGCTCACCGTGAGGGCGTCGGTGTAGATGGATTGGCTCGAGGCGGTCACGGTCGTCGGCGAGGCTGGTGCACCGGCGGAGCTAGGGTTCTGTCGGGCTCGCGCTGGGGCAGGGGTTCTGGGGCCTCCTCTTCGTGGTTCCGTGCACGGGGCTGCTGCAGGGGGTCTCCTAGTACTCCTCGACACGCTGCTGCTCGCCTGCGCCTCCCGGATCGACGGGGAGGAAGGAGTCCGACGGTGGTGGCCGGCGTCGGGGTAGATGGTGGTGTAGAGGGAGAAGGGAGGCGAGGCAGGGCCTCTGGGGGGATCTGGGAGAGGCAGAGAGGGGGGAGGCAGTAGATAAGAACGGGGGTGAGGTGGTTGGCGTGGGGGAGGGGAAGGTGGCTTCGGCCACCTTTTTGCTCTCCTCCCTCACGTGCTCGGCATGGAGGCCAGGCAGGTCTGGGGGAGGGGCTGCCAGGTGGGCCAGGTGGTCATGGCGGGGCCAGGGGCAGGCTCGGCTGGGGCCACAGGCAGGGAGAGAAAAGAGAGAGAAAGGAGAGGGGGTAGGCTCGGGTCTAGGGTTGGGCTTGGCAAGGGTTGGTCTTAGGGTTTGGTGGAAAGAGAGAGAGAGAGAGAGAGGAGAGAGAGAGAGAGAGAGAGAGAGAGAGAGAGAGAGAGAGAGAGAGAGAGAGAGAGAGAGAGAGAGAGAGAGAGAGAGAGAGAGAGAGAGAGAGAGAGAGAGAGAGAGAGAGAGAGCTGGGGGTGGGGCCAGGGAGAGGGTGGCCAGGTGGGGCAGGCATGGTAGAGAGAGGAGGGGCCGAGAGAGAGAGAGAGAGGCATGGCTCGGCTAGGGTTTTTGTTTGGGGTGGTTAGCTAGGTGGTATGATGGGGCTAGCTAGGTGAGAGAGAGGCCGAGAGAGGGGGGGTTTAGGGCTTGTGCATGTCCACATAATCATGCATGGATGGGGATGGTTTAAAGAGGGGGGTAGGGTTTAGGGTTTGATGGGGTATGGTGATTAGGGGGGTAGGGTTTAGCTAGAGGGTAAGAGAGAGGGAGAGAGATAGAGGGTTTGGTGTCTTGATTAGATCAAGCATGATCCACACAAGCTCAACAAGATGGCCAAAAGATAAAGAAGAAAAGAGGTGATGAGGTATGAGCAAGATTGAAATGGATCCAGCCCAAAAGCAGGAACAAAGACAGAGATAACCCACTCAAGAATTCAAATAAAACCATAAGATGCCCAAAGTTGATGATGGTTGCATGGCCCATGCCAATGCATTAAATGCTAGGTTTTATCTTGTGAGAACAAAATAATATCCCATGGCATTTATTTATGTGCATCCCCAAAGATGGAGTAAGGCCAAGCAAAAGATTATGAGTGGGATCCACCCAACCCACATGAGCTAGAAGTAAACTCAATTAAAATGCCAAGCTCATATTAATTGGATGGTGGAATTATAAAGTGGTGAAAGAAAGGGTGGTGGAGTCAAATAAAAGATATGCCCCCAACTCAACTTGGGCATTTAACAATATATCAAGAACCAAATACAATATCAAGAGGCAAATACCAATAATAATGCATATGAGATAAGAACCAAAACAAAAGGGGTTTTGTATGATGCTCAAATGCAAGGTGGCATGATGACATGAGCATGATAACATGATGATGCAACAATTATATGTAGGAAGTAGCCATTATATTACTAAACCAAGTAGCATTACAGTTGTTAGACAAATGGGATGCTACAACTCTCCCCCACTAAACAGGAATCTCGCCCCGAGATTCTAGGAAGAAGAAGACTCAAAGAGGGTAGGATAGTTGACACGGAGTTCATCTTCACGCTCCCAAGTGGCTTCATCAACAGAATGGTGCGACCACTGCACCTTGCAGAACTTGATGGACTTGTTGCGAGTCCTTCTTGCTGCGGTCTCAAGGATTTTGGTGGGGTGTTCTTGATAAGACAGGTCTTCTTGGAGATTGATTAGCTCATGATCCACGGTCCTGCCGGGATCCTTGAAGCACTTCTTGAGTTGAGAGATGTGGAAAACATCATGAACTTTGAGTTTCTCCGGGAGCTCCAGGGCAAAAGAAACTTCTCCTCTTCTACCACGAATTTTGAAGGGACCGATGTATCTAGGAGCCAGCTTTCCTTTGATACCAAAACGGTGTGTGCCTTTCATGGGAGTGACACGAAGGTAAACGAGATCACCAGGTGCATACACCATGTCCGTGTGCTTCCTGTCATAATTGCTCTTCTGTCGACTTTGAGCAATCTTCAGATTTTCAAGAATGATGTGCACCTTCTCCTCCGCTTGAGTTACAATGTCAGGGCCAAACCAAATTCTTTCTCCTGCACCTGACCAACCAATCGGAGTTCTGCACTTGCGACCATAGAGAGCCTCGAATGGTGCCATCTTCAGACTTTCCTGGAAGCTGTTGTTGTAAGAGAATTCAGCATAAGGAAGACATTCTTCCCACTTCATGCCAAAAGAGATGACGCAAGCACGAAGCATATCCTCCAGAATCTGATTGATCCTTTCAACTTGTCCTTGCGACTGAGGGTGGTAAGCAGTGCTGAAGTTCAACTTTGTTCCCAAAGCATTTTGGAAACTTTCCCAGAACTTGGAAGTGAAGATGCTCCCACGGTCTGAACTGATCTCAAGCGGAACCCCATACAGAGAGACAATTCTGTTGATATAGAGCTCAGCCAACTGAATTCCAGAAATTGTTTCCTTGACGGGGAAGAAATGAGCCACTTTAGAAAGCCTGTCGATGACAACAAAGATTGCATTGTTGCCCTTCTGCGACCTTGGAAAACCAGTGATGAAGTCCATCTCTACTTTCTCCCATTTCCATTCCGGAGGTTTCAATGGCTGTAGAAGACCGAAAGGTTTCTGATGGACAGCTTTCACTCTGCGGCAGACATCACACTCCGAGACATACTTGGCACAATACCGTTTCAAACCAGGCCACCAATATTGTGTTTTCAAGTCCATGTACATCTTTGTGCTGCCAGGATGGATAGATAGAACAGAATCATGCGCCTCCTTGAGAACTTTCTCTCTCAAACCCGGGTAGTTCGGAACAAACATCCGGTGTTCAAAGAAAAGCGTGCCTTGATCATTGACGTGGAAGGACTCATACTTCGGAAGCTCAAGTTTGGAGATGATCTTTCTGGTGTGCGGATCACCACGCTGACGAAAGCGGATCTTCTCTTCCAAGAGAGGAGTAGCCAGAAGGTTCAGGAGATGCCCTTGTTCCACAACTTCAAGGTTGAGCTGACGGAATTCCTCGCACAAGAGAGGTTGCTGCTCTTCCATCATGAGGTTGTTGACATAAGCTTTGCGGCTGAGAGCATCGGCCATGACATTAGCTTTGCCCGGTGTGTAGTTGATGGTCAAATCAAAATCATTGATTGCTTCAATCCATCTCCTCTGCCGAAGGTTGAGATCAGGCTGAGTGAAGATATACTTCAAACTCTTGTGATCAGAGAAGATCTCACAACGGTTGCCCAGCAAGTAGTGCCTCCATAGCTTCAAAGCAAAGACAACTGCTGCTAGCTCGAGGTCATGTGTAGGATAGTTGATCTCATGCGTCTTCAACTGTCTAGAGGCATAAGCAACAACTTGTTTTTCTTGCATAAGGACCGCACCCAATCCTTGCAAAGAGGCGTCACAGAATATCTGGAAAGGCTTGGATGTATCCGGAGGAACCAAGACTGGTGTGGAAGTGAGCTTCTCTTTGAGTGTCTCAAAGCTTGCTTGACATGCAGGAGTCCAAAGGTATTTCTTGCCTTTCTTGAGGAGATCGGTAAGAGGCTTCGCTATCTTCGAGAAGTTCTGAACGAAGCGACGGCAATAACTAGCCAAACCAAGAAAACTCCGCACTTCTTTTACATTAACAGGAGGAAGCCATTCAACAATTGTCTTCACAGTTTCCGGGTTGACTGCAATGCCCTTGGCAGAGATGACATGACCAAGATAGGTTACTTGAGGCAGCCAAAACTCACACTTTGAGAACTTGGCATACAAGCGGTTCTCACGAAGCTTGTTCAGGACACAACGAAGGTGTTCTTCATGTTCTTCCTTTGACTTAGAATAGACCAGGATGTCATCCAGATAGACCACAACGAACTTATCCAGGTACTCCATGAAGACCGAGTTCATAAGCCTCGAGAAGGTAGCAGGTGCGTTGGTGAGGCCGAAAGACATGACTGTGTACTCATACAGGCCATAGCGGGTGGTGAAAGCTGTTTTGGGCACATCTTCCTTGCGAATCTTGATTTGGTGGTAACCACTTCTCAAGTCGAGCTTAGAGAATACCACAGCTCCAGCTAGCTGATCGAAGAGATCATTAATCCGCGGAAGGGGATATTTGTTCTTGATGGTTTTAGCATTGAGAGCCCGATAGTCAACACAAAGTCTATCAGTCTTGTCTCGCTTCTTCACAAAGATTGTTGGGCTACCCCAAGAAGAAGTACTGTGTTGAATAAAACCCAACTTCTCGTGTTCATCAAGTTGACGTTTGAGTTCAGCCAACTCAGCAGGACCCATTTTATAAGGCCGCTTGGAGATAGGAGCCGTTCCAGGTTCAAGCTCAATTACAAACTCAACCTCACGATCCGGAGGCATACCCGGCAGCTCTTCAGGAAAGACATCTGGGAACTCACAGACCACCGGTACACTCTGAATAGCTTCCATAGCATCATCATTCAGAGCCGCCAAAGAGAAAAGCTGGATAGCAGGAGTTAGACTTGGAGAATAGACTATATAGCCTTCAGGAATCTTCAGAGAAACCGAGCGTTCAGCACAATCAACCACAGCTGCATTTGCCGTCAACCAATCCATGCCCAAGATGACATCAATGTCAGAATTGCCCAGAACAATTAAGGACGCCGAGAACGAAGAGCCACCAATCTCAATTTGATTGCCATGGCTGATTTTAGAAGCTGCCATTGTTGCTCCAGGAGAAAGAACCATTAACCGCTTAAGGAGAGGATCCATAGCTAACTCATTCTCATTTGCAAACTTGTGAGAAACAAAAGAATGCGATGCACCAGAATCAAACAAAACTCGTGCAGGGACTGAGTTAACGGATAGCATACCCATCACAACTCCAGGTGCATGCTCAGCTTGAGCGGCGTTGACACAGTTGGCACGAGCAACAATAGACCCGGGCTTGGTGTTGATGTTGAGAGCCCGAGGTGGTGGTGCACGAACCAAAGGAGAGCTTGCCGCAGATCTTGGCGGTGGTGGCGGAAGAGCTTTGTTCTTCAACGGACAGTTCCAGTTTAGATGCCCAGGGTCTCCACACGTGAAACAAGCACCAGGTGGACGTGGAGCAACGTAGCCAGGGTAGTTGTGGCTGTAGCCCCTGGGAGCAGCAGTGATGAAGTTTGGTGGCCTTGACGCGTAGCTTGCAGGTCTTGGTGAAGCCGGGGAGCGACGGTGGGGTGTTAGGAACCCAGACACGCCGCTTAGAAGGAGCTGACATAGCTGAAGAGCTTGGTGCATCACGGTTGTGTTTCTTTGACTCCTCAAACACTTGCCTACTTGCTTCCTCCTGCAGAGCTGTATGCTGAAGTTCCAGAAAGGATGCCGGCCTTGCATGTGTGATTGCATATTTAATCGATGCATTGAGCCCTTGCCTGAACCTCTTTTGTTTCTTCTTGTCATCAGAGATCTCATCGCCACCATAACGAGAAAGATTCATGAAGTTCCTGATGTAGGTGTTGACATTATCATTTCCCTGCTTGAGGTTGAGAAACGCTTCCTTCATCCTTTCCATGACAATTTCTGACAGATACTGCTCTTTGAATGCCCCAGTGAACCGTTCCCAAGTAGGCTGAAAACCAGTGCAGTTTGCCTTCAGGTAATTCTCCCACCATAGAGCTGCATCTCCCTTCAGAAGGTGAGTAGCACATTTTACCCATTCTTGCTCAGGAACATCAGCAGTCTCCAGTAGCCTTGACATCTCACGTAACCAATCATCAGCATCAAGTGGTCGATCAGAAACATCAAATTGGCGTGGGTTGAACTTCAGGAAGCTTTTGATGTCGCCCCGCTTGGGAGGTGGAGGGAGTGGAGCAAACTCATTTCTCCTGACACTTTCTTCCAAACGCTGCTGGTTCTGCTGCATTGATGCCAAGGCATTGGCTATGTTTGACAACGCGGCCCCCAATTCTGGTGGTATGTCCTCATCTGAACGGCGTGGTGGGGCCATCCTGAGATTGATATAAAACACAAGTCAGTACTATAATGGAGAATAATAATAATCCAAAATAGTACCAAGATGGAATTAACCAAGATTAAAGGATACAATTTACTAAGATGATATTAAAATATCAACAAAGTTCAAAGCACCTAGAAGATATTAAGCATATCGCACACGACTGAAAAGGAGTGTGGTACACAAATATATCAAAGAAAAATTTTCCACAAATTTCGGCATTAAAATACCAATAGATGCGCAAAATTACTTAACGAATCAAGATTAGTGACTCTACCAATTCAATATACAAAAGCGAATGACAAGAGTAGTGGTATGGTCGCGACTCCATCCCGCACTCAAAGCATTACTCCGCACATGAATAAGTGGAACACATATCCTAACCCCTTCTTCTCAAGTTGACCTAAAGATTGGTAACTACGGAAACGAACACCCCAAACAAGATAACGTCGGATAACAAAGAGTAAGACAGATCGCGTCGGTATACAACGAATCAGATAGATCGCGTCGGTTTGCAAAAGCCTGTCGGTATGGAATGTACCAACAGTTGATAACCAAAGGCCGATTAAGATAACAACTTGGATGCAACAGATAGACAAAGAATTACACACACACACACACAACCTATGGTACTACGGAAACCCGGAACACGTGAATCCTAGTTTGAACTTTTAAGAAGAGGATTGAAAACGTTACACTTCCTTACCAGAAAAAGGGTGGGTGGGTGGGTAAGAAGAAAAATGAAAGCAGTCCTACTCTCGCGTTTGTTTTTCCCTAGTATACATAGCTACCAAAATATTTGCTAGACTGACAACGACCATTTGGCTGAGACCCTGAAGGGCGGGATGGCTCTGATACCAATTGTAACTACCTCGGTGAATTACGCTCCTAGATACAAGCCTGGATGAGCGGAAATGGTTGAAATAGTACGGTGGGGCCCAAAAGCCGCTCACGGGTAGACCTTTCGGCCGTCCCAACCATTTCCATTCATCGGGACAAGTACGGGCGGCGTAATCGGCAGGCGAAGGGATCAACTACATAGACAAATGAGTATGTATGCAAGACACCATACAATAGTACATCAAAGCCATTCCATCTAGAAAGAAAGGAAATATAGCAACGCCATACGGCAAGATTCAAATGACCTAGATAGATATAATATTTTAGGATAATTCCTCATACATCACACATCAGAGTATCAGGCGGAAGCGTCAAACAAGATCCGAGTACGGATAAGAAGCAAATTGGCATAAGATGCCCAGAGATAAGCACATCCCGCCCACAGATCACACGGATCCCCGTTCCCGGAATCTCTACACCGAACGATCGTTGCCCACATCATCAGCCTCCTCCACCCAGTATCCGTCCTGCGAGTGTACCTGTTCATCTGAACCAATAATTTATCGTGTGAGACCCTAGGGGTACTCAGCAAGTCTTTATGCCTCTAAAGGGACACAACCTGGGGTGGACGCAATTGCAGCAAAAGATAAACCCTAACAGTTCTATAGATACTCGCTAACCATCCGCCTAACCAAAGATAGATGGATGTCCGTGAATTAAAGACAGCAGTTATAACAGTAATATCCACAGATCCATCCTCCTCCTCGCTTACCAACGAGGAAGCGGACGAACAACCCCCACCTCCGTTGGCAATTTTATTAACCATTCCATGAGTGTTGCACTATTTACTAGTCAGTTACTTAGTCAAATTAAAAATGGTACTTTAGTTATGCTTGTCTATGATCGAGAAACTGTGCTCCAAGTCGTCCATAACCGCGGACACGGCTTTCAGAAAGTTTTACCCTGCAGGGGTGCACAAATAGCAACACACACTCTATCAACCTCGGAAAAACCAAATCAAAACCCAACGAGGCCTTCACGACAAAGCAATCACAAGATTCCGAAATATTTCAGGGGGCCACCCCTTGGAGTACACCCGCAACGAAGCTAGCTGACTCCAAAACGGACTCAAGGTTTGCGTCAATGGCTGTAAACGACTGGGAACCCAAAACAGGGATTGTCGATACCGCGAAAACACTCCGCTTACCTAAACAGTATAGTGTGCTCCTCGCACAATCTCAATAAAGCAGTAAAGCATGGCATAAGTACAGGATAGTAACAAAACCTCAAACTAGTTTGTGGCCCCAAGAAATAAGACGGAATCAAGCTCTAGCTCAGGGGGGTCCCATAAGCCTCCCGGATGTGGATAGCGCGAATAATCAAGGAACGGGTTTCAAGTACTCAGGGTCCTACGGGACACAAGTGAGCAGGAAAAACCAAATAGCGGATATTGCCCACCGGTGCCACTTTCATTAGTTATCCCATTACTACTCAGGTTAAGTTGTTTAGGTACCTCGTTTCCCGTCAGACTCTCACATACCCTACACATGCTGTTCTACGACTCGCATGGCTCAAACAACTCCTGTAGTAATGGCTCATGGGATGGGGGAACAAGCTTGGTGGGGTTTAAAAGTAAAGGCTATGCAATACTTGGGATTCAGCTTAATGCAATTGCGCTCAATGATGCAAGAGTAAGATAGGGGCAATAGGTATTGTATGTATGCAAGCATGTGGTAGTGCTTGCCTGGCAACTCAGTTGAAGCGAGAGACGGATCTGGGTAGTGCTCCTGGTTCTCTTGATATATCCCCTGCTCAGAGTCTATTCGACAAAGAACCAAACAAACAAGGGCCAACATAAATAAAGTGCACAAGCATATGAATGAAATGCGACAAGCAAACAATCATGCCATGATGAATGATGCACAAGTTGTATGGCAAATAATGTAGCATGGCATGGGTGAGGGGTAGAATACCAGAAATAACATTTTTATCGAGTTTTGGTCACATTTTTATTGTCATAATAGTTGCTGTATACTATATATTTATATGATGCATGCTGCAATTTAAGTCATGGATAGCATAAACAGAAAGGTCTCGTCGAGCTGATCATTTTAGACATATCATTTGTCAAATTCGGAGTTATAGAACTAGAGTTATTAATTAATTAAGGTCCAGGGGCATTTTATTGTAATTTAAATCAACTTGAAATTTTAAATGTGCAAAAGGTAATTTGGATAGCATATTTGAAATCCTCACATTTTTCTGATTCAAAAACATATATTATATGTTAAATTTGGATTTATAATTTTAAAGTTATTTGAAAACAGAATTGAAATTTGAATTTAATTTAATTTGAAAAATATTTGAATTAAACAGGGAAACAGAAAGTCTTTTGGTACCCAGGCAGACCTAGCCACTGCCGCTGACGGGTGGGGCCAGGCTGACTGGACCCAACACGCGCACAGGACAAAGGGGAGGGGACTGCGGGTTGATTGCAACTAAAGTCGAGAGCCTTTTTGCAAAAACCCAGAGACACAGACAGTGGGGTCAGGGGGATCGCGGGTTGAGCGGCAAAAAGGGGCAGGGGGTTAAGTGCAAAGTGCCAACGCGTGCACTGTTTTTCTTCCGCGTCTGTGGACGGCCGGCGCGCGACAGAGCAGGGGTGGGGATCGAACGCGGTTCTCGGGCGTGCGCACAGAGGCGGCTGCCGCTGCGGTGGTGGGAAGGTTGCTGCAGGGTTGCGCCCGCGCGGCTAGATAGGGTTTGCGCGGAGCACGAGCGTGCAGACGCCAGCGAGCGGCGCGCGCGCAGGCTGCTCGACGAAACGCACGGCGCCGACAGGAAACGAAGAGGGCCAGGAGCAGGTCTAGGGGGTCCGTGGGCTCACCGTGACGGCGTCGGTGTAGATGGATCGGCTCGAGGCGGTCACGGTCGTCGGCGAGGCTGGTGCACCGACGGAGCTAGGGTTCCGTCGGGCTCGCGCTGGGGCAGGGGTTCTGGGGCCTCCTCTTCGCGGATCCGTGCACGGGGCTGCTGCAGGGGGTCTCCTAGTACTCCTCGACATGCTGCTGCTCGCCTGCGCCTCCCGGATCGACGGGGAGGAAGGAGTCCGATGGTGGTGGCCGGCGTCGGGGTAGATGGTGGTGTAGAGGGAGAAGGGAGGCGAGGCAGGGCCTCTGGGGGGATCTGGGAGAGGCAGAGAGGGGGGAGGAAGTAGATAAGAACGGGGGTGAGGTGGTTGGCGTGGGGGAGGGGAAGGTGGCTTCGGCCACCTTTTTGCTCTCCTCCCTCACGTGCTCGGCATGGAGGCCAGGCAGGTCTGGGGGAGGGGCTGCCAGGTGGGCCAGGTGGTCATGGCGGGGCCAGGGGCAGGCTCGGCTGGGGCCACAGGCAGGGAGAGAAAAGAGAGAGAAAGGAGAGGGGGTAGGCTCGGGTCTAGGGTTGGGCTTGGCAAGGGTTGGTCTTAGGGTTTGGTGGAAAGAGAGAGAGAGAGAGAGAGAGAGAGAGAGAGAGAGAGAGAGAGAGAGAGAGAGAGAGAGAGAGAGAGAGAGAGAGAGAGAGAGAGAGAGAGAGCTGGGGGTGGGGCCAGGGAGAGGGTGGCCAGGTGGGGCAGGCATGGTAGAGAGAGGAGGGGCCGAGAGAGAGAGAGAGGCATGGCTCGGCTAGGGTTTTTGTTTGGGGTGGTTAGCTAGGTGGTATGATGGGGCTAGCTAGGTGAGAGAGAGGCCATGAGAGGGGGGTTTAGGGCTTGTGCATTTCCACATAATCATGCATGGATGGGGATGGTTTAAAGAGGGGGGTAGGGTTTAGGGTTTGATGGGGTATGGTGATTAGGGGGGTAGGGTTTAGCTAGAGGGTAAGAGAGAGGGAGAGAGATAGAGGGTTTGGTGTCTTGATTAGATCAAGCATGATCCACACAAGCTCAACAAGATGGCCAAAAGAGAAAGAAGAAAAGAGGTGATGAGGTATGAGCAAGATTGAAATGGATCCAGCCCAAAAGCAGGAACAAAGACAGAGATAACCCACTCAAGAATTCAAATAAAACCATAAGATGCCCAAAGTTGATGATGGTTGCATGGCCCATGCCAATGCATTAAATGCTAGGTTTTATCTTGTGAGAACAAAATAATATCCCATGGCATTTATTTATGTGCATCCCCAAAGATGGAGTAAGGCCAAGCAAAAGATTATGAGTGGGATCCACCCAACCCACATGAGCTAGAAGTAAACTCAATTAAAATGCCAAGCTCATATTAATTGGATGGTGGAATTATAAAGTGGTGAAAGAAAGGGTGGTGGAGTCAAATAAAAGATATGACCCCAACTCAACTTGGGCATTTAACAATATATCAAGAACCAAATACAATATCAAGAGGCAAATACCAATAATAATGCATATGAGATAAGAACCAAAACAAAAGGGGTTTTGTATGATGCTCAAATGCAAGGTGGCATGATGACATGAGCATGATAACATGATGATGCAACAATTATATGTAGGAAGTAGCCATTATATTACTAAACCAAGTAGCATTACAGTTGTTAGACAAATGGGATGCTGCATGCACCTTTTCAGAGGGTCTTTCAAGTTCAAAGCTTGATCTCTCGTATATGGAACTATCACAGATTTTATGGCTTCAAACCATTTGACGGAGTCAGGGCCCATCATCGCTTCTTTCCATGTAGTCGAATCATTATTGTCAAATAATGATTTAAATCTCAAATCTTGGTATTTGATTGGTTACCCGACCTACTTGTTTCAATAGGAACTTAGACCTCCGTGACCACAACCTTTGAGGCACGTGAGCCATGAGCATTGTTGCTGCCTCCGGAACACTTTTCAGCGCTGCGCAACTTTGCACATATAGCTAAGGTTCTTTTAACCTTATCAAAGTTCTATTGTCCTCCCACTTAACTTTTCACGGAAAATTCCTTTCTCAAAGAAACTTGACGTTCTAAGCGACAAACAATTTTGTCTTTGGTGTTATGGAGGAATACTCAATGATTATTCAAAATAACATACAAAGATATGTTCATCCGATTTTGGTTAAAAACATCTTTCTTATGCATAGCATACCAATGTTTTAAGAAAGGACAACTTGGGTTTTATCCCAAACCATAACTTTATATGGTGCCATTTCAATGGATTATGATGGAGCTCTTTTCAGTTGAAAAAGGTAGTCTCTAAAGCTTTAATCTTTAAAATATAATGGCAGTTTTATCAATTACACCTTTGATCTTACCATGTCAAACAAGGTTTCATTACATATCTCGATTATTCCATACTCATATGGTGTTTCAGGAAACGCAAATCCATGGAACGATTCCTCAAATCTTAGGTGTTATGCTAAACTTTATAACTCAAATATCTTCCTTTATGATCCTATCATAAATTCTTTATTTTCTTGTTACATTGATTTTGCACTTCGTCTTGAAAGTCTTTAAACTTTTCAAATGTTTCACACTTCATCCTTATTAAGTAAATATTCATATATTCACTCAAATTTTCGGAGAAAGCATATGAAGTTGAAATCTATCGCTCTTGACTACACACAATGGACTTCATACAACAATATGTACAAGTTCCAATAAGCTAGTCATCTGTTCCCTTTGGCCTATGGGCGGAGTTTTAATTATCTCTAGGAAAATTTCACAAGCGTCATTTGATCAAAAATCAAAAGACTCCAAAATTCCATCCACATGGAGTTTCTTCATGTTTTATTTCCAATATAATTTAAATGGCGATGTCACTTCCTAAGTGATCTTTCTTATCAATTGTCTTTCGACATTTTTAGCAATATTTTTATGGATGTATTTATCCAACGAGATTTGTAAATCATCCATCTTTTATGGATTACGGCAATTATTTGAACAACCCTTTTGTTCTCATAATACCTGATAAAACAAATCGCTTCAACCCTTTTGTTAACGAGCAACACAACAACCCTTTATTTGTTCTCGATGAACATCATCACATATTCTTTTGCTAGTTACTTAGGCCATTGTAGTTCATGAATTGTGTTGTTTCGTATGACGATTCACACAACAAATTCAGTATCCAATACTTAAGAACCACATTGTTTAATAAGCAAAGAATATAGTCATAACATGTATATCCTCTATATACCTAAGCTGAACAATTCTAGTCTTTTCTTTTCTGCCATATATTTCTGAGATTCTCTTTTAGTATTTCCTTTTCTGTTCGAAAGAATCTATCAACATCAATAGTGGAGCCATACACATGACACATAGTCCAAAGCATGTATAGTTAAATACCAATGTCTTTGGACTTGCACATTGAAGTAGATCACCATCATCAAATACTTGGTGTTCTTTCAAATTCCATTCTTTAGTAATCTTTTAGTGTAGTAAACATTTTATCAAATATTCACCCTTATCATGGAACTATTCATGATCAAGCTACTTTTAGATTATAACGGTGAATCGAGAATATAATGTTGCTCTCCAAAACCTTTTGGAGGATTAGGACGACAAGCGTCTCCAACCTTTTTCAAATTCTCATCAAATATGAGAACATAAACTTTGCCATATTATACTCTCTCATGTTGCAACCAAAACATCATTTTAGATATCGCAATATCTTCCACACATCATGGTTTCTGAAACAACTCTTTTAGATCCTAGATAACCTTGATATTAAAACAATCTTTTGAATATCAAGAATCATGGAGACAAACATGATACTTATATACTAACACTGGAATTGTCACTCTTGATTTAATACCAATTATTAAACTTCACGGAGTAACCGGAACTTACTAAAAGTTTGCAATAGGATTTTTAAACTTTAGATTAACACTTGAAAATAATACGATACCAGTTCGTAAAGTAACTAACCAGAATTTTATAGTTCTATTATCTCAATTATAACTAAACGCAAGGTGGTAAACGGATGCCAATGACTACAACAACTATGCAAATTTACTTTGATTTAATTTATCATAAATAGTGTTCAACTTTTAATCATATTGCTATTGAACTCCCACTCAAAACAATATCCCTCACATTGTTTTAGTGATCACACGAACCAAATTCACTACACAAGTCCGATCATCACGTGACATGATATAGTTTCAAAGGCGAACAATCATCATGTTCATCATATCATCTATATGACCCATGCTTTACCTTTCGGTATTCCGTGTTCCGAGACCATGTTTGTACATGCTAGGCTCATCAAGATCAAACCTTATCTTCCACATGAGCAAATCTGGCTTGCTCCCATTGTATACACTCGCAGAATCTAACACACCTGATCATCACGTGGTGCTTCGAAACAACGAGCTTTGGCAAAGGTGCCTACTAAGGAAGAACACTCTATAACTTGATATTTTTTGAGAGGGATCATCTTATAATGCTACCGTCGCGAACTAAGCAATACAAGATGCATGAAAGGATTAACATCACATGTAATTCAAAATATGTGATATGATATGGCCTTTCTTCTTGTGCTTCCGATCTCCATCTTCAAGCACGAACATGATCTCCATCATCAACGGCGTGGCGTCAAGGTCAATGGCGCCGCTCCATGGTTGTCGTCCACCAGCATCAACTATTACAACTACTTTGAATAATAGACACGCAGGTCTAGACGAAATTAAAAGACAACCATATGGCTCCTGTCGGTTGCCGACTTACAATAAGGAACATTGAATACATCATATATAATCACAATCATGGCGATATCACATCATATCACACCCCTACAAAACAAAGTTAGACGCCTCTAATTTTCTTTGCATGTTTTGCGTGGTTTGGGGCTTTGAATAAGTGTCGTTCTAACTTACGAACAAGAACCACAACGTTTATGCTTGAACTATCAAGTGCCCATTGTAAATTGAATCTTTACTATGATGGGAGAGACAGACACCCGCAAAGCCACTTATGCAATACAAGTTGCATGTCGAGCGTGGAGCAAGTCTCATGAACGATGTCATGTAAGGTTAGCCCGGGCCGCTTCATCCCACCATACCGCAAGATGAAAAGTACACAAGAAGCAATTGATAATAAAAGCACCACCGCCCACAATGACCATTGTGTTCTACTCGTGCAACAGATCTACATATAGACACGACTCTGATACCACTATAGGGGTTCGTAGCATGGAAAACAAAAAATTCTACCGCATGAACACACAATCAAGATCTAATCTATGATCAAGCCAAGATCTATATACTAGATCGATGCAACAAATTGATAGAGTACTAACCCTTGAAGATCCAAAGCGGTTAACGAGAGCAGATTCTCGTGGGTGATGTAGTCGTTCACTTGCCGATCTCAAGATCGCGTAGACGATCCTTCTGGCGCCATGTTCCGGCAGCGCTCCCGCAGTCGGTCACACATACGGTACTCGATGAAGACCTTCCTCTCCCTTGTTCCAGCAGGCAGCGGAGGTTGTAGCTCTCTCCTCGCGATTCCGGCAGCACAACGGCGTGGTGTCGGAAGTAGAGGGGAGATCCCGCAGGGCTTCGCCTAAGCCGGAGCGAGTATGGTGGAGTAGAGGGAGCCCCGGCGATCTAGGGTTTAGAGGGTCTAGGTTTAGAGGTAGCTAGCGACTAGAGTTTAGCTAGTCGGTAGCGGTTTAGAGGAGATCTAGATTGGTCGCAACTAGAGAGGGGCGGCGGCCAACCTAGGGTTTCTTGGGCGCCTAGGGCAATGGGGATACCTTGGGGTGCGCCCCTACCCCTCCTTATATAGGTGGGGGCGTCCAAGGGTGTTCCCAACCCAGTTGGAAACCCTACCTAACTCAGAAACCCTCCCTCACTCGGAAACCATGTTGGGATTTGACTTTTTCAAACTGCCTTTTTGACTTTCAAATTAGAGTTTGATTTCTCTCTTACAAGTGTCCAGCCAAGTGACCTAGGACATGATGCAACCATTACACTTTGTCATGACACATCCATGTACCCTTCCCCTTCCGGATCGGTGAACCTTCTAGACCCTTCTAGAACATTCCGGTGAAAACACCGGAATCATTCCCGAACTCCGAAATTGGACTTTCCTTATATGAATCTTATTCTTCGAACCATTCTAGATCTCCTCGTGATATCCCGGATCCCATCCGAGACTCCAAACAACATTCGGTCTCTTTACTCACATTCCATATCTACTAAACAACATCGAATCCTTAAGTGTGTCTCCCTACGGTTCGTGAATTATGCAGACATGATCGAGACTCTTCTCCGATCAATAACCAATAGAGGAATCTTGAGATTCATATGGCTCCCACATATTTCTACGATTAGTTCGTGATCGAATGAACCATTTACATACGATACCAATTTCCCTTTGTCTCACGATACTTTACTTATCCGAGGTTTGATCGTCGGTATCTCCGCATACCTAGTTCAACCTCGTTACCAATAAGTACTATTTTCTCGTTCCCGTGATATGTGATCCCTCGTGAGCCAGTCACATGCTTTCAAGCTAATTAGATGACATTCCACCGAGAGAGCCGAAAGTATATATATCCGTCATATGGATGGACAAATCCCAATCTTGATCCATGTGCCTCAACACATACTTTCCGAACACTCAATGCCACCTTTATAGCCACCCAGTTACGGTGTGGTGTTTGATGTCATCAAAGCATCCTTCCAGTGATGGTGATTAGCATGATCTCATGGTCGAAAGAATTAGGTTACTATGTATCAGAAAGCTTATAGCAAGTGAACTATATTAAATGACTTGATCTTTATGCTATGCTTAACTATAGGAGTATGTCCATCACATCATTATCCTAATGATATGACCCTATTGTTAATAACATCTCTATGTTCGTGATCAGGAAACCATGATCATATATTAACCAACAAGCTAGTTTAACAAAAGGCTTTACTAGGGACTCTTTTATGTTTACAAATCACACAAGTATTAATGTTTTCGGTTAATACAATTATAGCATGATATGTAAACATTTATCATAAGCATGAAGATATGATAATAACCACTTTATTATTGCCTCTTGGGCATATCTCCAACAGTATGAGTAAGCTCTACTCATGCATCCAACTCCCAAGAAACCAAGTTATTCCAAAGTGTCCACTATAAATTCCTATGCATGGTGTGTTACACCATTCCAAGTATATTCTTATTTTATCTATCTTCCAAATTAAACTTGTTATGTGAAAAATTAGTGATTAAAGCTCTCACAAACTTGATGGCACACTTTATTTTTCTTGCCCCTAAATAAACTTGAACCATTGTGTCATCTATGTTGTATATGCTTGCACTTATATGTTGGAATTAGCAGAACCATGATGTCATGAGGAACGCTTTCAACATTGTACCCAGTTGATATCATGCTCTTTTGTTTGCGTATGCCGTCGGTGTGAAATAAAAGGGGAGCTTGTAAGTCCATGTAGTTATGTATGTGTATTAGAGAAATGCCTAGGCCGCTAGCCTAAGCCATGCCTAATCATGGTGGAAACTTGCAGCATCACCATAGTGAGCAATCTATGAAGCTTTCTTCTTATAAAAAAAGAGACATATTGAAAGAGGAAAGAGATAAAAAAGTCACATTTTCCCATGGTAAATAAGAAGATTGCTGAGATGCTCATTGTCTGCTTGCCTTGTCATTTTGATTATGGGATAGCTCCTGTATCATGTGCAAGATGTACCCCATTGGCGGTTCTCTATGATACATATGTACTTACTACGACAAGAACTTACCGATGACTAAAGTTGATTAGCATGAGGAGTGGCCCTCGCACTCAAGGGACATGAGATTGCCAACTTATACTTTGTCAAGCATATACTCCATAGTTTGTTCACTTTAACCTTAATCACTTCAAGATGCTTATGATAGGGGCAATGAGAGCTGAGAGCTAACAAATACCATAATTTTTTGAAGCTCTTTATGAGACTTGAAATCCCTGCTTCCCTTTTATGAAGGGCCTTTCTTCCACCATTATATTGAGTCTCCACCTTCTATCCTTAGGCACCAATTAAGAGAGTATAGTTGCCATTCTTAGTTCTATGTGCATTGTCCCAAAACTTATTGATTGATTCATATTGTTGATATTACTTGCTCATGAACTATTTGTGTCTAGTCACTCTTATGAACTTTGAAGGTGTTCTATGCATTTATTTGCTACTCCATGAGGGACAAGCTGAATGCCACTATGTTATGTTTTCTATATGTGAAACAAACAAATGTCTTTCAATGCATTGTTATTCATGAATCTTTGTTTGTATCCTTTCATGTTGCGTGCATAGTTACTTTGTCTTATTGTTAGAACTTCATCTTTCATGCTCATGTTTAGAGTTCTTTGATCCCAGCTTTCAATGCTTGCAAATGGTTTGATCTTGATTTTGATGGTGCATGTCACCTCAAAAATTATTCTTTTTATCACTTACCTACTCGAGGACGAGCAGGAGTTAAGCTTGGGGATGCTTGATACGTCGCAAACGTATCTATAATTTTTGATTTTTCATGCTTGTTTAGTATCTACTTTGCTTTGTTTTGTCAACACTTTGAGGTATTTTTATATGTTTTCTGGGACTAACCTATTAACAAGATGCCACAGTATCAGTTGCTTGTTTTCTTCTGTTTTTGGTTCCAGAAAAGGCATAAAATGAATATACTCGGAGTTGGACGGGCCAAAATCAAAGTCAATATTTTACCGTGGGAAACACGGAGCCAGAAGACAAGATGAAGGAGGGCCTCGAGGCGGCCACACCCACTGGCTACGCGGCGAGGCCTGGCCCACGCCTAGGGGTTGCGGCCGCCTCGGGCACCCCCTCGACCTGCCTCTTCGCCTATAAGAAGCCCCCGATACCTAAACCCTAAGTACCCGATCAATCTTCCACAAAACAGTCCGTAGTCACCGCCACCATCGTCCCTATATTGGGGTGGATCTGAAGCTCTTTCCGGCACCCTGCTGGAGGGGAGAGATTATCCTGGAGGCCTTCTTCATCACCATGCCAGCCTCCGGTATGATGCGTGAGTAGTTCCACCTTGGACTACGAGTCCATGTAGTAGCTAGATGGTTGTTTCTCCTCCTTTGTGCTACCATGTTTAGATCTTGTGAGTTCCGTTCATGATCAAGATCATCTGTTTGTAATCATGCATGTTGTGTTTGCAGGGATCTGATGAATATTGAGATTACTATGTCAGATTGGTTAATGATTCTATCATGTTTGTGTTGTTTGAGATCTTGCATGCTCTCCGTTTCTAGTAGCTATCTTGGCTAAGTAGATGCTAGTGACTCCAAGAGGGAGTATTTATGCTCGATAGTGGGTGAAAGGATACATATGTTGCCTAGAGGGGGAGTGAATAGGCGATTAAAACTTTTTTGAGAGGGGCTCAACAAAGGGGGAGATAAACTAGCGTTTACTTTGTCAAGCACAACCTAGAACAACTAGGGTTCACCTATGTTCACCAACAACTTATTCTAAGCAATACAAGCAACAATGTGATAGCAAGATATAGATTACTTCAAGCACGAAGGCTATCACAATGTAAAGTGCATAAGTAAAGAGCTCGGGTATAGAGATAACCGAGGCACGCGGGGACGGCGATATTTTACCGAGTTCCTCCCAACATGGAGTACGTCTCGTTTGGAGAGGGGGTGGTATCAAACCACCAATGCCACAAAAGGCCTCCCTTATTCTCCTGTGAATCTCACCCTAATGGGATCAATCCATGCTTCCAGTATCGGTGCACTTGTCGGTGGCAATCCGGAACCTCTCACAAGGTTGGGGCACTTCTCCACAACTCAATTGGAGGCTCCCAACAAACAAGCTTGGGGAAAGCTCCACAACTTAATTGGAGGCCCCAAGTAATCCAAGAACCTGCCAAAACCACCAAACCGTCTAGGGTTCCAAGAACCCAAGAGTAAAAAGCTTCTCACCTTTCACTCAATCGAATCCTCACCGAGAACTCAAACCTATGCACCAAATGCAATGGCAAGAACACAAGTAGTGCTCAAATCCTTCTCTCCCAAATCCCACCAAAGATAAAAAAGCATGTGGGGGAATAAGATAGGAAGAACAATGGAGGAAATCCACAAAAGACTCCAAGATCTAGATCCCAAGATGTTCCCCTCACTTAGAGGAGAGATGGATTGGTGGGATTGTAGATCTAGATCTCCTCTTTCAAATCCCTAAAGTATATGCAAGAATCAAGGGACGGTTTAAAGGGGGAGCAAGCTCAAGAGGGTCAAGAATGGAGGAGAAAGCCTGTAAAACTTGAGCAGTATCATTGGGGAAGAAGGGCCCCTTTTTATAGGCCCACAAAATTCTGACCGTTTTCTGCCCGTTGGGGAAAAGTCAGACCGGAGACTCTGGTGTGCAGACTGGAGACTCCGGTCTACACCAGAGACTCTAGCCCATCTCCAGACCATCCTCTGGACCAGTCTTCTGGCTGTCCCAGGCCTTCTGTGAGCCAAGTGGACCGTAGACTCCGGTCTAGCCCCACCGGAGACTCCGGTCTGAGGCTCAGACCGGAGACTCCGGACCAGTCTCCAAACCTTGCTTCGGACCACCCTTCTGGATGTCCCAGGCTGATTCCTATGGCCTCCTCCAGGTATTCCTAGGGAAACTTCGGCCCACACCGGAGATTCCGGTCCAGCCAGACCGGAGACTCCGGTCTGGACAAAATAAGAGGCAAACTTCAAATGGCAATATCTAGAGTTTGGAAACTCCGATTGACCCGAAACCAATTTTGTTGGAAAGAGGACAACCAATATTGGATACCACCAAGTGAGAACATTTCATGTATTATAATGTGAGATACCTCCCTTGGTGAGAAACCGGAAAACCTCAAGGATCAAAAAACGCAATATGATATAAAAGGGAAATCCATTTTTGATGAACTGGAGCTAGTTATGAATATTATCACAAGCTCTAGAACCTCACATAGATAAGATCCAAATAACAACCAATAAGGGATGATGCTAAGTATGTAAAGGTTTGAGATCTCTCTGAAGGATATGATCGAGTTACTCACTTGAGTGTCCCTCTTGATAGTACGGTTATCTATCCTTTAAACAGGTCTCCCCAACAAACGCCACGAGACCGGTAAGAAGGAAACCCTATCAATACCATACCTTTGCCTTGCGCATATTCCACTTGATCTTGATATAGACGATCTTGTCCTTCCCAAGATGGAACACGTTTCTTGATTGCTCTTGCGTGCACTTGCTTGATGAAGACTTGCAAGTTGTTCCCCCATACGGCATGGGAAACCTTACTTTGACCTTGTCTTCATCGATCCATGATCACCGAGGATGGCAAGCTTCAAGCATGAGATCTTCTAGATATGGCACATCTTTAGCTTGCACAACACTTCTTCTAACACCATTTGGATTATGTCTTGAAGATACATAAGATGAACTCTATATTCTTCTTCAAGACACCCTTGCAATAGGCTCATCACTTGATCCTCTTCACTTTCTTCTTCTACAAACCTTGAAGCCAACATATGCTTTAGGCATTTCCTGTGGACAATTCCTATAAGTACAACTTGATACAAGCATTAGTCCATAGATATTGTCATTAATTACCAAAACCACACATGGGGGCCCACATGTTCTTTCAGTGGGTTCATGCCTCTATTTAATCTGGGGAAGTGACATAAATCTATAAGGTTGTAGATGTGTTGTTGCTACTAGGGAGAAAACAACGATCTCTTGTTCATGGAACAAGTGGATTGTTTACCTTACATACTTTGCTTAAAGCAGTTATTCGTTGCTTGCAACTTAATACTGGAGGGGGTTCGGATGATAACCTGAAGGCGGATTACTAGTCATAGAAGTAGTTGGATGGCGGTCTATGTATATTGTTGTAATTCCCAATCAAATCTCATAGGATCATGAATGTCTAGTATTGCATTGTTTTGCCTTGCTCTGTCCTATCAATTGCCCCGCTGTAATTTGTTTACCCAGCATGTTATGTTGTTTATCTTAAGGAGAACACCTCTAGTGAACTAAGGACCCCGGTCCAATCTTTACCATTGATACATATTCCACTGTTCCTGTTACTTTCTGCAAACCACCATTACCTTCCACACCATACAGTTAATCCTTTGTTTTTAGCAAACCGGTGAGATTGACAACCTCATTGTTCGTTGGGGCAAAGTCTTGAGTTTGTGTTGTGCGGGTTTCCAAATTGCTAGCAACACCTTTGGGTCGTTTCCTTCCTCCTACTGGTTCGATAACCTTGGTTTCTTTCTGAGGGAAAACTTGATGTTGTGCTCATCATACCTTCCTCTTGGGGTTTCCCAACGAAGATCTACAGTGATCTGAGCTGCATCAGACATATTTCATCCCAGCATAGTTTAGCAAAAGGGCAATCCCAAAAGAGGTGTGCCAAAGTTTCCTCAGAAGAACAACCAACAGTAGCACAGTTATAAGAAGGTAAGGAGAACTTCTTTCTCCTCAGCAGATTTCTTGTATTCAATTTTTCCAATAAAAGTAGCCAGAAGAAAAACTTGTGCTTTTGCTGACAGGAAGACTCCTAGATCCATGAGAAATGTGGTGGGGGCAGTTATATGCCCAGAGAGAATAGAATATGCCTTTTTGACAGAAAAAATATCATTTCCCCAAATATAGCTCCACTTATCTACATTCCCATGTTGCATTGAAATGGTAGTGTTTTGACATATCTGTTCTAGGCTTAAGAATTCAGAGTAAGCCTGCTATGAAAGGGGCGGGTAAAAGTGGTCCTGAATATGTTGAGTCTGAATGAAATCCTAGACAGAAATACTTGAGTTCTTTGTAAAAGACAGCAAATGAGGGAATTTATGCTACAGACATTCTTCCTGCCACATATCAATCCAGAATAAAGTGGTTTTACTAGTTCTCACAGAGCATTTTGCAATTCCTTTATAGATGTCAATCAATTTCAGATGAGCTTTCCACCAAAAAGACCCCTCCATACTTCTCCCTGGCAGTTTTCCATTATTGAGAGGACTTGCATTTGAGTGGGATCTTAATGGCTTGGCTAAGACCCAATATGTAGGAGACATATTTTAGAGTGGGAGCTGAGTGAAATCCCTGGATCTCATATATGGATGCCATATTTGAGTGGGAGCATGTCATCATTTTGAAATATGTGGATGACATATATGAATGATGTGATTGGTATTAATAATATTTAAGTTAGTAAATGTGGATGAAGTTGAAGAAGTTATTAAACAATGGAATCTATCGAGATAGATTGGTAAGTTTAATAAACATTATTATTGAATTCTTTCTGGACTTGATTCTGAAGATGTTCAGAATGTCCTAGATAAGATTCTGAAGGATTTCAGAATGGAACAGGATAAGAAAGTGGTTCTTACTTGTATGAAGCATTGAGTTAGTCTCAGTATTACAACTATGGTTAAAAGAAAGAAAGAGATGCGTGACATCTCCTATGCCTCAGTCATAGGTTCTTCCATAAAACCATATCATACACTCAACATAATATGACCCAAGGATCTGGTTGGCTGAACCAGAGTTGAGTTTGTTCTTAAATGGCAAGAAGAGAAGTTAGGGACATAGTTGCATGTTATGCACTATGATATACATAAATATAAAAGTATATTTTGGCTGAAGAAGTTCGACTTCTAGAAAGTGTGTTTCTGGAGTTTAAATGACAACAATGAAAGTTAAATTGACTCAATGACCGTCATTATAAACAATAGAAACAAAGTCTCACTCGCCAAAAAGAATACTTCAACCCATTATGAGATAATGGAGTGAATGTCAATATTAGGAAGACATTAATGATTTGCAAAAGACATACTGATCTGGTAAAACAGAACAGGGTCATGACGTTT
Source organism: Avena sativa (assembly GCA_916181665.1). Lineage (NCBI taxonomy): Eukaryota > Viridiplantae > Streptophyta > Magnoliopsida > Poales > Poaceae > Avena > Avena sativa. The sequence continues at coordinate 128,211,104 of OV702283.1, read as the reverse complement.
CTCATCGGCGTGCATGATCAATAAACGCATATGAGATATGGTTTATGATTAGTAAATGTAATCTAGATTATTTGGACTCTAGTGCAAGTGGGAGACTGAAGGGAATATGCCCTAGAGGCAAATAATAAAATAGTTTATTATTATCATATCCCAATAAGTTCGTATTAGTTTCATATTGTGCTATAACTGTATCAAGTGGAAACATTGATACATGTGTGATATGAAACATAAGTCCCTAGTAGTCTCTATTTATACTAGTTCGTTGGTCAATCGATGATCAAGGTTTCCTGATCATGTTGGTTCTTCGGCACCAGTCGACAACAAGGTCATATCATTGGTGAATGATGTGATGGACATTCCTCAAAGATTGCAACAGGATCAAGTCATGAAGTTAATCATTGCAATAGTCAGAAACGAAGTCTCCTGCTGCTTAGATCGTGAGATCATATTAAATCACTGTCTCTCGAGGCTACTTTAACTGCATCAAACATCACTCAGTAAAATGGTGATTATAAAGATGTATGTTGGGTATCCAGAGGAACAGGTTGAGGCCTATGCATCAAGACCGGGATTTGTTCACCCAGTGACAGGTAAGATACGTTTATGCCTACTTGGTGAGATTACATCCATAATGTTGCAACATGTGACTAGGTCACGGACTCACGTGGATGTAATATCGCGGTAATAAGTAAAACAGTACTTGTCGGTAACGAGATTGAACAAGGTATGGTGATACCTAACGATCAGATCTCAAACAAGTAGTATGAAAGAAACAAAGGGAATTAGACTCCACGTTTACGGTTCAAACATCATCGTCATTTGGAATGTATAGGGATCATCATGCGCATCCCGGTCCTGCTGTTGATCATTGATGGAGATCATGTCTATGCCATTCTCGAGCCATGAGGGAATCCACTTAAGGGTATGATGAGCTGGAGATCTTCCGTAAGTTGGAATCATAATAGAGAAAGAGAAATTTGGAATTGTTCTGCAGAGAGAGATCCAAAGTTGTTCGGAGAAAGAAAGGAAACCGGAAAAGTTCCATGAGGGTATCGGATTTATTCTAGGAAGTTCCAAAGTTGTTCAGAGGATATTGAAGGAGAACCGAAAGGTGTTTTGGGTCAAATCGGATTTGGTAATATGTATTTACATATTAATTAATGTAATTAATATTAAATATAATATTAAAATCTAATTTGAAAGGTTATTCCACTAATGGGCCAAACTTCCTAGGGAAAAGGGGCCCATGAGGGAAACCACATGTGGGAGGGCCATGCGCCTAGGGATACCCCCTCCCTTGGGCGGTGTCTAGGATTATGGTTTGGTGTGCCCTAGGGCTCCACCTCCCTGGCCTCCGCTCCCTTGCCCCCTATTGGCGCCCTAGGGTTGCCTTCATGGGGGGTAAGGGTTCCCCCCTCCCCTATATAAAGCCCCCCTTGGAGGAGGAGTGAAAAACAATTGACACAATAGAATCCCATGAGTTGGGAGCTCTCCTCATCCTCTCCAATCTCTCTCTCTAGTTGTCTCCACATGTTGGCACGACCCAGGGCTGTTTGTGCAAGAGATGACACACATGCAGCACGCCGTTGCGCTGCGGGGATTCTAAGCCAGAGATCTACTTCTGCACTCCCGTCAGGATCGGGGAGACAGAGGTATCGTCATACACCGTATGTATATGAATCCGCGAGGAGCAACACTTGAGGCACTTTGGATGTTGTGAGCTGGACTGCTGAACAGTGATGGAGCAAGGGGTGACCAGCGAGGAGCTTCGCGACCTTGAGGTCGGCTACGAGCACGACTACTTCAACCACGTTCCCTCGGAATGTTAACCACTTTCGGACTATAAGGGTATGTATCCGAAACCTCTTGGTTGTTACTACGTTACTAGTAGATAGATCTTGGGTAGTAGGGCAATCTGACGTAGGAAGTTTTTGTTTTCTGCACCGGAACCCCAACACTTGTCTCAAAAGAAATATATTGAGAAGGTACTTTGCAAGTTCAAGATGGACAAGGCAAGGGAAGCGATCTGTCCACTCGCAGATCATTTCAAGTTTAGTAAAAACCAATGTCCCTCCACTGAAGAGATGGAAAAGGAAATGCAAAATGTTCCTTATGCTTCAGCTGTTGGGAGTTTGATGTATGCTATGGTGTGCACACGGCTTGACATTGCTCAAGCGGTTAGTACTATGAGCAGATTTATGTCCATTCTAGGAAGACCACATTGGGAAGACGTGAAGTGGATTTTTAGGTCTCCGAGGCAACACTAATATGAAGCTTTGCTTTGGTGGTATGAGCCCAAGCTGATTGCATAGTCAGATTCAGACTTAGCTGGAGATGTTGATGGAAGGAAGTCTACTTCAGGTTATTTGATTACCCATTCAGGGGGAGCAGTGGCATGGAAAAGCAGGTTGCAAAAGTGTGTGGTGCTGAACACAGCTGAGGCCGAGTTTATCGCAGTAACTGGGGCGAGCAAGGAGCTATTGTGACTAAAACGATTGTCTTGTGAGCTTGGTTTTGAGCAAGACAAGTATGTGTTGTTTTGTGACAACCAAAGTGCCATTCACCTGAGTAAGAATGCAAGTTTTCATTCGAAGTCGAAGCATATTTGATGTTCGCTATTATTGGATTCGAGATGTGCTGAATTCCAAGCAAATGCAAATTGAGAAGGTGCACACAAATGACAATGGGGCTGATATGGTGACCAAGGTGGTGACAAGAGGAAAGCTCGAGGTATGTCGTCGGCTTGCCGGCATGACTGTCGGTTGGCAGTGAGACCCTCTATGATGTTTTGGAGGGGGAGTTTGTTGGGCCGTGTCCCTCCACATGGATGTGTGTTGGCAGCCCAACATCAGCCCGTGAAAGTCCAACATGTTTCAACTATTGATCGAGGTTCGCATCCAATGGCTAAGGTGCTCCTTGGGAGAGGAGTAGAAAAGAAAACCCTAGCTATGCTTGGTGGCTGTGTGAGACACTCTATGAGAGTATGAGAAAGTGAGAGAAGCAAGCCAACGTGGCTTCTGCTGAGAGAGGGTGAGAGAACACACAATAACACCACAACCTAGTGAGAAGGGAGGAAGAAGGAGAGGTGATTTCTGTCTAGATTTCTAAGATCTGACTGGTCTATCTTCAAGCTGGTGTTTGAAGGCTCAAACATGCTTGGATTGCATCCAAACTTGGTGAGCTTGTTCCTTACTTTGAGTACTTCAATCTTGTTAGCTGTTTTGATATTTGGGTCAGTGTAGCATCCGATTTGGAAGCGGTTTAGTCAGTTCGGACTGCTGCAGTTTCATCACAGAGCAGTTTTGGTAGATGAACAATTTGTATAGGCAAACGGTGTCCAATTGAGCTGAAATTTGGCATGTATGTTGGAAACTTGTATGTCTACTTGTCTACCAATTTTTGTGCCGATTGGACCTACGGTCTAAGAGCAATTTGCTGATTACTAGAGAGGACAAAAACTAAGATACTCTGCTTTGATGTAATCTTTCTTTCAAGTGGTTGTTGTTGTTGCCGATTGGCAACATGCCGAGTGTGTTTTACATCTCTAAATGATCTAGATAAGACTCAGTACTCAGGTTGCTTATAGTGAAGCTCACGTGGACCGGTTGGTCCACGCCCGTGGTTTTTTTCTCCTCACCTTGAAGAGATTTTTTCACGTAAATCCTTGTGTCACATGTGCATGTACTCATTGTTTTATTTCCGCTATATATATGTTGATTAAACCTATCCTCGAGTTCACCACAAGCAGTGAGGATTGTGTATCTTTCCCCAACAGGAAGTCGGACTGAGATGTTCAAATTTAGCAATAAGGTCCGACGGTGTGCCTCAAAACTTATGATGTATGAAGGGCCTGAATCTCAAAGTGTTGCTTCTGGCATGTTGGTATGGTCATGCCTGTACGCGAAAAAGTATGGTTTATCTAGTTTGCAATATTCATGATTTGATGCATATAAGTTTCTCACTAATTGCAAAATAATGGTTTGTTGTAGGGTATGGCAAATGAAGCTAGGATTGTTTGTAAGTTGCTCAAGACAGTTGATGAAGAACCTAACAGCTTTAGAAGGCTTCAAGTCTGTAAAGTTGTTCGGAACTGCTCACTGAACCTTCTGATCCATTTTAAAAGAAATTTTGTTCTTGAGGCTCATTTTACTTCCATAACAAATATGACAGAAGGGTATTATATATCCATGAATGCGTATGTCTGAGTAAGTAAATATTACTTTTTTATTCATTTCTACTGAGTTCTTGTCTTACCTATTCTTTTGTTATGTGCTCTAAGAAAATGATAGGAAGTCAGCCGATGACAAGTTTGCTAGAAATAAGAAATCCATGGATATACATCAAAACAAGAACAAGAAAAGAAAGAGAATGCCAAAGATCAAAGGTAGAAACTTCAGACAATAATGCACCGGGCCTTATGTGATGTAATTATTTATGTTTCTAACAAGCGTTGTTTGTTTATTTCTTCAGAGAGAGAAGGCCATATTGCCCCCTTGAACTTTTCATCGAGTTCAGATTACAACCCTATATTTTTCTTTGGTCTGAAATACACCCCCGAAGTTGCAAAACCGTCTAAAATTATCCGCTCATCCTCAATTAGCCGGTTTTGATCCTGGTTTTCACCATTCACATGTTAGCTCGTTGTCCCAAATAGATCTACCACTCGCACATAGATTATGTTCTTCCTCCGGTTGACTCTTCCATCATAGTTCTTCTCGAGCATGCCGACCACAAATACAAATTAAAGAAATGGACAAGTAATTTCCCATCGGCAGATCATGGAGGCGGCAGCAGATTGACACGGGTGATGTAGGGCCTGGTGGAGGACGACACGTCTGGGAACACGCATGTCGTGTTGGAGGAGAACCAGGGCCAAAGGCGACGGCCGGCACACGGTTTGTAGAGGTGGTGACGGAGCTCGCTGGAGGCCCATGTGCATGCACCGCTGGCAACAAATAAGACAGATCCAGCGAGTTGCGTTCATGGGAGAGTGGTGTAGGGGACCTGGAGTTGTGGGTCGCGCGAGAGAGGTTGTGTCGGGTTGGAGATGGGGATGCACCGGAGTTCGAGGATGAAGAAGGGTAGCCATGGCATGGCCTGGCCGGATGGTTCGGGCGAGGAGGAGCAGGAGATAGGCGGGGATCGAGGCAGGGATGCGGGAGGGGCGGCATGGAGGGGTGGTCGCGCCAAATTTTCAACCTGGTTGTTGGGTTCGTGCTTCGTCTCGATAATTTTTGGGCATGAACAAGGCTGCTCTATATCGCGTTCTACAAATATGCATTACAAGGGAGCGTGTTTTAAACATGCCCTAAAATTTTTGGGCAGATGATAGAGATAGGGCATCTCCTAGAGCGTTGTTTCTTATAAAATAAATATGTCCTAAAATACATCATCTATTAGAGATGTGCTAAGAGCAAGTTTAATAATAAATCCTACTGCTTAGCCACCATCATATCATCTATAGCTAACCTAATAGCTAACATATATAATAGTTATTATAAGTATGTACTATTTTATTAGTCCATGGTTCAACTTTTACTCTCACAAACTGCCTAGGAACACGTGCTTTAGGGTTAGATCTAGCTCTTGCATGCGAGCCTACTTATTTTCTCTCTTCTTCTCTCTCCTCCACCTCATCTAAATTCTTATAGCATGTTTATATAAGCTTATTGTACTTGCGCGCTGATGGGTTGATGCCTCATGGGCCGACCCGTGGGCTGACCGTTATAGTGAAATCCGTGAACATCATTATTGGGTGGGCAGGCCGTATTGCAGAATGGGATGTACATATTAGCGAGCCACGTGTCGATATGAATTAGGGCTAGACGAGGGTGTCCATCCCCCTTGACTCGAGGATAAGGATGGCAATGGAGTGGGTTTGGACGGATATAGCAAAACCAAATCCAAATCCATCAACCTCACTCTAGCCCGACTACGAAGATATCCATGGGCATGGATGTCGCCCCAGATCCAAATCCGCCGGATATCCATGTATCCATGGATATCCATTGATTTACACGATATATACATAATCATAACAACATTCAGTATAACTGCGACATTATAGCAAATTTCGACATCATTTCAGCATAACATGCATCCATTATTTCTCACTTGTGCCATGACATCTACTCAGCAGTAGCAACGACAAGCCCTTCAATTAGAAAATTGAGGTATGGGTGAGGGGGAAAGGGGGAGGTCGCCCAGTACAGGAAGGTAGGGAATTGGGGGAATTCTTACCGTTGGGGAGGTCGCCGAGGATAGGACACCCACCGACGATTCTTGTAGACGAGCAGGAATGCAGGAGGGTCAGTCGCCGGTGATTCCTAGCGAAGGAGGAATAGGGGTGGCAGGGAGAGTGGCGGCATCGCCGGTCCGCTAGGTTGTGGCCTGTCCTGCGAGGATCCTAGGAGGGGAGACATCACTGGCGCTCTGCCGCTTCCCCTAACGGCTGCCTCGTCAGTGCGTAGGGAGTGATTAGGGTTTTAGGGATTGAGATAATAAGAGTAATTATATAGGGTTAGTACTCAGGTGGGCCTTTGGGCCTAGGAATTGGAAGTTGTATCGTTAGGCCTTTTAGTGAGTAATATGGCACATATAAAAATGTCACGCTGACATGTGGGTTCCATGTTTCTGCCGGATATCCGTTGGATATCTATGGAGCGAAACCACTATCCATGTCCGCCCCATAAATTAGCGGATATTTGTCAAATAAAATCCGTGGGTGTAATTAGTCCTCCATATCCTTACCCACCGGGTCGGATACCCATGGATATCCGGATCCATGGATAAATTGCCATCCTTACTCGAGGAACCCTTAAAACGTTGCTTAAATGGGCCGCAACAACTCGCCAAAAATAATGTATGTGTTTTTTTGTTAGGTAAAAATACATATATTAATATTTTTATGAAATATATTTTAAAATGTTTATATTGTTGAAATAATGTTAAGAATTTGAAAATGTTTAAAACAGAAAATTGTTCAAATTTGAAGATTTTAAAAATGCTTAGATTTGATAATTGTTCAAATTTGATTTTTTTAAATAAAAGTTCAAATTTGAAAACGGTTCGAATTTTGAAACAACAAAAAAACCCAATCACCCAGCAAAGCCTCCTAGAAACTGCCCAGAAAATTGTCCAGTAAAACTGCCTAGAAAACTGTCCAGTAAACCGTCCCGTAAAACTGTAAGAAAAACAACCGCCACGCTAAATGGCAACGACCAGTCCTCGTTTGCCCGTGAGCGGGACGAAATGCGTCCCGCATTAAGTGGTGGGGTGGTGGTGTGTGTGTAGGGTAGGGGGTGTGCTCCCATACAAAACTCATGGCGTATGTTAGGGCATCAATGCCCACGATTCTAGCAATCGTGGGCCTAGGCCCAGCAACCGTGTCTTCCCCACATATTCTTCCTCACCCCTATCTTCACCGCACCTTCTCAACCCTTGCCTCCACCAGCGGCGAGCTCTCCTCACTCGACTCCCTAAGACCGTCGTCGACGAGCTCTCGTCACCCGACCCTGTCCTCCCTAAGTTTTATTCCTCGCCTCCACCAGCGATATCACGGTGTGTCGTGTCGTCCTTATCTCTGGTGAGGTCTATTCCTCGCCTACACCGGCGACGCCACGGCTAGCTGTGTCGTCCCTGTCTCTAGCGAGGTCTTTGTTGGCGAGGTCCTGGCCGGCCGACCATCCCGCTAAGCTCCTTTTCACCTTCTGGGCAAGTTTTCATATGGTCACCATTCCATTAAGAGGCAACTGGTGATAAATTAGGGCTTTCCTTTGCTTTTCAAGGAGTAGCCTGTAATTTTCTCTCGTGTTGGAAAAACTGTAACTTTTCCTACTGTCAAAGAACACTTTTTTTTGGTTAGGAGAACACTAATTTTTCATAGAAGAAACAACTCCACTTATTAGAGAGAAAAAAACCGCAATGAGCGATGGTTCTTTTTTAGGAAAATTTGCTACAACACCGTTATTTTATCATTTGCCGAAATACACCGCCCAACTATTCCTTTACCACATATCATTATAATTTTTTGGCATATTTGTTAGAACACCCGCATGGCCAAAACCGAAAAGTTCAACACAATTTTTCAGAAACCGGCCATAGCATGGTCATCCCAAGCAAAAGTGTAAAAAGTGGAATGCACTCTTTCTTTTTTAATTCATATGGTGTGTTATTCAAATATGCTACAAAATTGTAATGGTACGTGGTAAATACACAATCAAATAGTTTGTTTTGGCAAACGTCAAAAAATAACGGTGTCTTTTCTTTCTTTTGCAAATAATGAGATCTTCGTTACAATCAGCTTAAAATGAGTGTTTTTATAAACAGTTCAGTGCTAGGTGCAACCAAGAATTACCTTTTCTTTTAATCAATCTTCAAATCCATCTGGATGCAACGTGCAACACCATCCTTCAGAACTTAGAAATACTACAAGCAAGTAATAGTAGCCAAATTACAATTTGTTGGGTAAAGTAAAACTGGTTGCTCATCGGATCCTATATTGTACATAGTATAACATATTAAGATCAACTCTAACAATAACTGAAAATGAATAAACTGATTGAGGCCGAAAAAACTGAACACTGCAAAGTGAAACTGTATTCACGAGGCTCACCACTTTTTCTCCCCCCCCCCCCCCCTTTCTTCTTCCTCCATGTCTCCTGCGCGCGTGAGCTCTCCCCAGGCCAGCCGCCTGCCGCGCCGCCCGCTGTCTGCGCTCTGCTCCGCCGAACTGCCTGCGAGCTCCAGTGTCAGTACCTGAAGACATACTCACTGCAAACATTCAGTTATCCAACGGCTCAGAGTGAAGCGGACGAGGAGAAGCAAATCGACGGCTATTATGATATTTGGATACATTTATTATTTTTCGTTCAAGTGGTTGTATTACATATTGTAACAGAACATGTTGAATAGCGGACTCTGGCTTGAATGAGACGTAAGAAGTAACTACCTAAATTTAGTGTCCCTAGCTATAGTTTCGTACTCGCCAACCTCCTCGTCGACGATCACCAGATCCCGATCAACTATCCCTAGAATTCACCCCTAAATCCCTCGAACCACTGAACCAATTCCTACGGGGCACTACAGTGGTATCAGTGCGCTACGATTCTCGGCCGACAAAAATTTTCTGGCATAGGGCAAATCAGGACGGACTCGTTCCTTGGATTCGCGGAGGCGGCTCAAATCGGGTAGAGCGGGTGGTTGGGCTATCTCGTAAAATCCCACCCTCCTCACCCTGTTCGCGATGGCGAGGCGACAGTCGACAGCGGCGTAGGCGGCGGCGACATCCAATTTGACGGGTCGACGGTGGCGGCACTGCTCGGGCACAAATCGAGGGGTCCGTTATGGTTGCTGGGGAACATCTCCTTCGGCGGTAAAATTCCGGTAACGACCTTGATTCGTGTGCCAATCGGAGGCGGGATCGCGAGACGGTGGTTGACAACGACAACTATGGGGCCACCGGCAAACACCAGGGCTCACGCGGCGGCGGCAGGAACTTTCGATGCACAAGTTGCGATCGAACCATTGGAGGCAGAGATGATGGAGATTTGCGGCGAACTAGCCGATCTGAAGCTGGCCTCCTCTGGAATTGCGGACATCAAAGCCAACATGGTGACTGCGAGTGATTTGGACAAGTTGATGCAGAAATATTTGTCAACCCCAACCGCATCAACAATTACTGAGCAACATGATTCGTCAGGTATACCTCAGGTCCATACTCTCGCTAGATAACCACCAATTGGTCAGACATCAGTTCAGGCTTCTTACTTTCCATCGGCTCATTCAGTGGTAGCACAAATGGTGGGTTCAGTAGGAGGGATTCAGTAGACTGGTCCTGTTGTTTTGGGCAATAGGATGATAACCACTGATAGTGTTATTTGTGCAACTACTCATCAGCCAACACAGACATCCATTCCTAATTTAATTCAACTAAATGGCCTTAATATCCCACAACACTTCCAGATCCCTCCCATATCCCACCCAACACAAAACCCCAAACCTCCATACTCCTTGCCTTTGATTCTAGGCATATGGTCTGAAACCACTACCAACCCATATCAGGTTACCATTCCACCTAATTTTAATCCAGTCACTGGACAATTCCTTCCTACATAGACGCCTGAAATGTATGGAAATTCAGGAGTAAGGCTGACACAACCTAAAGGAGACAGGAATGACAAAATGCAACAAGTAGGAGCTGTTTCTTACTATGCTGATGCTGTTCTCAAAGGTCCTCGTTTAGAGATCCCTCTGTTTGCTGGGGAAGACCCAATTGGCTGGTTACAGCAATGTGAAAAGTTCTTTGACATGTCTGGGACACCATATGAGCAGTGGGTCAACATTGCTTCTGGACATTTTTATGGCAGAGCTAATGTTTGGCTTAAAAATATATGTATTCCCTGGCAGATGGTGAACTGGAAGCAGTTTTGTCAGATGATTTCAGATAGGTTTACCCAGGCTAATGCTCATGAAGGAGTGGAAAAGCTCAAAAACATTCAGCAAACTACAACTGTCCAAGCTTACATAGATAATTTTGAGGAATGTGTGCAATTGGTTAGAAGAGATCATCCATATCTGCAACAAGCTTTCATTATGAGTTGCTTTATTGGTGGTCTACGGGCAGATATTAAACATGATGTAAGTGGGCAGAGACCTAGTGGCATTCTGGAAGCGTATTGGTATGCCAAAGTTTATGAAAATGCAGCAACAGCCAAGAAAGCTTATTACCAAAACTCTCTTCCCAGAAACAGGGTACACTACCAGAGTACAAACTTCAAAGTCCATACCAAACAAGCACCAGTAAATCAAGCCGATAAAACACCTGCTATGCCTGCTCATCGGGACAGACCTGCTAGACAATGCTGGTACTGCAAGGAACCCTGGAATCGAGAGCATAGGTGCAGACAGGGAAGAACCCTGCATATTATGCAGGAAATAGAGGATGAACAGGAGGATCCTGAATCAGATAATTCTCCCACCTCTGAACCAGCACTCCACACATCACCAAACACACCTGACAACACTCCTGTCAAAGCAGAATTCATGCATCTATAAGCTCATGCTACAGTAGAAACATCTAGTGTTGCAACCTTTTCTTTGCTGCTCACAATTGGGGGACATCAAGTTGTAGCACTGGTAGACAGTGGAAGCTCCAACACATTTATGGACTATAATTTTGCAATCAAGAGTAACTGTGTTATGCAACCAATCTTGGCCAAGAAAATAGCAGTAGCTAGAGGAGGTCATTTAATATCTGACCATATGGTTCCACAAAGTCTGTACACTATTCAGGGCCACCAATTTGAGTCTGTTTTTCATGTATTGCCTCTACACACTTATGACATCATCTTGGGCATTGACTGGATGTACAATTTTAGCCCAGTTACTCACAGTATATAACAATGGCAAGGAGATTAAGTTGACATACCACACTATTCCTCCTGAGCAGTGTATCTTGGAGCCAGCTGTAATGAAAAAGCTTCTTTCCAAATTAGTATTAGGTTATGTAATTCAAATTTATAACCTAGAGTCTGAGAGTCACTCTGGCACACCTCCCATGCCAACTGAAATTGAGAAACCGCTCTAAGAATTTCAACCAGTGCTTGCTGAACCTACCGGCCTTCCTCCAGCTAGAGATTGTGACCATAGCATTTCATTAGTGGATGGGGCACAACCACCAAACCCCAGGCCCTATAGAGTGCCACATATGCAAAAAAGATGCAATGGAAGAGATTATTCTCAAGATGCTAAAAAATGCAGAAATTAGAGCAAGCCTGAGTCCTTATTCTTCACCAGTTGTGATGGTCAGAAAAAGAGATGGCAGTTGGAGATTGTGTGTGGATTACAGGCTGCTTAATTCCATCACTATCAAGAACAAATTTCCTATGCCTGTCATAGAAGATCTTCTGGATGAGCTGAAAGGAGCCACCATTTTCAGTAAGCTCTACCTCAGATCTGGCTATCATCAGATACGCATGAACACTGCTGACATCCCCAAAACAGCATTCAAGACACATATGGGCCATTATGAGTACAGAGTTATGCCTTTTGGGCTCACAAAGTCACCAGCTACATTCCATAACCTGATGAACAATATATTCAAAGCACATCTGAGAAAGTTTATCTTAGTATTCTTTGATGACATTCTCATTTACAGCAAGAACATGTCTAAGCATCTGACTCACCTGAGAATCACCCTGCAGATCCTCCAACAACATACTCTCTTTGTCAAGATCTCTTTGTCAAGCTGCCTAAGTGCTCTTTTGCCACTACCCAGGTAGAATACCTAGGTCATGTCATTTCTGCCCAAGGAGTTGCTAAAAAACCATAGAACATTGAAGCAATTACGAACTGGCCTACCCCAAAGTCTGTCAGCAAACTCAGAGGATTCCTTGGTCTCACTGGTTATTATAGAATATTTGTCAAGGAATATGGACAACTTTGCAGACCTCTTCATGACCTTTTGAAAAAGAATGCCTTTGTTTGGACATAGGAACACACAAATGCATTTGAAAAGTTAAAGACCACTATGACTACCTGCCCTGTACTGGCCTTACCTGATTTTTCTAAACCATTCATCTTAGAAACAGATGCTTGTGGGACAGGTATTGGAGTTGTGCTGATGCAAACTGGCAGACCACTGGCATGTTTCAGCAAATGCTTGGGAGTGAAAGCTGCAGCACAATTTGTATATGAGAAAGAAGCTTTGGCCATTTTAGAGGCACTCAAGAAATGGAGACATTACTTACTGGGCAACCCACTCATTATTAAAACTGATCAGCAAAGCCTTAGATTCATGACCACACAAAAGCTAACTGATGGCATACAGCACAAACTTCTCCTTAAGCTGTTGGAATTTGACTATACTATTGAATACAAGAAAGGCAAGGAAAATATTGCAGCTGACGCTCTCTCTAGAAGAGACTCCCACTGTCATGACATCACTGTCTGTGTACCTGAGTGGATGGAAGATGTGAAACTGAGCTATGTCCAAGATGATGATAGTGGCAAGTTACTCCAGAAAATGGCTAAAGATGTAGCAGATCCACCACAATGCAGTATCAAGGATGGTATCATCAAACATGGTTCCAAAATCTATGTAGGAGCGTCCACAAATTTGAGACTTACAGTGCTTGATACTTTTCACAGTTCTGCTATTGGTGGTCACTCAGGAGCTAAGGCTACATACCAAAGAATCAAGAAAATTTTCTGCTGGCCACATTTGAAACACATGGTGGAAAAGTTTGTCTCTGAATGCCCAACTTGCCAACTAGTCAAAGTTCCCCATACAGCTCCAGCTGGTATACTCGAACCACTCCCAATTCCAGGTACTCCTTGGTCTTGTATCAGTCTGGATTTTATTGAAGCTTTGCCCAAGTCCAATGGCAAAGAGGTCATCCTGGTGGTGGTGGACAGACTGACAAAATATTGCACACATTATTGCAATCTCTCACGCTTATTCTGTGGAGCAAATAGTGGACATTTTCCTGGACAACATTGTGAGGTTTCATGGAGTTCCTCTGGAGATTGTATTTGATCGTGATAGAACCTTTACGAGCACCCAGTACCAGCACATATTCCGAGCTCTTCGTGTTGCTCTCAAGTTCAGCACAGCCTACCATACCCAAACTGACAACCAGACTAAACGAGTAAACCAATGTTTGGAAGCTTATCTGCGCAACATGGTGTTCCAGGAGCCGAAACAGTGGGTTAAATGGCTACCGACAGCGGAGTGGTGGTACAACACCTCATATCATTCTTCCCTGAAAATGACTCCTTTTGATGCATTGTACCATTACCCTCCTCCAACAGTGGGTGAATTTGACTTGACCAAAGAAACATGCCCTACAGCTACTTTGACAGTCACAGTCAGGGAACACATGATTCAGCAACTAAAGGAAAATCTACTAGCAACCCAAAACAGAATGAAGGTCTATGCTGATCAACATCGCACTGACAAGCAATACAATGTGGGCGATATGGTGTACATCAGGATTCAACCATATAGACAGAACGTCTTCGGCATTCGCGACTCCTCAAGCTCCCTTCCAAGTACTACGGACCATTCAAGATTACAGAGTGAGTTGGTGAAGTTTCCTACCGTCTCTATCTTCCTGACTCGGCGACCATTCACCTAGTTCTCCACATCAGTCAACTCAAACAACACGTCGGCCCAATCGCAATACCACTACCCAATGTGCCCTTGGTGACTGCAGAAGGTAAAATCAAAACAGCACCACTGGCAATCTTGGACGAGCGCATCATACAGCGACAGAAGACGCATGTCAAACAACTGTTGATTCATTGGGAGAGCCTGGGTCCAGAAGACGCCACTTGGGAAGATCTTCGCTTTATACTCAGTTTTCTTCTTTTCAGCCTTGAGGACAAGGACTGTCTCCAGGAGGCGGCATTGTCAGTACCCTGAAGACATACTCACTACAAACATTCAGTTATCCAACGGCTGACGAGGAGAAGCAAATCGACGGCTAATATGATTTTTGGACACATTTATTATTTTTCGTTGAAGTGGTTGTATTACAGATTGTAACAGAACATGTTAGCGGACTCTGGCTTGAATGAGACGTAAGAAGTAACTATCTAAATTTAGTGTCCCTAGCTATAGTTTCGTTCTCGCCAACCTCCTCGTCGGCGATCACCAGATCCCGATCAACTATCCCTGGAATTCACCCCTAAATCCCTCGAACCACCGAACCAATTCCTACGGGGCACTACATCCAGCCCCTGCCCGCGAGCTCCAGCACCTGCGGCGCAACTTCCAGTCCCTAGCTGCGCGAGCGAGCGCCCCTAGCTGCAGCGACCTGCAGCGCCCGCCCACTCGTCGGAACTGGTTCGTGTTGATCCGATTCGCGAGAAAGTGGTACAGACATGGTCAGAATCGAAGCATGGTGACAAGATTGTGGACCGGCGGTGCACGATTTCATCTAAGAAGTGTGAATTTCATGGCTGGAGGGATCGTGCATCTATTTCCCCACAGTTTGTGATAAGAGACACAACACGTTGGAAATGTCTCTAGTAGGAGAAGGAAAGCTTAATCCCGCTGAATTGCGACAACCAGACCGGCTGTTGTCTGCCTGCAAAGACGGATGACTACCGTCGCTGGACGCTGGACGCTGGACGTCGAAGAGGATTCGCCACCTGGTTGATCCTGCCAGTAGTCATATGCTTGTCTCAAATATTAAGCCATGCATGTGCAAAGTATGATCAATTTAAACCGTGAAAGTGCGAATGACTCATTACCCAAAGACTTTGATTTTTCATAAGGTGTCAGCGGAGCCCTATAAGCAACATCCATGGTCGGCATCGTTTATGGTTGAGACTAGACGGTGGGCTGCCGGCGGATACGTGCGGCAGAGTAGTACCGTTTCGGCCTGTAACCGCCTCTAGGAGACTTTCATCTACCGGTCATGGGATCGGATTCTCCGGCCACTGTAAAACATTTACATGCCGCCGAGATCTTTTTATAGATTTCGCCAACTGCGGTATTGTCGCCGGATTTTTACAGGTACCGGAACTTTACAGGACTTGTTAGAGTTGCTCTAACATAGTAACATGTTGGAAACTGAAAGAGTTTTCCCTCCAGAAATGGACAGGGCAATAAACCGCGTCGGCGAACTCTCCACGTGTGGTGTGCAGCACTGCGCAGCGTCAGGTCTCGGCCGGGTTCTTTTTTACTTATACTTTCTCACGGTAGCATGGTTAATTTGGTTACTTATACTTTCTCACGGTAGCAAGAAGAAGACACGACAATGCCAATTGGCGAGAAGCTAAGACAAGTTAACCACTAAATAAGTGGATGAGATCATGCAGCAATCAGAGCCACAAATAGTAGTAATACCCATGTTCAGACACACGAGTTTATCAGCTTGCATCAAAATGCCCCAGCTAGCTAGGTCCTCAAACAGAGAAATGTTTGTGGTGTGTATCTGTGTCTTTTCCTTTTTGTCAGAAAGCAGTTAGCCAAGCAGCGACCTGCCCAATGGCGGCGACGGTTGCAAGTATCTCTTGTGACTAAGTCTTCTTGTGCGTAGCGTAATGGCCAATGGAAGAAGAAGAAGATGATGTGTCTTTGGTCGGACCGGAGGCAGCTACGACCGAGTCTTTCGTCGGCCTGGTGTGGAACCTTGGCTCCCTGGGAACTGTTTGGGGCTTCACTGACCTGCAGTTCCATTCCATCCAAGAAAAAATGATCTTTAGCTGACATTATCTTGAAATGATGAACCAACCACAGTTCATGTCTCATCATGGAAACTGAAGTATGATCACAGTAAGGTAACCATGATTTTGTTACCTTTTGGGTACAAATGGCTTCGAGAAGTCTGGCATTGGATGCGCTCTCGGCACCTGCTCCTTCCTCAGCTGTTTGATCTCAATCTCCTCATCAATCTGCACACAGAAAAAAATAAATGCCACGTCTCAGCCGTTTCTTGCATCTGCATTCATACACCATAGGATGTGGTTGGTAAAATTTGAATTACAGTACCTTCTGCTGCCTCTCCTTCTCCTGCTCCAGCTTCTCCAGGAACACGTTGCGCTCCATGATCTGCGGGATTGAAGAACACCCATTGCATTTGCATAGACTCTTTCAGCAACCAGTCGACGGCGTGAGCCAAAATTGCGATGCATATAGATACGTAAGTGCTACTACTTACCTGATGATCAAACCTGGCACGACCCACTGCGCGAACGGTGCTATGAAGCACAACATCGAACGGTTCTGTGGGCTCTTTTGTCGGGGGCCTCGCTAGATTCTACAACCAAAGAAAAATGAAATTGAAGTAAAGTTGCACTTGAACGAAGTTACATGACAAGAAAACATGGTGTTGTACTGAAATTTTCTGAAGGACTGAATTTTGTTCAGTTAACCTTAATGTGTGATATCATGCTCATTGCTCTATCAAAATATGAATGAACAGAGGAGAACATAGTGTGATTGTGTTCCGCGTACCTCCGGTTCATCGGTGGTCCATGGGAGCCCCTGCGCGTGCGGGTTGCGCAGCTTCTCCTCCTCCAGCAGCATCCTCCTCATCCTCTCGACAAAGTCGCCTTCCTTCGTCTTTCCTCTTTGCTGAACAGAACAACAGAGACATACAGTTTTGTTCAGTCACCAGTCATGTGAGCTTCTGAACCCACTGTCCAAAACATAGAAAAGATAGGTGAACTTGATGAACAAATTTTCTGTTGTTAATGTCGATACCTCGGTCCTCAGATTGAACGGATGCTGCCTCGTAACCTTCCTACTCCAGCTCCTCTCCGACGACCCAATGCTCTGTATCCGCGCCAACAACATGAACACAGAATTCACCAAAAAATTCAACTCTGACGACAATTCTGAATTTCTCCAAATTTGACGATTCTGAATACGCAGCTTACGTTGCATCTCCTGAGCTGCCGCTCGTCTCGCTTGCGGCGTGGGAGGCCGTCGACGCAGTAGGAGATCTCGGACGACGAGGATGCCACTGAGGGGTACGACGCCATGTCCATCTCTTCAGCCTTCCTCGGCGACGACGAGGCCGAGGCCGCCCTCTTCATCATCCTCCTCGACCCCGCGCCGCCTCTGCTCTGCGCCTCGGGGTTGCCGCCGCGGGACAGGGACAGGAGCCGCTCGAACGTGTCCACCAGGTACCTTACGCGGCCCTCGCCGGGCTCCGGGAGGCCGGCCATGGCCTCCTCCAGCGTCACGCCCCACGCCGCCCTCTTCCGCGGGTCCTCCGCCGCCGCGACGTCGCAGGGCGACGAGAACCTCGCCCTGACCTTCTTCTCGCTGGGCTCCTCGGAGAAGTCATACAGCGGCGCGCGCGGCGCCTCGTACGCCGCCGAGGCCTTCCTGCGCGAGGCGGTGGAATCGGGCCTCTTCCTGCTCGCCGTCCTCGGCGTCCTCGGCGCCGCCATCTTCCTGGAGGCAGGCGTCCCAGAGCACCTCCTGTTCCTGAGGACCGCGGCCTTGCCGCCGACGGGGAAGGCGGGCTTCGTCGTCGCCGCGGCCGCCGCCTCGCCCGAGAACTTCCTGAACCGGCGGAGGCACTGCTCGAACGACGTCGTCGTCCCGTCCGAGGGCTCGACGTTCTCCGATCCCGGCGTGTCCGCCGGCATAACCCGCCTCCTCGCCGCCGACAGCGACGCCACCGCCGCGAACGGCCGCCGCGCCCTGGGCCTCTTCGCCGCCACCGCCGGCGAGGCCATCGCTCGTACGTACGTCTCCGATCCCGAAAACAACTACAACAATCAACGATCAATGCGGACGGCGGTTGAAGGCGAGTAATGGGGAGAATTCGATTCGAAATCGCGGGGGACGGAACGAAACCAAACGAAACGAAGCAGGATTTATAGAAGAGGAAGGATGAGGTCTGAGGAAGAACAAAGTGTGGGCGTGCGTAACGTTGGTGGCGTGCCGCCTGCGCGGCGCCAGCTTAGGGGGCAACGGCTAGTGGCGGTTTTCGATCACCTGCGGGGCTGGCTGGGCCGTTGGATAGGGCCAGGAGATGGCAGCCCAGCCGTCGATGCGCCCGGCCGGATGTTACAGCAGCAATTATTAATTTTTCCGAGGGTAATTAATTTCTGTCGATACGTTCGATATTTTTGTACGATCTGTTCACGAGTTTTTTCAGTTTGAAAATGGGAACGGTAAAATTTGTTGGAGCGAGTGTGAATGTATGAATCCTGGTAGTTATCGTCTGATGTGTATTTTATGGGGTTGTAATCGTCGCTGATCTGTTCATGATGATTTTGGTTCCTTGCGATCGGCTGGCTAATACACCCAGATTTTTACGAGGGGATGCATCATCATGCACGGTGAATTTGTTTTGAGCGCTCGCTTGGTACTTATCGCCGAATGTGGTTTTAACGGCTCTGTCAATTCTCGTACTAACCTATTCATGGTTTTGTTCCATTGCGATTGCCGATTGGCACTGGCCAAAAGTTCGAGATGAATTTTTCCTTGGCAGAAAATGTGGAAGGAGACGGTGTGTTAATTTTAGCTTTTGCTAAGAGCAGTGGCAAAGCTAGAAAAATGACGATCCGGGTGCACGGTGGTGCCCCAGCTACAAAATTACTTGTATTCGGAGTTACACACATGGTGAAAAATAGCTAATCTACAAGAGAATTCAGTTTTACCCTGTGTCCTGTGCACCCCCAAGGATGCATGTGTATCCGCCCCTGGCTAAGAGCATCCCATCGCGGCACAGGGCATATGCCCAAGGACAAAGATTTAAATTTCTTGTTTTCAAGGAGGTGTTTTGAGCTTATTTTACTACCACTAACCTTAGGCAACTCGGAGAAGCGTGACTAAGAAAAAGTTAGCCATAAGTGTGGCAATGATCGGTAAAAAGATAAGTCTATAACACAATTATGAACAATGAAATATTGCCCTTAAGCTTTCCCTCACGTTAGGGTTTTAGGTTCTCCCGTTGGCGGCGACGCCGACGTGGAGCTTTCTTCTCTGATCCCGTCGAACGGCAACCGCTGGGGTGTCTCGGGCTGATCAAGAGGGGATCCTCGCATCCCTGCCCAGCCTTGGACCGCTTGGGGTTTGTCTCTCGTCTGGTTTTCGCTCCGGTTCGCAATTCCAATCTAGGGTTTGCTGTCATGGCGACACAAGGTGGATCCTCGTTTGGATCAAAAGTGGAGGATGTCTCTAGTCTGATGGCTAGGCTCGGGCTTAGTGAAGAAGATCTGGACGATGTGGTGTATGAAGAAGAGGAGAAGCAGTCAGAGGAGATCACAAGGTGGCTTGCGATCGTCAAGCTACATACGGAAACTGAGTTTAGCCACTTCTGGTTCTTCAAGAATATGAGGTCTGCTTGGGAATTAGCTAAAGATGTGAAGATTCGTGTTGTGGAGGACAACCTGTTCCTTATGCAATTTGCATGTCTTGGAGACTGGGAGAAAGTTATGGAAGGAGGACCATGGGTCTTCCGGGGGAAAAGTGTGCTAATGGCCCCTTACGATGGATTCACAAAACCTTCTGCTGTTGAACTCAACACAGTTACGATGTGGATTCAAATTCATGACCTCCCTGATGGGTTCAAGGGCATGGTCAAGGCTCTAGCAAGTAAAGTAGGGGAGGTGGTTTTTGAAGAGGCTTTATCCGATGACTTTGTTGGGAATTACTATCGAGTGAGAGTAAGGATTGATGTTAGGAAGCCGCTTAAGCAGGTTGTTTCCATCATTCGCAACTCGAGAAGGGAGCTATTTTTGGTTAAGTATGAACGCTTGCCAGATTGGTGCGCAGTGTGTGGAATGTTGGGGCACCTTGATAAGGAGCACGGGGACGGTGTCCATGATCCGTCAGAGCTAGTTTTCAAAGATCTACGTGCTGAGGATAGTTGGCGCCCTGGGCCTAGGCCAGCTGGGCGTGGAAGAGGGCGTGGTTTTGGTCGTGGAAATCCTAGAGGTCGAGGTAATGCTGCACCAAGAAATAGTGGATCCTTTCGTGAACAATCAGTGGAGTTTGAGGATGAGCTTGCTAAGGAGAATGCAGAGGATCTATCTAAATCCTTGACGGTGTCTAGGACAGAGCAGAATGACATCTACATGGATGAGTCAGATAATAACAGGAATAGAGCGCAAGGCTCTAGCTGTCAGCAGTCAGTGTATTCAGGGCAGAAGTCACCTGTGGTTACTGAGATGGTTACGCAATATGAAAGTTCTAATTCCAATGCTATTATTCCGGCTAGCCCTTCTAAGAGGGATCCAAAGAGGACCAAACCGAGTGAGCAGAATTTGGCGGGCTATGAGGAGCGCCGCCCAGTCCAATGAGTCTACTAAGTCTGAACTTCCGGGGGGGAACCCTCGGACAGTTCGTGATGTAGCGACATTGGCATAGTAACATTCCCCGAGCATGTTGTTTTTGTGTGAGACTAGGCAAAATAAAGATAAAATGAGAAGCTTCAGACAACGTTTTGGGTTACGTGGATTTGCAGGAGCGGATAGTAATGGTTTATCAGGCGGAATGGCACTTTTCTGGCATGAGTCGTTGAATGTTGTGGTGAAGGAGGTGACAACAAGATACATTGCTGTAGACATTTGTGACCCAGCTAACATCTCTATATGGCGTTTAACTTGTGTCTATGGGGAACCAAGGGCAGAAAGCCGTCATCTTATGTGGGAAGCGCTTGGAGATTTGCATAGGCGTTGTGATCTGCCTTGGATGGTCGCTGGTGATTTCAACGAATGTATGTGGAATTTTGAGTACCTTTCAAATACTCCAAGAGGTGAGGCACAGATGATGGCATTTAGAGATTGTCTTGCTCTATGGACTTGTGGACCTAGGCTTCTCAGGGGTTCCTTATACATATGATAATAAATGATCGGGAGTTGCAAATGTGAGAGTAAGGTTGGATCGAGCAGTTGCTACAAATGTTTGGCGGAACTTGTTTCCGTTTAGCTCTGTTCAACACCTGGTCTCTCCCTGCTCGGATCACTTGGCCCTTATGATAAAATGGGAAGCAGAAGTTGAACACAATTTAAGGAACAAATGCAAGCAATATGAGATCGTGTGGGAGCGGGGTATTACTTTGCCTGAACTCATCCACAATGCATGGTCGGATGTAGGGGATATTAAAATTTTGGGTGATATCAATGCAGCTTTACGAGGAACCATGAAAAAGCTTCACTATTGGAGCCGATCCAGATTTGGTAGTGTCAAACTTGAACTACAAAAATCAAGGGAACAATTGGAGCAGCTCATGCATATGAACTCGGACAAGCAGGAGATAAGGAGGGTTACAGATCACATGAGTGAGTTGCTATACCATGAGGAGATGATGTTGCTACAACGGTCTCACGTGGATAAAGGAGGATGACAAAAATACAAAATATTTTCATAGTAGATCAGTCTGGAGAGCTAGAAAGAATAAAATCTGCAATGTGGTTGATGATGCTGGTGTATCGCATGAGGATGATGTAACAATGCAAAATATGGCGACTGAGTACTTCAAGTCCATATTCACCACTGATGATACCCTTGATCCCTCGCTGGTAGTGGATATCACTGAACATCATATGGGTGATGAGGTCTACGGGTCACTATGTGATGAGTTTACTGATAAGGAAATCTCTGACGCCTTGTTCCAGATTAGACCCTTAAAATCGCCAGGGCCAGATGGTTTTCCTGCGAGATTTTTTCAGCGCAATTGGGGTGTTCTGAAGGGAAGTATTATAGATGCGGTAAAAGAGTTTTTTTAACTCCGATGTTATGACATAAGGAGTTAATACTACTTCAATCGTTCTTATTCCAAAGGTTGATAATCCTAATAAGCTTACTGAGTACCGTCCTATCAGCTTATGTAATGTGATTTATAAAGTGGTGTCAAAGTGTCTCGTGAATAGAACGAGGCCTCTCCTGGATGATATTATCTCGCCTTCATAGAGTGCCTTTGTGCCTGGACGGCTAATTACTGATAATGCCTTGTTGGCCTTTGAGTGCATCCACCATATAAAGCAGGAAAAGGATCCAACTAAGAGTTTTTGTGCTTACAAATTGGATCTATCAAAGGCATATGATAGGGTAGACTGGGGTTTCTTGAGGCAGGTGATACAAAAGTTGGGTTTCCCTCACCGTTTTGTCGAGTGGATTATGACATGTGTGACCTCGGTGAGATATGCTGTCAAATTTAATGGGACCCTCTTGGATTCATTTGCACCATCACGAGGGCTACGGCAAGGTGACCCTCTATCCCCTTTTTTATTCCTCTTGGTGGCTGATGGTTTGTCTGCTTTGTTGAATAGAGGCATTGACAGAAATATGTTATCACCTATTAAAGTTTGTCGGCGAGCATCGGGAGTGTCCCACTCTTTTATTTGTCGATGATACTTTGCTATTTTTTAAAGCATCACTAGATCAAGTGATATATGTGAAGCATGTCCTGGATACCTATGCAAGAGCTACCGGGCAGCTTATAAATCCCTCTAAATGCTTCTTGTTATTTGGCGAGTCATGTCCCCTTACTGTTAAGGAGGAGGTGAGGAATGCTCTCGAAGTTACTATGGTTGCCTTTGATGAGAAGTACCTGGGGCTGCCGACCCCTGATGAAAGGATATCTAGAGGGAAGCTACAAAATATTCAAGCCCAACTAACCAAGCGACTAATCCAATGGGGCGATGGTTGTCTGGCTCAGGCTGATAGAGAAGTGTTCATTAAATCAATTGCTCAATCATTGCCAGCATACATTATGGCAGTGTTTAAGCTTCCTTATTCTGTTTGCGATGAACTAACAAAGCTTGTTATGAATTTCTATTGAGGGGGTCTAAAGATGGCCAGCGGAAGACACATTGGAGATCATGGGAGAAATTACAGTGGCCTAAGGGCCAAGGAGGATTGGGATTTACAGACTTCTGTGCCTTCAATCAGGCTTTACTTGCTCGTCGGGCATGGAGATTGATAATGAAACCAGATAGTCTATGTGCAAGGGTTTTAAAAGCCAAGTACTACCCAAATGGTCGGATCGAAGACACAGTTTACAGTGGAAACACATCTTCGACCTGGCAAGCTATATCTCATGGGCTTGATCTTCTTAAAAAAGGACTTGTCTGGCGGATAGGCAATGGCCAGAGTGTGCGGAGACCCTTGGATACAACGGCCTGACTCATTCAGACATGTATCTCGCCAAGAGAGGTGTAGACTTATTTTTGTGTCGAAACTGCTTGATATTAATGGGCATTTGAATACCGAGCTGGTATATCAATATTTTAGCAAGGCGGATGCTAATGAGATTCTCAAGATCAAACCTTCTTGTCGTCTTGTAGATGATCAGCTTGCTTGGGATCCTGATAATAGAGGCTTGTTCACAGTTCGTAGCGCGTATTGGCTTGCGATGGATGGGTCATGGAGCTCAGCCACTGAGTCATCAAGCTCTGCGCCGAATGGGAACCGAAAGATTTGGGATCGTATTTGGAAGTCTAAGGTTCCTCCAAAGGTTCAGACTTTTTCTTGGTGCCTATCCACTGATTCACTTCTAACCTGGCAAAATAAATTCAAGCAGAACTTGGAGGTTACTAAACAATGTCCGATTTGGAGAACTGAAGCAGAAGACAACTTCCACCCTTTCTTCCATTGCACATTGGCAACTAATCTATGGCATGCTATGTCTGAGGTATGGAGAATTCCTCCCCTTGAATCAATCGTTAACACTGGGACGGAGTGGCTTCTTGGGTTGATCGATAACTTGACAGAGGAGAGTATCTCCAAATTATTGATGATATTGTGGCGTTCCTGGCATATTCATAATGAGATTGTGCATGACAAGAAACCACCTTCTACAGATGTATCTAAAAGGTTTCTTCTTAGTTATTGGGAGTCGCTTGCGATGATAGCTAACCATGCCACTGAGGATATACTTGATGGTAAATTCATTCTAGATGTTGATGAGAAGGAATTCCATTGCCGCAAAGAAACTACAGTACCTCGACAGTGGATGGCCCCCCTTGAGGGCTGGCATAAATTGAACACAGATGGGTCCTTTAGCCCTAGTGGAGATGCTGGTGCTGGTTCGGTTTTACGAGATCATAATGGTGATATTGTTCTATCCTCCTGCCGTCAATTATTCCACTGCAGAGATGCCTTGGAGGGTATCTCTCTGGCACTTCATTGGTCTAACCTTCCCATTATGATCGAAGTTGATTGTTTGGAGCTGGTTAACTTTCTTAAGTGTGATGCTTTGGATAGATCTATCCACATGTCTATTATTGAGGAGATAAAAACGTTGGTTAAGGTTAGACAAACTTGTATTACTCATGTTAGTAGAGGTCAAAACAATAGTAGCCACTTTATGGCTAATTATGCTAGAACTAGTAAGAGGACGGCCATGTGGCTACACTTCAGACCTGAAGGTTTACTTGACATCTGTCAAGAACATGTAATTTACGTTGTTTGAGTAATACAAGTTTCCTTCGCAAAAAAAGGTCTATAACACATGTGCTCCGCAAAAAAAAGTCTATAACACATGTACAAAATGAAACTATGGTAAAAAACAAATATATATCTAACAATTATAGATGTGGAAAACTATGTTCCCAAACCAAATACGCGCGGGGGGGGGGGGGAGGGGGCGACAAACACGAAACAAGAGTGATCAGTTCGCGCAAATAGCAAATTATACACTTAATAACATTAGGACAGACAAATCGGCAACACGGTGTCTTGTTCTTGGGTGTATATGCTCCCTTTATTTGAATTATACTTTAAAAGCATTTGAAATGTCAAAATTCCTTAAACAAATACCCGCACAGACATCTCCATATCCTATGTACATGCAAAGTAGTTTCACGAAATTCATTTTTTTGTGTGATTTGTGTAAAAAAAGAAAATATCTTGTTGAGCCTTTAATTTCGTGCACCTTTTTTTATAAAAGCAATGTATCGAAAAGAGAAAATTGCATAGATTAGCCACACTTGGGGCAAAAGTTGCTCAAAACAACGACTGTAATTTTTGGTTGCACAAACCGATGACTCTTAGGATAAATTGTTGCAGAGAGCTCTAATGATCGGACTACGAACCTTGTTCATATGCCACAACACACCAAGCAACTATTCTTATTCCATATTTTCCCACATCTATATATGTAAAATGTAACAACTATAGGAAAATGATTTTTTTTTTTGCATAATATGGCTTGATTATTAAACAAAAAATGGAAAAACATCTCATCATATATGACAACAACTGAAATGGGCATTTCCCTTCTAAGTATGTTTTGGGTCTTCGTTAAGAACACAAGCGAGTATTACTGTGTGCTAAGTGTTCCTAGGTACATGTTCTGAATAGCACAAGATGGTGATTGATCCTTTAAAAGTGAAAAGATCGAGAAGATTTTCCTTAGCTTTGCTAGTTGTTTGACACATAGGAAACTGTATTATCAATAGGGGTTTCTCTTTGGAAGGTTCGTGGGAAATCAGATCATGTACACAAAATCATTTGTACCCACCTAGCCTTCCTATCTTGCAATGGAGGAGACATCTAGAAATGTAGTTGTCGTCCGTCAAGTTACACCGAAGACTCCGAGGTTTCAAGTCCATAGACTCTATCCTTGGTTGTTGGAGTTAGTCCTTGTAACATGATGGTCTCAGGCCGAGGACTTCACTCTAGATAGAGACTCCCGGGTGTCAAGCCTGGAGACTCTAGCTCGTTCAGTCGGGCTAGATGCTCCAAAGGTACTAGACCTAGTTTGAACGCTACGACCTCCTGGCTGGAGACTCTGGTGTAAGTAGCTGATAACGGCTCTATTTCAGAGGGGGCATATAAATAGCAGCCTTCTTCTACCTTGTAAAGTTGTGACTTACACTCTCTCTCCTCCATTGTAGCTAAGCTTAATTCCACTAGATCTCACTCCCTATCCACTAGAACTTGATGCCCCTTTCGGAATCAATGGAGAGGACCTAGATCTAAACTTCCACCAAATGGATTTGATTTCCCCCATTTTTCATTGAGGAAATTATTACTCTGGGTATTTGGAGCCCTAAACAGAAGAAACTGCCCCTGAAGCACTCTCTTTATGTTGTTAAGCTTTCGGGTCGTGTTGGGAGACTGTAACTTAGTTGTGGAGAGTGCCCCAACAAGTTTTGAAGGGTTTGGTCGCCACCTTAAAGACTGCTACATAGTGGATTGCCTTTGTGTTGTGCATACATGAGAATAATGTGAGCCTTTGTGGTGTTTGTGGCCTTGTGTGGCACCACACCTCTCCAACGAAGATGTACTTCCCTTAATAGGGAAAGAGCATCGGGAATACATCATCGTGTCTCCATTGTGGTTACTTCTATCCTTTACCATTGTGGTGTTGTTTGTATTGCTTGTCATATAGAGAAATTCAGTTAGTTGCATATCTAAAGAACTTATCCTTGTGTAAAGCCTAAGTTAAAAAAGAACTAAGATTTGGTTAGCGCATATTCACCCCCCTCTAGTATACATACGTGTACTTCCAATTGGTATCAGAGCCTCGTGCTCTTATTCGAGATATACCGCCTAATAGAGTATGGTCAACAATTGTCCTCCAAAGGAATTGAAGGTGTTGGGTGATCTCCAACAACCCCCATTCTCTCAAGTACTATATCAAGTAAAGAGCATCATGTGTCCTTAAAGGCAATGGAAAACTCCTTGATTAAGCAAGTAGAAGAGATGATGGTTAAATTCCTTGGTAATAATTCCAAAGTGCCTGAAGCTTCTCTTGCCGATAATAGTTTGGCAAAGTTTGTGTCAGATGTTTGTCCATCCAAGGAATACCACTCCATCATGAGTGATAAGCAGAGGGTACTTCCAACTCTCCTAAAGGGAATAATTGGCCGAGTTCTAGGTTCCCTCCACCACACTAATATGGCGGTGCCCCGACATGTTGGGAATATGCCCTAGAGGCAATCATGTATGATGATATTTTCCAATGTATTCATAAAGATATTAAGTAGTCCTTGTATAAACATCTGAGGTGTATCATTGAATATGTGATTCGGTTGTGGAACTATGCATTCATGTTGTTTGTACTAAAATATCCTTGGTCATTGAGGTTGTGCTGGACACACAACTTAGATCAATATGAAAGTTTGCTTGATGACTCGGTTCCACTTGTCATGGGCATGGAGATGCTATTCCAACTCACACAGACTAGGCTAAAGAGTTTAGCGAGTCGGATTGACCCATATTGAGGTACAACGAACAAGTTGTCATTTGTATATCTCAATCAATGTAATCCTTAGACCCGAGGTTATTGCATAGTCCGAGTTGAGGATCACCGACTTAGGTTCTGTCAAACGCTGATCTGTAACTGGGCAGTTATAAAGGCAGAGTTCGGGTCGACTGATAATCAAGTTGTGTGATGTGAATAACAAGATGGGATTTTGCCCCTCCACTTGGAGAGATATTCTCTGGGCCCTCTCGTGAGATATGATTCGGAAAGCATGGCCATGCACGACTCGGTTAAGTGTTAACCGAGGCGATTGACTAAGAGTTAGTCGGGTGAATCACTTATCTCGGATCGATAAGAGAGTCGGAATATTTAAGGGATGACAAATATTCGTCTATAGTCTGACAAATTATATCGTGAGGCAAAAAGGACTCGGACGTAAGTCGCATTGGAAAGGCAAGTCGTCATGACTCTTTGGTACTTGGGAGTCGGCACGTTTTGCTAGGAGCCGCTACCGACTGATCGATTGAGAGTCGGACTCCAATCGTGTCCAAGTAGCCATGAGCCTGCGGGGTCACACACTTAAGTGCGGGAGCAAGTTCGGATTGGATCTGAACCGGTAATCTGGTTGGGTTGGACCCAAGCCGGATTAGGACTGAGTTAGTGAGTTGGACTCACGGTGACTAGTAATATATGGGATTTAGTGAATGGGCTGCGCAAGCAGAGCCCACGTTCACTACCTATATATAGCGGATCACCGTAACCCAGAAAGGTTAATCGTTGTTCGGTTAGGTCATTCCATGTGTTGGAAACCCTAGCTCCACAGCAGTCCCGCCGATGATATGAATCTAGCAGTTCGTCGCCGGCGCTCCTCCTTGTACGTGTGGATACTAGCAGAGGTGCTGTACGATCAGCACCAGGACGATCGGATCGCAAAGGACTGCACTGCATCAACTGACGCGCTTCATCAGTAATCCGCAACTGCGCGTCTAATGGTAAACCTCGTGGCCTTCTACCTCAGCTAGATCTTGGGATCACCACGTTAGAGGAAAAGTTTTGTTTTATCTCTGTGTGGCCCAACAATGGTATCAGAGCGATAACTTCTGGTTTTAGGCTCGAGATCTCGCATATGTGATATGTGGTTGGCTGTAGATGGGATCTATGTGTTGTTTT
This sequence comes from Avena sativa, assembly GCA_916181665.1. Lineage (NCBI taxonomy): Eukaryota > Viridiplantae > Streptophyta > Magnoliopsida > Poales > Poaceae > Avena > Avena sativa. Next base: position 128,182,305 of record OV702283.1, on the reverse strand, counting down.
GGTGGTCGATCTATGAGAAAGATCGGTTTTGTATGAGGTTGATTGGATCAACTATACTCGAGGAATGGTAGATCTGATTTCCGTGATCATACTGCTGAGGTCGTGGAACGACATACCCCTACCGGTCGGCTTCCGCCATTGGGGTAAACTGTGACACGTAAATCCAGAGGCGGTGATCAAAGAAATCGGAACAATGGTCGGAATCCATGTCCGGATCATAGATGAGATCTACGTTTTCGGAAAAATCGTCGGGCACTGCCCGCACCCGCGAGGGGCGCTACCCCTTCGATCCCCGCCCGCTATCCGGCTAGACCGCCAGCTTCGCCCTATCGTAGCGCCTTAGATGCCGTTGCGAGTTTCACAATGCCGGTAGATATTGTATCTATGCATAACTTATTTTTGCAGGAAGTTGTGAATGGTATGGTTCATGTGCATGTGATGTATGTGTGTAATCCATACGTGATCTGTGAATCGCGGTTTTTGTCAGCCGGCTGGAGCCTAGGTGCTGTCATATTATTGTATAACGACTTGCGTGTTAGATTCTCTTTGTAATTTACTTTACTAAGCTAGTGTAGCTATTTGGAGAACCCGGAAGGCATGCAAGGCGTTGTACATGTCGGTGACATGGAGTAAGACGGCTCGGATTACAGGCTTTGTGGAGATGGAGATCGCCATGAAGAGAGCCATACCATTTCACATTATAATTGCTTTATTTTGTGTTATTGTTATGTCTCTGTTTTACCTCTACTAGATAGTCGGTAAAATTTAATCCCTCAAAGAAGGTCTAGTCGGTTTTCCCGCCAGTGTTTGCACCATCACAAGTCGGACATTTTTGGTAGTGGGCTCATAAAAATGAGGTGCTGCCAATTCTTTCCGACTAGATGGGTTCAAGTCGGACTCTTACTGCGGAAGCACTCGGTAAGCTAGACGGGTCTATCACAACGGTTGTGGGGCTCGGGGAAAAGTCGGATGGGAGCCGGGGCATGTGATGCCACCCGTCCAACAGGAGTCGTATGAGATGCGATTGACAAGGAATTGTCTACCTAGATCACTTGGTGGCTAGCGGTGATGCTAAAGCTCACTAGCCGACTTGCTTATTTAGTATCCTGAATCACTAAGCAACCATCGGAGGGGTGTTGGTTCTAGTGGGAGCATAAAATATTAAAGTATTTAATATGCTTGCTCTTTTATGAATACATGTCTTAAGTGTTTTGCATATTTTTGTTGTAGATCATGGCACCAAGTAGCAGTCACTCTCAGATATCCAGTTTTGCGTTGAGAACCATTCTTGAGAAAGATAAACTGAACGACACTAATTTTACCAACTGGTATCGAAATCTGAGAATTGTTCTCAAACAAGAAAAGAAGGACCTTGTCCTAGACAACCCACTTCCAGATGAGCCGAATGAGAATGCAACTGTCGCTGTCACCAATTCCTACCGTCGGGCTAAGGATGAGTCCATGAATATTAGCTGTCTTATGCTTGCTCACATGGAACCGGACTTGCAAAAGCAGTTCGAGCATGTTGAGGCCTACGATATGATCGAAAGCCTCAAAAGTATGTTCCAGGCTCAGGCAAAGACTAAGAGGTATCAAGTCTCTCAGGCTTTTCTGAGTTGCAAGCTTAAGGATGGTGATCCACTGAGTCCGCATGTGATCAAAATGGTTGGTTACGTGCAGTCTTTGGAGAGGCTTGGCTACCCCATTAGCGAAGAGTTCGCTATGGATATAATTATGAACTCTCTTCCTAGTGCATATGGGTAGTCCATTTCGAACTACCACATGCATGGTATGGATAAGAAGCTCACTGAATTGCATGGGATGCTCAAGCAGGCAGAGGCGGATCTCAAGAAAGGCACCAGCCAAGTGTTGATGGTGCAGAATAAGGCTAAGTTCAAGAAGAGTTCTTGGACTAAGAAGAAGGCTAAGTCAGGAGGAAAGCAGGCTAAGGACCCGGTCCGAAGTGCTTCCTCAGGGACTAAGCCATCTCCTTCAGTCGGATCCACTTGTTTCTATTGCAAGGCGGATGGCCACTAGAAGAGGAACTGCAGCAAGTACTTGGCTGACAAAGCCAAGAGTGGAGGTATGACTTCCGACTCAGGTACACTTGTTTGCAATGTTATAGACATATATCTTGCTGATGCACCTAATAGTTCTTGGGTATATGATACCGGATCAGTTATTCACATCTGCAACTCGTTGCAGGGACTGGTAAGAACTAGGAGTGTAGCAAGAGGCGAGGTTGATATTCGAGTCGGCAACAAAGCAAGAGTTGCTGCGTTAGAAGTCAGCACGATGCAACTTCATTTACCTTCCGGATTCATTATGGAACTGAATAATTGTTATTATGTTCCAGTGCTCAGTCGAAACATTATTTCTGCTTCATGTTTTATAAGGCAAGGCTATGAGTCGAATATCAAGAATAATGGTTGTTCTTTGTATTTGAATGATATGTTTCACGGCTTTGCACCCGTCCAGGACGGGTTATTTATTTTGAATCTTGATGGTGAGTCGGTTTATAACATAAATGTTAAAAGGTTGAAACCAAATGATCTGAATATGACTTACTCTTGGCACTGTCGGCTTGGTCATATAAGTTGGAAATGCATGAAGAAGCTCCATGATGATGGACTCCTAACATCGTTCGACTTGGAGTCGTTCGAGACATGCGAATCTTGCCTACTCGGCAAAATGACCAAGACACCTTTTGCAAAGAGTTGCGAAAGGGCGTCCGACTTGTTGGGACTAGTACATAGTGATGTATGTGGACCAATGAGCACGACAGCCAGGGGTGGTTATGAGTACTTCATTACCTTCACTGATGATTTGAGTAGGTATGGATATATTGTAACACCCTCAGAATCGACCCTATGCAAGTTTTAGCGAAACCCGCCAAACCCGCATAGAAACGATTCAAAGGTGCCCACCAGGCACTTTCGTGCGGGTGGAAAACGAAGTAATAACATTACACAACAATCCTCGATGGGACCCACAGAACAGATATATATATACAACACGACTCCATGAGTCAAGAATACAGATATAATATACAAAGATCCAAATCACCTTGAAAATGATAGAGCGTCCGACTACGGACAAGATGCAAATGGGGCTAAGAGCCCTGAAGAATAACCAATGGCGTCCATAACCCTGCCCAGGCCAAGCCGGAAGGGTAACCCTGCTAACGACGTCGATCTCAAAACCTGCTTAAACAAAAGGGGTGCCGACAAAGGGCAAAGGAAAAAGAGGAGCGTCAGTACTGAGGCTAGTACACGGCGAGACTAGAATTCGGCGGTCCTCGCCTACATAGGTATGGTGGACTGAAGCGGCAGCGGCGACACGCACTAAACAACCTATAGAGACTCGATACAACTGGCGGCTATCAGAGAGGGGTAAGAAAGACCTATTCGGATCCGACCTGAATCTTACGCCAAACAAACCCATCCTGGGGTTTCCCCCTCGAGACCAAACGAGGAAGTCGACCGAGGAACTCACACAGTTGGCAGTTTTATTTATTCAGTTATCGTTGCACCAATTACTAGTCAGGTATAGATAATCATCCTGATAAAATAAGCAGTGGGCACTTTTAGTTAACCATTCCGTTGTAGTGGCGACACTTACTAGTCGAATTCAATTAGCATGAGATAACCCAAAACCCAACAGTTGTTGGTACTTTTATTTAGCCATTCCGTGATAGTTGCAATACTTACTAGTCAGATACAATGGTCGCTGGCGACGACCCAAGCAAGCAATTGTTGGAAGTTTTAGTTAGCCATTCCATTATAGTGAAGCTGCTTACTAGTCATTATAAAGTCAAATTTATAGCACTACTTTAGTTATAGTTGTCTATGATCGAGATACTGTGCTCCAAGTCGTCCATAACCGCGGACACGGCTTTCAGAAAGTTTTAACCCGGCCGGGGTGCACAAATAGCAACACACACACGATCAACCTCGGAAAAACCAAATCAAAACCCAACGAGGCTTTCACGACAAAGCAATCACAGGATTCAGAAATATTTCAGGGGGCCACCCCATTGAGTAGATCCGCAACGAAGTAAGCTAGCTCCGAGACGGACTCAAGGTTTGCGACAATGGCTGTAAACGACTGGGAACCCGAAAGTGTGGCTGGGCTTGTCGATACCGCGAAAACACTCCGCTTACCTAAACAGTACAGTGTGCTCCTCGCACAATCGTAAATAAACAGTAGCATGGCATAAGTACAGGATCGTAAATAAAACCTCAAACTAGTTTGTGGCCCCAAGAAATAAGACTGAATCAAGCTCTGGCTAAGGGGGGCCCATACTCCCCGTATGTGGATAGCGCGATAAATCAAGGAACAGGTATCAAGTACTCGGGGTCCTACGGGACACAAGTGGGCGGTCGGAAACCAAATGTTATCTATCACCCACCGATGCCTCTGCTTACTTACTTCAATTTTAGTTGTTAAACAGGAATTAAAGTGAACGATAAGTAAAACCATGATCATCTCCAACATCAACATGCGGCATTGCTCCAACAACTGTGGCACTCGACGGCACGCAACAGCACTTGATCAAGCGACTACGACGCGCAAGTCCAACTATCTACCAAACATCAGGTAATAGGATGTGTCCAAGGCAATATAAGGCTGCAAGGGATATCACAGGTATGGGACTAGAGCATCGCGACACAGATAGCAATAGATCAACAGGAGGGAAATAAATACTATAAAAGTAAGATAGGTAGAAAGGGGGGAGATGCTCGCATCAACTCAACGGCCTTATCCGCGAAGAAGCAAAACACTAGAAGAAACACCAGATGCAATATTTAATACTACGGCAGAAGATTGGGCATGATGCATGTATGCTGTATGACATGGCAAAGGTGCGATGCAATTAGGCCATATTAAGTGGAACCGGGGTCCCGACAATTAAATATATGGTTCTAGTTGTTTAGATACCCCACAATTTAAATGTTGTTTAACAAGGCAAAATATATCACCGGTTCGCTACACAAGTTTAAATGAGGCCAATATGAGACTAGATTTGCCCGCATATGGGCCCCATATTTAATTATAAAGTGAATCGGCATGAGGCCCCCAAACCACATGACAAGCATGCATGCAAGATGGATGATTAATATGCAACAGGTTTTATATTTAGCATTTATAAAATAGGGCTCGGAAAGGGGTCACACATTAGGGGTGTCTCGACGAACTTGGGGTTCCGGGGTTCGGGGTTGGGTCTCGGGGTCCGGATCTGGGGTTCGGGGTCGGGGCGCATCGGATTCTTCCGGGTCGGTGTCGTCCTTATCGTCGCGAAGATCTTGTCGGGTCCGCGCTTCGGATTCCGTGAGGCGATCTTGACGCTCCGTGCCCGTGGAGTAGAACTTGTCGTCCGGCGGTAGATCTTGTCGATTCCATTCCAACGGCCTTGTTGTTCTGCGGCGAAGATCATGGGGTCTCCGGGTTCGGTCCCGTGATGAACTTGGTTTACGGCAATCTCTTCTATGTCGACGAACTTGGAGGTTCGGGTATCGATTGTCGGTGTCGATCTTGGTCCCGCGTTGGTGGTCTGGTGCGATTTTGGCGACCGGGGGTTTCTCCGCGTCAGTGGTGCGTCCGTGATGTAGATCTTGTGATACCGGCGTCATCGGGTTCCCCCTCGCGCATAGGTCGACGAAGCCCGTCACGATGCAGATCTTGGTTCCGGCTTGAGGAGTTCTTGTCGGTGGTCTTGACAATGGGTCATCAACTGCCACCGGGTTCGATACGGTCTTCAGGGATTGGACTTCGAGTGTCTAGTCCTGAGGTAGATGGTACTTCTTCAAGAACACACTAAGAAGCGATAAGGTGACTGTTACAACATCTCCCGAGTTTTCAGAACTGGAATTCTGCAGAGCACATGCGACCAAACAAAAGTGCATCAAGCTTTGCAACACTAGGAAACTGCACATGGCAAAAATATGGAAGCAGAGTCCAGGGGTGGGAGCGCCGGCCGCGGCTGCTGGCGATGACGGTTGCTGCAGGGAAGCAGCGGTACTCGGGGACATGCGGCGATCGGCGCGGACGGAGGGGCGGCTCGGGACGACCTCGCAGAGACGAGCCGAGCGGCTGGATGCTGCAGGGGTGGCTGCGCAGGGCCGACAGACGGCGGAGGTCGCAGAGGCGGCCAGAGGCGCACGGGGACGGGAGGCAGGTGAGGGCCGGGGCGGAGACGGCCGGGGGAGGCGAGGGCGGCTCCGGCGGGCGACACGTCGGGGAGGAGCTCGGGAGGCGGCGGCGGAGGAGCTGCGCGCGGCGTCGGGGAGGGCGAGGCGGCCGGCGGAGCGGGTGAGAGGAGGGGCGAGCGGAGGTTGGAGGGAGGGGCGGCGCCGGCGGGGCCAGGCGACGAGTAGAGAAAGGGGAGAGGGGCGGAGGTCACAGAGGAGGAGCGGAGGTGGGAGGGCGAGCGGCTTCGGCGGCGTCGGTGGAGGCCGCGGAGGGCGGAGGAAGAGGAGGCGGATGGGCGGCCAGAGGGGAGGGGAGGGTGGTCGCCGGAGGAGCTCGAGGGGGCGGAGCGGAGGCGAGCGGGAGGAGGAGGGCGGTGAGGGGCGAGCGCGGCCGGCCGGGGTCGCGAGCGGGGCTTGCAGAGGGTGCAGAGAGGATGGAGGAGGAAGAGAAATAGGGGAGGGGGCGAGCGCGTGTGGGCCAGGGGCGGGGCCAGGACGGGTGCGTGGTGTGCTGGGTGTGGGTTGGTTGGGGCTGGGTGAGAGAGGTGGAGAGAGAGGCTGGGGTGAGGTGGCAGTGTGGGATAGGTTAGAGGGGAGGGAGAGGGTGAGATGGCGAGAGATGATAGGCTGGGGTGAGGTGGAGGGGTGTGTGGGTAGACTAGGGCTGGTAGAAAAGGTTTTTGGGTTGGGCCGTTTTGGAACTGGGGTGGTCGTTCGGGTCTATCCGGCCCGTTCGACTGCCCCACTAAAATAATATAATATTTTATTTATTTTAAACGGACCGTTTGCAAACCGATAGCAGACAAACAAAATAATCCGGTGACCCGGGTTTTGCGGTTGAATAAATACGGGGCGTTTAGAAAACAAAAACAGGCTTTGCGAAAATAGTTTTAAGCAAACAATGCATGATGATGACGATGCAATGCACAAAACAACGCGATTTTCTAGTAGTGGTTTTAGCGGGATGCCACATATATCTACTTGATGAAACATAAGTCGGAAGCCTTTGAAAAGTTCAAAGAATTCCAGAATGAAGCACAAAATCAACTCAGCAAGAAAATAAAGTTTCTTCGGTCGAACCGAGGAGGCGAGTACATGAGCCATGAGTTTGATGACCATCTGAAAAGTTGTGGAATAGTTCCTCAACTTACTCCGCCAGGAACGCCGCAAAGGAACGGTGTTTTGGAAAGGCGGAATCGGACCTTGTTGGACATGGTACGGTCAATGATGAGTCGGACAGATCTGCCTTTATCATTTTGGGGTTATTGTCTAGAAACAGCGACGTTCACACTAAACAGAGTACCATCAAAGTCGGTAGAGAAGACACCGCATGAGATGTGGACAGGAAAAAAGCCGAGTTTGTATTTTCTTAAGATTTGGGGTGGTGAAGCATTTGTCAAGCGACTTCAGTCGGACAAGCTTACAGCCAAGTCGGATAAGTGTATTTTCGTGGGGTATCCAAGGGAAACCTTGGGTTACTACTTCTACAACCAAGAAGAGGGCAAAGTGTTTGTTGCTCGGAACGGTGTCTTCCTTCTCAGTCGGGGAGTAAGTGGGAGCACGGTGCAGCTCGAAGAAATTCGAGAGGAACCGGCTAGAAGCGAGTCGGCAAACACCTTGGAGGTTGAGCCGGCAGCAGCACCTGTACTACGAAGATCGGCAAGATTACGAAGTGTTCATGATGTGTTACTGTTAGACGGTGATGAGCCGGCAAATTATTCGGAAGCGATGGTGGGATCTGATTCCGAGTCATGGCTTGGAGCCATGAGATCCGAGTTAAAGTCCATGGATGAAAATCAAGTTTGGAACTTGGTTGATCTGCCAGACGGTGCAAGACCCGTCGAGTGCAAATGGGTCTTTAAGAAGAAAACTGATATGGATGGAAATGTTTCCGTCTATAAAGCACGCCTTGTCGCGAAGGGGTTCCGACAAATTCAAGGAGTTGATTACGACGAGACCTTCTTGCCCGTAGCGATGCTTAAATCAGTTCGGATCATGTTAGCTATAGCAGCCTATTTCGACTATGAGATATGGCAGATGGATGTCAAAACGGCTTTCCTTAACGGAAATTTAACCGAGGACGTGTACATGATACAACCCGAGGGTTTTGTCGATCCGGCTAATGCTGACAAGGTGTGCAAACTTCAGAAATCCATTTATGGGTTGAAGCAAGCATCTCGGAGTTGGAATATTTGCTTTGATGAGGTAGTCAAATCGTTTGGCTTCATCAAGAGTGATCATGATTCTTGTTTATACAAGAAGTTTAGTGGGAGCAAAGTAAACTTTCTAATCTTATATGTGGATGACATATTACTGAGTGGAAATTATGTCCAGATGTTGCAAGAAACCAAGGAATCATTGGAAAGGAGTTTCTCAATGAAAGACTTGGGGTGAGGCAACATACATCCTCAGAATCCGGATCTATAGAGATAGATCAAGGAGGCTCATTGGATTGAGTCAGAGTACTTATTTGGACAAAGTGTTGAAGAAGTTCAACATGGAATCTTCTAAGAAGGGGTTCTTACCGATGTCCCATGGTGTAAAACTTAGCAAGACTCAGTGTCCTTCGACAACTGATGAGCGAAGTCGGATGAGTGCGATTCCATATGCTTCTGCAGTCGGATCCATCATGTATGCCATGATTTGTACTAGGCCAAATGTTTCCTAGGCTCTAAGTGTTGTGAGCAGATACCAGGCTGATCCTGGAGAGATCCACTAGACAACGGCTAAAAATATCCTAAAGTACATAAGAAGGACTAAGGATATGTTTTTGGTTTATGCTGGTGAAGATGAACTCAGTGTAAAGGGTTACACGGATGCGAGTTATCTTACCGACTCTGATGATTCTCGTTCGCAATCCGGATACGTGTTTATTTTAAAACGGAGGTGCTGTGAGCTGGAAGAGTTCCAAGCAAGAGACTGTGTCTGCATCTATAACAGAGGCTGAGTATATTGCCGCCTCGGAGGCAGCAAAGGAGGCTGTTTGGATGAGGAATTTCCTCATGGATCTTGGTGTGGTTCAGGGCTCGTCCAATCCGTTGGACGTATATTGTGACAATAATGGTGCTATTGCACAAACCAAGGAACCTACACAACACCAGAAGAACAAGCACATACTCATGCGGTACCACCTGATTGCCAGTTCGTGGATCAGGGTGATATCAAGTTATGCAAGGTACACACGAATGCAAATATTGCGGATCCGTTGACAAAGCCGTTACCACAGCCGAAGCATGAGGCGCGCCTGAGAGCCATGGGCATTAGATGCTTAGACATGTGATGTCGGAAGATTGACTCTAGTGCAAGTGGGAGACTGTTGGGAATATTCCCTAGAGGCAATCATGTATGATGATATTTCCCATTTTATTCATAAAGATATTAAGTAGTCCTTGTATAAACATCTGATGTGTATCATTTAATATGTGATTCGGTTGTGAAACTATGCATTCATGTTGTTTGTACTAAATATCCTTGGTCATTGTGCTGGACACACAACTTAGATCAATGTGAAAGTTGGCTTGATGACTCGGTTCCACTTGTCATGGGCATGGAGATGCTATTCCAACTTACACAGACTAGGCTAAAGAGTTTAGCGAGTCGGATTGACCCATATTGAGGTACAACGAACAAGTTGTCATTTGTATATTTCAATCAATGTAATCCTTAGACCTAAGGTTATTGCATAGTCCGAGTTGAGGATCACCGACTTAGGTTCTGTCAAACGCTGATCCGTAACTGGGCAGTTATAAAGGCAGAGTTCGGGTCGACTGAGAATCAAGTTGTGCGATGTGAATAACCAAGATGGGATTTTGCCCCTCCACTTGGAGAGATATTCTATGGGTCCTCTCGTGAAATATGATTCAGAAAGCATGGCCATGCACGACTCAGTTAAGTGTTAATTGAGGCGATTGACTAAGAGTTAGTCGGGTGAATCACTTATCTCAGATCGAGAAGAGAGTCGGACTATTTAAGGGATGAGAAATATTCGCCTATAGTCTGACAAGTTATATCGTGAGGCAAAAGGGACTCGGACGTAAGTCGCATTGGAAAGGCAAGTCGTCATGACTCTTTGGTACTTGGGAGTCGGCACGTTCTGCTAGGAGCCGCTACCGACTGATCGATTGAGAGTCGGACTCCAATCGTGTCCAAGTAGCCATGAGTCTGCGGGGTCACACACTTAAGAGCGGGAGCAAGTTCAGATTGGATCTAAACCAGTAATCTGGTTGGGTTGGACCCAAGCCGGATTAGGACTGAGTTAGTGAGTTGGACTCACGGTGACTAGTGATATATGGGCTTTAGTGAATTGTCCGCGCAAGCAGAGCCCACGTTCACTCCCTATATATAGTGGAGCACCGTAACCCAGAAAGGTTAATCGTTGTTCGGTTAGGTCATTCCATGTGTTGGAAACCCTAGCTCCACAGTAGTCCTGCCGACGATACGAATCTAGCAGTTCGCCGCCGGCGCTCCTCCTTGTACGTGTGGATATCAGCAGAGGTGTTGTACGATCAGCACCAGGACTATCGGATCGCAAAGGACTGCACTGCATCAACTGACGCGCTTCATCAATAATCCGCAACTACGCGACTAGTGGTAAACCTCGTGGCCTTCTAACTCAGCTAGATCTTGGGACCACCACGTTAGAGGAAAAGTTTTGTTTTATCTCTGCGTGGCCCAACACGACACATGTCTCTCACCCTCATATAAAAAATCAGAGAGACCCTCTTTTCCTAAATGACAATACATGATGAGATCTCATCTTAGCAGTGCAAGTTTCCATTTGTTGATGTGGTTGCTAACCATTTGGGGATGGCACGATCTTCACTGAATGACTAGGCGGGAGGGGGGTGAGATGAATATGAATAACAAAAGGGGGTCAGGAATACAAATGCGTACACACACAAATCCAGTTTCCCTCGTTGGACCGAATCACCAACTCAATAGAATCCTCATGGATAAGAGACCTTAGTAGGTAGAGTTCTCTTGTGGAAATATTGTTGAGCAAATGAATAGAATACCAAAGTTGAAGAAATTGCAATGGATAAAGTTCACTAGGGAAGAGAACTCTTGCAATAGAGTTCAACAAATAAAAAAATCGAAGTGCAAGGAGGGCGCTTGTACAACTCTTAGATGCAACATAAAGAGAGGTCCCCTAGGGAAAGTGGAGGCTAAGCAATATAATTCTCAGATCAAGTCTAGGAGTTGCAGAGGAGTGGGCCATATATATAGCTAGCCACACAATAGGGGTATATTGGGGAATAAAAGGAAGTTCCAAAGGGTTACATGGGTTGAGGCCAAGCTACCGTGTGCCTAGGCATTAGTGGAGCCAGTAGTTCCAGCCCTTCTGGTCTGGTAATACCGGACGGGCTATATCAGCTTCGATCAGTGCATAGTGTCATGATTCCGAGTGCGTGTTAGCCATGAGGTCCGATAGTACCGGGGTCTTGATCCAGTAGTACGTGGGCTACGCTAGCGTGTGATGCATTTAAAATACATACATGAATTTTGTAGTTTATCGATACATATTCCTACATATATACAACATTTATAATGCAATAACTATATTTCATATTGATTTTTTGGGATTTACCAATGATTTCCTTTATTTTGGTTATAGCTCAGTAGGACAGAAAAAACCCTATTTTGTGTATTTTGATTTTTTAAGGACCTAAACAAAGTCCAATGGAGCTAAAACTCTAGGAAAGCCAATATTTTGTGAAGAGAAGGATCTGAAGTGCTTGGACCTCACAAGGGAGGCCCGGAGACCTGAAAGAGGTGTGGTGGCACGACCAGGCTTGGTGCACACGCCACCACACTCTTTCCCTCTTCGGTCGTCTGATTCGCTTCAATCTTGCGCCCACCGACTTGGTTTGACCTAAAAACTTCTATAAAAAGGGTCCCCAGGGCATCCTCGAGGAGAGTGCCATAGAAACACCAAAATGTAGTCAGAACCAACGAAGATTGGAGAGAGAAACTCCATCGGAGCCGCCACTGGAGGGATCTCTACCTTATCCAACATCTACAACTTCATCACCATGATGAAGAGGGAGTAGTCCACCTCTGGACTATGGGTTTATGGCAGTATCTTGATCTCTCTCTCTCTCTTGTTCTTCATAGACCTAGTACCATATGAGCTGCCCTACATGATGATTAAGGTCATATATGTAATTTCTATGTGGTGGATCTTTATTCTATGATTTGATATTTGAGATTAGAATTTATCTATGTGTAATATGTATTGATATATGCATCTGATGTACCCCATTCTTAATTTCTTGTTTTGATCCAACTTGTATGCAAGAACGTGTGTGTGGGAAAGTGTCTATTAGATGGAGTAACCTGGTAGTGGTGATTGAATGGTGACATCAAATTCAAGATCTACTATGGTTTTTATATTTCTTTTGTTACCTCACTATGGATTTAGTGAATCCATGTCCTATAATTATCTAGTGACAGCTTGATAATCTTGTTTGTTCAAGGTAGCATATTTGTGATTCAAACATCATGTCAAAGTACTTAAGGCTATGCTCTGTTAATTCACAATTCTAGATTGCTTAGAGTTTTCCCTTTCTAGAGGAGTATAAGAGATATGTGTTGCATCGTCTCTATGTCAGGATATGATGCCCATATAAATTCTTATCAAACATATAGTGATGTTCTACCAATATTGATGATGAATTGTTTTATGTCCACTGCAGATTTAAAGAGAGTAGACAAGTGAACCCATGAACCCCGATCCAACTTTTATCATAAGAAACAACCTACAACATTACTCTTGTCATTTACCTTTGCTGTAATTTATTATTATCTAAAACACAAAAATACTTTATTTCTTGCAAACACAAATAAAGACACAAAATACCTTTATTTATTGCATTTAATTTACTGTTTTACTTAGTTAACATTATTTAATATTACTAATATGAAACATTGTGCTTGACAACCACATGGTGCAGTTGGGGACACAAGGCAAAAACTTTGTCTTTGCAGGTTTCTTGAGATGAGAAAAACAAGATACACTTTGCCAATTCTCCGAGAGTTTGATATAAACCCTCGAGTCACCCTTGTGGGGAAAAAAGCTTGCTACAACACTCTGCACTTAGAGTCCCAACGAGTTGGTACATATGGAGTTGTTTCCATCAGCGTGGCTTAGTAGTAGCGGGTTCTAGTAACAGGGTGCCCAAGAGCTTTGGCGAGTTGGATCTCCAGCTCGAGGCAACAGGGTCTGGTAGTACCATGTGGTTTTCCGATAGTACCGACATCCGCAGTAGTGCCGCTCCTGGGTGGCGGTAGTACCATGCTTGGAAGTCTGCTAACCTTCGTTTTGATGCCTTGAGCCTTGGGGTGTTGTCCTTTGGGTTCATACCTAAGGATACAGGGTATTGAAATGAAGTAGCAATCCATCCAAGGTAGTATCAAAGTCACAAGACGATAGGAGCGAATTCACCTTATCATGGAGAGCCTTGATTCGAGCAGGCACCATTGGTCCACTTGGGAGACTTGATGGTGTCGTAGCAGTGTCGTACGTAGGGTGGACTACATCACCCCAGAAAGAGCCGTCCTCGACTCCAGGCTTTCTTCATTTCCATAATATGTCGAGAGATCCACCACATCAAATGTGTTGCTCACCAAGTACTTCGATTGTGGTATGTCGATGGCATATGCGTTGTCGTTGATGCGATTGAGGACCTTAAATGGGCCATCACCTCGTGGCTTTAGCTTTGAATTTTGTTCTTGAGGAAACCTATCCTTTCCGAGGTGAATGAACATGAGGTCATCTGCTTCAAAGATCATCTCCTCGTTTTGTTCAATCTTGATGCTTGACGTTGTACTTGTTCTTTGAGCATAGCTCTTGTTTCTTCATGAAGTGTTTTCATTGATTTTGCTTGCTTGTCCACATCCGTGTTGATTCGTTCACGTAGTGGAAGTGGAAGTAGATCAAGGACGGTGTATGATTCAAAGCCATAGACAATCACGAATGGGCTCTTTGACTTCATGCGACAGGTAGAGCGGTTGTAGGAGAATTCCGCATGTGAGATGCATTCCTCCCAAATGCTCCTATCGACATCCGGTCATCGCCGCCTCCTGTGAATGAAGGGGTGGATGGAATTGGTTTGGATCACGATTTTCTCCGGCTCGATATTTCTTTACCATGCAACAGATGGACATCGAAAACCAGAGTGGTAGCCAGGTCAGCCATTAGGATGGTCCCAATTGTCAGAATCACTGTTAAATGATCGTTAGAGCTCCTTGCAACAAATTATCTTTACTAGTTTGTACAATTTTTTTTGATTGAAAACCAATCCATGGTTGGATGTTTAGGAGGGCAGTGGTACCCCAGCCCACCAGATTTCAAATTCCAGATTTGCTGTCTCATAAAGGTGGAATATTCTTTCAGTGGGAGGCGACGTTCCCGTCGATAGCGAGGCGCCTACAGTGACTTCGTCAATCTCAAGATCCGCCGGCTCAGTCTCTCGGAGGTGCTCATAGGGGTAGGGGGTGCGTGCGTGTATTCATAGGGATGAGTGTTTGTACACATTGTGAGCGTCTGCGTTTGTACTGTGTTTCTCAAAAAAAAATTTGATTCACCGGTCGGTGCGCCCCAAACATAGCTGGTTTGTGCAACTTTCATCCCAAGATTTGTGAAATTTTCTCTTTTGGTAACGTGGAAATACTACTCCATAATTTTATTTGTTATATTGTGATCTTTTTTTTTAGATCAGCTATTGTGATGTTTCTACAATATAATAAAACCATTGGGCGCACAGGTGAGTCATCGCACATGGGTGCGTCTAGCACGAACCAACAAAACAGCAAAAGCTTTCGCTTCGTCACGAAGCGTCTTGGCCAGGGCGCGCCTGTCCCACTGCCGGTGGGCCCAACGGACCGTCCAAAGCAGATCGCTAAACTAATCAACCGACAAATAATCAGACTCCCGAGGGGGAAGCCAGCACGCAAAGCAGCCGATCTCGCCCGTCCGTCGCCCCATCAACGGCGTGAATCAAGCGTGGGCGACGTGGCCCGAGACACCCGACGCCACAAACCGGCGTGATTAACTCGCGTATATTAGCACGGGATCTTTCTTAACTCCGTGTGTTAAGACAAGGAGGCTCTGCGGCTTTCGCCCCTTTCCGCAGCGCCAGACCGGAGGAGGGGAAAGGGCGAGCGAGGAGGAGATGCTGGAATCGGAATCGCAGAGGAGGCGCACCGACGCAATGTGAGCGGGGAGGGAGGGGCTAGGGAAGAAGAAGAAGCAGCGATCCCGGGCTCCCGACGTGCCGCCCGCCCGTCGCCGATCCCCGCGAGGTATCTCTTTTTTCTACAGTTTCCTTCCCACACGTTTCTTCTATCGAAGCACGAGGACATTTCGGGGGATTCCTGGCGACGGGAGGGCCGGGGAATTAGGGTTCCGGTGAGGGTTGGCTGAGGAGGCGTGGCTTGTTTGTCTCTAGGGCCGTGAGCGTTGGGTTGTTTCTGGTTGTGCTCGCGCGCCTGCCTGCGCGGGGAGGGAGGATGGCCTTCTAGGGTGTTGGTTCGTGCGTGAATTGGGCGAGTTCGTAGCACTGCGCAGGATCATGGAGCTACTCTGTATCGTTTTGATCAAGGGGTCCTGGAGCAGATTCTCCCAAGTTCTGAGAAAGCACAATCCGCTGAAAACAGAAAACGCTGTTAATGTGTCAAAGTAACGAAACTGCCATGGTCCTGCAAAGGGTTTTCTTTCAGAACCTAAGCAAGAGTTGTCGGGCATCTCCACTGGCTAGAACAGGACAGGAGATACCTAATTCCGTGGTCCATGTCTCATCATAACTCTTGCAGTAGAGAGAAATGACAATGGCAGTATCAATAACTAAAATACTGGCTATCACAGGGGTCTGGACACACGATCTAGTTATGTTTACATTACCATTAAACGCCAGCAGAAAAACCTTTAGCAGCGCGATAGGACAGTCTTTTCCCCCTGCAAGTATATATCGAATTAACTGCCACTTTACCACATTGCAGGGACATACGAGATGCTGCACCCTAGCTGGAATGACATCTCGGCATACATGTCAGAGTATTGGTCTGCCATAGTTGCTACAGTCATTTTTGCATTGGTAGGTGGCGTGACAATTTATTACACCATCAATCAGTTGAACAAAAACATCAGCTTGAGCTTGATGAAAGCTATCAGAGCTAGGGCAAAGAAGTACAAGAAACTGAAAGACAAGGTCCCTGCTGCTTCCCACATCTGGCGAAAAGAACCTGGCTCTCGGAGTAAAGGTCTGAAATGCTGTGTATGTTTGAAGTCTGTTTCATCTCCACAGTATCTGGGCGGAACCATCCATCATTGTGATATTTGTGGTGCCACCGCACATCCTAGTTGCTCCGGAAATGCGCACAAAGATTGCAAATGCGTTTCTATGTCTGGTCTTGATCATGTTATTCACCAGTGGGCCGTTCAGTGGATTGACACGGCAGATCGCTCTGAAGAAGACTCGTTCTGTTGCTACTGTGATGAATCTTGCAGTGGAGCATTTCTTGCAGGGTCTCCAATTTGGTACTGTATGTGGTGTCAACGGCTAGTGCATGTTGATTGCCACAACAACTTAGCTAAGGAAACTGGTGATATCTGTGACTTAGGCCCATTGAAACGCCTGATATTATCACCTCTCTGTGTCAAGGAGCTTCATAGAACAGGTGCAGCAGGAATTTTCAGTTCTATCACAAGTGGGGCTAATGAATTGGCTTCCACTGTCCGGGAGACGATCAGAATTCGTAGTAAAAGGTACAAAAAGGGCATTACTTCTTCTGGGGAGAGCCCCGGTGCTGCTGAGCCACCATCTGATACTGAAGGAGATACTCCTGCTAAGAGGGATGGTCATGTCAATTGTAAGTTTGATGAAGTACTTCAAAGCTCCGAGTCGGAAAAAGATGAACAGCTCATAGCGGATAACGCCACTAGCAGGCCAAATGTCCAACATGAGAATTCCCCTGCCCAGAATAATCAAAAATATGAAATTGTGGATGTTCCTTCTGATTCTAGGCCATTGCTAGTGTTCGTTAACAAGAAAAGTGGTGCCCAGAGTGGTGACTCACTGAGACAACGTCTGCAGATCCTTCTTAATCCTTTGCAGGTTGGTGTAGCAAATTCTAGTTGCTTTTATCAGCTTTAAATTATGTGGAACTCTTGCTTCATTTGTTCTGATCCATGCTGCTTATGTGATTTCTTTCTAGCACATTGTTTATTATCATGCATAACTCTTATATATTATCTCTTAAGGGTGTAAGCTTTCTGCCATACCATAAATAATTCTGTCCCAGCTTTATATTAGTTAAAAACTTTATGTTTTGTATAACTTTTCATGTTCCTTACTTAGAATTCAATCAATGCTCCACCTTTCAGTTCTTAAACATTTCAATCTTATTGAATAGGCTTATTTATTTATAGTAAAACTTGACTTCACATTCTTTTGTGGTGCTATCTCTTCCATTAGGTGTTTGAGTTGGGCAAGGATCAAGGACCAGAAGTTGGTTTGGCTTTATTTCAGAAGGTGCCTCACTTCAAAATTCTTGTTTGTGGTGGTGATGGCACGGCTGGTTGGGTATTGGATGCCATTGAGAAACAAAAGTTTGAAGCACCTCCTCCTGTAGCCATCCTTCCAGCTGGTACTGGCAATGATCTTGCGAGGGTTTTATCCTGGGGTGGTGGTCTCGGTGCTGTGGATAAACGGGGAGGTTTATTTTCAGTTTTGAAAGATGTCGAGCATGCTGCAGTTACTGTTCTTGACAGATGGAAGATCACTATAAAGGACGACCAAGGAAAGCTTATGTCTTCACCAAAATTTATGAACAACTACTTTGGTATGTCCATCCATGTCCTTCATAGCTTACGTCCCTGTAATAGTTCTTGCATTGTAAGATACTCCCTCTGTTCGGGATTATAGGTCCTGCCCGCATACCTAGGTTGTTAATTTGACTAACGAAACATTACTTATATATTATAAAAATTATACCATTAGAAAATATAACCTCTAAAGTTTCTAATGGTATACTTTTTGTACTATACTATTTATATTTTGTTGTTCAAATTGGCAACCTAGTTATCCGCGCGGGACTTATAATCCCAAACGGAGGGAGTACCTTAGTAGTTAATGCTGATACTTCTCACTTTTTCAGGGGTTGGCTGTGATGCAAAGGTTGCTCTAGATATCCATAACCTAAGGGAGGAAAACCCTGAACGATTTTATAGCCAGGTAAAACTCCCGCTTGCTCCCACCCTGTTATGTGCATAACTGCACATGTCCGAGGGCATTTTTTCCTTAAATGTTTCAAGTAAACTTTTTGGTGTTCCTGCTTGGTTGCACATAACCAGACATGTGGAACCTAAACGTTACGTCATGATAAATTATCATTATTTTCTTCCAAAAGTTATCAAAGGACTACTCATATGCAATGAAAAAGCAACTTAAATTTTTTTCAACTTCCCTTTCTAACAGTTTATGCTATACAAAACTACATCGATTGTCTTTTACCATGCAAATGTGCATGTTTTAAAGTGTTGAATTTCTTTGAGTGTATACTAGTATATGATTTCATGTTTTTGTATAAATCGCTAGACAAGATATGCTATCATTCTATTTATCAAAATGTTTAGATTGCTAAAATTAATCCATCCAGCTGCTAATGATATCATGCAAATTGTCCGTCCCATGTTCTAGCAGAAAGAAAATAATTCTTTGTCACACTAATATGATACAGTTTCTCTGTAGTTCATGAATAAAGTGCTTTATGCAAAAGAAGGCGCAAAGAATATGATGGATAACATGTTCTATTATTTTCCATGGGAAGTCAAGCTTGAGATAGATGGATCCAACATTGATATTCCTCAGGTAAAAGTGTATTGCATTTGCTTATCTGTCCTCTTTTATGTGTCTTAGTGAGCACAAAGCCTTGCACTGGCGTATCTGCAGTAGAGAATACACAAGAACCCCAAGTGTACACAATAATGGTGAATGTGATTTGTTAAGATTGTTACTTCTGTTTGATTCTTCACTTCCTTAAAATTAATTTGATATATCTGGTATCCCCTCTGGATGTTATGTAGAAACATCTCCTGGTTAGGCAATGCCCACCGTGTAGCAAGTGCATTGAAAGAAAAAGATCAGACTACGTCCTGTTCCTTATTTGTTTATTTCATCCCGTTGCAGGACGCTGAAGGTATCCTTGTTGCCAACATTCGGAGCTACATGGGAGGGGTTGACTTATGGAAGAACGAAGATAGTGTTTCAGACACTTTCCAACCTCAGTCCATGCATGACAAGATGCTGGAGGTAGTAAGCTTCACCGGAATGCTGCATCTTGGAAGGCTGCAGGTAGGAAAGAAGAATAATTCTTGTTGTAGACTCCATATTCTTGTAGTAATATATACTCCATTTAGTATGGACAGTATATTGATAATCTTTGCTCTAGGTAGGGCTTTCTCGTGCGCAAAGGTTGGCTCAAGGGCATCATATAAAGATCGAGATCACTACTACGATGCCCATCCAAGTCGATGGAGAGCCATGGTCTCAGGAGCCATGCACCATAGAAGTTTCTCACCATGCCCAGGTTCGTCTCTC
The DNA here is from genome assembly GCA_916181665.1 of Avena sativa. Taxonomy (NCBI): domain Eukaryota; kingdom Viridiplantae; phylum Streptophyta; class Magnoliopsida; order Poales; family Poaceae; genus Avena; species Avena sativa. The sequence goes on along the minus strand of OV702283.1, from coordinate 128,162,516 downwards.
CCTCGTTTGCTTAACTGCGCTTCCTTCCTCCTGAGCTTACACATATGTTTCTTTTCCAAAGGCCTTCATGCTGAAGAGAGTCTCTGAAGAACCTATAAGTCACGCTGCGTCCATAATGGCCGACATCCTGGAGAACGCCGAGAACAGCGGTACCATCACAGCCTCCCAGAAGAGTGCTCTGCTTCAGGAGATAGCGTCTAGGCTTTTGTAGGAATCTTTGCGCACCCGGTCATGTAGCTCTGTAGTTTGCCAGCCCTAGACCATTTAACCATGTCTTGTCCCGTTTGTACATACAGTCATGGCTTCCTTCTTGGATGGCCTTGTGTATAATTCTGTAAAATTTTGTAGAGGCTTCAGATTGAGCAGTACCAGAGAACTATTGTGGTTTTACTGGTTAGCCTAGTTCTCGACTTGGTGATTCTGGGAAATGTTCCCTCAGCCGGTTGTTTGGCTTGTGATGTTAAGATGCTGATTCGGTGCGATGTTATGTGCGCAGTGCTAACATGAGCTGAGAGCTGAGTGCTTGCACAAATTATTTTTTGCTTCTTTGAACAACTTCCAGCTGCTCTATTTGGGTTGTTCCGCTCGGACTCGAGCACGAACCCATCGATTTATGTGAGTTGACGACTTGACGAGAATCAAAAAAGAATGAAATAAGGGAAGGTGCGAGTTGGACGGTGGGATGGAATGACCTCCAGATGGTAAGGAAGTCACTGGTAAAATTTCTTGCACTTAAACCATACAAGATCAGCCCGTCTAGCTCAGTTGGTAGAGCGCAAGGCTCTTAACCTTGTGGTCGTGGGTTCGAGCCCCACGGTGGGCGATCATGCTTTGTTGATTTCTTTTTACCTTGCACATGATTCAGTTAAAGTCTTTTTTTTTGCGGGGAAGAGTTTAAGCTCTCGACTGTGTAAACTTGGCAAATGATTGAGTTGAACTATCGCATTTGTTGTTTGCAGTTCAACCACTAACTTTTTTTTTAAATATTAATAATCATCAACGGTTGTACAAAAGAGATCCAAAAATAATAAAAATTACAAATAGGTCATTGGACCACCTAGCGATGGCTACAACTAGTACGAGCCGAAGGCGTGCCGCCGTCCTCGTTCTCCATCACCAGAGCCGGACAAAAGCTTTTCGTACTAGAACTTGTTGTAGATAACAGACGGAAAGTCGTCGTGCTAAGACCATAAAACACAAATACACCAGAGCAGCAACCATAGCCAATGATGACAACCGTATATCGGAAGAGAGTGACATGAGAACAAACCAATGAACACAAAAACGAAGAGGATCCCGAGAGATTCATCGGACAAACGACTCCACGTGCCTTTCATCGGGGCTAGATGCACCACCGGAACGAGGATAGAACGAAAATAACCTTATTCTGACTACGAAACGTAGCCGTCGCCTCAACACCTCGAAGAAGACCCTGAAAAACAGGCTAAACAAACTACGAAAAACCTCTGGCCGACAAGAAGCCATGGTCCGCCACACCTCCATGGCCCTAAGGCCACATGAGACGGAGTGGACCGCCAAGGAGGACGAAACCCTACATGGGTTTTAGCTGGCTCTCCTCTCTCCTCTCCTTGCGACTACCCTGTATCGTACCGGTTCAGCCAGTTCAACCCCAAACTCAGCAAGCTAATAATTTAAAACTTGTCCGATTAGCAAACTCGTTTCCTTAATGAGTCCAGTCTATCATGGGATATTGCGTGTTTTCTCATGTTGCTCATAATACACGATATACTCTTTTCTATTTGTCATGGGAATAGCCACGGCAGATGCTGTAATTGGCAGCGAGTAATAGAACGAGGGGCAAAGGCGGCCAGCCATCTGCGATGTGAGATAAGGGCAAAGACACATGGTTTTACCCAGGTTCGCCCCCGGAGGGTAAAGACCTATTCCTGCTAGATTGTATTGATGAGAGAGTACAAGGGCGAGCTCGGCGGCTAGGTGGCGAGTAGCAGGGGGTGTATGATGGAACATAAGTTCTATGTGTACCCTAGGGAGGTTTATATAGAGTCACCTCGCTAGGGTTTATAGATCTACAACCGAGTTGGATAAGGACTCAGAGGGTGCTTGACCTAATTTGACTAGGCCTAGCTACGCTTCTGGGCCTCCAGCTTCCAGTCGTATGGCTCCTTGTTGGGTCGTGATCCAGTCGCCGTCCTGCAGGCCCACTCGCTGGCAGTATGGGCCAGTAGGAAACGTCCTGTTGGGTATACCCCACTCGGCATATCCCCATCAGTAGACTCCGAGGCCGTCGTTGATTCGTCGCAGGTGTTCTTTGGCAGTCGGAGTATTCGGGTCCAATTTGGACGCCTAGTAGAATCGGCGGTGGACTCCAATGAAAGAGAGAGTCTTCGGCGTGTTTCCTTAGTCGCAATAACGGCGACCAGTCGAATCGCTGTAGTTGAATCGCAGCCATGGCGAATGGGTCGGCGAGTAGTCGAATCGTTGCGGCTGGCGAGTCAAGTAGGCGAAGGTGGACCGTCAATCTTGGTCAAACTAGTCGCTGGGTAATCCAACGGTAATATCGGTGTAATCATCGCGCGGTAACGGCTCCCTAAAATGGCGGGTACCAACCGCTATATAAGGAGAGTGACGGGTGAAGGGCGACCATACCCCACTTTTCTTCCGACCTCGTGCGTCCCCCAATCTTCCATTCCTCTGTAGCGACCCAGAGTGATCCAGAGCGACCCTGCGATCCCAGATCATCCGATCGATGGCACCTCCAACAGATCTATGGGGAAGATCCAAGTGCACCAAGACGTTGTTGAAATCCTTCGAGGATGCGGGAATTCTCCGCACCGGGAGATGGCGGATCCCCGCGGCCGGAGAGGTGGTACCGGATCGGCGCGTTGGGGAATTCATCTGCTTCACCAACCACTTGGAGTATTTGATTGGCCGTATGAAGCCTGCAGCGAATAGACGCTGCACCTCCTCGGCGATTGCTCGGCGGCGCACTTCATTGAAGGGCCGTAGCGACTGCTTGACGGGTCGCGCTTTGAGGTCGACGTTGAGTTTGTGCTCACCGAGTTCCCTCGGGACACCAGGCATGTCAGATGGCTTCCATGCGAAGATGTCGCGATTCTCACGTAGGAACTCGATGAGCGTGCTTTCCTATGCTGAGCTCATACCCGTCCCGGCCGTCACCGTATGGCTGGAGTCGCCTGGGACCAGCTAGACGGAGCGCGTGTGCATGGTGGCCTCGAATGCGGTTGAGCCGCCGTTCTCCGAGTTGGGCTTCTTGAGTATTGTGGGGTCGTCATTGTCGACCCCGCTCGTGTACTTGGCGAGCTCCTCCGCATGGTTGGCTTCTACGGCAATGACGGCGTCGGCGAGATCGACACCCTTTGCCTCGCACTCCGCGGCCATGTCAGGGTCGCCGTGGACGGTGATGATACTCACGGTCTTGGGATCTTCATCGCGTTGTACACATAGTGTGGCGCCGCCATGAACTTGGCGAACGCTTGGCGCCCCAGGACGCAATGGTAGGGGCTGTTGAAGGGCACCAGCTCGAAGATGATTCGCTCGGTGCGGAAGTTCGCTGGAGTGTCGAAGGTGACTGGAAGCATCACCTTGCCGATCGGGTACGCCTTCCGACCGGGGACGATGCCGTGGAAGGTGGTGTAGGTCGTCTCGATCATTGACTGCGGGAGTCGCAGTTGCCTGAACGTGTCCAGGTAGAGGATGTTGATGGAGCTCCCGCCATCCATCAGCGTCTTGGGGAGCCAATAGTCGCCCACTTTGGGCTTTACCACCAAGGTGTCTCGCCCCAGATATTCGATCTGTGGCGAGTGGTCCTTGCGGCTCTAGGTGATCCGCTGTTCGGACCAGTTGAGGAAGCGGGGGACGTCGACTTAGGACACCGCGTTGATGGCGATGGCGCGGGCGATGACCTTCTTCTTGCGCTTGGTGCTGAACCCGGTAAAGGTATGGAGCGAGCCGGCCTTGTTGCCGAATGCCCACCATTTGGTGGGTGGTTGTTGGGGTCTTCCCGTGCACGTCATTCCTTCTCGATCTCCCTCAGGGAGTGGCAGTCGGCGGTCATGTGCGTGGCGGGCTTCCCCTCCCTGCTGTGGAACACACAGGGCTGGTTAAGGAGAGCCGCGGGGTCGAATTTTGGCCTCGCCTTGTAGTTTCCACTGTCGTGGCGCTAGCCTCCGTCACGGCGGAAGCTCTTGGGTTCACATGGCGCGTAGCCGGCATTGGCGACGAAGTTGACTCGCCCGTCACCGCGGTGCTTGCCAGTGAGGCGAGTGTTGCTGTAGCGTAGCTCGGGTCGCCTCCCATTGTCATGGCCGCTTGGGCGGCGGTTTCCACCCGACTCGTCGTCGGTTTCTTGGTTCGGGTCCTCCTCTGCGTACCGCTTGGCGATCTCGAGGAGGTATGGGATGTTGTCGAGTGTATTGTACACCCGCTTGAGCTCGGTGACCAAGGGCTCGTAGCGGCATGAGGTCTTGAAGCAGTGTATCGCCGTGTCTAGGTGGATTCCGGCCGCATTGAACCACAGATCCTGCCATCGTTGGACCCAGCTGCGGGTTGACTCGCGGGGTCCTTGGACGCATCGCTCCAGGTCCTCGATGGTGGTGGCGCGGGTGTAAGAACCCTCGAAGTGCCCGACGAAGGCGTCGCGCATGTCCTCCCAGGAATCGATGCTGTCCGCGGGGAGGGTATTGATCCATTGCTGGCTCGCTCCCTCCATCATCAGGGAGGTAGCGAGCGGCGAGTATGTCAGTGTGGCCGGCGATTCCCATCGCCATAAGGTACATGTCTAGCCACACGAAGGGGTCGTATGAGGGATTGTACTTCTCGATCTCCTTTGGCGCTTTGAAGTTCGCCGAATTTTTTTCGCCTCGGATCATTGGTCCGAAGCACTGGGGCCCAAATCGGCTGAGCGAGCCCCTTGGCTCGCCGTCGCGACGGTTCGTGAGGGTGTGCCTCAGGTCACCGGGCTAGCGTGCGCGCCATCTTTGGTTGTTGATGATGTGGGTCCGTGCGTCGACTAGATGGCCATTGGTGGCGACCAAGTTGTTCGTCGGTTGCGGGTCGTTGGTGGAGAGTGTCGCGTGCACGGGTCGTGTTTGGAGCTACGGGGGCTCGAGTGGTGGGCAGTTGAGAGGATTTTCCATCATTGGGCGGCCGCTCGAGGACGCCCTAGTTCCTGACAAGCGGGAGTACATGCGCCCCCGCGAGTTGGCTCCCGCGGTTTGCTGCTCGATGGCCTTGGCGAGTAAGGCCTTGGCATACTGGATCTATAGTGCGCCTTCCTCGGTCACATTGATGTTGGCGACCGCGGCTTGACTCACGATGACGTTGTCCATCAGAGTAAAGAACAGCGGGAGGCCGTTCGCGTCCCACTCTTGCGGGGAGATCATGATCCTTGGCTAGTCTGGAGGGGGCGCGTGACCAGGCGGCGGTGAGGGAGCGCCATTCGCCGTTGCGCCTGGTGGTGGCCGGGCACTTCCTCCCGGTGGCGCGTTCTCGCAGACCACGCGGCCGGCCATGCGGGTCGGGTAGTTCTCATCGTCGAAGTTCAGGGCGCGGTGCTGAACGGTGGGGTTCAGGCGCGACCTGATGCGAAACTGGTGGTAGAGCGAGAGCTCCTGCGCCGTTGCTTGCTCAAGGCGAAATTTTTCGCGCTCGGCTTGTTCCTTGCAGATCGCCTCCTCTAGGCGCATGCGGAGTTCCTCGACCTCCGTCGCTGTCGCAGTTGGCGGGATCATTGTGGAGAAGGGTCTGGCGGGGCGCTCGTACCGCTCGCCATGTAGGTCGTGACGAAGCGACCAGATCCGGTGTAGAGGTCGTCAGAGTTCTCCGACCCAGAGTAGGAGTTGAAGATCCCGAGGATGGAAGGATCCTCGAAGTCCCCCACGTTGGAGACTTGGGTGATGGAGCCCGCGGGTGACGCGGCGACAATGGATCTGGCGATTGACGCCGGGTTCTTCGAGTCGGCGTCGTCGTTGAGGGCCGCGTTGTCTGCGGCCATGCTGGTCTCGGCCACGTTGATGTTGGCCGAACCGTACTCGGAGGTGAGGCGGTGGATGGTGCGGACCTGACTCTCAGAGAGCCGATCACTCGGTGGAGACTCGCGGATGTGGGCCGAGTCCTCCGAGACGATGACGTCAGTGAAGCCGACGAAGAGGCCGATCGTGACGATTGGCATGATTATGTTGTGCGTGACCGGGCGTGCCACCGGGACGTAGCTGCTCAGCAAGATCTGCAGGATCTCGCCGATGGCGATCATGCGACCGGTGGCAATCGTCTGGTTGATTGGAAAGTTGGATCTCGCCGCGGAACACATGACTGGCTGGCCAGTCCCCACGGTGGGCGCCACTGTCGCGGGAATGACCACGACATATGCTGCAATTGACAGCGAGTAGTAGAACAAGGGGAAAGGGCGGCCAACCATCTACGATGCGAGATGAGGGCAAAGATACTGGGTTTTACCCAGGTTCGGCCCCCGGAGGGTAAAGACCTACTCCTGCTAGATTGTATTGATGAGAGAGTACAAGGGCGAGCTCGGCGGCTAGGCGGCGAGTCGCAGGGGGTTTATGATGGAACGTAAGTTCTATGTGTACCCTAGGGAGGTTTATATAGATTCACCTCGCTAGGGTTTACAGATGTACAACCGAGTTGGATAAGGACTCGGAGGGTGCTTGACCTAATTCGACTGGGCCTAGCTACGCTTATGGGCCACTAGCTTCCAGTCGCCTGGATCCTTGTTGGGTCGTGATCTAGTCGCCGTCTTGCAGGCCCACTCGCTGGCAGTATGGGCCAGTAGGAAATATCCTGCTGGGTATACCCCACTCGGCATATCCCCATCACTATTTTTTGTTCATTATTCAATTCCAGATTTACATAATGACTCAATTATTGTACTACATGATCAAAAATATTAGTGAGTTGAGGTTCTGAAGAGAGGACACCCTAAAACCCATCCAGGGTTCCGCCCCATCGTTGGTGACGCCGACGGTCTGCTCCGCCTCCGGTAGTCTTGAGGCGTGGTTGGCCACGACCACTCGTCGACGAGAGGGCTTTTGTTCTTTGTTTAGGTTACTTTTCCGTGTTTTTAGAATGGTGAGGATACTAAAGTTAGAATAAGATCCTTATTGTCCTATTCTCACTCTGGTGGTACCTCTAGCGACGCCAATGGAGGGCTGTGGAGTCACGTGATTGGAAAATCTCCTAGCATTTGTCATTGTTGTGGTTTTAGGTCACTCTCTTCTGATCTATGGTTATTATCATTGGCGATGATTGTTGTTTTGGTGTGCTGGTCCTTTGGGAGTTTGACACGATGACTTTTTGTGTGTCTACTATGATAAATTTTGCCAAACTCCGGTGATGGAGGACCGAGAAAGTCGGCACGGCTTCGGCCCACGCTAGTGTATATAGTTAGTTTATCGGTATGAGCATGTGGATGTTCTTATTTGGACATCTTGTTTGGTCTACTGGATTTATGTTCTTTATTTCATAGTGTGGATTTTTTACAATGGAGGCAAAAGTTTTGGCTCAACAATTAATTCAGAAGAGAGTGCACAGTTTTTAGGAGAAAACCGGACGAAAACCTACAACAGTGCCAAACTCCCATAATCCTAGAGCCAAGCCCAACATATATTGGACAAGATGACACACTCACTGTAACCACAAGAGACTATAAAGCGGCACACCCACTCTAACAGACACAAGAGACCACAAAATGACACGAAAGAACACTCCCAACATGACAACCCTACACCGTGCCGAAAAATACATGACATGACATTGGGGGATCCCATCAAGTAACTATAGATGCCCTTCTGTTGGATTTAGGGTAGGAAGAAGCAAGGATGGAGATAAAATCGCAAACCTCTCTAGCGACGACAATTGCAGGCACCAGAACCACATGCCTGCCAGACTCTAGAGAGAGAGAGAGACTGCATCGTCGACATCACCAATATTTTCAAAATCAAATACCTGACTCATTGGAGAAGCCACAATCAAGATCTTGCGTGATTCAGACTTCACTTCCCCATACTTCACTTCCTCGACATAAGGACGAAGAACCATACCACCACACAGCTCCAGAAGCTCAGGCATGATCTACATGACCGGAGCCTCGACCACCGAGCTCGCCCTAGCACGAGGTGATAAACATCCATAAAGGCCCGCTCTCAATGCTGCTTCCGCCCTCTCCAGAAATCCCCCAATCGCAAGAAGCCAAACATGCAAGGAGTCAACAATCTCATGAAGAGGTCGGACGACCTCCTCAAGCCGAAGGGAAGCCATGCTAAATAGCTCGACACGTAACGACTCGGTTTTCTTCTTTATAGCGGATTGTGACGACCTATCCACTAAGGCCAAAGAGCCAATAGAAGCAGAAACAACTGACACCCAAGTCCCGCGGCAATGCACCTTGGACGAGAGCGAAACCTCAACTTGGGCTCGACAGGGAGCTTTTGCCAATAGTGTGGCTATTGGTAGGAATGAATTGAGACTTTATACACATACACCTTTAGCTAATTTAGTTTGCTAGGTTATCTAAGGATTTATCTGTAATTTTTGTTAGCTTTGCATATTGTTTTTAATAATTATTAATAGAGTTGTGGAATTTTTGAAAATGAATTATTAACAAATTAAGCGAGCCAAACTCAGGTTTCTAAGGCCTTCCATAGAGTATGTCCAGACCGGTGCCCAAATCGATTTTGAGGCATCGAGCAGCGAAGCCCTCCGTTTGCACAGGTGATGTCCAATTTTTTTTTTAGGGAATCAGAGCATGTAGGTGCTCCGGTGCCCAAACTCATCACCCAATAAAATATTGCTATAACTATTGAAAAAGGAGAGCTCGCTCAAGACGTCCTCCCGTGTGAAGCAGCCGGAAAGATTTGTTTAGTGCATATTTGTCAGTGTGGGGTCATTTACTTTTAGGCTGAGCGGTGCCTTCCGCTGTGAGGATAGTGCCAGAAATTTTTTCTTTGGGCATCGGTGATATGTGAAGAACTTTTCAAAGACGGGGCACCCATAACATTGTGGACGGCCTAACGAGTCGAGCCGAGCTGCCCTTTTGCTTGACGAGTTCGATCCAAACGAGTAGATCTTGGCAGCTTGCTCATCATCCAGCTGCCGGTACTGTTGCCTGCCGTCCAACAGTGACGAAAACTACTGGCCGAGGCGTAATTTCGGCGCACGCCGCCCTCGCCCTCGCCATCGCAGCCGCCTCGCTGTCCAACCCGGAAGCTTTCTAGCTAGCCGTGTGCCCAGTCGCTATCGTTGCACATGCCCTCGCTGCCTGGGCAAGCCGGCTGCACCGCACTCTCTCTTCCTGTGTGGCCGAAGCTGCCGAACTGCCCGACGTCTCCAGTCTCTAGGCCGGCGTCATCTTCGAGCATTCCATTGACGGTGGGGCGCTGCAAGGAAGAATGGCAGGCTGCGCCACGTACCACGTCAGGGGCACATCGGTGGTGGTCGCGGGACGACGACCTCTTTTTACCACCCACCACCACCTGTTCGACCGAAGGTCCGATGGCAGACATCAGGGTATCATTTAACATTTTTGTTTGGAACTAGATGTGGTTTCTTTCCCAAGATATGGCTATGCAGCAAGTTAAGATGAACTTTTCCTTCATATCTTCACTGCAGTAGCAACTGGCAAAGTTCAAGAATGAGGGCTACAATAGGTCTGATAAAGGAAACCCGGAGCTTCAGTCTATCATCGGATGGATGATTTGTCAATTGTACTATTTTCAGGAGGCCTCTACAAATAAAGGTATACTTTAGTTTCTCAACTTCTCTACATATTAAGTGCGCCTACCAGGCGGACGTCCTGAGAAAACGAGTTTCTGGCGGGCGTTCCGACCACGATCACGCGAACCCGCGTCGCCCTACGCCCGCCCCCTCACACCCCGGTCGCGTGACCAGGTCCAAAAAGGGAAGGACGGCTGGCTGCAGTCTGGACAATCTTCCTCTCCAAGCAAAACCCAAAACCAGAACAGAAACGAAATCCCCCTAGATCTAGCGCTATCCCCCTCTCCCCCGATTACTCACCTGTCCATATCGCCTTCATCCTCTAGCCAAAAACTCCATTGCAGCTCCACCTTAACACCTTGATGCCCAGTGCCCTGCTACTGAAAAGCAAAAAAGGAACACACATGCAAAAACAACAGGTACTTCTCAAAATCAAACCTTCAATTCACCATGATTTTGGTAGCAACGTCTCTATATTGTTCTCAATATGACAATATACAGTTGCACAACATGGATCTAAACGAAAAATAGGTCATCTATAACTACTCCTCAGTTTTGCATCTGAGAGATGTCCAATCTTATTCAAACTATAAGAAATCAATCATCCTAAGCTTCATTGACAATATATGTTGATCCCTACATTAAAAACATCTAATTTAGGACAACTAACAACTAAATAGACATGATTTCCTATTAATTGCTTCATCCTAACAACTAAATCTCCTAACATCATGAATATTTTGGTTGAACAACTCCGAAACCATGGATATCGACATAAATGCAGAACCAGATCAAGAAATAGAAGAAGACCATGCTGATGCTTCACACACAAATGCTATCGTGCAAGTTGTAAACGAAGATATGATGATTATCCATGCTTGCATGCAGAGGTTATCAACTAGAACATAAGTTATCCATGCTTGCATGGAGAGGTTATCAACTAGCTAGAACATAAGTTATCCATGCTTGCATGCAAAAGTTATCCATGCTTACATGCATAAGTTATCAACTAGCTAAAACAAAAGTTATACATGCTTACAAAGCAGAAGTTATCAACTAGCTAGAACAGAAGTTATCCATGCTTACATGCATAAGTTATCAACTAGCTAGAACAGAAGTTATCCATGCTTACATGCATAAGTTATCAACTAGCTAAACCATGGATATCGACCTAAATGCAAAACCAGATCAAGAAATAGAAGAATACCATGCTGATGGTTCACACACAAATGCTATCGTGCAAGTTGTAAACGGAGGTATGATGATTATATGCAAACAACTTATCCAGCAATATTTAAACATAAGTTATCCATGCTTGTATGCAGAGGTTATCAACTAGCTAGAACATAAGTTATCCATGCTTGCGTGCAGAGGTTATCAACTAGCTAGAACATAAGTTATCCAGACTTGCATGCAGAAGTTATACATGCTTATAAAGCAGAAGTTATCAACTAGCTAGAACAGAAGTTATCCATGCTTACATGCATAAGTTATCAACTAGCTAAAATAAAAGTTATACATGCTTACAAAGCAGAAGTTATCAACTAGCTAGAATAGAAGTTATCCATGCTGTAGCATAAGTTATCAACTAGCTAAAACATAAGTTATCCACTAGCTAAAGCTACAGTTATATGCAGAAGTTATCAACTAGCTAAAACAGAACTTATCCATCATTATATGCAGAAGTTATCCACTATCTAAAACTACAGTTAAACATGCTTACATGCTAGAAAAGTTATCCAGAAACATGAGTAAAAGTTATCACTAGCAAAAAAATGAAGTTATCCATGACCATAAGTACAAGTTATCCACTAGCTAAAGCTATAATTATCCATGCATATATGCAGAAGTTATCCATGCAAATCATTACAAAAAACACATGACATGATTACAAAAATACTTGCTAGTAAAAAAAGTTACCCACCTATTATAACTGCTGTTATCCATGACTTCTCATTGTATATACCCATTCCTACAAAAAAACAGAAATGATAACTTGTGTTTATTTGCATAACAGGTGATGTCCAAATTGAAGAACATACTGACAATGACTGCATGTATACTATAGTTGAACAAGCCGCACAAGAAACAACAACGGGTGGCACAATCGAAGAAACATCAGTACACACAACAGATTCAAATGAGGATGGGGAGAATAATACACACAATAATGATGCAGGAGATGAAGTACATTCCACACCGCAACCACCAACAAATGGAATGCGCTTTGGTAGTTTTGAATCAGCTAGAGAACACTACAGGGCGTATTCACAACGGAAGGATTTAGGAATAAGGATAGATTGGTCAAGAAAAGACATAAGAAATGAGCTAAACAAGGCGTATCTTGTGTGCACAAAAGCTGGTAAACCTCATGAAGAAAAGGAAGACACCCAGAACCCAAAATCATGTGTCAAGAAGAGGAAAAAAAATACACATCCAAGGACTAGGTGCACAACACACTTGTATGTAAAGAGAAAGGATGCATGGTGGTATGTTCATCATTTATCGGATGATCATAACCATCCCCTGATAATAAAACCTTCATTAACAATGTTCTTGCGTTTGCACCGGAACATACCAGCAGAAGAAAAGGTGTTCTTGCGGATGCTTCATGCATGCAACATCGAAACATGCCGACAGATGCAACTGATGGCAAGTTTCTACGACAGTCTGAATGATGTGCCATACATAGAAAAAGACGTGGCGAACCTAAAGGCTTCTTTTTGCAGTGAAAACAATCACCACGACATGCAAGAAACCTTGGCATACTTCGAAAAGATGAAGGCAGAAGATCCAGATTTCTTCTACAAATTTACACTTGATGAAGAGGACATGGTTGAGAACCTGTTTTGGGTTGACGGGGCATCACGAAGAGCATACAAGTCTGGATACAACGATTGCATATCATTCGACACTACCTACCTAACGAACCGGTATAAACTACCATGCGCTCCATTTATTGGGATAAACAAACCATGGACTATCAGTTCAGTTTGGATGCGGGTTCGTGCGTCGAGAGCTCAAGGACAACTTTGTGTGGCTGTTTCAAATGTTCAAACTGGCAATGGACGGCTTAGCACCAAAAATATAATAACAAATCAAGACGCTGCCATGGGTGGTGCTATAAGTGCTGTTTTTCCGGATGCAACTCACAGGAATTGCAGATGGCGCGTCATCCAGAATGCAAATTTAGAAAATAGGGACATTCATAGCCAACCACCCAGAACTGCTCGACGCTTTCAATGCATGTGTGAACAACAGCTTGTCACTGAAGGAATTTGAGGAGGCTTGGATGCATATGATAAATACTCATAATGTCCGTGACAATGTGGATCTATTTTCACTGTGGGAATAAAGAAAGGTTTGGGTACCAGCATACTTTATGCACGCCTTTTCCCATTCGTTCAGACCACAGCAAGAAGTTAAGGGTTCAACGCAGTGCTCAAGCGTTACGTCAAACCAAGCAACTCCATTTATGAGTTTGTACAATAGTACATGTGAGTACAAGAAAAGATTTACAATGCTGAGCTAAAGGCAGAGTGTGATACGGCTTTGACAGACCCGGAGTGGTGATGTGGAAGCATTATGGAGATACAAATGGCAAAAGCATACACAAGGAAAATCTTCTTCAGGTTTCAGAGCGAAATGCGAAAGAGCATGTCATACCAATGCGACCACCTCAACGGATACCAGTTTGAACTGAGCATAACAGGGATACCGGTTCCACACTGTGGTTACATAAGTTATAGGGTATTCGCAAACTGGGAAGAAGGAACATATGAATGCAACTACTGTAAATTCGATCGTGATGGTATGCTGTGCTGCCACATTATAAAAGCGATGACGCATAAAAAAGTCCATCAAATCCTAGATATGCACATCCTGAAAAGGTGGACATTGGACGCAGAAACTATCCTAACTGAACCACATGACAAACATAAACAAGGAAAGAAAGATATGCTTGAAGACTCAAGAAATATGATGGTGTTTGCATCATACATACAAGAATTTGCCAGAGCTGCAAAGATAGGAGTAAAGACAGATGATGGAAGAAAAATCATTAGGAAACACTTGAAGGAAATGAAACAAGAGCTAGATGTGATAGCAAGAAGAGAAGAGAAGTAGAAAAGAGAGACCGAAAATGAAGCGATTACTATGCCATCGTCTAGTGCCCCTAATGACGCAAGCGTGACACCTTCGACAACTACCACACCAAATAGGGCACAGTCAACAAGAAACTATGCAGCACTTCAAACAACAAGCACATCGGGATCTCACATGTCATCAACAAAGCACATACAGAACCCAGAGAAGTCAGTAACAAAAGGGCGACCACGATAAATAGCAAACAAAAATCCACTAGACCTTGCTATAAAGAAATCAAAGAAATGCAGCCACTGCGGTGCAGAAGGTCACACCATCCGCAAATGCCAGGAAAAGTTGAAGCTCCTAGGATATCAAATCCAGAATGTTCATGTAACACAAAATGGAAACGATATATTTGTTGTTCTATGTATGATAGTTCATGCTGTACATTCTGTGGTTTACAAAGTTATCCATGCATATGAGTACAAGTTATCCACCAGATAACACAGAAGTTATCCACGCATATGAGTACAAGTTATCCATCACCTAACATAGCAATTATCATTGCATACAAAAATAATAAAGGCTATCCACTGGTTAAATATACATTTATCAATGCGTATATGTAAAAGGTTAACCAAAAAAAATTAATATACTATTTAAGTATAGAAGTTATCCAGACAAATGACTACAAGTTATCAGCAACCAAACACAATAGTTACCCATGCATACAAGTAGAAGTTATCAGGTAGATAAAAAACTACAGTTATCCATAATTATATGTTGTAATTATACATCAAAATAATTAATAAGAAAATTATCAAACAGAATTGGCAGTAGAAAGAAAGCATAAAAACACTCATATATACGAAAAACACGTATAAGGTGGGTAACTTATATAACACAGTGTGGATAACTTACAGAAATATGACAGGATAACAAACATTTAAGGGTGTGGATAACAAACATGTAAGAGTATGGATAAACTTGGAAAAAAAATACCTCAGAACTTATTTTCTTCCAAAAGTGACCTCCAATTCAAAAGAACATTACGAGGATGGTTCAACCAAAAATAAGTCATCTTTTTCTTAATTCCCGGCATCATATCTTGAGAAATACAAGACACGACGCTTCCATTCCACAATTCAAGGTTCTTGAGCATGAAGAATCAACAATTAGTGCTGAAAAACAAAAAATAAACAGAGAATAAACAAATATAATATCAATAATTATACAAAACCAAAATAAAATTACATGCGTACAAAAAAACTAATATAATAACAAAAAATAAATGATGCCACGTCAACTGTAAAACTAACCTGCCAACTTGATTCGGAACAGGGACATGCATCAACTCAAAATCTTCAATCTGTCTTCTAGAATCAGAATAATTGACGATGTACATTTTCTTTATTGCTTCCATTAGCTTGGTCGCATGTTCAATCATTTCTACATTAGCTTCACCATGGAGCGAGTCAAGAATCTCAAACCTTTTGGTAGACATATTAACAGAAAGCATATACCAATGGCCCAAATGGTCCTTTTTAGTCACTATCTCCTGAAGGACAGCAAAACAAAGCTACAGAAAAAATGAACATAAGATAAGTAAAGGCACGTGTAGAAAAAACAGTGGTTACTCAGGCAGAAATGAAAGAGTTATTAACACAAAATAAGCAATGGTTACCATACACTATGCCTGAACTTATCAACTGCATACAGTAGAATAAAAACAATAAATAATCAAAATAGACCACATACCATATGTTTGTGGCTCAGTTTATAGTTGTCATCTCTCCTGAACGACCTCCGAACAAGATTTGCAGTGAATCTTCCCTCCAACAGATTTTGAGTAACGATATAAGGAAAAATTATCTTGTTGGATGGGCAATTATCTTGCATTGTAGAAATAGCAAG
Source organism: Avena sativa (assembly GCA_916181665.1). Taxonomy (NCBI): domain Eukaryota; kingdom Viridiplantae; phylum Streptophyta; class Magnoliopsida; order Poales; family Poaceae; genus Avena; species Avena sativa. The sequence goes on along the minus strand of OV702283.1, from coordinate 128,146,787 downwards.
ATCACACATATTGTTAGAAAGCTCGCCATATGGCATCACACTTTCAGCAAAATCACTAGTTGTCACCCACATTGGATCAATGTTACAAATTGATGTGCTACAAAAAATGTAATGATTAGAATACAAGTTATCCACTATGAAAACCAGAAGTTATCACCAACAAACAGTACAAGTAATCAACCTGTAGTAATACAACTTATCAAACCCGTGGTAGAGTTTTAGGAGTTTTTTATTGAAGTTCTGTAATAATTAAGTCCTGTTCCTTTGCACTGTTTTATTTATGCATCCTCTAAAACAGTGGTTTATATTGTGCTGGAATATTAGAGGCCTAAATGCTATGTCCAAACAATTAGCTTTGCATAATGCTATCCTTTCTTGTGGCTGCTCTGTGGTATGTTTGCAAGAAACTAAGAAGGAATATTTTGATATTGCTTTTATTAAGGATTGTTGCCCTCCTGGATTTGATGATTTTGTTTATGTCCCATCTGTGGGGCATCTGGTGGGTTGGTTATTATTTGGAAGAGTGTTATTTTCTCTGGTATTGTAATGCATTACACCACCTTTGCTTTATCTGTATATTTCACTTCAAAACAGTCATCTCAATCATGGACTTTGGTAAACATTTATGGACCTTGTATTGGGGAAGCAAGAGAGGGATTCAAAAAATGGCTGTTTGATTTATGCATCCCTGATGATGAAGATTGGATCATTCTTGGTGACTTTAATTTCATTAGATCACCTTCTAACAGAAATAAACCAGGTGGGAATATTAGTTAATTTCATCAGAGAGCAACATCTCACAGAAATTGGAATTAAAGGGAGAAACTATACCTGGAGTAATATGCAAGAAAACCCTCTACTTGAACAACTAGATTGGTTTTTTACTTCTCTGCACTGGACTATTTCCTTCCCACAGACTTTTGTCTCTCCACAAGGGAAACCTACTTCTGATCATATCACTTTGGTGGTTACCATGCAAACTTCTATTCCTGCAGCAAAAATATTCAGATTTGAGAATTATTGGGTGGCTCATCAAGGGTTTCATGAAGTTGTTGCCAAAATCTGGAACAAGCCTACTCAAAAGGTTAAGATATGATTTGAAATTTTGGAGTAAATCTATCTCCAAACTCAAAATATGCATTGACAACTCTAACAGGGCCTTATTGGAAATTGATAATATAGAAGACAAAAGGAGATTAACTATTGCTGAAGCCAATTTTAGGAAAATATTAAAGGAACATCTACTGAATTTATTGGATTTTCAAAGACAGTACTGGAAGAAAAGGTGTACTATTCGTTGGACAAAGTTTGGGGATGAAAATACAAAAAAATTCCAGTCCATAGCTACATAAAGGTATATAAGGAACTCTATCTCTCAGCTTCAGAGTTTTGATGGTTCTTTGGTGAAGGATCATGCAGGGAAGAAACAAATAATACACAACTCTTTCAAACAAAGATTGGGCACAACATCAAACCCTCAGATGATGTTCAATCTAGCTGACTTGATTCACCCTATCACTGGTCTTGAGGATCTTTCTATGCCTTTCACAACTGATGAAATTGATGATGTGGACAAGGCTCCTGGACCTGATTGCTTTAATGGCCAATTTTTGAAAAGCTGTTGGAGTATCATTAAACAAGATATTTACCAGTTATGCTTTGACTTCTTTGATGGAAGATTGGACCTTGAGAGCATTAATATGGGATACATTACACTGATACCAAAAGTTTCATCCCCTATCTCTGTTAATGATTATAGGCCGATTACTTTGCTGAATTGCTGCCTTAAGATTATTACAAAAATATTGGCTAATAGGCTCCAGAAGGTGGTACTCAAGGTTGTACATAAAAATCAATATGGATTCTTAAAAGGCAGAAGTATTCAAGATTGCTTAGCATGGGCATTTGAATTCCTTTTTCAGTGTGAAGCATCCAAAAAAGAGATTATATTACTGAAACTAGATTTTGCAAAAGCTTTTGATACCAGTGATCATGGGGCAATGATAAAAATCATGAAGCAAATGGGCTTTGATAAAAAATGGCTAGATTGGATTTCTATTATCTTTGAGTCTGGGAAATCCTCTGTTTTGCTAAATGGCACACCTGGGAAACAATTTCACTGTTTAAGGGGAGTAAGACAGGGTGACCCTCTATCTCCTTTAATCTTTGTCCTTGTTGCAGATTTACTTCAGGCTGCATTAAACAGGTTTTCAGAGATGGACATATTTTGGCACCCTTTTCTCCAGATTATCGTATGGACTATCCGGTAATTAATTATGCAGATGATACCCTTATAATCATGCCTGCATGTACTAATCAGCTGGAGATTATGAAGAAAATACTGGATGATTATGCCCTGTCTACTGGTCTGAAAATAAACTACACCAAGTCTATGATGGTTCCAATAAAAATTCACTCCAATGGGATCCAACAATTTACTAATATTATGGGATGTACTGTAGGCAAGATGCCCTTCACATACTTGGGACTACCAATGGGCACCACTAAGCCAACTATTACAGAATTAATGCCTCTGGTTGACAGAGTTGAGAGGAAAATGTCTGCATCCTTTATGATGATGAACTACAGTGGTAGGGTTACTGTCATTAATTCCCTCTTGGCCTCAATATCAACGTTTGCCATGTGCTCCCTTAGCCTGCCAAAAAAAATAGTTGAGCATTTTGAAAAGCTAGAAAGGCACTGTCTATGGAATAAGAAAACAGAAGAGGGAGAAAGATGCAATTCTTTGATTGCTTGGTAAAAGGTTTGTAGACCAAAGGAGAAGGGAGGTGTTGGAGTACTGAATCTACAATTACAGAATAAAGCTTTATTATTGAAATACTTGCATAAATTCTATAATAAAGAGGATGTTCCTTGGGTTAAGCTAATTTGACAGGCATATTATACTGAAAAAGTTCCTCATAATTCTGATCCATGTGGATCCTTTTGGTGGAAGGATGTTTGCAAACTTTCCCCTATATACAGAGGCATTGCAAAATGTTCAGTGCAAAAGGGTGATTCTGTTCTCTTTTGGAAGGATGAATGGCTGGATGGAATTGTTTCTGAACAATTCCCTAGAATATTTTCTTATTGCCTCAATGAGGATGTTTCAGTTCAGGAATTCTTAACTGAAGATAATTTGTCACACAATTTTAATCTTCCTCTGTCTCCAGAGGCAATGGGGGAACTCAGGCAAATTCAGAACTTATCTCTCCACATTACTTTAGATGCTGCAACTGATGATTCCTGGAGCTATGATTGGGGTACAAATTATACTTCACAGAAATTTTACAAGCATTGTTTCAGGAATGTGATTACCCATGAGGCCTTTAAGTGGATTTGGAAATCGAAATGTACACCTAAAGTTAAATTTTTTTGCTGGCTTCTATTCTTTGACAGAATAAATACCAGAGACATGTTAAGAAGAAGACACCTTCGTCTCAATTCTGGTTATCTTTGTCCTATTTGTGGACAGACTGAAGAAACTGCTGAACATTTGTTCATGAAGTAGACTTCAGTAAATCCTGCTGGCATTCATTTGGTATATACTGGAACACTCATGGAACACTTTTGGACTGGATTAGCCATGCTAAACATAACTGGAATCAACCTTTATTCATGGAAATTTTTATGGTGGCTTCTTGGAACATATGGAAGGAAAGAAATGACCTTATATTAACTCAGTTACACCCTCCCCAAATTCCTGGAAAACTAGATTTTCTACTGATTTCTCTCTACTGGTCCATAGAACCAAGTCTGATTTGCACTCTGCTATTCATAGTATAGTCAGCAACTTGTAATTTTATTTTTTGATCTTCTGAAGTCACCTTGACTTCTACTATACTCTGTAATTATGTTCCAATATTAATGAAAAAAGGAGAAGGCAGTAGAACTCTCTAAGGGTTTCTACTGTCATAATTGCTCAAAAAAAAACCAGTGGAAAAAAAGTTCAAGTTATCCACTGAAATAACTAAAGAGTTATCAACCAAAACTAGTACTAACCAACCAGTATTAGTACAACTTATCATCGAGGTACAAATAAAAAAGGTAAAGTTATCAGCACTAAACATTAAAAATGATCCACAGTGAAAACCATAAAGTTCAGCAACTAGAAGTACAAAGTGATACACAAGTAGTAATACAGGTTAGCAAACAAGTAACAAAAAAAGGTTCAAGTTATCCACTGTTAAAACTAAGAGTTATCCACCAAAAATACTACAAGTGACCCACCAGGATTACTACAACTTATCAACCAGATAACATAAAAAATCAAGTTATCAAGCATAAAACATTAGAAGTGACCAATGATAGCATTTAAAAGTTACCAACAGAGAATACTAAAAAGGATAGAAGATTATAAAAAAATGAACATGTACATACTTTTTAATCTTTGACTTATTCGCATTACGCGTGTGTATGATAATCTTCTTATACAATGCATCCACTTCTGCAGTTGTCTTAGTATAGGAGAACGGAGGAAGAAGAGACTTGGCAGGATGAATAAGTCTAACATTGCACAGCCGCGTCGCAGGTGTAACACTACCAGCAACAACAACTGGAAGAGCAGAATTGATACCAGGAGTTGAATAATCAGGAACAACTACAAAAAAAATTTAATGCAGCTCGTAAAAAATATCCATTCAAATACATAAATAATAACTAAACAATTTTGTTTAGTTACCTGGAATGGAACAAATAGTCTGGTTTAACCATTTGGTATCTTCTGTAAAAATCAGAACAGCTTGATAACCGATATTTTCACCCAACAGATCATTAAGAGAAATAACTACATTTTCATCATTTATCGGCTTTTTGCACTTATAATCAACTTTTTGTTGATACACTACAAAAATATAAAGAAAAGACAAAGGAAATGTCCAAATGAAAATGGATAGAAATGGCGGACCCCATGTGGAAAAACAAAACCACATGTTTATCACCATAAAGAAAAAATTGAAAAATATAACATATATTAAACAATAAAAGGTAGTTTAATTACATCACACAAACATAGAGTCATATAAATTACAACACAAATTATTCCATCAACAACATATCACAAAAGAAAAGTTCCCATAAATTGAAACCTAATTTTACCTACGGCTACCATAAAACAGAACCAAACAGCCATGAAACCGAATCATGATCTTCAAGTTTGAAACCCAAGCCCCAAACAGCCATCGCAACGATGATCTTCAAGTTTGTCATCCAAAAGGGACAGTTAACTAGATCCATCCGCACCCTCATTTTTATCACCACCCGTTTTCGGTAAGTTCAATAAGTTAACAACTGCATAGAATATGTCCCAAAAGAAAGACAAGAAGAAAAAGGGACAAAACAAAAAAATTGTTAATGTCATATAATATGTTACATGCTTTCTACAAAGAAAACATGTTAATACTAAAGTTATCAGCAAAAAAACAATGTAGATTACCAATATAAATGAACTAAAGTTATCAGCATTGGTATATAAAAGTGATCAAGGGCATATATATAAAGTTATCAACACAAACAAAAAATGCACAATCATGATAAAAACATATGATACACTATGGAATAAAACATCATTAAAATAATATAGTTTTACATTACAAAAAAAGCATATAAGACAAACATATAATCAAGTTGCAAGCATTTAAAACATTTGAAAACAAAAAAACAGTGTAGGTTACCAACATAAATAAGTTACAGTTATCAGCACTAATATATAAAAGTGATCCAGGGCATATACACAAAGTTATCAGGCTAAAGGTGTGTACCAGTGCTGGCAGAAGGTGCCCAAGACAAAGGAAGAACATCTTCTGCTTCAAAAACATGGAATAAATCACCCAAATCAGCAGAAATGTGATGAGAAACAGGCACCACATTAGAATCACCTTGTGCAACAATACGAAGATTAGGCTGGGCAGGAGCAGGCTGCACAGGTGCACTAGCAGTAGGAGCAGGCTGCACAGAGGCACCAACAGTAGGAGCAGGCTGTGCACGGGCTCCAGCAGTAGGAGAAATAGGAGGATCCGCATCAGGCATAGAATACGACACAACATCCCTAAAAACATGTAATGGTATCCCAACTGCAAGACTCAACTTTCCATCACGAGCAACCAAATTTTCTTTCTTGATAACAGTGACTTCAGCTTCAAAACTTCCATCACCACTTGAAGGACTAGCAGAGGTATCGAGCACACTGGACTACCTGCTAATAGGGGGTCGAAAAGACTTGACGCAGGAACCAAAGGAGCAGATAAAACAAGTTGTACATCTTCTTGGGTACTATCATCCAAGACAGAAGGCTCATTTTCACTCTCACCCTGGGTTGATGGATCTCCAAGCGAGTAGACAGCAGGACTTGCAGCAACAACAACAGAAGTAGCAGCTGCTGCAAGGTTGGTGAACAGCGATGACGCGGGAACAAGAACAACACAATCAGGACAAACATAACCACCTGCATCAACATTGACATCAACCTGGGGGGCATCTCTGGTGGCAGCAGCACCTTCCGTGATGTTATCTGTCTCGTTTTCCATGATATTTACAACGTTGCTGCTAACAGGCTGATTAATGGTTTGCTTAATTAGTGGAGCTCTAGAGTATGGTTGAGGTACATCCATTGTCACATCGACAAATAATCCTACTACAACTATAGCAGGTGTGCTCATCACAGCAAGATCTTCAGTAGCAACACCCTTGCCACAAGTTTTTCCACCAGATATAACCTCTTCAACATTCACAACAGGCGAATCCACGACATCAGGAGTTGCAACAATATTAGAATGTCCTTCAACATGAGTAGGTGAAGGAATAGGAGAGGATCCATCAACATCTATAACAGATGTGCCTCCATCTGCAGGACACTGTTTTGCCAACCGTGGTGAAGACCTTGTAGCTAGCACAGATGTCTTCTTTGATGATTTCTTGCTGTAATAAATAATTGCCAACAAAAAAAATCAGAACAAAATAAACAAAAAATAGACAAATTACCAACATGAACATAAATAAGTTATCAGATGAAATATACTATAGTTATCCAGTGATTAACAATTAAAAAACAAAAATGACTGACATAAATAAACATAAAGAAGTTATCAAATGAGAAATGCTACAGTTATCAACATTAACATAAAGAAGTTATCATGTGAGAAATGCTACAGTTATCAGTATAAACATAAAGAAGTTATCATGTGAGAAAGGCTATAGTTATCAGTATAAACATAAAGAAGTTATCAGATGAAAAATGATACAGTTATCAATATAAAGTTATCTATATAAACATAATAAACATAAAACAAAAAGGTTACCCACATAAACATAAACAAGTTATCAGATGAAATATGATACAGTTATCAACACTAAGGTAGTAAAGTTATACAGTGATTAACAAAAAAAATACAGAAATGAATGAGATAAATAATTATGCCCACTCATACCTCTCAGAAACAGCAGACCGCATCATGGCAGGAGTAAGGCCCAAATCTTTGCAGACAAGAGACTTGATCTCATTATCAACCCCCTCAACAGTACGTGAATTGATCACATTATCAACATCCTCAACCGGATATGACTTCTTCTTCCTTGACCTTTCATACACACGCAAAGGGGTTTGTTCCTGTCCACCCACAATAGTAGCAACATGAGTATTAGTCACCCGATTTACAGTTGAGACAGGATCTACAACAGGAGACCTAGATTCAGGTGGTGACATATGACGATCATCAGGTGATCTTGCTCCTGGACTCTTATTCTGCTCTTCATCGGAATCTAGGAAAGTCAAAGATAGCTGGACATTGGAAGAACCACCCGCACGACCACCAACAACACCCTTACCCTTCCTGTCATCATGAACATACCGTTCAACATCATCGTCTCCACTGCTGTCAGAACTGCTGCTGTCTGAATCCCGCAGAATTGTATTATCACTAGGAAGAATAGGAGGCAAGACTTCATTAGTGCGTGGAACATTCCTTCCACGAGTGATAGGACGAGTAAGCCTAGATCCACGGACACCACTTGAGGTAGCACCACGGGCACCACCTGATCTACCACCACGAGCACCACTTGAGCTAGCTCCACCCATGAAGATTCCTCCCATGGGTTGCGTTGCAAGTTGACCACCAAACTGGGCAGTAAATTGTTTCGCCATTTCAGCACCAGCATTGCCTTGCACCGCCGTCAAGCCTTAAACAAGGGTACTCATTAACCCAAAAATACCAGATACAAAACTGCCAACAAGATTTGCTATCTGTGACTTTTGCTGCACAAATAAAAAGAAAAGAAACAACAAGAACATTAACAAAACAAAAAGCAAACAAAAGTAACATGACAATAAAAAGATAAGTACAATATCAAAATCCTAAAAATCTCACCTCATTTGAACAACTAGGGTTTGCACAAGTGTTAAACCATTTGTTAAACCCTTGCGCACCACCAAAAAGTCCAAAGCTCATGCCATACCGAGGCTTCAACTGCACGAAGAAAAAGATATAGAATTATCAAATGTGATCAACCAGTTTTCTATATATTACCCACCTTAATCACATTATAAACCTACATGTTACCACCCAATAAACACATAAGTTACCCACTATTTATACTCAATGTAATCAAATAGACATATAACATGTTACCAACACTTAAACCTAAAAAGTTAAGTTATCAACAACATAAAAACACATATGCTACAAAATGTATTACACACCTCCAACTTTCCATATGCATTTCCATCATTCTGCAGATCAGCAATCAACACTTCATCAATTAACTCTCTTGACCATATGTTCACAGCATAATGCCCCTCTGACAAATCAATATCCAACCCACTAACATCAAGTGAGTCAACATAAAGCAGCTTCAAGAAAAAAAATTAAAAACCAGAAAAAGAATACAATAAATACACTAACTAAAACATAAAACAAATTTCAATATAGAAAGTCATATTCACACAATAAAAAACAACAATGTGTACCTGCAAGAGAAAAAGGCAAGCCTGCGTATGACCACCACTAAAAGCTCCTCATGCAGCTGGCCAGCAACAAACTTGCACCACTAGAACTTGGACACATTTCCAATGTTGTGCTGAAATTAGATAATGGAAAAGAAACTATCAACATAACATCAAAACTTGCACATATATTACACACCACCACAAAAACCTAAAACAAAAATGTTACCACCCCTATTACACACAGGTTATCATCACACCAATCAACAAAAACATATAAGTTACCAGCCAAGACAAATATTGAAAATGAACAGACATGACAACTAAAACTTACCATGATAGGGTAACATTTATGGCAAACACGGTTCTGGGTGGTGGGTGACAGAAGTGTAGATACAATGTACATCACATACACTTGCTTGAACTCATCTCCATATGAAGTCTTATCCTTCAAGATTTCAAAAACTCGAGTTGTCAAAGGTGTACCAGAATCATCAGGAAAAAGAACAGGGGCAAGAGCACCCTGAATTTCTGCATCAGCATAATAAGGAACCGGCTCTTCACCAAGTGGAAATCCCAAACATCTGAATACACTATCCTTGTTGAGGGGTATCTGAAAGAACATTTCCTAATCCCTAGTGTTTTGTGTGTTAGATAACAATATCAAGGATTATTTAATGTGTGTTGAAGTGCTACAGATCTGTACACTAAAAAGGAAAGGAAACTGCCTTTTGGGGGGCGGATAATCCGCCCCTCGAGGATTTCCTTCAAGCCAAGTCCTGCGTCGCTCTCTGTATGGGGGGCGGAGTTTCCCTCGGACTTTCAGGCCCTGGGGTGGATTCTCTCCCTAGGGCGGATAGTCCGCCCCTAAGGGGGGCGGATAATACGCCCCTCAGGAAATTCCTTCAAGCCAAGGCATGCGTCGCTCTCTGTATGGTGGCGGAGTTTCCCTCGGACTTTTTGGCCCTGGGGCGTATTCTCTCCCTAGGGCGGATAGTCCGCCCCCTCAGGAAATTCCTTCAAGTCAAGGCTGTGTCACTCTCTATATGGGGGGCGAAGTTTTTCCCGGAGTTTCCGTCCTAGGGGGCGGTTTTTCTCCCCAGGGCGGATAGTCCGCCCCAAAGGGGGGTGGATAATCCGCCCCCAAACTTCTCCAACGGCTTGTTCTGGGCAGGGGGTATTTAAGCCTGTCTTCCCTCTCTGTCCAGAACTCTTGATTCATTCGAAAAAGACAAGATCTGATCTGCAACCTTCATCCAAGAGAGCTCCACCTAGATCCACCCAAAGGCCCCGTCCCTTGGGGAATCGAAGGAGGAGAACTCGATCTTCATCATCAGCAATCAAGCTCTTCACTCCTCTCCATTCATTTGGAGAATCACCGATCTAGTATTTCTTGCAAATACCTAGATCCTTGTTTTGTTTATATTGATAAACCTTGTTCTTGTGACAGCTTGTTGTCATCTCGGGAGCCCCCAATTCAGTTGTGGGTGTGTGCCCCGGTAGCGTTGTAAAAGGCACCGGTTCCCGCCTCGAAGGGATCCAATAGTGGAGAAGGTGGATCAGGCCTCTCGTGGCGAGATCTATCGGAGAATAGGGTGAGGCCTATTGTGGCGTGGTGGTCTTAGAACCGCCCACCCCTCCAACGCAGATGTACTTCCCTTAACAAGGAAGGAACTGCGGTAAAACAAATCCCTGTGTCTCCGCGTGCTCCACTACAGTTCCTTTGCTCCTCTCTTTACGTGCTTAGTAGCTAGGGTTGCATATAGGGAAATTCTCATAGTTACATATCTAGATAATTTACTTTGTGTCAAGCCTAAAATTGAAAAAGTATTAAAAATTGGTTAGCACCTATTCACCCCCCCTCTAGGTGCCCATACGATCCATTTCAATTGGTATCAGAGCCCCGACTCTTATTTCGGGCTTAACCTCCTAAGATAAGTATGGGTTCCAAGGTAGATGGGAGTGATGCTCCGGATGTAGTCACCATGAATGATCTTAAGACGTTGGAAATAACCTTGGTGAGTTCTATGGAGGCTAATATGGAATAGATGCATCAAATGATAATGCGTCTCTCCACATCCACAACATCACCTCCATCTAACTCTGAGGCTACCACTCCGCAATCCAAGGAACCGGGTAAAACCGATTCCAAAGAGAACGAAGTGGTTGGTGATGACACTAGCAAGAGCTCCTCCTCGAAAAAGGATAGTGGTAAGGATGGATACAATGAGGTTTCTCATGTGTATTCTCCTGATCCACCTATCCCTCACCCACATATACATAATAGGGGTGATCCACCCAAACTTTATGCATCTACTTTTTCTCAATGGCAATTTTGATAAAGTCTCATGTGTGTAGTTCCTCCATTGAGCTGTGGAAAATCGTAGAAAATGTCTTCATGTTGGAAACCCCAACAATCCCACAAGAATAGAAGTTGTTGATAGCCAACTCAACGCTACATCTCTACACATGATACAGCTTGGTGTGGGTGACAAAGACATGCCACACATTCAGCATCTTAGCACTGCTAAGGAAGCTTGGGATGCCCTCACCGAGCTCTTCATCGGAAATGAAAGTATGAGAAGGAATAGATATGATGCTTTGAGCAACTAAGCTAAAGGATTCTATATGTTGGATGGAGAAGACCACAAGGACATGTATAGGAGGCTCAAGGCAATAGTCACAACTTTCAGAAACCACGGTGCAGCTCATGTTGATGATGCATGGATCAAGCGCAAGTACGTCAGTGCTCTTATGCCATTTGAGCCCATAGATTTGAAAAGTCTCCAAGGTAGGCATAACTATCACCTCATGACATCCAATGAGGTAATGCAAGAAATGGCCGCTTTCAAAGTGGCTGCCAAGAATGTCGAAGATGCTCGTGATCGAGCTATGGGGATGCAAAAGGGGGTCAACATGGCCCTGAAGACTAGTGTGATTGATCATGATGAATATGCCATAGAAGGTCTAGACTGTCCCGAGGATATAAAAAGGATCCACGAACAATACTTGGCTCTTTATGCTAGAAACTTTTGTAAAGATCCAGCCAAGGCTAAAGCTGGACTAGAACGCAAGAGTGGAGCCTATGGAAGAAAAGAAAATGGTCCCAAGCTGAGAACATGTTTCAACTGTGGTGACCGGCTGCACTTTGTAGCTGAGTGTCCATATCAAAGTAGGGAAGATAATGGAGGAAGACTTATTTTCAAGGACAAATCAAAGGCTCCATGCAAGAAACAGTTTGTAAAGAAGAATGCTCCCTTCAAGAAGCAACCAAAGATTGTTCTAGTGGCTCAAGAAGAATATTCTTCGAGAAATGAAGATGAGGACGAGGATGATAGCTCTCAAGAGGTGGCTTCTATAGCCACCGCATCTACATCAACATCCCTCTTCGACTCTCCGAGCGAAAACATCATCAACAAAAATGCTACTTGTCTCATGGCAAGAAGCTCCGAGGTAACGACTTCTAACTCTTCTTTTCCTAAGGCTATGATTGACATGGATGATCCTACTAGTCTTAAGGTTAAAGAAGAGATTATTGCTTTGGACTATTTTTTCACTAACTTGCAAGGTGAGCACAAAGTACATTTTGAGGCTCTTATGGACCAGCTGGCCCAAATGAAGCTCTTCTTGAAGAAAAGGGCAGAATTGAAAGGGAGGATGCAATGGAAATTGCATCCTTAAAAAATTCTCTATAAGAAGAAGATGCTCGGGTTTCTCTTGAAGAGAGGCTTGAGTCCATTGAGGAGTCACATGAAGAAATAGTGGCTAAGCTTGTTAAGGAACGTGACAACGCAGTCGCCAAAGCAAAGAAGTTAAAGAAGGAAAAGATTGACTTTGGGGCTGCTCATGATAGACTCTCCGAGGAATTGGAGAAACTAGACATCGCTCACAAGGCGTTGAAAAGTGAATTCTCTATTCTCAATGAGTCACATGATCAGCTCCAAATTTGATTGACCAAGTATGATGTTCCTAGCACATCTAAGTCAACATATATTCACAAGGAAAGTGATAGTGTGGAAGAAGGTTTTGTCAATGACATCTCTCCCAAAGATAAGGGTGTGCTCGATGAAGTTCTTGGCAAGCAAAGGTCAAATCAGGGTAAAGAGGGACTTGGGTATGTCACCAAGTCCAAGAAAAAGAAAAACAAGAAGAACAAGACCAAGAATGTGCAATCAAGGACAAGCACCACTGAGAAGAATGTCACAAAAAACAAGACTAACAATATTGGTTTTGCAGGGTCTCACAAACCAAATTATGAACTCTTTTGTGATGATTATGGCGATGTTTATGCTTATTATGTTCGTCCCTTTGATGAATATATTGCTTGGTCTATTTGGATCCCAAAGACCCTTGTTACTAACATGAAATGACCCATTGAAAAATGGGTACCTAAAACCAAGAAGTAATTCTCTTGCAGGGCTATGCTTCCGGTGGGTCGAAATGGGTGCTGGATAGTGGATGCACTAGTCATATGATCGGAAGCAAGGAGATCATCACGGAGATGCGTCCAAATCATGATAATATTACAGTCTCCTACGGTGATAAGTCTAAATCTCAGGTACTGGGTCTTGGCAAGGTTGTGGTTGCCCACGATATCTCTCTCGTGGACGTCATGCTTGTTGAGACCCTCGGTTACAACCTTCTTTCTGTTCGTGCTCTTGGCAAGATGGGTTTTGCTGTTTTTATCGATGATGATTTGGTGGTACTCTTGTGGAGCAAGTCTCTAAAGGCCGCTTTCATTGGGTACATCGAAAATGACCTGTATGTGGTGGACTTCTCGGGGAAAACCACTTCGGTTCCAATGTGTCTATTCAGAAAGGCCGACGTGGGCTGGTTGTGGCATCGCTGTTTAGCCCATGTCAACATGAGAACTTTGCAAAGTCTCCACAAGGGTGGCCACATCCTTGGACTAAAAGACAATGTCTCCTTTGGCAAAGATCGTGTTTGCAGGGCTTGTGTTGAAGGCAAAATGCATGACTCTCCCCACAAGAGGAAGACTATTGTGTCTTCAAAGAGGATCTTGGAATTACTTCATGTGGACTTATTTGGTCCCCCTTCTCATGCAAGTCTTGGTGGTAAGAAATATTGTTTGGTCATTGTTGATGATTACTCAAGATATACATGGGTCTATTTCTTCAAGCTAAAGAGTGAGACTCAACAAACAGTCATTGACTTTGCCAATGAAGTTCAACGTCAACACAATGTTCCTATCTTGGCAATAAGAAGTGACAACGACTCCGAATTCAAAAACTACACTTTGAATGAGTTTCTTAGCGAAGAGGGGATTATACATCAATATTCCGCTGCGTACACCCCTCAACAAAATGGTGTAGCCGAGAGGAAGAACCGGACTTTGATGGATATGGATAGATAAATGTTAGCTAAATTCAAGTCTCCTTACAATTTTTGGGCTGAAGCCATATCCACTGCTTGTCACTCATCGAACCGGCTCTACCTCCAAAAGATTTTGGACAAGACTCCTTATGAAATACTTACCGGTAACAAGCCCAACATCTCATACTTCAGAGTATTCGGGTGTAACTGTTTCTTTCTTATTAAAGGTGTCCGCTTGTCTAAATTTGATTCCAATGCTTTAGAAGGTATTTTTGTTGGTTATGGTGCCGAATCCGACACTTATAGAGTCTACAACAAGCTTACTGGGATTGTTGTAGAATCTTGTAGTGTGGAATTCGATGAAAATAACGACTCCTTTGTAGGGCAAGTTGATGTTTGTGATGCAGATGTTGAAATACCCCAAGATGCCATAAGAAGAATGGGCGTGGGATTTTTCCGCCCCATTGAGGAACCACTTGTGGCGGATCGGGAAGGACAATGCTCCACTCAAGTGGAGCCCTCATCTTCACAAGATCAACAAGCTCCTACTGTTGGAGAAAACTCTGCACCGACACCACAACCTGCTGAAGATCATAAGTCTCCTGGACGAGATGGTAGTCCTAGGCCGGACTATCCGCCCCCCAAGGGGCGGACAATCCGCCCCTGGCACTCCAACTTGGTCCAGGGGATCCGAAGAAGAAGACAACAGCCAAGAAGTCCCAGGACGGATTCTCCGGCCCCCAAGGGCGGATTATCCGGCTCTGGATCTCCCAGTTCTGCCAGGCATCCTCAGGAAGAAGAAACTGGTGCCTCATCTCCTAGGTCGGATAGTCCGGCCCCTCCAAGTGGCGGATTATCCGGCCCTCAAGAACAAATTCTGCAGCAAGCTCCTGTTGTTAACTCAGATCAAGATCAAGGGCAAGGCAGTGGTCAAGACAAGGATACAAATACTGAATCAACTCCTTCTAGAAACAATAAGGACATTAAGGCTCGTCGCAAGGCTCGTGCTGATCGGAAACTTGAACTAAGGGGTCACACTCTTGACAAGGTTGTTGGTGATCTACGAAGAAGGGTGTATACTAGAAGAGAACTTGCAAGCTTCTGTGATCATCAAGCTCACATTTCCATGGTTGAACCGAAGAAAGTCTTTGATGCTCTTGAAGACCCCGATTGGGTTGTTGCAATGCATGAAGAATTAAATAACTTTGAATGCAACAAAGTTTGGAATATTGTAGAGAAACCCAAGGACTTCCGCAATGTTATTGGCACCAAGTGGATCTTCAAGAACAAACAAGATGAAAATGGCATTGTTGTGAGGAATAAAGCAAGACTCGTGGCTCAAGGATTCTCTCAAGTGGAAGGAATTGATTTTGGCGAGACTTATGCTCCTGTGGCTCGTCTTGAGTCCATCCGTATCCTTCTTGCATATGCAGCCCATCATAATTTTAAATTACAGCAAATGGATGTTAAGAGTGCGTTTATTAATGGTCCTCTACATGAGTTAGTATACGTCAATCAGCCCCCGGGTTTTGAGGACCCCAAATTTCCGAACCATGTCTACAAACTCAATAAGGTGCTCTATGGCCTTAAACAAGCCCCACGTTCATGGTATGAGCACCTTAACGAGCTTTTGTTAGACCGTGGATTCGAAGTTGGGCAAATCGATCCCACTCTTTTTACTAAGAAGGTTAATGGGAAGCTTTTTGTATGCCAACTTTATGTAGATGATATTATTTTTGGCTCTACTAACCAAGCTTTTAACGATGATTTTTCAAAGCTTATGACTGACAGGTTTGAGATGTCAATGATGGGTGAGTTGAGGTTCTTTCTTGGATTCGAGATCAAACAACTTAGAGAGGGAACCTTTATTAATCAACCTAAGTACATCCAAGACATGCTCAAAAGGTTCAAGATGACGAATCTCAATGGCGTTGCTACTCCAATGCAAATAAAGTGTCATCTTGAGCTCAATCCCAAGGGTAAAGACGTGGACCAAAAGGTATACCGATCCATGATCGGCTCTCTCCTTTACCTTTGCGCATCTAGGCCCGATATCATGTTAAGTGTAGGAGTGAGTGCAAGGTACCAAGCCGCTCCTAAAGAAAGCCACTTAGTGGCGGTCAAACGAATCTTTAGATATTTGGTTCATTCCCCGAATTTTGGGTTATGGTATCCTAAGGGTTCAAGTTTCTCTCTATGTGGTTACACTGATTCAGATTGGGCTGGTGACAAAGATGATAGAAAATCAACTTCTGGTGCATGTCAATTCTTGGGCATGTCTCTAGTGTGTTGGTCTTCAAAGAAACAGAATTGTATTTCACTCTCAACCGCCGAAGCTGAATATATTGCTGCTGCTAGTGCTTGTACACAATTATTATGGATGAGGCAAACTTTAAAAGAATATGGTGTCAATTGTGACAAAGTGCCTCTATTATGTGACAATGAAAGTGCTATCAAAATTGCTTACAATCCCGTGCAGCATACAAGAACAAAACATATTGAGATTCGCAATCACTTCATTCGAGATCATGTTGCTCGTGGTGATATTGCCCTATCCTTTGTGAGCACGAAGAACCAACTTGCTGATATTTTCACGAAGCCCCTTGATGAAGCAAGATTTTGTTATTTGAGGAATGAGCTAAATATCATAGATTCAAGGAGCTTGGCTTGACTACCCTTGCACACTCACTTGCTCTTATTCATGTATTTGGTTTAGATGCGGGCATAGACATAGGGGGAGTGTGGTCCTAATTGATTGGGCTAACCCTCCCCCCATAATGCCGAAAGCAAGTAAAATCATTTCCCTTAATATCATTTTGTGATATGTGGGTCATCGATGAGCATTGGTTTTGAACTCAAGAAACATCTTCGCGGTGTCATGCCATGCGCTCCAACATGGTGGCTTCGTCCACCGCCCTCTTCCTTGAGAAGAGTTGGTTTCTAATGGTTCTCTTTGGATTTTCTTGCATATCTCTTGTTCTTATGAGAAACACACTCAACTTTGGCTTTTGTTTGATTTGATTCTTGCAAATTTGGGCGTGTAGTACCATCTCAGTTTGTCGCCCTAAACCCTACCTTCAGGGGCGTTAGCATCGCTCTTCTTACTTTTTGGCGTTTCGATGCCAAAGGGGGAGAAGTAGTTCTATTAGGTCTCGTGGATTTGCAAGGGTCGGGCGCAAGCTCTTGTGCTCTTTTTAGCATGAACTTATTTGCTATTTGTGCTTGGATTATGTAAGACTATGTCATGCTCCACTATGTTTGGTATTCATGGAATTCTGGATTTATCTATTGTGGATCTCATGGAATTCTGGATTTATCTATGGATCATATTTGATGGCATATGGAATCATGGGATTATCTAATGTATGCATCAATATTGTTGGGATGTGCTTGGAGGCTATCAAGCTAATTATCTTCTTTGGCTATAATCACATCTCGGTGGTATGACCTTGTTTCCCAACCCACCTTGTTTCAATTATCTTTGCTATGAAAGTTGTATTCTCTCTAGTGTGTGTATTTGTATTCAAATGAAAATTTTAAATATGCACACATCTAGGGGGAGCGTCTTTCATTTTTAAGGTGGCGTTAGCCGGTTTCATTGCAAATCCTAGTATTGTCATCTAATACCAAAAAGGGGGAGATTGAAAGAACATTTCCTAATCCCTAGTGTTTTGTGTGTTAGATAACAATATCAAGGATTATTTAATGTGTGTTGAAGTGCTGCAGATCTGTACACTGAAAAGGAAAGGAACCTGCCTTTTGGGGGGCGGATAATCCGCCCCTCGAGGATTTCCTTCAAGCCAAGTCCTGCGTCGCTCTTTGTATGGGGGGCAAAGTTTCCCTCGGACTTATGGCCCTGGGGCGGATTCTCTCCCTAGGGCGGATAGTCCGCCTCGAAGGGGGCGAATAATCCGCCCCCTCAGGAAATTCCTTCAAGCCAAGGCCTGCGTCGCTCTCTGTATGGGGGGCGGAGTTTCCCTCGGACTTTCCGGCCCTGGGGCGGATTCTCTCCCTAGGGCGGATAGTCCGCCCCTAAGGAGGGCGATCCGCCCCCTCAGGAAATTCCTTCAAGACAAGGCTGTGTCACTCTTTGTATGGGGGGCGGAGTTTTTCCCGGAGTTTCCGTCCTGGGGGGCGGTTTTTCTCCCCAGGGCGGGTAGTCCGCCCCAAAGGGGGGCGGATAATCCGCCCCCAAACTTCTCCAACGGCTTGTTCTGGGCAGGGGGTATTTAAGCCTGTCTTCCCCCTTTGTCCAGAACTCTTGATTCATTCGAAAAGGATAAGATCTGATCTGCAACCTTCATCCAAGAGAGCTCCACCTAGATCCACCCAAAGGCCCCGTCCCTTGGGGAATCGAAGGAGGAGAACTCGATCTTCATCATCAGCAATCAAGCGCTTCATCTCCTCTCCATTCATTTGGAGAATCACCGATCTAGTATTTCTTGCAAATACCTAGATCCTTGTTTTGTTTATATTGATAAACCTTGTTCTTGTGACAGCTTGTTGTCATCTCGGGAGCCCCCAATTCAGTTGTGGGTGTGTGCCCCGGTAGCGTTGTAAAAGGCACCGGTTCCCGCCTCGAAGGGATCCAATAGTGGAGAAGGTGGATCAGGCCTCTCGTGGCGAGATCCATTGGAGAATAGGGTGACGCCTATTGTAGCGTGGTGGTCTTAGAACCGCCCATCCCTCCAACGCAGATGTATTTCCCTTAACAAGGAAGTAACTACGGTAAAACAAATCCCTGTGTCTCCGCGTGCTCCACTATGGTTCCTTCGCTCCTCTCTTTACGTGCTTAGTAGCTAGGGTTGCATATAGGGAAATTCTCGTAGTTACATATCTAGAGAATTTACTTTGTGTCAAGCCTAAAATTGAAAAAGTATTAAAAATTGGTGAGCACCTATTCACCCCCCCTCTAGGTGCCCATACGATCCATTTCAGTATCCTTCCTCGACCCGGTAGAACAAATTCACGTGTATGCTTGTCATATAAACTAGCAAACCAAGTCATAACTGCGTCGTGAAGTGATGAACACTTGATATGTAGCAAACAATCAAACTCCATTGATTCAATTGCTGCCTTCTGTTCAACTGAAGAAAATCCAGTAAATCGGTCACAGCAGAAGAAGATGCACTGTTACGTTTACGGGCAGGTTGTTTCTCACCCTCAACAACATTATCAACAGTCTTCCGCTTTCTCGGCATCGTGGCAACTACAAACAATTTAAAATGAAAAAATAAATATAAAACTAAACCATAATGATACACAAGAACTCATAGAAAAAAAGAAAACAATACCATCAGTACATAAGTTACCAATGATCATAACCAAATATTATCGTGCCAACAAAACACAAGTTACCAATGATAATAAGCTCATGTTATCGTACCAACATAAAATTAGTTATCCATATCAGTGCAAACATAATATCATGCATTTTGCTCAAATTAGCATTACCAAACAGATCATAAACAAAATATGACAAAAACATTATGCAGTACTTAGTACTATTGTAATCAATGAATTTTATCCACTCATCAATACATAAGTTACCCATGATCATAAACTAATGTTATCATGCCAACAGAACATAAGTTATCCATGCCAGTGCATATATATTATCATGCACTTTGCTCAAAAGTTACCAACAGAACACAAACAAAAAAAATATAGATACATGCCTAATACTGTTGTTATCAATGAATACCCTCCAATGTTACCCATGACTAGTGCAAAATGTTATCAAGGGACCCTATACAATCTTACCCACCTCATAAACAAAAAATTAGCAGATACATAGCTAGTACTATTGTTATCAAGGGTTCCTCTCCAATGTTACCCATGGGTAGTGCTATTGTTACCAAGGAATCAAAATTTCAAAAGCCTAAAACATCCAGAGCAGTGCATCATGATTTATAAATAATTTCTTATGGGCACCCCAGCTAGTCAAAATTTTATCATGCCATCAGTACACAAGTTACTCATACCATTACACATATGTTATCATGCAATTTGCTCAAAAGTTACCAACAGATTATAAACAAAATTTAACAAATACATTCTCCAATAGTTAGTACTGTTGTAATCAATGAATATTCTCCAATTTTACCCAAGGTTAGTGCTATAGTTATCAAGGAATCCTATACAATCATACCCAATTCATAAACATAAGTTAGCACATAACAGGTTAGTATTGTTGTTATCAAGGGATCCTATCCAATGTTATCCATGGATGGATATGTGGTTATCAAGGGATCATATCCCATTGTTACCCATAGATAGATCAGTTGTTATTAACTAAATAGTATGCAATGTTATCCATGGCTAGATCTGTTGTTATCAAGCAATCCTGTTCAAATATAACCCATCTCAAAAATAATGTATAACACATCAAATCTCCATTAGACCATGGGGGAATATTACACATGGATCACATCATCTAAACATCAAAATTACATCACACGCAGTAGATCTGATAAGAGAACATTACTCAAATGACACCAAAGGGGATCAGGGGGAGCACTCAAACCCATTTGAACAACGGGGGTTGAAGCATGAAGGAGCCAAACAAAATCAGCGGGCAAAATCGCACGCATTACAACTTACAAGCATGGATACCTATAGGAACTGCCGGAATCAACGACAAGCACAAAACCGACGAAATGGAACCGTCGAAAAATAGAGAAGGAAGGGTCGGAGCGACGGAGGAGAGAAACTAGAGGACGAAGTAACCTGCGAGCACACCTGGAGGGAGCGACGCGTCGGCGACAGCAATGGCAAGCAGAAATGGCGAGGAACCGACAGAAACTGCCGAATCGCCCTGGAAATCACCGGAGAATAAGGGGAGAGAGAGGAGCGAGATTCCCGAAACGGTCGGGAGAAGTGGGAGACGATGATGAGTGGGGCCCCAGGTGATTGCGATGGTGGGATCAGGTGTGCGGCATTGAAACAAGCCACCAACCGTGCGGGGTTGTCCGGCTCCGTTCGATACAAATCCAACGGTCGTTGTGAGCCCGCCGAGTTTTCACGTGTACCGAACGGTCTGAAGCTAGAAAGTTAATAACAATTCTGGTGTAAACTGAAAATACATTTCACATACTTCCAAGATTCCACTCCTATAACAGCCCAAGCTGATTGCCGTCGCAAACAAGGTTAGGCATCCCTCTACCCACATTTGGTGCGAGGTAACTAGGTAGGTGTTGGAATGAAGCAAGCTTGCCTATAAATCCGACAGTGAGAATTTGAGATGACTGTCTTGATCATGTGATGTCTGTGAAAAGAATCTGTGTTTATATTGTTCTTCGCAATCCAAATATTGAAGCTAGAAAAAATGACACGCACTAGCTCTACAATATAATTGTCTTCAGTAATCTAATATATGACCACCGAATATATGACACTGTTAAAGGATCAGTTCCTTTTGAGTGGACACTAGTTTCTTTCCCCTACCGGAACATTAGCATTCAACAGAATTAGCATGGGTAGTACATAACAACTTGCTTATTCTTAACATGACCAACCTGTAGTTCAGCACTTAACACGTTGACTTAACTGATGATATGCTCATATGGTAGTTCCGAAAGCATCAAAGAAAATGACCACCCTTTACTCAAGCTGTGCAGTATTCTTTCTCTGAACAATTAGAATGACTAATTATAAAAATCATATCTACGCATTTCTGGCATCTATGTTTCAACTCCACAAGAAATCGTCCATTATGTTTTGCACATAAAAGTCATTATTAAGTGGGCCACACAGCTAGTTTTGTTCTCGGGTTAAGGAGTAGTGGTTCCATGTTTACTCTGTCCACGCTGTGTTTATTGGTGAAAGCTTTGTTAAAATTTAACATTCTTTCGAGACATTCACTGGGTAAGGATGGATGTAGTTGGCCCATGGACCGTGGGCATCGACGGCTTGTCGGGTGCAAACCCACACGGCTGTGTTACACCTGTACCCGTTTCCAAACCCGATCATACCCACTCTGTCACCCCTGGTTGCTTCAGGTACACTGTGTTGCATCTCTCGGATCAGTTGAACTACAGTATTTCCTTGGTTGAATCTCTGCATCCGTGCTTGAACACAACCTGAGAACCCTGTCCGTTTCCAGAAGACCAGAACTACCCTGTAAGCGACAAGTTCAACTGTGAACGGATCAACAATGTTGATGTATCTTCTACAGGCCGCAGCAACAAAAAGCCCATTCATGGTCCCTACCTACTAGTCCTGCCCCTGTCACACCTCGGGATAGATCTAGAGCAGTAGAACATGAACAGTAGGAGACCACCACTGTTGGTTTTGAATTTCTACATGCTCTCCGTGTTGGCTATATTCTAGCTCTAGATCTTACCGGTAGTAGCTACTAGGATTGGATCTATAGCATCCGAGGGAGGGAGGGAGAGAGAGAGAGAGAGAGAGAGAGAGAGAGAGAGAGAGAGAGAGAGAGAGAGAAACTGGAGGAGGACGTAACCTGCGAGCACACCTGGAGGGAGCGACGCGTCGGCGACGGCAATGGCAAGCAGAAACGGTGAGGAACCGACAGAAACTGCCGAATCGCCCTGGAAATCACCGGAGAAGAAGGGGAGAGAGAGGAGCGAGATTCCCGAAATGGTCGGGAGAAGTGGGAGATGATGATGAGTGGGGCCCCAGGTGATTGCGATGGTGGGATCAGGTGTACGACATTGAAACAAACCACCAACTGTGCGGGGTTGTCCGGCTCCGTTCGATACAAATCCAATGGTCGTTGTGAGCCCGCCGAATTTTCACGTGTACCGAACGGTCTGAAGCTAGAAAGTTAATAACAATTCTGGTGTAAACTGAAAATACATTTCACATACTTCCAAGACTCCACTCCTGTAACAGCCCAAGCTGATTGCCATCTCAAACAAGGTTAGGCATCCCTCTACCCACATTTGGTGCGAGGTAACTAGGTAGGTGTTTGAATGAAGCAAGCTTGCCTATAAATCCGACAGTGAGAATTTGAGATGACTGTCTTGATCATGTGATGTCTGTGAAAAGAATCTGTGTTTATATTGTTCTTCGCAATCCAAATATTGAAGCTAGAAAAAATGACACGCACTAGCTATACAATATAATTGTCTTCAGTAATCTAGTATATGACCACCGAATATATGACACTGTTAAAGGATCAGTTCCTTTTGAGTGGACACTAGTTTCTTTCCCCAACCGGAACATTAGCATTCAACAGAATTAGCATGGGTAGTACATGACAACTTGTTTATTCTTAACATGACCAACCTGTAGTTCAGCACTTAACACGTTGACTTAACTGATGATATGCTCATATGGTAGTTCCGAAAGCATCAAAGAAAATGACCACCCTTTACTCAAGCTGTGCAGTATTCTTTCTCTAAACAATTAGAATGACTAATTATAAAAATCATATCTACGCATTTCTGACGTCTATGTTTCAACTCCACAAGAAATCTTCCATTATGTTTTGCACATCAAAGTCATTATTAAGTGGGCCACATAGCTAGTTTTGTTCTCGGGTTAAGGAGTAGTGGTTCCATGTTTACTCTGTCCACACTGTGATTATTGGTGAAAGCTTTGCTAAAATTTAACATTCTTTCGAGACATTCACTGGGTAAGCATGGATGCAGTTGGCCCATGGACCGTTCGCATCGACGGCTTGTCAGGTGCAAACCCACATGACTGTGTTACACCTGTACCCGTTTCCAAACCCGATCATCCCCACTCTGTCACCCCTAGTTGCTTCAGGTACACTGTGTTGCATCTCTCGGATCAGTTGAACTATAGTATTTCCTTGGTTGAATCTCTGCATCCGTGCTTGAACACAACCTGAGAACCCTGTCCGTTTCCTGAAGAACAGAACTACCCTGTAAGCGACAAGTTGAACTGTGAACGGATCAACAATGTTGATGTATCTTCTATAGGCCGCAACAACAAAAATCTCATTCATGGTCCCTACCTACTAGTCCTGCCCCTGTCACACCTCGGGATAGATCTAGAGCAGTAGAACATGAACAGTAGGAGACCACCACTGTTGGTTTTGAATTTCTACATGCTCTCCATGTTGGCTATATTCTAGCTCTAGATCTTACCGGTAGTAGCTACTAGGATTGGATCTATAGCATCCGAGGGAAAGAGAGAGAGAGAGAGAGAGAGAGAGAGAGAGAGAGAGAGAAACCACGTGCGCCCTGGCTCGATGAACACGAGCCAGAGGGGATGCCGGAGCCGGAGTTGGTGGCCATGGGGAAAAGGGCGACGGCGTGGGTGTGCGGTGGTGGCAGTGCTTCCCGTCGACTCGCGCTAACCCTAGATCGGTAGGGATATCGGTGGAGCATACGGCACAGCGACGAACCTCGTGTCTAGTGCTGTCGGACCCCACCCTTTATATATAGCGCGGCGACAAGGGCCCACCAACCATGAGGAGGTTGGGCGCCCCCGATCAGGGCGCGGATAGGGATCCCATTCGAGTCGTTGGACTCGCGCGGTAGAGAACAATCTAACATTCTCCCCCTTCACCTCAACTTTACTTTTAACTTTATACTTCATACTTTACTCGTTTCATCACAGATCAGTACATAGAGCATGTTTCATTGTCACAGTTCAATTGTCGATAGAATCAGACGGCCACTACACACTTTTCTATTTTGAAACAAATCCTGTTACTTTTGGGCCTCTGTAGTCCAGGAATCATAGGCTTTCCATTAATCTCATGCCAGCTAAGTGTTTCTTGAACACATTGGGTGGTAAGCCTTTCGTTAGCGGATCCGCAAGCATATCCTTTGTCCTTATATGCTCGAGACTTATAGTTTGATCCTGGACTTTATCCTTCACAACATAATACTTTATATCTATTGACTTTGTAGCATTACTCGACTTGTTGTTGTGAGCATAGAATACTGCGGGCTCGTTTTCACAGTACATCTTTAGTGGCCTGCTAATGCAGTCTGCCACTCTCAAGTCGGGTAGAAATTTCTTTAACCATAACGCCTGCCCCATGGCCTCATAACATGCTATAAATTCTGCATACATCGTAGATGATGCAACTATTGACTGTTTGGCGCTTCTCCATGAAATAGCACCTCCTGCGAGAGTAAATACATATCATGTCGTGGACTTTCTATCATCTTTATCTTCTACAAAATCTGCATCTGAATACCCTGTTATTTTTAGGAAATCTAATCTTTTATATGTTAGCATGAGGCCTTTTGTGCCTTGCACATAATGCAAAGCTTTCTTTACCATTTTCTAGTGCTCTATGCCTGGATTCTCTTGATATCTACCGAGTACCCTGGTGATAAAATCTAAGTCAGGGCGATTGCACTCTTGTGCATACTGTAAGCTTCCAACGGCCGAAGCATATGGTACTGACTTGATTTGATCGATCTCATATTGGTTCTTTGGACATTGGAATTTTCCAAAACTGTCGTCCTTGACTATGGGAGCATGTGTGGCATTACTCGCATGCGTATTGTATTTCTTTAGAATCTTTTCACAATATGCCTTCTGCAACCGTCCTAACACTCCATTCTTTCTATCTCGGTGAATTTCTATGCCCAAAACATAAGAAGCTTCACCAAGATCTTTCATATCAAAATTTGAGGACAAGAACTTCTTTGTTTCTAGTAGTAGACTGACATTGCTGCTAGCAAGCAAGATATCATCCACATACAGAATTAGGAAAATGTATTTCCCACTTTTAAACTTTGCATAAATACAGTTATCCTCAATATTCTCTTTAAATCCAAATCTTTTGATTGTATTATTGAACTTTAAATACCACTGTCTAGAGGCTTTCTTTAACCCATAAATGGATTTCTTTAGACGGCATCCCATATGTTCCTTCCTCTCCATGAAAAAACCCTTGGGTTGTTTCATGTAAACATTCTCTTCTAAATCTCCATTTAGAAATGTCGTTTTTACATCCATTTAATGCAACTCTAAATAAAAATGCGCAACTAGTGCCATTATGATTATGAAGGAATCCTTACATGAGACCGGAAAAAAGGTCTCATTGTAATTTACCCCTTCTCTTTGTGTAAAGCCTTTTGCCACAAGTCTTGCTTTATAATTTTCTACATTCCCATTGGAGTCATACTTTGTTTTGTAGACCCATTTGCATTCTACTGTTTTGGCTCCTTTAGGAATTCCCTCTAAGTCCCAAACATTGTTGGAACTCATCGATTTCATTTCATCTTCCATTGTCTCTACCCACTTGGCTGAGTGAGGGCTTCTCATGGCTTCTTCATATGAGGTGGGATCACCCTCCATATGAACTGTTTCTATGTTTTAAACTTTGTAAATTTCTTTAGAAATGGCTGGTCTTCTTTCTCTTTTAGACCTTCTGAGTTCTTCAGACTCTTGCTCATTTCGTGCCTCAGGTTCTGGCACATTTGCTGTGTGTGGCTGTTCTGTCTCCCTTTCATGCTCAACAGTGGGTTCAGGCGGCTCCTGATGGACAGGTTCCGAACCTTATCCCATTGTTGTCAAATGTGGAGTCACAACAGGTGCCTGCGCCACAACCTCAGGGGTTGTCGATGGTGGCACAACAGGTAGCAAGAAAAATGGCTCCTGAGTCATCGGATTAGGTGCATGCACCCTCTTCTCCTCAAGATCGATTTTCCGAGCTACCATGATCTCCCTCATCAATTCGTCCTCCAAGAAGACTACATGTCTCGTTTCTACAAACTTTGTGTATTTTTCAGGACAGTAGAAACGATAACCTTTTGATCTATCGGGATAGCCAATGAAGTGGCAAGGTACTGTTTTGGGGTCTAACTTTGCAATATTTGGATTAAATACTTTTGCCTCAGCTGGTCTCCTCCAGACCCTCAAGTGGCGCAGAGAGGGGACTCTGCATGTCCACAACTCGTACGGTGTTTTGGGCACCGACTTGCTTGGTACTCTATTGAGAATGTGAATGATGGTTTTAAGCACCTCCATCCATAATCCTAATGGGAGGGTGGAATAGCTCATCATGTCGCGCACCATATCCATATGGGTACGGTTACGCTTTTCAGCTACTCCATTTTGATGAGGTTCGTCCGGCATAGAATACTGGGCAACTATTCCATTTTCCTGTAGAAACCTTGCAAAAGGTCCAGGTACTTGACCATATGGAGTGTGCCGACCGTAGTACTCCCCCCCACGGTCGGACCGGACTATTTTAATTCTTTTATCATGCTGATTTTCAAATTCGGCTTTGAATATTTTAAATTTATCCAATGCTTCAGATCTTTCTTTGATTGGATAAATATAACCATATTGGGAGTAATCATCTGTGAATGTTATGAACGAATCATAACCATCCACACTTTTCATAGGAAACGGTCCATAAATATCAGTGTGAATGAGTTCTAGTGTTGTGGTACTTCAGTTTGCACCCTTTTTTGATTTGCTTTACATATTTTCCTTTTATGCAATCTATGCATTGTTCGATATCTGAGAACTCTAATGGAGGAAGAATGTCATTTTTAACGAGGCTTTCTATTCTTCCCCTCGAAATATGGCCTAAGCGACAGTGCCATAACTTCGATGAGTCATGAGTTCGCTTTCTTTTCTTTTGTTCTTTGTTTGATAAGGAAATTTGCTCACTCAAATTACACATAGAAAGCACTTTTTCATGCAAGTATAACAAATAAAGCTTATCGTGAAGTAAAGCAGTACCCGCACAAGCATTTTTAAACCATATGGCACACTTGCCATGTCCAAAATAACATTCATAACTGTTTTTATCCAAACATGACACACTTATTAAGTTTCTGTGGACCGAGGGAACAAATAAAACATCTTTTAACAGAATAATAAAACCATCATCTAGCTCCAAAGGAATGTCGCCAACAGCTTCAACTTTTGCTTGAACTCCATTCGCAACTTCAATGCATCTTTCGCTTCTTTGCATAGTTCTTGTCAAATGGAATCCTTGTAAAGAATTAGCAACATGAACAATTTCACCTGAGTCAATCCACCAAGTGGATTTCGAAAACTGTGTATATAGGGATTCATTTACAAAAGAAATTGTATCTATACCTTTCTTTTCCATTATGGACTTGAGCCATTCTAGGCAATCTTTCTTGAAGTGCCCATACTTCTTGCAGTAGTGACACTGGTCCTTGTCCTCTAGAAGACTCTGCTGATGCTGATACTGTTGGGGGCCTTTTCCATGTGGCTTGGAGGGGGAACCACCATGGTTGCTGTTGTTGAAGGTTATCTTCCTATTGTCCTTCACGTAGTTCAGAGAACCACCATGAATGGACTTGAGCCTTTCTTCCTCTTGCGTACACATGCCAATGGTATTTTCAATGTCCCATTTTTCAGGAGACATGTTGTAGTTGATCACAAAGTTCTCAAACTATTGGGGAAGGGAAGCCATGACAAGGTGAACCAGCAGAGTAGGCATGAGCTCGAGGTCATCATCCATGAGCTTTAGTTTAGCAGCCATGTTGCTCATCCTCAAGATGTGCTCCTTGATGCCATGTGCCCCTCCTGTATACTTTTCTGTGACCAACTGTTTGAGCAGCTAGGTGGCATACATCTTTGAAGATCCAGTGAACTGGCTCTTTATCTTTCCAAGAAACTCGCCAACTATAGTGCACTTTTCGATTGATCCCACAATGGCATTCTCAATCGTATTCTTTAGAAAGGCCATGCACTTTTTATTGGCATTTACCCACTTTTGGTTGTCAATGGAGTAAGCCAACTCCAGTGGAGCATGGTCCCTTTTCCTCTTCTCCCAAGCAGCATTATCATCAGCAGGATCTCTTTCTGGGTCTTTTGGCTTGACTGGCTATGGAGTCTCCACAACCCAGTCAACCTCGGCACACACGAATGTTAGGTCCACTTTTTCCCTCCACTCAGTGTAGTTGCCCCCCTGAGCATCGGAATGTCCTTGAGGCAACTCATGAGGTTGAGACCTCCTGAAAACCACAAAGATGTGAGATAACAAAAACAATTGTATGCATTAATCCAACGTTGGTATAAATTAAACATACAACTGTTTGTGCAATTAAAATTATATCACCATTGGGCAAAAATAAAAATAAATGCACCTTTGACACATAATAAACAAATCAGGATCATGCTATTAATAACGTTGGTCATATAATAACATGACCATAATCAACTTTAATATTGACTTTATCAGATCTTTAAAAAATTTAATAATCAATTTATTGCATTGTAGCAATTTCTTTTAACTATTTGCAGCGGAAAAATAATGCAATTAATCAACTTTTAAAACTTTACAGAAAAATTCTGTCACTTTTGAATTCTCTAAACAAAACTTTCGTTGGAATATTTTGAATAGAAAAAACTGTACAAAATTTCATAAAAAAAACTTGATAAAAACATCAAAATAGCCTCTGTAAAAATAAAAGACAGAAAACTGGTCGCACTGTAGAATCTGTGAGCGCGGCCCACGTTGGACCACGACCATCCGTGGACTTTTCCTATCTAACGCACGCGCGACCCACGTTCCGGCCGAGCGGCCTGGCGTTGTGCGCGTCGCCAAGTGGCTTCCTAGAGCCCACCAATGGCCCACAACGGCCCAACGCCATCCCACGCTCGCAAGGCCCGTCTGTGGCCCACGCGCCGCCAGCGAACGCCCGCGCCGCTTCATCCTGGCAGCCCATTGCTCGCGACCTAGATCCTTGATACGTTGGAAACGTATCTATAATTTTTGATGCTTCATGCTTGTTTAGTATCTACTTTGCTTTGCTTGTCTACACTTTGAGGTGCTTTTTACATGTTTTCTGGTGCTAACCTACTAACAAGTTGCAACAGTGTCAGATGCCTGTTTTCTACTGTTTTTGGTTTTAGAAAAGTTAGTAAAGAAATATTCTTGAAATTGGACGAGACAAACGTCAAAGTCAATTACTTTCCGTGGGGAAAAAAAAGTCCAGAGGGGAGCCGGAGAGGCCGGCAATGGCGGCCAGACCCACCCTAAGAATGGGTGGGCCCTGCCCCGCGCCTGGGAGGGGTGTGGGACCCCTGGCCATCGCCTCGGCCCCCCTTCGCCTATAAGAAGCCCTCGATGCAGAAACCCTAAGAACCAGATCAAATTTCCACGAAACCGTCTGTAGCTGCCGCCACCATCGTCCCTAGATTGGGAGGGATCTGAAGTTCTTCCCGGCACCCTTCCGGGGGGGAGATCATCCTGGAGGCCTTCTCTCTGGTATGATGTGTGAGTAGTTCCACCTTGGACTATGGGTCCATGTAGTAGCTAGATGGTTGTATCTCCTCCTTTGTGCTTTCATGTATAGATCTTGTGATCTCCGTTCATGATCAAGATCTAAACTATTTGTAATCATGCATGTTGTGTTTGCGGGGATCCGATGGATATTGAGATTATTATGTTGATTTGATTAATGGTTTTGTCTTTATGATTCTATCGTGTCTGTGTTGTTTGTGATCTTGCATGCTCTCCGTTGTTAGTAGCTATCTTGGCCAAGTAGTTGCTAGTGACTCCAAGAGAGGGTATTTATGCTCGATAGTGGGTTCATGCCTCTAGTTTCCAAGAGAAGTGACAATAATATCTTCGGTTGTAGATGTGATGTTGCTACTAGGGAGAAAACAACGGACTCTTATTCATGGAACATGTGGACTATTTACCTTACACTTTGCTTAAAGCAGTTGTCTGTTGCTTGCAACTTAATACTGGAGGGGGTTCGGATGATAACCTGAAGGTGGACTTCTAGTCATAGATGCAGTTATATGGAGGTCTATGTATCTTGTTTTATTGTCCAATCGAATCTCATAGGATCTTTCTGACTAGTATTGCATTGTTATGCCTTGCTCAGTTCCTGTCAATTGCCCTGCTGTAATTTGTTTACCCTTCATGCCATGTTGTTTATCTAAGGAGAGCACCTCTAGTGAACTATGGACCCCGGTCCAATCTTTACCATTAATACATCTTTAACTGTTACTTGTTTACTTGCTGCAAACCATTACCTTCCACACCATACATTTAATCATTTGTTACAGCAAACCGGTGAGCTTGACAACCTCACTGATTCGTTGGGACAAAGTCTTGAGTTTGTGTTGTGCAGGTCTCCACGTTGCTTGCAACACCTTTGAGATGTTTCCTTCCTCCTTCAAGTTTCATAACCTCGGTCTCTACTGAGGGAAACTTGCTGCTGTGCTTCAGGTTCCAACGAAGTGTCCCACGTTAACACTGGGGTGCACGCATCAAGATTTCTGGCACCGTTGCCGGGGAGGCTAAGGACGTCTTCACAAGGGGAGTCCTTCACTTCCTTTCTCTCTACTTTGTTTTTAGTTTGCTTTGTTTCTTTTGCTTGGTTTTGTTTGCCTCTTTTCAAAAAACACAAAAAAATTAGTCTAGTTTGGTTTGCTTGTTTTATTCAAGAACACAAAAAATTAGTTCCTACTCTAGTTGCTGGTCTGTTGTTGCCTTGCTTGGTCATGCTTCCTATCAATGGATAGTTTCTTTGAAACTAGTTCTTATTGGCAAGGTGGTTCACAGAAGAACAGAAGTATTATTATAAGTAACACCGTTTGACACAAAAAGGGAAATATTTATGAGAACAAATTGATAGGTTGAATACTATTGCTAGAGACGTGTGCTCTACTTACAATCTTACCTATTGCTTTGATAAAGCTTGTTGCTGCAGGAGGTATAAATACCTACTTTTTCAATGTGAGTATAATGATAATGTTACCATATCTTCTTATGTTAAGGGAAATTATGACTTTTATGATGTGGAATAAATTGAAGAATTTATTTCCTTCAAGGGTGCATTTGAACTTGCTAGTTTGCTTGAAAATACTGATGATGCACCTTATGAATGTGAGGTTTATGAGATACTTAAATTTTGCTTTGATAATTACAAGGAAGCAAATGGCTATATTCTTGAATATTTTAATAGGCGTTTTTCACAAATGGAAGAGACTAATGCCTTGCAGGAGACTATGGAAGAAGAAATTGTTGAAACTGGAAGCTCATTAGATGAAAAAGAGGGGGAGAGTGATGAACAAAAGGAGGAAGAATGGATCTACCCATGCCTACCTTCTAATGAGAGTAACTATTTATCCCTTACATTATTTGATTGTCCCCCATGCTTACCAAAGGAGGGTGAATGTTATGTTCCCGTGGATCCTTTTGAAATATCTATTTTGGGTAAAACCTGTGAAGGTTTTAATCCCACTATTTTTGAGCTTGATAGAAATTATGTGTTTGTAGATCATGAAAAACATGCTTTATGTGATAACTATATTGTTGAGTTTATTCATGATGCTACTGAAAATTATTATGAGAGAGGAAAGTATGGTTGTAGAAATTTTCATGGTACTGAAACACCTCTTTGTGCTGAAAGTTTTGAAGTTACTCTTGTTTTATCTTCCTATGCTTGCCACTTTGTTCTTTGTGAATTTATTTTTGTATAAGATTCCGATGCATAGGAAGAGGGTTAGGCTTAAATGTGTTTTGAATTTTCTTCATGATGCTTTCTTTGACTTAAATTCATATTTCTTATGTGAGCATCTTCAC
This sequence comes from Avena sativa, assembly GCA_916181665.1. Lineage (NCBI taxonomy): Eukaryota > Viridiplantae > Streptophyta > Magnoliopsida > Poales > Poaceae > Avena > Avena sativa. The sequence continues at coordinate 128,114,031 of OV702283.1, read as the reverse complement.
AAACTATCAAGCCTAAGTTGAAGGCGTTAAAGAAAAGTACTTGTTGGAAGATAACCCAAGAGTTTCCTTGAGTCTTGGAAGTTATTACTTCAGTAATGACCTCTCCTTATCATTTTTGTTTTCTTTTTGTACCAAGAATGACCTCTAATGAGAGAGAAGTAAGATTTGGGGTGTTGTTGTCCCGAAACAGATTTCTCTTCTCCACAAAAAAAATTTGTGAGGAGTCTTTGAAACTCGGATTGAGCTTAAAATTTACGAATAAATCCCTCAGTATGTTAGATAACTTTCGTTAGTTTAATAATTTTTTATTTGAGCAATAGAAGATGTTCGAAAAAATCGGTTTCTACCTGCTGGTCTGTTTTGACAGATTTCTGTCATTATTTGCATTTGCTTCTTATTGATTCCTTTTTGAGTTCTCTTTAGGTGAATTGAGCTTTTTGAAGGAGTTAATACTGTAGCTTGTGTTTTTTGTGAAAAGCCTTGCTGTTTCAAAGCTTTGCCAGAGGTCTAATATCTTTTGAATACACTAATGTTGCTAATGAAGATTGTGTGAAGTTTTGTATGAAGGAAAAATTTCAGGTGTAAAGAGAGAATGATGCAATGAGATGAAGAATGGACAAAAGCTTAAGCTTGGGGATGCCACCATGGTGTCACCCCAAGAAATATCCTAGAGGTACAATCGTCAAAGTTTGGGGATGCCCAAGGCATCCCCTTCTTTATCAATAAAAGGCTCAGGTTTGTCTAGACACTTCGTTTTTATTGTTTCATGCACAGTTGTGTTGTTCTTGGAGCGTCTTACTTTTCGTTTGCTTTGCTTAGTTTGTTTAGTTTTCTTGAATAAAGTAGTTTGGACCCCCGTTCTCGCTGTGTTGTTTTGCAAACAAGTTTCTTGGTGTTGGAAAGGAGTAGTAAGTTCTTGCTTGAAGTGCAAGAGGAGGTTGCATTGACTGTGACTTAGACTTTAGCATGACATGCTAGGTGTTGTTTTAGCATTATGCTTAGTGATAATTGCTGTAGCATGTCTTGTTCCAAACAATTGGTATTGCTTAGTGTGCCTTGAAGAAATTATGCGTTGTTTTAGCATGCAAAAGCATAGTATTGTGGTATTCTCTTTTGATCTTTTGCTTGGGTTGACTTGGCACATGCTCACACCATGTTATGACTATGACAAGTCATCATAGCCTCTATGATCATTTAGTTCTTGACTTATAGTACCACTCTTTGCTTTGATTAGTATGCTTTGTTGCACTGCATGTTTATGGCCATTACGCTCTCTTAGTTGGTTGCTCACAGTCTTTTGCTAGCCTCCACTTGTATGAGTAAGTTCTACTCATGCCTCCAACTCCCAAAAAACCAAGTTATTCCAAAGTGTCCACTATAAAATCCTATGCATGGTGTGTTACACCATTCTAAGTATATTCTTGTTTTCAACTATCTTCCCATTAAAAACTATTTTGTTATGTGAAAACTTAGTAATTAAAGCCCTCACGAACTTGATGGCACACTTTATATTCTTTGGCCCTAATAAACTTGAACCATTGTGAAAACTATGTTGTATATGCTTGCAGTTATACGTTGGAATTAACAGAACCATGCTGTCACGAAGAACTTTTTCAACATTGCACTTGTACTTTGTACTCAGTTGATATCATGCTCTTTTATCTATGGATGTCACCGGTATGAAACAAAGAGGGAACTTGTACGTCCATGGAGTTTGTATCCTGTGTTAGAGAAACCCTTGGGCCGCTAGCCTAAGCCATGCCTAATCATGGTGGTAACTTGCAGCATCACCATAGTGACATCTATGAAGCATTCTTCTTATAGAAAAAGAGACACATTGAGAAAAGACGAAAGAGAGAAAAAAAGCACCATATTCCCATGGTACATAAGAAGATTGATGAGATGATCAGTGTCTGCTTTCCTTGTCATTTTGGTTATGGGAAAGCTCATGTACCATGTGCAAGGGGTACCCCGTTGGTGGTTCTAAATGATATGCAAATACTTACAATGACAAGAACTTACATGGGCCCAAAGTTGAGTATGCATGAGGTGTGGCCCTCGTATTCAAGGGACTTGAGATTGCCAACTTATACTTCGTCAAGCATATACTCCATATTTACCACTTTAACCTTAACCACTTCAAGATGCTTATGATAGGGGCAATAAAGGATGAAAGCTAACAAGTACCATAATTTTTGGAAGCTCTTTTTGAAACTTGTAATCCCTGCTTCCTTTATAAAAAGGCCTTTCTTCCACCACTATTGAGTCTCCACCTTCTACCTTTAGGCACTATTAAGAGAGCATAGTTGTCATTCTGTGTGTAGTGTTCCAAAGCTTACTGATTGATGCATATTGTGATATTACTTGTTCTTGTACTATTTGTTTCTAGTCACCCTTGTGAACTTTGAAGGTGTCCTATGCATTTATATTGCTACTCTATGAGGGACAAGATGATTGCCACTATGCAATGTTTTCTGTATGTAAAACAAACAAACGTTTTTCATTGCATATTATTCATGATCTTTGTTTGTAGCTTGTCATGTTGCATGCATAGTTACTATGTCTTATTGTTAGAACTCCATCTTTCATGTACATGTTTAGAGTTCTTTGATCCCAGCTTTCAATGCTTGCAAATAGTTGGATCTTTATTGTGAGGGTGCATGTCACCTCAAAAATTATTCTTTTTATCACTTACCTACTCGAGGACTAGCAGGAGTTAAGCTTGGGGATGCTGATACGTTGGAAACGTATCTATAATTTTTTATTCTCCATGCTTGTTTAATATCTACTTTGCTTTGCTTGTCCACACTTTGAGGTGATTTTTACATGTTTTATGGTACTAACCTACTAACAAGTTGCAACAGTGCCAGATGCCTATTTTCTGCTATTTTTGGTTTCAGAAAAGTTAGTAAAGAAATATTCTCGGAATTGGACGGGAAAAAGGACAAAGTCAATTACTTTCCGTGGGGAACAAGAAGTCCAGAGGAGAGCCTGAGAGGCCAGCCAGGGGGCCATGCCCACCCCAGGCGCGGGTGGGACCCACCCCGCGCTTCGCTAGGGTTTGGTGGCCCTGGCCGCCTCCTCGGTCTCCCCCTTTGCCTATAAGAAGCCCCCGATGCAGAAACCATGAGTACCCGATCAGAAATCCACGAAACCGTCTATAGCTGCAGCCACCATCGTCCCTAGATCGGGGGGATCTGAAGTTCTTCCCGGCACCCTGCCGAAGGGGAGATCATCCCGGAGGCCTTCTCTCGGGTATGATGCATGAGTAGTTCCACCTTGGACTATGGGTCCATGTAGTAGCTAGATGGTTGTATCTCCTCCTTTGTGATTTCATGTATAGATCTTGTGAGCTCCGTTCATGATCAAGATCTAATCTATTTGTAATCATGCATGTTGTGTTTGTGGGGATCCGATGGATATTGAGATTATTATGTTGGTTTGATTAATGGTTTTGTCTTTATGATTCTATCATGTCTATGTTGTTTGTGATCTTGCATGCTCTCCGTTGTTAGTAGCTATCTTGGCCAAGTAGTTGCTAGTGACTCCAACAGGGGGTATTTATGCTCGATAGTGGGTTCATGCCTCTAGTTTCCAAGAGAAGTCACAATAATCTCTTCGGTTGTAGATGTGCTGTTGCTACTAGGGAGAAAACAATGGTCTCTTGTTCATGAAACATGTGGACTGTTTACCTTAACACTTTGCTTAAAGCAGTTATCTATTGCTTGCAACTTAATACTAGATGATAACCTGAAGGTGGACCTCTAGTCATAGATGCAGTTGGATGGCGGTCTATGTATCTTGTTGTATTGCCCAATCGAATCTCATAGGATCTTTCTGACTCATTGTTATGCCTTGCTCAGTTCCTGTCAATTGCCCTGCTGTAATTTGTTTACCCTTCATGCCATGTTGTTTATCTAAGGAGAGCACCTCTAGTGAACTATGGACCCCGGTCCAATCTTTACCATTGATACATCTTCCATTGTTACTTGTTTACTTGTTGCAAACCATTACCTTCCACACCATACGTTTAATCCTTTGTTACAGCGAACCGGTGACCTTGACAACCTCACTAATTCATTGGGACAAAGTCTTGAGTTTGTGTTGTGCAGGTCTCCATGTTGCTTGCAACACCTTTGAGACATTTCCTTCCTCCTTCAGGTTCGATAACCTCGGTCACTACTGAGGGAAACTTGCTGTTGTGCTCATCACACCTTGCTCTTGGGGTTCCAATGAAGTGTCCCACGTCAACACTGGGTGCACGCATCAATCCTACGGCCCCGCGCTGGTTTTGGCTGAACAAAAACCTATCCGCGCCGCAGCCCCTCTAACCCTAGCTCATTTCGCCCCCTCCCATCCCGCGAGCCCCTCCCCCCGCTCCTCTCTATCTCTGGCGGCGCTCTCCCACAGCGGGTGAGGCGAGGTGGCCTAGCCTATGGATGGCACCCGCGACTGTTGGGTGCGGGTGGATCTTAACCAAACCCGCACCCGCAATCTCAGATCTTTCCGACAACCCGCACCTGCATGTGGGTATAGATTTTATCCCATACCCGCACCCATCGAGGGTAAAAAAACGCGGGTAATACCCACCCATTAGTCCAAACAACTTAACAAGGTATTGTAATAACACAACATATAAAAAATGATATCATATATTTTCATTCATTCACGATTTCAGCAAGCAAGCAAATATATATTAAATAATAAAAAGACATAGCCAAACACATGATATATGTAAAGAAAACAAGTTATGTTCAAACATAAGTTGCATAGAAATTATATTTTTCAAATTTTGAAATTTCAAAAGAATTGCAAAACAGTCACACGCCATACCACAATCAGTCACATAACAACACTCGTCAACTCCGGAATTTCACAATTTTTAAGAAAAATGATATAATACTAATGCCCCACGTGGCATCTACTAAGATGTCGGGTGGGTGAGTATGCGGGTGCGGGTTTTCTATTACCATACCCGCACCCGCAATACCTAATGGGTAGAGATTTTTGCCCAATACTTACCCATGGGTATAACTTTACTATCATACCCTTAGCCTAATGGGTAAAAACCCGCAGGATAAGCGGGTTGCGAGTACCCATAGCCTAGCCTCCCGGCGCAGCCCGATGACGAGCAGCCCCTCCCTCTCCCAGCGCGCGAGCCCCTTCTCCCCCACTTTCTTTGTCGCTGTCCAACTTCCCCATCCCGCGACGCCGCAGCAGTGAAGAGGACGGCGACGAACGACAAAGCCGTGGCGCCCCCTGCCCCCCTTGCCGGCGGTGCGTCCACCCGAGGGTGGGCGCACGACCGTCAAGCGGCGCAGCGGTGGTGCCCCTTGCCGGCGCACGACCGGTTTCTCTTTTCTGATTTTAGATCTAGGGTTTGCATTTGGGGATTTGGGGATTTTCTTTTGACCTTTTCTTTTCGGTTTTGGGATTTGGGAAGGATCTAGGAATAAAATCGGGGCTTTTCTTGGAGCTTTTGGTGCGGGATCTAGGGATTCTGGATCTTTGCTTTGCCCCCAAAGGGGTTGTTCTTCTTCTAGATATCTCACAAGGGATGCCCATCTAGATCGAAAGGAATGGCGCGGCCGTAAGGGAGGCGCACTATAGATCTAGGGTTTCTTTCTTTTCTTCTTTGATTTTCTTTTGCTACATGAGAAAGATCTACAGAGCAACTTGGCTCTGATAATTGTTGGCTATATTCTAGCTATAGATCTGACCGGTAATAGCTACTAGGATTGGATCTATAGCATCTGAGAGAGAGACAGAGAGCAGAGAGATTCGAGAGGGAGGGACACCACCTGCGCCCTGGCTCGATGAACACGAGCTAGAGGGGATGCCGGAGCCGGAGTTGGTGGCCATGGGGAAAAGGGCGACGACGTGGGTGTGCGGTGGTGGCAGTGCTTCCCGTCGGCTCGCGCAAACCCTAGATCGGTAGGATATCGGTGGGACGTACGGCACAGCGAGGAACCTCATGTCGAGTGCTGCCAGACCCCACCCTTTATATATAGCGTGGCGACATGGGCCCACCAACCATGAGGAGGTTGGGCGCCCCCAATCAGGGCGCGGATAGGGATCCCGTTTGAGTCGTTGGACTCGCGTGGTAGAGATCAATCTAACACTCCGAGGAAGGAATTTCTACTGTGCAACTAGATAATCAGCTGATAGTTGGAGACTTGGAGCCCTGGAGGCACACCTGATGACACACTAGACATTTAGACAGTTTCGCGGTTTCAAAACAGATTAAGACAACCGCAAGCCCTTCAAGCTACTACTGTGAATGCGTATTGGAAAAAACAAGGGTTATTAAGTTCAGAAAAATAAATGATATATTCTTTTGTATAGAGTACATATGACCTAAATCGACATTATTAGATACCATGAGTTCTCAGTTAATTTTCAGAATGTTTAAGTGTGAAAAGTCACATAAGGATGCATACGGACATAGGTTATTATTAGACTTCCCCCGAATAAGTACCCACTTATTGAGTATATAACCCACTCTGTAACAGAAGCCATAAAGTCTCGGTTTTTGGATTTTCAATCTGAGATTCTTAAAATTTTGCTTTCTCGGAGGAGTTTAAGTAATTAGATTGGCCGTATCTAACAGTAAAAGAGCTGTCTCTTCAACATTTATGTTCAGTACCTTCTTGATTATCAGAAATTGAAAGTGCTCATGTATCATGTGAAAACATGGGCAACAGTCCACACTCTTGTGCTACATGAAAAACATGATGTGAACATATGGTTCAGTAGTTGGATTGTACTATTGAATTTTGTTTGATCTAGATGTGATGTATGCATATTTCTTCCACGACGTTGTGATGTAAGAATGTAGCTGAAATGAGAAATAGGGTGCTAATTAAGAAAGTTGCACCGGTGCGATAGCGATTGTGTCCTATAAAACTCCCCCCACCCTTGCTGTTCTCCCCTACCCCAGGCCATCTTCACCAGTTACCTCCAACAGCATGACCTTGTGTCCTCATCTAAAGCGCCTGAAACCAATATACAATCTGGCTACCAAAAACTTACTGCTCACAAACACCACGATGAAACTAGCAGCTGCCACCCTCCTTCTACCAGTTGCCACTGTAGGCGAGCTTGCTTGTTGGATTATTAGGCATAATTTCCACGATGAATTCCAGAATATAAATCATGACAAAACCAGCTACTAGCTCATGTAACTCGAACATACTAGATGTACTAAACAACAGGATGATCGGAAACAAACAGCAGCCTAACATGTACTCGCAGAACATGATGAATAACCAAACAGGATCACGTAGCACGTACCGTTCGGTTGTAGTAGTAGAAACTTTGGGGAAGAGGGATCGCAGCAGATGGCGACGAAGACGGCGGTAGGCAGCACCGCCTGACTTGGATGGAAGACGACCCGTGATGGAGAACTCGAGCAGTCGCGCAGAGCGCTTCCCAAAAACCTTATTCGCCCTCTCCCGTACAGGATCGCAAGGGCGAGTGGTTCCGGAGACCTGCTCTCCCGTCCGCCGGTGCACGCCGGCAAGCGGGATGGAGTAGACTACGGTGACGGCGCAAGCAGAGAGGAAGGCAAAACCCTAGATTGGTTTTCGGTGTTGTTGTGGCGGTAGCCGCGCAGGACTTTATATAGAGCGGCTCAGGAAACCCTAACGGAGGCGAACGTGGGCCGAGTCCACGTTACGCACGTTTGGGTCGGTTACAGTAGCCCACGATCCGGGAGCGACCCGAATAAGCTAACCGTTTGACACGTCTGTCAATTTTCCTGAGCAGCAAAATAAAGCTCGGCTCGGCGAGATTCCCGCAACCCGCGGCGCGGCGCGGCGCGTCGTGACGAGACGAGGCGAGCGTGCGTGCGAGCGGCGGCGTCGTCGGAGAAGGAGCGCGCGTGTGTATCTCTCTTATTCCCACTTACTTACAAAGTGGTGCAACACTCCACCTTATAAGGTGGTGCAACTCTCCTCCAACTTTCCATGTGGGACTAAACTTTAGCTCCCACTCCACTCCCATGTGAGCTGCCACAAACATGGGCCCAAACACATATGGGCTGCCACAAATTTGGGCTTTGAGATTTAGGGAAAATCTGAAATACTCATGGGCCTAAATGGATTAGCCCATTATTTCTAACAATCCCCCACCAGATCTCAAATGCCCATTTGAAGATTTGCCAATCCTTGCTACTTGTTTATATACCAGTGTTTCAGCAGAGACTGTTAAGTTGAACTTCCGCCTAGAATCTTGAACTACGTCTATCAACAACTTGAACAATGGACGAACCTTGAATTGCAAGTTTGGTGCCAATAGATTTCGCTCAAAATCATAACTAGTACTTGGCTGTCAGTAGCCTACCCCGCGGGTTGGAGCATATGCGTCATACTCCCTGGTCTCTTCATGAGTTTACTAGAGATCACCCAGATCTCATAGACCGCGACGTTTACAGTCGAGCTCATATAGGTGTGTTCTTTCAAGAATGCCCTGTAGGACGGCATCTTTGCTAATTAAATCCAACAGAAACACATTAAGGCATGTTGCCAACCTGCCTTACAGATTATGAGAGTCATGCATCTTCACATAGAGAGGGTTACAAAATACTCTCCTCAGTCAAACCACTAGCTTGTTCTTCCCAGGTCCTAATTCACGGGATCTCCGATCACATAGGTTGGGTTACCACTAAGGTGTGACATCCATGGGTCTCAACCCCATCTCCCTCGATGCACTTCCTATCACATTTCGTGATAGTCCCTTTGTAAAGGGATCTGCCAGGTTTTTGTCTGTTTGAATATACGTAACAGTTATTACTCCGGAGTTTCTCAATTTCCTGACAGATTTCAAACGTCTCTTCACGTGTCTTGATGACTTCGCGTTATCCTTAGAATTGTTCACTTTGACAATAACAGTTTGATTGTCACAATTCAAAAGGATTGCCGGCACAGGTTTCTCAACCACAGGCAAGTCCATCAAGAGCTCACGCAGCCATTCTGACTCAACAGTGGCTGTGTCTAAAGCAGTAAGTTCTGCTTCCATAGTTGACCTCGTCAATATGGTTTGTCTACGAGACCTCCATGACACTGCGCCACCTCCAAGGGTAAACACATACCCGCTCGTGGCATAGAGTTCATCAACGTCAGAGATCCAATTCGAATCACTATATCCTTCAAGCACAGCAGGATTCCCTGAATAGTGAATCCCATAGCTCATTGTACCACATAGATAGCGCATGACCCTTTCAAGTGCATGCCAATGATCAATACCCGGGTTAGACATGAACCTACTCAACTTGCTCACAGCAAAAGAGATATCGGGTCTTGTAGCGCTTGCTAAGTACATGAGAGAACCAACAACTTGTGAATATTTCAGCTGATCTGTTGGTTCCTTCTTATTCTTTCGTAATGTCAAACTGGGATCATAAGGTGTTGGAGAAGTCTTGCCATCATTAAAGCCAAATCGGCTCAAGACCTTCTCAACATAATGAGATCGCGTTAAAGTAATCCCATTCTCGTTCTTAATAAGCTTGATATTCAGAATGACATCAACCTCTCCCAGATCTTTCATATCAAAACTCTTTGACAGGAAAGACTTGACTTCATTTACCACTTTCATGTTTGTACCAAAGATCAGAATGTCATCCACGTACAAACATAATATAACGCTATCGCCCCCACCATGGCGATAGTAAACACACCTATCAGCCTCATTAATGACAAAGCCAGCAGAAAGTAGAGTTCTATCAAACTTCTCATGCCATTGCTTAGGTGCTTGTTTCAGGCCATATAAAGATTTCAATAACTTACACACCTTTGTCTCTTCACCTTTTACCACAAACCCATCCGGCTGATCCATATAGATCTCCTCTTCCAACTCTCCATTAAGGAAAGCTGTCTTCACGTCCATTTGATGAACGAGAAGACCATAAGAGGCAGCCAGGGACAGTAGTACTCGAATGGTGGTCAGTCTAGCGACAGGTGAATAGGTGTCAAAGTAATCTTCGCCTTCTTTCTGTGTGTAGCCCTTAGCTACAAGCCGTGCCTTGTACTTCTCAATAGTACCATCAGGCCTTAGCTTCTTCTTGAACACCCACTTACATCCCACAGGTTTACAACCATAGGGTCGTTCTGATAATTCCCAAGTTCCATTAGAAAGAATCGAGTCCATCTCATTTTGGACAGCTTCTTTCCAATCATCTGCATCAGGAGATGCATATGCCTCAGTAATGGATCTGGGAGTATCATCCACAAGGTACACGATGAAATCATTGCCAAAGGATTTTGCAACCCTCTGTCTCTTACTCCTCGTGAGAGGTTCATCGTCATCCTTCTCAAGAAATTCCTCATGTGGTTGTTCAGAATTATCAATAGATGCACTAGATTCAGGAAGTATTTCAGAAGAAATCCTACCAATGCTATGCATATCTTTCATAGGAAAAATATTCTCAAAGAATGTTGCATCACGAGATTCCATTATAGTATCAACATGCATATCAGGTACCTCAGATTTAACCACTAGAAATCTATAGCCTACACTCCGTGGAGCATATCTTAGAAAGATACAATCCACTGTCTTGGGTCCGAGCTTGCGTTTCTTGGGAATCGGTATGTTGACCTTCGCCAAACACCCCCAAGTACGCAGATACGAAAGTGATGGTTTTCTCCCAACCCACTCCTCATAAGGGGTCTTTTCTTTATTCTTGTTAGGAACTCTATTCAGGACATGACATGAAGTCAACAAAGCCTCCCCCCACCATGCCTTTGATAAACCAGCAGTGGCTAACATGGAATTCACCAAGTCAGTCAGCGTGCGGTTTTTCCTCTCGGCAACCCCGTTTGATTGGGGCGAGTAGGGAGGCGTCCTCTCATGAATAATTCCGTGTTCCTGACAGAATTCATCAAATATTTTGGGAAAATACTCACCACCACGATCCGACCTAAGACGCTTGATCTTTCTCTCTAGTTGATTTTCAACTTCGGCCTTATAGATTTTAAAGTAGTCTAAAGCCTCATCTTTAGTTTGCAACAAGTAAACATAGCAGAATTTAGTAGCATCATCTATCAACGTCATGAAATATCTCTTTTCACCTTTTGTCAACACACCATTCATCTCACATAGATCAGAATGTATGAGTTCTAGAGGTGCCAAGTTTCTCTCCTCGGCAGCCTTGTGAGGCTTTCGAGGTTGCTTTGATTGCACACAACTATGGCACTTAGAACCTTTGGCAATAGTGAAATTCGGAATTAAACTCATGCTGGACATCCGAGACATCAAACCAAAATTAATGTGACATAAACGAGAATGCCAAACACTGGTATCATCATTAACACCACCACAAATATGATTCACGGATTTATTACAAAACTCTGAAAGTGAAAACCGGAACAAGCCTCCGAACTCATAACCTTTACCAATAAATTGTCCATGTTTCGAAACAACGACTTTATTAGACTCTAAGACAACCTTAAACCCATCTCTGCAAAGAAGGGAGCCACTAACGAGATTCTTGTTCATAGCAGGGACATGCTGCACGTTTCTCAGCTGCACGATCTTTCCGGAAGTAAACTTCAGATCCACCGTGCCAACACCACGAACAAAAGCATGTGATCCATTCCCCATTAGGACGGATGAATCCCGAGCGACCTGATAAGAAGTGAACATAGAGATGTCAGCACACACATGAACATTAGCACCCGTATCAAGCCACCAACACGGTGATTGAAATACTGAAAGAACAGTAAATAAATTACCATACCCATCAGTATTGCTAGCGGTCACAACGTTGACAGTCTTGGCCTTTTTCCCTCTGCGGTCTGCGCGTTCTGGACAGTCCTTGGAAAAATGGCCGGGCTCTCCACAAGTGTAACAAGACAGTTCACTCTTGTCCCTGTTCGTCTTCTTCTTCTTGAAGGTTGTAGTCTTTACAGGCTTGTTAAAGGAGGGTTTGAAGTTCCCTTTGTTCTTGCCTACGGATTTGCCTTTCTGCACAAAGTTAGCAGTAGCAAGACCCTCTCCTTTCTCAGTAGTGTCCTTAGCCCGAGCCTTCTCCTCAACATCAATGGACGCTATCAGATTTTCAACTGATATCTCCTGTCTCTTGTGTTTGAGAGTTGTGGCAAAGTTCCTCCATGAAGGGGGCAATTTAGCAATAATGCATCCCGCCACAAACTTGTCGGGTAAGGTACACTTAAGGAGTTCGAGCTCCTTGGCAATGCACTGTATCTCATGAGCTTGTTGAACCACAGGAAGGTCCTTAGTCATCTTAAAATCATGAAAGCTCTCCATGATATACAGTTCACTGCCAGCATCTGCAGCACCAAACTTGGCATCCAGTGCATCCCAGAGCTCCTTCCCGTCTTTTATGTGCATAAACACATCACACAGACGGTCAGCAAGAATGCTCAGAATACATCCCACAAAGACAGTATTAGCATCCTCGAACTTCTTCTGATCCTCGTCAGATATAGTTCCCTCAGGTTTGCCTTTACTGATGTGGAACACTTTCATCGTGGTCAGCCAAAGCTCAGCCTTGTACTGCCACCTCTTAAAGTGCACACCGGTAAACTTATCCGGCCTCAGTGCATCGGTAAAACCAGCCATTGTTAATTCAGGAAATTGCCTACAATAAGGTTTTTGGATTGTTGGATTATTAGGCATAATTTCCATGATGAATTCCAGAATATAAATCATGACAAAACCAGCTACTAGCTCATGTAACTCGAACATACTAGATGTACTAAACAACAGGATGATCGGAAACAAACAACAGCCTAACATGTACTCGCAGAACATGATGAATAACCAAACAGGATCACGTAGCACGTACCGTTCGGTTGTAGTAGTAGAAACTTTGGGGAAGAGGGATCGCAGCAGATGGCGACGAAGACGGCGGTAGGCAGCACCGCCTGACTTGGATGGAAGACGACCCGTGATGGAGAACTCGAGCAGTCGCGCAGAGCGCTTCCCAAAAACCTTATTCGCCCTCTCCCGTACAGGATCGCAAGGGCGAGTGGTTCCGGAGACCTGCTCTCCCGTCGGCTCGGCGAGATTCCCTCAACCCGCGGCGCGGCGCGTCGTGACGAGGCGAGGCGAGGCGAGGCGAGCGAGCGTGCGAGCGGCGGCGTCGTCGGAGGAGGAGCGCGCGTGTGTATCTCTCTTATTCCCACTTACTTACAAAGTGGTGCAACACTCCACCTTATAAGGTGGTGCAACTCTCCTCCAACTTTCCATGTGGGACTAAACTTTAGCTCCCACTCCACTCCCATGTGAGCTGCCACAAATATGGGCCCAAACACATATGGGCTGCCACAAATTTGGGCTTTGAGATTTAGGGAAAATCTGAAATACTCATGGGCCTAAATGGATTAGCCCATTATTTCTAACATTGCTTCCCAATTGTATGCTCTCCGGCCCATCAACTTATTCTTGATTGTTATTCTTTCAGCTTCCATGGTTAGCTTCTACCTCCTGCGCCGTCCTAGAACCGTGTATCTTGTCGACTACACATGCTTCAAACCTGAAGACATTTATCGAATCCCAAAGTCCAGCGTCCTTGAGCATGCACGCCTCTCACCGTTCTTCAGCGATTCCACTGTTGACTTCATAGCACGTCTGCTTGAGCTCTCAGGCATGGGTGAAGAGACACGGCGACCACCGACACATCAATATATAGATCCATACTGCTCGCTAGATGATGCTCGCGCTGAGGCGGAGCTGGTCGTCTTCTCAACAATTGATGACCTATTGGCCAAGACAGACATCAAGCTTGATGCGATCGACGTCCTAATCACCAACTGCAGTGACTTTTGCCAGTGCCATCCAATGCTGACAGGATCATGAACAGGTACAGGCTGCGAGCTGACATCCGCGTCATCAACCTCTCCGGAATGGGATGCAGTGCGGGGGTGACCGCAGTGGGGCTCGCGAAGAACATCTTACAGGACCTTCCTTTGGGATCTCACGTGTTGGTGGTGTCCACCGAGACTCTTGGCCCGCACTACTACAGAGGGAACACGCGCTCCATGCACTTGGTGAACATCCTGTTTCGCATGGGTGGCAGTGCCAAGTTGTTATCCACTTGTAGCCTCAAGGCTCGGTTCAAGCTCGGACGATATCCGGTGCGGATGATGATGCTTACAGGTGTGTTTACCAAGAGGAAGATTGCGAGGGAAACAGGGGGATCACTCTATCGAAAGACCTGATGGCCATCGCCGGAGACGCGCTCAAGGCAAACATCACCACAGTAGGACCGCTTGTCCTACCAACCTCAGAGTTGTTCCAGTATTTTCTCTTCTCCGCAGCGAGGAAGGTGCTCCATGGGAGGAAGATCAGGCCGTACGTCCCCGACTTCACGACGGCGTTTGAGCACTTTTGCATACACGTTGGTGGACCGGCAGTGATCAACTCGGTACAACTTGGCCTCAATCTATCTGACAGGCATGTCGAGCCATCGCGTATGACACTGCATCGGTTTGGGAACCAATCAAGTTTGTCTGTGTTCTACGAGTTGGCGTACATCGAGGCTAAGGGCCGAATGCAAAAAGGGTGACAGAGTGTGGATGATCGGGTTAGGAGCCGGGTACAAGTGCAACACAGCCGTGTGGGTATGCACCCGACCATCGCCCGATGCCAATGGGCCATGGGCCAGCTGCATCCATCGTTACCCTGTGAATGTATCCAAGTAAGATTAAATTTAGCAAAGCTTTCACCAATAAGCATAGACAGAGTACACAGGAAATCACTATTCGTAATACAAGAATAAAACTAGCTAGGTGTGGTCCACTTCATAAAATGACTTTCGATCTGTAAAACATAATGGATGATGTCTATGGAATTCTGAACATAGTCGCTACAAATGCATAGAGATAAAACAACTTCAGCTGGGACAAGTTAGGGAGTAGAAAAGGCCAGGGGGTATCGGGTTGAGAGACATGATGCCTTTGAGCATTTCTGCATATGGGTCGTTGGATCGGATCGACTTGGAACAGCTCGGCCTTTGTCAAGGGCTTATTAGATTCACTAGACACCTAAGGGCTTATTAGATGCACTATTCCACCGAGTTATGTTTTTTATAATCTACCGTAGAAAGTCAGACATGAAACCAAAGTATATAAAAAATGCATCAAACAAACACTAAAATAGGCAGAATCTGATAGGGCAAACGGGATTATGAGAATCTACGCAAACACCTTCGAAATGTACATCTCAAGCGTGGCTGCCCCTACTGGTGTTAATGCTTCTTTGGTATAAGTGTAGTCCGCGTTGGTAAATTGGCAGTGCTCCTTCTCTTGCTTTATTTCTCTGTTTGGCAGTGAAAAATTATTCAAGAGTACAATATCTGTCCTAATTCTTATGGTTTCATGTTATTTATGCTCGGATATTTGAAGTGCTAGTATATCCACAGATCTAGGTAAACTACTCTGATGCGACTGAAGTTGGAACATATACTTTTTTGGACGAAAAACATACATCTCTACATTTCATTGATTTTATGGAAGAAACAGTGGCTTAGTTTATGAATACTTCTGGTGTTGGATCATTCGTCTTTGTTTGTTTGGGTACAATCCGATCCAGTTACTGTCATTTTCCGTTTATTCACAAAGAACTTCGATGTTTATGATCGCTTTGCACCCTGTGGTGATTATTGTGATATTCAGATTGCTGCATCAAGGACTTCAATAGCTTCTAGTGTTCGAAAATTCAACCTTGTTTTTTTTGAGAACTAGCACAAGGGCCGGTGCAAATGTGCGGGTATTGCGCGGGTAGCTAGATATGTCGTTTACTATGCTTTTTTACCTTCTACATCTTCTATGAATTAAGAGTATATGTTCGTAAGAACCAACCGGGTGTTTTAGCATACTGTTTATTTGTATTATTTCATAACTAAAAATGAACTTAATCCTAGTAGTTTGCATAGAAAAATGTAAATTTTGTATTTGAAACCTAAGTTCTGGTAGAAATTCTGAACCAACCTCCAGCTGTTCATGTTCTGAAATCTAATTCTGATGGGTGTTTTGGATCTGTCCTGACGTGTGGCATGGGCAGGACTAGTAGCTATAGGGACCAATACCATACCATACAGGAGCTTTTGCTGCTGCGGCCTGTAGAAGATATACATCAACATTGTCACTAGTGCACACCAACCGCTGTTGAGGGTTCGGTGTTAGAGGATCCCCCCTTTAACACCGGTGTTAAAGGGTGGCGCACGTGGGGCTGCCGCAGCGCTCAGGCCCCCCCTTCCCCCTTTAACACCGGTTCGTAACACGAACCGGTGTTAAAGGTTTTCTGCCGCGGCAGGAAAACTGCCTAAATCTCTGCCGCGGCAGAGTTCTGCCCCTGCCCCGTTCTGGGCGTATTTCTGCGGCGCGGCGGGGACGGGGAGGGGGGAGAGGGGGGGGAGGGGGAATCGATCGGGAGCGGTATACATACATCGTCATCAGTACATACGAGTACATAAATAATTAAGCAACTATTATTATACACAACATCGTCATTGTGTGGTATTCTCCGTAAACGTTGAAGCATCAAGTACAAGACAAACACGTTCAAGCATATATACAACGTTTATTTTGGTTGATATCTAAAGAGTTCTCCGCCAGGCGTGACGACCTCATCAAGTATGAACCCCGCCAATTCCTCTTAAATGGCTCGTATGCGGTCAAATGGTAGGAGTTGGTCCCGCATCCATTCGATCTGAATATATATGAAGAATGGGGTCAATATATATATAAGAATAAAACTCAACACAATTGATGGTAATAAAATAATGTTGTGTACTTTGTTTACTTACTCTAAGTTGTTCTAGTGCGGCTTGGCCCGTTGCACATATCGTGTTGCGAATAAACTCGCAAACATAGTACCCACATAAGTTATTGCCATGTCCCTGATGCGCGCACTTTACGAGAATAGAGAGTTCAATCAAAATAATAATCAATAAAGCATGATATAATGGAATTGGAAGCAGAATCAAAGAGATACGCAGACCTAGCTAGCTAGTATTACTTACATTTTGGTCTATAAATTTTAGTTCTTCTGACCATTCACCCACGGCCCTGCCTGTGAACCTTTTCCAAACCCTGTCCGGCAAAAAAATGGATAAAGGAGTAATTAATTACTTGTTGTCACGAAAGTTGCCAATCTAGTGCGATAATATGATTGAAATTACCGCTGGAGCATCTCTCTAAAGTCTGCCCATAACTCTTTTTCTTTTCGTAACGAGTCCATGACAAGGACTTTTCCTGAGTCGGGTTGAATGACTAGCAGAATAAAGTGGAACCTACGCATGCATAACTCATCATCAAACTCATCATCAGTTACACTTAACATCGAGTAAGCCGAAACAGAATGTGTACAAGAGAGGGTAACAGTACTCACGAAAAGTTGTAAGGCAATAGTATTTCCCTTTTGGTTTGTTGTCTCAGTAAAGACCTTAGCAAGTAATCTTCTGTTTGCCCGGGTTAGGTTCTTACCACTTCTTCATGAACTCTATTTGGGTCAACGAACCCAATGTCAAAAGGGCCTCCTTTCATGCATTCCATAATCTTTTTCCTGCATAATAGTATATACATATATGGTGAGCATATATATACATGCAATTAATGAAGTGAATGAGATGAGATAGAAATTACAGAAATAGTACTTACACACAATAAAAGCTGATGGCAGCTTTGTCGAGTTCCTTCTGATTGAATAGAAAATGCAAGTCTTGAATGTTGAAGTCGATCTCGTCGTCTCCGCACAAGAAAATCTGATCTCTTATATGCACCATGATCCATTCTTCCTTTCTCGTCTTGCAGAAATCAAGGTACCACTTGTGCAATCTTCGCATCTTTGTTGGTAGATTCTTGAGCTCCTCTTTCTTAACGAGATTCTTCCCATACTTCCATGGCTGTATGGGGTTGGCATCGCATTTGGGCAAGTTGTCTCCCATGATGTTCAAGTATGCAATGTAAGTCATCCCCATCTCATTGGCCTTTCTTTGTAGCTCTGCCTCGTAATCATTTACGGGAGGAGCGTCTCGTGTGTCGAACACTTGGAGCGGGGCGCATGATTGGTTTTCCTGCTCACCGAGCATGGGAACTGTTTTCTGGGGTGCCGCACGACTACTACTTTCAGTCTCCCTACGGCGCCTTGCATCCCCCTTCAAAATCTGGCGCTCGTAGTCCGGCACAAGTGGGGTTTCAGGTTTCAAAAGATTTTTGTAAAACTTCTCCACCACCGCCGGATCTATTTTCTCCTTTGGCTCGGCCCATCTAGGTGCAAAGAATTTCTTGACCTCTTCTTCCGAGATCCTATTGGTCTCCTCGTCGCTGCGATTCCACGGTAAAACCGGCAATGGCTTGGCGGAAGGCTGTGGGACATAGTTTTTTGAACTCTTTGGCGTACGGTTTTCTGCGGATTTCTTTGTGGCAGTGCTAGTGATGCTCTTCGTGGCAGTGCTCTTCCGCTTACACTGAGGAGATGGCTGAAGCGCCGGAGATGGCTGACGGTCCGGAGATGGCTGCCGCGCAGGAGATGGCTGAAGCGGCTCAGACTGCTGATGCTACGAAGACGGTGGGGGTGCCAGTGGCCTCCAATTTGGAAGCACGATGTGTTCCTTCTTCCAAAGAATGGTTGTTTTCACTGCAAATTTGAGTTGAGTTTCCCCTTCACCTGTAGCATGGTCAAGCTGTGCTTCCTCATATTCCTTCACAACCGCATCCACCCCGATAATAGCATAGCCATCTGGAATCGATCGGCAGTGGTAAGTTCCACCAGCTACAGGAGGTAAGGCATAGTCGGCAGCCACCTTAATGGATAAGACCATTAATCTCACATGCAGCTCAGCGTGTTCGATCTCCGTGATCTCATCCACGGGGTATCGAGGACCCGCCATTTCAAGCGTGGGCTGCACGTTCTCCGTGGAAGCCACGCTGCTTTTCCGCGCAGAGTCTGGGCCGCCGGCAGCTTCCAATGCAGGCTCTTCGTGCTGCTGAGATGGGCCGGTAGCTTGATGGCTCTGTTGTGCATTCACGTGCGCCTGCAGCACCACAAGTGCATGTTCTATCCGTGTCATCCTCTCTGTACGCTCTTTTTCTTTTCTGCCGCGCCATCTGTAAGAGTTGCTCCACTCGGCAAACCCATCCTTCCACGTCATACCCCCTGTGCCTCGTGCATGTCCAGGGTATTCCTTTTTACCGATGGCGCGTGTGAGCTGGTCATTCTCTCTGTCGGGATGGAAGGTCCTGGCGACTGTTTCCTCGTATGTCGTGATGAGTTTAGTGACGGGTTTGGCAAGGAGGGTTGGGAAGATACACAATCATGTTTCTGGGTCCAACCTTGCCCCGATTCCGTAGAACCAAGTCTTTACACGTAGGTCCCACCCATCTGTCTGGGGTGTGATCCCTCTAGCGCGCAGGGCCTTCTCAGCTTCCTCCCACTTAGGTCTCTGAGATATGTAGCCACCTGACCCCGTCCTCTGGTGATATTCCTTCTTCTGGGCATTTAGTGTATTGGTTTCTGACCTCTTTTTAGCTATAGCACCTTCCTTATATGCCACAAATTCGGGCCAGTGAGGTCTTATCATCGCATAATATGCGTCTTCGAAATTTGGAGTCTCGCGAGCTTTGACAAATTTGTTCAATTTTGTCTTCCAGTTGCGGAAAGCGTCAGCCATCTTCTTTAGAGTCCACTCTTTGACCTTTTCCTTTATAACCGGTTTGTTTTCATCCTCCTCTGGCGGAAGGGTGAAATTTACCAACAACGAATTCCAAAGCGTTTCTTTGGATCTTTCATCGACAAAGGTACCGTCGCCCTTCTTTGGCTTATTCCAATATTAAATTATGATTGGGATTTGGTCCCTAACAAGAAGTCCAGCCTGACGTACAAATTTGTCTGCGGCCTTCTTGGGATCCATCGGCCTGCCATCAACACGGACTGCTTCGATCGTGAACTTTGCACGATCTTTCAACCGATGGCTCGCGCCTCGCTTGCTCTTTTTCTTAGAAGAAGATGGTTGCTGGCTGGTCGATCCAGAGGGCTAAAAGAAGAAAGAAGCATTAGTTAATACATGTAGAAGAAGATTGTTGGTGGAAGTCAGCAGAGGCTTAATCAATGCATATACCTCGCCGGACTTTGTAATCACTAAATTGCGTTCACCGGAGTCTTCATCTTCTCCATGACTACTTGAGCTGTCATCATGTCCCTCCAAGTTCAGATATTGTGAGGTGTCCTCATCGATAATGTTCTCCATTATTTCTTCTTCTTCAAGGTTTCTACTAAGTGGATCCATAGTTTCTAAAACAATAATATTATCTAGAGTAAGAGAGTAAACATTCAAGTGGACTTGGATTCATACACAAATATACATATTATTCATACAAAAATACACAAATAAATACACAAATGAAATTAAAACCCTAAGGATGCTTGATCATTTTAAACGAGTTCCGAGGGGTCCAAACCCTAATTCGGAGAAATCCCGGATGCATATGAGAGGGGCTAGCTACAGTGGCTGACCGGAGGATGCTCCAGAAAGCGGCGGCTGGCGGCACTGGAGAGCGACCTAGGGCGCGCGAGGTAGAGGGTTCACCTCAGCGTGATGCGGCCTACCTAAAACGGGCGGCGCCACTACCTAGGGGTCACCAGAGCGACGTTAACAACGACGACCAGCGGCGGCGCTTGCAGAGCAGCGAGGTGACGACCCTAAACTAATATTAACTATAAAATACACTAAATAACCCTAAACTAAATACACTAAACTACACTAAATAAATAACCCTAAACTAAATAACCCTAAACTAAATAAATAACCCTAAACTAAATAACCCTAAACTAATAACCCTAAACTAAATAAACCCTAAACTAATACTAACACTAAACTACTAATAATACACACTAAACTACACACTTATAAAATACTAATAACTAATTATATACATATATGCAACAATATATACAACATATATATATGCAACAATATATATATGCAATTACACACAAATAAAATTATTCATACACAACAATATATATACATATATGCAACATTTATCCAATATACACACAAATAACATTTACAACCAATATCCAATATCTCCAAAACACAAACAGAGAGCTCACCGCCGGTGGCGGCAACTCGTGAACGGGGTCGGCGACAGCGGTCGTGGACGCGGGGTTGGCGGCGGTGAGGGCGACGACGGCGAGGGCTGGACGGCGACGGCTGGACGGCGAGCGGCGGCGACGGGGGTGGCGGCCGACGCGGGCGCGCGCGATGGCGGACGGTGCTGGCGTGACGGGGGGCGTCGACTGCGACGGCGACGGCTCGCGCGCGGCGAGGGGGGCGACGGCGCTCCCGCGGGATGGCGACGGCGAGGGTTGGACGGCGACGGCAATCTCCTCTGCTTTTCTCTGCGCGCGCGGTTTCGATCTGGCTGGGGAGAAGAAGGAAGGGGAAGGCACGCGTATATAAACCCCCCCTTTAACACCGGTTCGCGGCTGGAACCGGTGTTAAAGGGAGGGGAATTCGTTCCGCTCCCGCACCCTCCCTTTAACACCGGTTCCAGCCACGAACCAGTGTTAAAGGGGCGCGCGTGAAACGAAATAAATGCGCCCCCCTTTAACACCGGTTCGTGGCTGGAACCGGTGAAAGAACATGTTGGGCCCCCATGTTTGGTTTTGGTAATTAATGACAATCTTTATGGACTAATGTGTGTACTAAGCTATACTTGTAGGATTTGTCATTGGCATCGCTTGGAGCATGTGTTGGATTCAAGGTCGATAAAATGCATAGAAGATATGTTGGGCAAGCTCAATATGCGAGGTCGATGATGAGGAATTAAGAAAGGAGTTCCATCTTGAGAAGGGCAAGATCGTCTACATCGAGCTCAAGTGGAATGCTCAAGGCAAAGGTATAATCTTGATAGGTTTTCCCTTTTGCCGGTCTCACGTTGTGTGTGTGAGACCGGGTTTAGGATAGATAACCGTACTATCAAGAGGGGCTCTCGTAAGAGTAATTCAGTCACATCGTTTGGAGAGAGCTCAAACCTTTGCATACTTGCATCATCATATTTGGTTGTTATTTGGTCTTATCCATGTGAGGATATAGAGCTTGTGGTAATCTCCATAACAAGCTCTTGTTCATCAAAATCGGATCTTCCATTTGTATCTTGTTGTGATTTTGATTTATGCGGCTTTTCGATTTCTCACCAAGTGAGGTATATCACATTATTATACTTGATACTTTCTCACTTGGTGATAATCAATATTGATTGTGAGACTATTGGAAGCTACCAAGAATCTTGTTCGAAGTATCATGCTTAATTTCTTCTATTTAGTTATATGCTTCTTGTTGTGACTATGATCTTGGATATCCATGCAAGCTACCTTGGGAAAATTATTCCCAATACTTCTTGTCCTTGGACAATGAGTACCCAACTTATGGGAGAATTTATTGATCATATTCACTTTGGCCCTTGCTTAATTTTATCCTATCTTTGGCCAAGTAAATGTTCTGTGTGTGCTCCCATGTATTCCTTGCTACTTTTTGGATCTTCTTGTTTTATTGGTATCCTCTTGTGTTTATTTAATGTAGGTAGTAGTGATGATCCCATTTGTGTGCATTTTGCATTCAAAAAGAAAATCCTACATAATGTACTATCCATGGGGGAGCTATCCTATATTATGTAGAACACTCTTATTCATGATTCTTTGTTTTGATCCATATTGGGTTATTTGTGCTTGGAACCTCAATCTTTTTGTTTTGGTACTTTGTGCCATCATGAGAAGTTTGGGGAGTTTGGTTTATTCTTGGAACCTTGCTCTTTTTGGGAGTTGGTTTTGTCTCATTCCTTGTTTCATGATTTGACCATTTTAGAATGAGATAAATCCTTGAGCAATTTTATTTCTATCTATCTTTTGCTCTTTTGGTTTTAGCCTAGTTCATTTGTTGAAATTGTGATCTTTCATGTGTTGAATTGGTTCTTTGATACAATTTGGACATTTTTTGTCATGTCACACTCTTGTGTGTGCAATCTCGATTTACTTGGTGTTTTTTTCAAATTGTATCTCCCTTTTGGTTCTTGAAAGCTTTATGCATGCATATTTACTATATGTTTATATTATGGCATGCTTGCTTTCTTTGATCCAATATATAAGGGAAACTCCACCAAATCCCATTGGCTAAGTTGTTCATAAAATTCAATTTCATATTAATATGCACATATTTATGTGGAGTCTCTCCTATGTATTGTAGTTTCTCTAACTACTTTGGACCCAATAAGTTTGGGGACCATTTTGTACTTAATTGTGTTTTAGGTACATTGGAGACATATTGGATGCTTGTCTCTCAATTTTGAAGAAGTGGTGCATACATGAAAATTTGAGACAATCTATGGGATGATCAATGAATTCATATCCTCTACATCCTACCAATTTTATCTCGGTAACAAGTATCTCTTTCTCATGCTCATATATCTTGATTCCAACCGTTTGTCGGTTGCCTTCTAGCATGAATTAATGTATCTATATTTGTGGTAGGTCTAGCCATGGTTTTAAGAGAACTCTATATTGTATGTGTGTTTAAGTTGAGATGAGTGCATATAATTGGGATTATACAAAATCATGCATATGATCCTCCAATCCCAAATATGTCAATCTAGCAATTTTATTGCCTATCCTTTCCTCAACTTCTCTCATGTGCAATAGTGAGTTTTTGCTAGTATATTGTTTCTCGTGATACTTGTTGCCTTTCTCCATATGTTCCAACTTTCTCCTTTTTCCCTTGGTGATAGTTGTAATATATGTAGTGTGTTGGTGTTTGAAGTTCATTAATGTACAATAAGATATATTTGGGCCTTTGGCCATGCTTTGAAGCAAAAAACTTATTGATATATGTTATGACTTCATTTTTGCCTTTTATGTGATTTATTGTATATCTTCCTTGTGTGTGCTTGTTTCTTTATGGATATATGTCATTGTGATGTTATCCACTTAAAAACATATACACAAATGGGAAGATAATTTTAGTTGAATCTTATTCCTTGGATGCCACCTTTTATTTCTTTTTATTCTTTGGTGGCTTCCAAATTTATTTGCCTATGAGTGATTGTTCCTCTTGTCTGCATCTTCGGACACTCATATTTGTTCTCTCATGCCGTGTATTGTTAAATGAATTTGGATGAGTGAGGATTCCATGACTATGCACTTTGTTCCCAAATGCAATTATCATATTTGGTGCATTATCTTTGGGGAGTTCATCTAATTCATTTAATAATGCTCACTTGTCTTCTTTCTCATTTTATTGTGTTTTAAATGCTTATGGGTAGCGAGGATTCCATATTTGTGCACTATGTATTCTAATGCATTCATTTTTTAATTATGCACAAATCTTGGGGAGCTTCTCTATTTTTTATTTGAAGCACTCTTTTGCTCATATCATAACATCTTGTTGTTTCCATTTGGACTCATTCGTTGTTTTCATTTGGTTTGTCGGATCTTGTAAATTGCTTGCATCATTTGACTTTATTGTGGCAATCTTCGGATCCTCGATATAGTTCTACTCCCTCCCAAGTATTCATCATTGTATATGTGCGAAGGCACACCTTTGGAGGAATTGTTACTATATTTGCCTTCTAGAACTTGTCACCCATTTCGGCAATCGATGCCAATGGGGGAGAAGTTTTAGAGGGTTTAAGGGAAGTTGGTTTATGCATTGAGTTTGTTCTTGTGCATTTGCTTCTCATGCTCTTGCATCTTTGTTGTTGCTTGGCTTGTGGTATATATAGAGAAAACTCCACCAATGATAATGATTGGCAATATATGCAATGAAATTCAAGTTCATCACACATGCATAGATTGTGGGGGAGTTTGCTCTATATATGGTGATGGTACCAATATCACATACTTTTGTAGTATTTGATATTGGTATTACCATTTTATTCATTAATATTCCTTATATAAACCCTCTTAAAGGGATTGTCATCAATTACCAAAATGGGGGAGATTGAAAGAACATGTTGGGCCCCCATGTGTGGTTTTGGTAATTAATGACAATCTTTATGGACTAATGTGTGTACTAAGCTATACTTGTAGGATTTGTCATTGGCATCCCTTGGAGCATGTGTTGGCTTCAAGGTCGATAAAATGCATAGAAGATATGTTGGGAAAGCTCAATATGCGAGGTCGATGATGAGGAATTAAGAAAGGCGTTCCATCTTGAGAAGGGCAAGATCGTCTACATCGAGCTCAAGTGGAATGCTCAAGGCAAAGGTATAATCTTGATAGGTTTTCCCTTTTTCCGGTCTCACGTTGTGTGTGTGAGACCGGGTTTAGGATAGATAACCGTACTATCAAGAGGGGCTCTCGTAAGAGTAATTCAGTCACATCGTTTGGAGAGAGCTCAAACCTTTGCATACTTGCATCATCGTATTTGGTTGTTATTTGGTCTTATCCATGTGAGGATATAGAGCTTGTGGTAATCTCCATAACAAGCTCTTGTTCATCAAAATCGGATCTTCCATTTGTATCTTGTTGCGATTTTGATTTATGCGGCTTTTCGGTTTCTCACCAAGTGAGGTATATCACATTATTGGGAAGCCCTTGTCGTCCTCTATCCAACGCAATTGGAATCGGGTCAATCGGAGCTTCCAGTCAAAAGTTATTGCCGTTTGAATATTTGCCTGGTGTGGTACCAAAAAGCGGTAATACCGCTTTTTGCTACCGAATGCGACAGAAGGTTTTGACTAACTGTCAAAAAGCCTCTATCGGGCTAGGTACTAAAAAGCGGTAGTACCGCATTTTAGTACCGCACAGGGCAGAGACTTTTGAACGTTGGCACAAAGATTATGTGTGCCTAGGTAGTAAAATGCGGTAGTACCGCATTTTACTACCTGGCGTGACAGAGACTTTTTTCGTCTAAACTGCTGATTCCACTTCACGTCCGGTAGTACCGGTTGCCATTTGCGGTACTACCGCTTTACGGTAGCATCAATGGTACTACCATTTTGGCCAGGGCTTACGAAGTTTGAATATTGGTCTTCCGGTACCAAGTCCGGTACCTGGTCCAGTAGTACCGGAGTTCTCCGGTAGTACCGCTTGAACTTCCGGTACTACCGCTACATTAAGGCTCCAACGTCCATATTTTGCCTAGCTCTTTAAATAGCTTTTGCCCCTTTGTCTTTTAGGGTTAGTTCATCCTCCTTCTTTGTCTAAGCTTTGCCCTCATTTTCCTTACTCTTTGAGCTTGATTTCTACTCACCCCTCCATTGGTTCTTGCTTATATTTGAGGGGTAGTTGGAGGAGATCTAGATCTACGTTTTGACCAAGCCAAAACATCTCTTTGTGAGTGTATCTTTTGGGGATCTAGATTTTGGGGGATTTTGTGTCTC
The DNA here is from genome assembly GCA_916181665.1 of Avena sativa. Taxonomy (NCBI): domain Eukaryota; kingdom Viridiplantae; phylum Streptophyta; class Magnoliopsida; order Poales; family Poaceae; genus Avena; species Avena sativa. The sequence continues at coordinate 128,087,692 of OV702283.1, read as the reverse complement.
TCTTTGATTCCTCCTCTCTTGTTCCCCCAATAGCTTTAGTAGCTTTGTTGGAACTTGAGAGTGAGGGATTTGAGCATCTTTGTGGTGTTCTTGCCATTTGCATTTGGTGCATCGGTTTGAGTTCTCCTCGGAGGATTTGGTTTGAATTGCTCATTGGAGCTTGTCCCTCTTGGGTTCTTGGAACCCTAGACGGTTTTGTGGCCTTGGTGGCATTTGTTGAGGCCTTTTGTGGCGTTTATTGGGAGCCTCCAATTAAGTTGTGGAGTTGTGCCCTAACCTTGTGAGAGGTTCCGGTTGCCACCGACAAGTGCACCGATAGTGGAAGCGTGGATCGATCCCATTGGGCTGAGATTCACCGGAGAATAAGGGAGGCCTTTTGTGGCGTTGGTGGTTTGATACCACCCCCTCTCCAAACGAGACGTACTCCATGTTGGGAGGAACTCGGTAAAATATCGCTGTCCCCGCGTTCCTCGGTTATCTCTATACCCGAGCTCTTTACTTATGCACTTTACATTGTGATAGCCTTCGTGCTTGAAGTAATATATATCTTGCTATCACTTTGTTGCTTGTATTTCTTAGCATAAGTTGTTGGTGCACATAGGTGAACCTTAGTTGTTCTAGGTTGTGCTTAACAAAGTAAACACTAGTTTTATTCCGCCTTTGTTGAGCCACTCTAGGAAAAGTTTTAATCGCCTATTCACCCCCCTCTAGGCGACATCCGTATCCTTTCAACCGGTGTTAAAGGGGGGGGCATTTATTTCATGCATTAAAGGGGTGGGGGCATTTTATAATTCAAAAAATAGGATATGAATTTAGAAAATTCATATCTTATTCATTTCAACTCAGAAAAATATGAATAATATATCATAATTTTCAGAAAAATAATATCTATCCATTCATGTAAAACATTTTATATTTACTTTAGATGAAATTTTTCAAAATGATTAAAACACTTATATATAAATTTTGATTATTCAATTCAATTTTTTTTTTGTCAAAGCTGGGGCATTGGCATTGGGGGTGGTAGCACTCTTCTTGTTGGGGCACTCGTTGGAATAGTGGCCTTTATTTCCACAGTCATAACAAGTCACTTGCGACTTGTCCTTGGCTGCGACAGGCACAGAATTGCTTCTAGTCCTAGGGGCAGTGTTGGTGTTGGCGGTAACATTGTTGTTGTTAAACTTGGGTGGGGCACGATTGAAATTGCTAGAATTTCCAGGGTTGTTGTTATTTCCTCCGGGTCTAGGGTTTCCACGGTTGGGATAGGTCGGACGGTTCATCGGGGGTCTGTTGGTCCTTGGGGCAAATCCTGGAGATGGGTTGGGGCGATACTTTGGGGTCTGATGGGTTCCTGGTTGATGCATCATGTGACGCTTGCGGTTCTCATTGGCTTGGTTGATCTTTCCTTCCATCTGGATAGCTGAGTCCACAAGGGCTTCAATATCAGCAAAGGGGATATTGACTAACACTGTCGGCATTTTGTCATGCAGACCATTCAGGAATCTTTCTTTCTTCTTGGCTTCGGTGTCGATCTCATCCGGGGCATACCTAGCTAATGACAAAAATTTGTCACAGTATTCCACTACAGTCATCCTTCCTTGCTTCAGCTCTCTGAACTCGTATCTCATTCTCTTGATCAAACCTGGTGGCACATGGGTTCTGCTAAACTTGACCTTGAATTCCTCCCAGGTCATCATCTGGCCTCCGGTCATTGCGCGAACACTGTTCCACCATGCCCTGGCATCTCCGGCTAGATAGTGGGTGGTGAACAGGACTTTCTCGTTGGCTTCCACTCCGGCTACTTCTAAGTTATTTTCCATGGTCTGCAGCCAATCATCGGCGTCTAGGGGCTCTTCGAACTTAGTGAAAACAGGTGGGATGGTATTCTGGAAATTCTTAAGCTTAGATCCGTGGTTGTCCTGATTTCCGTGGCCTTGGTTGTTATGGGCTAGCTGGGCTATCTGCTGAAGGGTGGCTAGGTTGGCTTGACATTCCGCTCTTTCAGCTTCATGGTCAGAAGTCAACATTTGCAGAATCTGCAACATCGGGTCTGGGGATGAACCACTTCCTCCACGTGGCATATGAAGATTGAGATAGATCATGAGAAAAGAGGGAAATTTCTAAAGTTTTGGGTCTTTGAATTTTTTTTAAAGTTTGACTCAGATTTTCTAGCAACTTGCTTTTTCATTCATTCATTCATTCATTCATAGCACCCAGTACAACACACACCACAACAAAGAAAAACAGATGGTTTTAAGAACCATTCTGAGAACTACGATACAGTGGGACCGAATACTACTCACTACGTTAGTGCTCAAGTGCTACTACTCCTCGGAATCTGTGGCTTCATCATCATCATCATCATCATCATCATCATCATCATCATCATCGATGAAGGCGAAATCATCCTCATCGGTGAAGATATCCATAGCCTGATCCTCCAGAAAATCATCGTCATCGCTAAGATAGGAGTAGGGGTCTCCACGAAGATCCTCTCCTGCATTCTCCCTTTCCTCCAACTGCATGTCTCTCTCGTGGATGTTCTCCTCCAGAGATGAGATGCGGTGGCGAAGACGGGCAATGATGTGCTCCTTCTTGTCGAGCTGACGGCGGCGAGACTTGCGATCCTTTGCTAGCAGGGCGATGGTTTGATCCTTCGTCTTGATGATGGCAGACTTGTGGTTGCAGTAGTCACGGCAGTTGTCCAACTCCTGCTGACGATCGTACATCATGAAGCTAAGGTAGTCCAATTGGGTCTTCAGCTCGGGGTGGTATGGGGCTTCCAGTGGTTGTCCATTTGCATCACGCCTTGGGCAAAACTCAAAGCGAGTACCCTTGATCTGATTGATGCTCTGCCCACACAGACGAGAAAGAGCTTCCTGCATGGCTCTGGCAAGTCCATCGAGCCAGTTGTTTTCCCTCAAGGTAAACTGAATTCCCTTCGCAATGGGAGGTTCAATATTTCCTCGGAGACTTGCAACAATTAGCCACTGCAGATCTTCTCCTCCTTGATCATTGAGCTGAGCTCCGAAGAACTCGGGGTGCGGACGCTCCAGAAGTTCCGAAAGCTGGTCCAAATCCCTCTCAAAGATCATGTCTCCTCCATTCCCCAGTTGGTAAAACTTGCTGTACTTCACGTCCATCTATAAGAATATAGGATGAGTAAGTTAGTAGAGTGATTAAGTGTGTCAAAATTTTATGTATTTTGCAAGAGTTTTTGGAGGAACATGAATTTTCATGAAAGAATAAAAGGGATAAGAATGAGAATAAGTTTTTGTAAATATTTGTTTTCTTTGGTTTTGAAGCTAAGTTTTTGATGCAACGTCCAGTCTAACTAGGGTCTCCTATGGTCAGGATGGCTCTGATACCAACTTGTCAACACCCGGATTTTTAATCCCAGATGTCGGTTATGCCATACATCGCAATCCCAGGATTACCATTTTTGCGAGACATAACAGAATCGGATACCATAGTACATCATCCATTACAAACGATACATAAGTTCTTACACAAATAGGGATCTCATGATCCAGTTCTTAATACAACATCAAGCAGCGGAATACGTAATAATAACGGTAGCGTAGGCGAAGCTCCATCTTCGGGGTCACAGGCAATGCTGACGATGGGAGATGATCCTAGTTGTCGTAACCTTCCTGGGGTCCATCCTCCAGGTACTCCTGAAAGAACATATGGGCCCCCATGTGTGGTTTTGGTAATTAATGACAATCTTTATGGACTAATGTGTGTATTAAGTTGCACTTGTAGGATTTGTCCATTGGCCTCGCTTGGAGCATGTGGTATATAGTGGAAACTCCACCAATGATAATGATTGGCAATATATGCAATGAAATTCAAGTTCATCACACATGCATAGATTGTGGGGGAGTTTGCTCTATATATGGTGGTGGTACCAATATCACATACTTATGTAGTATTTGATATTGGTGTTACCATTTTATTCGTTAAAATTCCTTATATAAACCCTCTTAAAGGGATTGTCATCAATTACCAAAATGGGGGAGATTGAAAGAACATATGGCCCCCCATGTGTGGTTTTGGTAATTAATGACAATCTTTATGGACTAATGTGTGTATTAAGTTGCACTTGTAGGATTTGTCCATTGGCCTCGCTTGGAGCATGTGTTAGCTTCAAGTTCGATGATATGAGGAGAAGATGTGTTGTGCAAGCTCAATATGCGCCATCTCTAGAACATCTCATGTTTGATGCTTGTCATCCTCGGTGATCATGGATCGATGATGAGGAATCAAGAAAGGTGTTCCATCTTGAGAAGGTCAAGTTCGTCTACATCGAGCTCAAGTGGAATGCTCAAGGCAAAGGTATAATCTTGATAGGTTTTCCCTTTTGCCGGTCTCATGTTGTGTGTGGGAGACCGGGTTTAGGATAGATAACCGTACTATCAAGAGGGGCTCTCGAATGAGTAACTCGGTCACATTGTTCGGAGAGAGATCAAACCTTTGCATACTTGCATCATCGTATTTGGTTGTTATTTGGTCTTGTCCATGTGAGGATATAGAGCTTGTTGTAATGTTCATAACAAGCTCTTGTTCATCAAAATCGGATTTCCCTTTTATATCTTATTGCATTTTGATCTTGGAGGTTTTATCGGTTTGTATTTTAGAGATAGGTAAAACCTTACATTATTTGGTTCTAACTCATGTGAGGATTTAGAGCTTGTGTTAATCTCCATGACAAGCTCTAGTTCATCAAAAACGGATTTCATATGCATTTTCTATTACGTTTTTGATGTTGGAGGTTTTATCGGTTCGTCTTTTTGAGAGAGGTTAAACCTTTCGTCATTTGGATCTATCCCCCCTTTCTGTACTATGATGTTTCTTTGCATGATCTTTTAGAGCTTGTTGTCCTCTTCGAAACGATCCCAAGATCATCAAAATCGGAGTCCGGATGCAAAAGTTATGGCCGTTTTCGTTCAGGGGTAACCGGTAGTACCGGAGGTCCGGTAGTACCGCCCCTTAGTACCGGTTGGTACTGAATAAGGTGCGTTTGGCGTCCTGGGATCCCCAGGGAATGTCCGGTAGTACCGGGAAAAAGTCCGGTAGTACCGGGATTCGCGTTTTTGGGCTTCAACGGTTGGATTTTCGGGGAACCTATTTAAGGGGCCTTCTTCCCCAATGGTTCGCCAACCATTCTTGCAAGTTTTCCCCTCCATTGTTGACCTTCTTGAGCTTGCTTTCTCTCAATCCCTCCAATGATTCTTGCATATTCTTGAGGGATTTGAAAGAGGATATCTAGATCTACAATCCCACCAATCAATCTCTCCTCTAAGTGAGGGGAACATATTGGGATCTAGATCTTGGAGTCTTTTGTGGATTTCTTCCATTGTTCTTCCTCTCTTATTCCCCCATAAGCTTTTGTAGCTTTGGTGGAATTTGGGAGAGAAGGATTTGAACACCTTTGTGGTGTTCTTGCCATTTGCATTTGGTGCATCGGTTTGTGTTCTCCTCGGAGGATTTGGTTCGTGTGACTCTTTGGAGCTTGTCCCTCTTGGGTTCTTGGAACCCTAGACGGTTTTGTGGCCTTGGTGGCATTGTGGCCTTGGTGGCATTTGTTGAGGCCTTTTGTGGCGTTTGTTGGGAGCCTCCAATTAAGTTGTGGAGAAGTGCCCCAACCTTGTGAGAGGTTCCGGTTTCCACCGACAAGTGCACCGATAGTGGAAGCGTGGATCGATCCCGTTGGGGTGAGATTCACTGGAGAATAAGGGAGGCCTTTTGTGGCATTGGTGGTTTGATACCACCCCCTCTCCAAACGAGACGTACTCCATGTTGGGAGGAACTCGGTAAAATATCGGTGTCCCCACGTGCCTCGGTTATCTCTATACCTGAGCTCTTTACTTATGCACTTTACATTGTGATAGCCTTCGTGCTTGAAGTAATATATATCTTGCTATCACTTTGTTGCTTGTATTGCTTAGCATAAGTTGTTGGTGCACATATGTGAACCTTATTTGTTCTAGGTGGTGCTTAACATAGTAAACACTAGTTTTATTCCGCCTTTGTTGAGCCACTATAGGAAAAGTTTTAATCGCCTATTCACCCCCCTCTAGGCGACATCCGTATCCTTTAAATTGGTATCAGAGCCCGGTCTCTCATTTTAGGCTTCACCGCCTTGAGAGTAAAGTTGTCGGCTAGGGGATTAGTGCACAAGGACACGCTCACATTTGATGGCACAAATTATGATGTTTGGGAAATTCGCATGCTTAATTTATTTCGGGAAATTCACCCAATTATCGAGGGATATATATATGTGGGTCTCTCTTCTCCTATGGATACCCAAAATGAATCTTTAGAGGAGAAGCTGAACTCTCATATAGATGCTCTAGCTACTAAAATTCTTTTGCATGTTGTGAGCAATGTAGTTCTTTCTTCTATCATGCCTTATTCAAGCGCTCGTGAGATATGGACCAAGCTTCAAGATAAATATAGCAAGTCCAACATTATTAAGGATGATTGTGTTTCTTCCACTTCCGGTCGAGATGAGTTCTCATCGTCTACCACTTCACCAACATGTGATTTTTCACAAGGTAATGATATGGTGAGTGGTGATAGAAATTGCAATATGGATAGTGATATTACTACTAGTAATCCTTCATCCCTATCTAGTTGCAATGATCTATCTTTGGACCTTAACACTTCTAGCACTCAAAACTCCTTACATGCTTGTGTTAATAGTACTTGCATATCATGTAGAAATGACTTGAATAAATCTCATGATGATATGCTTGTGTTGTCTTGTTGCCATGATAAAAATGCTTCCATTTCCTCTAGTGCTTGTGTTGATAACCATGTAGAGGAAAATGAAGATTCTATGGGCCAAGACAAGGTCTTGAAGAGAGCTACAAGTGCAATCTCATCATCACCTTCCTCCGGTTCTCACATGTGCCTTATGGCTAAGGGAACAAAGGTAACCTCTTTGAATCCCATTGTATCTCATGATGATGATGAGGTTGAGAATGATAATGATGATTATAGAAGTAAGTATGATATTACCTCTATTAAGAAAATGGGAGAGGTTGTCTATAGCGCTCTCTTAAAAAATAAAATTGATTCCTCCAACTTTCTTGAAATCTTGAATTGTGCCATAGAAGGCAATGATCTTATTGAGGAGCAAGAAAACTTAATTGATGAAAAGTTTGCACTTGAGCGTGAGTATGCTAATGAAGTTGCACAACTAAAGGACTCCCTTGAAGAAGAACAAACCACCAAAGAATCTCTTGAGGAGACTTTTACTCTAGAATTATCTAGAGTAAAGGAATACCATGATAGAGAACTTGCGGTGGCTAACTCCTTCAAGATTAAAAATGATGAACTTGAAGTTTCTTATGCTAAACTTGTTGAGGATTTTAAGCACCTCGAAAATGGCTCTCGGGTCGTTAAGAGGGAACTCATCAAACTCACCGAGTCACATGAGCAACTTAAAGCTTCATATTTAAACGAGCTTGACAAGTTGCCCTCACCTCTTGCTAATAATAATGATGCTTGTGCTACTAACTCTATTTCTTGTGAAGCATCTATTTTGAAGGAGAATGTTGAGCTAAAGTCTCAACTTTCTTTGCTAACTAGAAACTATGGGAAATTAGAAGAAAGTCATGATAAGCTCTCGAGCTCGCATGAGGATCTTCTAGTCTCCCATGGTAGGCTAAAGTTAGCTCATGAGGCCATCATGTCAAAGGTAACATCTAGTGGGCCTCATGTGGACATTAGCACTACATCTACTCCAAATGTTATATTGCCATGTGCTAGTCCTTGTAATTCATCCTCTCACAACCATGTTATATCTCGTGATGAATTACATTCCGTGCCTTCTTGCTCTAACAATGTAGCACCTACTTCCTCTAGTACTTTTGTTGAAACTAACCATGTAGAGGAAATCAAAGAGCTCAAGGCTCAAGTCACTTCTTTGAAGAATGACTTGAAAAAGGGTCATCAAGGGAAGGTCACACTCAACAAAATCTTGAGTGTGCAAAAATCCCCCAATGACAAGTGTGGTCTTGGATTCAACTCCAATGTTAAGAACAAGTCCACTATCAAGTTGAAGCACAAGGACAACAAGAAGATTGGCCAATATCAAGTCAAGAATCCGGCCAACATTGTTTGCTTCAAGTGCAAGGAAGAAGGGCACCATGTTAGATCTTGCCCATTGAAGAAAAATCCTCTTAGTGTGAAGCAACAAGGGAAGCGGCCTCAAGCTCCACCTCAAGTCATTAACGGGCCTCTTCCTAAGAGGACTACTCGAGATCTTCCTCGAGTTGTGGCTTCTCCTAAGAAGAAAGATGGCAAGAGTAGAACTTGCTACATATGCCATGAGAAGGGGCATACTTCTTCCTCATGCACTCTCGGTATCTCCTCATCCAACCCTAACATTATTGATGATGCTTATTCTCTTTGGAAGGATGAGGTTGGCAATGTGTTTGCCAAATTTGTTGGTGCCCAATGTGGTGTCAAGAAAAGATCCATTTGGGTTGCCAAGCCTATTGTGACTAACTTCTTAGGACCCAACTTGGTTGGGGACCAACAAGCCAAAACTTGATCAATAGGTGTGTTTTGGAGGGCATTGGAGACTTGGCTACATCATGAAGAATTAAGGGTTCTTCATTATTATATTTGTCAAGCCAAGTCATGTGGTTTATATTGCTCCTATTATTATTATATTTCCAATATTCCTCCTTGCGGTAACATATGCTTAACTCATTTCATTGAAAGTTACTCGCCCCCTTGTGCTTGTGTTGGTTTTGTATCTTCCATGCTTTTGGACATGTTGTGCTTTGCACTTAACTATCTTGAGGTATCAAGCATATTTGTGTATGATTAGGTGGCACACCATGTATGTGTGTTTCTTGTGTTTGAGCCTTACTTGGTTATATTTGGTATCTCATTTGGCTCGTTTGAGAGATTAATGGATTATCCCATTTTGGGGGAGTGTTATGCTTGGGCATTCCACAATCCTAAAAATTGTGTGTACATGAGGAACACCACCTAGTATTTATATTGGATTATTTTCTAGTATCTATGTGGTATAATTCTCATGAGAAACTTAATTTTATAATGTCCATTAATTATCTCTATTTGTATCATTTTGCCTCGTGTTGGTTTTATGGTAGTATCACATTATGGGGGATTCATATGCTTAGTGCATATTACAATCCTAGAAAATGTGAATATTCGAGGTTGTGTCACTTAGAATTGATATTGATAATTATCTAGCACCTATGTGACATATTTGCTCATACAAGTTCCAATTTGCTTGAATGTTGTTGTTGATCATATTTTGGATCTTGTATATGAGAGTGTTTCTTGGTATGTGTTTCCTCATATTTAGATCTCTATATTCTCATGGAAACCATTTACTTCAAGTCACTCTAATCATTATGATTGTGTGACTATTGGAAGCTACCAAGAATCTATTTCGAAGCATCAAACTTAATCTGTATACTATGTTACATGCTTCTTTGTGTGAATACGATCTTGTATATCCGTATGAACTACCTAGGGAAGATTATTCTCAATTCTTCTTATCCTTGGACAATTATTACCAAATCTACGGTAAACTTTATTGATCATATTCACTTTGGCCTTTGCTTAATATTGTCCTATCTTTGGCCAAGTAAATGTTTTGTGTGCTCCCATGTATTCCTTGCTACTTTTGGATCCCTTTATTTTTATTGATATCCTCTTGTGTTTTATTTAATGTAGGTAGTAGTGATGATCTCATTTGTGTGCATTTTGCATTCAAAAGCAAAATTCTATATAATGTACTACTTATGGGTGATCTCTCCTATATTATAGAGAACAATCCTTTTATGCTTCTTTGTTTGATCCATATCGAGTTTTATGTGCTTGGATGCTCAATCTTTTTGTTTTGGTACTTTGTGCCATCATGAAAAGTTTGGGGAGTTTGGTTTCTTGTTGGAACCTTGCTCTTTTTGGGAGTTGGTTTTGTCTCATACCTTGTTTCTTGATTTGACCATTTTAGAATGAGATAAATCCTTGAGCATTTTTATTTCTATATATGTTTGCTCTTTTGGCCTTAGCCTAGTTCATTTGTTGAACTTGTGAGATTTCATGTGTTGAATTGGTTCTTTGATACAATTTGGACACCGCTTGTCTTGTCACACTCTTGTGTGTGCCATCTCGGTTTACTTGGTGTTTTTGTTCAAATTGTATCTCATTTTTGGTTCTTGAAAGCCTTGTGTATGCATATTTACTACATATCTATATTATGGCATGCTTGCTTTCTTTGATCCAATATATAGGGGAAACTCCACCAAATCCCATCGGCTAAGTTGTGCATGAAATTCAATTTCATATCAATATGCACATATTTATGTGGAGTATCTCCTATGTATTGTAGTTGCACTAACTACTTTGGTCCCAATAAGTTTGGAGACCATTTTGTACTTAAATGTGTTTTACATACATTGGAGATATATTGGATGTTTGTCTCTCAATCTTGAAGAAGTGGTGCGTTAATGAAAATTGGAGGCATGCTATAGGATGTTCATTGATTTCATATCCTCTACATCCTACCAATTATATCTCGGTAACAAGTATCTCTTTCTCATGCTCATATATCTTGATTCCAACCGTTTGTCGGTTGCCTTCTAGCACGAATTCATGTATTTGTAATTGTTGTATCTCTAGCCATGGTATTAAGAGAACTCTCTATTGTATATGTGTATAAGTTGAGATGAGTATATATATTTGGGACTATAAAAAATCATGCATATGATCCTCCAATCCCAAATAGGTCAATCTAGCAATTTTATTGCCTATCTTTTCCTCAACTTCTCTCATGTGCAATAGTGAGATTTTGCTAGTTAAATTTTTCTTGTGATACTTGTTGCCTTTCTCCATATATTCCAACTTTCTCCTCTTCCCTTGGTGAAAGTTGTAATATATGTAGTGTATTGGTGTTTGAAGTCCATTAATGTACAATAAGACATATGTGAGCCCTTGGCCATGCTTTGAAGCAAAAAATCTTATTGATATATGTTATTGATGGGTTTCGCGGCATAGTAAATCAAAATTTTCTACGGATGCGAACAGAGGGAAAGCCAAGATCTAATCTAGGAGATGCAAACAACGAGAGAGATTGGATTAGATCTTCATACCCTTGAAGATTCGCACAGCGGAACGTTCGTCGGAACGTGGGTGATGTAGTCGTACTCGCTTCTCCTCCTCGCGATCCGATCCGATCTAGCACCACAAGTGGCGATGCCTCCGTGAGATGCACACGTGCGGCACCTCGACGTCTCCTCCTTCCTTGGTCCAGCAAGTATGGTGGAGAGATGGGTTGGATCTACAACGCGACGGCGCGGTGCAATTGGTGGAGAATTTCTGCAGCAGGGCTTCGCCTACAAGCAGTCGGGAGGGAGAGAGGAAGGGCAGCAGGGCGGCTAGGGTTGGAGGGGAAGGTGTGGGGGGTGGGCGCAGCCCTAGCCCCTCCCCCAAGCCAAGGCCGGCGGCCCCAAAGGAGGAGTGGGGGGCAAGGAAACCCCCCCTTCTAGAAACTCTATCTCGAGTTTAAACCTCTCTAGGCCGGCTGGGCCCTATGGGGCCTTGTGCCCCTGGCCCAATGCGGCCAAGGCACTATGGCATCCCGCAAAAACCACTACTAGAAAATCGCGTTGTTTTTGTGCATTGCATCATCATGACCGCATGCTCATGTCATCATGCCACATTGCATTTGAGCATCGTCATCATCATGCATGGTTTTTGTCTAAACTATTTTCGAAACGCCTAGTTTTATTTTCTAAATACTCCCGTCTTTATTCAAATTAAAACCCGGGTCTCCGGAATATTTTGTTTCGTCTATCAACGGTTTGCAAAAGCCTCGTTTTAATAAATCAAATATTTAAATTATTTTTGGGAGGCAGCCAGCCAGGCCCGAAAGCCCAGCCGGCCACCTCCAGATAAAATCCTACCTACCCCTAAACCAGCCTGTCTAATTCCTAGTCCTACCCAATCCTATCCTACCCACCCTGCCTCCACCTCACCCCGGCCAACCCCGTCACGCCACCTCACCCCTTCCTCCATGCCATCCACTCAGCTCTTGCCACCTAACCACCCCTGGCCCACTCTCCAGGTCCCCCTCCTGCCCCAACACCACCCACCGACCCCTCTCACCACAGCCCCCTCGCCACCCCGGGCCGTCGTTCTCCTGCACCGCCACCGGGTCTTCCTCCCCCCTGCAACACCGGCCCTTGCAGCGTCACTTGCATGCGGGCGCCGTCGCTCCTGTGACCTCGGTGGACGCGTCCTCCCATCCTCCTCGGTACCACGAGCTCCCGGCGTCGGCCACCGGCCTCCTCGCTTTCGCGCTCTCAGCCTCACGTGCCGGTACCGTTTTCCCCGTGCCTGTCTCCCCGATGTTCCTGTGGTTTTTGCCTGCACGACAACAAGTCTTGATGGAGTGCTACGTTGAAGAAGTGAGACGTTTTGGTACTGATGTGAAGAGGTGGTATGTAGATGCATCGGTAACTGTGTGGTGTGATGCCCATATGTGGATTCATGATGCCGCTGGGTGATGTTCAACAATCCCAAACACCGACAAGAACCGCCTTATATCAAGTTCTTCCGAATACCAACGCCGACGCAAGTTCGACACTGAAGACGAGACGGACGCCATGATCTCCTTCCCAGAATCCGGACTCCTGGAACGCCGAGCTCTCCCTCCCGGAGTCCGAAGACCGATCCCGGCGAGACCGAACCCTGTTGACCCCGAACCAAGATCGTCGAACCCTAATGTGTGATCCCCTTTCCGAGCCCTATTTTATAAAATTGTAATATGAACTTGTTGCATATTAATTGTTCATCTCGCATGCATATCATGTGGGTTTGGGGCATTTTGCCAATTCATCTCATAATTAAATATGGGATCCATATGCGGGCAAATCTAGTCCAATATTGGTCCCATTTAAATTTGTGCATCGAACCGGTGATATATATTTTGCCATGTTAAGACAACACTTAAATTGAGGTTACAAAAACAACATGAACCTATTAATTAATTGTCGGGACCCCGGTTCCGCTTAATATTGCCTAATCGCATCGCATCTTTGCCATGTCATGCATCATATCATGATCATGCCGATTCTTCCGCATTAGTTGTAATTGCTGCATCGCTTGTTCCTTTTAGTGTTTTGCTTCTTCCCGGATAGGACGATGAGATGTGGTGAGCTTCGACAAGTTCTTCGTTTATGAAACTTTGACAATGTTTTCAGGCGAGCATCTCCCCCTTTCTACCTATCTTACTTTTATAGTATTTATTCCCTCTTGTTGATCTATTGCTATCTGTGTTGCGATGCTCTAGTTTTCGTACCCGTGATATCCCTTGCAGCCTTATATTGCCTTAGACACCTCCTATTACCTGTTGTTTGGTAGATAGTTGGACCTGCGCGTCGTAGTCGCTTGCTCAAGTGCTGTTGCGTGTCGTCAAGTACCACAATTGTTGGAGTATTGCCATGTGTTTATTGTTGGAGATGATCAAGACTTTAATTACTGTTTAACAACTAAAATTGAAGTAGGTAAATGCAGAGGCACATGTGGGCAATAGATGTTATTTGGTTTTTAACCGTCCACTTGTGTCCCGTAGGACCCCGAGTACTTGATACCTGTTCCTTGAATATTCGCTCTATCCACATCCGGGAGGATTATGGGACCCCCCTGAGCTAGAGCTTGATTCATTCTTATTTCTTGGGGCCACAAACTATTTTGAGGTTTTATTTACTATCCTGTACTTATGCCATGCTTTACTGCTTTATTTACGATTATGCGAGGAGCACCTGTACTGTTTAGGATCGGGACACGTTTTCGCGGTATCGACAAGCCCAGTCACATTTTCGGGTTCCCAGTCGTTTACAGCCGGCCACCCAAACCTTGAGTCTGTCTCGGAGCCGGCCAGTTTCGTTGCGGGTGTACTCAATGGGGTGGCCCCCTGAAATATTTCTGAATCCTGTGATTGCTTTGTCGTGAAAGCCTCGTTGGGTTTTTATTTGGTTATTCCGAGGTTGATCGAGTGTGTGTTGCTATTTGTGCACCCCTGCAGGGTAAAACTTTCTGAAAGCCGTGTCCGCGGTTATGGACGACTTGGAGCACAGTATCTCGATCATAGACAACTATAACTAAAGTAGTGCTATAAATTTGACTTTATAATGACTAGTAATCAGCTTCACCATAATGGAATGGCTAAATAAAACTGCCAACAATTGCTTGCTTGGGTTGTCGCTTGCTACCATTGTATCTGACTAGTAAGTATTGCAACTATAACGGAATGGCTAAATAAAAGTACCAACAACTGCTGGGTTTGGGGATATCTCATGCTATTTGTATCTGACTAGTAAGTGTCGCAACTACAACGGAATGGTTAACTAAAACTGCCCACTGCTTATTATATCAGGATGACTATCTATACCTGACTAGTAATTACTGCAACGATAACTGAATAAATAAAACTGCCAACTGTGTGAGTTCCTCGGTTGACTTCCTCGTTTGGTCTCGAGGGGGAAATACCAGGATGGGTATGTTTGGTGGTAGTATCAGGTTGGTTCCGAATAGGTCTTCCTTATCCCTCTCTGATAGCCGACAGTTGTATCGAGTCTCTATAGGTTGTTTAGTGCATGCTGCCGCTGCCGCTTCAGTCCACCATACCTATGTAGGCGAGGACCGCCGAATTCTAGCCTCGCCGTGTACTGGCCTCAGTACTGACGCTCCTCTTTTCCTTTGCCCTTTGTCGGCACCCCTTTTGTTTTAGCAGGTTACGATGTCGTTAGCAGGGTTACCCTTCCGGCTTGGCCTGGGCAGGGTTATGGACGCCATTGGTTATTCTTCAGGGCTCTTAGCTCAATTTGCATCTTGTCCGTACTCGGACGCTGTATCGTTTTCCAGGTGATTTGGATCTTTGTATATTATATCTGTATTCTTGACTCATTGAGTCGCTGTTGTATATATATCTGTTCTGTGGGTCCCATCGAGGACTGTTGTGTAATGTTATTACTTCGTTTTCCACCCGCACGAAAGTGCCTGGTGGGCACCTTTGAATCGTTTCTATGCGGGTTTGGCGGGAATCGCTGAAACTTGCATAGGGCCGATTCTGAGGGTGTTACAGGCACTCCCTCATAGGCCCATGCCCCCTCCCGGAAGGTGTGGCCACGTTGGTCTCCTTCCGGAAGGTTCTAGAAGCTTCCGGTACAATACCGATTAACCCGGAACAATTCCGAACTCCAAAAACTGCACTGCCTTATATGAATCTTATTCTCCGGACCACTCTGGAACCTCTCGTGATGTCCCGGATCCCATCCGAGACTCCGAACAAAAACTCATAAACCAATTATCCAATCTATCCTAGCGTTGAGACACGTTAAGTGTGTGACCCTGCGGGTTCGAGAATATGCAGACATGATCTTCTATCAATAATCAACAGCGGGGTCTGGAAACCCATATTGACTCCCACACATTCATCGATGATCATATCGGATGAACCACGATGCCAGGATTCAATCAATCCCATATATATATTCCCTTCGTCTCGCGATATTTTTACTTGCCCGAGATTTGATCGTTGGTACCGTCATACCTAGTTCAATCTCGTTCACAGCAAGTACTTTACTCGTTCCGTAATCCGATATCACTTTGTGATTAACTCCTTAACCACATGCTTGCAAGCGGTGTTGATATCGATTACCGAGTGGGCCCGAAGTATATCTCTCCAACTTGGGAGGGACAAATCCCATCTCGATACATACAACCCAACAGATACTTTCTGATCACTTGAGAGACACCTTTATGATCACCCTCTCATAGGATGACGTTTGATGACCTCAAAGCTTTCTTCCGATACCAGGGAGTTGTATTATCTCATGGTCTAAGGAATACAATATTTGACACAAGAAAAGCTTCGCAAAGACGAACACGATGACACGATCTAATTGCTTCGCTTAGTTTGGGTCTGTCCACCATATCATTCTCCCAATGATATGATCTCATTATTAATTGACAACTCATGTCCATGGTTATGAAACCTTAACCATCATTAATCAATGAGCTAGTCCATAGAGGCGTACTAGGGACACGGTGTTGTTCACAAACCACACAAGTATTAAAGTTTCCGCTTAATACAATTCTAGCATGGAATATAAACATTATCATGAACAAGAATTATAATAATAACATCTTTATTATTGCCTCTAGGGCATAATTCCAACAGTCTCCCACTTGCACTAGAGTCAATAATCTAGTTTACATCTGGCAACAATCTCACACCCATGGCACTGAGGTGCTGATCATGTTTTACACGTGGAAGAGGTTTAGTCAATGGATCTGCGACATTCAGATCTGTATGTACTTTGCTAATCTTCAGATCTCCATCTGCTATATAATCTCGGATTATATGAAACTTGCGGTTGATATGCTTGATCTTTGGATGATATCTTGGTTCCTTAGCGAGTGATATGGCGCCAGTGTTGTCACACAATATCTCCAGTGGGTCCAATGCACTTGGAACCACGCCAAGCTCAGTGATGAAGTTTCTGATCCAAACTCCTTCACTTGACGCTTCTGCAGCAGCCATGTATTCCGCTTCTACTGTAGATCCCGCGATCACGCTTTGCTTGCAGCTTCTCCAGCTCACAGCTCCTCCATTCAAAATATAAACGTATCATGTCTGAGATTTAGAATCATCCTTGTCGGTGTCGAAACTAGCGTCGACGTAACCTTTTACGACAAGCTGTTCATCACCCCCATAGACTAAGAACATTTCTTTAGTCCTATTTAGGTACTTTAGGATGTTCTTCACGGCTGTCCAGTGTTCCACTCCTGGATCACTTTGATATCTGCTCGTCAAACTAAGAGCATTGGACACATCCGGTCTAGTACACAGCATGGCATACATGATAGAACTTATGGCCGAGGCATAAGGCAGTTTGCTCATAGCTTCCCTATCATTTACCGTAGCTGGACACTGAGCCTTGCTCAATATCTTACCTGACAACATAGGCACTGATCCTTTCTTTGCCTTATCCATTCTGAACCTTTTCAGAACTTTGTCTAGGTATGTACTCTGGCTTAAAGCTATCAGGCGTCTTTGTCTATCTCTATAGATTTTGATGCCCAATATATAAGCAGCTTCACCTAGGTCTTTCATTGAAAAACACTTGTTCAAATAACTCTTCACATCGTTAAGCATGTTAATGTCATTTCCAATAATCAATATGTCATCCACATATAGTACCAGAAATGTCACCGAGCTCCCACTCACTTTCTTGTAGATACAAGCTTCGTAGCAATTTGGAAAAAATCCAAAGCTCTTGATCACTTGATCAAAACAAAGGTTCCAACTCCGAGATGCTTGCTTCAGTCCATAAATGGAACGCTAAAGTTTTCATACTTTATCAGCATCCTTAGGATCGACAAAACCTTCGGGTTGCATCATATACAACTCTTCATCAATGTTGCCATTGAGGAACGCAGTCTTGACATCCATCTGCCATATTTCATAATCATGAAACGCAACAATTGCTAATAAAATCCGAATGGACTTAAACATTGCTACGGGAGAGAAAGTCTCATCGTAGTCAACACCTTGAACTTGTCGAAAACCTTTCACGACAAGCCGTGCTTTATAGACGGTAACATTACCATCCGCGTCCGTTTTCTTCTTGAAGATCCACTTGCACTCAACGTCCTTTCGGTCGCTAGGAGGGTCCACCAAAGTCCATACTTGGTTTTCGCTCATGGATCCCAATTCGGATTTCATGGCTTCTAGCCATTTCTCAGAGTCTGGGCTCATCATCGCTTCCTCATAGTTTGTAGGTTCACTGTCTTCTACTAACAAGACAGTCAAGACAGGGTTGCCGTACCACTCAGGAGGGGCACGCGACCTTGTCGACCTGCGACGTTCAGTAGCAGCATCGTCCGAAGCTTCATGATCCTTGTCATTTGCTTCCTCTATTGTTGGTGCAGGCGGCACTGGAACAATTTTAGGTGCTGCGCTACTCTCCAATTCAAGAGAAGGTTCAACAACCTCGTCTAGCTCTACTTTCCTCCCACTCACTTCTTTCGAGAGAAACTCCTTCTCAAGAAAGGAACCGTTCTTTGTGACAAACACTTTGCCTTCGATTCTGTGATAGAAGGTATACCCAATAGTTTCCTTAGGGTATCCTATGAAGATGCATTTCTCCGCTTTGGGTTCGAGCTTGTCCGGCATCAACTTCTTGACGTAAGCTTCGCATCCCCAAACTTTAAGAAACGACAACTTAGGTTTAGCACCAAACCACAGTTCATACGATGTCGTCTCAACGGATTTAGATGGTGCCCTATTTAAAGTGAATGCAGCGGTTTCTAATGCATAACCCCAAAATGATAACGGCAAATCAGTAAGAGACATCATTGATCGGACCATATCTAATAAGGTTCGATTCCGGCGTTCAGACACACCATTGCGCTATGGTGTTCCGGGTGGCGTGAGTTGCGAAACAATTCCGCTTGCTTTAAGATGCGTGAGAAAATCATAACTCAAATATTCACCTCCACGATCGGATCGTAGAAACTTAATCTTTCTGTTACGATGGTTCTCCACTTCATTCTGAAATTCTTTGAACTTTTCAAATGTTTCAGATTTATGTTTCATTAAATAGATATACCCATATCTACTTAAGTCATCGGTAAAAGTGAGAAAATAGCGATATCCACCGCGCGTCGAAACACTCATCGGTCCGCATACATCGGTATGTATGATTTCCAACAAGTCCGTTGCTCGCTCCATCATACCGGAGAACGGGGTTTTGATCATCTTGCCCATGAGGAATTGTTCGCATGTGTCAAATGATTCAAAATCAAGAGACTCGAAAAGTCCATCAGAATGGAGTTTCTTCATGCGCTTTACACCAATATGACCTAGACGACAGTGCCACAAATAAGTAGTATTATCACTATCTACTTTTCATCTCTTAGCCTCAATGTTATGGATGTGTGTTTCATCCCTTTCGAGATTTAGAAGAAATAAACCATTCACAATAGGTGCATGACCATAAAAGATGTTACTCATATAATTAGAACAACCATTATTCTCCGATTTAAATGAATAACCGCCTTGCAATAAACACGATCCATAAATAATGTTCATGCTCAACGCAGGCACATAATAACACTTATTAAGGTTTAAAACTAATCCCGAAGGTAAAACTAAGGAGAGCGTGCCGACGGCCATCACATCAACTCTTGATCCGTTGCCAACGCGCATCGTCACCTCATCCCTCGCAAGCCGCCGTCTATTCCGTAGCTCCTGTTTCGAGTTACAAATATTAGCAACTGAACCGGTATCAAATACCTAGGCACTACAACAAGGGCTAGTAAGGAAAACATCAATAACATGTATATCAAATATACCTTTGATGGTGCCAGCCTTCTTGTCCGCTAAGTACTTCAGACAGTTGCGCTTCCAGTGACCCTTGTCCTTGCAATAGAAGCACTCAGTGTCCGGTTTAGGACCTGACTTGAGCTTCTTCTCAGCAGGGGCAATGCGCTTGCCGCCGCCTTTCTTGAAGGGCTTCCTTGCACCCTTACCTTTCTTGAAGGTGGGGGGCTTGTTGACCATCAACACATGATTATTCTTTTTTATGTTCACCTCCGCTACTTTCATCTTAGAAAAGAGCTCAGTGATCATATCAGTGGAACCAATCTGATTGTGATCAACTACAAAACTTTTGTAGCTAGGAGTGTCAATCTTGAGCTCCTCTGGAATCTTGCAGTCCAGTTGCTCAAGGCGTTGAGTGTAGCCCGTCATCTCAATGGCGTGCTCACTAACGGAACTCCCTTCCTCCATCTTGTAGTTAAAGAATTTCTTAGAGATCTCATATCTCTTAGAACGGGCTTGAGTCTGAAACATGTTTTTTAGCTCCTCGAGAATCTCAAAGGGCCCGGCGAACTCCTCAAAACGATTTTGAAGATCCGATTCCATAGCATACAACATGGCGATCTTAATCAAATCATAATCATCCTTGCGCGACTGATAAACAGCTTTTTCATCAGCCGGCGCATCTGTAGCAGGGGCGTCACCTAGCGCTTTCTCAAGGACATAGTCCTTTTGTCCGCCAGCGAGAATGATTCTCAGAATGGGAACCATTTGGTGAAGTTAGACCCATTGTTTCTAAGCTTTTCTATCTCAGCAAAAACGTTGAAGTTGAAGTTGGACTTGGCCATGTGATCTACAGTATTTGCAAGTACAATTTAGACTATGTTCATGATAAATAGTTCAACTTAATCAAATTACTAGATGAACTCCCACTAAATTCAACATCCCTCAAGTTGTTTAGTGAACATGATCCAAATTCACCACACCTAATCTGATCATCACGAGAAGAGATGTGGTTTCAATGGTGGACAACGAAGTGTCGATCATATCATTCATATGACTCATGCTTAACCTTTCGGTTCTTGTGTTCCGAGGCCATGTCTGTACATGCTAGGCTCGTCAAGTTAGACCCAAGTATTTCCGCATGTGCAAAACTGGCTTGCACCCGTTGTATGTGAGCATAGAGTCTATAGCACCCGATCATCACGTGATGCTTGGACACGACGAACTTTCGCAACAGTGCATACTTGGGAAGAACACAGTTTTTATCTTGATCTTTAAGTGAGGAATCATCTTATAATGCTACCGTTGCGATCTAAACATAATAAGATACATAAAAGGATAAACATCACATGCATATAACTTTATGTGACATGGTATAGCCAATCTTCGCGCAATGATCTCCATCTTGTGCGTTCCGGCATGATCTCCATCACTCCACCATGATTGCCTCCACCACGAATAGCAACTACAACTATTGCTAACTACTTAGCGATAAAGTAAAGCTATTACATGGCGTATAAGAAGTTGACTCGCAGGTTATACACAATTATAAAGACAACCATATGGCTCCTGTCGGTTGTGTACTCATCGACATGCAAGTCGTGAAACATTACAAAACATGATCATCGCATACAATATACACATCACATCTTGGGCCATACCATATCACAGAAAACACTCCCTGCAAAAACAAGTTAGACGCCTCTACTTTGTTGTTGCATGTTTTACGTGGCTTACGGGAGTAGATGTTAAGAACGATTCTTACCTACGGAAAGCCACAACGGTGATATTATGGTTGCCAAACTCCGGTGTTAATCCCATGACAACTATAGTGAGAGAAACTGACATCCACCAGCCGCATGTGTGGAACAAGCCACACGTCAAGTGCGGAGCCGGTCTCGCGAACGACGTCGCGTAAGGTTGGCCTGGACCGCTTCAATATCACTATCCCGCGTCATAAGAAGAACACAAACAAGAGGCTTGCACCAGAAAACATCAACGCCCGCAACAACCATGTTGCGTTCTAATCGTGAAACACATCTACGCATAGATCTACCTCTGATACCACTGATGGGTTTCGCGGCATAGTAAATCAAAATTTTCTACGGATGCGAACAGAGGGAAAGCCAAGATCTAATCTAGGAGATGCAAACAACGAGAGAGATTGGATTAGATCTTCATACCCTTGAAGATTCGCACAGCGGAACGTTCGTCGGAACGTGGGTGATGTAGTCATACTCGCTTCTCCTCCTCGCGATCCGATACGATCTAGCACCACAAGTGGCGATGCCTCCGTGAGATGCACACGTGCGGAACCTCGACGTCTCCTCCTTCCTTGGTCCAGCAAGTATGGTGGAGAGATGGGTTGGATCTACAACGCAACGGCGCGGTGCAATTGGTGGAGAATTTCTGCAGCAGGGCTTCGCCTACAAGCAGTCGGGAGGGAGAGAGGAAGGGCAGCAGGGCGGCTAGGGTTGTAGGGGAAGGTGTGGGGGGTGGGCGCAGCCCTAGCCCCTCCCCCAAGCCAAGGCCGGCGGCCCCAAAGGAGGAGTGGGGGGCAAGGAAACCCCCCCCCCTTCTAGAAACTCTATCTCGAGTTTAAACCTCTCTAGGCCGGCTGGGCCCTATGGGGCCTTGTGCCCCTGGCCCAATGTGGCCAGGGCACTCCCTCATAGGACCATGCCCCCTCCCGGAAGGTGTGGCCACGTTGGTCCCCTTCAGGAAGGTTCTAGAAGCTTCCGGTACAATACCGATTAACCCGGAACAATTCCGAACTCCAAAAACTGCACTGCCTTATATGAATCTTATTCTCCGGACCACTCTGGAACCTCTCGTGATGTCCCGGATCCCATCCGAGAATCCGAAAAAAAACTCATAAACCAATTATCCAATCTATCCTAGCGTTGAGACACGTTAAGTGTGTGACCCTGCGGGTTCGAGAATATGCAGACATGATCTTCTATCAATAATCAACAGCGGGGTCTGGAAACCCATATTGACTCCCACACATTCATCGATGATCATATCGGATGAACCACGATGCCAGGATTCAATCAATCCCATATATATATTCCCTTCGTCTCGCGATATTTTTACTTGCCCGAGATTTGATCGTCGGTACCGTCATACCTAGTTCAATCTCGTTCACAGCAAGTACTTTACTCGTTCCGTAATCCGATATCACTTTGTGATTAACTCCTTAACCACATGCTTGCAAGCGGTGTTGATATCGATTACCGAGTGGGCCCGAAGTA
Organism: Avena sativa; assembly: GCA_916181665.1. NCBI lineage: Eukaryota > Viridiplantae > Streptophyta > Magnoliopsida > Poales > Poaceae > Avena > Avena sativa. The sequence continues at coordinate 128,065,051 of OV702283.1, read as the reverse complement.
TATCTCTCCAACTTGGGAGGGACAAATCCCATCTCGATACATACAACCCAACAGATACTTTCTGATCACTTGAGAGACACCTTTATGATCACCCTCTCATAGGATGACGTTTGATGACCTCAAAGCTTTCTTCCGATACCAGGGAGTTGTATTATCTCATGGTCTAAGGAATACAATATTTGACACAAGAAAAGCTTCGCAAAGACGAACACGATGACACGATCTAATTGCTTCGCTTAGTTTGGGTCTGTCCACCATATCATTCTCCCAATGATATGATCTCATTATTAATTGACAACTCATGTCCATGGTTAGGAAACCTTAACCATCATTAATCAATGAGCTAGTCCATAGAGGCGTACTAGGGACACGGTGTTGTTCACAAACCACACAAGTATTAAAGTTTCCGCTTAATACAATTCTAGCATGGAATATAAACATTATCATGAACAAGAATTATAATAATAACATCTTTATTATTGCCTCTAGGGCATAATTGCAACAGTTATGACTTCATTTTTGCCTTTCATGTGCTTTCTTGTATAATCTTCTTTATGTGTGCATATTTCTTTTTTGGAATATGTGTTTGTGATATTTTACACTTAGAGACATATACACATATGAGAAGATAATTTTAGTTGATTTTTAATCCTTGGAGACCACCTTTCTATTCCTTTTGATTCTTTGGTGGCTTCCTAGTTTAATTGCATATGAGTGCTTGTTCCTCTTGTTTGCACATTTTGGCACTCATATCTGTTCTCTCATGCCTTGTATTGTTAAATGAACTTGGATGAGTGAGGATTCCATGATTATGCACCTTGTTCCCAAATGCAATTATCATAATTGGTGCATTATCTTTGGGGAGCTCATCCAATTCAGTTAATAATGCTCATTTGTCTTCTTTTTTCATTTGTTGTGTCTTAAATGATTATGGGGAAGCGAGGATTCCATATTTGTGCAATATGCATTCTAATGCATTTATTTTGAATTGTGCACAAATCTTGGGGAGCTTCTCTATTTGTTATTTAAATCGCTCTTTTGCTCATATCATAATATCTCGTTGTTTCCTTTTGGACTCATTTGTTGTTTTCAATTGATTTGTCAGATCTTGTGATTGCTTGCGTCATTTGTGATGCGTCGTTTTATTTTATTTCTTTTGGCAATCTTTGGGTCCTCGATATAGTTCTACTTCCTCCCAAGTATTCATCATTGGATATGTGTGAATGCACACCTTTGGAGTATTTATCACTATATTGGCCATCTAGAACTTGTCACCCATTTCGGCAATCGATGCCAATGGGGGAGAAGTTTTAGAGGGTTTAAGGGAAATAGTTTATGCTTTGAGTTTGTTCTTAAGAATTTGCCTTTCATGCTCTTGCATCGTTGTTGTTGCTTAGCATGTGGTATATAGTGGAAACTCCACCAATGATAATGATTGGCAATATATGCAATGAAATTCAAGTTCATCACACATGCATAGATTGTGGGGGAGTTTGCTCTATATATGGTGGTGGTACCAATATCACATACTTATGTAGTATTTGATATTGGTGTTACCATTTTATTCGTTAAAATTCCTTATATAAACCCTCTTCAAGGGATTGTCATCAATTACCAAAATGGGGGAGATTGAAAGAACATATGGGCCCCCATGTGTGGTTTTGGTAATTAATGACAATCTTTATGGACTAATGTGTGTATTAAGTTGCACTTGTAGGATTTGTCCATTGGCCTCGCTTGGAGCATGTGTTGGCTTCAAGTTCGATGATATGAGGAGAAGATGTGTTGTGCAAGCTCAATATGCACCATCTCTAGAACATCTCATGTTTGATGCTTGTCATCCTCGGTGATCATGGATCGATGATGAGGAATCAAGAAAGGTGTTCCATCTTGAGAAGGTCAAGTTCGTCTACATCGAGCTCAAGTGGAATGCTCAAGGCAAAGGTATAATCTTGATAGGTTTTCCCTTTTGCCAGTCTCATGTTGTGTGTGGGAGACCGGGTTTAGGATAGATAACTGTACTATCAAGAGGGGATCTTGAATGAGTAACTCGGTCACATCGTTCGGAGAGAGCTCAAACCTTTGCATACTTGCATCATCGTATTTGGTTGTTATTTGGTCTTGTCCATGTGAGGATATAGAGCTTGTTGTAATGTTCATAACAAGCTCTTGTTCATCAAAATCGGATTTCCCTTTTATATCTTATTGCATTTTGATCTTGGAGGTTTTATCGGTTTGTATTTTAGAGATAGGTTGTCACATCCCAAGATTTTCCAAATCTTCTTATGTGAAAAATAAATGAATAAAATAAAACTTTGTTGATTTTCAGGGTGAGAAGAAACTTTTTGATTCCAACTGGAAACCTTCAAACCTATTTGATCAAACAAATCCTAAGGGGATTTGAAAAGATAAACAATTAATAAAGAAAATATTAAATATGTGAAATTACTATTTTTGGATCTTTTAATAAAAAGATTTGGTTTTCAAATGAAAAGGTAGAAATATAAATAAGGACTATTTTTATAGAGCCAAAATAAACCTTGGCCAAGTTTTTGAAGTAAAATATTTTGTTTTGATTAAAGGAGTAAAGGGTTATTTAAACAAAATAATGAGGATTTATTAATATCCAATTTTATTAAAATAAAGGGTTTTACCATTTTAATTAAAAATCAAAACTTGTTAAATTATTTTAAACAAGTTTTCCAAGTATTTTATATTTTCAAATAAAACCTACTGATTTGGTTTTGATAATATTTAGATTTCAAATGGGGATTTTAATAAATCAAAACCTATTTGAATTAATAACTAAGGACTATTTTCTTTAATAGATCCTAAAAAGAATAAAAATATTATTTTATTCTGGATTTTGATTTGTGTTGGTTAACAGAACTAAAATCAATACAAAGCTTAGCAAAAGTTTGAATCCATTTGTTTGAATTGTTTGATTGAAATTCAAAACAGAAAATCAATTAGAAAAAGAAAAAGACATTCAGAACAAAAAAAAGAATCAAACTCAACCCAACCCATCTGGCCCAACAGCCCAGTCGCAGCCCAGTCCCCCCCCCCCTCTCTGCGAAACGTTTTCCACCGAAAAACCAACCCGCAGAGTCACTGAACCTCGGCCCCACTCCCTCTTCCTCTCTCTCGCAGACAGCACGGCCCCACGCCACCTCAGCGTCGTCTCCCTCGCGACAATTCCTCCTCGCCGTTTCTGACTTGATTGCAGCGAATCAATTCGCATCAATGGAGGCGTTAACCGCTCCAACGTCTACGCCCTCTTAATCTCCTGACACTCCTCGCCATTTCCCCTCAGAAACCACTACACGGGAGCCACCAGGATGCCTTGAATCGGTTTTGCACCGCCGCTGCTCCGGCGAGCTTCTCCATCAAATTTCGGCCAGCACCCTCACCCCCGCAAGCTCTGCTTCATGCGAGAGTGATCCCCAGCCTCTGGCGCTTCTCCCTGTGCTTTCCGTTCAACCGCGCTCGCCCCGGAACGTCGACAAGGACAAGCACAAACGCGCCGCCGCGTCTGCCACCTCTCCGGCGACCCCTCCCCGTAAGAACTGAACGCCCCTTTCTCTCTGCTTGTAAGCCGCGTGTTCAGTATTTTCATGCGCACCTAACCGTGTCTTTCTTTTGCTCTGGCATGGCCTATAGCCTCGCCTCCGACAAGAACCAGACGGACTCGACAGTGCGCACAGCTCCGGCGAGCAATCCACTCCGTTCCTGTGCGCCCCTCAACGAAACGACCATGCCTCGAGCTTCACCGCAACCCTGTGAGCACGGTGAGCACCTCCACTTCTCTCCTTGCTTCCTGTAACCGCCGCTAGCACACCGTCTGACCGCGTGCCGCCGCCAGCCGCCGCGCAGCGCCGCCAGTTCCTGGTAGCCTCGCTGTAGCCGTTAGATCGAAATCGTCTTGTTAAGATTAGATTGTAACGAAGGGGTACGAAACGATCTACACCGTACGATTTAACTGAGATCTAACGCACCGCATCAGTCGATCCACCCGAAGCGGTACCGACCAATGAGATTGAGCCACGTGGACTGGTTTTGATTTAAAACAAAACTCTGAATCTGATTTAGATACAAACTTGTAAATTGCATAACTTTAAATCTACACGTCCAAATTTTGCAAACTTCATATCAATGGATTTAGAAAAAACAGCCCTAGCCAACCATGCACTTTGTTTAGTAAAAAGCGTCTGGTAAAATGGTTGTTTTTGCAGAAACTTGTGTATGCTTGTTTAGGATATAAAATTTATTCCAAAATGATTTTGGGGTTGAAATCTTTGCAAAATGGTTTGTTGTAAACTTACTGACCCTAGGAACCAACTTATGGATTTAAAAATGTATTTTGTGAAGTTTAGGATTGAATAATTGAATTAGCCCATTTCTAGTCAAATAAAAAAACATTGAATTTGATATGGAAATGAATTTTGAGTAAAACCTTTGGGAAATGATTTGAATCAAACCTACTGACCCTAAACACCAAGTTTTGTGAATTAACAACTTATTTGGTGAACAATATAAAATTGTTGCTTTGCTAAAAGCATTTTTCACCACATGAAATAATGATTTGATTTAAAAATGGGTTATAGATAAAACCCTTTTGCAAATGGGTTTGACACTTTAGAAAATGACCAATTTGAACCTTAAAATGTATAGAGCCTAGTAGAAACCACCTTTGCAAATAAAACTATCTTTTGCATGCTTGCATGCATAACCTTGTTTCTATTATTTTATGTGTGTTAAATTGTTTGAATATTGGTTGGAATGCTAGTTGAATCTATGTTTGCTTGATTGATTTGTAGTGAAGTTAGAAGAGTGTGATATTAGCAAGATCAAGAAGTGAACCAACATCCTCTACCAAAAAGGCAAGTGACACTATCATCCAAGTCCTACTATTTTCATTACACTAAGTGGATTTTGAAACATGCATGATAAGGACTACTATATTTTGCTATGCTAAATCCTAATAAGATACCCTTATACATTCCTTAGTGAAAACAATGTAGTTGTAATAAGCTTAGCCCTGCTATATATATTAAGATGAGATACATGTTGAGATTATATGAAGTTGGGAAAAGACTTATGTTTTATATAATAAAACAAGTACTCAATGAACCACCTGGGTGGACAAGGATACTCAAGTTTTGGACAAGGTGGCATCAAAAGGAACCATGTTTATATGGCAATCTCTTTTTGTATGTGCACCAAAAGAAAACCACCCAGGGACTTAGAGATTGAACATGTTTCTCGTACAGTGGCTTCCATGTACAGCCACATGCTAAATGGGCACTGGCTTAGTCAACTACATAGTGGAAGACCCATGCATTGGCCTCTTCAGGTTAACTAGAATGAGGGAACTTGGAACCCTACATTGGTGCCTGAAGACAATCTAGCATTGTGTATTGGGAGGACCCTATGGAAAGACTTCGTCACAATCTCAATCTGCCAGTACTCCATCTTGGTGAGTACTTATCTAGCGGCCACTGGTGGCAACAAGATGAGATTGTGTCATGTGGGTAAAGTGTACAACTTCTGCAGAAGATAAAAATCTAAGTACTTAGCCGTGTCCCCGGTTATCGACAATACTGAGCAACTAAGGCCTGAAGCTATGGGAAATCTCGACATTCCAATTTCTAGAAGTAAAACTTGAAAGTGACAACAAGAGACTTGAAGCACTTGGTGGATTCCAAGGAGTTCAAAAAGATTTGACAAAATATTTACAAAAGAGAAAAACTATTTTGGAAAAGATAGGACAAAACTATATTGCTTTCTGCAAATGAGCCTAAAACCCTACTTAGCCAAATCTGCATGTAATGTTAGGATCCACTTATTTCTACACAGTAGTGAAACTTGCCAATACAATTCAAATGTATTGACCCTTGTGGATGTAACTTATTATGTTGCAGGTTTGTTTGGTGTTAGTGAAGTTTATTGATTAGGATTACAAGTCTACAACCAACATGTTTGCCCGTGGCACTTTGAAGATGAAGGACCCCATGCTTATAGATATTCTGCTGCAATGTAATGTAATATCCAAATGAGCTATGTAAGATGTAATGAATTATTTTATTCCTGGTTATAAAGTTGTATTATGACCTTTGTTTCTTGATATTACATCTTAACTGTGGATGCTAGCTATTGATCCAGGGACTAGCATTGTAAACACAGGGATCTCTACCTTATTAAAGGTTGGGACCTCTACATAGGTAAAACCTTACATTATTTGGTTCTTACTCATGTGAGGATTTAGAGCTTGTGTTAATCTCCATGACAAGCTCTAGTTCATCGAAAACGGATTTCATATGCATTTTTATTACGTTTTTGATGTTGGAGGTTTTATCGGTTCGTCTTTTTGAGAGAGGTTAAACCTTTCATCATTTGGATCTATCCTCCCTTGTTGTACTATGATGTTTCTTTGCATGATCTTTTATAGCTTGTTGTCCTCTTCGAAACGAGCCCAAGATCATCAAAATCGAAGTCCGGATGCAAAAAGTTATGGCCGTTTTCGTTCAGGGGTGACCGGTAGTACCGCCCCTTAGTACCGGTTGGTACTGAATAAGGTGCGTTTGGCGTCCTGGGATCCCTAGAGAATGTCCGGTAGTACCGGGAAAAAGTCCGGTAGTACCGGGATTCGCGTTTTTAGGCTTCAACGGTTGGATTTTCGGGGAACCTATTTAAGGGGCCTTCTTCCCCAATGGTTCCCCAACCATTCTTGCAAGTTTTCCCCTCCATTGTTGACCTTTTTGAGCTTGCTTTCTCTCAATCCCTCCAATGATTCTTGCATATTCTTGAGGGATTTGAAAGAGGAGATCTAGATCTACAATCCCACCAATCAATCTCTCCTCTAAGTGAGGGGAACATATTGGGATCTAGATCTTGGAGTCTTTTGTGGATTTCCTCCATTGTTCTTCCTCTCTTATTCCCCCATAAGCTTTTGTAGCTTTGGTGGAATTTGGGAGAGAAGGATTTGAACACCTTTGTGGTGTTCTTGCCATTTGCATTTGGTGCATCGGTTTGTGTTCTCCTCGGAGGATTTGGTTCGTGTGACTCTTTGGAGCTTGTCCCTCTTGGGTTCTTGGAACCCTAGACGGTTTTGTGGCCTTGGTGGCATTGTGGCCTTGGTGGCATTTGTTGAGGCCTTTTGTGGCGTTTGTTGGGAGCCTCCAATTAAGTTGTGGAGAAGTGCCCCAACCTTGTGAGAGGTTCCGGTTGCCACCGACAAGTGCACCGATAGTGGAAGCGTGGATCGATCTCGTTGGGGTGAGATTCACTGGAGAATAAGGGAGGCCTTTTGTGGCGTTGGTGGTTTGATACCACCCTCTCTCCAAACGAGACGTACTCCATGTTGGGAGGAACTCGGTAAAATATCGGTGTCCCCGCGTGCCTCGGTTATCTCTATACCCGAGCTCTTTACTTATGAACTTTACATTGTGATAGCCTTCGTGCTTGAAGTAATATATATCTTGCTATCACTTTGTTGCTTGTATTGCTTAGCATAAGTTGTTGGTGCACATATGTGAACCTTATTTGTTCTAGGTGGTTCTTAACATAGTAAACACTAGTTTTATTCCGCCTTTGTTGAGCCACTCTAGGAAAAGTTTTAATTGCCTATTCACCCCCCCCCCTCTAGGCAACATCTGTATCCTTTCAACTCCTCTTCATAGTCTGGCCATGGGAATAGCCAGGGACAAAACCATGAGTACTCTTTAAGTACTCGCAAACCAATGCTAACATGTAAAGGGGTTTTTGGATAATAGGACACTAGGCTCTAGGGTTGTTTTGCAAAAGCCAGATTTATCTCTACTAAGTTTAGAAGCAACGAATGCTAGTCACAATTTTATAACTCCTAAGTGGGAACTTGTATTTCATATCACAACTCTGTTGTGGTCAAGTTAAAGTCTCAATTCATTTCACAAGTCATTTTTAAAAGTCTAACGGGGGAACAGTATGGCCACTCCAACTGTCCATAACCGCGGACGAGGCTATTCGAATAGTTTAACACTCTGCAGAGATTGTACACTTTCACCACAACATTCGATACATCCGTCAGGAAAAAATCCTGAATTCACCATACTCAGTATGCGGATAATCAATCCTAACCTTTCAATTACACGCCCTAGTATAAGCACCTCTCCTGTGAGTTTGGCCTCCCAACCATGACCAACTGTCATCTTGGGTACTGCACAGGTGGACAATCTTCACAAGGTAGCCTCAGCTCAGACCTTGGCCGTGAGGGAACTAATACTAAGGTATATAAGTTTCCAGTCAAGCCCTACCCAATCTTCGGGTATTGTGGTTGTACGATAAAATTGGAATGGTATCGCATCTAGACAACCATCAGTTTTATAAAGGTTAAGGCTCATGCCTCGACATTTTCATCACCAAATCATCAGGTGTTCGGAAACACATGTCTAAAACATTTCAATAGAATGATCCATCATTCCAAGGTTTTCATAACCATTTTTCCACCAAGTATTCCCATCTAAAAGTTGATCAAATTTTATGCTTAGCACTAGCATCTATAAGTGGGGGTAGGAACTAATGAGGGGTGGTGGACTAGTGGAGTTTCAACTAAGTACAACCTTATGTCTCAGGCTGATATCAAGGTTTCTAACTTAGGCCAAATGTTATGCTCTTTATGAAACCTTCACATATCTTTCTAGTATGTACCAATCTCTTAAGTAAACTCTAAGTAAGCTTTGATAAAGAAATAAGGTAAGAAGCTTGCAAGTAAAACTAGGATTGGTTTATCAAATGGGTATGATCACATATGCTTATGGCATATAGTAGGCAGGGTAACAATTAAGGGTTTACTGACACAATATAAGTATAAGCTTGCTAAATTACAAGTGTTAGCTTGCAAGGTTACTGGCTTGCATAGGTATAGTATTAGCTTGCCTTGTGCAGAGCAGTGGTTGAAGTTCTCCTCGGCTTCTTCTTCGTAGAATCCTCCTTCCTCCTCGTATCCTTGGTCGGTACTAGCGTCTATGAATAAATACGAGGTACACAATCACCAAACAATACTTAACTACTTGCAATCATCACACAAAAGGGTCCTATAGATGATCTAGCATCATCTCTAACATTACAAGGTTAAGGCTTGGTTTAATTCTTTTTATTTTTAGAAAAGTAATTTCTACTCATTGAAAAACTACTTAAGATTTAATATTCTCCAAACCAAACATGGGATCATGTTGACACATGTCATCACCACATATTTTAGTCCATGGGAATATGAATTAAAGTGGTGTCACAATTTAATAAGGTTTTACCCTTTTATTTTAATTAATTAATGTGTCTAGAAATGCCTATGTAGCATTCTTTTATTACTTGAACATTATTTCTACAAGTAAACCTATACATTTTTATATATTCTGAAAGGTATGGTTAAATGTGATTTTTGAGAGTTGGAATCAACTCAAAATCTATTATAGGTTAAATTTGAAAAATGTTTGAATGCAGAAAAGCTTCTGCCTTGTTATTTTTACCATGGGTGATCTATAAATCCAAATGACTTGAATCCAACGGGCTTGGATTCAGCATTCTCAGACCTTTCTAACAAAATTGGTTTCATTCAATTTGGTGCACTGAATCAATCTGGGTTGATTTTTGAAGTTGGGTATAGAAGTGAGTTTGAAACAAAATGAAAAATGTTTAATTCAAATAACTGGGCTACGCGGGAAAAGTTAACGGGCCGGCCTGCTAAGCGTAGCGCTTCCGCGGGCTGCTTAAGTGGTTGTCCCCACACGTTAGTGAGACAGGGGGGTGCGAAGCGGTATGGGACGATGTGGATCGTTCGATCTGATTCTAATCCAACGGCTGAGAGTCATCGTCAACGTTGAGCAACGCCGGCGAGATAGAAACCTAGTGCGGCCAGTGGGGGTTGCTAGGGGCTCACCGGGGTGTAGGCGAGGGTCGGCGAGGCGGCGAACGACGAAGTCGATGACGGAGAACTCAGGGGTGGTCGCGGCAGCTCCTGGGGTGGACGAAATCGATGGCGCCCTTCTTCTCCAGAGGCGGAGGGCTCCCGTGAAATTCCGGCGAGGTGGTGCTCGCCTTGCTCTGGGAACGGTGTGGCACGATCAGTGAGAAGAGGGGAGTGAGATGGTGTGAAGAAATCGACTGGGGGTGGCCTCTATTTATAGTCGAGCGAGGGGACCGACGAGGCGCACGGTGAGCTCGTCGGGGGCGATGTTACAGGCGGCTATTGGCATGGGCGAAGGTAGGGGACGGTGCGGTGTTCTCTGGCGATGCTCAACGACATGGTTTCGAGGCGTGGGGTTGTGCGGCTTGGTCTGGAACATGCGATGCTCTGCGCGGTAGAGGCGGCGTCTTCGACGGCGAGCGGTGGCTGTGCGGCACGAGGCGGCGAACGGGGATGTCTGGCGGTCTCGTGGGTCGGTGGTGATTGGGTATGCACGCGGCGAGGGCGGCGCGCAGTCTGTGGGCGCTGGTCGAGGGTGGCGCTCTGGCGCACGCTCGGCATGGTTGCTAGCGAGGTTGGCATGGTTCGTGCGTGTGGTCCAGGGCTTGGCAACGCTCGCGGCTGGGATAGTGAGTGGCGGTGGACGGTGGGCTCCCTCCCAGACATGCTGGCTAGGCTTGCTTCTCTTCCTAGCTTGCTGTCGACATGGGGGTGACATGGGTGGCTTCGGCTGTTCACCATTGATGGCAATGCCAAGCTTACAGTGATGCTAAGGGTTAGTTTAGGTTGTTAGATGATCTACTAAGGCTAGTGGTGTCCAGAGAGGGAACAAGTTAGGTTTCAATCACTGCTCACTATAGTGTTTAGGATTTTGATGATTTGTGTCTGCAAAGTGTTTGATGAAATGGCCGCATGAATTCAAGTTTTGAATTTTGAAAAGTTTTTTGGTGGGTGTGCTAGATTGGTGCTGGTGAGTCTGCAAATGCTTGGGTTTTGAAAGTTGAGCTTGTTTGAGTGGTTTTTGAAAAAGTGGGATCTTCCCATATGATAAAGATTCAATTTTGAATTGTCATTTAAACTATGCATTTGAAAGTTTCTGGATGATCACAAAGTGGGCCTTGATACCTTGTTATGAGTACATTCAAGGGGTGCAAAGATCTAGAAAAGTTTCCATTAGGTTCTTAAAGTTTGAGACAGCCAAAGTAGGCATGGGAGTTAAATTGGTCAAAATGACCATTCCTTTATTTTATTGGTTTTGATTTATTTGTCTTTAGGAAAAGTTTGGGAAATGTTTAGACGATGTTTATTTCACCTAAGAAACATTTTACAAGCAAGGAAACATACAAACAAGGTGGTTCAAAAGAATTTCAAATTAAATGCATACACATATGCATGCCTTCATAATTTTAATTAGAAAAGTTTTTGTTAACCCTAATTTTGATGATTAGAGTTTGATGATTTAGGTTTAGTATTTTTGGGATGTTACAAACCTTCCCCCCCTTAAACAAAATCTCGTCCCGAGATTTGAAAAAGGACGAAAAGATTACCTAGGATTTGAAGAGATCGGGAAACTCCGTCCTGATGTGATCTTCGCGTTCCCAGGTAGCTTCCTCTTCTGTGTGGTTGCTCCACTGAATCTTGAGAAACTTGATGCTTTGGGTTCGGGTAGTTCGAAAAGCTTCTTCCAAAATACGGATGGGTACTTCGAGATAGGTCAGGTCATCGTTGATCTCTATGGTCCGATGATCGATATTCTTGAACACTTCAGTCTTCTCGGGGACTTCGAGACACTTGCGAAGTAACGAGATATGGAACACATTGTGCACGGCTGGCATCTCTTCAGGTAGTTCCAATTGATACGATACTTCTCCTCGACGGTTCAGAATCTTGAAAGGTCCGATATATCTAGGGGCTAACTTTCCTTTGAGTTGGAAACGCTGCATTCCCTTCAATGGCGACACTTTCAGATAAACAAAATCTCCTATGTTGAAGGCGAGGTCTCTACGTCTCTTGTCAGCGTAACTCTTCTGTCAGGATTGGGCGGTCTTGAGGTGCTCACGAATCTGGTGAACCTTCTCTTCTACTTCTCGTAGGATGTCGGGTCCGAAGATCTGACTCTCTCCTACTTCCGACCAGTTCAAAGGGGTGCGACACTTCCTTCCGTACATGAATTCAAATGGGGCCATTTGCAAACTGGCTTGATAACTGTTGTTCTATGAAAATTCTGCAAATGGCAGACAGTCTTCCCACTTGGATCCATATTCTAACACACATGCTCTCAGAATATCTTCGAGTATTTGGTTTACTCGCTCTGTTTGTCCATCGGTCTGAGGGTGATACGCGGTACTGAAATCTAGACGGGTTCCTAAACCTTCTTGGACTTTCTTCCAGAATCTCAAGGTAAACTGAGTTCCTCGATCCGATACTATGTTCTTGGGGACTCCGTGCAAACTGACGATTCTAGCGATGTATAACTCCGCTAGTTTCAAACTCTGATATGTGGTCTTGACGGGCAAGAAATAGGCGACTTTGGACAATCTGTCCACTATGACCCAGATAGAGTCATTTCCCCTACTAGAAGTAGGTAGTCCAGTGATAAAGTCCATTCCTACAGAATCCCATTTCCATTCCGGAATCTGCAATGGTTGCAACAATCCAGCGGGTCTTTGATGTCCTGCCTTGACTCGCTGACATATATCACACTTGGCGATATAGCTTCCAATTTCTCTCTTCATCTTATGCCACCAAAATTGCTCTTTTAAATCTTGATACATCTTAGTTCCTCCGGGATGGATAGAATAAAGAGTATCATGAGCCTCCTTCAAAATAACTCCTTTCAACTCGGAATCTGCTGGTACACAAAGGCGTCCTTTGTACCACAAAACTCCTTCTTTGTCCTCGGTGAATCCGGGTACTTTGCATGTACCGATACGACGCTTGATTCCGTCAATACTGGCATTTCCCTTCTGCGCCTCTTTAATCTGACTGATCAAAGTGGGCTGGAGTTCTATGCTAGCCAGAAATCCTTCACTTACTAATTCATCCGATAATCTTCTAGCTCTTTGTGCAGACTTGGTTGCTCCTTCAGAATCATGGAGTTCAAGCGGCACGGCAATCTGCTAAGGGCATCTGCTACCACATTGGCTTTACCAGGGTGATAGTGAATGTCCAGATCGTAATCCTTGATTAGCTCAATCCATCTTCTCTGCCTCATATTCAGCTCCTTCTGAGTGAATATATACTTTAGGCTCTTGTGATCCGAATAAATCTCACAACGGTTTCCCATCAGGTAATGTCTCCATGTTTTCAGGGCTAGAACTACGGCTGCGAGTTCGAGGTCATGGGTTGGGAAGTTTTGCTCATGTTGCTTCAGTTGTCGAGATAGATAAGATATAACTTTGCCTTCTTGCATTAGCACACATCCGAGACCAATCTTGGATGCGTCACAATACACATCGAAGGGCTTCGTGATATCTGGCATGATCAAGATTGGGGCTGAAATCAATCTTCTCTTGAGTTCTTGAAAACTCGCTTCACATTTGTCGGTCCATTCAAACTTCTTGTCCTTCTTCAGCAATTGGGTCATGGGTCAGGCGATACTAGAGAATCCTTCTACGAATTTGCAGTAATATCCCGCCAATCCGAGAAATGCACGAACTTGGGTTTGAGTGGTTGGGGCTTGCCAATCTTCTACATCTTTCACTTTGGCAGGGTCAACGGCAATTCCTCCGACTGATACAATGTGACCGAGGAATCCTACCTCCTGTAACCAGAATTCACATTTGCTAAACTTTGCATACAGCTGATGCTCTCTAAGGGTTCCAAGAATGGTCCTTAGGTGTAGCTCATGTTCTTCTTCTGATTTGGAATAAATCAGAATGTCATCGATGAAAACAACGACAAACTTATCCAGGAAGTCCATAAAAATCTTATTCATGAGATTCATGAAATAAGCGGGGGCATTGGTTAATCCGAAAGACATGACCGTATACTCATACAATCCATATCTGGTGGTAAAGGCAGTCTTTGGAATATCCTCTGCACGAATTTTGAGTTGATGATAGCCAGTTCTAAGATCAATCTTAGAAAACACTTTGGCACCGGTCAACTGATCAAACAAATCTTCTATCTTGGGCAAGGGGTACTTGTTCTTGATGGTGACATCATTCAATTTCCGATAATCCGTACACAAACGGTTACCTCCATCCTTCTTGTCCACAAACAAGACAGGTGATCTCCAATGTGACGCACTTGGTTGAATCAATCCAATTTCCAGCATGGAATCCAGTTGCTTCTTCAGTTCTGCGAGTTCTGACGGGTTCATACTATAGGGTCTCTGGGCTATGGGTCCAGTTTCGGGGATTAGTTCGATGATAAACTCGATATCCCGATCTGGGGGCGTACCGGGCAAAACATCTAGAAATACATCGGGGTATTCACAGACTCTTCGGACTTGCTCAATGGTAGGTTGGGCTATACTCTTGTTGCATTTGAATTGGCGAGGTAAGATTTCAGATATATGCTTGACTGATATTCTGGCGGTACTGGTCATAGTTATGGCTTTCTTGGCACAGTCAATCAATTCTTTATGTTTGGACATCCAATCCATTCCTAGTACTACTTCCAAACCTTTAGTTCCGAGTACTATCAGATTTGCATAAAAATCTATGCCATGGATTCGGATAGGGACGGCTTTGCAAATTTGCCTAGCCTTGGTGGTTGATCCGGGAATTTGAACAATCATAACATGCTTCATTTTGGTTGGTTGAATTTTACTAGTGCATGCAAATTCTTCGGTGACAAATGAATGTGATGCACCAGAATCAAACAACACTCTTGCAAGTACTGAATTAACCGAAAACATACCCAGCACGACGTCTGGCGCTTCCTGAGCTTCTTCAGCATGCATGAGAAAAAGACGGCCATTGCGGTTGAATGAATTCCCTGGGGCAAATCTTCTTCCTGGCTGAACATGACGCTGCTGGTGAGCTGGGGCATTGGCATTGGGGGTGGTAGCACTCTTCTTGTTGGGGCACTTGTTGGAATCGTGGCCTTTATTTCCACAGTCATAACAAGTCACTTGCGACTTGTCCTTGGCTGCGACAGGCACATCATTGGTTCCAGTCCTAGGGGCAGTGTTGGTGTTGGCGGTAACATTGTTGTTGTTAAACTTGGGTGGGGCACGATTGAAATTGCTAGAGTTGTCGGGGTTGTTGTTATTTCCTCCGGGTCTAGGGTTTCCACGGTTGGGATAGGTCGGACGGTTCATCGGGGGTCTGTTGGTCCTTGGGGCGAATCCTTGAGATGGGTTGGGGCGATACTTTGGGGTCTGATGGGTTCCTGGTTGATGCATCATGCGACGCTTACGGTTCTCATTGGCTTGGTTGATCTTTCCTTCCATCTGGATAGCTGAGTCCACAAGGGATTCAATATCAGCAAAGGGGATATTGACTAACAATGTCTGCATTTCGTCATGCAGACCATTCAGGAATCTTTCTTTCTTCTTGGCTTTGGTGTCGATCTCATCCGGGGCATACCTAGCTAATGACAAAAATTTGTCACGGTATTCCACTACAGTCATCCTTCCTTGCTTTAGCTCTCTGAACTCGTCTCTCATTCTCTTGATCAAACCTGGTGGAACATGGGTTCTGCTAAACTTGACCTTGAATTCCTCCCAGGTCATCATCTGGCCTCCGGTCATTGCGCGAACATTGTTCCACCATGCCCTGGCATCTCCGGCTAGATAGTGGGTGGCGAACAGGACTTTCTCATTGGCTTCCACTCCGGCTACTTCTAAGTTATTTTCCATGGTCTGCAGCCAATCATCAGCATCTAGGGGCTCTTCGGACTTAGTGAAAACATGTGGGTTGGTATTCTGGAAATTCTTAATCTTAGATCCGTGGTTGTCCTCATTTCCGTGGCCTTGGTTGTTATGGGCTAGTTGGGCTATCTGCTGAAGGGTGGCTAGGTTGGCTTGACGTTCCGCTCTTTCAGCTTCACGGTCAGAAGTCAACATTTGCAGAATCTGCAACATCGGGTCCGGGGATGAACCACTTCCTCCACGTGGCATCTGAAGATTGAGATAGATCATGAGAAAAGAGGGAAATTTCTAAAGTTTTGGGTCTTTGAATTTTTTTTAAAGTTTGACTCAGATTTTCTAGCAACTTGCTTTTTCATTCATTCATTCATTCATAGCACCCAGTACAACACACACCACAACAAAGAAAAACAGATGGTTTTAAGAACCATTATGAGAACTACGATACAGTAGGACCGAATACTACTCACTACGTTAGTGCTCAAGTGCTACTACTCCTCGGAATCTGTGGCTTCAGCATCCTCATCATCGATGAAGGCGAAATCATCCTCATCGGTGAAGAAATCCATAGCCTGATCCTCCAGAAAATCGTCGTCATCGCTAAGATAGGAGTAGGGGTCTCCACGAAGATCCTCTCCTGCATTCTCCCTTTCCTCCAACTGCATGTCTCTCTCGTGGATGGTCTCCTCCGGAGATGAGATGCGGTGGCGAAGACGGGCAATGATGCGCTCCTTCTTGTCGAGCTGACGGCGGCGAGACTTGTGATCCTTTGCTAGCAGGCCGATGGTTTGATCCTTCGTCTTGATGATGGCAGACTTGTGGTTGCAGTAGTCACGGCAGTTGTCCAACTCCTGCTGACGATCGTACATCATGAAGCTAAGGTGGTCCAATTGGGTCTTCAGCTCGGGGTGGTATGGGGCTTCCAGTGGTTGTCCATTTGCATCACGCCTTGGGCAAAACTCAAAGCGAGTACCCTTGATCTGATTGATGCTCTGCCCAAACAGACGAGAAAGAGCAAAACTCAAAACTCAAAGCGAGTACCCTTGCAAGTCCATCGAGCCAGTTGTTTTCCCTCAAGGTAAACTGAATTCCCTCCGCAGTGGGAGGTTCAATCTTTCCTCGGAGACTTGCAACAATTAGCCACTGCAGATCTTCTCCTCCTTGATCATTGAGCTGAGCTCCGAAGAACTCGGGGTGCGGACGCTCCAGAAGTTCCGAAAGCTGGTCCAAATCCCTCTCAAAGACCAGGTCTCGTCCATTCCCTAGTTGGTAAAACTTGCTGTACTTCACGTCCATCTATAAGAATATTGGATGAGTAAGTTAGTAGAGTGATTAAGTGTGTCAAAATTTTATGTATTTTGCAAGAGTTTTTGGAGGAACATGAATTTTCATGAAAGAATAAAAGGGATAAGAATGAGAATAACTTTTTGTAAATATTTGTTTTCTTTGGTTTTGAAGCTAAGTTTTTGATGCAACGTCCAGTCTAACTAGGGTCTCCTATGGTCAGGATGGCTCTGATACCAACTTGTCAACACCCGAATTTTTAATCCCAGATGCCTGTTATGCCATACATCGCAATCCCAGGATTACCATTTTTGCGAGACATAACAGAATTGGATACCATAGTACGTCATCCATTACAAACGATACATAAGTTCTTACACAAATAGGGATCTCATGATCCAGTTCTTAATACAACATCAAGCAGTGGAATACGTAATAATAACGGTAGCGTAGGCGAAGCTCCATCTTCGGGGTCACAGGCAATGCTGACGATGGGAGATGATCCTAGTTGTCGTAACCTTCCTGGGGTCCATCCTCCAGGTACTCCTATTCATAGTCTGGCCATGGGAATAGCCAGGGACAAAACCATGAGTACTCTTTAAGTACTCGCAAACCAATGCTAACATGTAAAGGGGTTTTTGGATAATAGGACACTAGGCTCTAGGGTTGTTTTGCAAAAGCCAGATTTATCTCTACTAAGTTTAGAAGCAATGAATGCTAGTCACAATTTTATAACTCCTAAGTGGGA
This sequence comes from Avena sativa, assembly GCA_916181665.1. Taxonomy (NCBI): domain Eukaryota; kingdom Viridiplantae; phylum Streptophyta; class Magnoliopsida; order Poales; family Poaceae; genus Avena; species Avena sativa. The sequence goes on along the minus strand of OV702283.1, from coordinate 128,047,261 downwards.
ACTTGTATTTCATATCACAACTCTGTTGTGGTCAAGTCAAAGTCTTAATTCATTTCACAAGTCATTTTTAAAAGTCTGACGGGGGAACAGTATGGCCACTCCAACTGTCCATAACCGCGGACGCGGCTATTCGAATAGTTTGACACTCTGCAGAGATTGTACACTTTCACCACAACATTCGATACATCCGTCAGGAACAAATCCTGAATTCACCATACTTATTATGCGGATAATCAATCCTACCCTTTCGATTACACGCCCTAGTATAAGCACCTCTCCTGTGAGTTTGGCCTCCCAACCATGACCAACTGTCATCTTGGGTACTGCACAGGTGGACAATCTTCACAAGGTAGCCTCAGCTCAGACCTTGGCCGTGAGGGAACTAATACTAAGGTATATAAGTTTCCAGTCAAGCCCTGCCCAATCTTCGGGTATTGTGGTTGTACGATAAAATTGGAATGGTATCGCATCCAGACAACCATCAGTTTTATAAAGGTTAAGGCTCATGCCTCGACATTTTCATCACCAAATCATCAGGTGTTCGGAAACACATGTACAAAACATTTCAATAGAATGATCCATCATTCCAAGGTTTTCATAACCATTTTTCCACCAAGTATTCCCATCTAAAAGTTGATCAAGTTTTATTCTTAGCACTAGCATCTATAAGTGGGGGTAGGCACTAATGAGGGGTGGTGGACTAGTGGAGTTTCAACTAAGTACAACCTTATGTCTCAGGCTGATATCAAGGTTTCTAACTTAGGCCAAATGTTATGCTCTTTATGCAACCTTCACATATCTTTCTAGTATCTACCAATCTCTTACGTAAACTCTAAGTAAGCTTTGATAAAGAAATAAAGTAAGAAGCTTGCAAGTAAAACTAGGATTGGTTTATCAAATGGGTATGATCACATATGCTTATGGCATATAGTAGGCAGGATAACAATTAAGGGTTTACTGACACAATATCAGTATAAGCTTGCTAAATTGCAAGTGTTAGCTTGCAAGGTTACTGGCTTGCATAGGTATAGTATTAGCTTGCCTTGTGCAGAGCAGTGGTTGAAGTTCTCCTCGGCTTCTTCTTCGTAGAATCCTCCTTCCTCCTCGTATCCTTGGTCGGTACTAGCGTCTATGAATAAATACGAGGTACACAATCACCAAACAATACTTAACTACTTGCAATCATCACACAAAAGGGTCATATAGATGATCTAGCATCATCTCTAACATTACAAGGTTAAGCCTTGGTTTAATTCTTTTTATTTTTAGAAAAGTAATTTCTACTCATTGAAAAACTACTTAAGATTTAATATTCTCCAAACCAAATATGGTATCATGTTGACACATGTCATCACCACATATTTTAGTCCATGGGAATATGAATTAAAGTGGTGTCACAATTTAATAAGGTTTTACCCTTTTATTTTAATTAATTAATGTGTCTAGAAATGCCTATGTAGCATTCTTTTATTACTTGAACATTATGTCTGCAAGTAAACCTATATATTTTGATATATTCTGAAAGGTATGGTTAAATGTGATTTTTGAGAGTTGGAATCAACTCAAAATCTATTATGGTTTAAATTTGAAAAATGTGTGAATGCAGAAAAGTTTCTGCCTTGTTATTTTTACCATGGGTGATCTATAGATCCAAATGACTTGAATCCAACGGTCTTGGATTCAGCATTCTCAGACCTTTCTAACAAAATTGGTTTCATTCAATTTGGTGCACTGAATCGATCTGGGTTGATTTTTGAAGTTGGGTACAGAAGTGAGTTTGAAACAAAATGAAAAAGGTTTAATTCAAATAACTGGGCTGCGCGGGAAAAGTTAACGGGCCGGCCTGCTAAGCGCAGCGCTTCCGCGGGCTTCTTAAGTGGCTGTCCCCACACGTCAGTGAGACAGGGGGTGCAAAGCGGTATGGGACGATGTGGGTCGTTCGATCTGATTCTAATCCAACGGCTGAGAGTCATCGTCGACGTTGAGCAACGCCGGCGAGATAGAAACCTAGCGCAGCCAGTGGGGGTTGCTGGGGGCTCACCGAGGTGCAGGCGAGGGTCGGCGAGGCGGGCGAACGACGAAGTCGACGACAGCGAACTTAGGGGTGGTCGCGGCAGCTCCTGGGGTGGACGAATTCGATGGCGCCCTTCTTCTCCAGAGGCGGCGGGCTCCGGTGAAATTCCGGCGAGGTGGTGCTCGCCTTGCTCCGGGAGCGGTGTGGCACGATCAGTGAGAAGAGGGGAGTGAGATGGTGTGAAGAAATCGACTGGGGGTGGCCTCTATTTATAGTCGAGCGAGGGACCGACGGGTCGCACGGTGAGCTCGTCAGGGGCGATGTTACAGGTGGCTATTGGCATGGGCGAAGGTAGGGGATGGTGCGGTGTTCCCTGGCGATGCTCAACGACATGGTTTCGAGGCGTGGGGCGGTGCAGCTTGGTCTGGAACATGCGACGCTCTGCGTGCCAGAGGCGGCGTCTTCGACGGCGAGCGGTGGCTATGCGGCACGGGGCGGCGAACGGGGATGTCTGGCGGTCTCCTGGGTCAGTGGTGATTGGGTATGCACGCGGCGAGGGCGACGCGCGGTCTGTGGGCGCTGGTCGAGGGTGGCGCTCTGGCGCACGCTCGGCATGGTTGCTGGCGAGGTTGGCATGGTTCGTGCGTGTGGTCCAGGGCTTGGCAACTCTCGCGGCTAGGACAGTGAGTGGCGGTGGACGATGGGCTGCCTCCCAGACATGCTGGCTAGGCTTGCTTCTCTTCCTAGCTTGCTGTCGACATGGGGGTGACATGGGTGGCTTCGGCTGTTCACCATTGATGGCAATGCCAAGCTTACAGTGATGCTAAGGGTTAGTTTAGGTTGTTAGATGATCTACTAAGGCTAGTGGTGTCCAGAGAGGGAACAAGTTAGGCTTCAATCACTGCTCACTATAGTGTTTAGGATTTTGATGATTTGTGTCTACAAAGTGTTTGATGAAATGGCCGCATGAATTCAAGTTTTGAATTTTGAAAAGATTTTTGGTGGGTGTGCTAGATTGGTGCTGGTGAGTCTGCAGATGCTTGGGTTTTGAAAGTTGAGCTTGTTTGAGTGGTTTTTGAAAAAGTGGGATCTTCCCATATGATAAAGATTCAATTTTGAATTGTCATTTAAACTATGCATTTGAAAGTTTCTGGATGATCACAAAGTGGTCCTTGATACCTTGTTATGAGTACATTCAAGGGGTGCAAAGATGCAGAAAAGTTTCCATTAGGTTCTGAAAGTTTGAGACAGCCAAAGTAGGCATGGGAGTTAAATTGGTCAAAATGACCATTCCTTTATTTTATTGGTTTTGATTTATTTGTCTTTAGGAAAAGTTTGGGAAATGTTTAGATGATGTTTATTTCACCTAAGAAACATTTTATAAGCAAGGAAACATACAACAAGGTGGTTCAAAAGAATTTCAAATTAAATGCATACACATATGCATGCCTTCATAATTTTAATTAGAAAAGTTTTTGTTAACCCTAATTTTGATGATTAGAGTTTGATGATTTAGGTTTAGTATTTTTGGGATGTTACAGCGAGAGTAGAACTTGCTACATATGCCGTGAGAAGGGGCACATTTCTTCCGCATGCACTATTGGTAACTCCTCATCCCATCCTATCTTGATTGATGATTCTTATTCTCTTTGTAAGGATGAGGTTGGAAATGTGTTTGCCAAATTTGTTGGTGCACAATGTGGTGTCAAGAAAAGAACCATTTGGGTTGCCAAACCTATTGTGACTAACCTCTTAGGACCCAACTTGGTTGGGGACCAACAAACCAAAACTTGATCAATAGGTGTGTTTTGTAGGGCATTGGAGACATGGCTACATCATGAAGAATTAAGGGATCTTCATTATTATATTTGACAAGCCAAGTCATGTGGATTATATTGCTCCTATTATTATTATATTTCCAATGTTCCTCATTGCGGTAACATATGCTTAACTCATTTCATTGAAAGTTACTCGCCCCTTGTGCATGTGTTAGTTTTGTATCTTCCATGCTTTTGTACATGTTGTGCTTTCCACTTAATTATCTTGAGATATCAAGTATATTTGTACATGATTAAGTGGCACACCATGTATGTGTGTTTCTTGTATTTGAGCCTTAATTGATTATATTTGGTATCTTATTTGGCTCTTGTGAGAGATTAATGGATTATCCCACTTTGGGGAAGTGTTATGCTTGGTCATTCCACAATCCTAAAAATTGTGTGTACATGAGGAATACCACCTAGTATTTATATTGGATTATTGTCTAGTCTCTATGTGGTATAATTCTCATGAGAAATTTAATTTTATAATGTCCATTAATTATCTCTATTTGTATCATTTTGCCTCGTGTTGGTTTTATGGTAGTATCACATTATGGGGGAGTCATATGCTTAGTGCATATTACAATCCTAGAAAATGTGAATATTCGAGGTTGTGTCACTTAGAATTGATATTGATAATTATCTAGCACCTATGTGACACATTTGCTCATACAAGTTTCAATTTGCTTGAATGATGTTGTTGATCATATTGTGGATCTTGTATATGAGAGTGTTTCTTGGTATGTGTTTCATCATATTTAGATATATATATATCCCCATGGAAACCATTTGCTTCAAGTTACTCTAATCACTAGTGATTGTGAGACTATTGGAAGCTACCAAGAATCTTGTTCGAAGTATCATGCTTAATTTCTTCTATTTAGTTATATGCTTCTTGTTGTGACTATGATCTTGGATATCCATGCAAGCTACCTTGGGAAAATTATTCCCAATACTTCTTGTCCTTGGACAATGAGTACCCAACTTATGGGATAATTTATTGATCATATTCACTTTGGACCTTGCTTAATTTTGTCCTATCTTTGGCCAAGTAAATGTTTTGTGTGTGCTCCCATGTATTCCTTGCAACTTTTTGGATCTTCTTGTTTTATTGGTATCCTCTTGTGTTTATTTAATGTAGGTAGTAGTGATGATCCCATTTGTGTGCATTTTGCATTCAAAAAGAAAATCCTACATAATGTACTATCCATGGGGGAGCTATCCTATATTATGTAGAACACTCTTATTCATGCTTCTTTGTTTTGATCCATATTGGGTTATTTGTGCTTGGAACCTCAATCTTTTCGTTTTGGTACTTTGTGCCATCATGAGAAGTTTGGGGAGTTTGGTTTCTTCTTGGAACCTTGCTCTTTTTGGGAGTTGGTTTTGTCTCATTCCTTGTTTCATGATTTGACCATTTTAGAATGAGATAAATACTTGAGCAATTTTATTTCTATCTATCTTTTGCTCTTTTGGTTTTAGCCTAGTTCATTTGTTGAACTTGTGATCTTTCATGTGTTGAATTGGTTCTTTGATACAATTTGGACATTGTTTGTCATGTCACACTCTTGTGTGTGCAATCTCGATTTACTTGGTGTTTTTGTTCAAATTGTATATCCCTTTTGGTTCTTGAAAGCTTTATGCATGCATATTTACTATATGTTTATATTATGGCATGCTTGCTTTCTTTGATCCAATATATAAGGGAAACTCCACCAAATCCCATCGGCTAAGTTGTTCATGAAATTCAATTTCATATTAATATGCACATATTTATGTGGAGTCTCTCCTATGTATTGTAGTTTCTCTAACTACTTTGGACCCAATAAGTTTGGGGACCATTTTGTACTTAATTGTGTTTTAGGTACATTGGAGACATATTGGATGCTTGTCTCTTAATTTTGAAGAAGTGGTGCATACATGAAAATTTGAGACAATATATGGGATGATCAATGAATTCATATCCTCTACATCCTACCAATTTTATCTCGGTAACAAGTATCTCTTTCTCATGCTCATATATCTTGATTCCAACCGTTTGTCGGTTGCCTTCTAGCATGAATTAATGTATCTATAATTGTGGTAGGTCTAGCCATGGTTTTAAGAGAACTCTATATTGTATGTGTGTTTAAGTTGAGATGAGTGCATTGTAGAGGGAGTGTCCCAACCTTTACACAATATAAGGTGGGGTCCCCTGTGTTTACAATGCTATTCCCTGGATCAATAGCTAGCATCCACAGTTAAGATGTAATATCAAGAAACAAAGGTCATAATATAATTTTATAACCAGGAATAACATAATTTTATTACATCTTACATAGCTCATTTGTCTATTACTTTACATTACAGCGGAATAACTATAGTCATGGGTCCTTCATCTTCAAAGTGCCACAGGCAGACATGTTGGTTGTAGACTTTGTAATCCTAATCAATCAATCTTCACTTAAATCAATCAAACCTGCAACATTACAAGTTACAGCCACAAGGGTCAATACATTTGAATTGTATTGGCAAGTGATACTATGGTAGTATAGTGGAATCTATCATCTATATGCATTTGGCTAAGTGGAGTTGAGGCTTGCATTGCTCAAAATAGATTTTCCTTATCATTTTGAAAATACTAAGTTTTTGTTTTGACAAAATCTTTTCCAAGGCTTCTCTCAATCAAAGATTGAAGATTTCAAATAACCCTTGTTCAAACCACAAGTTTTAACTTAGAAATTTGAATGATGAGATTCTTGATTGCTTCCATGTCTTGATGCTCAAATTGTCCTTTTACGAGGGACATGGCTAAGTACTTAGGTTTTACACTCTGCAGAGGTGGTGCACTTTCCCCACAAGACTTGGTTTCCCAAGACAAGATCTTTCAGAAGCCTTCCCTTAGACCAAAATGGACGCGTTCCAACCTATCAAAACTCTACCACCCACTGTCCATATGGCTAAGTTCTTGCAACCTATATGATCATGGCAGAGCCCATATTGCCAAGTGGTTGCACTTGAAGCTTCTCAACATTTTGACATCTCAAATCCCTTTGTTCCTGGGTGGCCATCCACAAGTGAGATACACAAGGTAAACCATAGACATGGGCCTTGTGAACCACTCAACCAAAATCCACCAAGCAATTACCATTCCACCCAGGTGATTCATTAACTTAGTTGTTTTATTAAACAAAACACAAGTCCTCAGACTTAGAAATTTTTCCATAGTATGAATATATATTCCACCCATGTTTTCTATTAGCTAGGCTAAGCTTGATAGTAATAGGAATCTTAACTTAGGAAGATTTCCACTAAGGTTTCATCTACTAGGTTTTACTATAGCAAGGTTTATACTTAGCAAAATCCATGCAAGTTTTACTTAGAAAAATCACTAATGCATAGTGAAAGTAATAGGACAAAAGTTATGAAGCATCACTTGCCTTTTTGGTAGTGGGTATAGGTTCACTCCTTGTCCTTGCAACAATCACACTCTTCAAGTCACTACAATTCAATCAAGCAAGGTACAAACTCAATCTACCAATCAAGCAAAACAACACATAAAATGACAAGGTCAAAGTAATGCATGCTAGCATGCCAAGCTTTGTTTTGTTTGAAAAAGTGGTTCCTAATGGGTCATAAACATTTGAAAGCACCTAATGGTCATTTTGTAGAGTGGCAAAGTCATTTGCAAAAGGTCTCACTTTATAAACCATTTTTCAAACAAAGTGTCATTTCATGTGGTGTAGAAATATTTTTACTAAGGCATTAGCCTATAGGGTTCACCAAATATATTTTCAAACCACAAAACCTTGTTTTTAGGGTCAGAGAGTTTAAACAAAACATTTCCCAAAGGTTTTCTTTCAAAATCATTTTTTAATAAATAAACCACATTTCTATTTGACTAGAAATGGTTTTAAATCAAAGAATCATTCTTCTCCTTCACCAAATACATTTTTGAATCCACAAAGTGTTTCCTATGGTCAGTAGGTTCAAATCACACCATTTGCCAAAGATTTTATCCCCAAATTCATTTTTAAACAATTTTCACAACCTTAACAAGCAATCAAAAGTTTCTGCAAAAACCAACAAGCTAACAGATACTATTTACTAAACCAATGGCATGGTTGGCTAGGGCTTGTTCCACTGATTCCAATGATACCAAATTTGCAATTTTTGGACGTGTGGATCAAAAGTTACAATGGTTTGAAAATCACAATCTAATCTGATTTCAAAAATCAGTTCTAACCAAAGTCTGGCCACGCGTCGCGTCGTCATTCGCTGCTACCGGTTCGGCCGGATCGCGTAGTTGCAGCCATTGGATCTAATCAGATCGTGCGGCACAGGACGCGTACCGCTTCGCGGTTAAGTGATCTAATCTTGCTCGCCCGATCTAGATCCTACGGCGCTGGTCTGCTTGACCAAATGTGAGCGGCGGCGCACGGCCAGGCGGTGGCGCTACGGCGGTTTCAGGAAGCAAAGAGGTGAGGGGAAGTGCTCACCGAGGTTGCAAGGGAGTGGTGATGCTTGACGTGTGGTTGGCTTGACAAGGGGCGCTCGGGGACTGCAGCAATTGCTCGCCGGAGTGGAGAAAGACGTCAGGTGGCTCTGGTTGCTGTCGAGGGCGACGCTGCAGGTCACAAGGGAGCAACCGAGAGTAGGGTTAGATGTGCATGGTCGAGGCGAGTGAGGGAGCGTGAACGAGGAGGCGCGGGGCAGTCTGGTTTACCTGGGAGTTGTCGTCGCAGTTGAAGACAGACGGCGGCGCTCAGAGCTCGGTCGGAGTCGATGCTCAGGGACGCCCGCGGTCAAATGAGGGGCACGGACAGATGCGTCAGGAAGTGGGGAAGGTGTGAGCTAGGTCGAGGAGGCTGTAGGGTTCGCAGCATAGAAAACAAAAATTTTCCTACGATGTAAACTATATACCAAGATCTATCTACTAGATACAAACAACGGGCGGATGTATATCCGTAGAGAACATACCCTTGAAGACCGACAAAGCTTAACGAGTTCAACTCGTGGTTGATGTAGACGATCTCTTGCCGATCTCAAGATCGAGAGGAAGTCCTAGCGCCGCAAATCAGCAGCGCATCCGTGCTCGCACACACGTTCGAGGCACCGAGCAACCTCTGCCTCCTCGCTCCAGCGATGCAGCGGAAGCACAACTCTTTCTTGCCGAATAGCCACCGGAAACATGTATCTCGCTAGTCCGAGACCATGGGGGATAAATTCTAGAGGGGGAGAGAGATCCTTCACGAGGAGGTGTGAGAGACAAGTGAGGAGGGGGGCTCCTTTTATAGGAGGAGGGGGGGAACCCCAAGGGGGTGGCCGGCGCATGGGGGCTGCCCCCTTGCCCTCCCCTCTTCATGTGGGTGGACACTCCACTCACAAATCTCCTTTAAATTCCCTCCACTCAAAAGTCCACTCAAATTCCCATTAAATTTCCACCAAATTTACTGCAAACTCTCATTAAATAAAACTCTTTTATTTTATTCAGAATTTTTTCAATTACTTTAATGACAAACATTCACAAATAACCCCTTGCTAGAATTCTATTTCACATGCATAACCACTTTATGCAATTTCACCCGAAAACCTGTTTCGGTATCTAGTGAAATAAATTCCTGCGCTTGTTCCTTCTTTCGGCATGAAACATTTGCTCCAGTTGTATGTCGGTGTCTCTTAAGTGTGTCATCCTACGGTTCGTGAATAATGCGGACATGATCGAGACCCCTCTCGGATCAATAATCAGAAGTGGGATCTGGAGACCCATACTGACTCCCACACATTCAACGATGACTTTCTTGTGATCGTCGGAACCTTTTTACGCTAGTATCTTAATCCCTTTGTTTCACGATATATTACATGTTCGAGATTCGATCATCGGTATCTCCATACCTAGTTTGATCTCGTTACCGACATGCACTCTTTTCTCGTTCCTGTGATATAACATTCTAGTGATCAAATCACTTGCTTGCAAGCTAATCAATGTGATATCACCGAGAGGGCCCAGAGTATATCTATCCGTCATCGGGATGAACAAATTCCACTCTCGATCCATGAGCCTCAACATAACACTTTATTAGTTCTGAATCCATCTTTATAATCACCCTGTTACAGTGTGACGTTTGATGTTATCAAGAAACTCTTCCGGTGTTAGTGATTGACATGATCTCATGGTCTAAGGATTAGGATCACTTCGTAAGTTGTTATAGCAATATAAACTCAATGACTTTGATCGTAATGCTATACTTCAGATGAATGTTCATCACACCATTACACTAATGTTGTGATCCCGTTATTAACAACATCCAATGTCCATGATCAGGAAACCTTGATCATCTTGTTAATCAACGAGGTAGTTTATGAGAGAGGCATAACTAGGAACTTTCTATTTGTTTATTAAACACACATGTATTAACGTTTCCGTATTAATACAATTATAGCATGCAAAATAAACATCTATCATATACTTGGAATACACATAATAAACACTTTATTATTGCCTCTCAGGGCATATTCCCTTCAGTCTCCCACTTGCACTAGAGACAATAATCTAGTTACATAGTGATAAATCTAACACCCATTGAGTTCTGGTGTTGATCATGTTTTGCTTTAGGGAGAGTTTTAGTCAACGGATCTGCTACATTGAGATCCGTATGTACTTTACAAATCTTTATATCTCCATCCTTGACATGCTCGCGGATGGAGTGAAACCGGCGCTTAATATGCTTGGAATGCTTGTGAGACCTTGGCTCTTTGGCATTGGCAATGGCACCATTGTTGTCACAATAGATCACCATTGGGTCCAACGCGTTTTCCACCACTCCTAGTTCAGATATGAACTCCTTCATCCAAACTGCTTCTTGAGCCGCTTCTGAAGCAGCAACATATTCGGCCTCCGTTGTTGATCCCGCTACCACAGGTTGTTTGGAGCTCCTCCAACTAACCGCTCCGCCATTCATGAGAAATATGTATCCGGATTGAGACTTAGAGTCATCCGGATCGGTGTCAAAGCTAGCGTCGACATAACACTTAGCGACGAGCTCTTCTTCACCTCCGTATACAAGAAACATATTCTTAGTTCTTTGTAAGTACTTAAGGATATTCTTGACCGCTATCCAGTGTTCCGAACCTGGATCCGATTGGTACCTACTAGTCAAACTAATAGCATGTGCCACATCCGGTCTTGTACATAGCATGGCGTACATTATAGAGCCTATGGCTGAAGCATAGGGGACTTTGTCCATTATCTCTCTTTCTTCCACCGAAGCCGGACTTTGAGTCTTACTCAATGTCTTGCCTTGCAACATAGGTAAGAACCCCTTCTTACTTCCGTCCATTTTAAACTTCTTTAAAATCTTATCAAGGTATGTACTTTGCGATAGCCCTATTAGGCGCCTAGATCTATCTCTATAGATCTTTATGCCTAATATGTATGACGCTTCACCTAGGTCCTTCATTGAAAATTTGCTGTTTAGATAACTTTTAACACTGTTTAAAAGAACTATATCATTTCCGATCAATAATATGTCATCCACATATAATATCAGAAATGCCACATTGCTCCCACTCACTTTCTTGTAAATACAAGCTTCTCCATAAGTTTGGACAAATCCAAACTCTTTGATCACCTCATCAAAGCGGAGATTCCAACTTCGTGATGCTTGCTTCAATCCATAGATGGATCGCTGAAGCTTGCACACCTTGTTAGCATCCTTAGGATCGACAAAACCCTTTGGTTGTATCATATACAACTCTTCTTCAATATTACCATTGAGAAACGCGGTTTTGACATCCATCTGCCATATCTCATAATCGAAATATGCAGCAATTGCTAACATAATCCTAACTGACTTTAGCATCGCTACGGGAGAGAAAGTCTCATCGTAGTCAACTCCTTGAATTTGTCGAAACCCCTTTGCGACAAGTCGAGCTTTATAGACGGTCACATTACCATCAGCATCAGTTTTCCTTTTGAAAATCCATTTGTTCTCCACGGCCTTTCGGTCGTGAGGTAATTCCACCAAGTTCCAAACTTGATTTTCATACATGGATTCCATCTGGGATTTCATGGCTTCTAACCGTTTGTTGGAATCCGGGCTCATCATCGCTTCTTCATACGTCGCAGGGTCATCATTTTCATCAATCATGAAATTCATGACAGGATTTCCATACAGCTCGGGAGCTGCACGCGTCCTGTTTGACCTGCGAGGTTCGGTAGTACTCTCTTTCGGAGTTTCATGATCATTATCATTAGTTCCCTCTTCAACAGGTGGAGCCAACTCCGGAACAACTTCCGGCGTTGCGCTACTCGCCATACTTTGAAGAGAAGGTTCCACAACCTCTTCGAGTTCTACCTTCCGACTACTCACACCTTTCGTGAGAAAATCTTTCTCTAGAAAGGATCCATTCTTGGCAAAAAAAAACCTTGCCCTCGGATCTATGATAGAAGGAATACCCAATAGTTTCTTTAGGGTATCCTATGAAGACGCATTTTTCCGCTTTGGGTTCGAGTTTATCCGGTTGAAGTTTCTTCACATAAACATCGCATCCCCAAACTTTAAGAAATGACAGCTTAGGTTTGTTTCCAAACCACAATTCATACGGTGTCTTTTCAACGGATTTAGATGGTGCCCGATTTAAAGTGAATGCAGCAGTTTCTAGTGCATAACCCCAAAATGACAACGGCAAGTCCGTCAGAGACATCATAGATCGAACCATATCTAATAAAGTACGATTACGACGTTCCGACACACCATTTCGCTGTGGTGTTCCGGCAGGTGTGAGTTGTGAAACAATTCCACACTCTTTCATGTGAGTGCTAAACTCGTAACTTAGATACTCACCTCCACGGTCGGACCGTAGAAATTTGATCTTTCTATTACGATGATTTTCCACTTCATTCTGAAATTCCTTGAACTTTTCAAAGGTTTCCGACTTGTGTTTCATCAAGTAGATATAACCGTATCTACTCAAATCATCCGTGAAAGTAACAAAATAACGATATCCACCTCGCGCCGACACACTCATTGGACCACATACATCAGAATGTATGATTTCCAATAAATCTGTCGCCCGTTCCATTGAACCGGAAAACGGCGTTCTAGTCATCTTGCCCATAAGGCATGGATCACATGTATCAAATGATTCATAATCAAGTGATTCCAAAAGTCCATCCGTATGGAGCTTCTTCATGCGTTTAACGCCAATATGACCTAGACGGCAGTGCCACATATATGCGGATATATCATCATTAAGTTTAATCCTTTTAGCATCAACATTATGAATATGTGTAACATTATCATCGAGATCTAATAGAAATAAACCATTCATCATCGGTGCATGACCATAAAAGATTTCATTCATATAAATGGAACAACCATTGTTCTCGGATTTAAATGAATAACCACTTCGCATCAAACACGATCCAGATACAATGTTCATGCTCAGTGCAGGCACCAGATAACATTTATTCAAGTTTATAACTAATCCCGACGGCAAGTGGAGAGGCAGCGTTCCGACGGCGATCACATCAACGCTTGATCCATTGCCGACACGCATCTTGACCTCACCCCTTGTTAGCGGTCGCTTGTTCCGCAGCCCTTGATTCGAGTTACAAATATTAGCAACTGAACCGGTATCAAATACCCAGGTGCTACTGCGAGCACTAGTCAAGTACACATCAATAACATGTATATCATATATACCTTTGTTTGCCTTGTCGGCCTTCTTGTCTGCCAGATACTTGGGGCAGTTGCGCTTCCAGTGGCCAGTCCCCTTACAATAGTAGCACTCGGAATCAGACTTAGGTCCAACTCGGGGTTTCTTTTCAGGCGCGGCAACCGGCTTGCCGCCCTTACTTCCCTTCCGTTTTCCCTTCTTTTCTTTCTTGAAACCAGTGTTCCTATTGATCATCAACACTTGATGTTCCTTTTTGATCTCCACTTCTGCAGTTTTAAGCATTGACAGAAGCTCGGGGAGAGACTTCTTCATGCCTTGCATATTATAGTTCATCACGAAGCTCTTATAGCTAGGTGGCAGAGACTGCAGAACACGATGGATGCCTAAGTCAATGGGAATCGATATTCCCAAGGACACAAGCTTATCGGCGTAACCCGACATCTTGAGTACATGCTCACTAACGGAGCTGTGCTCTTCCATCATGCAGCTAAAGAACTTTTCTGAAGCGTTGTAGCTCTCTACAGCAGCATGTGTGTCGAAAATCATTTTCAACTCACCCATTGTATCAAATGCATTTCCGTTTTCGAAACGCTTTCGAAGTTCCGGCTCTAGCCCATACAATATGCCGCAATGAACTAAGTTGTGGTCCTCCTGACGAGTCTGATAGACATTCTTCTCCTCGTCAGGGGCATCATCTAAAGGTGGGGGGCCTAACGGCGCTTCTAGCACATATTGCTTTTGTGCAGCGGAGAGGAGAATCCTCAAATTCATGGCCCATTCGGTAAAGTTGCTACCGTTCGTTGCTAGTTTCTCTTTCTCCATGAACACATTGAAATTAAAAGCAGGTGGTGCCATCTACAACAGATTTGTAAAGTTTAGACTAAGTGTATGATAGATTGAGTTCAACTAATCTATATTACGAATGAACTCCCACTCAAAAACGACATCCCTCGTGCCTTTTTGGTGATTACATGAACCAAATCCACTATACCAAGTCCGATCATCACGTGAGTCGGTATAGCTTCAAAGGCGAGCATTAAATGGGCATCATATCAACTATATGACTCATGCTTAACCTTTCGGTCCGTGTTCCGAGGCCATGTCTGTACATGCTAGGCTCGCCAAGTTAGAACCTTAGTATTCGCGTGTGTAACTGTTTTACACCCGAAATATGGTCGTGGATCCAAGAACACCCGATCATCACGTGATGTCTTGGAGCGACGAAAACATAATCGGTGCATACTAAAGAAAGAACACATTCTTATCTTGATATTTAAATGAGGGATCATCTTATTATGCTAACAAAGCGCTAAACAAGCAATATAAGATGCTATCAAAACATCATATGTTTATTAGTGAAATGATATGGTTCCCGCAGATGATCTCTATCATGTGCATCGTGGTATGATCACTATCATACCTATATGTGTAAATCCAAGGTCTATGGATTTTACACGCTATGTGTGTTGTAAGAGTATCATCTCATACTTCTAATTACAACACTACCATATCATAACACTAGCCCAGCAACAACCTAAACTAGACGCCTCTAATTTATCCATTGCAAGTTTTACGTGGCTTAGGGCTTTCGAGATAGAACCGTTCTTACCTACGAACATGAACCACAACGAGGATAATCAAATTGTTGACAACTCGCTTGCAAAATAGATATTGACTATAGTAGGAGAGACAGACACCCGCTAGCCACTTATGCAAACTAGTTGCATGTCAAGCGTGGAACAGGTCTCATGTGCGAGGACATGTAAAGTTTGTCCGGGCCGCTTCATCCCACTATGCCACCAATATCCAAAATTACAACAAAGGAGCAACAACATGATCATCATCGCCCACATACTCATATGTGTACTACCCGTGTAAAGTATCTATGCATAGATCCGGCTCTGATACCACTGTAGGGTTCGCAGCATAGAAAACAAAAAATTTCCTACGATGTGAACTATATACCAAGATCTATCTACTAGATACAAACAACGGGCGGATGTATATCCGTAGAGAACATACCCTTGAAGACCGACAAAGCTTAACGAGTTCAACTCGTGGTTGATGTAGACGATCTCTTGCCGATCTCAAGATCGAGAGGAAGTCCTAGCGCCGCAAATCAGCAGCGCATCCGTGCTCGCACACACGTTCGAGGCACCGAGCAACCTCCGCCTCCTCGCTCCAGCGATGCAGCGTAAGCACAACTCTTTCTTGCCGAATAGCCACCAGGAACATGTATCTCGCTAGTCCGAGACCATGGGGGATAAATTCTAGAGGGGGAGAGAGATCCTTCACGAGGAGGTGTGAGAGACAAGTGAGGAGGGGGGCTCCTTTTATAGGAGGAGGGGGGAACCCCAAGGGGGTGGCCGGCGCATGGGGGCTGCCCCCTTGCCCTCCCCTCTTCATGTGGGTGGACACTCCACTCACAAATCTCCTTTAAATTCCCTCCACTCAAAAGTCCACTCAAATTCCCATTAAATTTCCACCAAATTTAATGCAAACTCTCATTAAATAAAACTCTTTTATTTTATTCAGAATTTTGTCAATTACTTTAATGACAAACATTCACAAATAACCCCTTGCTAGAATTCTATTTCACATGCATAACCACTTTATGCAATTTCACCCGAAAACCTGTTTCGGTATCTAGTGAAATAAATTCCTGCGCTTGTTCATTCTTTCGGCATGAAACATTTGCTCCAATTGGATGTCGGTGTCTCTTAAGTGTGTCACCCTACGGTTCGTGAATAATGCGGACATGATCGAGACCCCTCTCGGATCAATAATCAGAAGCGGGATCTGGAGACCCATACTGACTCCCACACATTCAACGATGACTTTCTTGTGATCGTCGGAACCTTTTTACGCTAGTATCTTAATCCCTTTGTTTCACGATATATTACATGTCCGAGATTCGATCATCGGTATCTCCATACCTAGTTTGATCTCGTTACCGACATGCACTCTTTTCTCGTTCCTGTGATATAACATTCTAGTGATCAAATCACTTGCTTGCAAGCTAATCAATGTGATATCACCGAGAGGGCCCAGAGTATATCTATCCGTCATCGGGATGAACAAATTCCACTCTCGATCCATGAGCCTCAACATAACACTTTATTAGTTCTGAATCCATCTTTATAATCACCCTGTTACGGTGTGACGTTTGATGTTATCAAGAAACTCTTCCGGTGTTAGTGATTGACATGATCTCATGGTCTAAGGATTAGGATCACTTCGTAAGTTGTTATAGCAATATAAACTCAATGACTTTGATCGTAATGTTATACTTCGGATGAATGTTCATCACACCATTACACTAATGTTGTGATCCCGTTATTAACAACAGCCAATGTCCATGATCAGGAAACCTTGATCATCTTGTTAATCAACGAGCTAGTTTATGAGAGAGGCATAACTAGGAACTTTCTGTTTGTTTATTAAATAAACATGTATTAACGTTTCCGTATTAATACAATTATAGCATGCAAAATAAACATCTATCATATACTTGGAATACACATAATAAACACTTTTTTATTGCCTCTCAGGGCATATTCCCTTCAGAGGCACGGGGTGGCAGGTCACGGCCGGAATCGAGGAAAAGGTTCGTCAGTGGCAGTGGTGCTCGGGGAGGAAATTGGGGTGGTCTGGGAGCGCGTTGAGATGGGCGACAGAGGGGAAATGGAGAAGAGACATGAGCGTTTAAGCCTACGTGATCAAAGCGTGTAATGGTGGCCGCGTTAAGACGAATTAAGGCCGCGGAATCTGCAGGAAACGGCGACGGGGGAGGGAGAACAGGTCGCTGCGATGAGGACGATGAATAGGAGGAGTGGGGTCGGCTGGTCAGCGAGTGAGTGAGAGGGAAGGAGGGTCCACTTGTCATCGTCTATATGGGTGCGTGATCGAGTGCAAAACGTTTCGCTGAGGGAAATGAAAGGTGGGCTGCGAGTTGGGCCTTGCTGGGCTGGGTCGGTTGGGTCAGGTCCAATTCACATTTTTTTTCTGTCTGAAACCTTTTTCTTTTTCCAATACTATTTTCTGTTTTGAATTTCAATCAAAAATTTTCAAACAAATCAAACAATCAAACAATCACCACACTTGTAATGAGTTTTTGGTTCTGTTTATCAACATAAACCAAATCCCAAAATAAAATAATATAATTTTATTCTTTTTAGGATCTATTTAATAATTAAATAAAATAGACCATAGTTATTTAATCAAATAGGGTTTGATTTATTTAATAAAATCTCCATTTGAAGTCCAAATATTTTCAAACCAAATCAGTAGGTTTTATTTGAAAATATAAGATACTTGAAATACTTGTTTAAAATAAAATAACATTTTATTATTGGGTCCATTAATA
Source organism: Avena sativa (assembly GCA_916181665.1). Classification (NCBI taxonomy): domain Eukaryota; kingdom Viridiplantae; phylum Streptophyta; class Magnoliopsida; order Poales; family Poaceae; genus Avena; species Avena sativa. Next base: position 128,029,401 of record OV702283.1, on the reverse strand, counting down.
ATTAAATAAAATGGTCCTTAGTTATTAAATCAAATAGGATTTGTTTTATTAGAATCTTTATTTTGAAATCTAAAATAAAACCAAAACACTTCAGTAGGTTTTATTTGAGAATATAAAATACTTGAAAAACTTATTTAAAATAAATAAATAAGTTTTAGTGTTTATTTAAAATGGGAAAAGCCTTTACTTAAATAAAATTAGATATTAAATCCTTATTATTTTATTTAAATAAACCTTTACTATTTTTATCAAAACAAAATGTTTTTATTTCAAAAATATTGGCCAAGGTTTAATTTGGCTTTATAAAATAATCTTTATTTATAAATCCACCTTTTCTTTTGAAAACCAAATCCTTTTTATTAAAAGATCCAAAATAGTAATTTTAAATATTTTGAAGTTTCTTGTTTGTTTAACTTTTCAAATCCCTTTGGGATTTTATTTGATCCAAATAGGTTTTGAAAGTTTCCAAATGGATTCAAAAAGTTTCTTCTCACCTTGAAAATCAATAAAGTTTTATTTTATTCAATTATTTTTCACATTACAAGATTTGGAAAATCTTGGGATGTGACAGGCTACCACCCTTAAAATAAATCTCGTCCCGAGATTTGGGAAGGCTAGGGTTACAAGTAGGTTCAAAACAACTAGGGTACTACCACCCTTAAAAAATTTCAAACTAAATTACATATTGGCCTTCTTGGGATCCTGGGGAAACTTCTCTGCGCAACCTTCTGCATAGTGTCCTTTGTTTCCACACTTGACTCATGGGCCAAGGTTGAGATCCTCCATAGACTTGTTTTAACTTGTTCTTCATCTTTTCTGGACAATTGTTTACATAGTGGCCTAGTTCCTTGCATTTGAAACACATCACTTGGCTGATATCTTTCTTTTCCTTGGGTAACAATTCTTCTTGTTTGTTTCCTTGGTTCTTCTCTTTCCTGGGCATTCATTGGCATAGTGTCCCATCTCTTTGCAATTGTAACATTGCACTAGAGTATTATCCTCCTTGTTAGGGTTGGGGCATTTCTTCTTCTTCTTTTTGGGTCTCCCCAAAGCTAGGAGTTCTTCTAGTTCATGTTCTTCATAGGTGGGAGATCTTTCTCTCTTCTTGGGGCATTGATCTTCTTGTTCCTTGGATGCATGATCCTTGTCTCCACAAATATTGCTAGCTTGGATTCCTTCTAGATTAACATCTTTGTCAGCCTTGTTGTCATTAGCTCTTTGGGAAAAGTTTTCTCCCATGTTGATCATTTGAGTAACCAATCCTTGCATCAATTGGGATTAAAGTTTCAAAACCCTTTGTATGGCTGGGTCTAGTCCATTGTTGTTGGCTAAAAGCTGAGTTGTCTCTTGGCTCAACTGGTTTTGGGTTACTATAAGTTCTCTCATGTTATCCTGTTGGTTGGTGTTGGTGTCATCAACCTTGATTTTGGAGTCTCTTGGAGTAGTCATCTGTTTGGGTTGAATGAAGATTAGAATAGACTAGATATTTCTAAGTGGATAATTCTAATCACGCACATCACAATTCACTCAAACAATGTGCAAACATTCACAAACAACTTTTCACTCAAACAAAGTTCAAGCACATACTTAGACAACAAAATATTTTTTGTTACACCACATAAGTTGGGGTGTTTGACTTAACTAAAATATGGTGGTCCATCTATATGGTTCACTTGTGATCTTTCCATTCTTCTTGGTTGATTCTTCTTGCATGAGATCATGGTTTCCTTGAGAAAAGCTCTTGGTCACAAGACTTCAAATGATGTAGGTTCCTTCTATCTTTTGCATTCCCTCAGTCTCTAAATCTTGAGCAAGATTTCCTTGTTTCATTTGTAGTCCTTAGTGGTATCCAAGTTGGAAGTCCTTGGTGAATATGCTGAAGATGTTGAAGTCATTAGAGTTGAAGAAGTTGAAGTCATTAGAGTTGAAGATGTTGCAGTCATTAGAGTTGAAGTCATTAGAGTTGAAGATGTTGAAGTCATTAGAGTTGAAGAAGTCCTTTGCACATGGTGTAGTCTTTGGCCATGGGGTAGGTTTTTCCATCAAGTTGAAAATAGAAGAGATGTAGAGTTCAAAACCAAAACGGTTAAGGAAAGAGTTTACAAGATTGTTTGTAAATAAGTTTTGGAACATATAAAACTCCTATTTTTCTAAGGGTTTTTGTCCAATCCTAGGTTTACAAATCCTACAGGCAACACAATGCTCTGATACCATCTGTAGAGGGAGTGTCCCAACCTTTACACAATATAAGGTGGGGTCCCCTGTGTTTACAATGCTAGTCCCTGGATCAATAGCTAGCATCCACAGTTAAGATGTAATATCAAGAAACAAAGGTCATAATATAATTTTATAACCAGGAATAACATAATTTTATTACATCTTACATAGCTCATTTGTCTATTACTTTACATTACAGCGGAATAACTATAGTCATGGGTCCTTCATCTTCAAAGTGCCACAGGCAGACATGTTGGTTGTAGACTTTGTAATCCTAATCAATCAATCTTCACTAAAATCAATCAAACCTGCAACATTACAAGTTACAGCCACAAGGGTCAATACATTTGAATTGTATTGGCAAGTGATACTATGGTAGTATAGTGGAATCTATCATCTATATGCATTTGGCTAAGTGGAGTTGAGGCTTGCATTGCTCAAAATAGATTTTCCTTATCATTTTGAAAATACTAAGTTTTTGTTTTGAAAAATCTTTTCCAAGGCTTCTCTCAATCAAAGATTGAAGATTTCAAATAACCCTTGTTCAAACCACAAGTTTTAACTTAGAAATTTGAATGATGAGAATCTTGATTGCTTCCATGTCTTGATGCTCAAATTGTCCTTTACCAGGGACATGGCTAAGTACTTAGGTTTTACACTCTGCAGAGGTGGTGCACTTTCCCCACAAGACTTGGTTTCCCAAGACAAGATCTTTCAGAAGCCTTCCCTTAGACCAAAATGGACGCATTCCAACCTATCAAAACTCTACCACCCACTGTCCATATGGCTAAGTTCTTGCAACCTATATGATCATGGCAGAGCCCATATTGCCAAGTGGTTGCACTTGAAGCTTCTCAACATTTTGACATCTCAAATCCCTTTGTTCCTGGGTGGCCATCCACAAGTGAGATACACAAGGTAAACCATAGACATGGGCCTTGTGAACCACTCAACCAAAATCCACCAAGCAATTACCATTCCACCCAGGTGATTCATTAACTTAGTTGTTTTATTAAACAAAACACAAGTCCTCAGACTTAGAAATTTTTCCATAGTGTGAATATATATTCCACCCATGTTTTCTATTAGCTAGGCTAAGCTTGATAGTAATAGGAATCTTAACTTAGGAAGATTTCCACTAAGGTTTCATCTACTAGGTTTTACTATAGCAAGGTTTATACTTAGCAAAATCCATGCAAGTTTTACTTAGAAAAATCACTAATGCATAGTGAAAGTAATAGGACAAAAGTTATGAAGCATCACTTGCCTTTTTGGTAGAGGGTATAGGTTCACTCCTTGTCCTTGCAACAATCACACTCTTCAAGTCACTACAATTCAATCAGGCAAGGTAAAAACTCAATCTACCAATCAAGCAAAACAACACATAAAATGACAAGGTCAAAGTAATGCATGCTAGCATGCCAAGCTTTGTTTTGTTTGAAAAAGTGGTTCCTAATGGGTCATAAACATTTGAAAGCACCTAATGGTCATTTTGTAGAGTGGCAAAGTCATTTGCAAAAGGTCTCACTTTATAAACCATTTTTCAAACAAAGTGTCATTTCATGTGGTGTAGAAATATTTTTACTAAGGCATTAGCCTATAGGGTTCACCAAATATATTTTCAAACCACAAAACCTTGTTTTTAGGGTCAGAGAGTTTAAACAAAACATTTCCCAAAGGTTTTCTTTCAAAATCATTTTTTAATAAATAAACCACATTTCTATTTGACTAGAAATGGTTTTAAATCAAAGAATCATTCTTCTCCTTCACCAAATACATTTTTGAATCCACAAAGTGTTTCCTATGGTCAGTGGGTTCAAATCACACCATTTGCCAAAGATTTTATCCCCAAATTCATTTTTAAACAATTTTCACAACCTTAACAAGCAATCAAAAGTTTCTGCAAAAACCAACAAGCTAACAGATACTATTTACTAAACCAATGGCATGGTTGGCTAGGGCTTGTTCCACTGATTCCAATGATACCAAATTTGCAATTTTTGGACGTGTGGATCAAAAGTTACAATGGTTTGAAAATCACAATCTAATCTGATTTCAAAAATCAGTTCTAACCAAAGTCTGGCCACGTGTCGCGTTGTCATTCGCTGCTACCGGTTCGGCCGGATCGCGTAGTTGCAGCCATTGGATCTAATCAGATCGTGCGGCACAGGACGCGTACCCCTTCGCGGTTAAGTGATCTAATCTTGCTCGCCCGATCTAGATCCTACGGCGCTGGTCTGCTTGACCAAATGTGAGCGGCGCCGACGGTGGCTAGCGGCGGCGCACGGCCAGGCGGTGGCTCTACGGCGGTTTCAGGAAGCAAAGAGGTGAGGGGAAGTGCTCACCGAGGTCGCAAGGGAGTGGTGATGCTCGTCGTGTGGTTGGCTTGACAAGGGGCACTCGGGGACTGCAGCAATTGCTCGCCGGAGTGGAGAAAGACGTCAGGTGGCTCTGGTTGCTGTCGAGGGCGACGCTGCAGGTCACAAGGGAGCAAACCGAGAGTAGGGTTAGATGCGCATGGTCGAGGCGAGTGAGGGAGCGTGAACGAGGAGGCGCGGGGCAGTCTGGTTTACCTGGGAGTTGTCGTCGCAGTTGAAGACAGACGGCGGCGCTCAGAGCTCGGTCGGAGTCGACGCTCAGGGACGCCCGCGGTCAAATGAGGGGCACGGACAGATGCGTCAGGAAGTGGGGAAGGTGTGAGCTAGGTCGAGGAGGCACGGGGTGGCAGGTCACGGCCAGAATCGAGGAAAAGGTTCGTCGGTGGCAGTGGTGCTCGGGGAGGAAATTGGGGTGGTCTGGGAGCGCGTTGAGATGGGCGACAGAGGGGAAATGGAGAGGAGACATGAGCGTTTAAGCCTGCGTGATCAAAGCGTGTAATGGTGGCCGCGTTAAGACGAATTAAGGCCGCGTAAACTCTGCAGGAAACGGCGACGGGGGAGGGAGAACAGGTCGCTGCGGTGAGGACGATGAATAGGAGGAGTGGGGTCGGCTGGTCAGCGAGTGAGTGAGAGGGAAGGAGGGTCCACTTGTCATCGTCTGTACGGGTGCGTGATCGAGTGCAAAACGTTTCGCTGAGGGAAATGAAAGGTGGGCTGCGAGTTGGGCCTTGTTGGGCTGGGTCGGTTGGGTCAGGTCCAATTCACATTTTTTTTTCTGTCTGAAACCTTTTTCTTTTTCCAATACTATTTTCTGTTTTAAATTTCATTCAAAAAATTTCAAACAAATCAAACAATCACCACACTTGTAATGAGTTTTTGGTTCTGTTTATCAACATAAACCAAATCCCAAAATAAAATAATATAATTTTATTCTTTTTAGGATCTATTTAATAATTAAATAAAATAGACCATAGTTATTTAATCAAATAGGGTTTGATTTATTTAATAAAATCTCCATTTGAAGTCCAAATATTTTCAAACCAAATCAGTAGGTTTTATTTGAAAATATAAGATACTTGAAATACTTGTTTAAAATAAAATAACATTCGGTCACATCGTTTGGAGAGAGCTCAAACCTTTGCATACTTGCATCATCATATTTGGTTGTTATTTGGTCTTATCCATGTGAGGATATAGAGCTTGTGGTAATCTCCATAACAAGCTCTTGTTCATCAAAATCGGATCTTCCATTTGTATCTTGTTGTGATTTTGATTTATGCGGCTTTTCGATTTCTCACCAAGTGAGGTATATCACATTATTATACTTGATACTTTCTCACTTGGTGATAATCAATATTGATTGTGATACTATTGGAAGCTACCAAGAATCTTGTTCGAAGTATCATGCTTAATTTCTTCTATTTAGTTATATGCTTCTTGTTGTGACTATGATCTTGGATATCCATGCAAGCTACCTTGGGAAAATTATTCCCAATACTTCTTGTCCTTGTACAATGAGTACCCAACTTATGGGAGAATTTATTGATCATATTCACTTTGGCCCTTGCTTAATTTTATCCTATCTTTGGCCAAGTAAATGTTTTGCGTGTGCTCCCATGTATTCCTTGCTACTTTTTGGATCTTCTTGTTTTATTGGTATCCTCTTGTGTTTATTTAATGTAGGTAGTAGTGATGATCCCATTTGTGTGCATTTTGCATTCAAAAAGAAAATCCTACATAATGTACTATCCATGGGGGAGCTATCCTATATTATGTAGAACACTCTTATTCATGCTTCTTTGTTTTGATCCATATTGGGTTATTTGTGCTTGGAACCTCAATCTTTTCGTTTTGGTACTTTGTGCCATCATGAGAAGTTTGGGGAGTTTGGTTTATTCATGGAACCTTGCTCTTTTTGGGAGTTGGTTTTGTCTCATTCCTTGTTTCATGATTTGACCATTTTAGAATGAGATAAATCCTTGAGCAATTTTATTTCTATCTATCTTTTGCTCTTTTGGTTTTAGCCTAGTTCATTTGTTGAACTTGTGATCTTTCATGTGTTGAATTGGTTCTTTGATACAATTTGGACATTTTTTGTCATGTCACACTCTTGTGTGTGCAATCTCGATTTACTTGGTGTTTTTTTTCAAATTGTATCTCCCTTTTGGTTCTTGAAAGCTTTATGCATGCATATTTACTATATGTTTATATTATGGCATGCTTGCTTTCTTTGATCCAATATATAAGGGAAACTCCACCAAATCCCATCGGCTAAGTTGTTCATGAAATTCAATTTCATATTAATATGCACATATTTATGTGGAGTCTCTCCTATGTATTGTAGTTTCTCTAACTACTTTGGACCCAATAAGTTTGGGGACCATTTTGTACTTAATTGTGTTTTAGGTACATTGGAGACATATTGGATGCTTGTCTCTCAATTTTGAATAAGTGGTGCATACATGAAAATTTGAGACAATCTATGGGATGATCAATGAATTCATATCCTCTACATCCTACCAATTTTATCTCGGTAACAAGTATCTCTTTCTCATGCTCATATATCTTGATTCCAACCGTTTGTCGGTTACCTTCTAGCATGAATTAATGTATCTATAATTGTGGTAGGTCTAGCCATGGTTTTAAGAGAACTCTATATTGTATGTGTGTTTAAGTTGAGATGAGTGCATATAATTGGGATTATACAAAATCATGCATATGATCCTCCAATCCCAAATATGTCAATCTAGCAATTTTATTGCCTATCCTTTCCTCAACTTCTCTCATGTGCAATAGTGAGTTTTTGCTAGTATATTGTTTCTCGTGATACTTGTTGCCTTTCTCCATATGTTCCAACTTTCTCCTTTTTCCCTTGGTGATAGTTGTAATATATGTAGTGTGTTGTTGTTTGAAGTTCATTAATGTACAATAAGATATATTTGGGCCTTTGGCCATGCTTTGAAGCAAAAAACTTATTGATATATATTATGACTTCATTTTTGCCTTTTATGTGATTTATTGTATATCTTCCTTGTGTGTGCTTGTTTCTTTATGGATATATGTCATTGTGATGTTATCCACTTAAAAACATATACACAAATGGGAAGATAATTTTAGTTGAATCTTATTCCTTGGATGCCACCTTTTATTTCTTTTTATTCTTTGGTGGCTTCCAAATTTATTTGCCTATGAGTGATTGTTCCTCTTGTCTACATCTTCGGACACTCATATTTGTTCTCTCATGCCGTGTATTGTTAAATGAATTTGGATGAGTGAGGATTCCATGACTATGCACTTTGTTCCCAAATGCAATTATCATATTTGGTTCTTTATCTTTGGGGAGCTCATCTAATTCATTTAAAAATGCTCACTTGTCTTCTTTCTCATTTTATTGTGTTTTAAATGCTTATGGAGTAGCGAGGATTCCATATTTGTGCACTATGTATTCTAATGCATTCATTTTTTAATTATGCACAAATCTTGGGGAGCTTCTCTATTTTTTATTTGAAGCACTCTTTTGCTCATATCATAACATCTTGTTGTTTCCATTTGGACTCATTCATTGTTTTCATTTGGTTTGTCGGATCTTGTAAATTGCTTGCATCATTTGACTTTATTGTGGCAATCTTCGGATCCTCGATATAGTTCTACTCCCTCCCAAGTATTCATCATTGTATATGTGCGAAGGCACACCTTTGGAGGAATTATTACTATATTTGCCTTCTAGAACTTGTCACCCATTTCGGCAATCGATGCCAATGGGGGAGAAGTTTTAGAGGGTTTAAGGGAAGTGGTTTATGCATTGAGTTTGTTCTTGTGCATTTGCTTCTCATGCTCTTGCATCTTTGTTGTTGCTTAGCATGTGGTATATATAGAGAAAACTCCACCAATGATAATGATTGGCAATATATGCAATGAAATTCAAGTTCATCACACATGCATAGATTGTGGGGGAGTTTGCTCTATATATGGTGGTGGTACCAATATCACATACTTTTGTAGTATTTGATATTGGTATTACCATTTTATTCATTAATATTCCTTATATAAACCCTCTTAAAGGGATTGTCATCAATTACCAAAATGGGGAAGATTGAAAGAACATGTTGGGCCCCCATGTGTGGTTTTGGTAATTAATGACAATCTTTATGGACTAATGTGTGTACTAAGCTATACTTGTAGGATTTGTCATTGGCATCGCTTGGAGCATGTGTTGGCTTCAAGGTCGATAAAATGCATAGAAGATATGTTGGGCAAGCTCAATATGCGAGGTCGATGATGAGGAATTAAGAAAGGCGTTCCATCTTGAGAAGGGCAAGATCGTCTACATCGAGCTCAAGTGGAATGCTCAAGGCAAAGGTATAATCTTGATAGGTTTTCCTTTTTTCCGGTCTCACGTTGTGTGTGTGAGACCGGGTTTAGGATAGATAACCGTACTATCAAGAGGGGCTCTCGTAAGAGTAATTCAGTCACATCATTTGGAGAGAGCTCAAACCTTTGCATACTTGCATCATCGTATTTGGTTGTTATTTGGTCTTATCCATGTGAGGATATAGAGCTTGTGGTAATCTCCATAACAAGCTCTTGTTCATCAAAATCGGATCTTCCATTTGTATCTTGTTGCGATTTTGATTTATGCGGCTTTTCGGTTTCTCACCAAGTGAGGTATATCACATTATTGGGAAGCCCTTGTCGTCCTCTATCCAACGCAATTGGAATCGGGTCAATCGGAGCTTCCAGTCAAAAGTTATTGTCGTTTGAATATTTGCCTGGTGCGGTACCAAAAAGCGGTAGTACCGCTTTTTGCTACCGGATGCGACAGAAGGTTTTGACTAACTGTCAAAATGCCTCTACTGGGCTAGGTACTAAAAAGCGGTAGTACCGCATTTTAGTACCGCACAGGGCAGAGACTTTTGAACGTTGGCAAAAAGCTTCTGTCTGCCTAGGTAGTAAAATGCGGTAGTACCGCATTTTACTACCTGGCGTGACAGAGACTTTTTTTCGTCTAAACTGCTGATTCCACTTCACGTCCGGTAGTACCGGTTGCCATTTGCGGTACTACCGCTTTACGGTAGCATCAATGGTACTACCGTTGTGGCCAGGGCTTATGAAGTTTGAATATTGGTCTTCCGGTACCAAGTCCGGTACCTGGTCCGGTAGTACCGGAGTTCTCCGGTAGTACCGCTTGAACTTCCGGTACTACCGCTACATTAAGGCTCCAACGGCCATATTTTTCCTAGCCCTTTAAATAGCTTTGCCCCTTTGTCTTTTAGGGTTAGTTCTTCCTCCTCCTTTGTCTAAGCTTTGCCCTCATTTTCCTTACTCTTTGAGCTTGATTTCTACTCACCCCTCCATTGGTTCTTGCTTATATTTGAGGGGTAGTTGGAGGAGATCTAGATCTACGTTTTGACCAAACCAAAACATCTCTTTGTGAGTGTATCTTTGGGATCTAGATTTTGGGGGATTTTGTGTCTCTCTTTGATTCCTCCTCTCTTGTTCCCCCAATAGCTTTAGTAGCTTTGTTGGAACTTGAGAGTGAGGGATTTGAGCATATTTGTGGTGTTCTTGCCATTTGCATTTGGTGCATCGGTTTGAGTTCTCCTCGGAGCATTTGGTTTGAATTGCTCATTGGAGCTTGTCCCTCTTGGGTTCTTGGAACCCTAGACGGTTTTGTGGCCTTGGTGGCATTATGGCCTTGGTGGCATTTGTTGAGGCCTTTTGTGGCGTTTATTGGGAGCCTCCAATTAAGTTGTGGAGTTGTGCCCCAACCTTGTGAGAGGTTCCGGTTGCCACCGACAAGTGCACCGACAGTGGAAGCGTGGATCGATCCCATTGGGGTGAAATTCACCGGAGAATAAGGGAGGCCTTTTGTGGCGTTGGTGGTTTAATACCACCCCCTCTCCAAACGAGACGTACTCCATGTTGGGAGGAACTCGGTAAAATATCGTTGTCCCCGCGTGCCTCGGTTATCTCTATACCCGAGCTCTTTACTTATGCACTTTACATTGTGATAGCCTTCGTGCTTGAAGTAATATATATCTTGCTATCACTTTGTTGCTTGTATTGCTTAGCATAAGTTGTTGGTGCACATAGGTGAACCTTAGTTGTTCTAGGTTGTGCTTAACAAAGTAAACATTAGTTTTATTCCGCCTTTGTTGAGCCACTCTAGGAAAAGTTTTAATCGCCTATGCACCCCCCCTCTAGGCGACATCTGTATCCTTTCAACCGGTGTTAAAGGGGGGCATTTATTTCATGCATTAAAGGGGTGGGGGCATTTTATAATTCAAAAAATAGGATATCAATTTAGAAAATTCATATCTTATTCATTTCAACTCAGAAAAATATGAATAATATATCATAATTTTCAGAAAAATAATATCTATCCATTCATGTAAAAACATTTTATATTTACTTTAGATGAAAATTTTCAAAATGATTAAAACACTTACATATAAATTTTGATTATTCAATTCAAACAAAAATAAATTGTCAAATCCTAAAACTTTGAACATAAGAAATATTAAGCATCTAAAAAGGAATCTAACCCTATTTTATTAGAGCAAATCATATTTTATTTTGTATTAACATTTTTGAATTGATTGGATATTTAAATGCTGCATCTTTTGTATACACTTGAATCTGACAAATCCTCGCTTAACTTGCATTGGATTTTTGATAAAATAGCATATTGTGAACCTAAAAATGATTTTTGTAAAAAATCATGAGCATCGTATCATGTACCTGTAGTTCATATCTGACCCACTTCGTGCTGATTCTGCAGGAATTTGTCTTTTTCACCAGAGGTGGACGGAAAGGTTTCAGATCCCCCTGTTGGTACATTGTCCATATAAGGTGGTCTAGTATTTTTGTAAAATGTGGTGGTGGTTTTTTGAATTAGCCATTTGCTGGTTGCTTCACAAAACCGTCCGTTTTTTATGCTCGGAAAATGGAAAATGCCTTTTTGGTGCGATAAAAAGGAAAACTTCCTATTGCAACATTGTTTGCCATGCCATGATGCACATGTATGCACAATATGGCCATATTATCACAAACTATGCCTTGATTCTAGCCATAACATTGGTCATTTGACCCGAAAGCCAAGAAACCTCGAATGAGATAGGTCATTTTGTGAAGGTTTTTTTGAGACATAATCAATATACCAAGTTTGAGATTTTTCCTTCTAACTATGCCATATAATATAACACCACGTGAAGGTTTCGCACTGTTTCGATCTTTTTTTATTTTTTTATCCCCGTTTTAAACTATCGTCACACTTTGTCGAACAATGGGCATGAAGATTCTTAGCTCGGGGCCAAGCCTCGCTCAACTTGCATTGGATTTTTGATAAAATAGCATATTGTGAACCTAAAAATGATTTTTGTAAAAAATCATGAGCATCATATCATGTACCTGTAGTTCATATCTGACCCACTTCCTACCGATTCGGCAGGAATTTGTCTTTTTCACCAGAGGTGGACGGAAAGGTTTCAGATCCCCCTGTTGGTACATTGTCCATATAAGGTGGTCTAGTATTTTGTAAAATGTGGTGGTGGTTTTTTGAATTAGCCATTTGGTGGTTGCTTCACAAAACCGTCCGTTTTTTATGCTCGGAAAATGGAAAATGCCTTTTTGGTGCGATAAAAAGGAAAACTTCGTCTTGCAACATTGTTTGCCATTTCATGATGCACATTTATGCACAATATGGCCATATTATCACAAACTATGCCTTAATTCTAGCCATAACATTGGTCATTTGACCCGAAAGCCAAGAAACCTCGAATGAGATAGGTCATTTTGTGAAGGAGATAGAACTGGAATTAAAATACAGAATGCAACTAATAGTAAGTTACATAAAGCACGACTGGAAATTAAGATACATAAAAGAACTGAAAATAAAGATACATGGCCAGATTAAGTAACAATCGGCCAAACTTATTTCGGAATGTTGGAGTGATTCAGTCATGCTCCTGCCTACACCTATAATACTCGCCACTATAGTCATTGTACTCGCCGCCGCCGTCATTGCTGTCATCGTCGGGGTCGCCGTAATTGAACCTTGAAGGCTGAGTACGCGTGGGCTGGACTTGAGGGTAGCGCAGACGGGGGTTAGAGTCGGCGGCAGTGTCATAGGCAATGACGCTCTGGAGAGTCCGACCACGCCACCATAGCCGACGGCCGGCCTCGTTGAAGTTCGGAGGAGGTTGGTCGTCCTCCTCGTGCCTGGCGAGCGCCCTCTCACGCCGATCCATGAAGAAGGCTTCCCAAGTAGGGAAATAGTCGGGATGCCATCTGGGATTCCTCCGCTGCTCCGGCGTGAGCTCGAAGTAGTAGTGGTTCGTGATGGCCATCCGGAGCGCCAAACCTAGAGGGGCAGGAGGAACCGGCACGCCTCCGGCGCTCAGCATCTAGCCGACGGGGACACAGTAGCCCGGCGGGCAGGGGTAGTTCGAGGCGCAAAGCGCCTCCGCCTCCCTGGGGGTTAGTGCTACGGTGGAAGCCATGGGAAAGAGTGATGAGGTTGCAGATATGAGTCTAGAGATGTGCAATGACAATGGAGGCCAACCCTACATATATATATAGTGAAGAACTGGAGGAAGAACTGGTGGGAAGAACTGGCGGGAAGAAAAATGGCGGGGAGAAAAATGGCGGGAAAAATGACGGGAAGAAAAATGGCGGGAAAAAATGGCGGGAAGAAAAATGGAGGAAAGAAATAGAAGGAAGAAAAATGGCTCATTTAATACATATACAGTTAACAGAAGAAATATGACATTGTTCTAAAAATGGAACGGTTGGAGGGATTTCAGCAGGCTGGGCCAGGCAGCACTAATGATAGGGGTGAGTGTCGACATTATGTCGTGCGGCGTGTACCTTGTCCCGGATGGTGTCACCAACCGGGACTAAAGATGAACCTTTAGTCCCGGTTGGAGACACCAACCGGGACAAAACACGAGTCAGCACTAATAATAGGGGTGAGTGTCGACATTATTTCGTAAGTGTCAACACTATGCCGAGCTACTTGTACTATAAATAGGCATCCTTGTGAGTCCAGTCCTCCAGCCAGTTTGAGGCATCTCCAAGATGGTTTTCAAGAGCAGGGACACCACTACGGCCAGTTTCAGGGAGATGCCGACGGAGCCCAGTCCTCCGGCATCTCCGAGAAACTGGTCATAGAGGCACTCCCTAATATGTGAAATTAGTTAGCTCCCAGGCGTATTGATCTAGTTAGAGAAGTTACAAGCTGCAAGATGGTTTTCGAGAGCAGGGACACCACTACGGCCAGTTTCAGGGAGATGCCGACGGAGCCCAGTCCTCCGGCATCTCCGAGAAACTGGTCATAGAGGCACTCCCTAATATGTGAAATTAGTTAGCTCCCAGGCGTATTGATCTAGTTAGAGAAGTTACAAGCTGCAAGATGGTTTTCGAGAGCAGGGAAACCACTACGGCTAGTTTCAGGGAGATGCCGATGGAGCCCAGTCCTCCGGCATCTCCGAGAAACTGGTCATAGAGGCACTCCCTAATATGTGAAATTAGTTAGCTCCCAGGTGTATTGATCTAGTTAGAGAAGATACAAGCTGCAAGATGGTTTTCGAGAGCAGGGACACCACTACGACCAGTTTCAGGGAGATGCCGACGGAGCCCAGTCCTCCGGCATCTCCGAGAAACTGGTCATAGAGGCACTCCCTAATATGTGAAATTAGTTAGCTCCCAGGTGTATTGATCTAGTTAGAGAAGTTACAAGCTGCAAGATGGTTTTCGAGAGCAGGGACACCACTATGACCAGTTTCTCAAGAGCGTTTGGAGACCAGATCTTAATGGTAAGTACGAATCGGGACAACTTCTTCATAGTCCCGGTCCAGCCACAAAACAGGACTAACACTCAAGACATTTATTAATATTAAAAACTGAGACTACAAAACCGGGACTAAAGGCCCCCTATATATAGTCCCGGTAAATCCACAAACCGCGAAAGATATCCTTTGGTCAAGCCACAAACCGCGAAAGACATGAACTAGAGTTACATAATATGAGCATGAACTTCTTGGCATATGTTCTTCCTTATGATCGCTTAAGACGTAACCATGGAGCATCTTCTTTACTTAACGGAATGCTTGGGTCAGTTTTCACTGTGAAGGGCAGAATTTCATCAAACTTATTATAATCTTCTGACATGTCTGTCTTGTCCTCGATTCCCACGATGTTTCTTTTCCCTGAAAGAACTATGTGACGCTTTGGCTCATCATATGATGTATTCGTTTGCATACTTTTTCTTTTTTTGGTCTGGAGGACATGTCCTTCACATAGAAAACCTGAGCCACATCATTGGCTAGGATGAATGGTTCGTCTAAGTTCTTGTCTACCTTCATAAGATTGTTGAGATCCACCGTTGTCATTCCGTACTTCTTGTCTACCTCAACCCCTCCTCCTGTTAGCTTGACCCATTTGCATCGAAACAAGGGGACCTTAAAATTAGGTCCATAGTCAAGTTCACATATCTCCTCTATGAACCCATAATACGTGGTCTTTTGCCCATTGTCTTCTGCTGCATCGAAGCGGACACCACTATTTTGGTTGGTGCTCTTTTTATCTTGGCCTATCGTGTAAAATGTATTCCCATTTATCTCGTACCCTTGGAAAGTACATACAGTCGAAGATGGTGTCCTGGCCAACAAGTACAGCTAATCCCCAACAGTGGTGTTATTCGTGAGAAGTCTTTGCAGCCAGCCGCCAAAACTCGCCATGTGTTCACTTATAATCCATTCATCAGACTGCCCCGGGTGTTTGAGGCGTATTAAATTCTTGTGTTCATTGATATACGGGGCAACCAAGATAGATCTTTGTAAAACCGTGTAGTGTGCTTGATTGAGAGAATGCCCGTCCCTACATATCATTGCTTTACATCCTAGGGTGCCTTTTCCACGCAGTCTCCCCTCATGTCGTGATTCTGGAACACCAATCGCCTTAAGGTCAGGAATAAAATCAACACAGAACTCAATGACCTCCTCTGTTACATAGCCCTTGGAGATGCTTCCTTCTGGCCTAGCACGGTTATGAACATATTTCTTTAAGACTCCCATGTACCTCTCAAAGGGGAACATATTGTGTAGAAATACAGGACCGAGAATGGCAATCTCTTCTACTAGGTGAACCAGGAGATGCGTCATAATATTGAAGAAGGATGGTGGGAACACCAACTCAAAGCTGACAAGACATGGGGCCACATCTGTCTGTAACCCTGGTAGGCTTTCTGGATCGATTACCTTCTGAGATATTGCATTGAGGAATGCACATAGCTTCACAATGGGTACTCCAACATTTTCAGGTAGAAGCCCCTTCAATGCAATCGGAAGCAATTGTGTCATAATCACGTGGCAGTCATGAGACTTCAGGTTTTGGAATTTTTTCTCTGCCATGTTTATTATTCCAATTATATTCGACGAGAAGCCAGACGGGACCTTGATACTGCTCAGACATTCAAAAAAGATTTCCTTCTCTGCTTTGGTAAGAGCGTAGCTGGCAGGAGTTAAGTGGCATCGTTTACCCTTCTCGTTCTCAGGATGCATAGGCTCTTCAGGGTCTTTCAGACGTTGCTGGTCCTGCCGTGCTTCCGGTGTATCTTTTGTCTTCCCATACACTCCTAGGAAGCCTAGCAGGTTCACGCAAACATTCTTCATCACATGCATCACGTCGATTGAAGAGCGGACCTCTAAGACTTTCCAATAGGGTAGGTCCCAAAATATAGATTGCTTCTTCCATATGGGCGCGTGTTCGGCATCGTCATTCGGAACAGATAGACTGCCAGGACCTTTTCCAAAGATTACTTCTAGGTCCTTGACCATACCAAATACCTCCTCACCGGTACGGAGGACAGGCATCCTCCAGGGTTCTGCTAGACGTTTGAAATGCTTGCCTTTCTTTCTTACTGGATGCAGGTTCAGAAGAAATCGGCGATACCCTAGGTACACAACCTTCTTACATTTATCCAAATATACACTTTCAGTCTCATCTAAACAGTGTGTGCATGCATTGTATCCCTTGTTTGTCTGTCCTGAAATGTTACTAAGAGCAGGCCAATCATTGATGGTTACGAAAAGCAATGCCCGTAGGTCAAATGGCTCCCCTTTGTGCCCATCCCATATACGTACACCTGGTTTGGCCCACAGCTGTAAAAGTTCTTCAACTAATGGCGTTAGGTACACATCAATGTCGTTGCCGGGTTGCCTCGGGCCTTGGATGAGCACTGGCATCATAATGAACTTCCTCTTCATACACAACCAAGGAGGAAGGTTATAGATACATAGAGTCACATGCCAGGTGTTGTGACTGCAGCTCTGCTCACCAAAAGGATTCATGTCATCTGTACTTAGACCAAACCTTAAGTTCCTTGCGTCACGTGCGAAGTCCGGGTACTCTCGCTCGACTTTTCTCCACTGTGACCCAACAGCGGGGTGTCTCAACATCGTGTCTTTCTTACGGTCTTCCATGTGCCATCGCAACAACTTGGCATGCTCTTTATTTCTGAAGAGACGTTTTAACCGTGGTATTATAGGAGCATACCACATAACCTTGGCAGGAACCTTCTTCCTAGGGGCCTCGCCCTCAACATCGCCAGGATCGTCTTGTCTGATCTTATACCGTAGTGCAGTGCATACCGGGCATCATCCAAATTCTCGTACTTCTCACCGCGGTAGAGGATGCAGTCATTAATGCATGCATGTATCTTCTGCACGTCTAATCCTAGAGGGCAGACAACCTTCTTTGCTTGGTATGTACTGTCGGGCAACTCATTATTTCTTGGAAGAAGATTCTTCATTTTTACCAACAACTTTGAAAATGCGCTGTCAGTCACACCGTTCTCTGCCTTCCATTGCAGCAAATCCAGTATGGTACCTAGCTTTTTGTGGCCATCTTCGCAAGTTGGATACAACAATGTTTTGTGATCCTTTAACATCTGCTCCAGCTTCTCCTTCTCTTTTTCAGTTTCACATTCTTCCTTTGCATCAGTAATGGCCCGACCAAGATCATCATTAGAGGGCCCATCTGCTGCCTCTTGATCTTCATTATCTACCCCTGTTGCAGTATCATCATATTCAGGATACATATTATGATAGTTGTCATCATCCTCTTCTTCTTCGTTGTCTTCCGTCACAACCCATTTTTCTCCGTACTTGGTCCAACAAGTATAGCTGGGCATGAAACCGGATCGAAGCAGGTGGGCGTGAATGGTTCTGGTATTTGAGTAGTCTTTCTTGTTCTGATAGTGAACACACGGACAACACATAAAACCATTGTGACCACAGTTTGCATTAGCCACAACGATGAAATTTTGGAGGCCCGTAATATACTCGGAAGTGCGGCGGTCACCGTACATCCATTGCCGGTTCATCTGCATTAATATATAGTATATATCAAAAATTAATAGGGAGATGACCATTTATATATATAGTACATCAATGGCACATGAAAGGATAGTTGCCGACCTCGATCGAGAAGGAAAGAGCAACGAGAAAACTTATTTTGAGCTCTCGGGAATTTCACCGAACACCTCTTGTGCATATGAAAAAAACACAAACTAGCACACTTCACACCCTCTTGCTAGGCTCCAAAATGAGATGGTGAAAAAATGGAAGAGTGGGGTGTGAACTGTGGTGTCTTATATAGCCCCCCCCCCCTAACACCGGTTCAAGCCACGAACCGGTGTTAAAGGGGGGGCTGCGCGGGCCACTGGTGCAGGGTCCTTTAACACCGGTTCGTGCCACGAACCGGTGTTAAAGGGGGCTCCTTTTTGCTGCACGGGCCACGCTGGTACGGGCCCCCTTTAACACCAGTTCATAGAAGAACCGATGTTAAAGCCCATTTTCAGGATCAACAAAAGGCCTTATGTCCACTAGTGTGTTGATCGGTTCACAGTCGAACTTATTGCTTGCAAGGTAGTTTTATTTGGAGACGGACGGACTCAGGTTGTGCTGGAGCTGTGGATCCAGAGATGCAAACAAGGAAATACCGGAGCGTGTCCTTCGTGCGGAGGGATATACTGTCAAGAGTGCTTGCTAGCTTCAGACTTTTGCTTTTGTTCCTAATTTTCTGAGTAACATTGTAAATTCAGGACTCATTTCGTCTGAGGAATAAAACTGTTGGTGGTTGTTTAAAAAAATATACGGAGTAGTTGCAATTATTTAGATCACGAAACATCTTTATCCTTGTGAGTTCACATATGGTAAATACTATCACCGGTAAGGCGCTGCAGTGGAGATTTCTGGACAGAATTCACATATTGCACATGTCCAGTGGAGTCACTTCAGGGACCTGGACCAAAAAAAGCTCACTGTCTTCTACAGCTCTACCATTCATCCGTGCTGTTCGTGTACAACAAGAGGAAGAACTGCGCCCACAATGCATGCTTATAACTTGTGGAATAAGGTCACTTTTGATGACTGTGTGCTGAGGATCCCTATCGACTATCGATGCCGTGTTCACTATGTGCTCCTTCATGTTATACTGGGCAGATTTTTTTTTTAAACGAGGCAAAAGAGTTGCCTTTTCATTGATATAGTAGAAGAGAAAAGGACAGTTTATAAGAAAAACTGGTCAAAAAACGATACAACTCGACATAACACGTCGGCTCCCAGGCCGCGCTCCACACAGGTCGACGCCCAAGACGCGCAAGCGAACAAGGTCAACACCTAAAACACAAACACCTCAACGCAACAAGGCGGAGACAAAGGCCGGAGCCGCCGCTCCGACATCCACGCCGACCCGGGGCCGCGCTCCTTCTAGCCGAAGACGAAAAACGCCAACCACCACCACACTCCACAGGTCCCTCCGGCCGGCGAAACATCCAAAACGAGGCCTCAAGAGGCAAAACGACGCAGGAGCGCCGCACTCGCCCGAACCCACTAGGGATCAAGGGTTTCCCCTAGAGAACCCGGGCGGAGGAGCGAACACACTGCTCCGACGATGACTTCAAAAAGCACACGACGCCCAAAGGCGTCGCCATCGTCGGTCCTAGCCAGCCGCCAGGACAAGGCTTTCGCCCAGCAATGAGTCGCAAACCACACGCCCGCCTCGCAAGGACCGGCCAAACCACCACACCAAACCACGTCACGGCGTTCGTCGTCGAAGCCTCAGAAAGGAGCAGCCAGATCCAGCATCCCGCATGCCGCCACGCCTAGGCTCCCCGTCGCCGCGACAAAATCCGCCGTCCGGATCATCACCGCTGCCCAGAAGAAAGAAGAAACCGAGCAGCCGCCACAGCGAGCGGGACCAAAGACCGAAGCCACCGCCATCCTCCGCACGACGCCATCCTTCACCCAGCATCAACACCGACGCCAATGAGCTCGTGCCGCCGCTACGAGCCCTCCAACCACGCGCCACAGCACCATCCTTGTCGGCAAGCGGAGCAGCATCTCCAACACCGCGAGCAACCCAGATCAGCACCCTCCTCCGCATGCTCCCGTGACCTAGAGAAGCGGCTCCCAGCCCCTCGCAGGCCACCACCGCCGTCGACGCCGCCCAGAACGAAACCAAGCCTGAGCCCGCGGGCACGGGATCCCTACTTCCGCAGGAGGGGCGCCATGGCCGAGGCTCGCCCGGCCCAACCAGGGCCCAGATCGATCCCGCCCTTCGGCGCAAGCCGCAGGACGCCCCTAGGCCGGCGCACCACCGCCGAACCCTACAGGCCGCGACGCACCTCCCGCAAGCCCCCACCGCAGCTCCGTCCGACGACACCACCGCTAGTGCCCTCCGCCTACAGAGCACCCTAGCGCCCAAAAAAGGGCAAGACGCCCCGCCGCCTCCATCCCTAGGGCACGCACGGCTTCGCCGGCGGCCCCTCCGGCGGCGGCGACGCGGAGGAGGGCGAGGAGGGCCGCCTCTAGCGGCGGCGGCTAGGGTTTCCCCGTGTCGCTAGGAAAGGGCGACGCGGGGGCGGGCGGTTCGGCTCCTCGTAATCATGCATAAGAAGAGACCTAAAAGCACTGGGCAGATTTACAAGCTGGGGAAGACAAAGAGAACTTGATCGAACGTACAAGGAAGCTGATGAGGCTAGCGGCTGATGTTTTCTTTCGTTTGTAACAACAGGTTTGCTACTAGTGCTCCAACTCGCTATCCCCTCTCTTTTCTCTATCTCTTTAATTGCCGTTTATAGTGAACTTTGTATTTCCGTTGAGTAACTAATGGAAATGTCTAGCTCGGTTGGAAAAAAATCATGATAATGTAATTGTTTGGACCTGAGAATATCCTATCGAGGGCTCAGTAGCAATCACTATACATGGAAAAATGGATCAGTTGTCTGCTTCGTGGTGTGGCGGCTCTGCTCCCCTCACATGCATTTATGCATCAAGATATGGTATAATTTATTTTTTTGTCTTACTTTTACATCTTTATAAAAATTCATTATATCTTCAAACGCTAACCCGGTTGACGTTCTGTTTTCACCATTGGCTTAGTCGATAGAAACTAAATCCCATGTTAGCATGTTTAAAAAAAAATCGATCCGAAATTGTTATCACTGACTTGCGAGATCATACACCACTCCGCGAGATTATAATTACCTGGTTGCAAGGTTCATGTGTGCCATTTTGCAAAGTTGCAAGGCTACATGATACTACTTTCATTCAAATGAGCCAAATAGTGCATTTTATTATTGCTTTTAGGGCATATTTTCCATAAGCCAAATAGTAGTAAATAGTGTCTAGATTCATTCAAATCTAGACAAATTTGAGTCAACTAATATGGGTCGGAGGAGGTATTACAATTTTCAACTGGTGTGACAAAAAATATGCCTCTTTGTTCTCTTGTTGTGCATATCACTGCATTGTGTAAAAAACGCTTGAACTATTTTCATGTAACTAGCACAGTGGCCCTCGCAAATGCGAGGGCAGCAACTTTTGGTTTCTTGAAATGAGTTAGAAAAATATATATATATTTGTTAAAATCTAGTTATGTGAGATAAATAATATGTTTTATAACCACAATAATTACATGTTATATGAAAAAAATATTAATCATCTTTAATTTATGGACATTGCTACGCTTCGTCTCCAAAAGCACCACACTAACTAACATATGTATCATTTATACCTTGTATCAGACCTCCAATCCATGAGTTAGGCGATTGTTTTTATGCAATGTTAGATCAATTTTCAAGGTTAACATTTAGAATGTTGTTGGTTGGTATTAGTTTTTCAATTTGAAACATTATAGTATGTGGTCTAGATAATAATTAAGATCTACATGAGAAACAACCATATAAAGTTTATGTCCTATTTGAATAAAAATTAATTCACTTAATAAAGATAAGTGAAATAATTTATCCTTTTTATCAGGTAGGTTGACTAAGAAACAATTTCCACTTTTATTTTTGTTGATTCTCCCCTCTCATTTGTGTTACATTCTGGTTGTGTTATGAAATATTTGACGTTTAAGACATGGATAGTCTCCAGGCTGCAAATGTGACCATTGTTTATATGAATATATGTTGCTAGTTTTTAATTAAAAATAAAAGTATAGATTATATTCATAACAATGTAATGATGTACTTTCTTTGTCTTGTTCAACAATATATTTATATAGATAATCAAGATGAGAGAGGTCGAGCAACTTTAATATGTCTGTTGTGAAATGGATACAATATTATATTTATTTTGTTTAGCTTTATCACTACTATTTGGCTTATGAAAAATATGCCCTAAAGGCAATAATAAATGTGTTATTATTCATATTTCTGTTTTATAATTAAGTTTATCGTTATGTGCTATAATTGTATTAGTTCCGAATAATATGTATTTGAAGGAAAACTCTAATACATGTGTGAGATGATAAACACCATATAAATATATGGTAAATACTACATACCATAGGCCGATGGGAAACCATTGTCGGACCCATTCGGGGCCGTTCATCTTATTTTCATCAAACGGGGCCGAGATTTTTAGGATTTGCTTCCACCCGTTAATTCCGGACCTCCTAATAATTATGGCAGGCGTGGTTTATGCGTTTCCTCAAATCAATCCATTGCTCGACACCATATGGTAACTCTGTCACCACCATGATTCTTCTCTTTCCGTCGCCAATAACCTCCTCCTTGATCAACTCGTCGGCACCCATGTCTGTCTGCCGCGGAAGATCATTGTCAGGGCATCGCTGATTACCGGCGCCGGCATGGTGGAGGAGGAGGCCGACAAGATTGTCGGTATCAATGGGGCGAGGAAAAGGAGGCTCCAGCGGCAGATGCGTAGAGGGCTAGAGGGTGGCGGCCGCCAAGGCCAGGCCCGCACGACGGCGACTGCGGTTTCATCGGGGATCCCTTCCACGCTGACGAAGCGCAGGCTAGAGGCTGCTTCCACTGATCGGCTCGCGTGTTTGACGCCGTCGTGCTGATTTGACGGCGTGGCATGGTAGCTGTCTATTCTCCGGCCATGTCGTACATGGTACCTTTGCGACATCGCATAGGCTCTGACAGTCATGACATCGTGCTCATCCCACAGGCAGCGTGCTAGTCCTTGTGAACGACCGCCTCTATCTTAACGTCGGTGTTCGACTATAGCATGCCCCTAGCTTGCATCCTATGCTATATGCCGCCGGCCAGCCGTTTTCGTTAATGATCTCTACACTGACGAGTGTCAGATGGAAATCGAATCACATTTTTTATTAAAATATAGGTACTCCCTCCGACTTATATTAGTTGACGTGGATTTGTCTAGATTCAAAGACATGTTTTAGTATTATATATATTTAAATCTAAATAAATTTGAGTCAATTAATAATATGGATCGAAAGGAGTAACTATTTTTGAAACAGACGCCGGTGTTACTTTGCACATGTAATATATCTGTTTCAAGTGCTTATCAGTTTTGTATCCAACATTCAGCTTCTTATGCACAAGAATGATGTTTCTTTTACCCACTACCACTAGTCAAATGCCGCAAGTTTCATAAATTCTGAGTTTCCTGCAGACATGAACAAAGTTCCTGTCAAACACTGATCATGCTTGAAACATTAGTAAACTATATGCTTCATAGGTAGCTGAATGAAGCAGACATAAGACACTAATCACTTATATACAGTTTTTGCTTCAGGACAACTTAGTTTTTGCTTCGCCATCGACGAATTGTGCTTCCATTGTTCTACAACCCAATATAAGACATTGGTATCGCAACTCATAAGTGATATGCTTCAAACTTAAACACAATATGTTCATATTACTGCTATATGTGCTTCTTTTGCAATAAATTCCTATGAGACAGTTTCAATTATCTTGGAAGGAAACCGTAATATAGAAAGCAAGATTGCTACCGTACGAAGCATACTACACATTGCATGGAAACTTATTTGGCTAGAGTAATTAGTCTCCTTAGAATCTGGAGTCAGTTTCAAACAATCAAAAAAGGGAGAGCAAATCGGGAGTAAGTAACTACAAATCCCACATAATTATAGCAGCATAGGAGCGGTTATTACGGAATCATTCAATGGTATCATGGAAAGAGTCGCGCGGGGCTTTGTTTAAAATCTGACGTCCATCCTGGTTCTAATCCTACGACCGGACATTGGTCCGATAGGAAGCAATGTATCGGACGCCGATCCCTAGTGGTTCCCGAAAGATACCCCTGCTCATGCCTCTATGAATGGTATGTATGTCAACGACAGTTTCGGTTTTCTAACTATCGGCAAGGTGACAATATGATCGTGGTGTTGCCGATGACATATGTGATCGGAGTTGTTAGAGAACAACGACGATGGATAGACCTAAACATGAGATCCCATGAAACGCATCGTTAATATAGTTATCGGTTTAATCTTAGAAGACTTTATATTGCCTTTACTAGAAATCGTTTGACCACGAGATACATGTGAACTTGGAAACAATATGGATGTGGCAATATTCTCCAAACTTTGCTCTTAACGGAGTAATTATAAAGTTGATGCTTGTTCGTACCGGATGGTTCGCCAATCATTCATATGGTATGCTTGTGGGAATTGATACTCCTGACGATGGGGGACCGCTCATATACTATGATATCCGTCATCATCTGGTCGAACATGTGATCAAGTTGTTGAACACAAGAACAACAATAGTACGAGATGAGTAAAGAATACATGCCGGGTAACGAGTATAACCTAGTGTTTCATCTCGGGCAATGTAAAGTATTAACGAATCAATACAATATGTATCAAACTCAATACTAATGTTCACACGATAAATAACTTCATGTTATTTGCGGGGGTTGCTACTTGTATCAAGACTCTGATAGTAATCATTGTGAAATGAGTTCCGGACATGTCCGCAAATATCCGAACCTACAGGATCACACACTTAAGACGTTTACGGCATTTTAGAATATGAGTGCAAATGAGATAGTTGGATGAAGTAATTCCGAAAGGATGTTTCAGAGCATCTCAGAATATTTCGAAGGAGTCTGGGATATCACCGAGAATGGACAGAATGGTTCCAGACATTAAAGAGGACGCTAGGAATATTTTAGGAAGATTTCAAATTAAGTCGGAGGTGTTCGAATGTTAATTCAGAGAGATTTTGGTATAAATATTTATATTAATAATAAATTATTATTTATTAATATCCCAGTAGATCCCATGGGCTGGAGTGCCACATGGGCCCACTGAACCACACACACGCATGGGGGGGGGGGGGAGGGAAGGTTTGACCCTGGCCGAATCGGCTAGGGCCTCCCTTAGGTCGGCGGGTGAAGGAGGAGGGGTGGGGGCGAGGCCATGTGGGGGGGGGGGAAGGGGGGAGGAGTCCTCCCCAGTCTCAAACTTGCCCTCCAAGTTGGTTTTAGGAAGAACTCTGTATTTGACGTGGACTCCATATTGGATATAGACTTCCTCTCTCTCATATTGGTGGAAGAAAAAAAAGGAGTCATTGTATATGAATCCTAGTCCTACTCTCCTCTATGGAGTAGGAAATCCGTCTATATAATAAGGGGAGAGGGCCAAGGGCAAGACACACTAATCCACTCCCTAGCCCAAGCTATCGCCGCCTCGGCCCGGTCCTCTTTATCTTCATCGCGTCATCGTCTTCATCACGTGGAGGAGATCTTCATCAACGCCCGCCGTAGATCCTTCTTCTACCCCATCTAGATCCAATCTTGATGGATAACGGATTGCCTCGCTTCGTCCGCAAGTTCTTAATCTCGCCTCAACGCGTTGCCATCCTTGTTGCACGTGTGGATACCGGTGTAGGTGTGACACTTGGGGCACTAGTTCTTCGGAGCCGTCCATGGGATAATACATCTCGCGACTCGCTAAGGCTTGTTGCGGGGATCGACGCACGATCAACCTCATCATCGAGAAACTTCTACTAGTTCGATCAACGAGGGTATGTTCCGTTATCTTACCCTTACATTGGATCTTGGTTATGCGCTAGAAAAAATTTGTTTTCCGTAGCGCGTTACTACATGCCTAATCTGGCAGCCCATCTAAGACAAATAGTTGACTAGTTGGCTATTGTATTTTTTTCATATATTTATGTTGGGTGGAGTTATTAAGTTATTGTTGAAGTGTCAGCGAGTTAGCAAGTGTTGGTTAAGTGTGTGGCACTGATATTGATAATTATCTGTCGTTTTTAAGTCCTGATATACATGTCGTTGTAACTGACGAACCGAGCTAAGCTTTAGTTTTTTCTCATTATCCTTAATGAGTTGAATGATTCGAGCCTTAACGAGTGTGAGTCTTAACGATTCGAGCTGCTCGATAATCTAGCCCTAGTCACGTGCGTGCGACGCGTCCAACTCGTGCCGCTTTAAGCGGCAACTAGAACCTTCCCATAGCAACGCACGAGTCATATATTATGCTAGTACCTAATAATAAAAGACGAAATGCTTCTGTCAACCACTTTTTTTACCCTTTTGCCTCCCACCGAATCTCGTATTATGCTCCAATGCCACCGAAACATTTTCTGTTCTTTTCTTCTCGAGCTCGCTTGGGCACAAGATGCCTCCCCCAATTCCCCCACACCACCCCTCCCACCGAATTGCATATCACGCACCCGGCACCTCCCCTGACTGCGAGGCGCGGGACAACCTGCCAGGAGGAACGGGACGACGAAGGGATGGCCTGGGGAATAGCGGTTCTCGACGGAGCAGGGAGAAGGCGACCCGACGCTGATCTGTTAGTCGGGATCGGCATGGTCGTGACTAGTGAGGATGGCATCCGCCTTGCAACCAGGCGGTGGTGGGCTTGCTCGCGCGTCGGGTGCAGGGGACATGCCACGGCGAAGTAAAAATAGAAAATATTTCCTCCGTCTCCTCCCTCGGGCCGGCCGTTCCCTTTTTCGATTTCATCCTCATCGGGTCCATCGTGAGCCACCTGTCGCTCCCGTCATCTCCACCTGACTGGTGCGGGCTGCGCGAGCGGTACCAAATCGATGATTCCTCTTTCCTCCGATCCGTACCCCATCAGAGTCCACCGTGAGTATCCCACCCCAGCCTGATTTTTTCCTCTTTTCCCTCAACCCGTACGACGGTTAGATGCAACACGATCTCTGCTTGGATCACGCTCGTGTGAGATGGATGATGTGGATTCTACTTTGCCCGCTTATGAAAAGGACTAAATCCTAAATCCTTGTTTATCCACCTACGACGGATAGTTAATTCAAACATCTCCTGGAAATATGCCTTCCGTCGTAGGTGACGAATGGGAGAAATAAGAAGTAAACACCAACTTAGCAGTGGTCATGCATACCTTTAAATTGTTGTTGCTCACAATTTGTGTTTCTATCTAGCATGAGCTTGGAAGTATGCCTTCAACGGAGGCAGTGCGTCTCTTTGTCGAAATATTAGAGGCCTAACTAATTATATGTTCTTCAATGTCTAATTCTGCATAATGGTGGTAGGAGGAAAATCATGGATGGTACTCTTGGGTTCCCGAGTTCAAACCTCAGCTTGTTGGAATGCATGCAAGTCAGATTACATAATATATTGGATAGATATAAAATGTTTTATCTGCCAAACTATATTAGTTATATATTGTTCATCTGATTATTTAGACTTCACTTTATCCTTGAAATTATTGGTCTTTTGAATTCTTTGTCTATATTTTGTTTGAGAAGAAACCATAGGAAGGGCCGTATATTGTGTTTTTCTGTCCCGGTGCAACGCATGGATATTTTTCCTAGTATATACTACTACCTCCGTTCTAAGATATAGAAGATTTTGACAAATTAATTTAGTTTACAAATCGTTATACATCACAGAACAGAATAAGTAGTACTACAAGAGATCGAACTCTCTAACATTTGATATGTCGCACGACCGCTGCATTCATCACGGACCTAACTGACACTAGGTCTGCAGAGTAAATCTTCCAGCTTAGGCTGGAACCATATGGCGTTCGTGGGCTCCTTGGCATTGACAGAAAGATAGTATTGTCGCTCTTTTAAAGAGTAGAACGCCTGCGCCCTGCCACCGTCGTTAGCCTTGCTCTCGGTATAGTTTGGGAGGTACACCTTGTTGCATAAATCCTCTCTGGGAGGTAGCATCGCAATTAGAGCATTGCTCTTGTCCCAGAACACGGCCGAGTCATTCATCCCTTCCAACTCCGTCCAAACCATCCTAGGCTGATCGAGCTTAAAAATTCTGATGGACCCATCGTCGCCACCGCTCTCTCGGAGAATGGCGACCAGCTCACCTTTCCACTCCACCAAATAGCTGTAGTCCCTCTGTTGGACTGTATGCACCTCGTTGCTTCCACGAATTGGCTGGTCCGGCTTCTCGAGGACGTTCCACTCCATCTCGTTCGGGTCCAGGACTCCGAGCCTACCATTGATGTCAAGGAAGTAGAAGACGCCGTCAAGGAAGACGGGGCTGTGAGATGCCATGCGAAACGCGTCACCTAAGAACTCCTCCTTCCAATCTTCTTCTCCGATTCGCCATGTTTGTACGGTGACAACTGTTCCGTCTGCGCTAGCTCCGACGGCGAGGACCACAAAGTCCGGAGAACCGGGAATAGTTGAGAAGGATAGCCCCTTGAGGCCAAGGATATGTAGAGGTGGAAGAGCAATCACATCGCCGCCATCTTGGTAATTCTTAAACGGATTCACTAAGAAGAACATGTGGTCGCCACCTCTTGACACGATGACCCAGCCGTTTTTCGTGAAATGCAACAACTGTGATCCTTGCGATTTGATATCCGATGCAGGGATGCTTACGCTGAGGTTATACTTCTTATTGCTCAGCGGATCAAAAACCTCGAGAAGATCCTGCTTGGTCCTTCGTGGCCGAGTGGTCATGAGCAATGGTGCAACCTTTGCGTCCTGAATCGGGCTCGTGATGGAGTTCCACTGTTTGCACACAGCTTTAAGGTGCAGAAAATCTATGAACGATATCTTGGTTACTAGTAGCTGCAACAAGTCGGTCTGGAGATCACTCCACTGACTCTCCTCTGGAGAAGATGAGGGCGCACTGCTCATCAGCATGTCCTTTCTTTCTTCCTCTTTGCAACAATGTTCGGTTGTGCTTTGCTGCATGACCTGTCAAGTACAAGTTAATTAAACTCGCGTCAAGGGTGGCCATGGCCATCAGAAAGGATTAAAAATAGTCGACTGAGAAGTTATCAACGATATAAGCATGCACAGACGACTTGGTACCTCACTTGGGACACCATCAGCGTCCGTGGCTCCTGATGCTTCCAATAAACCGAAGCTGCAAATGCGCATACAGATGCGTTAAACAATCTCTCTAAATCGAGCACACAAATACTCTTCCAATAATAGCTCAAATTTATAGAATGGAGAAGGGGAAGCAGCAAGTGGAATTAAACATAGTAAGTAGTACCTAGTGGGAAGAGCCCAGAATGCTTCCTCCTCACCGTCATCCTCGTCACGCTCACACCCCTCGACTATAGTGAGCCTAGTGGTCATATCATCCAAAGACACGGTGTAGATACCATACTTGCCGCCAACTCCTTCTAGAACATGGACGCAGTTGGGTTGGGTTCCTGCTTCAGCCGCCGATGGAACCACGAAAGAAAACCTCCCCAAGAAGAATGTTTGATCCCCGATGCTTTCGGCCATCTCCCACACATTGCCTTCCCGGCTCCACCGGAAAAGCTTGACATCCACCAGCTCCGGGAGCCAGTCGAAATAGCAGCAGCGCACCAAGAAAAGCTCGCCGTTAGGACAAGGCACCGGGAAGCACTTGTACCCGGCGTGCACGGGGCACGGCGGAGGGCGCCTGTGGTCTGTCTTCTCGACCGCCGGCTCCGGCCTGGAGACGTCGACGGCCACGAGGGATGCCATGGTCGTCGCGTACACCTTCCCGTGGTGGTGGCAGGGAGTTATGGGGCCGTCGAACCCGTCCTGTTCCTCTTCGAGCTCCACCGGGAGGCGGGACCACTCGGCGTCTCCGGGGCGGCAGTAGAGGAAGGACTTGTCTCTGACGAAGTCCAGCAGGACGGTGCAGTCGGGCGGGGTCTGATTGGAGAGCGCGCAGCCGAAGCGGAGGTATGACGGTGGGAGCGTGGTGTCCTCCGGCAACTGCGGGAGAGGGATCACCGTCGGGGCCAACGGCGATGTATTAGCCAAGCTCACGAGGGAGCACTCATCGGTGAGCTCGTCGAGCATGACCGACCAGTCACCGTCCAGGCCGAGGCATTGCTTCCCTTGCAGCGCCGCCATGTCGATGGCGTGTGTGCGTTGGCACCCGTCGAACGGGGCGACGAGAGCGGGTTTGCTCGTCCCGTTGAACTGGACCACCCATGGCGCCTGCTGCTGCTGTTTCTTCTTGACCATCATCAAGCCACAAGATTGATTGATCGATCGATCGGGTCTTGTCTTTGCGCAGCCGTCTGGATCGATCTGGAAGACTATATATGGAGGTCGGCGGCGTCGTTCTGTTTCCCTCTGTCTAACCTAGTCCGGCCGTCCGTGAGCTGAATGAAATTTGAAGTCCCCGGCGTCTCCTTTGTTAAAAAAAAAACCCTAGTCATCCGTCCTTGTCGGGCTTTGACTGGAGTCCGTGTCGTGTCGGTGAGCTGCACATGAATCTGTTTTGCTTTTCCCAAGTGCTAAAAAATGTTTGCACGCCAAGAACCGATCGATAGTTTTGGGTGTAATCGGTTTTCGTTTCTGATCAATTCATCTAGCCTCCTGCACAGTTTTTAAAGCATCTATTTTCTTTTTGTCTCGGTGCCTGGTTAGAAACGTTGGTGAAGCTAGATAGGCCGGCCCAGTTCAGTCCACACTGCCCCGGTCAGTTTAGATCTTTTTTAGGAAAAACTTTGGCAATACCTCTCAGATACAAACTTCAAATTTAAATAACTTGGGATTTAGGAATCCAAATAAAGTTAATCAAAATGTCATGGAAATATTATTAAATATTCTAACCAATGCAATTGGTTTGGATCCAAAATAATCATTAGAACTATTTAGTTCAACAAACTTGCAGCATGTTTATATAACTTAAAACATTTATTTAGCAAGTTTTAGAACTCAAAATAAATTGATTCCAACTCTCAGTAGTTAAAAATGGAATCATTAACATTATCCTCTGTTGTATTGATTTTTCTCTGAACTAATAAAATTATTTTGTGAATTAAAGCAACCTTTTTTCAACACTAGAAAATACATAGAAAATTATCTGTAAACTCAAATGAAGTCAAACGAATTTATATTACTTGTTGAATCAAAATATATCCAGTACTGATGATGTACTGCCATTTTTACCGTTGTGTCATGTTTGTAAATTGTTTGGTGATTGCATGCGTGTATTTACTTTTCTGGGTTAAAACGATAATGTTATCGGAGTTGGAGGAGAAGGGGATTACTTTGAACAAGAGGAAGATAACCAGGGACACTTTGCTGAACTAGGGTAGCCATCTTAAACATTAACCTCTATCCTATATTTTGTAAATGCATATTGTACCTATTTTTTGCTAAGTATATATCTAGTACTTGTATAATTGATTATTACTATTAGAGCCAATTGTATATGGCTAAGTGTAGGTTGGGAAATGGTTAATAAGTTATACTTGGAAGACACTCAAATATACCCCCACTCCCTACCTACTAAACATGATGGGTTAGTAAGTTGAAGACATCTTGATATGCCATCAAAATCATCAAACTTGACCTATGTAGGATAATGAGAAAAATACAGTAGGATGAGTTAATCATCTACCACTCTAAATATGTGGCATAACATGGGGCGATGTTATGGCTAGGTAATGATATGAAAATGATGTTATTGAGAAGATTGTTTCGGAAACTTCTATGCGTTTGTGCCACTGATATCCAACCTCACCCATGCAACCATATTACCCCTATATGGGAATTGGCTTAATCCTTAGTTTTTTTTACCTTAGTACGGTCTACCTCACAACTCCTATAAAGGTATATTTCCTCAAAACCGTATCTTTCCCAAAATTTTGGAAGACATAACCACCGTGATGGTGGACCGGATGATTACAACGAGTCCCTCAAATACGTTGGGGACACAATCCCACAATGGAAGTGATCCTGCATCCGAGTTGGAGGACCAAGCTCATTCGATAGGTTCCTGTATTAGGATAGACAAGTGAAAGGTTTTGTTTGATTATCCGAATCCTGTATACTTTTGTATGATGATTCAAGAACTTTTATAATGGATGTAATGAATCTGGTGGGTAAAGTTTATAATATATGTAGAATGTCAACCTATTTGAATATCCGTGTTCTCGATTACTTTGGATGCTAAAAGGTAAAAAAGACCTTGTTG
Organism: Avena sativa; assembly: GCA_916181665.1. Classification (NCBI taxonomy): domain Eukaryota; kingdom Viridiplantae; phylum Streptophyta; class Magnoliopsida; order Poales; family Poaceae; genus Avena; species Avena sativa. Next base: position 127,997,099 of record OV702283.1, on the reverse strand, counting down.
ATTTGACGTCATCGCTTCCTGTACCAGCTGATGCTTCATACTGGAAACCGCCTAACAACGTTGGACTAAGAGCATCTCCACTCGTTGGGCAAACTCAGTCCGAAATTCGGATTTTTTTTTGCCGGACAAAACAAGTTTTCGGTCTGGGTATGCCGAGTTTCCCACTCGCGTACCCAGGCGAGTTCCCGCGTTTGATAAAATTTAACAAATTTCGGCAAACTTTGGGCGAATATAATCGGTTTTGGGCGAATATGGGCGAACTTTGGGCAAATATAGTCGATATGGACGAACTTTGGACGAATATGGGCGATATGGACGAACTATGGGCGAAATATGGGCGATACGGACGAACTTTGGCGAATATGCCCGAATTTTGGGCGAATATGGTCTATATGGACGAACTTTGGGCGAATATGCCCGAATTTTGGACGAATATGGTCTATATGACGAAATTTGGGCGAATATGGGCGATACGGATGAACCTTGGGTGAATATGCTCGAATTTTCGGCGAACTTTGGACGAATATGGTCTATATGGACGAACTTTAGGCAAATATGGTCTATATGGGCGAACTTTGGGCGAATATGAGCGAACTTTGGATAAATATGGACGAATATATGCTGACTGGGCGGGTCCACTTGCCAAATTCGCTTCGTCCGGCGTTTTCAGGGCATAACCAGGATCCTGGGTATGGCCTGGGTAGTCCGGACCAAAGTTGGTCCAAATCCGAACGAAAACAGGTTCCTGGATACGCGACTGGGCGAAATTTCGCCGTCCGGACCTATTTTCAGTGTTCGGATCGGCGCCCTGCGTAGCCAAATGGAGATGCTCTAAGATTAACGTAGATAACAAGAGGACGTCGCGTACCAGCGCGAGGGAGCGGAAATGCTGGCAATGCTTGAAGGACTTCGTTTTGTTGTACTGCATATCGACAGTATTTGAAACAGACTGTTCCGGGTTGCACAGGTGATGCGGTCAAAGATTGAAGATCATTCGGCAAATGGTGCATCTAGAAGGAGGCGCGTGATTGGATGATTGAACCGTCTAACAACCGATTAATAAAGTCGGCGGGATTAGCAATAAAGTTGGGCATGAGTTAGCGTAAGTGTGAGTTAAATGGGGTGTTACTTGGTTATGCACCTTCAGGCTAGTCATAGTGGGAGTAACTTGAGTAGTAACATAGTCCTATATGTATTAGCAACTAAGCATTTAGATGACATGTGATGCAATTAAATGATGAGAGAGAGACTTGTGGTAACTAGCTATGTTACCACAACATCACATATTTTAAGACAAATAAGTCTATATTGCAATAAATAACCCTTTGTATGACATCACACATATGTTATTTTTCATTATGGAGGTAGTAACTTAGACTAGTAACATACACATGTTCCTACTCTAACTTACTTCCCACTATGACCAGCCTCATGTGTGTATGTGTTAATCAAGACTGTATGAATACTATTATTTGATATCAATAAAGCTCACATTTTTCCAGAAAAAAACTTACATAGTACTTTCTTTGTCCAGTAGTAACTCACTTGACTTTGTCTTAAATTTAAATATATCTATACAATAAAACATGACTAGATACATACAAATCTAGACAAAGTGAAGTCACTTATTTCTAAACAGAGAAAGTACTATTATATCAGTACACCTTGGATAACTTTTGTGTTACAGATTGGTAATTTTTGGGTTCGAGAAAAATTCTCTAAATATATCGACATGAGGTTAGTTTCGAAGATCTTGTTATATTAGCCCAGTGATTAAAATGAATCTTAAATCAGATAATCGATTTGTTTTAAGAAACATTTTGAATTTTTTTATTCTTGTATTTAATCCATTTTTAGCAATTAGGCTTTGAGCTAAATCATCACGCATAGGTGATCCATCGTCCATTTTGTCAGTTAGTGATTAGCAAGGACATTGTTAGGATTGCAAATCCGTAGACCGTCCGCTGGGTCCTTATTGAAAAACGGAAAGCCTTTTTTAGCATCGCTGTTTTTTTTTACAGTTTCTAGCACCGCTGTTAGTCACGACTCACGAGGAGTTCCATTCGCGGAACTTAATTTTAGCCACGGGATGAAAAACTCCACGGTTCCATTCTAAAGTATCGCGGTCCGGCCGACGGCGAACCCCGGCGCGCCAAGCGCCATCCTGTCACTCCCGTCAGCACCACCCTCTCGGTCCTCGTCATTATGGCCGCCCTCACCGTCCAACCCGAAGAACTAGGCCCCGCTGCCTGTGGCCTATCAGCCCGTTGTCGTCATCCTCCAGACCGGCGCTCGCCGTGCCCCCGTCGGCGGGATCGCTGCCAGGCTGAATGGCAGGGTGCGCATGTACTGGATCCACAACACTGTCTGGCGCATCAGTCGGTAGTGGTTACTCGGATGAGGACCTCCTTTTATCTGTCGCACACCACCTGTTCGACGAAATGTTCGAGGGCCGGCAGACACCAGCCTTTGAACATCAACCCGTGGACGAAGATGAGCTGATGAGGTAAGGTCTCATCGATATTCCCAGGACTAGAACATTGTTTACTCCTGTAACAGCCAAAGGTGACTGCTGTCTGAAGCAAGGTTAAGCATGTGTCTACCGACATTTGGTGCGAGGTAACCAAAGTATGCTCAGAAATTCCGTAGAAATCGCACATTATGTTTTGCACATCGGGGTCATAGTATGAAGGGTGCCACCCAGCTAGTTTTATTCCTGGGTTAAAGAATTCTTTGTGCACGCTGTGCTGGTTGGCGAAAACTTCGCTAATTTAGCCTTCTTTGGAGACATTCACCGGGTAACGATGGATGCAGCTCGCCCATGGCCCATTGGCATCGAGGGTTGGCCGGGTGCATACCCACACGGCAGTATTGCACTTGTACCCAGCTCCGAGCCCGATCATCCAGACCCTGTCACCCCTTCGCATCCTGCCCTTAGCCTCGATGTATGCCAATTCATACCACACGGATGCACTTGATTGGTTTCCAAACCGGTGCAGTGTCATACGCGATGGCTCCACATGCTCGTCAGATAGCCTGAGGCCAAGCTGTACTGAGTTGATCACCGCCGGTCCACCAACGTGGATGCAGAAGTGCTCGAATGCCATGCAAAAGTCGGGGATATACGGCCTGATTTTCCTCCTGTGGAGCACCTTCCTCGCTGCGGAGAAGATAAAATACTTGATCAACTCCGAGGTCGGTAGGACGAGTGGTCCTATTGCGGCGATATTGGCCTTGAGCGCATCTCCAGCGATAGCCATCAGGTCTTTTGAGAGAGTGAGTCCCCTGTTTCCGTCACAATCTTCCTCTTGGTAAACGCACCGATAAGCATCATCATCTGCACCGAAGAGAGTCCGCTCGACATGGGCGAGCTTGAACCGAGCCTGGCGCTTACAAGTTGATAAAAGCATGGCACTGCTTCCCATGCGGAACAAGATGTTCGCCAAGTGCATGGAACGCATGTTTCCTGTGTAGTAGTTCGGACCAATGGTCTCCGTGGACACCACTAGCACATGTGATCCCGAAGGGACGACCTGTAGTATGTTCCTCTCGCGAGCCCTACTGCGGTCACCCCTGCACTGCACCCCATTCCAGAGAGGTTGATGACCCGAATGTCACCTCGCAGCGTGTACCTGTTCACAATCCTGTCGGCGATGGATGGCTCTGGGCTGAAGACGCTGCAGTTGGTGATTAGGACGTCGATGGCATCAAGGCTTATGCATGTCTTGGCTAATAGGTCATCGATCGTCGAGAAGACAACCAGCTCCGCCTCAGCGCGAGCATCATCCAGAGAGAGGTATGGATTTATATAGAAGATTGGAGGTGGTGCCCATGTCTCTTCGCCCATGCCAGAGTGTCGAAGCACGCGCGCAATGAAGTTAAAGGTGGAATCGCTCAAGGATGTCTGGAGATATGCATGCTCGAGGAAGGTGGCCTTTGGGACTCGACAATTGTGGCTAGCTTTGAAGCAAGCGTAGTCGATAAGGTACACGGTTTTAGGACGGCGTAGGAGGTAGACAGTAACTATGGAGGTCAAAAGAATGGCGGACAAGAATAGGTGAATGGGACGGAGATGAGCACGGTGCTGGGGGAGAAGAAGCTCATCTATAGAGGAAACTCGTTGTGCAGCTCGTAGGAGGATAATGAAAGCGAGTAGTGTTGTCATGGTGGTGCCGGTGGCCTTGAGCAGGAAGCTGTTGGCGGCCATATTGTTTATTGGTTTGAGGCGCTTGAGATGAGGAAACAAGGTTATGCTGATGAGTCTTTTATAGAAAACGATCCATGTCACCAATGGAACTTTCTTGGTACCTTGTTTCCATTTTCATCGTTTCATTTCATTCAGAAGCTTGTACTGCAACATCGTGTGGAAGATATATGTATACATCATAGGTTCATACCACATCCAAATCAAACAAAATTTCTGTTAGTAGATAGACCATACAGTGTTAGCTTCTGAACACTATTTTGACGCCATGTTTTTCATGTGGCAGAACTGCACAGGTGTGTGTAATACTACAACATCATGGGAGAAATCTGTATGTACCATCGGCTCAGACCACATCTAGATCAAACAAAATTCCGAGTGGTAGATGGACCATGCATGTCCACTTCTGAACAATATTTTGACACAATATTTTTCATGTAGTAGCATAAGAGTGTACAATATATAAACCATGTCTTTCACATGAGTAACAATATCACTGTTTTGAACACAATTCCTGAGCAATTTTACAGTTCAGGCTGGAGGATTCATGACGTCCTTCTTTCCATCGTAGGTTGACTTTGTTTCGCCATCAAAGGTAGCTTTGATAGGGTTGCAAGCGGGGCGGGCTTGCGGGCAGCCTTTTTGCCTAAGCTCCGTATGCACAGTTAAGTTAAAGATTAATTTCTATTGCTACATCTAGTACAGTTTGTACTAACCGTTTCATTTTCCGGGCTGAAGCGGGCCCCGCATCTGCACCCCTACTTCCTGAGGCTTATTACTCTAGAGTTGTGTATGCATATACGTTTGGTTTTTCTTGCAGGTTACTCTGGTAATCATTAACATGCATGAAAATCAAGTAAAGATGGGTACTTATTATTAGGGGTAAAAATGGAACATGCACGCTTGAAGATAAGTTGCATTTTAGGGAGATGTTGCCTTGTTCCTTTACTGCTCTTACCATGTTTTTTTTAATGATAAGTGATAGTGTTAGTCTGTTTGTCCAAACTATTAAATATACTTAATGGATTTGTAGATTCACTTGTTGATTGGTGTTGCTCTGTGATTTTTATGTACATATTCCAAAAACGATGTTGGTATTTTGACCAAGTAATATGTAGGGGGTTGGCCTAGTTCTCCTGTATCGCAGTTCGGTGACCATTTCTCTGCGATGAGATTGTATATTAGTACCGAAATGTGGCTTGAATATACTTTGAGTCAAGTACATGCTATCCTCAGACTTCACAAGACCCCAACCACCCAGGTGCGCAGCTTGATTTGCCGCCAAGTGTTAAACCTAACTCAAGATCAGTTGTCAGATTATCAATAAGATCAACCAGTAAACCGACAAATTGACAAGATTTATACATGAATTTTGCTCTAGAGGATGAGCATCTTGATATATAGGATGTATATGTAATAGTGTTCTAGGGTTCTGCAATAATAAGCAAACAAAAATGGGATCCACCTCAACGCAGGAGTGGCTTGTAAAGTCCCTAAACACTGTAATTAGTTAACTGTAGCGGAAACAGCACAATCGACAACAGTTAAACATGGAACAAGTGGTCCATGGACACATCCTGGCTGCCAAAGCGGAGCAAGTCGAGCCATTGGCTGACCGAACATTTTGACAGTACTAATTTTTCAAAGAACAGCATGAGATAGCAAGCGGTCTGACGATGAGGAATATATTTCATAATATGGATTCAGATAACAGGTCATGGCGCGATGAACATCTTGCATATGAACAGGGCTAATTTATAGCTTCTAAGATGTACAATGAACAGCTAGCTAGTGAGCTCAATCGTCTTTGCAGCTAATTACTGCAATTACAAATAAAGGCAATCTCCATGTAATGGCCCCAAAAGAGGAATGATGTGGAACTCAATGGCAGCAAAGCAGCGAAGATCGATGATCTGACCAAACTAGTTGCGGAGAGCGCTCTGTGTCATGGATGTAAGTGATGGATGGATCCTAGCGGTTTTAAGTGATCGCGAAACACTTCTTCCTTCTGAATATTCCTCACCAAGAGGCCATCTTGGTCGCAAGTCATACTGCAGCAAACAAGAAACTGGTCAGGGAGGAACTAGCAAAACAGCCAGAAAAAAACCTGCAAGTTCCGCACCAGGTTTTTAATACCCAGTGCAGCACACTTTTCAGGCTGATTCAGATTTGCATGTGCCTACCATTCCCAGGTAACTAGAAAGCCGGGTGCTCATAGTCGCTAAATTAAATGACCAGGCTTCCACAATCATGCAAATTCACTTATTTGTTTTTCTAAGACGCTAAGTTTATCAACAAAAATACATTTGTACTTGTACACATGGGTACAAGAGCTATCATGTCCATTGATTGGCAAAACGTTGCTTTGAGATCTGAAAAAAGGTCTGTAGTGAAAATTGCATTGATCTCTTTTTTGCATTTCCACATTGTCAGCGATTTGACACAAAGGCAGGAGATTCTAACAGAAAGCCCGAAAACGCTCGTTTGATGCCCATCTACGAGTGTAGACCCATAGCATTTTTCTCTCCCCACGCAACATACACAAAGCACCCCTCTCTCTGTCCCTTGAATATTTGTGCTCCTCCCGAGCGCTCTCCACTGTTGGTCCCGCTCAGACCCTGCTCCCTCAAGGGAGCTCTTTGGCAGCACGCATGGAAGACGTTGAGAGGTGCAGGGCGGGGGTAGCGGATCGCACCAGACGGTGTTGGCTCAGCACCTGAAGTCGCCTTCGACTTCAGCTTTCAGAGTCCATGCAGTTGCCGCCGGAGCTCATGGAGCCTTCTCCTCTTCTGGGGAAGCTGCTGCACAGGTCGTCATAGCGGGGCGATGGCACGCGGAGGCCCCGTCGTTCCTGAAGGAGGTGATCCTACGCACTCCACGGTGTGCATGATGGGGTCGCAACAATGGTGGCCCGTGGCAATGCAAGACCGCAAGACTCGCAGCCACCAGGCCGGCCTACCACAGGAAGCGGTCCTTCGATCGAGGTCTAGGTCCATAGCATCGCCGCGCCATAGAAGATGTCGTACCTCATCCTCCTGCAGCTGCTCCTCGCTGGGACAGTTGCTAGAGCCGGAAGCCGAAGCGAGAGTGCTATACCTCATGACCTTAGTCAATTAGGCTGTCATGTCCCTAGAATGGTACACATTCCGTGGCGCTCCCTCTACTGGCGTCGAGAATCCCTCCCTGATGGCGGCGGCGTGGGGGAGCCTAGCTCCGGTCTGTTGTTTGGCGGCGGCGTCGTGGAAGCCTAGCTCCGGTCAACGGGATGTACGCTTTGTGGAGAGAGGGAGCAGGGAGGTGGCCTGATGGTGGTCGTACCTGGGGCAATGGTGGACTCGAGGAGAGATTAAGAGGAATAAACGGCAGCAACAATGGCAGAAGCTGTTTCAGTTTGGGGAAGACAGAGTACAGGCATGCCCTCCCCTATCGTTTGTTTTAGTATGGGCATGGAGTGATGGTAGAGACGTAGTGTGGGAAAAGGCTATGGGGAATCGGGGATGCGGAGAGAATTCCGGGAAAAGGTACATTTGGATGTGGCCAACTGTTTTGGGTGAGAGGACATAATGGAAAGCAAAAACATAAATATACCGACTGAGCACATATCTCAAAGTTCAAACCTAAGGTTGGATAGGTCTTGTACCCATGTGTACAAGTACAAAATCCATTCTCGTTTATCAAAAATTATTCAAACCAAGTTCAAGGATTTGTCGCACTTTATTTTAAATCTTCAAACTTTGATGATGATGTGATTACCATTAATTTTCTATTTACATTCTTTATGGACATACCAAATATTTTTATCCAAGAAATATTAAGCTTGACAATGAGCTGATTGTAGATCAAAATTAACACCACCAAATAATGTGATGTAAAAACTTTGAGAGCTTAAAATGAGAAACAGAATAATGCTACCAAAAAACATAATGGAACTCCCTCTAGTGCAATTTAATCAGTTACCTTGCACTCTTATTTTTTGAACTAATCCAGTATGCAGTTGATTCTATCAGCTGTGCATACTGTTTGGTTAGGTTACCTGCATATCATCCGACTCATCAGCAGGAGGTGGATCTTCAAATCTACCAGCAACAAAGTGCTCAATTCCAGTCCAAGCAATCATGACACCTATGCAAATAAAGGAACATAGCATATCTTACTAGTTCTATAAAATTATATGATAGTTATCACAATTACATGAAGAACTGAAAGCAAAATTGACACAAATGCTTCAAGGATAATTCATTCACATGCTTCACAGCCTAGGGTCTAGACTGAAAAACAAAGAACTGTGCTGAGTTGCATCAAAATTGATCTTGCGTATTAGATGCTTTTATTGGCAGTATGATTGGACATTATTAACTATAGCTCAAAACAACAAACTCATTACCATTGTCAGTACAAAGACTTGGGGGAGGGCATACGAGCTGTAGGCCATTTTTCTCAGCAATATGATTCAAGCGGGCCCTAACATACTGGTTCGATGCAACACCACCTGAAACAACCTTTAACAATTGAATCGATTAACGCGCTGGATGAATTAAGGAAGGTAATTGAATTTAACAGGAACAAGATATCTGGATTACAAAGTTTTTAATCGAAGGTTCCAACTTCAATGCCCATTCGACTGCTCGCTGACATCTATCCTCCAAATGTAGAACAGCAATTCGCTGAAAATATCAAAATATCAGAAACTAATAAGAGTCCTAATGGATAATGAGTATCAAATCCATGATACTGAACCTGGAAAGAGGCAGCAATGTCTGCCCTTAGTTGTCTGTCTTCTTTTGTGGCAGATGAAATGGGGATATCATCTGTGCACCTACAACAGTGTAAAAACGGCAGCACAGTTAACTAATAATCACAGGATACCCGAACACCCACCCAACTTTAAGTGAAGCAGATTTCTTCATTCGGCGATAAATACATTAAGGCATTTGTACCTCATTTATTTGAAACAAACTGATATATTTGGTAACTTCTTAGCTTACTTCGTATGTGGGCACGTTGGAATGTTCAGTGTATCAAGGCATAATGTATTCAATAAATTAAGGTGTCAAACTGTCAACTGCTTGAAAGATGTAAGATGATTTCAGTAACAAAATATTCTACAATATTTTAAGCGTCAGTTAGATCACTCTCCCCATCAGTATTGTTCTTGTTATTTGGTCCAAAAGAATGCTACTCTTGTACTAAATCAGCGACACTTATTATGGATCGGAGGGAGTACCACATATGTATGGCATTATTAGCACAAAAAGATTCCCAGTTCCAATCTATACCTAATAATAAAGGACGAAGTGTTTCTTCCAGTCCAACACTTTTTTGGACCGTTTTACCCCTAAATTTGAGATCAATTAACCATCTATGCTACCTATAAGTCGAAAAACGCTTCATTAAAAACTCACGTAGGTCCTCCTCCCACCAATATAGAAAGCTTGAGCTCATGGCCTTGATTAGTTGGCCGCTTGGGGCTATTTACATGGAATTGGCGAGTGGGAGAAAAGGCCTAAGGGAAAGAAATAATAAATAAACAAAAGGAAAAAACTGTCTGGTTTCCGAGTCCCTGCAGGCTCGCGTATTGAATAGTACCACATCGCCACCTGACATTAAATTTGACTAATTAATATACTTTTGCAGATTGGATGTCAACAAGCCAAGCAAGCCATGCTATACAAGCTCGATTTGACAGAACGGAAAGCAATGGGGGCTTCGAGATTGAGGCAGGACAGGCGGCGCAGTGGATGTCATGGCCGTGGCGCCCTGCGCGATGGTGGAGGCTGTTCTGGCCGGCCTGGAACAGGAGGGGAGGGAGCTCGAGTTGTGGTGGATACGAACCTCGAGGTACTCATGCAGGCGGCAGCAGGCTTGGCGCGGCCGGGGCTTGGCGGCCCGCGAGAGGAGGGGGCCTTGGTCGAGTCGGAGGGAGCCCGCGGTGGCGCGGCGGATGGCATGGCGTGGCACCCTGCAGAGTCATGGTCGGGACGGGAGCACCATGAGCGAGGATGAGCACGCGATGGTGGAGGCTGTCCTGGCCGGCGTGGAACGGGAGGGAGCTTGAGTTGGTGGGGACGAGCTCATGCAGGCGGCAGCGGGCTTGGTGCGGACGGCGAGAAGGCGCCTTGAGGCGGCGGTGCCTAGGGACATGCAAGGAGAGGAGCAGCAAGTAGCGGCGATGGGGAATCAAAAAGATATGTGGAGGCGATGATGGGGTGACGACCGCGTGCTGCGCGCGTGTGTGACCGGGGATGGGATATAAGCTAAAAATGAACGCAACCTAGCTGTTATTTTAATTGTGCAAAAATATATATAGTCAGAGTATTTTTGCAGTCAGAGTATATAGTCAGATTATATGTTTTAGTTACAATACTACATCTGATTTAAATTAGTTGACTCGAGTTTATTTAGATTCGGATGTCTAGATGCATCTAAATCTAGACAAATCTAAGTCAATTAATTTGGATTAGAGGGAGTAACAAAAATAGTGATGATGTTATGGCCAAATATTAATTTAACATGTGCTTTAGTTTTGAGAATCACAAGCGGACAAAAGAAACATGGGTTCACCTGTAGCAACGCACAGGTATTTGTGCTATAATATGTAATTCTTGTTAGCAAACATTTCCACCGCAGATCAGTGTACGTGAATAAGAGTTAACTGAGAAATACATGTATACTATTGAGAGTTACAAATGAAGTTATCTTTGTCAACCTGAGGTGTAGTGTCAAAATGAATGAATTACAAGGACGCATAAACAAAGAATAAACAGCATGGTAAATGGCAAAAGGCAAGGTTCTATTGAAGACACCAGCAGGTGTGTTCATCTTATGATGAAGAAGATTAAACAAACAGTGCAACTAAAAGGGGATGGCATATACATACATATTTCTGGATTCAATAGCCAATCGAACTTGAGTCTTGAGACCAGCATAAGAGAAATTGCAATCTTTGTGTTGTCGCATCGGAACCTGGAGGTATAGAAAACAATAAGTATATCATGTTAGACTAAGATTCATGTTAAGTAGACATAATTTAGCTCCACAGCTGTTGTGGAAAAAAATACACCTGCAAACTTACTCTGAAATTAATAGAGTTTGGATCACCTTCTAGGGCAAGCTCTTCAAGAGCAGGCCCGCCACCTTTCCGTATATCAAGACCCAGCCATCTTGCTGACTTGTCATATGCCTCACCAATTGCATCGTCTATTGTAGTCCCCAGTTGAACATACTCGCCAAGGTTCTGAGCAAGAACAAGAAGATTGTGTCCTCCTGAACACATTGACTAGTTAGCACAACGTCATAAAGAAAATGCAGCAAACACAATTGTGACAGTGTCGGTAGCAGAACGAGCATATCTGCTACATTAGGACATATCATGCATGAACTTAGGCTGCAGAACTTTTGCATTAAATTATTTTAAGTACAAAACTAGAAATAGTGGATGGAAAGTTCAATTTATATGAGTGAAAATATTTATCACATTTCTATGATAGCTGGCTTTAGACTCCAACAGGCAGGAAAAGAATGAACTTATATCTTCTATGGCATTATTTCTATCATAATTTACAACTGTAAGCTTATATTGAATTACAGATGATTAAGCTAGATCACAGTATAGAATGCTGAGACATAGTACTGTAATTAGCACATACCTGATATTAGAAGAGCCAAAAAAGGGTAATCAAGGTCCTTTTTCACTAGCCTGACAAGGATCAAACCACATTAATCCATAATTCAGTGAATGCAATATCGCTAGAAGCATGGGGAGACATGTATGCTGTTTTTGTATAGTAGAATTTACTTCAATCTTTGGAGATCATATCACTAAAAGTAGTTCAGTTTACACAGATTTTGCTAGACCTAGTTCAATGTCTCGATAAGTCCATAGCTATTATAAGGGGAGAACATAATGTAGAAGCGCAAATAGTTTATAAAAGCAGATACACACAAATAAACACTTTGTGGATCTGGTAAAAATTGCATGAAAACATATAATCTTGTGTCTTCAAACAAAAAAAAATCCTATATAGCTTATTCTGTGTGATGTTGAACTCATGAAATAACTTGTGCACCATTTAAAGAAACCAAACTTCTACTTTTCCAATGAAATAAAATGGAGAGGCTTTTTGCTTTCTCTTGAAAAAAGATGTCAGACTTCCAGTGATTACCTGGAAACTAATGCATGTGCCTCCATATGGTGAACTCCAACAATGGGCAAGCCAAATACTTTAGCTATTTTTCGAGCTTTCTGAACACCAACTGCAATAGAGAGGTCATTACACTCACATACAAAAAACATCAGAAAAAATTTAAACTCAATTACAAGCTTTAACCAAAGTCTTGCACTCACAAAACAATAGAACAAACAATAAGATTGTATGTCTCCAGGTTCAAGAGTGTTCCACATAAAACTGAAGACGCAGTGGTCCACTTAGCATTGTTCAAAAAAAGAAAACAACATGACCAATTCTGATTTTGTGGGTAAGTAAATAGTATAGGTAATAGGATGAGTCCAGTTTTCGTCCCACAACTCAATACATGATAATTTTGGTCCCTCAACCTCAAGTATTTGAAACTGTTTCCAATTTGTCTCCCTTGCCCCACCAAAAGCGGTTTTGATAATAATGTCGTGCTGTTTCGTAAACATGGTAGCCCATTCAGCACAAAACTTTGGGGGAAATTTTGGTGGAATAAAATTGTAGATATTTTAGAACCTCAGATAAAAAATTAAAATCAGAGAAAGCAGATTAAGTATTTACAGATATTATTTGGAAACTTCTAAAAAACACCAAGAGATTAAGAAAACAATGAATATTTACCAAAAATCTGAGAGTTTTAAGGACGGCAAACAGAAAAAGGAATGCTTTTGAATTTTGTCAAAAACTAGGTTTTTTCCAGAATATTTATGAACGTTATGCATTTTAAAAATTTCTAAAATATTTAATAAACTTTCAAGAATTTCTTCTACATATTTTTTTTCTGATTGGACTGTTACGTCAGTGAAACCACAGCCAAGTCATTGTTACAAAATCCATTTCAGTTTGGCAAGGGATCAAATCTAGACAGTTTAGACATTCGAGGGACCTAGAGTTGAGGAACCAAAAATGTACCTTTTCCTATGTAATATGTCAGTTCAGTACGTGAGAAATCAGATAGTTACTAAAGACCGACTTTGCAGAAGACTGTGTCTGCATGTAAGGAGTTACCAGGAAAGCTAAAGGGCCCACAGGCTAGTGATAAAAATGCACTACACCTAAAACTTTGGCTTAAGTACCACAAAGAAAGAAAATGAAGATCACATCCGACAGATGAAGCTTAAGTAGGCCCTTGTACACACAGTGTAATACATATAGATAATGGAAGCAACAAAAATTGGCTTTCAGATCGTGATAATCACACACTCTACCATTATTCATCCTAGGAAAATTGCAAGTCATATGAAAACACTTCCCGCAAAAAAATAAATTCATATTATAACATTTGACACAAAATGGACACTTCAAGAAAGTCAGCACTAAATTCTCCAAAGCAGTTATCTAAGTGAATAACAAGATTCTTTGTTCTTGTTGGATTTAACTCATTTGGACCACTCTCACCACGCCTAAAACCTAATTGATAAGGGTATCCTATGTGCGTTACTTACAAATTTATATTTTTCTTTTGTGCAAATAGAGTTGAATTTGGTAACTAACAAACAGACATTTCCCTATTTTAGTAGCATGTAATGGTAAACCTCAGCAATTCGTATTTGTTTTAATCAAGATCAGAATAGCAAAAGAAGGGAACCTCTAAGGCATAGACTAAGTCCTGGTCCAACCGTCACGGCCACAGCAGAAAGATCGCTCTCTGACACATTTGCATCATCGAGTGCTTTCTGAACAACCTGCAAGACAAAGACATAGCAAACTATTAGCACAGACGCAGAAGAACTAAAGTGATCCATCTTCTTAAAGGAAGACAAACCTGATCAATTGCAAGGGCATGAGCTTCCTCCGCCATCTTAGGAGCGACACCGCCCCATTTCACAAGCAAATCTGACTTCCAAACACACGACAGTACGATCAGCAATGTGTAAATGATGCTACATTTGCGAAAAAATCCTGACCGCAATAGAATTAGACATGGAAAATCTGGAGAGAACGTGAACCGAAATGCAAATCCTTACTTGGGAAGCAATTGCTTGGCTAAGAATCTCCCCGTCTCCTCTAACCTGCAACGGACCGAAAGCATCATAGAGCCAGGCATTAAGCATAAAACCTAGAAGGTTCGACCACAAATAGAAGCGACTGGACATAAAGGGGGAAATGAATGAGGCATGCGTACCACGGCGGCGGCGGTGTCGTCGCAACTGGTCTCGATGCCGAGCATGAGGAGGTCCCGGCGGGCGGGGGTAGCTGCGGAGGCCATGGTGGCGAGGGAGCGGGGAGTAGGAGAAGATGGGGATGAAGCTGAGGCCAGGAGGCTGCGGAGAAGCGAATAGCGAGAGCGGAATGGTATTGGTGAGGTTCGGAGGAGGAAGGCGGCGGCACGTGAAACCGGCGGCGATAAGATCGGGAGAAGGGCGGACGCCATTTTTCCAGGCTTCCCCTGTTCTAGCGTGTGACCCTGCAGGGGAGCATAATAATCAAATACGGAAACTTGCTGCTCCTGGTCGTGCTCCTGCAATGAGACGGGAGAAAGCTGAGCAAAGTGCAGAGGGGAAATTCCGTGCAGAGCAGGGGAGAGGTGCTGCTGCCCTGTGAGCTCAGGCCACCTCCGCTAACGCCCTCAGGCCGCCGCCCCAAAGCGCACACACGCGCGCCGCGCGCCGTTGCAAGGGAGATATGGAGAGAGAGAGAGAGAGGAGCTACCTGGGTGGAGGGGCCGCCGCCGCCGCTGTCCTAGCTCCGGCCGCTGCCGCCGCAGCACGAGAGGACGAGACAGGAAGAAAAAGATAGAATTTCTCTCGCGTGGTCCTTTTTTTCTTTTTCTTTTTGGAGGAACCTCGCGTGGTCTGTTAATTAGGGGGAGGTAAAAGAAAGGGAGCTCGGCCGTGGCCCAGCAGCCCGCTGTGACCATATCCCCCAGGCCGACGTGTTCCGGTGCTCCGTCAGTGGTGTGCTCGCAGTCGCAGGCCAGGCCGAACGAACGTCAGGGTGCCGATCAGGACCCTACATCGGCAGATCCGCAGATCGGCCGGCGTCGGGCCAACGGCAACGGGTGTAAGACCGTGATGACTTTCTCCGCCGCCCACCACCTGTTCGACCAAGGTCCAAACACGGACGAACTGAATAATAGTTCAGACTTGACTGAAACTAGTTCAGTCGTGTACAATGGGGTCATTCCAAAGTGAAACGAGGTTCCTGACGCCTATGCTATTGCTATGGATGGTTCTTGGCCATGTTCATATGCTGCATCATGGTGGCGAACAACCGCTGTCGAATACCGTGAGTGCGCCATGATTGCAGTAATGCAGTTGTTGATTCAGCCAGCATCAGGACTCCACGCCACGGTTCTTGCTCTCAAGGTTTGCCTGATGCTTTCTTCTTCTTCTAAAAGCTATTCTTCTCTAATACAAGTGTGTGTATATGTCGATTTAATCGTTGCCAGTACCATACTGACACTGACAGGCCCCGTGGAAGGAAAAAAGAAGTACTGACACTGACAGAGTCAGTCAACTATTATGGTCTTACCCGCGAAAAAAAAACTATTATGGTCTTCTCTAAAAAAAATAAACTATTGTGGTCCTTCTTGACGCCATTTTTCAATCACAGTTTGTTTTATTATATGCCTACATGCCTACCTCAATGATTGGCTATATATTTCTGCAACCTCCATCCTCCAATCCTGCACACTTGATCTGTTCATCACTCAACTCAGCTGCACTGTCGAAGGAGATCATAAAGCTGCTGTCTTCTCTTGGTACACTACGTTTTCCTACTCGTGGTGAGATTGGCAGAAATGGGTCGAAATTACAGGTAGGTGTTGCAGCCTATAAGCTTCCTTCTGTACTTCTTCTTGGATTGCTGTCTTAGTTGGGAGTTTTCCAGGCTTCCGAAGGAGAGGAGGCTGTGGGCGATGGTCATATGGCTGGTTGTTTGCGGCGCGGCGGCTCTTCCCGGAGGCGAGCAGCCTCTGTCAAGGATCGCTATCGAGAGTTGCGACCCTCGCCTTCGACGACTCGGTGCATGTCAAGGCGTCCCCTTTGGTTCTTGGGCTCAAGGTTAGTTAGCATGCCCTGATTTCTCACCACTCTTGTTCGACAGTTGCACAGTGATGTGATGGGTTTACTAGTCTGTGGAGCTTCTGAAAAATGTCATCGTGCAGGGCGAGAACAGTGGATGGGTAGAGGTAGAGTTCTTCCATCCAAATCCCTCCAGTGACGACTGGATTGGTGTGTTTTCTCCTGCAAATTTTAGGTAAGAAATCGGTATTATCTGTCAATCTATTGTAGAATGAACTCGATCCACCTAGGCATTTGAAGATGCATCTAAAATGTTACACGGATGAATTCTTTTGTTGTTTGTGTTTTGTTTGAAACTCTCAGTTCTGCAATCTGTGAACCTAAAAAAACAAAGGATTTGATCTTCTCTGTTTTCTTTTTTTCAGTGATGCAATCTGTGAGCCTGAAAATAACAGGCAGCAACCTCCAGTTCTCTGCACTGCACCTATCAAGGTTAGCATTCCCTGTCCTGTTCCATTTAGCTAATTCAGCTTCAAATATAGTTATATGCCAGGATTCGAAGTCTGGGATCCTTTCATTTTGAACATGAACCTTTTTCTTTGACATCTGCACTGCAGTACCAATTTGCAAAGTTCAGGAATAATGGTTATACCAAGTCTGGGAAGGGAAACTTGAAGCTTCAGTTGATCAACCAGAGGGAGGATTTCTCATTCGCACTATTTTCCGGAGGCCTCATGAAGGCAAGGCTACACTGTATTTTCTCTACATAATAAAGACTCTGGTGTTATCTGAAAATACACTCCTCATATTCCCAAAACTAAAGAAATACCACTGCTGTAACAGCCCAAACTGATTGCTGTTTCAAACATGGTCACCTTTGTGAACCCCAAGGCACCTGTCTACCCACGGTTGGCACAAGGGAAGTCTTGGAATGAAGTAAGCTTGCCTATAAATCCATCATTGAGATGGCATTTTTTAATTGGGTGACTATGTTTTTCACGAGAATATGTTGTTGTATTATTCTTCTCAATTCGACATGGAAGCTAGTTATAGAAAATAGCTGTCTTCGGGTAATCTAAGGTAACTGTACTAACACTATTGTAGATGACAATCACCTGGACAAGCGGGTATGATATTAAAGAAGCCGTTCCTTTTGTTGAATGGGGTGAGAAAGACAGGCCTCGCTTTCTTTCCCCAGCCGGAACATTAACATTCGACAAAAATAGCATGTGTGGTATGTCACTATTTCCTATTCTTCATAGAGATAAAATGAACATTAGGTACTTGTAGTTCAGAATTTAAACTGTCAAGATAACTGATAAATCTGCTCATATGGTCTCTTAAGATCTTTTTTTTTCTTCCGTATCTCCTGAACCAGCCACTTACTTCTAACCTGCACATGTAGGAGCACCGGCTCGAACTGTTGGTTGGCGCCATCCGGGTTATATCCATACTAGTTTCCTGAAAGAACTGTGGCCAGATTCGAAGTGTGTGATCTATCTTGCCTGTTTAACCTGTTTTGGAGATGTGATACATCCAGCTAAAAAACGGGTACTTTTAAAAACTTGCAGGTATACCTACATGCTCGGCCATAGATTGCCAAACGGTACCAACATCTGGAGCAAGTTGTATAGCTTTAAAGCATCACCTTATCCTGGACAGGATTCCTTGCAACAAGTTGTCATATTTGGAGACATGGGAAAGGTATACTACTATTTTGTCCCTTTCTATCTTAGTTTCATTTCACGGTTTTTTTTGTAATAACTGCATTTTTAATTACAGTAATTATTTCCTCAATTTTTTTACTAGCAGTGATTCTTCTTTCTCACACTTTTTTGTCTTCAGGCAGAGGCGGATGGTTCCAATGAGTTCAATGACTTCCAGCCAGGATCACTGAACACTACAAATCAGATCATTAGAGACCTAGAAAACATCGACATGGTAGTTCACATCGGGGACATTTGCTACGCGAATGGCTACTTGTCTCAGTGGGATCAATTCACCTCCCAGATTGAACCAATTGCATCAACGGCACCATACATGATTGGCAGGTCAGCTTAGTATATTATTTCTGAACTTCCTCTGTTTTCCAAACGTGTTACTATTTTGTAACTACAAGAATGGGCATTTGTGCAGTGGTAATCACGAAAGAGACTGGCCCGGAACTGGATCTTTCTATGGAAATCTGGACTCTGGTGGAGAATGTGGTGTTCCTGCGCAAACTGTATTCTACACTCCAGCCGAGAACCGCGCAAAATTCTGGTAGATGTGGTGGCTCATTTAGGCGATAAATCTTCCTTGTAAGATGTCGTCTCTGAAATTTACTGACAGATAGCTTTCGTGCTTCAGGTATGCGACAGATTATGGCATGTTCAGGTTCTGCATCGCCAACACAGAAGAAGATTGGAGGCCAGGGACCGAGCAGTACAAGTTCATTGAGCAATGCCTGTCGTCCGTCGACAGGCAGAAGCAGCCGTGGCTCATCTTCCTGGCGCACCGTGTTCTTGGTTACTCGTCCTGCACTTACTACGAAACAGAGGGCACGTTCGAGGAACCGATGGGACGAGAGGCGCTGCAGGAGCTGTGGCAGAAGCACAAGGTCGATCTCGCCTTTTACGGTCATGTCCATAACTATGAGAGGACATGTCCAGTGTATCAGGTATGTCTCTAGCTAGCATTTGCATCAGATTGAAGATTTCATGTGGTGTATCGCATTTGCATCAGAATGGCAAGGTCTGGTAATTGCTATTGCCGATGATTCTAGAGTGAAATGTTAGTTTTCAGATATAACCTTTACATATCCTGTTTTGATCTTTTGTACTGGTTGCAGAGCCAATGTGTCGCCGATGCATCGGATCACTACAGTGGCCCGTTCAAGGCAACGACACATGTGGTTGTGGGTGGCGCTGGCGCTAGCATCGCAGATTCAGAATTCACCACCTCAAATATCCAATGGAGTCACTTCAGGGATTTCGACTTCGGATTCGTCAAGCTCACGGCCTTCAACCACTCATCCCTGCTGTTCGAGTACAAGAAGAGCCGTGATGGCAATGTATACGATCATTTCACTATCTCGCGTGACTACCGAGATATCCTGGCTTGCTCCATCGACAACTGCTCAAGGACTACACTGGCTACTTGATGTACGTGTGTGTCTATTGATTGAGGATTACCTGGAATCTTCCTAGAGCTCTAAGCAACTCCCTGGAAACAGGGAGCTGTGGTTGTTCCACATCTGCTTAGCGCGGGTGGGTTGTTGAGTTCATTAAAGAACTTTCCTCACTGCTTAATTTTGCTACTGCCAGCCTTTTGGTCTGTAATCAACATGCCTATTAATCAGTTCTTGTGTCTTCTTGGATAGCTTTCCTTTTTCTATTCAATGTAACTGTTAGTTTTCTGTTACTTTAGAGAAAGAGAGAAAATATTCCAGTTCCCTACTCTGTGCATAGTCAATAATTTATTTGATTGTTACGTTTTTGATATATCACAGCTTGGAAAAAGGCTTTGCAATTTTCATCATAAATTTATGTTGCCTTTTTTTTCCAAGGGGTATACTGGGAAGTTCTACTGCCCAAAAATGAATAGGATGAACAAACCAGCATATGCAGCCATACGCACTCACCTGGGCTGGAAATGCAAACAGACAACAATCAAAGTCCTGCACATTGCCCACAAGATTTGTCCAAAGGAAAAAAGAAGCAATTCATGATGTTAAAAAGTCCATAGTGTATTCACATAATTCATTTGAACTTGCCGCTGCATGATAGCAATGGTCCAAGCAAACTGATTCAACCATGCAATTCGTGATGTTAAAAGTCCCTAGTGTATTCACATAATTCAGTTCAACTTGCGGCTCCATGACAGCAATGGTCCATGCAAACTGATCCAACCATGCAATTCGATTACAGTTCAACGACACAAGGCAGCCACAAACCACACATAACATTGTTCACGCCAGTTCCGTAGCTGGACTTCATATAACTTAGAGGATAGCTACGAGGGCAAAGGTCAGATGCAGCAGAGCCTTTCATGGCAAACACTCTACCGGCTTTAGCCCCCACCAACTTGACGCTTCCAGGAGTCCTCCACAATGAGCTCATCGACTCCCCAGTCCTCGTAACTATTTCAAAACAAAGTAAATAACAATGAGGCCATATAGTACATGATACGCAACAAGAGAAGTGACTGTTGTCTTTTCCTTCAAGTCTCACCTTCCATCAGGTAAGTACCGCCTAATCGTGAAGGGGATCTTACGTGCTCTCAGTTCTTTCATGGCAATCTGAAAACAAACACGCTAGAATCAGCAAAGCAGCAAATTTTACAACCAGAAGTGAGTCTACATTTTCTAGTGAGCTACAGAAACCATCTGGGGAGTGCTTGTAATGAATTATTGACAAGTGAGGTCAAGATTCATTTCATTTTATTCACAAAAAAGTTTCATTTCGTTTCATTTATCCTTTGCTCCTACTAAACATATTTATCATTCACAGTTTCATTGCTCTTAACAAAAACTATTCAGGTTTTTTTGTTCTTATAAAACAAAACACAAACTGTAAACTAAGGTTCCAGAGAAAGGTAAGAACCATAGACAAGTAGCAAGGATGTCCTTTTGGTATAAAATAGCTACATTTACATATGTAAACACATCCTTTGCTGTATTACAGTATGGATTTCCTTATAAAGCAAATAGCTAGATATAACATTACAAGGAAATCTAGATTACATTGTAACACAGAAAAGGGTGTATGTAATGTATGCCTGTGTAAATGCCAATGCATATAACAGCACATAAGTATATTTCCTTGTCAATGGCACATTTAAGCTTCAAAATAACAAATGCATAATTAGATACAATATTAAAAGCAAGCATTCTCATAATCCAGTAGAAAAATAGTATTCATAACTTCATCAGTAACTTGGGCGATCCCTGAACCAGTAGTCTTAAGAGCATAGACTATCAATTGTTCAGCTATCGAACATATGTATATTAACAAATTCATAAATACTTCCAACAATACTGGATATTCATTATTAGACCATAGCTGGATATGACGTACATTCCTAGATTAAAAGATGGCATGGTCATACACATCCACAATGTCAATCATACAATTGCAGGGGATATTCTTAAGATTACAGCAGGACATAAAGTAGCTTCAGAAATAAGCATTGCTTTTTAATACCAGGGGCATGACGAATTCTATGGTATCATGAATTCCATGGTATCAACAAGATCAATCTTTACTTAGAGAGTAATTTTGATTGAATTATATTATCAGAGTGTTGTCAAAAAGAGAAGCTCAACATGAGAAGTGATAGCAAAATAACGTAAGCTAACAATAAAGGTTATTCTTTATCGTTCAGCCTAGATTAAAAGTATATGCAAGCAAAAGGTATATACAACTTTACCTCAAGAGGATCAGTTTCTCCCTCAAGCTCAACCATAACTGGAGCATTCATGCTACAAATACCAAAGGGTCAATTACTTGGATGGGTGAACTCGTTATCTGTAAGGTGTACTCAGGTAGAAGTATACCTTATCTGCAAAGCACGTGTACCGAGGATGCGTGCACGCTCATACTTGGTCATATATTTTGTTGTATGCCGTGGACGCGGAGTCTTTTCCTGTTCCTTTTCTTCACCTTCACCCCCTACCATATCATCAGGGGCATCCTCATTATTCTCAGGATCTTCTTCAACCCCTTCCTATTCAAGATAGTGCATCAGTTAATCTACAAGCTCTTCCTCAGAAAAGTAACAGCAGTATTTGAAAATAGCAAAGGATCTGCACCTCAATGTCAGCCTCTGGAGGCTCATCCTCATACCTGCATAAGAAATCAGGAAACTGTAACTCAGTAATTAGTTCAGCTAAATAATCTATAATCTTTTGGTTTGCGCAATTAGACCCATGGTGTCATATAATGACACTGGCATCCTAAAAATAGAGTTAGCCGACCACTTAATCAACCTTTAACCACCAAATACCAATCAAAGACCAAGCTCAAGTTCTTATCCCGATAGGCTGGCCGCCTCAATTATACTACTTCTCCTACTGATACATCAACGATCAATCACCTCACAAATGCTCTCTCTCCAGGTTAACCTTTGTACAGAAATTTTGGCTAATCTTTTCATCAGCCTAATTCGGACATGTGATTGTCACAGATATATTTTCTTCAGAGTGTCAAACTCTGGTTCTCATCATATCGTGGATCCAGTAGTCGAGCCAATCCTATCTGCTACCTCATGTTTGGTTTATGGTTAACGGTTAGTTTTCTCTTGATGCCACTGCTTTCTCTTGGTATTTCATAGCCCGTGTAAGTACCTTTTCTTATTTTACCAACCATTTCTATGCTAGCAGCATGCATGCATGCAAACAGTTCGTATTTAGTAGTTGCAGAAATCGATACAGATAATAAGAATAAAACATTGTGCGTACATAGATTTGAAGGACAAACACTAAGCATTTGTGCTACCTAATTGTGGACATCGCTACCTTGAAATTTGTGTTTCTCACAACTGTTTACTCTTATGATTTTTCGTTGCAGGTCCTGATAGGAATATTGTCCTTTAAATATTTCAAGTCATGTTCTCCCATTGATTTAGTGCACTGAAAATGGAGACTTAGCAAGTGCAAGGAGATTACTGCAGTACTTACAGCAAAACTGTGGCAGGTGTTTTCTAGTACTACACAATTGTTCCAATGCCTTGATTAAGTGTCTGCCATACAGCAATGGGTTTTACCATGGCTGGTTCTAACTACTATCTATGTATTTATCATTTCCAATGAAAAAATTCAGATCTTGATACATGATACAATTAAGATATCCTAATTTCTTCTATTTGTACTTTTAGAGCTTTCCAACGTACTTTCGAAACCAACCAACCGCGCCTGAGCCTCAAACCAATCATCCAGGACCAAAGTCCAGGAGATCAAGAAACAAAGGAAACAGGTTCGTCCCAGCGAAGATGCTGCCTGTTGGAAACCCTAGCATAGATTCCGGCGATCACACGAAACAAGCATGAGAGAGGGAGAGAGGGTGAGGGGCGAACCCAATGTCAGCTTCAAAGTAATCATCGTCCGCCATGGCCTAGGGTTTCCGCCGCCGCGGGTGGGAAGGTAGAGGGGAAGTGGGGAGCCGCCGAGCAGGGTGTAGGTGGGTGGGTCGGGTGTTCTGTTTTTCCGATGAAAAAGGGTCGCCGGGGTCAAATCGAGTATAAGTAGAAAAAAATGTGTCTATAAAATATAAGTATTTCTAACGTACTCCTTTCGTTTTAAAATATAAAATAATTTAGGTTTATAAAGAAAATGTATCTAGACAGTGTGTAAATTCACTCTAAACCTGGGTGAATCTATATATTAAAAATAGTTGAGATATATTTGCTTCACAAATTTAAAATATCTTATATTTTAAAACAGAGGGAGTATATGCATGTA
Source organism: Avena sativa (assembly GCA_916181665.1). Lineage (NCBI taxonomy): Eukaryota > Viridiplantae > Streptophyta > Magnoliopsida > Poales > Poaceae > Avena > Avena sativa. The sequence goes on along the minus strand of OV702283.1, from coordinate 127,973,300 downwards.
CTCAAGCGGCTAGACACACAATTTGTATTCTATGTTTCTATATGGATACTTGAAACCAGGTTGTTGCCTATATGGACCTCGAATCAAATATTTTGACATGATTTTATTTTATAGCTTTGGTCTTATATATTCTGATATGCTCTTCTCATTTTCTAGGTTATGAGAAAAGCTCATTTAAAATTGCCTCTCTTAGAGATCGTTAATACCAAAATCGTACAAAGTAGTACACATGCAAAATTAAGGTCGGGAACCCTTCTTATTATATTACTTGACATTGCGCCAGGAATTATTTGAGGCCTAATCTAGATTGTTGATCCATGTATCTCTCGTTAGCCAAATAGCCAAACTTTTAAGCAAAAAAATCGACACGTCAGGAAACCTAAGTTTATTTGAGAATTAGAAACTAAATCTCCTTCAGATCAATTAGATGGAGAGTCAGGGTTTACTGGCACTTACAAATTATAGAGAAGAAACCATCGATTTTTGCAGAGGACACGAGTGGCGAGGACAGCCAACGATCTACATGAGAAGATGTGTGCTGGCTGCAAAACGACAACAGACTTTGCAGAGAAGGAATGCAATAGGAAGAGCCGACGAGCAAGCAGTTTGACGTCTGAGCGATCCTTTTATTTGGGGATTGATTGATTCAGTGATTTAGCGAATAGTGGGCTGCTAGTGCTGCGTGCAGGGCCTGATTGCGTATTTGCGTGGGGCATTGACTTGTGGACTTGCACACAGGAGGAGTCCACGGGCTGGGGTCAAATTCTATTTTAAGTGGAGTCATTTTTTTTTACTGGGCTATACTTACAAGGGTTTGGGTCAATGTCGTCGGGGTCAATTGACCCCAATGCGACATTGTAGCTCCGCCCCTGCAGACAAATAGCCTCGATATATCTGTTGATTTCAATATTTTTACCCCTCCTCCATGTCGTGGTGTCACCGTTCTCTTCCCTCCACCGCCTCCCCCCTCCTCCATGTCGCCTTTCCCTCCTCCTTGTTGCCTCCGCCACCGAATCCGGCACCCTCCTCCCACATCACTATTGGGAATATGCTCTAGAGGCAATCATGTATGATGATATTTCCTATTATATTCATAAATTTATTAAGTTGTTCTTGTATAAACGTTTGATGTGTATCATTAAATATGTGATTCAGTTGTAAAACTATACATTCATGTTGTTTGTACTAAATATTCTTGGTCATTGAGGTTGTAATGGACACACAGCTTAGACCAATGTGAAAGCCGGTTGATGACTCGGTTTCATTTGTCATGGGCATATAGATGCTATTCAGACTTACACAGATTCGGCTAAAGAGTTTAGCGAGTCGGATTGACCCATACTGAGGTATAACGAACAAGTTGTTATTTGTATATCTCAATCATTGTAATCTTTAGACCTGAGGTTGTTGCACAGTTCGAGTTGAGGATCACCGACTTAGGTTTTGTCAACCGTTGATCCGTAATTGGGCAGTTATAAAGACAGAGTTCAGGTCGACTGAGAATCAAGTTGTGTGATGTGAATAACCAAGATGGGATTTTGCCCCTCCAGTTGGAGAGATATTCTCTAGGCCCTCTCGGATGATATGATTCGGAAAGCATGGTCATACACGACTCAGTTAATTGTTAACCGAGGTGATCGACTAAGAGTTAGTCGAATGAATCACTTATCTCGGATTGAGAAGAGAGTCAGACTATTTAAGGAATGACAATTATTTGCCTATAGTCTGACAAGGTATATCGTGAGGCAAAAGGGACTCGGACGCATGTCGCATTGAAAAGGCATGTCGTGAAGACTCTTTGGTACTTGGGAGTCGACACGTTCTGCTAGGAGCCGCTACCGACTGATCGATTGAGAGTCGGACTCCAATCGTGTCCAAGTTGTCCTGAGCCTGCGGGGTCACACACTTAAGAGCGGGAGCAAGTTCGGATTGGATATGAACCGGAAATATGGTTGGGTTGGACCCGAGCCGGATTTGGACTGAGTCAGTGAGTCGGACTCACGGTGACTAATATGGGTTTTAGTGAATGGGCCATGAGTGAGTGGAGGCCACATTCACTCCCTATATATAGTGGGGCGAAGAAACCCAGAAGGGTTAACGGTTAGGTCATTCCATGTGTTGAAAACCCTAGCTCCACAGCAGTCCTGCCGCCGTAACGAACCTAGTAGTTTACCATCGGCGCTCCTCCTTGTACATGTGGATACCAGCAGCGGTGTTGTACGATCGGCACCACGACAATCGGGATCGGATCAGATCGTGAGGACTGCACTGCATCAACTAACATGTTTCATCAGTAACCCGCAACCGCGCGTCTAGTGGTAATCTGTTGGAGATATGCCCTAGAGGCAATAATAAATATAGTTATTATTATATCTTTGTGTTTATGATAAATGTTTACATTCATGCTATAATAGTATTAACAAGGAAACATTAATACTTGTGTGATTTGTAAACTAAAATAGAGTCCCTAGTAAAGCCTCTTTATAATACTAGCTTGTTGGTTAATAAATGATTGTGGTTTCCCTATCATGAACATTGAGATGTTATTAACAACAAGATCATATCGTTAGGAGAATGATATGGTGGACATACTCCTATAGATAAGCGTAGCATAAAGATCAAGTCATTTTAATAGTTCAATTGCTATATGCTTTCTGATACATAGTAACCTAATTCCTTCGACCATGAGATCATGCATATCACCTTCACCGGAAGGATGCTTTGATGACATCAAACACCACACCGTAACTGGGTGGCTATAAAGGTGGCATTGAGTGTTCGGAAAGTATTGGTTGAGACACATGGATCAAGAGTGGGATTTGTCCATCCATATGACGGATAGATATACTCTGGGCCCTCTCCGTGAAATGTCATCCAATTAGCTTGCAAGCATGTGACTGGTTCACAAGGGATCACATATCACGGGAACGAGAAAAGAGTACTTATCAGTAACGAGGTTGAACTAGGTATGCAGAGATACCGACGATCATAACCTCGGATAAGTAAACTATCGTGAGACAAAGGGAAATTGGTATCGTATGTAAGTGGTTCATTCGATCGCAAAGTAATCGTAGAAATATGTGGGAGCCATATGAATTTCCAGATTCCTCTATTGGTTATTGTTCGGAGAAGGGTACATGAATGTTCTAGAAGGTTCCGGAATGTCCGGCACTCCGGAGGGGAAGGGTACATGAATGTTTCATGTCAAGTTGGAATGATTGCATCATGTACTAGGTGTCATCGCTGAACAAAATAAAGGGTTTAATCAAATCCTAGTTTGAAAAGTCAAACGCCAATTTGAAAAGTCAAACGGCTATTTTGGAAGGTGGAGGGGAAGTAGGAAACCTACTTGGGGAGGAGTTCCTCCCCTCCATCGCCGGCCCCCTTGGGAAACCGAGTTGGGGAGGGACTCCCCTCCCCTGGCGCGCCCCCTCCACCTATATAAGGAGGGACAGGGCTGCCCCTCCAAGACACAACTCCACCACCCCACAAACCCTAGCCCTAGCCGCCGGCCCCTCCTGCAGCCGCCGCTGCCCTAGGACAAGCCGCCGCCGCCTAGCTAACCCTAGCCGACGGCCAAGCCTTGCCGAGGAGCTCTCTCATAGTCCAGCATACTCGATCCGGCTTAAGGCGAAGCCCCGCGAGATCTCCCCTCTACTTCCGGTACCACGCCGTTGTGCTGCCAGAATCGCGAGGAGAGTGCTACAACCTCCGCTGCCTGCTGGAACAAGGGAGAGGAAGGTCTTCGTCGAGTACCGAACGTGTGACCGACTGCAGAAGCGCTGCCGGAATGCAGCGCCGGAAGGATCGTCTACGCGATCTTGAGATCGGAAAGAGTACGACTACATCACCCACGAGAATCCGCTCTTGTTAAACACTTTGGAATCTTCGAGGGTGAGTTATTCCATCGACTCGTTGCTACAATCTATTAGATAGATCTTGGCTTGTTTGTTTGTATGCGATAGAAATTTTTTGTTTTCCATGCTACGAAACCCTACAGTGGTATCAGAGACGTGTCTATATGTAGATCTATTGCACGAGTAGAACACGATGGTCATTGTGGGCGTTGATGCTTTTGTTGTCGATTGCTTCTTGTATACTTTGCATCTTGTGGGATGGTGGGATGAAGCGGCCCGGGCTAACCTTACATGACATCGTTCATGAGACTTGCTCCACGCTTGACATGCAACTTGTATTGCATAAGTGGCTTTGCGGGTGCCTGTTTCTCCCAACATAGTTAAGATCCAATTTACAACGGGTGATTGACAATACTAGTATCAATGTTGTGGTTCTTGTTCGTAAGTTAGAACGACACTTATAGAAAGCCCCAAACCACGTAAAACATGCAAAGAAAGTAGAGGCGTCTAACTTTGTTTTGTAGGGGTGTGCTGTGATGTGATATGGCCATGATTGTGATTATATTTGATGTATGCAATGTTCCTTATTGTAAGTTGGCAACCGGCAGGAGCCATATGGTTGTCTTTAATTTTGTTAAGACCCGCGTGTCTATTCAAAGTAGTTGTAATAATTGAAGCCGGTGGACGACAACCATGGAGAAGCGTCATTGACCTTGATGCAATGCCAGTGATGATGGAGATCATGTTCGTGCTTGAAGATGGAGATCGGAAGCACAAAGAAAAAAGGCCATATCATATCACATATTATGAATTGCATGTGATGTTAATCCTTTATGCATCTTGTATTGCTTAGTTAACGATGGTAGCATTATAAGATGATCCCTCATGCACATGAATTTTAAGTCATAAAATGTTCACCCTTAGTTAGCACCGTTGCTAAAGCTTGTTGTTTCGAAGCACCACGTGATGATCAGGTGTGTTAGATTCCGCAAGTGTATACAACGTGAGCAAGCCAGATTTGCTCATGCGGAAACTAAGGTTTGATCTTGACGAGCCTAGCATGTACAGACATGGTCTCGGAACACGGATCACCGAAAGGTAAACCATGAATCATATAGTAGATATGATGAACATGTCGATTGTTCGCCATTGAAGCTACATCAACTCTCGTGATGATCGGTGTTGATGTGGTGGATTTGGTTCGTGTGATCACTAAAACAATGTGAGGGATATTGTTTTGAGTGGGAGTTCACCTAGATTAATTTAACTATTAATTAGAACTCAATTTGTCATAAACTTAGTCTAAACTATTGCAAATATGTTGTAGATCAATGGCGGCCCCTACCATCAATTTTAATGCGTTCCTAGAGGAAGAAAAGTTGAAAAACAATGGAAGCAACTTCGCGGATTGGTTCCGCAATTTGAGGATTGTCCTCACAGCTGGTAATTTGACCTATGTGCTGGATGCACCGCTGGGTGACCCACCTGCAGCTACTGCTACCGATGAAGTAAAGAATGTTTACCTCGCTCGGAAGACTCAGTACTCCACAGTTCAGTGTGCTATCTTGTATGGTTTAGAATCGGAGCTTCAGAAAAGGTTTGAGAATTCAGACCCACATGATATTGTCCGTGATCTCAAATTGATCTTTGAGACTCACGCGGCAATTGAGAGCTATGAGGCTTCTGAAAAGTTCTTTAACTGCAAGATGGAAGAGGGCAGCTCCGTCAGTGAGCATGTGCTTAAGATGTCTGGGCACGCAAACAAACTTCAAAGCTTGGGTATAGTGATTCCTAATGCTTTGGGGATTTACCGTGTCCTCCAATCACTGCCACCAAGTTACAAGAACTTTGTGATGAACTACAATATGCAAAACATGAACAAGCAGTTGCCAGAACTCTTTGCCATGTTGAAATCTGCAGAAGTGGAGATCAAGAAAGATCACCAAGTGTTGATGGTCAATAAGACCACCAAATTCAAGAAAGGCAAGTCTAAGCAAAAGGGACACTTCAAGAAGGGTGGTAAGAAAGTTACCGCGCCGACGAAGAAGACCAAGGCTAGACCTAAGCCTGATACTGAGTGCTTTTACTACAAGGGAGAAGGTCACTGGAAGCGGAATTGCCCAAAGTACTTGGCGGATTTGAAGAACGGCAACATCAAGAAGAAAGGTATATCCGATATACATGTTATTGATGTGTATCTCACTAGTACTCATAGTAGTGCCTGGGTATTTGATACTGGTTCGGTTGCTCATATTTGTAACTCGAAACAGGTGCTGCAGAATAAACGGAAGCTAGCGAAGAACGAGGTGACGATGCGCGTGGGAAACGGATCAAAGGTTGATGTGATCGCGGTCGGCACGCTACCCCTTCATCTACCATCGGGATTAGTTTTATACTTAAATAATTGTTATTTGGTGCCTGCGTTAAGCATGAACATTATATCGGGATCTTGTTTATTGCGAGACGGTTACTTGTTTAAGTCCGAGAATAATGGTTGTTCGATTTATATGAGTAATATGTTTTATGCACATGCACCTTTGATAGATGGTCTATTCTTATTGAATCTCGATAGTGGAAATACACATATTAATAACATTGAGGCTAAACGTTTGAAATCGAGCGATAACTCGACCTATATGTGGCACTGTCGTCTTGGTCACATTGGAGTGAAGCGTATGAAGAAACTCCATTCCGATGGACTTCTTGAATCACTTGATTTCGAATCACTTGAAAGATGTGAAGCATGTCTGATGGGTAAAATGACTAAGACTCCATTTTCTGGTATGATGGAGCGAGCTACGGACTTATTGGAAATCATACATACCGATGTGTGTGGTCCAATGAGTGTAGCATCGCGCGGTGGTTATCGTTATGTTCTTACCTTCACGGATGACTTGAGTAGATATGGGTATATCTATTTCATGAAACTTAAGTCCAAAACTTTCGAGAAGTTTAAGGAATTTCTAAGTGAGGTAGAGAATCAACGTAACAAGAAGATTAAATTTCTACGTTCGGATCGTGGAGGTGAATATCTAAGTTACGAGTTTGGCGAGCATTTGAAGAAATGCGGAATACTTTCACAATTGACACCGCCGGGAACACCACAACGTAATGGTGTGTCCGAACGTCGTAATCAAACTCTCTTAGATATGGTTCGTTCTATGATGTCACTTACAGAATTGCCGCTATCATTTTGGGGTTATGCATTAGAAACAACCGCATTCACTTTAAATAGGGCACCATCTAAATCCGTTGAAACGACACCGTATGAATTATGGTTTGGGAAGAAACCTAAATTGTCGTTCCTTAAAGTTTGGGGTTGTGAAGCCTATGTAAAGAAGTTACAGCCGGACAAGCTTGAACCCAAAGCGGAAAAATGCGTCTTCATAGGATACCTAAAGGAAACTATCGGGTATACCTTCTATCATAGATCCGAGGGCAAAATCTTCGTTGCCAAGAATGGATCCTTTCTAGAGAAGGAATTTCTCTCGAAAGAAGTAACTGGAAGGAAAGTAGGACTCGACGAGGTTGTCGAACCTTCTCTCGAACTTGCGAGTAGCACAGCACCGGAAGAAGTTCCTGTGGTGCCTGCACCAATAAGAGAGGAAGCTAATGATGATGATCATGAAACTTCGGTTGTAGTTGCTACAGAGCCTCGCAGGTCAACGAGAACTCGTACCACTCCTGATTGGTATGATCCCGTTATGAATGTCATGTTGGTGGACAACACCGATGACCCTGCGACATATGAGGAAGCGATGATGAGCCCAGATTCCAATAAATGGCAAGAAGCCATGAAATCCGATATTGGATCCATGTACGAAAACAAAGTATGGACTTTGGTGGACTTACCGGATGGCCGGAAGGCTGTCGAGAACAAATGGATTTTCAAGAAGAAAACAGATGCTGATGGTAATGTTACTGTCTATAAAGCTCTACTTGTCGCAAAAGGGTTTCGACAAATTCAAGGAGTTGACTACGATGAGACTTTCTCACCAGTAGCGAAGCTAAAGTCTGTGAGGATTATGTTAGCAATTGTTGCATATTATGATTATGAGATATGGCAGATGGATGTCAAAACAACATTCCTCAATGGAGACATTGATGAAGAGTTGTATATGATGCAACCCAAAGGTTTTGTCGATCCTAAAGATGCTAACAAGGTATGCAAACTTCAACGGTCCATCTATGGATTGAAGCAAGCATCCCGGAGTTGGAATCAACGTTTTGATAAGGTAATCAAAAGTTTTGTTTTTTTACAAACTTATGGAGAAGCTTGTATTTACAAGAAAGTGAGTGGGAGCTCTGTAGCATTCTTAATACTATATGTAGATGACATATTGTTGATTGGGAATGATGTAGACCTTCTTAATAGTGTCAAGGAATATTTGAATAATAGTTTTTCAATGAAGGATCTTGGCGAAGCAGCTTACATATTAGGCATAAAAATTTATAGAGATAGATCGAGACACCTAATATCATTGTCACAAAGTACATATTTGGACAAAGTTCTAAAGAGGTTTGGAATGGAAGATAGCAAGAAAGGGTTCTTGCCCATGTTGCCCAATATGACCTTGAGTAAAACTCAAAGTCCGACAACGGCAGAAGATAGAGAAAGGATGAGTAAGACTCCCTATGCCTCAGCCATAGGATCTCTAATGTATGCCATGCTATGTACTAGACCCGACATTGCATATGTTGTTAGTTTAACTAGCAGATATCAAAGTGATCTAGGAGTGGATCATTGGATAGCGGTCAAAAACATCCTTAAGTACTTGAGAAGAACTAAGGATATGGTTCTTTCTTATGGAGGTGATGAACAACTCGTTGTTAATGGTTACACCGATGCTAGTTGGAACACCGATCCGGATGATTCTAAATCGCAATCTGGATACGTATTTACTTTGAATGGTGCAGCAGTTAGCTGGAGGAGTGCAAAGCAAAGCGTTGTGGCGAGATCTTCAACTGAATCGGAATACATGGCTGCTTCGGAGGCTTCACAAGAAGCGATATGGATGAAAGATTTCATTACAGAGCTGGGTGTGGTTCCTAGTGCGTTGGACCCAATATGTATCTACTGTGATAACATGGGCGCCATAGCCAATGCGCAAGAACCAAGGTCACACAAGAAGCTGAAGCACATCAAGCTATGTTTTCACGCTATTCGAGAACATGTCCAAGATGGGGACATAAAGATTTGCAAAGTACACACAGATCTGAATGTGGCGGATCCGTTGACTAAACCTCTCCCGAGGGCAAAACATGACCAGCACCAAACTGCCATGGGTGTTCGAAATATTACCATGTAATCTAGATTAGATGACTCTAGTGCAAGTGGGAGACTGTTGGAGATATGCCCTAGAGGCAATAATAAATATAGTTATTATTATATCTTTGTGTTTATGATAAATGTTTACATTCATGCTATAATAGTATTAACAAGGAAACATTAATACTTGTGTGATTTGTAAACTAAAATAGAGTCCCTAGTAAAGCCTCTTTATAATACTAGCTTGTTGGTTAATAAATGATTGTGGTTTCCCTATCATGAACATTGAGATGTTATTAACAACAAGATCATATCGTTAGGAGAATGATATGGTGGACATACTCCTATAGATAAGCGTAGCATAAAGATCAAGTCATTTTAATAGTTCAATTGTTATATGCTTTCTGATACATAGTAACCTAATTCCTTCGACCATGAGATCATGCATATCACCTTCACCGGAAGGATGCTTTGATGACATCAAACACCACACCGTAACTGGGTGGCTATAAAGGTGGCATTGAGTGTTCGAAAAGTATTGGTTGAGACACATGGATCAAGAGTGGGATTTGTCCATCCATATGACGGATAGATATACTCTGGGCCCTCTCCGTGAAATGTCATCCAATTAGCTTGCAAGCATGTGACTGGTTCACAAGGGATCACATATCATGGGAACGAGAAAAGAGTACTTATCAGTAACGAGGTTGAACTAGGTATGCAGAGATACCGACGATCATAACCTCGGATAAGTAAACTATCGTGAGACAAAGGGAAATTGGTATCGTATGTAAGTGGTTCATTCGATCGCAAAGTAATCATAGAAATATGTGGGAGCCATATGAATTTCCAGATTCCTCTATTGGTTATTGTTCGGAGAAGTGTCTCGATCATGTCCGCATAATTCACGAACCGTAGGGAGACACACTTAAGGATTCGACGTTGTTTGAGTAGTTATGGAATGATGAGTAAGAGACCGAATGTTGTTGGGAGTCTCGGATGGGATCTGGGATATCACGAGGAGATCCGTAATGGTCCGGAGAATAATATTCATATAAGGAAAGTCCTGTTTCGGGGTTGGAGAATGGTTCCGGTGTTTTCATCGGGAATGTTCTAAAAGGTTCCGGAATGTCCGGCACTCCGGAGGGGAGGGTACATGAATGTGTCATATCAAGTTGGAATTATTGCATCATGTACTAGGTGTCATCGCTGAACAAAATAAAGGGTTTAATCAAATCCTAGTTTGAAAAGTCAAACGCCAATTTGAAAAGTCAAACGGCTATTTTGGAAGGTGGAGGGGAAGTAGGAAACCTACTTGGGGAGGAGTTCCTCCCCTCCACCGCTAGCCCCCTTGGGAAACCGAGTTGGGGAGGGACTCCCCTCCCCTGGCGCGCCCCCTCCACCTATATAAGGAGGGGCAGGGCTGCCCCTCCAAGACACAACTCCACCACCCCGCAAACCCTAGCCCTAGCCGCCGACCCCTCCTGCAGCCGCCGCCGCCCTAGGACAAGCCGCCGCCGCTTAGCTAACCCTAGCCGCCGTCCAAGCCTCCTCCTTGGTGTGTCTAAACCCTAGATTGCCGAGGAGCTCTCTCATAGTCCACCATACTCGCTCCGGCTTAAGGCGAAGCCCTGCGAGATCTCCCCTCTACTTCCGGTACCACGCCGTTGTGCTGCCAGAATCGCGAGGAGAGTGCTACAACCTCCGCTGCCTGCTGGAACAAGGGAGAGGAAGGTCTTCGTCGAGTACCGAACGTGTGACCGACTGCGGAAGCGCTGCCGGAATGCAGCGCCGGAAGGATAGTCTACGCGATCTTGAGATCGGAAAGAGTACGACTACATCACTCACGAGAATCCGCTCTCGTTAAACACTTTGGAATCTTCGAGGGTGAGTTATTCCATCGACTCGTTGCTACAATATAGTAGATAGATCTTGGCTTGTTTGTTTGTATGCGATAGAAATTTTTTGTTTTCCATGCTACGAAACCCTACATAATCACCGTGGCCTTCTACCTCAACTAGATCTTGGGATCACCACATTAGAGGAAAACGTTTTGTTTTATCTTTACGTGGCCCAACAGTGGTATCAGAGCGATAGCTTCTGGTTTTAGAGTCGAGATCTCGCATATGTGATATGCGGTTGGCTGTATATTGGATCTATGTACTATTTTGGTGGTCGATCATGAGATAAATCGGTTTTGTACAAGGTTAATTGGATCAACTATACTCGGGGAATGGTAGATCTGATTTCCGTGATCATACTGCTGAGGTCGTGGAATGACATACCCCTACCGGTCGGTTTCCGCCATCGGGGTAGACTGTGACACAAAAATCCAGATGCGGTGATCGAAGATCAAAGGAGTTTGATCGAGTCGGAACAATGATAGGAATCCATGTTTGGAATGTAGATGAGATCTATATTTTCGGAAACATCATTGGGAGCTGCCCGCACCCGCGATGGGTGCTGCCCCTTCGATCCCCGCCCGCTATCTGGCTAGCGGGACCGCTGGCTTCGCCCTGTCGTAGCGCCTTAGATGTCATTGCGAGTTTCACAACGCCGGTAGATATCGTATCTATGCATAACTTGTTTTTTACAGGAAGTTGTGAATGGTATGGCTTATGTGCATGTGATGTGTGTAATCCATATGTGATCTGTGAATAACAGTTTTGTCAGCCGGCTAGAGCCTAAGTGTTGTCATTTTATTGTATAATGACCTGCGTGTCGGATTCTCTATGTAATTTACTTTACTAAGCTAGTGTAGATGTTTAGAGAACTTGGATGGCATGCAAGTCGGTGTACATGGAGTAAGATGCCAAGTGACAAGAGTTGTCACGAGTCAGATTGCGGACTTTATGGAGATGGAGATCGCCATGAAGAGAGCCATACCATTTCACTTATAATTGCTTTATTTTGTGTTATTGATATGTCTCTATTTTACCTATATTAGATAGTCGGTAAAATCTAATCCCTCAAAGAAGGTCTAGTCGGTGTTCCCACCAATATTTGCACCATCACAAGTCAAACATTTTTGGTAGTGGTCTCATAAAATTGAGGTGCTACCAATTCTTTTCAACTAGGTGGGTTCGAGTCGGACTCTTATAGCGGAAACACTCGGTAAGCTAGATGGGTCTATCACAACGGTTGTGGGACTCAAGGAAAAGTTGGATGGGAGCCGGGGCATGTGATGCCACCCGACCAACAAGAGTTGTATGAGATACGATTGACAAGGAGTTATCTACCTAGATCACTTGGCGGCTAGCGGTGATGCTAAAGATCACTAGCCGACTTGCTTATTTAGGATCCTGAATCACTAAGCAACCATCGGAGGGATGTTGGTTCTAGTGGGAGCATAAATATTAAAGTGTTTAATATGCTTGCTCTTTTATGAATACATGTCTTAAGTGTTTTGCATATTTTCTGTTGTAGATCATGGCACCAAGTAACAGTCACCCTCAGATATCCAGTTTTGCTTTGAGAACCATTCTTGAGAAAGATAAAGTGAATGACACTAATTTTACCAACTGGTATCGAAATCTGAGAATTGTTATCAAACAAGAAAAGAAGGACCATGTCCTAGACAACCCACTTCCAGATGAGCCGAATGAGAATGCAACTATCGCTGCCACCAACGCCTACCGTCGGGCTAAGGATGAGTCCACGGATATTAGTTGTCTTATGCTTGCTCACATGGAACCGGACTTGCAAAAGCAGTTCGAGAATGTTGAGGCCTACAATATGATCGAAAGCCTCAAAAGTTTGTTCCAGGCCCAGTCTAAGACTGATAGGTATCAAGGCTCTCAGGCTTTGCTAAGTTGCAAGATTAAGGATGGTGATCCACTGAGTCCACATGTGATCAAAATAGTTGGTTACATGCAGTCTCTGGAGAGGCTTGGCTACCCCATTAGTGAAGAGTTCGATACATACACAAGTCTGAACTCTCTTCCTAGTTTGTATGGTCAGTTCATATCGAACTACCACATGCATGGTATGGATAAGAAGCTCACTGAATTGCATGGGATGCTCAAGCATGCAGATATGAATCTCAAGAAAGGCGCCAGTCAAGTGTTGATGGTGCAAAATAAGGCTAAGTTCAAGAAGAGTTCTTGGACTAAGAAGAATGCTAAGTCGGGAGGCAAGGCTTAGGACCCGTTCCCAAGTGCTTCCTCAGAGACTAAGCCATCTCCTTCAGCTGGATCCACTTGCTTCTACTGCAAGGAGGATGGCCACTAGAAGAGGAACTGCAGCAAGTATTTGGCTAATAAATCCAAGAGTGGAGGTATGACTTCCGACTCAGGTACACTTGTTTGGAGTGTTATAGACATCTATCTTGTGAATGCACCTAACAGTTCTTAGGTATATGATACCGGATCAGCTATTCACATCTGCAACTCGTTGCAGGGACTGGTAAGAACTAGGAGTGTAGCAAGAGGCGAGGTTGATATCCGAGTTGGCAACAAAGCGAGAGTCGCTGCGTTGGAAGTCGGCACGATGCAACTTCATTTACCTTCCGGATTCATTATGGAACTGAATAATTGTTGTTATGTTCTAGTGCTCAGTCGAAACATTATTTCTGCTTCATGTTTGATGAGGCATGGATATGAGTCGAATATTAAGAATAATGGTTGTTCTTTATATTTGAATGATATGTTTCACGGCTTTGCACCCGTCCAGGACGGGTTATTTACTTTGAATCTTGACTGTGAGTCGGTTTATGACATAAATGTTAAAAGGTTGAAACCAAATGATCTGAATATGACTTACTTTTGGCACTGTTGGCTTGGTCATATAAGTTGGAAACGCATGAAGAAGCTCCATGATGATGGACTCCTAACTTCATTTGACTTGGAGTCGTTCGAGACATGCGAATCTTGCCTACTCGGAAAAATGACCAAGACATCTTTTGCAAAGAGTTGTGAAAGTGCGTCCGACTTGTTGGGACTAGTACATAGTGATATATGTGGACCAATGAGAACGACAGCTAGGGATGGTTATGAGTACTTCATTACCTTCAATGATGATTTGAGTCAGTATGGATATTCTACTTGATGAAACATAAGTCGGAAGCCTTTGAAAAGTCAAAGAATCCCAGAATGAAGTACCGAATCAACTCGGCAAGAAAATAAAGTTTCTTTGGTCGGACCAAGGAGGCGAGTACATGATCCTGATGACCATCTGAAAGGTTGAAGAATAGTTCCTCAACTTAATGCACCAGGAATGCCGCGGAGGAACAGTGTCTCGGAAATGCGGAATCAGACCTTGTTGGACATGGTACGATCAATGATGAGTCGGGCAGATCTGCCTTTGTCATTTTGGGGTTATTGTCTAGAAACTGCGGCGTTCGCACTAAACAAAGTACCATCAAAGTCGGTAGAGAAGATATCGCATGATATGTGGACAGGCAAAAAGCCGAGTTTATCTTTTCTTAAGATTTGGGGTTGTGAAGCATTTGTCAAGCGACTTCACTCGGGCAATCTTATAGCCAAGTCGGATAAGTGTATTTTCGTGGGGTACCCGAGGGAAACCTTGGGTTACTACTTCTATAACCGAGCAGAGGGCAAAGTGTTTGTCGCTTGGAACGGTGTCTTCCTAGAGAAAGAGTTTCTCAGTCAGGGAGTCAGTGGAAGCATAGTGCAGCTCGAAGAAATTCAAGAGAAACTGGCTAGTAGCGAGTCAGCAAAAACCTTGGAGATTGAGCCGGTCGTGGTAGATGAGACGGTAGAAGCACCTGTACTATGAAGATCGGCAAGATTATGAAGTGTTCGTGATGTATTATTGTTAGACAGTGATGAGCCGACAAATTATTCAGAAGCGATGGTGGGATCTGATGCGGTACCACCTGATTCGCCAGTTCGTGGATCAAGGTGATATCAAGTTATGCAAGGTACACACGGATGCAAATATTGTGGATCCGTTGACAAAGCCATTACCACAGCCGAAGCATGAGGCGCTGATGACCCACAAGTATAGGAGGGTATCGTAGTACTTTCGATAAATAGGAGTGTCGATCCCAACTAGGAGCAGAAGGTGTTGACTAGTGGTATGGAGCAGGAAATCTCTGTAAATACTTAGCAAACCGATTTTTAGGGGTTTCCTGATAAAGAAACAAAACAAAGTACAAGTAATAAAGACAACAAACAACTGCAGCAAGTGGCCCAATCCTTTGTTAGCAAAGGACAAGCCGGTGGAAATACTTATAAGGACCAAACGTTCTCGAGGACACATGGGAATTCTGTCAAGTGCTTTCGCTTCAAATAGCTAAGTACTCTTCTTTGGTGTTGTAAGTGTTGTGTGGGTGAACCTGTGCTAATGTACCGACCTTACTTGGACTAATACATACTTGTGATTAAACCCCCCGCAAGCATCCGCAACTACAGGAAAGCAATTAAGATATAAACCTAACCACAGTCTTAAACTCTGAGATCCTACACTCCCTTATGCAATGGTGTCCTAACGGGGGTTCAGGTTTCTGTCACTCCGGCAACCCCACAATTAGTATCCAAATACACAATGCATTCCCCTAGGCCCATAAATGGTGAAGTATCATGTAGTCGACATTCACATGACACCACTAGAAGAATAGCACCACAACTTAAATACTAAACCATTGAATAATAACTCAACACAAATCCACTACTAACAACATGACTTCTCCCATGTCCTCAAGAACTAAACGAACTACTCACAAGACATCATATGGATCAAGATCAAAGATGATATGGTGATGTATAACAATCTAAACATAAACAATAATCCAATGGTTCCACTCACAAGCATCACCTACAATAGTAATCAACACCGGGAAAGTTTCCCTAAGAACTATTGAAAGATCCAACAAAATTGTTACATCAAGATGGAGTGGTGATGATGGTGCTGGTGGAGATGATGGTGTGGATGATGATGATAATGATCCTGATGAATCCTAGCTTGATGACGGTGTTGATGGCGATGATCTCCCCTCTCGGGGAAGGAATTTCCCCCGCAGAAATCTGTCTGCCAGAGAGCTCTTTCTCTCTTGGTGTTTTCCGCCCCGCAGAGGCGGTGGAGATCTTTCTATGGTCGCCCCCTGGTATTAGGGTTCCGAGAGGAAGATATAGACGAGAGGGCAGAGTCGGAGGCCGGCCAGGTGGGCCACACCTCCTCTAGGCGCAGGGTAGGGTGGGCTCGCGCCTAGGGGGTGTGGGCCCCCGGTGGCCCAGCTATGCCTCCCCTTCTGGCTTCCTTCGTCTTCTGGGAAAATATAATTTTCCAATATTTTCTAGTATTTTTCTGATCTTCGTGAAATTGCATCAAAACACTTCTTTTTTCCATCAGAATCCTGACTCCGGCAGTTCATCCTCCAAGAATCATCCAACATGCAAAAACAAAGGAAAAGACATGAGTGACACCTCATAAAAAGACACATATCAATGAATAGAGGCAAATTATGATATAGAATGGTGATGCAAATTGGACGTATCAACTCCCCCAAGCTTAGACCTTCGCTTATCCCCAAGCGAAAACTGAGCTCAATAAACATGTCCACGGATTTATGGAGTGAAGTGTCGATAAAAGAATACGGACAAGAAGCATCACACTTACCATTACACAACTCATAGAAGAAGGCAACTCACCATTATATAACTTAGCTTGCAACAAGTACATGAGTCACAATAGAGATGCATAAAGATAAATCATAATTGGAATTGGCAAACTTTGTTCCATGTCAGAGAAAAGCTGGCAAACAGTTTCACAAAAATATTTTGAAGAAGTTTTACAATAGGAGCACTCTTTGCTCAACATAAAGGGTTTTTAACAATGAAGGATTTCAAAGTAATACTCAATAGATAAGAGTTTTGTGCAAACAAGGAAGATAAAGAACATGATTGAATAAATCATCATAAGAATGCTTGAAACACAACAACTCAAATGCTTGCTGGAGATAGAGAGGAAGTAGGCTTGCTGACTCAACTTAGAAAATAGGAGAAAGGTCCCTTCATAGAGGGAAGAAGGGATTTCAAGTCAAAAAGAGCTTCCAAAAGATTATGATACGTACTAGCTTTGAGCCCTCATTTCCCCTATCATAGGCATCTTGAGATGATTAAGGTTAAAGTGAACAAGGATGGATTATATGCTTGAGGAAATATAAGTTGGCAATCTCAAGTCCCTTGAGTATGAGGGCCGCTCCTCGTGCTACTCAACTTTAGTTACCGATAAGTTCTTATCATTGTAAGTACATGTGTATCATAAAGAACCGCCAACGGTGTACCCCTTGCACATGATACAGGAGCTTTCCCATAATCAAAATGATAAGGCAAGCAGACAGTGAGCATCTCAGTGATCTTTTTATTTACTATTTGCATAGATTTTTATTGAGGATGCTTCACAGATTGCTCACTATGGTGATGCTGCAAGTTTCCACCATGATTAGGCATGGCTTAGGCTAGCGCCCCAAGCGTTTCTATAACACACATACATCACTCCATGGACTTACAAGCTCCCTTTTTATTTCACACCGACGACATCCGCAAACAAAAGAGCATGATATCAACTGGATAAGTATCCATAAGTATTGAAAGCGTTCCCCATGACAGCACGGTTCTGCTAATCCCAACGTATAGATGCAAGCATATACAAATTTGATGACACAATGGTTCAAGTCTATTAGGGGCAAGAAAATAAGGTGTGCCATCAAGTTCGTGAGAGCTTTACTAACTAGTTGTCACATAAAAAAATATTTTTTTAATTCGAAAGATAGATGAAACTTGAGAATTTGCTTGGAATAGCAATAATGTTGATATGTAGATAAGGTGGTCACAAATGGCACATGTTGGGTTCAAAGGGATTGGAAACATGATAAGTAAGCCTTCTCAAAACAGGTTTTTGGCTAGCAAGGCTGGGTAGCAAGCAAAAGAGTTGAAAGAAACAAGCAAACCTACAAGTGATAAAGCCAAACATGCAATCTTCCTTGAAGACACAAAAGATCTTAAATAAAGAATACTAAGCTTATGAGCCAATCAAGAAAGAAAACAAATGATACAAAATACCTGTAAGCTTTTTCTCTTTTCCTTTCAAACCTCAAAAAGTGTTGCTACTGACCAGAGCTCGTTTTGCCAAAACCAATTTAGATATACTTGATGCTCCCAAAGTGATACCAATACAGATTAACAAGATCAATCATATAATAGAGATTGCAAACTACAATAAGAAGTGCAAAAAGTAAAAGATGGAACTTCTCATTAATATTCAATAAAGGCACACACACACCAAGGGATACATAGATGATAAAAGAGAGATACTTCCACATGCAAACCAACCTATAAGATAACTTATCTACCAAAGATATGAATCCACTAAAAAGCTAAAAGATAATAATGTGATACCGCGACACTCCCCCAAGATTGGAACAATCCAAGGGGATGCCAAACCTGATGACGAATTACTCCTTCGGCGGTGGTGTTCTCCTGTCATCATCAAACTTCCAGGGCAAATGTTCCCCATCCAAAAAGGACGTCCTGGTTTCCGCAATCCTGAAACTAGCAGCAGAGAAAATGTCTGCATGACCAGATAGGAAAGAATGTACAAGTGTATGTAGATGATGTGGTTATCAAAACCAAAGAAAGCAAAACGCTACTGGATGACATCCGGCAGACTTTCGCGAACCTGAGAAGGTTTCGAATGAAGCTTAACCCGGAAAAATGCACTTTCGGTGTGCCGGCTGGAAAACTACCCGGTTTTCTCATATCTAGCCGAGGCATAGAGGCCAACCCAACTAAGATAAGAGCAGTAGAAAGGATGGAATTGCCGAGATGTCTAAATGACGTACAGAAGTTCACAGGTTGCTTGGCCTCGCTTAGCCGATTTGTATGTCGGCTGGGAGAGAAAGCATTACCACTTTATCAACTGATGAAAAAATCTGATAAGTTCATTTGGACACCACAAGCAGACAATGCATTTCATGAATTGAAAAAGATGTTGGTCACAGTGCCAATCCTGGCTTCTCCATTGTCGAAAGAGCCTATGTTACTTTACATAGCCGCCACAAACAGAGTGGTAAGCGCTGTGATCGTGGTGGAACGAGTTGAAGATGATAAATCATTACAAAGGCCGGTATATTACCTAAGCGAGGTACTATCAGCCTCAAAACAAAATTACCCACATTATCAGAAGATGGCATATGGGGTATACATGTCAGCAAAGAAACTTAAACATTACTTCGAAGAGCACCCCATCAAAGTGATCTGTGAAGCACCCATAGCCGACATATTGAGCAACAAAGATGCAAGTGGCCGAATAGCAAAATGGGCAATTGAATTGTCACCCTATGCTCCGCAATTCGATAGGCAAGATGCGATCAAATCTCAGGCTGTGGCCGACTTCTTTGTAGATTGGGCCGAGGTACAGTATGAGCCACCATTACCAGATCCAAATTATTGGACGATGCACTTTGACGGTTCCAAACTAAGAAATGGTTTGGGGGCAGGAATAGTGTTAACCTCGCCAAAAAGAGATCAACTGAGATATGTGTTGCAAATACATTTCGCCGCATCAAACAATGTAGCCGAGTATGAAGCACTGGTCCATGGATTGAAGGTGGCGAAAGAGATTGGCATACGCCGAATCTTATGCTACGGAGACTCAGATCTAGTAGTACAACAAGTCTCAGGCAATTGGGATGCGTTAGATGCCAATATGGCCTTATATAGGTTTCATGTGCAAAAACTCAGCGGATACTTCGATGGATGTGAATTTCATCATATACCTCAGGCAGAAAACGACGCCGCAGACACATTGTCAAAACTCGGATCAACCAGACAATCAATTCCCCTAGGTATCGCCCTAGAGCACCTGAGGAAACCATCAATAACACCATCACCAGAGTCCGAATCCATCTTTATTCAGGCAAAATCAAGAGAAGATAGTGTGCCGATGGAAATTGACAAGGAATGTAACCCGGAATTTCCAAAAATGAACCCGGCCGATGCAAGGATGGATACGGGGAAATCCGAGGTAGTTATGTCGGCGGAAAATATGGAAATATATAATGAAATTACCCCAGAAAAAATCATACCAACATGGGCACAACCCATATTTTCTTTCCTTAAAGATGCGATTTTGCCGAATGACGAGGTATTGGCAAGACAAACACTGAGAAGAGCTAAAGCTTATACAATCATAAACAATGAGCTGTATAAAAGGAGCATCACAAGCGTGTTGCAGAGATGTGTGAAGTCGGCGGAAGGCCAGGAGATCCTCCTAGATATACATCAAGGAGAATGCGGGCATCACGCCTCGTCCAGAGCTTTAGTGGCCAAAGCATTCAGGCATGGGTTTTATTGGCCAACAGCGTTGAAAGAGGCCAAAGAACTGGTCGAAAAATGTAATGGTTGCCAGAGATATGCCAGCAAGATACATATGCCATCGTCCGAGTTAAAAACGATACCAATTACTTGGCCATTTTCTGTATGGTGCTTAGATATGGTGGGACCATTCAAGCCGGCCCGAGGCGGGATGACCCACATCTTGGTCATGGTCGACAAATTCACAAAATGGATCGAAGTAAAACCAATAAAGAAATGTGATGGGCCAACAGCGGTAAAATTTCTCAAAGATATTATCTTGAGATATGGTTACCCACACAGTGTTATTACAGACAATGGTACGAAATTTGCTGAAGGAGCCTTCGCCAGATTCTGTCAAGAAAAGCACATAAGACTAGATGTCGCCTCGGTGGCTCACCCAGCATCTAATGGGCAAGTAGAAAGATCTAATGGACTAGTACTGTCCGGAATAAAACCACGACTCGTCGAACCACTGCAAAGGTCGGCAGGGTGTTGGATTGAGGAACTACCAGCAGTACTATGGAGCCTCAGAACTACCCCAAACAGATCAACAGGGTATACACCATTTTTTCTAGTATATGGGGCAGAAGCTGTGCTTCCAGCCGACATAATACATGACTCGCCAAGGGTTACCCAGTATACAACCGCTGAGGTAAATGAAATAGCTCGGCAAGATGATGTCGATCTGCTAGAGGAAGCCAGGGAGTTGGCACTATCAAGATCAGCTATTTATCAGCAGGACTTGCGGCGATATCACAGCAAGAAAGTAAATCCAAGAGTGTTTAAAGAAGGAGATTTGGTTCTTCGGTTAGTGCAACGTACGGCCGGCATGCACAAACTATCGCCCCCGTGGGAAGGACCGTTCATCGTGAGCAAAGCGTTGCACAATGATGCGTATTACCTAATTAATGCTCAGTCACCAGAAAAGAACAAGGCAGACAAAGCCGACAAAGAATCAAAAAGACCATGGAATGTAGCTTTACTTCGTCCATTTTACTCGTAGGAGTCATCTACGACACGTTGTAAAGAAACGCTCCAGGACAAAGTATCAACTATGTATCAAACCTCGGCACCTTGAGCAGTGGCTCGGGGACTGCCCTATATTGTTGTTGAGTTTGGGTTATGTATTAAACCTCGGCACCTTGAGCAGTGGCTCGGGGACTGCCTTATGTTGTTTTTGAGTTTAGGTTATGTATTAAACCTCGACACCTTGAGCAGTGGCTCGGGGACTGTCCTATATTATTTCTGAGTTTGGGGTATGTATCAAACCTCGGCACCTTGAGCAGTGGCTCGGGGACTGTCCTATATTATTTCTGAGTTTGGGGTATGTATTAAACCTCGACACCTTGAGCAGTGGCTCGGGGACTGCCATATATTGCTTCTGAGTTTTGGGTATGAATTAAACCTCGGCACCTCGAGCAATGACTCGGGGACTGCTATATTTTTTGAATTTGGGTTATATATTAGACCTCGGCATTTCCAGCAATGACTCGAAAACTGGCCAATATTATTTCACACTTTTAGTGATGTGTTGAGTCTCCATTTTTAGAACAGTGATTAGAGGATTGCCCCACAATTGTCCTTCATTACAGAAATGGGTATCGAACTTCGGCACCCAGAGCGATATTATTTCGTTCTCCCCAGATATAAGCTTCGAGATTGACAACTTGGATAAAATTCAAGAACACAATGGTTGAAGTGTCAAATTCATCAGGGTCCGGCAATATTAGACGCTGGACTACCGTACGACAAAGGCAAAACACACAATCCGAACTTAAGAAATTAAAGGCCACCAAAGCAAAGATTTAAACAAACATGATTAGTTTAAACAGAATAATAAAGATCATAAACATGTGTGCCTCAGCGGCAAAAGGCAAAAAAGGTTCATACCACACAGAAAGTTGGACAAGTATCTGACACACATCATACGCCCGGCATACCGGGGATAAGAAACGACTTAGAGTTTTTTAAGGGGCAGCGACTTGATCAGGAACTGGGCGCTCCGAGGTAGACGACATCTCTGTCGAAGTTGCTTCGCCCTCCATAGAACTAGGAGCGACTTCGGGGGAAGCCCGGGGCTGTTGAGAAACATCAGCTTGAGCTGTGGAATGCCCAGTACCTTTAGAGGAGGATCACGCGTCGCCATTGCCATCCGAGCTCGAGCTGGAATCACCAGAAGTATCTGAGTCGCCATCAGCCTCGTCTGGGTTGGCTGAATCATCATCAGAGGCATCTTCAACTTCGACCTCATCCGCCGGGTTAGGAAGGAAACTCGGCCCTTCAATCCAGTTATGCACGTCCGCATACTCAACGAGCTGGAAGGCACGAGCCTGTCGGAGAGCGATGAATTCTGGATCCTCAACCCAACGGGAACCAGTGCGCAAATATATCAGGGTATCGAGGGAAATATCCTTGTACCATGACATAACGACTGTGAGTGCCATATCAGCACCAGCTCGTCCAGCGGATTCCCTCCAAAGATTCAACTGGTTCTGGGATGCCATCAATCTTTCCACCAGTATCTTGATTTCATCAATATCAGGGGTCCCAGAAGTATTCGGCCAGAGAACATGGTATGCCCGAATAGCCGCTTGCACCAAGTCCCTGCCCATAATCTTCATCGGATCGACGTCAGCGCCAACGGCAACCAAGAAATCTTCCATCGAGTATTCTGGGCTCGCACCGGCAGGAACACCTCGGCGCACACGAGCATTAATCACCGCTTTAGAGCTCACGGGCTTAGCTTCTGGAAAATGGTCTGCACAAAACAAAAGTGTGTCGGTCAACGGTAAGAAAGGGAAAAAGACAACTCGGCCACGGTCAGAAGCTTACGGTGAATATAGCTCAGCATTATCTGAAGATCTTTAGCCCAGTCACCCTTGTTTTTCTCAAAGCGAGTGATCTCCTCGCTCATCCCCCGTGTCTTCAAATCGGCAGCCTCGAGGAGCTCTTTATTTTTCTGCAATTGCAGAGCTAGTCGATTCTTCTCCTCGGAGAACTCCTGGTCGACTTTTTCTAACTCAGATTTCTGAGAAAGCTTGAGGGACTCCACCTCGGCGCGCAAGTGATTTATCTCGTCATCTTTATCTTTCAGCTGTGCCGAGTGAGTGGCGGCTTGTTCTAAAAAATGCAGCATCATATCAGGCATGGGTATGCATTCCTGGTGTGACGCTGCAAAAGTTTGTAACTCGGCTATACCGAAGCCAAAAGGGTTAAGAGAAACCCGGTGCATATTTCAAATAGATATGCGTAAAAGAAAAAAGAGTAACTAACCTTCCAGGGCCTTGACTTTCTTTTCAAGACGGATATTAAGATTGTTGATATTACCTATTCACCAGCAAAGTCAGCTAACACCTCACTTCCAAAGCAATAAGAACTTTAGGGATAATGTGAAAGCTTGTTAACTTACCAGCTTTCTTCACCACAGGAATGACCTTCTCATACTTATCTTGCAATTTTTTATGAGCAAAGAGCAGCCTTTGGAATTCGGCGGTCCGCCGATCATGCGCAACCTAAGCAACAAAACAAATAGCAATAAGATATTCGAACATAAGACATATCCGAATCAAGCAAAGCTTAATTCGGATCTAGGTGGCTGGATATTCGAAGTTCAGACATATCCGAATCAAGCAAAGATTAATTCGGATCTAGGTGGCTGGATATTCGAAGTTCAGGCAGATCCGAATCAAGCAAAGCTTAATTCAGATCTAGGTGGCTGGATATTCGAAGTTCAGGCAGATCCGAATCAAGCAAAGCTTAATTCGGATCTAGGTGGATGGATATTCGAAGCTCAGACAGATCCAAATCAAGCAAAGCTTAATTCGGATCTAGGTGGATGGATATTCGAAGACTAATGCAAAACTGAACAAGGTAAAGCATAATAAAACTTCCAAACGAATAACAAGTTATTCGGTTGCAAGCTTCGGGGACTAGAGTATATATAATGGCATTCGAATGACTAATAAACGTCCATAAAAACAATTACCTCATTCATCTTGTCGCTGTCAAGAACGATCTTGGCAGCCAGATGTAGGCGACTGTTGATGTCGGAGAGTTGAAACAGCTGGCTGCTTGGATTTCCCTCGAGCTGATCAGCAGCGTTCCAATTGTTGGCATACTCGACCAACGAGCCGAGGCTGTTCCCACTCTCCGTGCGAGTCAGAACTTTACCTCGGATGTGTTGGGTAGCCACCGCCGCCGCGGGACTCTTGTGGAGAGCGAGCTGTGTATCAGCAGCCGGGGTAACAGTACTCTTGGCAGATGAAACCCCCTTGCGCAGCGCATCAGCAATTATAGGCTGAGAAGAGCTGGCAAGTCCTTTCTGAGATGAGGGAAGCTTGGTGACAACGACCTTTCTTGCCTTAGAAGAGGCGTCGGCAGGAGCCGTTACCTCGGCACTTGGAATGATGTCTTTAGGGGCCGGAGGGATTACGGTTTCTGAGGGAGCCGAGATA
Organism: Avena sativa; assembly: GCA_916181665.1. NCBI lineage: Eukaryota > Viridiplantae > Streptophyta > Magnoliopsida > Poales > Poaceae > Avena > Avena sativa. The sequence continues at coordinate 127,948,402 of OV702283.1, read as the reverse complement.
TTGGTATCCTCGGCTGAAATCGGAGTCGCAGTAAAGGTTGTGGGGGTCAAAAGGACCTCAGGGGAAACTTCAGGATTCACGGAGGAGACAGCAGGCTCAGTGGAAATATCTACGGGCCGAGTTGTACCGGCATCAACAGGAGAGATCTCAGGCGCATCCTGGCGAGATGGCATCTGATTCGGAGCAGGAGGAGAGTCAACACGAGCAGGACTAGGAACTCTAGTATCTTCAGGAGGCGGAAGAGAAGGCGGCCGAGTCGTGTGACTCGTCATACTAGGACCACTAGGCTTAACAGAAAGAGGAGCCCTGCAAAGGCAAAAAAGACCAGGTCAAAAGGCAGAAAGAGAGAAACAAGAAATACAAATAAAAAGCAACTCACCCAGTAACCCCGGGCATAGTTTTACGCTTAGGGGGGTGCGGGGCAGATCTCTTTATCCATTTCTTGGGAACGGCTTCCGAGGCACCGACTGGAGCGCTACGTTTCTCCGAAGTAACAGGATGTCGGGAGGCGAGAGGCTCGGCGTTGTGAACCTGACCGGCCGAATTAGCTGAGAAAGTAGAGGCCGGAAATGCATAAGAAATTGGCATTGCGGCAACTACCTCAAGAACTTGGACCTCGTCCGAATCACCTTCCTCCTCATGGGCCGGGGTCTTGCCACGGGCGCGAGCCGGAGCGAGGTCTGACTTGGGGACAAACTCCTTCGAGTCAGGCTCCCCGCTGTCCGGGGTATTCCGATCCGTGGGCCACGGGAGGGCCAGAACTTCGGCATCCTCGATCTTCTGTTCCGCAAATTTCTGCAAGAAAAGATACACAGAGAAATTAGCAAAAGGAATCACAAACGCAATTAGGGGACAAAACATAAATGCGTAAACTCACCTCGGGAGGGGGATTCCCACGGGTAAATGGCTTCAGTCCCCAGGTCCAGTCCTCCGGCATATCTGTCTTGAAGATAGCTCGGACACGTTTGAAAATGAGATAATTATCGAGCTCAACCGTTGAGACTCGGTTGGGATCGAGAGGACCGCTCATGTAACACAGCTTGTGCGTACGATGCTGGAAAGGGCAGATTTGGCTGCTGACAAAGGTGGTCATCGAATCCTCGCCGCGTAGCCCGGCGCGGATCAACTCCTTCAGCTGAATCTCAAAGGCCTCGGCCAGAGCATGTCTCTTCCTGGGATTGTAGGTCCAGTTACTCTTTGAGGGGGGGGGGCGATGGAGAAAGCGGGGATCCGAATCTTATCTTCCTTTCCAGTATTCTTGACATAGAAAAATGATCTATGCCACTTTTTGCAAGATTCGAGACCTGCAACGCGAGGAAACTCGGATTTCCTCCGAGGTGTGATTGGCGCAGCTCCACATTGGGTGAGCAACTTCTCGGAGGGTTGAAGAGATTTGTCTGGGACGACATTGGATCGAATCTGGAAAAACTTCGACCAACCGTGCATAGACGGCCATAGGCCGAAGTATCCCTCCGAGGCAGAGATGAAGGCAGAAAGAGAGGCAATGGCATTAGCCGAAAGATGATGCGGCTGCAGGCCGAAGTAGTCGAGGAACTCCCTAGAGAAATCGCTGAGGGGGAGACCAAACCCACGAGCGAAATGTGACATGAAGACGACGTACTCGCCCTTCCTAAGAACTGGAGAGGATTCACTGCCGGGTAAGCGACAGGCTACCTCGGCAGGAATCCGGCGAGTTCGGATTAGCCACTCAACCTCTCGGCGGGTGACGGAAGAGCCCTGCCACGAGCCCCGCTCGGGCCCAGACGCAGCATCGTCGTCCTCAATAAGCGCACCGCTAACGGAGCTCGACATGAGGTCGCCGGAGGAATCTATGGAAGATGAAATAGCGGCGGAGGGAAGCCTAGAACTGCAAGGCCTCGTCGTGATTCTATGCGAAAACGGCGGCGGAGCAGAGAAGGAACCACCGCGGGAAAACTAAAGAAAAGCAGAGGCGTCCAGAGGAAAGACTAGGCAATACGACCGGATGAACTCACCGGCGACGGCGCCGGTGCAAGTAAACAGGGACGAGGTCGACGGAGCAGCGCGGTGGAGCCTTGCCGTCGAAGATCCAGATGGGCGCATGGCGGCGGAAGCGCGAACGGGAGCAGAAGCGAGAGGAGGAAGAAGGGCACTGGTAAGCGGAGGAGGAAAGTGAATCCCCTAGCCCCGTGCCCCTCTTTATAACCGCGCGGCCTGGGTAGTAGTGGGATCATGCGTGTGGCGGTTAGCTATGTAGATCGTGTACGCGGCACGACCACACGCCGCTGAGTGGAACCGCACCAATGACCACACGATGATAGAAAGAGTCGAGATCCCTGACGGAAACGGTGCGCGAGGCATCGCAGCGTCGACGCGACAGGCGCAGTAATTACTGTAGCCTGTTAGTGGACAATGTAGAGGAACAAAAAACTAGAGAAACAATGATGAATGTGACACGTATGACGAGGCGTACGCGAGAATATACGCTGATACCTCGAACGAGAGAAAGATAACTCGGAAACAAAGAGAAACGAATATCGTGAAACTGATATGGCCCGACCGAAGTTATAGGCAGGGCCATACCAGCTTCGGGGACTAATGTTGGGGAGGTGACCCGGATAGGGTAAAGACGGGGAAAGGCGAAAGGAGGTTCCCCGTCCAGTTTCCGAGTTACAATCTAAGTCGGCCGAATCCTATAAAGGTCGGCCGAGATATGAAAGAGCAGGACCCTTTTGAGAAGAGCAAGGCATTACCCGGCCGAGATACCGTGTAAGTCGGCCGGGTCAGCCCGAATAATCTGAATGCAGGTGAAGGCCAAGCCGAGTTATGCAAGACAGGGCTGAATGATAGGAAGCTTGCAGGAGAAGGAGATGCTTATAGTCAAACTCTAGTCGCAGGCTAGGAAGAATCTGAGCAGAGCCAAGCACAAAGGACAAGGCGCAGAGCGATAGAGAGGCAGAAGGAGGTCACGGAGGTGACAGTCCTGAAGCCCGAGGCATGCAGGTGGGGTCCTCTGGAACCTTGCCGTCGTTAGAAGGGTGACACAGAAAGGAGGCCGCCGAGTTACTATATTGGGACAAGCATATTCCTCGAATATGCTTGCCACGTCAGCCCTAGAGGAGCCCAGGGCTCTCCTTTATAAGGAGAGGCTTGGACTCTGAGAAGGGCACCGGCTCATTTAGTACCGTTAGGCTGGTAAAGTTCTTCCTCTCCACTTGTACACAGCTCAAGGAGCACTTGTAGCCCAAGAAAGGAGAAATAAAGATCTTTACCTTAGTCTTCTGTGTGTAGAATCAACTACATCTTCCCTCCCCAGATCCCTCTAGCATCCATTGGCCCCATACTTTAGCCTACCCATGGAATCTGCCGTGCCACCACCACGACAGCTTATGCGATTAAATCTAGCCTCATACTCACACTTTTGATTTTGTATGTTGTAGAGCCGTGCTTGTAATTGGTTGGTGGTCTGAGGGAGCGAGAAGATTTCTTCTTGAAGCTCAGCAACCTCCTCCTCGTGCTTGGCGATGAGTTCTAAACTTATCTTGTAAATAACATCCACTTCGCGTTCTGCCATCTTCTTGTACTTGAAAACTTCTTGGTCCAATGCTTCCATCCTGTCTTCCAGACTGCCTTCTCCTTTAGGGACTTGAACTTATTTCATCTGCACCTTCCCATCCTTGAGAATCAACTCCTTGGGATGAATCCTCAACTCATACATGTATGGGTTGATGACATCCGCGAACAAATTCTCCATGGGTGATCCAGAGGAAGACATTGTGACTCCAAAACTGAGAATCTGCCTGACAGAAATAGATCGAAATAGAAACAAGACAAGAACACGATACACGAACCTCGGGGGATCCGGGGGGTTATATATTATGAAGTTTCAAAGCATAAGGAAGGTACTGACACGAAAACGAGGCGGAGATGAAGCTTGGGGGGCTCACACCCCCTCCAGGCGAGACCAGCTGGGGCCCGCGCTTAGGGTGGGTGTGGCCACCCCGGCCTTTGTTTCCTTCTTTGTTTTGCTTTGTAACCTTCCATATGTATTAAAAACATCAAAAATATAAAAAGATTAGGCTTTCACGAACCTTCTTTTTTCACCACTTTTACCTACTGAAAGACGGACTCTGCAGATTCTGGTGTCTGGTTTCTAATAAATTCTTCTGAAGTCACCATTTGAATAATGTCAACGTCTTCATTATAAGAATCTCCAGAAATATAATGTTTGAGCCTTTGGCCATTCACCACATGTGTTGTGTTGTCCTTCAAAGAAGATATTTTGATAGCACCTGAACGATATACTTCCTCAATAACAAAAGGTCCTTCCCATTTTAAGAGTAGTTTCCCTGAAAAAATCTGAGACGAGACCTATACAGAAGAAATTTCTCACCAACATGGAACTCCCTTTGAGAATTATCCTATCATGCCATCTTTTTACTTTGTCCTTAAAGAGTCTAGCATTTTCATAAGCTTCACTTCTCCACTCATCTAAGGTACTCATGTCAAGCAATCTTTTCTCACCAGCCAGTTTAAAATATCTATTCAACTCTTTCACTGCCCAATAAGCTTTGTGTTCTAATTTTAAAAGGCAAGTGACAAGCTTTCCCATAGACCATTTTGTAAGGAGACATCCCCATAGGATTTTTATAAGCAGTTCTATTAGCCCATAAAGAATCATTCAAATTTTTAGCCCAATTTTTCCTAGATCTATTAACAGACTTTTGCAAGATAGATTTAATTTCCCTATTGGAGAGTTCTACTTGCCCACTGGTTTGGGGGCGATAAACTGAAGCAATTCTATGGTTAACATCATACTTAGCGAGAGTTTTTCTAAAACCCCCATGAATAAAATGAGAGCCTCCATCAGTCTTGAGATATCTAGGCACACCAAACCTAGGAAAAATAACATCCTTAAGAATTTTTAATGAGGTCTTACCATCAGCGCTGTTTGTAGGTATGTCTTATACCCACTTTGTAACATAGTCAACAACAACAAGAATATGGGTATACCCTTTTGAAGGAGGAAAAGGACCCATAAAGTAAAATCTCCAACAATCAAAAGGTTCAATAATAAGTGAATAATTCATAGGAATTTCATTGCGTCTAGAAATGTTACCAACTTGTTGACATTCATCACATGATAAGACAAACTTACTTGCATCCTTGAAAAGGGTAGGCCAATAAAATCCAGATTGTAAAACCTTTTGTGCAGTCCTATCCCCAGCATGATGCCCTCCATAAGCGCTGCCATGAATTTTCTCAATATCTCTTGTTGTTCGAATTCTGGAACACATCTTCGCATAATACCATCTAATCCTTCTTTATATAAGTGTGGGTCATCCCAAAAGTAATGCCTTAGATCATAAAAGAATTTTCTTCTTTGCTGAGCTATAAAGGTTGGAGGCAAATACTTGGAACTAATAAAGTTAGCATAATCATCATACCAAGGACTCTCATGCGGACTTGCCCTTATTGCAGCCAACTGCTCATTTGGAAAAATATCATTAACAGGCAAAGGGTCAAAAGAAATGTTTTCCAAATGAGATAAATTATCAGTAACAGGATTTTTAGCACCTTTCCTATCTACAATATGCAGATCAAACTCTTTTAAAAGCAACACCCATCTAATAAGCCTAGGCTTAGCGTCCTTTGTCATAAGGTACTTAATAGCAGCATGATCAGTATGAATAGTAATCTTTGAATCAACAATATAGGGTCTAAACTTATCATAGACAAAGATTACAGCTAATAACTCTTTTTTAGTAGTAGCATAATTCTTTTGAGCAGCATCTAGAGTCTTGCTAGCATAATGAATAACATTCAACTTCTTATCAATACGTTGCCCAAGGACAACACCCACAGCAAAATCACTAGCATCACACATAATTTCAAAAGGTAAACTCCAATCAGGTGGTTGAACAATAGGAGCAGTAGTCAAAGCTTTCTTCAAAGTTTCAAAAGCTTCCTTACAATCATCATCAAAAACAAAAGTTACATCTTTTTGAATAATATTAGTAAGGGGCTTTGAAATTTTGGAGAAATCTTTAACAAACCTCCTATAGAAACCAACATGACCAAGGATACTACGAATACCTTTAATATCTGTAGGACAAGGCATATTCTCAATTGCTTCAATTTTGGCTCTGTCAACTTCAATGCCTCTTTCAGAGATCTTGTGTCTAAGAACAATCCCTTCATTAACCATGAAATGGCATTTCTCCCAATTAAGAACAAGGTTGGTTTCTTCACATCTCTGCAAAACTTTATCAAGGTTATGCAGACAGTTATCAAAAGAAGTTCCATAGATGGAGAAATCATCCATGAAAACCTCCACAATTTCTTCACAAAAACCATGAAAGATAGCAGTCAGACATCTCTGAAAGGTAGCAGGAGCATTACATAAACCAAAAGGCATATGCCTATAAGCATAAGTGCCATAAGGACAAGTGAAAGTGGTTTTCTCTTGGTCTTGTGCTTTCACAGCAATTTGAGTGAACCCAGAATAACCATCAAGAAAACAAAAGTGAGTCTTTTTGTACAACCTCTCAAGCATTTGATCAATAAAGGGCAAAGGATAATGATCTTTCTTAGTAACTTTATTAACCTTTCTAAAATCAATGCACATCCTATACCCAACCACTACTCTTTGGGGTATAAGCTCATTATTTTCATTAGGCACAATAGTTATTCCCCCTTTCTTGGGAACACAATGAACAGGGCTAACCCATTGGCTATCAGCAATAGGGTAAATAATACCAACATCAAGGAGTTTTAATACCTCATTTCTTACCACATCCTTCATATTAAGATTTAGACGTCGTTGGTGCTCAACAACTGGTTTTGCATCAGGTTCTATATTAATGGCATGCTGACATATAGTGGGAGAAATTCCTTTTAAATCATCAAGAGTGTAACTCAAAGATCCTCGGTGTTTCTTCAGTATTTCCAATAACCTTTCTTCTTCCTTTCCTGAAAGTTTAGAACTAATAATAACAGGATATACTTTCTTATCATCAAGATAAGCATATTTAAGATCATCAAGTAAAGGTTTTAATTCGAAAACAGGGTCCCCTTTAGGTGGTAGTGTGGTATCCAAATCTTCCATAGGTAGATTATGCTTAAGTTGCTCAGGCCGACGAAGGAAAACCTCGCCAATATCATTTCTTTCCTTCATGAAGACATCGCTTTCATGATCTTCCATAAATTGCTGCAAGGCATTGTTAGGAGCAAGAGAAATAACAGAAATTTGTTCAACCCTGAAATCCTCATTAGGCAGTTCATTTTCATAAGGAGTTTTAGCAAATCTAGAAAAATTAAACTCATAAGACTCTCCATCAAACTTAGTCAAAACTTTTTCCTTCCTACAATCTACGATATCCCACAAGTATTCAAGAAGGGTCTACCAAAGATAATAGGATAGGTTTTACTAGCTTCAGAACCAAGTACTAGAAAAATCAGTAGGATATTTAATCTTACCACAAAGAACCTCCACATCTCTTACAATGCCAATGGGACAGGCTGTCTCTCTATTGGCAAGGTGAATAACCACATCAATGCCCTCAAGCTCACAAGGACCAATTTCATGCATAATTTCCCTGTAAAGCTCATAAGGAATAGCACTAGAACTAGCACCAATATCACATAAACCATAATAACAATGATCACCAATTCTAATAGAAAGCACAGGGACACTAGCTTTTCTAGCTTTTCTAGGATGAAACAAAATATTAGAAGCATCTTCACTGAAGACAATGCTCGTCCTCTATATTTCTAGTGACAAGATCTTTCACAATAGGTACCATATGCTCGATATTTATTTGCTCATCGGGCTCCACAGTTTTCTTTGCACTTTTTCTAACCACATTAGCTATGATAGAATGTTCCTTTACCTTAGCAGGAAAAAGGATTTCCACTTAAGGTTCAGGAAAAATAGGATCAACAGTACAAACTTCTACACTAGCAGGAACATGGGTAACAATGTCTTTATAAGGAGCATGGTACTTGTCCCACTCTTTCTTGGGAATTTCAATGTAAGAGGCAAAAGCCTTAAAACATTTCGCAAGAACTTGAGAATCAAGACCATACTCATTAGTAATATCACGAAAGTCATCAGTTCCCATAAAAGATTTTATGCATTCATAATCATAGTTTATACCTGACTTTCTTCCTTTATCATTCTCCCAAGATTCAGTGTTCTCTTGAATACGGTCTAGGAGATCCCATTTAGCTTCTTCCTTCATGCGTGTGAATGATCCAACACAAGAAGCATCTAGTAAATCTTTATCTTGATGAGAAAGCCTAGCATAAAAGTTATTGATAATAATATTGTTAGGGAGTTCATGAATAGGACATTTAAGCATTAGTAACTTCAATCTTCCCCAAGCTTGAGCTGTACTCTCTCCATCACGAGGCCAAAATTTATATATCAGATTCCTATCCTTATGAATTTCACTGGGAAGATAGAATTTAGAATAAAAGAGAGAAGCCATTTCCTCCCATTCCATGGATTGTCCATTCTTCAGCAGCTTATACCATTCTTCAGCTCTCCCTTTCAAGAATATAGAGAGTAACTTCTTCTTCACCTATTCAGTTGTGATACCTGCACACTTAAACAACCCGCATAATTCATGGATAAAAAGCAAGTGATCACCAGGGTGGACAGTTCCATCTCCAAAATAATAATTATCCATAACACGATCAACAATACTTGTAGGTATCTTAAAAGGATCTATCTCAACAGGTGGTGATTCATCTACTAACCTAACAGTGGTAGTAGTTTTCCCAAATAGAAAACCAAGTGGGTGATCCATATTGGAAACAAAGCAACAAACAGAAATAAAAAGCAATACTCACAGTAGAAGTTTCCTTTACCAGTTCCACTCTTCAATAGCGCTTCACTTCTCGGCAATGGCGCCAGAAAATAGTCTTGATGACCCACAAGTATAGGGGGTGTATCATAGTACTTTCGATAAATAGGAGTATCGATCCCAATGAGGAGCAGAAGGTGTTGACTAGTGGTATGGAGAAGGAAATCTCTGTAAATACTTAGCAAACGGATTTTTATGGGTTTTCTGATAAAGCAACAAAACAAAGTACAAGTAATAAAGACAACGAACAACTATAGCAAGTGGACCAATCCTTTGTTAGCAAAGGACAAGCCGGTGGAAATACTTATAAGGACCAAACGTTCTCGAGGACACATGGTAATTATGTCAAGTGCTTTCGCTTGAAATAGCTAAGTACTCTTATTTGGTGTTGTAAGTGTTGTGTGGGTGAACCTGTGCTAATGTATCGACCTTACTTGGACTAATACATACTTGTGATTAAACCCCTTGCAAGCTTCCGCAACTACAGTAAAGCAATTAAGATATAAACCTAACCATAACCTTAAACTCTAAGATCCTACACTCCCTTATGCAATGGTGTCCTAATGGGGGTTCAGGTTTCTGTCACTCCGGTAAACCCACAATTAGTAGCCAAATACACAATGCATTCCTCTAGGCCCATAAATGGTGAAGTATCATGTAGTCGGCGTTCACATGACACCACTAGAAGAATAGAACCACAACTTAAATACTAAACCATTGAATAATAACTCAACACAAATCCAGTACTAACAACATGACTTCTCCCATGTCCTCAAGAACTAAACGAACTACTCACAAGACATCATATGGATCAAGATCAAAGATGATATGGTGATGGATAATATCACATCCCAAGATTTTCCAAATCTTGTAATGTGAAAATAAATTAATAAAATAAAACTTTGTTTGAATTTCACAGCCAGAAGAAACTTTTTGAATTCAATTGGAACTTCAAACCCATTTGAATTAAATAAAATCCTAAAAGGATTCATAAAGATAAAAATTTAATAAAGGAAATTAAAATGTTTTGGAATTACTATTTTGGATCCTTTAATAAAAGATTTGGTTTTCAAAATAAAAGGTGGATTTATAAATAAAGATTATTTTATAAAGCCAAATTAAACCTTGGCCAAGCTTTGGAATTAAAACATTTTATTTTTAATAAAATTAGCAAAGGTTTATTTAAATAAATTAATAAGGATTTAATATCCAACTTTATTTAAATAAAAAGGTTTTACCAATTTAATTGAAACATCAAAACTTATTAAATTATTTAAAATAAGTTTCCCAAATATTTGATATTCACAAATAAAAACCTACTAAAGTGTTTTGACTTTATTTTTAGATTTCAAAATAAATATCTCAATGAAACAAATCCTATTTGATTTAATAAGGAAAGTCTATTATATTTAATTAATAATGGACTCTAAAATAAAAGGGTATTTTATTTTATTTTAAACAAGCTTTCCAAGTATCCTTTACTTTCAAATAAAACCTACTGATTTGGTTTTAGAAAGGATTGGGATTTAAATAAAAACTTTGAAATAAATCAAATCCTATTTTGATTTAAATAACCAAGGTCCAATTTTATTTAATTATTAATGGACCCTATATAACAAAATGTTATTTTATTTTAAAACAAGCTTTCCAAATATTCCTTAATTTCAAATACAACCTACTGAATGTTTAAAATTATTTAGTTCTCAAGTGGAGCTTTGAATTAAATCAAAACCTGTGGATTTAATAATTGATACATCTATTTAGTTAATTAATAATGGACCCTATTATTAAAATTATTAATTTGAATTTGGATTTTGGTTCATGTTACTGAACAGAACTAATTTCAATATTACAAAGTTTGAGTGTTGTTTGAATTGATTTGAACCTTGTTTGTTTATTTGGAAATTCAAAACAGAAAAATAGAAATAGAAAAAGAAAAAGAATTCAGACAGAAAAAAATAGAACAGCCCACCCTCTGGCCCAACTAGCCCAACACAGCCCAATCCAGCCCAGCCTTCACTCCCCGAAAGAAAACGTTTTTTCACACCTCGTGTCTGAACCGCGCAGAGACTGACCAGTGGACCTCCCCCTCTTCCCTTTTCCCACTGACGCAACGGCCCCAGTTGCCACTGTTCTTCCTCCCCACCCGCACGACCCCTTCTCCCCCTCGCCGGCCGTTGCTGGCCTTGATTTCGCGGCATCAATTCGCCTTAACGTGGCCACCATAACTCGCAGCGATCAAGCACCTTTAAACGCCAGCGCATCCTCTCTCATTCCCCTCTGTCTCCTCCCCAAAGCACGCCCCCAGGCCGCCTCAATTACTCTCCGAGCACCCTCTGTTCCGACGAAGTCCAAAGCCGATTCCGGCGACTCGACACCACCTCCTGCCTCCCCGAGAACACGAGCACGCTCACCACACCCCGGCGCATCTTTTTGTGCCATTCATTCATCCGCGGGTACCCTACAGCGTCGGCAATGTCAACGACCTGCAGCACCGCCGTCTGCCCTCTTCTCCGACGACGTCCCCAGGTAGTACCTGACCTCCCCTCCTTTCCCCGTGGACACGATGTTGATCTCCAGGCTCGTGCGAACCTAACAGCATCTTCCATTTGTCCTAGGACGCCTCCTATCCTCGCCCTCGACGACCTCCTGAACCGCCCGAAGCCCAGCTCGTCTTCGGCGAGTAATCAAGGACAGCCCCGAGCGCCCCTTCACCAACCAGTACCACGTTGAGCATCAGCGAGCTTCGGCGAATCTGGTAAACCACCCCTTTGTTCCTCTAGCTTCCCACATCGCCGGCACCGTGATCATCTGAACCGTGCCGCCGCGTGCCACCGTTGAGCGCCGCCTGTTTTTGGCCAGGCAGTAGCAACCGCAGGATCTGAATCTGATGGATACGATAGAACGTTAGCGAAGGGGTAAGTGGTGATCCTGTGCCGCACGATTTAACTTAAATCCAACGGCTGTCGTCGCGTGATCCGGCCGAACCGGTACCATCCAACCAGAGTGTGCCGCGTGTCACCTATTCCATTTAAAAACAGATTTGAAAACAGAATAATTTGCAAACTTCAAACCCCTGTAACTTTCAAACCACACGTCCAAAAATTACAAATTTTATATCAATGGATTCAGTGGAGCAAGCCCTAGCCAACCATGCCCTTGGTTTAGAAAATAGTATCTGTTAGCTTTCTTGTTTTTGCAGATTCTTTTGTGAGCTTGTTTAGAGTATAAAAATTGTTTAAAATTGATTTTAGGGTTAAAACTTTTGCAAATTGGATTGTTGTGACCTTACTGACCCTAGGAACCAACCCTTGGTGTTAAAAATGATTTTGGTAAGATTTAGGTTGGATTACTTGACTTAGTCATTTTCTAGCCAAATAAAAAGAATGGTTTTTGTTATGAAAATGTTATGGAAAGAAAACTTGAAGAAAATGGTTTGATCAAACCCACTGACCCAAAACACCAAGTTTTGCAAATTAGCAACTCATTTGGTGAACAACTTAATAGTTTTGCCTTGATAAAAACATTTTTTCACCACATGAAATGATGAATGGATTTAAGAATGGTTTATGGATAAAACCCATTTGCAAATGACTTTGCCATTTTGGTAAATGACCAATTTGGAACTTACAAAGTTTACAAGACTAGTGGAGACCATCCTTACAAATAGAACCAACCTTTGCATACTTATGCATGACTTAGATTCCATTACTTTGTGTGTGAAAAATTGTTTGTTTGACTTTGGTTTGGAATGTGAATTGAATTTGTGTTTGCTTGATTGACTTGTAGTGAAGTGTGAGACTAGCAAGATCAAGGAGTGAACCACCATTCCCTTCCAAAAGGCAAGTGATGCTTCATACTTTTTGTCCCATTACTTTCTCTATGCATTAGTGATTTTGCTAAGTAAACTTGCATGGATTTTGCTAAGTATAGACCTTGCTATAGTAAAACCTAGTAGATGAATCCTCAGTAGGATTTTCCTAAGTTAAGATTCCTAATACTATCAAGCTTAGCCTAGCTAGTAGAAAACAAGGGTGGAACATATATTCATGCTATGGAAAATTTCTAAGTCTGAGGACTTGAGTTTTGTTTAATAAAACAACTAAGTGAATGAATCACCTGGGTGGAATGGAAGGAATGGTGTATGTTGAGTGGTTACACCAGGCCAGGGGACTGGTGAACCTTGTGTATCTCACTTGTGGATGGCCACCCAGGAACAAAGGGATTTGAGATGTCAAATGTTGAGAAGCTTCAAGTGCAACCACTTGGCAATATGGGCTCTGCCATGATCATATAGGTTGCAAGAACTTAGCCATATGGACAGTGGGTGGTAGTGTTTGATAGGTTGGAACGCGTCCATTTTGGTCTAAGGGAAGGCTTCTGAAAGATCTTGTCTTGGGAAACCAAGTCTTGTGGGGAAAGTGCACCACCTCTGCAGAGTGTAAAATCTAAGTACTTAGCCATGTCCCTGGTAAAGGACAATTTGAGCATCAAGACATGGAAGCAATCAAGAATCTCATCATTCCAATTTCTAAATTAAAACTTGTGGATTGAACAAGGGTTGTTTGAAATCTTAAATCTTTGATTGGTAGATGCCTTGGAAAGGATCTTCAATCTTTGATTGAGAAAAATGATTTTGTCAAGCAAAAACTTAGTATTTTCAAAATGATAAGAAAAATCTATTTTGAGCAATGCAAGCCTCAACTCCACTAGCCAAATGCATATAGATGATAGATTCCACTATACTACCATAGTATCACTTGCCAATACAATTCAAATGTATTGACCCTTGTGGCTGTAACTTGTAATGTTGTAGGTTTGATTGATTTTAGTGAAGATTGATTGATTAGGATTACAAAGTCTACAACCAACATCTGCCTGTGGCACTTTGAAGATGAAGGACCCCATGACTATAGTTATTCCGCTGCAATGTAATGTAATAGCCAAATGAGCTATGTATGATGTAATAAAATTATGTTATTCCTGGTTATAAAGTTATATTATGACCTTTGTTTCTTGATATTACATCTTAACTGTGGATGCTAGCTATTGATCCAGGGACTAGCATTGTAAAACACAGGAGGGATCAACCTTAATAGGTTGGGACCCCTACAGATAACAATCTGAACATAAACAATAATCCAATGGTTCCACTCACAAGCATCAACTACAATAGTAATCAGCACCGGGAAAGTTTCCCCTAAGAACTAATGCAAGATCCAACACAATTGTTATAACAAGATAGAGTGGTGATGATGGTGCTGGTGGATATGATGGTGTGGATGATGATGATGATGATCCCGATGAAGCCTATCTTGATGACAGTGTTGATGGTGACGATCTCCCCTCTCCGGGAAGGAATTTCCCTGGAAGAAATCTGTCAGCCGGAGAGCTCTTTCTCTCTCGGTGTTTTCTGCCCCGCAGAGGCGGCGGAAATCTTTCTGTGGTTCCCCCCTGGTATTAGGGTTCCGAGACGAAGATATAGGCGAGAGGGCGGAGTCGGAGGCCGGCGAGGTGGGACACACCTCCTCCAGGCACGGGGCAAGGTGGGCCCGCGCCTAGGGGGTGTGGGCCCCCTGTGGCCTAGCTACGCCTCCCCTTCTGGCTTCCTTTGTCTTTTGGGAAAATATAATTTTCCAATATTTTTTTATGATATTTTTCTGATCTTCGTGAAATTGCATCAAAACACCTCTTTTTCCATCAGAATCCTGACTCCGGCAGTTCATCCTCCAAGAATCATCCAACATGCAAAAACAAATGAAAATACATAAGTAACACCTCATAAAAAGACACAAATCAATGAATAGAGGCAAATTATGATATAGAATGGTGATGCAAATTGGACGTATCAGGAACACCTAAGAGCTATGGGCATTAGATACCTAGACATGTGATGTCGGAATATTGACTCTAGTGCAGGTGGGAGACTGTTGGGAATATGCCCTAGAGGCAATCATGTATGATGATATTTCCCATTGTATTCATAAAGTTATTAAGTTTTCCTTGTATAAACATTTGATGTGTATCATTAAATATGTGATTCAGTTGTGGTACTATACATGCATGTTGTTTGTACTAAATATCCTTGGTCATCGAGGTTGTACTAGACACACAACTTAGACCAATGTGAAAGTCGGCTGATGACTCGGTTCCACTTGTCATGGGCATGGAGATGCTATTCCGACTTACATAGATTCGGCTAAAGAGTTTAGCGAGTCGGATTGACCCATATTGAGGTACAACAAACAATTTATCATTTGTATATCTCAATCAATGTAATCCTTAGACCTGAGGTTGTTGCACAGTTCGAGCTGAGGATCACCGACTTAGGTTCTATCAAACGCTGATCCGTAACTGGGCAGTTATAAAGGCAGAGTTCATGTCGAATGAGAATCAAGCTATGTGATGTGAATAACCAAGATGGGATTTTGCCCTTCCAGTTGGAGAGATATTCTATGGGCCCTCTCAGATGATATGATTCAGAAAGCATGGCCATGCATGACTCGGTTAATTGATAACCGAGGTGATCGACTAAGAGTTAGTCAGATGAATCACTTATCTCGGATCGAAAAGAGAGTCGGACTATTTAAGGGATGACAATTATTCACCTACAGTCTGACAAGGTATATCATGAGGCAAAAGGGACTCGGACGCAAGTCACATTGGAAAGGCAT
Organism: Avena sativa; assembly: GCA_916181665.1. Lineage (NCBI taxonomy): Eukaryota > Viridiplantae > Streptophyta > Magnoliopsida > Poales > Poaceae > Avena > Avena sativa. The sequence continues at coordinate 127,932,879 of OV702283.1, read as the reverse complement.
GTCGTTAAGACTCTTTGGTACTTGGGAGTCGGTACGTTCTGCTAGGAGCCGCTATCGACTGATCTATTGAGAGTCAGACTCCAATCGTGTCCAAGTTGCCATGAGCCTATGGGGTCACACACTTAAGAGCAGGAGCAAGTTCAGATTGGATATGAACCGGAAATCTAGTTGGGTTGGAACCGAGCCAGATTTGGACTGAGTTAGTGAGTCGGACTCACGATGACTAATATGATCTTTAGTGAATGGGCCACGAGTTAGTGGAGCCCACATTCACACCCTATATATAGTGGGGCGCAGAAACCCAGAAGGGTTAACGGTTAGGTCATTCCATGCGTTTGAAACCCTAGCTCCACAGTAGTCCTATCGCCGTAATGAACCTAGGAGTTTACCATGGGCGTTCCTCCTTGTACGTGTGGATACCAGCAGCGGTGTTGTACGATCAGCACCACGAAGATCGGGATCGTATTAGATCATGAGGACTACACTGCATCAACTGACGCGCTTCATCCGTAATCTGCAACCGCACATCTAGTGGTAATCCTCCTGGCCTTCTACCTCAGCGAGATCTTTGGATCACCATGTTAGAGGAAAAAAATTGTTTTATCTCTACGTGGCCCAACAATATCCTTGCCCTCAGCAAGATCGAGATCGTTTGGTACCTGCAACTAGTGACGAACGGAGTGCAGCATATGGAGAAGGCAGCGATGTTGCTTGATTTGGCAGGGGTGGAAAGGAGGATTTGAAGTCGCCTCGCTTATTAGTCGATCTCCTCCATATGGGGATGGAGTTGAGATGTAGGGGCGGCGAGCTTGTTGTTTGGGGTGATTGTGATTTCACGGTCGAGAGGTAGGTGGAGTTTGAGCCAAGTACAATGGCCAGTTTCAGGGCTCGCGCGATAGAGGTGCCGAGAGTCAGCAAGTTCTTAAGTGAGAGTAAGCTCTCATTTGAATTTTTTCCGATGCAAGAAGTGTTGGATTTGCTGGAGAAAGCTCGACAATCACCACCTCCTTTAATTGGGATGTAATTGTCATGGTGATAGGGAAAAGGTGTCTGATCTTTCGATGAGATGGTTATAGTCAATTTGCCTGGAGTTCGGGCTTGACGATCCAACTACACGTGCAAGCACGAGTGCCAATGCAATCGCTAGGCCAATCTCCTGGAGGTTACCGATATTGCAGAAGCACGATCAACCTGACCAACGAGGGTTTTAATTCCTACCTGAAATCGAGAACAAGTAATAACTAATATTGCAATCAAGATATTTCGGATTAAGATGAAAGCCTTATTGAAAAGGTGGGATCATGTATAGGTGCGAAGTACAAGAGGCCTCTACGATACTCGAGCCTTGACGAAGTTGTAATGATGGCTGAGTTTTAGTCTAAACAAAATTTGAGTCTAAAGTGACGGATATGAGGGGTATTTAAGGAGGAAAAGGTGGGGGTTTCGGCCAACCATAGATGTGGTGGCCGAATCCAACCCTAGAAGTCCTTTTCCCCTCAAATACGGACTCTAAAAACTGGCTATCTAAATTCCCGCGTAAATAAAATGGGCCTGGCCCAAAATAAAGGTGATGCAGCACCAAATTAAGCTATGGACGAATCTATGAAGTAGTATTCGTGAATATTTTATCCAAGCCTTCAATCTTCATTATGGTGGCTTCAAAGTTCTGAAATCTCCACTCATGGTGTCATCTTCAATCCTCACATGCTTGGTGCCATCTCCATGCATGATCATGCTCCAATGCTTGTCCCTCTCATCCATGCTAGGTCTATCATTCCTGAGATTAACAAACACATATAATTTAGGCAGCATAATATTCTCATGTATATGAGAAATAGTTCCAAGAAATGAAAGTACCTGATAGATAAGTTGCTTGGAACGAGCTCGAGTGATAGGTCCTTGTATTTCTGTAGCTATAGGTACATCGGTTGTATCAATAGAAGGGATGTCCTCGTCATAATCCTCTTCTTGAATTGAAGTCATCCTCGACGCAATTTCATCTTCCTCACCAAAGTAAGGCTTCAAATTTGCAATGTTAAATGTAGTACTAACCGTACCAAAATCTGCAGGCATCTCAAGTTTATATGCATTATCATTTATTTTCTCTAATACCTTAAAAGGACTAGAGGCGCATGGCATTAATTTAGACTTGCACATATCAGGAAAACAGTCTTTGCGCAAATGTAACCAAACAAGATCACCAACATCAAACACAACATGCTTTTTCCCTCTATCCCCAACAAGTTTATACTTAGCATTCATGCGTTCTATGTTGTCTTTAGTAGTCTCATGAAATTTTAATATCATTTTAGCATGTTATGTAGCATCCAAATTATTTTGCAACGAATAAGATGATGACAATAAATCAATAGGTGCACGAGGAATAAAACTATACACAATCTCAAATGGGCACATCTTTGTGTTAGAATGCAGCGAACGATTATAAGAAAATTCAATACGAGGTAAACACTCTTCCCACAATTTTAAGTTCTTCTTTAAACAGACCGCAACATAGTAGACAAAGTTTTATTGACTACTTAAGTTTGTCCATCAGTTTGGAGATGACATGTAGTACTCATACTTCCAATTTGCATCACTATTCTATATCATAATTTGCTTCTATTCATTGATATATTCCTTATTAAGAGGTGATACTTATGTTATTTCATCTATTTTTGCATGTTGGATGATTCTTGGAGGATGAACTGACGAAGTCAGGATTCTGATGGAAAAAGTGGTGTCTAGATGCAATTTTCGTGAAGAGCAGAAAAATAACAGAAAAACCATGGAAAATTCTATTTTTCCAGAAGACGAAGGAATCCAGAAGGGGATGCGGAGTTGGGCCACAGGAGGCCCACAAGCCCCAGGCACGGGCCACCCTGGATCGCGCCTACAGGGGGTGTGGCCACCCTGGCCCACCTCTGGCTCCGCCCCTTCGCCTATATCTTCCTCCCAAAACCCTAAAGTTCATGGAGCGACCATAGAAAGATTTCGTTGCCTCTGTGGGGCGGAAACTATAGAGAGAGAAAGAGCTCTCCGGCAGACAGATTTCTGCCGGGGAAATTCCTTCCCGGAGAGGGGAGATCGTCGCCATCAACACCGTCATCAAGCTAGACTTCATAGGGATCATCATCCACACCATCATCTCCACCAGCACCATCATCACCACTCCACCCCGCTGTAACAATTGTGTTAAATCTTGCATAGTTCTTAGGGGAAACTTTCTGTAAGATCCCTCCTTTATAAAGGAAAAGGATCCCTGTGATTGCAATGCTAGTCCCTGGATCAATGCTAGCATCCACAGTTTAAGATGAAGTACACAGAAACAAAGTTCATTATTACAGTCATTCCAGAGACAAACATAGTCTTTACAACTCCATGGCCACAGGCCTAGTACAAGAGTTTAAATAAGTAAATAGATAAAAGTCTTCATCTTCATGTGCCACAGGCAAACATGTTGAGTGTAGACTCATCACTCCTAATCCTCATCAGAATAACCTACAACATCACAAGTTACAACCACAGTGGGTCAATACATTGGAATAGTATTGGCAAGTGATACCTTAGTATAATATTGGTGGACTACATACTATATGCAATTTGGCTAAGTGTAGCTTAGGCTTGCTTTGCTCAAAAATAGGTTTTGCCTATTAGTTGAAATCACTAAGTTTTTCTTTGTCAAAACTTTTCCCAAGGAACCACCAATAGACATTGGGGTCCTTCACCCTTGTTCAACCACAAGTTTTACTTAGAAATTGGGATGAGGAGATTCTTGATAGCTTCCATGTCTTGATGCTCAAGTTGTCCAATACCAGGGACATGGCTAAGTACTTAGATTCTTCCATCTGCAGAGGTTGTGCACTTTCCCCACAAGACTTGATTTTCACAAAGACAGGACCTTTCAGAAGCCTTCCCTTAGACCAAATGGACGCGTTCCAACCTATCATCCCACTACCACCAACTGTCCAAATGGCTAAGTTCTTGCAACCTATGTGATCCAGGCAGAGCCCATATTGCCAAGTGGCTGCACTAGAAGCTTCTTAACATTTGTCCTCTCAAATCCCTTTGTTCCTGGGTGGCTTTCCACAAGTGTGATACACAAGGTAAACCATAGAAATGGGCCTTGTGTAACCACTCAACATAAACCATTCCTTCCATTCCACCCAAGTGTTTCATTCACTTAGTTGTTTTATTAAGTAAAAACTCAAGTCCAAAGACTTAGAAATATTTTATCATAGCATGAATATATCACCACCCTTGGTTTCTACTAGCTAGGCTAAGCATGGCATGGATAACATCTTACTTAGAAATTTCTAGCAATTCTACAACTACTAGGATTTCCCAACATAGCATATAAGCAAAAATATAATCATGCAAGACTAGCAAAATATTTCTAATGCATAGTAGAAAACATAGGGATAAAATCATGAAGCACCACTTGCCTTGGTAGTTTGGAGAGTAGCTACACTCCTCACAATCACAATCACTATTTGCACCAAAATCTACACATAAAATCATAACAACAAATCACATGCAAAATAAATACAAGCAAAAATATATGGATGCATGCAATATGATATGTGATGATTTTATAAACTCAACAAGACAAGTGCACAGTACTGAATCATAAACAAGTCCAAAACTTGCCAAACAACATTTATTTAAACACTAAAACATTTCTCAATTAATTTATATACACAAAATAGGCCTACACATGTTTCTGTAAATAAAACCATTTTAAAAGAAACAAAACATTAAACACAGTGCATAAATGTAAAGGGCTTGCTCTCCTGATTCCATTTATATAAAATTCATCAAATTTGGACGTGGGGATCAAAAGTTATGATTAAAACAAGTTTAAACATCTAATAGATTCAAATTCTGATTTTAAATCTAAACCCTAGCCACGCGTCATGTTCTGATTGGTGCATACCGGTTCGCTCAGGATCACACACGTAAGCCGTTAGATCTAACTTAATCTGCACGGCCCAGATCTATTTGTACCCCTTCGCTTAAGTGTTCTATCTAGCCCGTCAGATCTAGATCCAACGGTGCGCGATCAAACGACCACACTCTGGCGGCGCTAGCGGCGATGATTGGTGGCGGCGGCTCTGTCTACGGCGGCGTGGTGGCTACAGGGGGCTCTGGGGTCGTCGGAGGTGCTTACCAGACTCGCAACGATGTACTGAAGCTCAACATGGCGACGACTTGACAAGGGGCGTGCTGCAGTGGTCGTGGGAGCTCGTCGGAGTCGCTGGCAGCGTCGGGTGCTTGTTGACGAAGATGTTGCCGAGGTTCTGCATCGGCCTAGCACGAGCCAGATGGGTTAGGAGGTGCGCAAGGTCTTGGCGATCAAGACAACATCGAAGGGAAGACAAGGGGCGGTCTCATTTTACCTGGATTGCACGTCGGAGTCGAGCGGCGGCTTAGGTGTTCGCGGGCGTGAACGAAGACGTTGCTCTGGGTCACGAGAAATCAAACAGAGGGCATTAGTGAACGTGCAAGGACACGCTGGTCACGATGGTTTGAACCAGAGACAGGGGGGCGGTCAGTACTCACCGAGATTGGTCGCCGGAGTGCGTCTGTGCAGCGGCAGAGTGGTTCGAATTCGTGCAGCCTGGTGGCGGAGTGGTGGCGCTAGGTGAGGGGAAATGCTCGCGGTGTAGAGGGGGTTAAGTAGGCAGGAGGGGGCGGCGATTACGCGCAGAATCAATGGCAATTAAGCTCGCAGTGACTGCGGCGAGGTAACGGCGGAGCGAGCGCCTCGGCCGCGCGTGATTGACGACGACGACGTGGTCGCGGGGTCCACTTGTTAGGAGTGAAACAGAGAGGAGGTGGGGTCAGGCGGTCAGTGACTTGGCGGGTTTGTCTGTGAGTGAGAGAGAGAGGGGTAACCCGGGTGGGCTTAGTGGGCTGATTCTGTTGTTGGGCTAGAAAGGTGGTGCCGGCCCTTTTCTATTTCTTTTCTCCTTTTCTTTTTCTGTTTGCAATTTCAGGAATCAAATTCAAATGATTTCAAAAGCTGTTTGAATTCAAATCTTTTCAGGATTTTTGTAGAGTGCAACACTCACAAATCTGGGCACCAAACCAAGTGGTCACTTTGAATTGGCCTGGTCACTTGGAATAAAATAAAATAAGTAGTGACATAGCACTAGTTTTAAATAGGTTTTGAAATAGGTTTTCAAATCATATTTGTTTTGAAACTTTGGGTTTAAATCCTAGCAATCTAGCAATACAATCTGAGAGCAATAAGACAACAAGGTTTGGTTCAAAGAACAACAATCTCTCATTGGAGAGTAGCATTTGTTTTAAATGCTGATCACATAAAATAATGAGCTCATATGCCCCTGTTTTTGAATTGATTTGTTTGAAATGAACTCTACATGATCATGGATGCATGGATGATATGCATGAGTTTGAAACATGATTTTAGGGATGTTACACTTTCCCGGTGTTGATTACTACTGTAGTTGATGCTTGTGAGTGGAACCATTGAATTATTGTTTATGTTTAGATTGTTATCCATCACTATATCATCTCTGGTCTTATCCATATGATGTGTCATGGGTAGTTCGTTTAGTTCTTGAGGACATGGGAGAAGTCATGTTGTTAGTAGTGGAATTGTGTTGAGGTATTATTTAGTGGTTTAATATTTAAGTTGTGGTGCTATTCTTTTAGTGGTGTCATGCGAACGTCGACTACATGATACTTCACCATTTATGGGCCTAAGGGAATGCATTGTGTATTTGGCTACTAATTGTGGGGTTGCCAGAGTGACAGAAACCTGAACCCCGTTAGGAAACCTTTGCACAAGGGAGTGTAGGATCTCAGAGTTTAAGGTTGTGGTTAGGTTTTTATCTTAATTGTTTTCCTGTAGTTGCGGATGCTTGTAGGGGGTTTAATCACAAGTATGTATTAGTCCAAGTAAGATCGGTACATTAGCACAGGTTCACCCACACAACACTTATAAAACCAAAGAAGATTAATCAACTATATGAAACGAAAGCACTTGATCGTATTCCCATGTGTCTTCGAGAACGTTTGGTCCTTATAAGTATTACCACCGGCTTGTCCTTTGCTAAGAAAGGATTGGGCCACTTGTTACAATTATTTGCTGTCTTTATTTACTTGCACTTTATTTCCTTGCTTTATTAAAAAAAACCTAAAAATCCATTTGCTAAGTATTTACAGAGATTTCATGCTCCATACCACTAGTCAACACCTTCTGCTCCTCGTTGGGATCGACACTCCTATTTATCGAAAGTAATATGATACACCCCCTATACTTGTGGGTCATCAAGACTATTTTCTAGAGCCGTTGCCGGGGAGTGAAGCGCTATTGAAGAGTGGAACTGGTAAAGTAAACTTCTACTGTGAGTATTGCTTTTTATTTCTGTTTGTTACTTTGTTTCCAATATGGATGAAATTGGTCCTTGGGAACTTGAGGACATTGACGTGGTTGTTCACCTTGCTAATAGAGAGATAGTCTGTCCAATCTGCATTGTAAGAGATGTGGAGGTTCTTTGTGGTAAGATTAAATATCCTGCTGATTTTCTAGTGCTTGGTTCTGAAGCTAGTAAAACTTGTCCTATCATTTTTGGTAGACCTTTCTTGAATACTTGTGGGGATATTATAGATTATAATAAGGATAAAGTTTTAAACAAGTTTTATGGAGAATCTTATGAGTTTAACCTTTCCAAATTTTCCAAAACTCCGTATGAAAATGAATTTCCTAATGAGGATTTCAGGGTTGAACAACTCGCTTCTATTGATCCAGCTTATGACCTTAGACCTCTTTTTGATGATTGTAAGTATGCTCATTCTGATAAAGTTGTTTGTTGTGACAGTTATATTGTCAACTTTATTCAAAGTGCTACTGAAAGTTACTATGAGAGAGGGAAACATGGTTTTATGCATCTCAATAATATTAAGTTTCCCCGCTTTATGTTGAAAGCTTTGAAGTTGCACTTGTTTTGTCTTCCTATGCTAGTAGCCTTTTGTTTCAATAATTTGTTTTCTCATGAGACTCCCTTGCATAGGAAGTGGTTTAGACTCAATTGTGTTAGATATTTGCTTCTTGATGCTCTCTTTCACTTCAAATCTATATCTCCTATGTGAGCATCTTTGAAATTATCAAGCCTAACTTAAAGGCATTAAAGAAAATTACTTCTTGGGATATAACCCAATAGTTTTATTGAGTCTTGGAAGTTATTACTTGTAATAACCTCTCCTTATCCTTTTTTTGGTTTTTGTGTCAAAATCAACCACTTTTGAGAAGTAGAGGAGTTGGGAGAGTTTCTGTCCTAGGACAGAATTTTGTGTTGCATTGTAAAAATTCGTGAAGGAGCTCAGTATTTCGGACGGAGCTGTAATTTTCTGTGATTGTGACCCAAGTTGTTGTCCAACTTTCATTAGATTTGCACTTTTTGATTTGATCAACATAAGGAAAAAATCAATCTTTACCTGCTGGTCTGTTTTGACAGATTTCTGCCATCATTTGCATTTGCCTCTTAAATCGATTTCCTTTCTTTTGGGCTTTTGAAACGAGTTTCTTCAGTAGCTTTCGTCTTGTTGGATTTCAGTTGAAGTTTGAACCCAAAGGTTTATTGTTTTTGCATACACTAATGTTGCTAATGAAGTTGGGTGAGGCTTTGTATGTTAGGAACTTTCAAGTGTTGGAGAGAAGGAATCTGCAGAGTCCGTTTCCGAATAGGTAAAAGTGGTGAAAATAGAAGGTTCGTGAAAAACCTCTTTCTTTATATTTTTGCTGTTTTTATTCCATATGGAAGGTTAAGAGACTAAAAAGAGGAGGAAACGGAGCCCGGGCGGGCCACACCCACCAGTGGCGTGGGCCCCAGCTGGCCACGCCACCAGGGGTGTGAGCCCCCTGGAGTCCGTCTCTGCCCCGTTTCGCGCAGTACCTTCCTTATGTAGTAAAACTTCGTAATATATAACCCCCGGATCCCCCGAGGTTCGTATATCGTATTTTCGTTTTGATCTATTTCTGTCAGGAAATTTTCTCAAGTTTAGAGGCACCATGGTCTCCGCCAACGACAAGGGCAAGAAGCCCATGTAATATGATCCTCAAAACCCCAAGGAGGAGGAGATCTTGGTTGGGGATGAAGAGGACGTGAAGGAGGACGAGCATCCGGACACCCGCGCTACCGTCGCAAGCATTGGAGTGGTGGCAAACCCTATCAATCTCAGGAGGACAACACGGATGTCTACAGGAGGGAAACCTCCACGTCATTGCCTCGCTCCACGCTCACTTCCTCCACGTACCAAGAACTCCTTCCATACTCTTATACATGAGCAACAATTCCATAAGGTTCCCAAAGGGAAGTTGCCCCTCTAGTTGGGATATTCCCCGTTCTAACCATGTAGGGAAGGAACACTCTAAGGAGGAAGAGTGGGGAGACTGAGATTCTCTGTCCGACATGATCATGAACTTCATTGAGCATAATTTGGAGTTGATTCGTACTCTAACCTTTGAGATTGAAGATTTGAGGAAGCTGGTTGAAAATCTCATCAAGGGAACACCACCACCACCACCGAAGGAGTAATTCGTCATCAGGTTTTGGCATCCCCTGTCTTGTTGCAAGATTGGGGTAGTTCCCCGGTATCACATCATTATCTTTCATCTTTTTACCTTTTTAGTAGAGTCATATCTTGAATAGAGAAGTTATCATATAGGATGGTTTACATTGTGGAAGTATCTCTCCTTTAGTTCGTTATTATGTATCCCTTGGTGAGAGTGCCTTTATGGAATATTAATGAGAAGTTTCATCTTTTACTTTTTGCACTTCCTATTTTAGTTTGCAATATCTATTATATGATTGATCTTGTTGATTAGTATTGGTATCACTTTGGGAGCATAAAGTAGTTCTAAATTGGTTTTGGCAAACCGAGCTCTGGTCAGTAGCAACACCTTTTGAGGTTTGAAAGGAAAAGAGAAAAGCACTTACAGGTATTTTGTATCATTTATTTTCTTCCTTGATTGGCTAATAAGCTTAGTATTCTTTATTTAAGATCTTTTGTGTCTTCAAGGAAGATTGCATGTTTGACTTTATCACTTGTATGTTTTCTTGTTTCCTTCAACTCTTTTGCTTGCTACCCAGCCTTTCTAGCCAGAAACCTATACTAAGAGGGAATACTTCTCATGCATCCAATCCTTTAAACCAAAACCTGTGCCATTTTTTCCACCATATCTACCTATTAGCATTAATGCTATTCCAAGTAAATTCTCAAGCTTCATCTATCTTTCAAATTAAAAATTCTTTTGTTATGAGAAAACTAGTTAGTAAAGCTCTCACAAACTTGCTGGCACACCTTATTTTCTTCCGCTAATAAAATTGAACCATTGTGTCATCGAAGTTGTATATGCTTGCACCTATACGTTGGGATTAGCATAACCGTGATGTCACGGGGAACACTTTGAACACTTGTAAATATCTACCCAATTGATATCATGCTATTTTGTTTGCGGATGTCGTCGGTGTGAAATAAACAGGGAGCTTGTAAGTCTATGGAGTTATGTATGTGTGTTAGAGAAACGCCTGGGCCGCTAGCCTAAGCCATGCCTAATCATGGTGGAAACTTGCAGCATCACCATAGTGAGCAATCTACGAAGCTTTCTTCTTATAAAAACAGAGACACATTGAAAAGAGGAAAGAGAGAAAAAAACACCATTTTCCCATGGTTAATAAGAGATTGTTGAGATGCTCATTGTCTGCTTGCCTTGTCATTTTGATATGGGATAGCTCCTGTATCATGTGCAAGAGGTACCCCATTGGCGGTTCTCTATGATACGCATGTACTTACTATGCCAAGAACTTACCGGTAACTAAAGTTGAGTAGCATGAGGAGCGGCCCTCGTACTCAAGGGCCATGAGATTGCCAACTTATATTTCATCAAGCATATACTCCATCTTTGTTCACTTTAACCTTAATCACCTCAAGATTCTTATGATAGCGGCAATGAGAGCTCAAAGCTAGTAAGTACCATAATCTTTTGAAAGCTCTTTATGAACTTGAAATCCCTGCTTCCCACTATGAAGGGCCTTTCTTCTACTTATTAGTTGAGTCAGTAAACCTATTCCTCTCTATCTCCAGCAAGCATTTGAATTGTTGTGCTTCAATCATTCATATGATGATTTATTCAATCATGTTCCTTATCTTCCTTATTTTGCACAAGACTCTTATCTAAATGAGTATTACTTTGAAATCCATCATTGTGAAAAGTTTTTTATGTTTGAGCAAAGAGTACTCCTGTTATAAATTTCTTTACAAAAATATTTGCTTGAAAACTGTTTATCAACTGTTCTCTGACCAAGAACAAAGTTTGCCATTCCCAATTATGATTTATCTTTATGCATCTTTATTATGACTCCCATACTTGTTGCAAGTTAAGTTATATAATGGTGAGTTGCTTTCTTTTATGAGTTGTGTATTAGTAAGTGTGATGCTTCTTGTCTATATTCTTTTTATCGACACTTCACTCCATAAACCTGTGGACATGTTTACTGAGCTCAGTTTTCGCTTGGTGACAAGCGAGGTCTAAGCTTGGGGAGTTGATACGTCTAATTTGCATCACTATTCTATATCATAATTTGCTTCTATTCATTGATATATTCCTTATTAAGAGGTGATACTTATGTTATTTCATCTGTTTTTGCATGTTAGATGATTCTTGGAGGATGAACTGCCGGAGTCAGGATTCTGATGGAAAAAGCGGTGTCTAGATGCAATTTTCGCGAAGATCGGAAAATACCAGAAAAACCATGGAAAATTCTATTTTTCTAGAAGACGAAGGAAGCCAGAAGGGGAGGCAGAGTTGGGCCACAGGGGGGCCACACTGAAGGGAATATGCCCTAAGAGGCAATAATAAAGTTGTTATTATGTATATTCCAAGTATACGATAAATGTTTATTTTCCATGCTATAATTGTATTAATACGGAAACGTTAATACATGTGTGTTTAATAAACAAAAAAGGAAGTTCCTAGTTATGCCTCTCTTATAAACTAGCTCATTGATTAACAAGATGATCAAAGGTTTCCTGATCATGGACATTGGATGTTGTTAATAACGAGGTCACAACATTGTTGAAATAATGTGATGAACATTCATTCGAAGTATAGAATTACGATCAAGGTCATTGTGTTTATATTGCTATAACATCATACGAAGTAATCTTAGTCCTTAGACCATGAGATCACGTCAATCACTAACACCGGAAGAGTATCTTGATAACATCAAACATCACACCGTAACAGGGTGACTATAAAGATGGGTTCAGTGCTACGAAGGTGTTATGTTGAGGCTCATGGATAAAGAGTGGAATTTGTCCATCCCGATGATGAATAGATATGCTCTGGGCCCTCTCGGTGATATCACATTAGTTAGCTTGCAAGCAAGTGATTTGATCATTAGAATGTTATATCACGGGAACGAGAAAAGAGTACATGTCGGTAACGAGATCAAACTAGGTATGGAGATACCAATGATCAAATCTCGGACATGTAATATATCGCGAGACAAAGGGATTGAATTACATAAATATAAGGTTCACACGATCACATAAGTCATCGTTGAATATGTGGGAGTCAGTACGGATCTCCAGGTCCCGCTGCTTATTATTGATCAGAGAGGGGTCTCGATCATGTCTACATTATTCGTGAACCGTAGGGTGACACACTTAAGGGATACCGACACCATTTGGAGCAAATAATATGCCAGAGAAAGAAAAAGGAAAGCGCAATAATTTATTTCACTAGACACCAGAACTGTTTCGGTTGAAATTGCTGAAACTGGTTCTGCATGTGAAATTGAAATGTTGTAAGGGGTTTTATGTGAATGTTTGTTAATTAAAGTAATTAAAAAATTCTGAATAAATAAATAAAAGAGTTTTATTTAAATGAGAGCTTGCATTAAATTTGGTGGAAATTTAATGCATGTGAGAGGATTTTTGAGTGGAGGCTCTTTTATGGGAGTGGAGGCTTTTCATTTTGAGTGGGAGCTCCACCAACATGAATGTGGAAGAGGTGGGGGCAGCCACCATGGCTGGGCGCCATTCCCCTTGGGGTGCTCCCCTCTCCGTATAAAAGGCCCCCCTCTCCTCCTCTCAAAGCACACCTCCTCGTGAAGGATCTCTCTCCCCCTTTAGAATTTCCCCATGGTCTCAAATCAGCGAAATACATGTTCCTGGTGGCTTTTTCTGGAAGGATTTGTTGCTTCCGCTGCTTCGCTAGAGCAAGGGCGCAGAGGTTGTCAGGGTACCCGGACGTGTGTGCGATCATGGATGCATCACTGCTTTGTGGTGCTGGACTTGATGGTGCTGGACCGGCTGGACCAGATGGACTTCATCACGATCTTGAGATCGGCAAGCGTTCGACTACATCATCCACGAGTACAACCTCATTAACGCTATTCGGTCTTCGAGGGTATGTATTTATGGATGTATATCCACCCGTTGCTTGTATCTAGTAGATAGATCTTGGTACACAGTTGTTCCCATCGTAAGAAATTTTTTGTTTTCTATATTGCGAACCCTTCAGTGGTATCAGAGCTGGATCTATGCGTAGATGCTTTGCACGGGTAGTACACATATGAGTATGTGGGTGATGATGATCATGTTATTGCTTCTTAGTTGTACTTTGGATATTGGTGGCATAGTGGGATGAAGCGGCCCGGACAAACTTTACATGTCCTCGCACATGAGACCTGTTCCATGCTTGACATGCAACTAATTTTGCATAAGTGGCTGGTGGGTGTCTGTCTCTCCCACTATAGTCAATACCTAATTTGCAACGAGTTGTCAACAATTTGGTTATCCTCGTTGTGGTTCATGTTCGTAGGTGAGAACGGTTCTATCTTCGAAAGCCCTAAGCCACGTAAAACTTGCAATGGATAAATTAGAGGCGTCTAGTTTAGATTGTTGCTAGGCTAGTGTCATGATATGGTGATGTTGTAAATAAAAGTATAAGTCAATACTCTTACAACACATATAATGTGTAAGTTCCATATACCTTGGCCTTACACATAAAGGAATGATGAGGATCATACCATGGTGCGCATGATGGAGATCAAGTGCAAGAACCATATCATTTCACTTATTAACATGTGATGTTTTGTTGCATCTTATATTGCTAGTTTGGCATTTTATTAGCATAATAAGATGATCCCTCATTTATATATCAAGATAAAAATGTGTTCTTCCTTAAGTATGCACCGACAATGTTTCGTCGCTTCAAGACATCACATGATGATCGGGTGTACTTGAATCCATGAGTATATCTCGGGTGTAAGACATTTTACACACGTGAATACTAAGGTTCTTACTTGGCGAGCCTAGCATGTACAAACATGGCCTCGGAACACGGACCGAAAGGTTAAGTATGAGTCATATATTTTGATATGATGACCATATGGATGCTCACCTTTGAAGCTGCACCGACTCACGTGATGATCGGACCTGGTGTAGTGGATTTGGTTCATGTAATCACCAAAAAGACACGAGGGATGTCGTTTTTGAGTGGGAGTTCATTTCTAATTTGGATTAGTAGAACTCAATTTATCATATTAAATCAGAGTGAATTTGCATAATTTGTTATAGTCATTGGCATTCGTTCACCACCTTATGCTTAGTTGTAATTGAGATAATAGAACTATAGAATTCTGGATATTTACTTTATGAACTAGTATCGTATTGTGTTGAGTGTCAATCTAAAGTTTAAAGTCCTATTGCAAACTTTCAGCAAACTCTGTTTACTCCATGAAATTTAATAATTGGTATTAAATCGAGAGTAACAATTCCAGTGTTAGTATCTTAAGTATCATGTTTGCCTCCATGATTCTTGTTTTAAATATCAAGTTTATCTAGGAGCTGAAAGAATTGTTTCAGAAACCATCATGTGTGGCAGATATAACGATATCTGAAACAATGTTTTGGTTGCAATATGATAGAGTATAATATATGTTCTCATATTGGATGAGAATTTGCAAAGGTTGGAGATGCTAGACATCATAATCATCCAAAAGGGTTTTGGAAAGTAATGTTATACTCACGATTCACCTTTATAAGCTACATTAGCTTGATCATGAAAGTCGTCATGATAAGGATGAATAGAAGATGTATGTAAAGTGTTTACTACACTAAAAGATTACTAAAGAATGAATTTTGAAAGAATGTCGATCATTTGATGATGGTGATCTACTTCAAAGTGCAAGTCCAAAGGTATTATTATTTGAATATACATGCTTTGGACTATGTGGCATGTATATGGCGCCACTGTTGATGTTGATAGATTATTTTAAAAAGGAAAAGGAAATGCTGAAAGAGAATCTATAAAATATATTTGGTAGAAAAGAAAAGACTGGAAATATCCAGTTTAGGTATATAGATGATATACATGTTATGATTGTATTCTTTGCTTGTTAAACAATGTGGTTCTTAGGTATTGGATACCTAATTGGTTGGTATGCAATTTCATATAGAACGACGCAATTCATGAACCACAAAGCAAGAGAATATGTGATGATATTCATCGAAAACAAACAAGCGGTTGTTTGTATTTCTCGTTGACATCAAAGCTTGCCTTCAAGATTTGTTTTAATAATAGTTAATTAAATCAGGTATTATGAGAACAAAGTCTGTTCAAATAATTACTGTATTCCATATAAGATGGATGATTTACAAATCTAGTTGGAGAAATCACATCCATAAAAACTGATGCTAAAATTTTGCAAGACAAATGATTAAAATATCATTTACGAAGTGACATCGCCGTTTAAATTATATTGGAAAGAAAACATGAAGAATCTCCATATTCATGGATTTTTGGAGTCTTTGATTTGATCAAGTGACGCTTGTGATACTTTCCTCGGGATAATTAAAACTTTGTTCAAAGGCCAAAGAAGAACGAACGACTAAAATATTGGAATTTATACATATCGATGTATGTAGTCCATTATGTGTAGTCGTAAGCGATGTATTTCAACTTCATATGCTTTCTCCGGAAATTTGAGTGAATATTCACTTAATGAGAAAGAAGTATGAAATATTTGAAAACATTCAAAGACTTTCAAGATGAAGTGGAAAATCATTGTAACAAGAAAATAAATGATTTATGATTTTATCATAAAGGGATTTATTTGAGTTGCAAGTGTAACAAGAAAATAAATGATTTATGATTTTATCATAAAGGGATTTATTTGAGTTGCAAGTTTAGCAAAACACCTAGATTTACATCTCCCGGAACACCATAGGAATATGGAGTGTTTGAGATTTGTAATGGAACCTTGTTTTACATGGTTGGATCAAAGGTGTTATTTATAAAACTTCCATTATGTTTTAAAGGATTAAAATCTTCAGAGACTACCGCTTTTACACTAAAAAGAGCTCCATCTTGATCCGTTGAAATGACACCATGTAAGTTATGGTTTGGGGTAAAACCCAAGTTGTCCTTTCTTAAATTTTGGTATGCTAAGCATAACTAAGATGTTTACAACCAAAGTCAGATGATCATGTCTTTGTGTGTTATTTCGAATAACCATTGGGTATTCCTCTATAACATCGAGGACAAAAGGGTTTGTCGCTTGAAACGTGAAGTTTCTTGAAAAAGGAATTTTTTTCATAAAAAGTTAAGTGGGAGGACAATAGAACTTTGATAAGGTTAACGGACCTTAGCTATATGTGCTGAGTTGCGCATCGCCGAAAAACGTTCCGGAGGTAGCTACAATTCTCATGGCTCACGTGCCTCAAAGGTTGTGGTCATGGAGGTATAAGTTCATATTGAACCAAGTAGGTCGGATAAACAATCAAATGCTGAGATTTGAGAGTAAATCATTGTTGTTTAGCAATGATGAACGGACTACATGCAAAGAAGTGATGATGGGCCTTGACTCCATCAAATGGCTTGAAGCCATAAAATTCGTGATAGTTCCATACACGAGAAATCAAGTTTTTTGAACTTGGAAGACCCTCCGGAAAGGTGTAAAAACCTATCCGTCTGTTGGAGATATGCCCAAGAGGCAATAATAAAGTGGTTATTATCATATCTTCACACTTATGATAAATGTTTACATACCATGCTATAATTGTATTAACCGGAAACATTAATACTTGTGTGATTTGTAAACTAAAATAAGAGTCCCTAGTAAAGCCTCTTGTTAAACTAGCTTGTTGGTTAATATATGATCATGGTTTCCTGATCATGAACATAGAGATGTTATTAACAACAGGATCATATCATTAGGAGAATGATGTGATGGACATACTCCTATAGATAAGCGTAGCATAAAAGATCAAGTCATTTCAATAGTTCAATTGCTATATGCTTTCTGATACATAGTAACCTAATTCCTTCGACCATGAGATCATGCATATCACCTTTACCGGATGGATGCTTTGATGACATCAAACACCACACCGTAACTGGGTGGCTATAAAGGTGGCATTGAGTGTTCGGAAAGTATTGGTTGAAACACATGGATCAAGAGTGGGATTTGTCCATCCATATGACGGATAGATATACTCTAGGCCCTCTCGGTGAAATGTCATCCAATTAGCTTGCAAGCATGTGACTGGCTCACAAGGGATCACATATCACGGGAACGAGAAAAGAGTACTTATCGGTAACGAGGTTGAACTAGGTATGTAGAGATACCGACGATCATAACCTCGGATAAGTAAACTATCGTGAGACAAAGGGAAATTGGTATCGTATGTAAGTGGTTCATTCGATTGCAAAGTAATCGTAGAAATATGTGGGAGCCATATGAATTTCCAGATTCCTCTATTGGTTATTGTTCGGAGAAGTGTCTCGATCATGTCCGCATAATTCACGAACCGTAGGGAGACACACTTAAGGATTCGACGTTGTTTTGAGTAGTTATGGTATTATGAGAAAGAGACCGAATGTTGTTCGGAGTCTCGGATGGGATCCGGGATATCACGAGGTGATCCGGAATGGTCCGGAGAATAAGATTCATATAAGGAAAGTCCCGTTTCGGAGTTCGGGAATGATTCCGGTGTTTTCATCGGGAATGTTCTAGAAGGTTCCGGATTGTCCGACACTTCGGGAGGGGAGGGGTACATGAATGTGTCATTACATATTGGAATGATTGCATCATGTACTAAGTGTTCTTGCTGTCCCATATAAAGGATTAAATTGAATCCTAAAACAGAAAAGTCAAATGTCCAGTTTGAAAGTCAAACGGCTAAAACAAGAAACTGTGGGAAACAAGCAAGAGGAGTTTGAAACCAACTTGGAGGAGGAGTTCCTCTCCTCCAAGCCGGCGGCCAGCCCTAGGCCGAGTTGGGGAGGGACTCCCTCCCTCCCTGGCGCGCCATGGCCCCTCCACTCATAAAAGGAGGGGCAGGCCTCCTCCTCTAGACACACAAGTTTCTACCTCTAATCTCCGGTTTAGAGCCGTTCTGGTTTAGAGCTTCTAATTGCTTTAGCCTGCGGTTTAGAGCCTTATAATTGGTGTGTCTAATATCTAGACCACTAATAGCCCTCTATCATAATCCACCATACTCGCTCCGGCTTAAGGCGAAGCCCTGCGGGATTTCCCCTCTACTTCCGGTACCACGCCGTTGTGCTGCCGGAATCGCGAGGAGAGTGCTACAACCTCCGCTGCCTGCTGGAACAAGGGAGAGGAAGGTCTTCGTCGAGTACCGAACGTGTGACCGACTGCGGGAGCGCTGCCGGAACGTGGCGCCGGAAGGATCGTCTACGCGATCTTGAGATCGGAAAGAGTACGACTACATCACCCACGAGAATCTGCTCTCGTTAACCGCTTTGGAATCTTCGAGGGTAAGTTCCGCTATCAACTCGTTGCTACAATCTAGTAGATAGATCTTGGCTTGTTTGTTTGTATGCGATAGAAATTTTTTGTTTTCCATGCTACGAACCCCTACAGTGGTATCAGAGCCGTGTCTATATGTAGATCTGTTGCACGAGTAGAACACAATGGTCATTGTGGGCGTTGATGCTTTTATTGTTGATTGCTTCTTGTGTACTTTGCATCTTGCGGTATGTTGGGATGAAGCGGCCCGGGCTAACCTTACATGACATCGTTCATGAGACTTGCTCCACGCTTGACATGCAACTTGTATTGCATAAGTGGCTTTGCGGGTGCCTGTTTCTCCTAGCATAGTTAAGATCCAATTTACAACGGGTGATTAACAATACTAGTATCAATGTTGTGGTACTTGTTCGTAAGTTAGAACGACACTTATTGAAAGCCCCAAACCACGTAAAATATGCAAAGAAAGTAGAGGCGTCTAACTTTGTTTTGCAGGGGTGTGCAGTGATGTGATATGGCCATGATTGTGATTATATATGATGTATGCAATGTTCCTTATTGTAAGTTGGCAACCGGCAGGAGCCATATGGTTGTCTTTAATTTCTGTTAAGACCCGCGTGTCTATTCAAAGTAGTTGTAATAGTTGAAACCGGTGGACGACAACCATGGAGAGGTGTCATTGACCTTGATGCAATGCCGGTGATGATGGAGATCATGTTCTTGCTAGAAGATGGAGATCAGAAGCACAAAGAAGAAAGGCCATATCATATCACATATTATGAATTGCATGTGATGTTAATCCTTTATGCATCTTGTATTGCTTAGTAGACGACGGTAGCATTATAAGATGATCCCTCAGGCACATGAATTTCAAGTCATAAAGTGTTCACCCTTAGTTAGCACCGTTGCTAAAGCTTGTTGTTTCGAAGCACCACGTGATGATCGGGTGTGTTAGATTCTGCAAGTGTATACAACGTGAGCAAGCCAGATTTGCTCATGCAGAAGCTAAGGTTTGATCTTGACGAGCCTAGCATGTACAGACATGGCCTCAGGAACACGGATTACCGAAAGGTAGAGCATGAGTCATATAGTAGATATGATGAACATGTTGATTGTTCGCCATTGAAGCTATATCAACTCTCGTGATGATCGGTTTTGATGTGGTGGATTTGGTTCGTGTGATCACTAAAACAATGTGAGGGATATTGTTTTGAGTGGGAGTTCACCAAGATTAATTTAATTATTAATTAGAACTCAATTTATCATAAACTAAATCAAAGTGAATTTGCATAGTTGTTGTAGTCATTGGCATCCGTTTACCACCTTGCGCCTAGTTATAATTGAGATGATAGAACTATAGAATTCTGGTTAATTACATTACGAACTGGTATCGTATTGTTTTGAAGTGTTAATCTAAAGATTAAAAGTTCTATTGCAAACTTTCAGTAAGTTCCGGTTACTCCATGAAGTTTAATAATTAGTATTAAATCAAGAGTAACAATTCCAAGTGTTAGTATATAAGTATCATGTTTGTCTCCATGATTCTTGATATTCAAAGGATTCTCTTAATATCAAGGTTATCTAGGATCTGAAAGAGTTGTTTCAGAAACCATGATGTGTGGAAGATATTGTGATATCTGAAACAAAGTTTTGGTTGCAACATGATAGAGTATAATATGGCAAAAGTCATGTTCTCATATTTGATGAGAATTTGCAAAAGGTTGGAGACACTAGTTGTCCTAATCCTCCAAAAGGTTTTAGAGAGCTACATTATACTTGCGATTCACCGTTACAAGCTAAAAGTAGCTTGATCATGGATGATTCCATGATAAGGATGAATATTTGATGTAGGTAAAATGCTTACTACACCAAGAGATTACTAAATAAAGGAATTTGAAAGAACACCAAACATTTGATGATGGTGATCTACTTCAAAGTGCAAGTCCAAAGACATTGGTATTTAATTATACATGCTTTGGATTATGTGTCATATGTATGACTCCACTACTGATGTTGATAGATTCTTTCAAACAGAAAAGGAAATACTGAAAGAGAATCTCATAAGTATATGGCAGAAAAGAAAAGACTAGAATTGTTCAGTTTAAGTATATAGATGATATACATGTTATGGCTATATTCTTTGCTTATTAAACAATGCGGTTCTTAAGTATTTGATACTGAATTTGTTGGTGTGAATCGTCATACGAAACAACACAATTCATGAACTACAATGGCCTAAGTAACTAGCAAAAGAATATGTGATGATGTTCATCGAGAACAAAATAAAGGGTTATTGTGTTGCTCGTTAAACATCAAAGCTTGCCTTCAAAGATTTGTTTTATCAGGTATTATGAGAACAAAAGGGTTGTTCAAATAATTGCCGTAATCCATAAAAAATGGATGATTCGCAAATCTCGTTGGAGACATCACATCCATAAAACTAGTGCTAAAAATGTCGAAAGACAAATTGATTGAAAGATCACTTAGGAAGTGACATCGCCGTTTAAATTATATTGGAAAGAAAACATGAAGAAAATCCATATGGATGGAATTTTGGAGTCTATTTGATTTTGATCAAATGACGCTTGTGAAACTTTCCTAGAGATAATTAAAACTTCGTTCATAGGCCAAAAGGGAACGATGGACTAGCTTATTGGAACTTGTACATATTGTTGTATGAAGTCCATTATAGTCAAGAGCGATGGATTTCAACTTCATGTGCTTTCTCCGAAAATTTGAGTGAATATATGAATATTTACTTAATAAGGATGAAGTGTGAAATATTTGAAGAGTTCAAAGACTTTCAAGATGAAGTGCAAAATCATTGTAACAAGAATATAAATAGTTTATGATAAAGATCATAAAGGAAGATATTTGAGTTACAAGTTTAGCATAATACCTAAGATTTAAGGAATCGTTCCGTGGATTTGCATTTCCCGAAACACCATAAGAGTATGGAACGTTCGAGGTATGTAATTAAACCTTGTTTGACATGGTTAGATCAAAGGTATAATTCATAAAACTGCTATTATATTTTAAAGATTAAAAGCTTTAGAGATTACCGT
The DNA here is from genome assembly GCA_916181665.1 of Avena sativa. Lineage (NCBI taxonomy): Eukaryota > Viridiplantae > Streptophyta > Magnoliopsida > Poales > Poaceae > Avena > Avena sativa. The sequence continues at coordinate 127,911,005 of OV702283.1, read as the reverse complement.
TTTTCCACTGAAAAGAGCTCCATCATAATCCGTTGAAATGACACCATATAAGGTTATGGTTTGGGATAAAACCCAAGTTGTCCTTTCTTAAACATTGGTATGCTATGCATAAGAAAGATGTTTGCAACCAAAGTCGGATGAACCTGTCTTTGTATGTTATTTCGAATAACTGTTAAGTACTCCTCCATAACATCGGAGACAAAAGTGTTTGTCACTTAAAACGTCAAGTTTCTTTGAGAAGGAATTTTTCGTGAAAAGTTAAGTGGGAGGACAATAGAAACTTTGATAAGGTTAAAAGAACCTTAGCTATATGTGCAGAGTTGCGCAGCGCCGAAAAGTGTTCCGGAGGCAGCAACAATGCTCATGGCTCACGTACCTCAAAGGTTGTGGTCACGGAGATCCAAGTTCCTATTGAAACAAGTAGGTCGGATGAACAATCAAATACCAAGATTTGAGAGTTAAATCATTATTTAACAATAATGATCCGACTACATGCAAAGAAGCGATGATGAGCCCTGACTCCGTAAAATGGCTTGAAGCCATAAAATCCGTGATAGTTCCATACACGAGAAATCAAGTTTTGAACTTGAAGGACCCTCGAGAAAGGTGTAAGACCTTACAGTTGTGTTTGGATCTATAAAGAAATAGACATGGATGTTTCACATCTCTGAAATGGTCGACATGTTGGGAAAGAGTTCACAACAATGTTCAAAGGTTGACTATGACAAGATTTGATCTTTCATAGTGATATTTAGTCTAGACGGATTAATGTAGCAACCACTACATATAATTTTTTATATGGTAGTTGAATAAACAAAACAAGTTCTTCTAATAGAATCGTTACCTAGGACATGTGCATAACACGGTCCATAGGGTTTTGTTAATTCAAAGGATGCTAAAAGCATATGCAAACTTCAATGGTTAAAGTGAGCATCGCGGAGTTGGAATCTTCACTGTGATGAAACTGTTAAAGGAGTTTAAAAGTTCATTAGAGACGATGAAGATGCTTGCATTTGCAAGAAATTAAGTGGGAGCGCTAAGACATGTTTCTAATACATTATGTGGAAGACATATTGTTGATTGGAAATAATGTATCTTTTGTTAACACATATTAAGAATTTCATCCCGATGAAAGACTTAGGCAAAACCCAAATATTTGGCATCAATAGACGCTAATATGGTTGTGCCAGAAGTACATAGACAAGATATTGAATGAGTTCAATATAGAAACTACAAGAGAGGTTCTTGTCGCACAGAAAGGATTGAATGAGTTCAATGTTGATGATATATTCAAGTGTATTGACATTTGGTAAAGTGAAACAAATAATCAAGTATAGATTGATACTTGATGTATGAAATCACAAAGAGTATTTATATCAATCATACTGTGATATGTATAAATCCAGATATGTCCTATGCTCTAAATGTTGTGAGCATATACCAGAATGATTCGTAAGATGATCATTGGACAATAGTAAGGATATTCTTATGACCTTTTGGAAGAACTAAGAGTATAATATTTGTAGAAGTGACAAATAGATGGTTAGTTCATTGTAAAAGTACTACATTGATACTAGTTTTGTCACAAAGTACAAATTAAGTTTATCTCAATCTAAACTAAGGGTGGCACAATATAATGGAAAGTGAGTTCCATAATGGATTTGGATGAGTTCCAAAGTTAAGACATTGTGACAGATACTACAACAAAAGGCTAAGTATATGACTGCTATTTTAGCAGCAAAAGAGGGCATTTGTGTCAAGTAGTTTGTTATCAAACTAGGTGTAGTTCACAGTGGGATAATACTATGAAGATATATTGTGCGACAATATTATCAACATGTTTTAACCCCAAAGAGCTAAAGGTCACACCGAAAGACCAAATTTATACAAAGCCATCTCATTAGAGAATGAGTGATGCGTAGAGACGCAAAGACATGCAATTACACACGGACTTGGAAGTGTCAGATCCGGAGATCAGTTGACCACTAGCAATCGTGTACATACAACACCGGAAAGCCATAGGTGTTGAATACACAAAGGTTAGAAACTAGATTATTGACTCTAGTGCAAGTGGGAGACTGTTGGAGATATGCCCAAGAGGCAATAATAAAGTGGTTATTATCATATCTTCACACTTATGATAAATGTTTACATACCATGCTATAATTGTATTAACCGGAAACATTAATACTTGTGTGATTTGTAAACTAAAATAAGAGTCCCTAGTAAAGCCTCTTGTTAAACTAGCTTGTTGGTTAATATATGATCATGGTTTCCTGATCATGAACATAGAGGTGTTATTAACAACAGGATCATATCATTAGGAGAATGATGTGATGGACATACTCCTATAGATAAGCGTAGCATAAAAGATCAAGTCATTTCAGTAGTTCAATTGCTATATGCTTTCTGATACATAGTAACCTAATTCCTTCGACCATGAGATCATGCATATCACCTTTACCGGATGGATGCTTTGATGACATCAAACACCACACCGTAACTGGGTGGCTATAAAGGTGGCATTGAGTGTTCGGAAAGTATTGGTTGAAACACATGGATCAAGAGTGGGATTTGTCCATCCATATGACGGATAGATATACTCTGGGCCCTCTCGGTGAAATGTCATCCAATTAGCTTGCAAGCATGTGACTGGCTCACAACGGATCACATATCACGGGAACGAGAAAAGAGTACTTATTGGTAACGAGGTTGAACTAGGTATGTAGAGATACCGACGATCATAACCTCGGATAAGTAAACTATCGTGAGACAAAGGGAAATTGGTATCGTATGTAAGTGGTTCATTCGATCGCAAAGTAATCGTAGAAATATGTGGGAGCCATATGAATTTCCAGATTCCTCTATTGGTTATTGTTCGGAGAAGTGTCTCGATCATGTCCGCATAATTCACGAACCGTAGGGAGACACACTTAAGGATTCGACATTGTTTTGAGTAGTTATGGTATTATGAGAAAGAGACCGAATGTTGTTCGGAGTCTCGGATGGGATCCGGAATATCACGAGGTGATCCGGAATGGTCCGGAGAATAAGATTCATATAAGGAAAGTCCCGTTTCGGAGTTCGGGAATGATTCCGGTGTTTTCATCGGGAATGTTCTAGAAGGTTCCGGATTGTCCGGCACTCCGGGAGGGGAGGGGTACATGAATGTGTCATTACATATTGGAATGATTGCATCATGTACTAAGTGTTCTTGCTGTCCCATATAAAGGATTAAATTGAATCCTAAAACAGAAAAGTCAAATGTCCAGTTTGAAAGTCAAACGGCTAAAACAAGAAACTGTGGGAAACAAGCAAGAGGAGTTTGAAACCAACTTGGAGGAGGAGTTCCTCTCCTCCAAGCCGGCGGCCAGCCCTAGGCCGAGTTGGGGAGGGACTCCCTCCCTCCCTGGCGCGCCATGGCCCCTCCACCCATAAAAGGAGGGGCGGGCCTCCTCCTCTAGACACACAAGTTTCTACCTCTAATCTCCGGTTTAGAGCCGTTCTGGTTTAGAGCTTCTAATTGCTTTAGCCTGCGGTTTAGAGCCTTCTAATTGGTGTGTCTAATCTCTAGACCACTAATAGCCCTCTCTCATAATCAACCATACTCGCTCCGGCTTAAGGCGAAGCCCTGCGGGATTTCCCCTCTACTTCCGGTACCACGCCGTTGTGCTGCCGGAATCGCGAGGAGAGTGCTACAACCTCCGCTGCCTGCTGGAACAAGGGAGAGGAAGGTCTTCGTCGAGTACCGAACGTGTGACCGACTGCGGGAGCGCTGCCGGAACGTGGCGCCGGAAGGATCGTCTACGCGATCTTGAGATCGGAAAGAGTACGACTACATCACCCACGAGAATCTGCTCTCGTTAATCGCTTTGGAATCTTCGAGGGTAAGTTCCCCTATCAACTCGTTGCTACAATCTAGTAGATAGATCTTGGCTTGTTTGTTTGTATGCGATAGAAAATTTTTGTTTTCCATGCTACGAACCCCTACACCGTCGTATTTGGATCTATAAAGAAACAGACATAGATGTTTCACATCTATGAAATAGTCGACATGTCATAAAGTATTTTACGACAATGTTCAGGGAGTTGACTATGACAAGATTTGATCTTTCATAGAGATATTTAGTTTGGACGGATTAATGTAGCAACCACTACATATAATTTTGGTATATGGTAGATGAATAAATAAAACAAAGTTCTTCTAATAGAATGGTTACCTAGGACGTGTGCTTGACATTGTCCAAAGGGTTTTGTTAATTCAAAGTATGCTAAAAGGGCATGCAAACTTCAATGGTTGAAGTAAGCATCACGGATCCCGTGATGAAACTGTTAAAGGAGTTTTTCATCAGGAGACGATGAAGATGCTTGCATTTGCAAGATATTAAGTGGGAGCGCTGAGACATATTTCTAATACATTATGTGGAGGACATCTTGTTGATTAGAAATGATGTATCTTTTATTGAAAAAGGTGAAGAATTTCATTTTGATGAAAGACTTAGGCAAAACTCGAATATTTAGCATGAATGTCTACTTGTATAGACTGTGACGCTAATATGGTTATGCCAAACATACATATATGAGATATTGAAGGAGTTCAATATAGAAACGACGAGAAACAGTTCTTGTCGTATGGAAAAGAATTGAATCAAGATTCAAGTGTGTCGACACTTGATAAGTGAAACAAGATTTAAGTGCTTTGACACTTGATGAGTGAAATCACAAGAATGTTTTGATCAATTATACCATGATATGTACACATCCAGATATGTCCTATGCTCTAAGTGTTATGAGCATATACCAGAATGAATCATAAAATGATCATTGGACAATAGTAAGGATATTCTTATAATCTCTTGGAAGAATTAAGAATATATTCCATTTGTATAAGAGACAAATAGTTCACTAAAAATGATACTAGTTTTGTCACAAGATAAAACTTAAGTTTATCTCAATTTAAACTATGGGTGGCACAATGAAATGGAAAGAAGTTTCCATGATGGATTTGGATGAATTCCAAAGTTAAGACATTGTGACAGATACTACAACAAAAGGCTAAGTATATGACTGCTACAGTAGCAGCAAAGGAGGGCATTTGTGTCAAGTAGTTTGTTATCAAACTAAGGTGTGGTTCACAACGGGCTAACACTAAAGATATATTGTACGACAATAGTATCAACATTATTTAACCCCAAGGAACTAAAGGTCTCACCAAAAGACCAAATTTATACAATGCCATCTCATTGGAGAATGAGTGATGCGTGAAGATGCAAAGACATGCAAATACACACAGCTGAAGCGTCAGATATGTAGATTATGTTAACCACTTGCAATTGCGTATATGGAACACCAGAAAGCCATAGGTGTTCAATACACAAAGTTTCTAAACTAGATTATTGTCTCTAGTGCAAGTGGGAGACTGAAGGAAATATGCCCTGAGAGGCAATAATAAAGTTGTTATTATGTATATTCCAAGTTTATGATAAATGTTTATTTTGCATGCTATAATTGTATTAATACAGAAACGTTAATACATGTGTGTTTAATAAACAAAAAGGAAGTTCCTAGTTATGCCTCTCTTATAAACTAGCTCGTTGATTAACAAGATGATCAAAGGTTTCCTGATCATGGACATTGGATGTTGTTAATAACGAGGTCACAACATTGTTGGAATAATGTGATGAACATTCATCTGAAGTATATCATTACGATCAAGGTCATTGTGTTTATATTGCTATAACATCATACGAAGTAATCTTAGTCCTTAGACCATGAGATCATGTCAATCACTAACACCGAAAGAGTATCTTGATAACATCAAACGTCACACCGTAACAGGGTGACTATAAAGATGGGTTCAGTGCTACGAAGGTGTTATGTTGAGGCTCATGGATCAAGAGTGTAATTTGTCCATCCCGATGACGGATCGATATACTCTGGTCCCTCTCGGTGATATCAAATTAGTTAGCTTGCAAGCAAGTGATTTGATCACTAGAATATTATATTACGGGAACAAGAAAAGAGTACATGTCGGTAACGAGATCAAACTAGGTATGGAGATACCGATGATCGAATCTCAGACATGTAATATATCGCGAGACAAAGGGATTGAGTTACATGCGTATAAGGTTCACACGATCCCATAAGTCATCGTTGAATATGTGGGAGTCAGTACGGATCTCTAGGTCCCGCTGCTGATTATTGATCAGAGAGGGGTCTCGATCATGTCTACATTATTTGCGAACCGTAGGGTGACACACTTAAGGGATACCGACACCATCTGGAGCAAATAATATGCCAGAGAAAGAAAAAGGAAAGCGCGGGAATTTATTTCACTTAGACACCGGAACTGTTTCGATTGAAATTGCTGAAACTGGTTCTGCATGTGAAATTGAAATGTTTTAAGGGGTTTTATGTGAATGTTTGTTAATTAAAGTAATTAACAAAATTCTGAATCAATAAATAAAAGAGTTTTATTTAAATGATAGCTTGCATTAAATTTGGTGGGAATTTAATGCATCTGAGTGGATTTTTGAGTGGAGGCTCTTTTATGGGAGTGGAGGCTTTTCATTTTGAGTGGGAGATCCACCCACATGAATGTTGAAGAGGTGGGGGAAGCCACCATGGCTGGGCGCCATGCCCCTTGGGGTGCCCCCTCTCCCTATAAAAGTCCCCCTCTCCTCCTCTCAAAGCACACCTCCTCGTGAAGGATCTCTCTCCCCCTTTAGAATTTCCCCATGGTCTCGCATCAGCGAGATACATGTTCTGGTGGCTTTTTCTGGAAGGATTTATTGCTTCTGCTGCTTCGCTGGAGCGAGGGCACGGAGGTTGTCGGGTACCCGGATGTGGGTGCGATCATGGATGCACCACTGATTTGTGGTGCTGGACTTGATGGTGCTGGACCGGCTGGACCAGATGGACTTCATCATGATCTTGAGATCGGCAAGCGTTCGAATACATCATCCATGAGTAAAACCTCGTTAACGCTATTCGGTCTTCGAGGGTATGTATTCTATGGATGTATATCCACCCGTTTGCTTGTATCTAGTAGATATATCTTGGTACACAGTTGTTCCCATCATTGGAAATTTTTTGTTTTCTATGTTGCGAACCCTTCACACACCCCCAGGCGCGGGCCACCCTGGGCCGCGCCTACAGGGGGTGTGGCCACCCTGTCCCACCTCTGGCTCCGCCCCTTCGCCTATATCTTACTCCCAAAACCCTAAAGTTCGCGGAGCAACCACAAAAAGATTCCACCGCCTCTGCGGGGCGGAAACTACAGAGAGAGAAAGAGCTCTCCAGCAGACAGATTTCTGCCGGGGAAATTCCTTCCCGGAGAGGGGAGATCGTTGCCATCAACACCGTCATCAAGCTAGACTTCATCGGGATCATCATCATCATCCACACCATCATCTCCACCAGCACCATCATCACCACTCCATCCCGCTGTAACAATTGTGTTGAATCTTGCATAGTTCTTAGGGGAAACTTTCCCGGTGTTGATTACTATTATAGTTGATACTTGTGAGTGGAACCATTGAATTATTGTTTATGTTCAGATTGTTATCCATCATTATATCATCTCTGATCTTGATCCATATGATGTCTCGTGAGTAGTTCGTTTAGTTCTTGAGGACATGGGAGAAGTCATGTTGTTAGTAGTGGAATTATGTTGAGGTATTATTCAATGGTTTAATATTTAAGTTGTGGTGCTATTCTTCTAGTGGTGTCATGTGAATGTCGACTACATGATACTTCACCATTTATGGGCCTAGGGAAATGCATTGTGTATTTGGTTACTAATTGTGGGGTTGCCGGAGTGACAGAAACCTGAACCCCCGTTAGGAAACCTTTGCACAAGGGAGTGTAGGATCTCAGAGTTTAAGGCCGTGGTTAGTTTTTTTATCTTAATTACTTTCTTGTAGTTGCGGATGCTTGCAAGGGGTTTAATCACAAGTATGTATTAGTCCAAGTAAGGTCGGTACATTAGCACAGGTTCACCCACACAACACTTAAACCAAAAAAGATTAATCAACTATATGAAATGAAAGCACTTGACAGAACGTTTGGTCCTCATAAGTATTACCACCGGCTTGTCCTTTGCTAAGAAAGGATTGGGCCACTTGCTACAATTATTTGTTTTCTTTATTTACTTGCACTTTATTTCCTTGCTTATCAAAAAACCTAATAATCCATTTGCTAAGTATTTACAGAGATTTTCTGCTCCATACCACTAGTCAACACCTTCTGCTCCTCGTTGGGATCGACACTCCTATTTATCAAAAGTACTACGATACACCCCTATACTTGTGGGTCATCAAGTACTAAACAACAATTTTGTCCCCAACTTAGCCCATAAACATCTCCAAAAGTGGCTAAGAAATTTAGTATCATGATCAGAAACATTAGTATTTGGCACACCATGTAAACGAATAATTTCTCGAAATAACAAATCATAAATATGTGCAACAACATCGGTCTTGTGACAAGGAATAAAGTGTTCCATCTTAGAAAATTGATCCACAACAACAAAAATTCTATCCCTCCCCTTGTGTGCACGAGACAATCACAAAATAAATTCCATTGAAATATCCTCCCAAGGGACACTAGGAATAGGAAGAGGCATATATAAACCATGTGGATTAAGGCGAGACTTAGCTTTTTGATAGTGCAACGTGCCATGAACTATCAACATCTCAACGTATGCGTGGCCAAAAGAAGTGTGCAGTAAGAACATCTTCTGTCTTCTTTACACCAAAGTGACCCATCAATCCTCCTCCATGCGCCTCCTGTAACAACAAAAGACGAACGAAACTATTTGGGATGCATAGTTTGTTAGCACAGAACACAAATCTATCATTGAAGACGAATTCCTTCCAAGTTCTACCATCTCTACAATTCTGCAACACATCTTTAAATTCAGCATCATGCACATATTGTTCCTTAATAGTTTCCAATCCAAATATTTTGAAGTCAAGTTGAGATAACAAAGTATAACGGCTCGACAAGCATCATCAATAACATTATCTTTACCCTTTTTGTGTTTGATAACATAAGGAAAAGACTCAATAAATTCAACCCACTTTACATGGCAACGATTCTGTTTAGCTTGACTACGAATATGCTTCAAAGATTCATGATCAGAATGTATAACAAATTCTTTAGGCCATAAATAATGTTGCCATGTTTTTAATGTCCGAACTAGCACATATAATTCTTTATCATAAGTAGAATAGTTTAGACTAGCCCCGCTCAATTTCTCACTAAAATATGCAACATGTTTTCCCTATTGTAATAACACACCTCCCAAACCAATTCCACTAGCATCACATTCAAGTTCAAAAGTCTTATTAAAATCAGGAAGTTGGAGTAATAGAGCATATGTTAACTTATCTTTCAATATTATGAAGGCATGTTGTTGTGCATCGCCCCAAACAAAGGGCACATCCTTCTTGGTAAGTTCATTCAGCAACGCAGCAATTGATCCAAAATCTTTGACAAAGCACCTATAAAAACCGGCGAGGCCAAGAAAACTCCTTACTTGTGTGACCGTCTTGGGCTGCGGCCAATTCTCAATCGCTTCAATCTTGGCTTGATCCACTTCAATTCCCTGTGATATAACAAAGTAGCCAAGAAACGCAACTCGATCGACACAAAAGGTGCACTTCTCAAGATTACCAAACAATAAAGCATTGAAAACAACATGCAAATGTTCCAAATGATCCTCTAAATATTTACTATAAATCAAAATATCATCAAAGTAGACTACTGCAAATCGTCCAATGAAAGCACGTAAAACTTCGTTCATTAATCTCATGAATGTGCTGGGTGCATTAGTTAAACCAAAAGGCATCACTAACCACTCATATAAACCGAACTTAGTTTCAAATTTTGTTCTCCATTCATCTCCTAATTTCATACAAATCTGGTGGTAACCACTATGCAAATCAGCCTTAGAAAACATGGTAGAGCCACTCAATTCATCAAGCATGTCATCTAAATATGGTATAGGATGATGGTAACGAATAGTAATGTTATTGATAGCTCTACAATCAGTACACATGCGCGACGAATCATCTTTCTTAGGTACCAAAATAATAGGAACAACACAAGGGTTAAGAGACTCACGAATATCATCCTTGTCGAGTAATTCCTGAATTTGGTGTTGTATATCCATTGTCTCCTCTGGATTGGTTCGATATGGTGCGCGATTGGGCGATATGGCACCAGGAATGAGATTAATTTGGTGCTCAATTCCTCTAATAGGCGGTAGTCCTGGTGGCATGTCAGGTGGGAAAACATTCGCATATTTCTGCAAAAGGTTAGCAACCACAAGTGACAAAGAGGGAGGCATATCCTCAAATGAAAACAAAACCTCTTTGCAAACAATTGCATACCAATGAGTAGTGTTCACATCTAGTTCAACAATATCAATTTTATTTGCAAGCATACATGGACTTTTCAAACGAATTTCAGTAGCATGTTTAGAATCATATTTCGTCGTCTTAGGAGGCACATAAATTAGTTGCAACAATATGATTCTCATTTTTGTTTTTATCTTCATTTTTATCTCTACTAGCTCTACCAAGATCATCTTTTACTATTTGTTCAGGAGTCATAGGTTTGAGAACAATTTTCTTTCCATTATGCAAACAAGAATAATGATTAGTTTTACCATTATGAAAAGATTCTCTATCAAATTTCCTAGGTCTACCAAGTAACACAGAACAAGCTTGCATGGGCATAACATCACAGTCAACAAAATCAGAATATGTACCAATAGTAAAATGCATGCATACCGTTCTTGTTACCTTGATCTTTTGAGAATTCTCAAACCATTGAATGTAATATGAATGGGTGCATTGTTGTGTAGGTAGAGCAAGCTTCTCCACCATATCAAGAATAGCCAAATTATTGCAACTCCATCCATCAATGATGATCTGTATAGATCTTTCTTTGACAATGCCTCTTGTTTGAAAAAAGTTGTGGCGTTGATCATGTTCAGCTTGGCTCAATTGCACACTCAACACACGTTGTGCAACAAGACTCTTTTATTGATCAGCAGTTTCACCTCACATTACCTCTGTTTATTCTTCAGAATCAGAATTATTTCCATCTGGTGCAGCAATAAGAGCCAAAGTGTCTTCATCAAAGTCACTAGCTGAATCATATTCACCATCTTCACATACCAACATAACACGCTGTGTTGTACACATTCACTCAATATGACCATATCCCCAACACTTAGGGCTTTGTACCTTGCATGCTTTCGTACATGTTGTGCGTTCCACGAATTATCTTGAGTTATTAAGTATATTTATGAAACTTGGGTGGCACACCATGTATGTGTGTTTCTTGCGTTGGAGCCCTTCTTGATTATATTTGGTATCCTATTTGGCTCTTGTGAGAGATTAATGGACTATACTATTTTGGGGGAGTGTTATGCTTGGACATTCCACAATCCTAAAAATGTGTGTACATGAGGAATACCACCTAGTATTGATATTGCAATATTATCTAGTCTCTACGTGGTATGTTTCTCATGAGAAATTTAAGTTCTATAATGTCTATTAATTATCTCTATTTGGATATTTTTTTGCCTCATGTTGAGATTTATGGTTTATCACATTATGGGGGGAGTCATATGCTTAGTGCATATTACTAGCCTAGAAAATGTGAAAATTCGAGGTAGTGTCACTTAGAATTGATATCGACAATTATCTAGCTTCTATGTGACACATTTTCTCAAACAAGTTCAAATTTGCTTGAATTCCTTTATTGCTCATCTTTTGGATCTTGTTTATGAGAGTGTTTCTGTCATATCCCAAAATTCTCCAAATTTTGAAACATGAAAAATAAATAAACAAAAGAATTAATTGTTGAAATTAGGGTGAAAAGAAACTTTTTGCTTCTAAATGGAAACATCAAAACCCCACTTGAACAAAATTTGAATGAAAAAACAACAAACAAATATTCAAAAGATCAAATGCAATCTCGCATGGAAAGAAATCTTGAATTTAAATACTTGGGAAAAATAAACCAAAACCCAAAACCTAATGAAAGAAAATCATTTCCAAGATCACTCCAAGACTATGGATTTAATCCATATATTTTTTTGGCAATAAACATTTATAAATGACCAAAATGATAAACAAAAATATTATAAAACCATAGAAATTGGTTTCATTCAATTTGGAGCCATGGATAAAAACTTATGAATTTAATAAGATAAAAGAAAGTAATTCCAAGGCTACTAAAACTCCTAGCTAAAATCCATACCAAATTTTGAAAAAATAATCCTAAAAGGATTTAAAAAGATAAACAAATATTAAAAAAAATTATACAAAGTGGAATCACAAATTTTGGAACTATAAATAAAAAGATATGGATTTTATTAGACAAAGAAAGAAATAAATAAATAAGGAATATTTAAAAGTCAAATTAAATCTTGGCCAAATCCATAAGCAAATAGAATAAATATAATGCAAATAAAATTAAAGGAATAAAGATTATTTAAATAAAATTATATGGGCTTTTAACCATATTCAATTTTATTTGAATGAAGACAAAACTCCTAATATAAATGATTAATTAAATCATGAGAAAAATAATTTAAATTGCCAAAATGGATTAAAAGTTATCTAATTAACTTAAAAAGAATAAAGGATTATTTGAATAAAAGTTATATGGGTTTAAACCATATTCAATTTTATTTGAATAAACACAAAAGCCTAATTTAAATAAATAATAAATCATGAGAGAATGTTTGGATTATTCCAAAGTAGACTTTCAAAACACATTAATAAATAGCACAAACCTACTGAAAAAGTTCGGGAAAAATTTGAATTCAAACTGATACTTAAATCATTTGAATCAAATGAAAACAGAAAACGGAATTGGAAAAAGAAAAAAGAAAACAGAAGGAAAAAAATGAAAACAGATCAGCCCAACTAACCTACCTAGCCCCAGCCCAACAGCACGCCCAGTAGCAAGCCCACCCGACTCTCACCCTCTCCCCCCGCAGAAACGTTTCTCACCAGCTTGTCAACCTTGTCAACCCACCCCTTTGCTGACGAAGTGGACCCACGCCAGCTCAGCGTCTTTGTTTCCACCCTCTCCTCGGCCGTTTATGCCCGTTGTTAGTCTTTGTAAATTCGCGTAAACGATGCAGTAACACCTCCCCGCGACCTCGCCCTCTTAAGCGCCTCCCTCCCCTCTCCATTTCCCCTCAGTCCCCATGCCACCGGAGCCACCAGGCTGCCTTGATTTCACCTTGCGCCACCGCTGCTCCGACGAGCCTCCGCGGCAATTCCGGCAAACTCCGACCGCCCCTGCCTCCTAGATCACATGAGCTCACTCCTCATTGCTGTGCGCACCTGCCAGCACCTTCCCCTTGCTCGCGCGCGCCCTAGAGCCTCGCCTCTGTCCACGTCTGAGCGTCGACGTCGTCTGCCTCCACTCTGGCGATTCTTCCTGTTAAACCCTAGCCTCCTCCTTCTCTCTGGTTGACGCTCGTGCACTAGCCTTTGTCTCACGCATCTAACACTTCTTCCTCTTGTCTTTGAGTGCCTCGTAGCTCCGCCCCTGACGACGACAGTACGTGCCCGACGATAGCACCGACTCCGGCGAGCAATCCACACTGACTCCGTGCGCCCCTTCGCTCCTACGACCACCTCGAGCATCACCGCGACTTTCCGAACCTGGTAACGCTATCCTTTCCCTTCGTCGCTTTCTATAACCGCCGGACCACCACTGACCGGGCGCCACCGCCTCTTACCGTCGCCAAGCGCCACCAGACTTTGGTCGATGCACTCTGGATCGTTGGATCTAAATCTAACGCTATAGAATAGATGACTTAACGAATTGTTTATGATTGATCTGTGTCATGCGATCTCATTTAAATCCTACGGCCTGTATTGCTGAATCCAAACGAAACGGTATGGGCCAATAGGAAACAGACACATGGCCCAGCTTTTGTTTTAAAAACAGAAATAAATCTATTAGTTGTTTGATTTTGTAAAATCTATAACTTTTGTTCTGATTGGCCAAAAATTACAAATTTTATATCAATTAATTCAGAAAAATGTAAAACTTTGCAACTATGGCCTTAGTTTAGTATTTTGCTTCTTAAAAATTATGTGTTTTTGCAGAAACATTATTAGGACTATTTTGGATATAAAAATTGTTTCAAAAATGATTTTTGAGTGAAATCTTTTGCAAATGGATTTGTTTTAAAACACCCTGACCATAAACACTAACATTTGTGTTTAAAAACATATTTGGCTAACACTAGAAATTATTCCTTTGGATAAAAGCATTTCTAGCAAAACAAAAATGATTTTAAAAAGTTAGTTTCACTAACTTGTTTTCAAATGCTTTTCCACATTTTATAAATGACCCTTAGGTGTTTAAAAAATGTTTATAGCCTTAGTAGAAACCACTTTTTCAATAAAATAATCTTTTGCATGCTTGCTTGCATTTCATTGTTTTTATTATTTTATGTGGTGAATTGTTTTGAACGCTAGTTTTGAATTTGTGCCTTGCTTGATTGAATTATAGTGAAGAGTGTGACAATTGAAATATCAAGGAGTGAACCTAGTTTCTATACTAAAAAGGCGAGTGGTGCTTCATATATTTTGTCCTATTATTTTGACTATGCATTAGTGATAATTTTGAGTAGGACTTGCATGGAATTTTTCTAAGTATAGGCTATGCCATGGGAAATCCTATATGATGTCTTAATAGAATTATCCTAAGTTAGGAAACTTGCCATGTTATCATGCTTAGCCTAGCTAGTAGAAAACAAGGGTGGATTATTCATGCTATGAAATTATAGCGACCTTGAATCGAATAAGATCCTAAGTCCCCGTGATTAACATGCTAGTCCCTGGATCAATAGCTAGCACTCATAGTCGATGAAATATCATGTAAAGCACATGTCTTTATTACATGAATAGAATAATCCAGAGTTTACATTATTGCAACAAAAGCGATATAAATACAACTTGGAGTCCCATCAATGCCACATGCAGGTTGAGTGAAGACCCGTGATCCTAGCGCACCTTTCAACGATCTCTCTGCACATAAAATATGCATCCAACAAGTTGGGTCAATACTTTGATTGTATTGGCAAATTACACCAAGAAAAGAATACGGCTAACTCTACATGCAAGGCTTAATAGGCTTTGGAGTTCATTTGCATAAAGCTGATTTTCTCTAAGTAAGAGGAAAAAAGAGGAAGAGTTTTTATCCTACTTTGTAGACATTTGCTTAAGTAAAATAGGATTGAATGGCACATGAGGATATTACTCACCAAGTGTCCAAACAACCAAACACTTGGATATTACTCACCAAGTCCCAAAATCCCACCCATTGGCGATATTACTCATGCCATGGGGTTTCAAAACTTTGTTTAGAAAAGGGAGAGGAAGATCCTTCAGAGGCTCCATCCTTCAGATGCTCAATGTTGTTCTATTTCCGTGAACATGGCTGATCGATCAGATTGCAATACTCTTGAGAATTTGTGCACTTTACCCACAATCCATGATCAAGTCCTTTTACAGACAAGACCTTGGCGAGGCTTTCCCTTAGTATCCCCTCTACCAGCTGGATCCAACCGTGCCAAGAACCTCCAAATGTTGGTACCCCGGTGAGGTTTCCCACTAAGTACTAGGCCAAGACAGAGCCCATATGTATTGTGGTTGCACTGGAAGCTTCTGAATTCTGAAACATGACAGACTTCTTTGATTCCTGGCCGGCCGTCCTCCACCAAAATCTCACTCGTTTACCCGACAACCATTCCGCCCAGAAGAAAACTTAGTTTTTATTTTGAAGAGGATTTGAGAAGAAAAGATCGCTCGAAAGAGCCTTTATACTTAGAAAATTTCCTTGTCTTTCAAACCCCCAATGGTACTTTATTTATATATAGCGTAACAAGCAATACTTAGCAAAAACAGGGGTAACCTATTAGGAGGGAAAAATTCTAAGTATAGATCTACTCATGGCATACTACAAAAATTCATCGCACTTCAAAATAATACTAAGGAAAAATTCTACTAGAACATCCTACACATGCACACTACAGATTTGAACATCTAACATGCCTAGAATCAAAACTGGGACATTATATGAATAAGAGGTGTAACTTGCCTTATGTTGATAATATGGGTGATGTTTGTATTTCTCCGTAGCAGTCACAGTCTCTGAACAATCTAACGCGATAATAGAGTAATTCCAATCAAAGCAATTGCAACATACAATACAACAACAATGATCACAAACATGCATGATGATTTAACATGACACAATGGTTATATTTATTTTTATGAACATTAATATATCATATGATGCATGTATGAGACCATTTAATGCAATAGGATATTTATCATTAAATGTTGATTGCCAAAAAGGGTTTTAATAGTTTTGTTGCAACTTCTGTCCTAATTATGGAATAAGATTTGGTTCTAAGTTGTAATGTATAGAGGACATTATTACGAACCCGTAGGAATTGGATTCACCCTAATCGGAGTTGTAAATCTTTTTCTACGATTTAATTACTATTTAATTGAGTTTAATTCTTTTAAAATATTTACTATGTAAAAAGTTATATCTAAGACCAGATCTGTATTCTACGAGAAATTATTAATCCAGAGACATATTATTTATATTTTTTCTGACCTATGAATAATTTATTATGAATTTAAAAATTTAAATGTCCATTAAATCTAATTAAATTACACCAGCAATTATACACTACAAAAATTAGATCTAAGAGCATATTAATGTCGTACATGAAATTACGAATCCATATATACCTTATTTATATTTTTTGAATCTACAGATCATTTACTATGATTTATTTAGTCTAAAATGGCTATTAAACCAAACAAATTATTATATTAAAATGTTTTATTACAAGTCTGATCTAATAGCATTATCTTATTCTACATAATTTTCTGAATCTATTGATATATTATTTTATAATTTTAGACATGTAGATAATTTACTATGAATTTCCAAAGTTTTAATCAATTTCTGTAAATATTAAATATGCATATTGCGTCAGCGCTGACCTGGCTGCTGACGAGCCTGACATGGACATTGACTGGGGCAGCTGACAGGACGGGCTGACTGGGCGACACATGGCAGAATCATATTCGCTGGTACCGGTTCGGGGGCATCTAATCTGCACCTTTCTTCCCGGATCCGGCGGACGGGAACAGGAGCTTCCTCCGACGATGGCCAGTGGCTGGCAGTGGCAAACGGTGGCGGCTCCTAACGGTGTCGGTTGGCGGTGGTACGATGGTCTCCGGCGATGGGGAAACGGTCGACGAGAAGCGCGCGCTTTATATGGTACTCCTCGTACCCTCGGTGTAGATCGGTTCCCCCTGGCATGGTCGCAGTGCTCGGCTGGAGCGGCGCGACTCCGGTGAGACTCTGTCGAGCAATTTCAGCGGCTCGGGTGCTCCTGCGAGAGGGAAAAGTGGGTGAGGAGGTGCGGTACTACACGAGGATTAAATCCAGGGGACAAAGGAGGGAAGGGGACGACAGGGACGTCGATCTCAAGCTCGACCTCGATCTTCGGTAATGGCGATGGCGTCGAGATCCGAAATCATCGTCGGCGGCCAGGTTTCGAGAATTTTTTCGAAGGGGAAAAGAGGAGGCGGGGTGAGGGGATTTATATGGGTGTTTGGCGTGGAGGAGGGGAAACAAACTGCACCAAAATCGAGCAAGAACTGCGGGATTCGATCGGGATTGAACGAACCGTGTTCGTTACAGGTTATGTTCAGAGGAGGGGGATGACAAGCGGGCCCCGGTCGTCAGCGTGAGAGAGGGAGAGAGGAGTGGGCTATGCCGGGCAATTTCTATGGGCTGGCCCACTGCGCGCTACGGCTATGCGCTGCATGCTGCGAGGGGGCGGTGGTAGGTAGCGGGGAGGAGGGTAGGTGGGCTGGGCTGCGAGCTAGGGGCGGGGTAGGCCGGATTAGTTGTTTTGTTTTTATTTTTTATTTTTTTGTTTTAACAATTCTTACATATGTTTTGCTTTATAACTCCAAAAGACATGAAATTTGTTTCTAAATTTTTATAAAATTCACTAGATCATTTTAGGGTCAGTTTTGTAGCCTTTTATATAGTTTTATGATAGTGGGTTTATATATCCTTGTTTATACTCTCGTAGGAGTACTTTGGTAATTAAAAATAGGGTTTTGCAAATGGGGTTTACCTTAAGAACTTGTATTATTGCAAGGATCATGAATGCAAAGCAAACAAAAATGTCTTGGATTTGTTCAAATTTTCCCAACCAATGTGGTAGTCATATTAATCCACTTCTTTTAATGTGGCTTAGTAAAACTTCAAACAAACAACAAATTTTTTTATTTAAAATTTCAACAGGATTAAACAATCCAATCAACTTAATAATTTTATTTTAACATTCCAAAATTAGGAAAATTTTGGGATGTTACAGACTACCACCCTTAAAAGGAATCTCGTCCTCGAGATTCGAGAAGGCTAGAAGGAAATAGGTTCGGGTTGTAGTAGGATGCTACCACTCTTAAAAGATTATATATGTTGGATTCTCCGGGTACAATGATTTATAAGCTTAACTCACACTAACATAATTCACCACAGCCTAATGGACAAATTGGGCTTCTTGCCATTTCCATTGTGATTGCGATTGCCACCACCATTCTTCCTTTTCTCGGGACAATCTGACGCGTAATGCCCTGTTTCACCACACTTGTAGCATGTCACCTGTCTAGGGTCTTTCTTGGTCTTCTTATTGCGACATCTATTACCATTACCATCATAGTTCCCATCCTTTCCACACACATTTTTCTGTTCTAGACAATCAACAGCATAATGCCTAGGATTGTGACACTGGAAGCACATGACTTTTCTTAGATCCTTCCTCTTCTTTGGTAAGGACGATATGCCTTGGCGCATTACATCTCTAACTTGCCGATTCACTTGTTGTACTATCGGGTAGAGGTGGCATTGAGAAGGGTTATGGTTGGTTCCTTCACACCAGAAGCATGTAACCTGAGAGGTGGGGCATTCTTCAGATGGGTGTATTTCTTCACAATAGGGGCACTGATCATGATGCTCCTTGGAGGTATGTCCTATTTCTCCATAGATCGTGCAAGCTGAATGTTTTGGGACTTCAAACTCTTGGGTTTTTGGTATACGAGTGACGAGACGAGATTGTAGTAGAACCTCTTTAAATTCTTCCCAAGATATCAACTTAGTGTTTTCAACTAATAAGGAAAACCTTATTTTGCTATAATATAAACCAAACCCGGATAGATTTCGCTATAATATAGATGCAACAAATTGTTTGCTATCTTGTATGGTTTTATTACCTTAGCTAATGAAAACCTATTTTCTAAATAAAGTTGCTTGTATGGGTTTTTCTTCTCTATACTAACAAAAATAAGGTTTTGTCCTATTTCTCCACTAAAAATAAGGTTTTCCTTATTAGTTACAACTAACAAAAATAGGAGTACTTTGGTAATTAAAAATAGGGTTTATAATCTTGGTAATTAAAAAACTTAGTGTTTTCAACTAATAAGGAGAACCTTATTTTGAGAAAAGCAAGCCTAAGCTACACCTAGCCAAATTCATATAGATGTTAGATACCACTATTCTACTATAGTATCACTTGCCAATACAATTCAAATGTATTGACCCTTGTGGCTGTAACTTATTATGTTGCATGTTTGTTTGATGTTAGTGAAGTTTGTTGAGTAGGGATTACAAGTCTACAACCAACATGATTGCCTGTGGCACTTGAAGATGAAGGACTCCATGGTATATAGATATATCTGTTGTATTGTAATAAGATAGCCAAATGAGCTATGTAAGATGTAATGAATTATTTTATTCCTGGTTATAAGTTTAATATGACCTTTGTTTCTTGATATTACATCTTAAACTGTGGATGCTAGCTATTCGATCCAGGGACTAGCATTGTAAACATAGGGATCTCTACCTTATTAGGTTGAGACTTCTACAGTTTCTTGGTATGTGTTTCCTCATATTTGGAGCTCTATATCCTCATGGAAACCATTAGCTTCAAGTTACTCTAACCACTAGTGATTATGTGACTATAGGAAGCTACCAAGAATCGCTTTTGGAGCATCAAGCTTAATTCTTATACTTTGTTATATGCTTCTTTGTGTGAATATAATCTTGGATATCCCTGTGAACTACCTCGGGAAGATTATTTCTGTTGGAGATATGCCCAAGAGGCAATAATAAAGTGGTTATTATCATATCTTCATGCTTATGATAAATGTTTACATACCATGCTATAATTGTATTAACCAGAAACATTAATACTTGTGTGATTTGTAAACATAAAAGAGTCACTAGTAAATCCTCTTGTTAAACTTGCTTGTTGGTTTACTATATGATCATGGTTTTTTGATCATGAACATTGAGATGTTATTAACAACAAGGTCATATCATTAGAAGAATGATGTGATGGACATACTCCTATAGTTAAGCGTAGCATAAGATCAAGTCATTCAAATAGTTCACTTGCTATAAGCTTTCAAATACATAGTAACCTAAATCCTTCGACCATGAGTTCATGTTAATCACCATCACTGGATGGATGCTTTGATGACATCAAACACCACTTCATAACTGGGTGGTTATAAAGGTGGCATTGAGTGTTCGAAAAGTATGTGTTGAGGCACATGGATCAAGAGTGGAATTTGTCCATCCATATGACGGATAGCTATACTCTGGGACCTCTTGGTGAAATTTCATCCAATTAGCTTGCAAGCATGTGACTGGCTCACAAGGGATCACATATCACAGGAACGAGTAAAGACTACTTATCAGTAATGATGTTGAACTAGGTATACAGAGATACCGACGATCAGACCTCGGATAAGTAAAATATTGCGAGACAAAGGGAAATTGGTATTGTATGTAAATGGTTCATTCGACCGCAAAGTAATTGTAGAAATATGTGGGATCCATATGAATTTATAGATTCCTCTATTGGTTATCGATCGGAGATGAGTCTCGGTCATGTCTGCATAATTCACGAACCGTAGGGAGACACACTTAAGGATTCGATGTTGTTTAGTAGATATGGAATATAAGTAGGAAGAACGAATGTTGTTCAGAGTCTCGGATGGGATCCGGGATATCACGAGGAGATCTGGAATGGTCCGGAGAATAAGATTCATATAAGGAAAGTCCAATTCTGGAGTTCGGGAATGATTCCGGTGTTTTCACCGGAATGATCTAGAAGGGTCTAGAAGGTTCACCGGACCGGAAGGGGAAGGGTGCATGAATGTGTCATGACTAAGTGGAATGATTGCATCATGTCCTAGGTCACTTGGTTGGGCGTTTGAAATAAAGAAAATAAACTCCAAATTGAAAGTCAAAAGGCAAGTTTGAAAAGTCAAACTGGGACAATGTTTCCTGGTGGAGGAAGGTGAGAATCCTTCTCTCCCTCCACCACAAGACTAGTATGAGAGGGAGTTGGGGAAGGATTCAAACTCCCCTCTCCCAAGCTGCCCCTCCCTCTCATAAATATAGGGGAGGGGGTGCCCCCAAGAGACACCACAACTAGCCCCTCCCCACACCGCTGTCGTGCCGCCAGCCGCCGCACCAAGTCACCGCCGCCCTAGCCGCCGCTGACCACCTCCTCCTCTCCGGCTTCTAAACCTTAGATTGCCGGAGAAACCCTAATACTCCACCATAACCCACTCCGGCTTAGACGAAGCCCTGCGGGATCTTCCCTCGCAGACCTTTCACTACTATAACGCAGCGCCAGAAGGATCGTCTTTGCGATCTTGAGATCAGCAAGTGTACGACTACATCACCCACGAGAATCTGTTCTCGTTAACCGCTTTGGAATCTTAGAGGGCGAGTACTCTAATCGACTCGTTGCTACAATATAGTAGATAGATCTTGGCTTGTGTGTGTTCATGCGGTAGAATTTTTTTGTTTTCCATGCTATGAACCCCTACAATTTCCAATACTTCTTGTCCTTGGACAACTAGTATGGTAGATTTTATTGACCATATTCACTTTGGCCTTTTCTTAATTTTGTACTATCTCTTGCCAAGAAAATGTTTTGTGTTATCTCCCAAGCTTTCCATGTCTCTTGTGGATCTTCTTATTTTTATTAATATTCTCTTGTGTTTTATTTAATATAGGTACTAGTGATGATCCCATTTGTATGCATTTTACATTCAAAAGGAAAATCCTACATAATGCACTATCCGTGGGGGAGCTCTCCTATATTATTTAGAACACTCATATTTATGTTTCTTGTTTTGTTCCATATCATGTTTAGGTACTTGGAAGTTCGATCTTTTCATTTTGGTATTTTTTGCCATCATGAAAAGTGTGGAGAGTTTGGTTTATTTGTTGGAACCTTGCTTTTTGGGAGTTGGTTTTGTCTTATTCTTTGTTTCGTATGTTGACCTTTTAGAATGAGATAAACCCTTGAGCATTTATGTTTGTGTCTATCTTTTGCTCTTTGGACTTTGTCTAGTTCATTTGTTGAAACTTGTGATCTTTCATGTGTTGAAGTGGTTCTTTGATACAATTTGGACACCTTTTGCCGTGTCACACTCTTGTGTGTGACATCTCGATCTACTTGGTGTTTTTGTTCAAATTGTATCTCCTTTTTGGTTCTTGAAAGCCTTGTGCATGCATATTTACTACATGTTTATATTATGGCATGTGTGCTTTATTTGATCCATATATATATATATATATATGGGAAACTCCACCAAATCCCATTGGCTAAGATGTGCATGAAATTCAATTTCATATCAATATGCACATATTTATGTGGAGTCTCTCCTATGTATTATTGTAATTGTCTAACTACTTTGGACCCAATAAGTTTGGGGACCATATTGTACTTGAACTTTATTTTAGTTACATTGGAGATGCATTGGGTGCTTGTCTCTTTCATAAGGAAGAAGTGATGAATCAATGAAAATTAGAGACACGCTAGGATGGTCAACGAATTCCTGTCTACTTCATCACACCAATGATATCTTGATAACTAGTATATCGTACTCATGCATACATATCATGTTCCAACCTATGGTAGGTTGCATACTGACATGAATTTCAAGTATTTGCAATTGTTGTTGTTCTTTCTTTGGCCTTAAAGAAAACTCTCTATTGCATATGTGAGTAGGTTGAGATGAGTGCATATAATTCGGACTATACAAAATCATGCTCATGATTCACCAATCCCAAATATGTCAATCTAGGAATTATATTGCCTATCGTTCCCTCAAAGTAATCTCATGTGAAAAATTGATCATTTGCAAAGTTGATTCTTTCCTTGTGATACTTGTTTCCTTTTGTAATACATTCCAACTATCTCTTCTTCCCTTTGTGATAGTTGTGATGTATTTGATATGCTTGTGGTTGAAGTTCATCAAATGCAATAAGATAAAATTGAGTCTTTGGCCATGCTATCAAGCAAACATCTTAGTTGTGTATTGTCAAGACTTATTTTTGAATATCTTTCTCTATTTATTTTAGTATCTATTTTGTATGTACATATTTCTTTGTGGATCAATATCTTTGTGAGATTGTCTACATAGAAACTTATACACACGATACATGTTACTCTTGTATATTTTTGATATATTCTTTGCTTCATTTGTGTTATATGGTCATACTAAGCAATATCATTCATTGAAGCTTATGTTGATACTCAATGATGATTCTTGTACTAGTCTTATAATATGCTTTGTCATGCCTCTCACGCATCCTTGTGGTTGAGCCCGCTATTATGTTGTCTCTTACTTGTCACTCAACCATTTGTTTCTTGCAAACTTTATGCCTTGGTATATGCTCATTTGCACATAGTTGTGTTATAATTAAAATAGAGGGAGTAAGGATTCCATGCTGTGCACATTGATTCACATACAAAAACCTAATTTATGCACGTACCTTGGGGAGCTTCCTAATTTTACTTATAGTACCACTTTGTACTTATCATATTTGTTCTCTCATGCCTTGTATTGTTAAATGAATTTGGATGAGTGAGGATTCCATGATTATGCACTTTGTTTCCAAATGCAATTATCATAATTGGTGCATTATCTTTGGGGAGCTCATCTAATTCATTCAATAATGCTCATTTGCTTTCTTTCTCATTTGTTGTAGTTTAAATACTTATGGGGGAGTTAGGATTCCATATTTGTGTATGTTGTATTCAAATACAAATAGTCTAATTTATGCACAAAACTTGGGGAGCTTCTCTATTTCTATTTAAACCCTCTTTTTCTTGTGTCATAATATCTTGTTGTTTACATTTGGTATCATTTGTTATTTTCAATTGGTTCTTTTGGATCTTGTGATTGCTTGCGTACTTTGTTGATGCTTCTTTTATTTTATTTCTTTGGCAATCTTTGGGTCCTTGATGAGTGCATATTTGCATCATGTTTTACATTGTTATTTTTGCATAGTAGATGTAGGATCTTGGTATTTTACGGTGTTCGCACGCACTTTTTATGTTTATTTTCACCAGGATCAGATCAGATGATGGATCCAAAGGACACAATTCTTGGAGCAATTGTACTGGAGAGAAAAGGAGCCAAAAACTACATAAATCGCTTATTCGGGAAATATTTATAATACCAGAAGAAAACCCGAAGCAAGAAGCGGAGACAGAAGAGTTAACGACCAACTATACGCGCGGGCCGCCGTATAGTTGGCGCCGCCTCCGCGTCCTAAAATAGTTTCACCCCGTGCAACTGGTTCGGAGATATGACATACAGAACACCCAGAAATCACCGAAACCTAACCTCCGGAAGGCATCTGGAGGGGGAACTTGCCCTAGGGATCCATCTACGCCCTAGACATATCTGGGAGGCCAAGGCATCGATCTCCATCTTCATCAACCACTGCATCTTCATCACCACCATCACCTCCATCCATCCTGTTGGGAATATGCCCTAGAGGCAATCATGTATGATGATATTTCCCATTGTATTCATAAAGATATTAAGTAGTCCTTGTATAAACATCTGATGTGTATCATTGAATATGTGATTCGGTTGTGGAACTATGCATTCATGTTGTTTGTACTAAATATCCTTGGTCATTGAGGTTGTGCTGGACACACAACTTAGACCAATGTGAAAGTTGGCTTGATGACTCGGTTCCACTTGTCATGGGCATGGAGATGCTATTCCAACTTACACATATTCGACTAAAGAGTTTAGCGAGTCGGATTGACCCATATTGAGGTACAACGAACTAGCTGTCATTTGTATATCTCAATCAATGTAATCCTTAGACCTGAGGTTGTTGCATAGCCCGAGTTGAGGATCACCGACTTAGGTTCTGTCAAACGATGATCAGTAACTGGTCAGTTATAAAGGCAGAGTTCGGGTCGACTGAGAATAACCAAGATGGGAATTTGCCCCTCCACTTGGAGAGATATTCTCTGGGCCCTCTCGTGAGATATGATTCGGAAAGCATGGCCATGCACGACTCGGTTAAGTGTTAACCGAGGCGATCGACTAAGAGTTAGTCGGGTGAATCACTTATCTCGGATCGAGAAGAGAGTCAGACTATTTAAGGGATGACATATATTCGTCTATAGTCTGACAAAGTATATCGTGAGGCAAAAGGGACTCGGACGAAAGTCACATTGGAAAGGCAAGTCGTCATGACTCTTTGGTACTTGGGAGTCGCACGTTCTGCTAGGAGCCGCTATCGACTGATCGATTGAGAGTCGGACTCCAATCGTGTCCAAGTAGCCATGAGCCTGCGGGGTCACACACTTAAGAGCGGGAGCAAGTTCGGATTGGATCTGAACCTGTAATCTGGTTGGGTTGGACCTAAACCAGATTAGGACTGAATTAGTGAATTGGACTCACGGTGACTAGTGTTATATGGGCTTTAGTGAATGGGTCGCGCGAGCAGAGCCCATGTTCACTCCCTATATATAGTGGAGCACTGTAACCCAGAAAGGTTAATCATTGTTTGGTTAGGTCATTCCATGTGTTGGAAACCCTAGCTCCACAGCAGTCCAGCCGTCGTTACGAACCTAGCAGTTCGCCGCCGGTGCTCCTCCTTGTACGTGTGGATACCAGCAGAGGTGCTGTGCGATCAGCACCAGGACGATCGGATCGTGAGGACTTCACTGCATCAACTGACACGCTTCATCAGTAATCCGCAACTGCGCGTCTAGTGGTAAACCTCATGGCCTTCTACCTCAGCTAGATCTTGGGATCACCACGTTAGAGGGAATTTTTTTGTTTTATCTCTGCGTGGCCCAACACATCCCATCTAGATCTTGTTGTGATTCTTGCACTAGTTGTGGATTTATACAAGTATTATTCATCAATGATCGCTTCCATTACCATTGCTATGATGCTGACTAACTCCATGTCTGAGTAGATCATTAGTTCTTGGGGAGATGGAGAAACCCTAGTAAGAGATTGGAATAAGATAAAGTTTATTATGATATTCATCGTTGTGACCATGTGTTAGATTGTCTACATATTGATGTTGGAAGAAGTCGACCTCTCCAATATTTGCCTCTTGTGGGGACTTGATGTAGGGAACTAATTCTTGGTAGACGGAGGGATGTTAGCACTTATAGTGATTATAAAGCTATTGGCACCCCTTACGTATCAACTTGGGAATCGAGGAAACTCACAAAACACTATCCATGCCATGGGATAGGTCCTGCGGTATTATGTCCCTTAATAGCGCGGTAATTCAATTGATGTTGATTGTTGTCTACTGTGGTTATGAGGATGATTTGAGCAATGGTTGCTGCCTCTTTGTACAAATACGGAGTTCCTCCCACACATACATAGTTGAGAATTTTCATGATGATAATCTTTACCTTACCCCTTTATAGTGATAGTGGTGTATCCGTGAATCCCTGAGAACGCTTTCTCCCACTGAAGTTTCAAATCTCTTTTACATAAGTGATATTTACTTTCTGTATTCAGTTTTATTTACTTTACGCATTGTTTTCTTATACCAAAAACCCCAAAACACATTTTTACACATTACTCGCATTTTATCTTGTCACTTAGAACTCTATTTAGCATTTCTATTTGTAGTACTTATTTCAAGAATTCTTAGACTTCAGACTCCTGCTCCCTATGAGATCGATATCTTTATTTCGAAACTAGCTACATCCGATCTGTGCACTTTGTAGTCACCAAGCTATTTTCTGGTGCCGTTCCCGGGGAGCTAAGCTCTATAGGTCTTTTAGTTTTTGCTTATTTATTTTAGTTTTGTTAAGTTTCGTTTTGAGTTACAGGTTTCCACCAACATGATGGAGTTTGAGCATATTACTAGTGCTAACCCACTCAACCTCTTTGGGAAGCCCTATGATATTTATAAAAGAGACAACTCCAACGAGAAGACAGGGGGTTTGAAATAAATCCTCTACTACTTGGTATTCTACACAAGAAGCAATTTACTAGAGATGAAGAAGATCCTGATCCATATGAGCATATTGCATGTTTCAAAGATATATGTGGCACGTTCCAATTAATAGGGTATACCGCTGATGAGGTAAGGGTTAAACTTTTTAGTCAAACTTTGACAAGCACATCTCTCTCATGGTATAGATCTCTACCCTCAGAAGACACTACTACTTGGGATGATTTAGCTTGCTAATTCTTATCTAAATATTACCTATTATCAAAATCTTTTGAAATCAGGTGTCTTATAATGACTTGGAAGAACTGTCCCAATGAAGGACTAGTAAGAGCTTATATAAGATTTAAAGATTTGCTTAGACAATGTCCTCATCATGATTTACCTAAATGGTATTTACTGCATATATTTTATGGCGGTTTAATTGAACCTAATAGAATTGAACTAGACTCTTGCGCGGGAGGAGATTTTAGGGATTTACCTATCACTAAAGCTTGGGATTTACTTAATAGAGTTTGCGATGAAAGAGTTTCATGGAATTTTGGTCTAGGAAGTGAAGGAGGCACGGAAATAGATCATGAATGTATTCACGAATATAATAAAAAAGGCCATGTTAATGAATTATCTAAAGAGCTTTATTTAGATTCAAATCTTGTATTACAAGTTGTTAAAGCTTTTACAGAACACATCGAAGCTCCAAAGGTGGGTCCGGTCAAGTTTGATCCACCACTTGAACCTGAAAAGAAAAGAGAAGTTAAAGCAACTGTAGCCTCCCTAGAACCAATGTATGAGATACATTTTCCTAACACTGCACAAAAGCATATTTTAGAATAAACAGGTTAAGGCAGTACAGGAGGAGAAAGAAGAGGAAAGTGTGCTAATAATCCAAGAACATCTAGATGAAACCAAAGATGAAGATGTAACCAAGGAAGAAATCATGGCTACGTATGCACATTGTAACATAGTTGAACTTGATGAAGAGACTTCCATATTGGTTGAAGGTAAAATTAAGGTAAAAGATGTGGCTAAACCTATTCTTCCCTGCATATTTAAAGAAACCTCGCATTATGGTTTATGTGATCTTGGCACTGAAGTTAATATTATATCTTATGATTTTTATCTAGAAATAAAAGAAGATATAGCACTGGCTACAATAGAAAATACCAATATGACAATCATGTTAGCCAATAAAAACCTTAGAATTCCAATGGGAGTAGTTGAAGATGCAGTTATCACAATTAACAATAAAAAATTCCTTATTGATTTTGTAGTTGTTGATATGCCAATTGATAGTCTTTGCCCGATTATATTTGGAAGAAATTTTTTGAGTGATATAGGTGCCACAGTTGACTTTAGAAAGGAGGTTGTATCCCTTAAGCTTGGGGAAGTGGAAAAAGAATTCCATTTTTCCAAATTTAAAGACAAACCTCTATTCATAAAAGAAGAAGAGGAGGAGAAAACTATTGAAGAAATGGCAGCTCTCTTCTTAAATAATCAAGATGAATAAATAAATGAAGATCCAAATTATGGAGAAATAATTATGGAGGATAAAACTCTAGAAGAATTAGAAAATGAATTTGATTAATTTCCCAATGAAGAACCTCCAACTGATGAAGCTTTTGAAGAACCAGAAAAGAGAGCGGATGAAGATCTACCACCCCCAGAGTTAAAAACTCTACCATATAATCTTAGGTATAGATTCTTAGATGATACTAATAAATTCCCTATTATTATTAGTGCTAAAATTTCAGTGGAAGAAGAACTTATGAAGGTACTAAAGGAGCACCGCAAGGCCTTCGAGTACTCAATGGATGACTTGAAGGGTATTAGTCCCATGATAGTCTCCCATCGGATATTCATGGAGGAAGGTGCTAAACCAGTTGCAGAATTTAATAGAATACTGAAGCCTAAAATGAAGGGAGTGGTAAGAAAAGAAATAGTACGCCTACTTGATGCAGGTATAATCTATCCTGTAAAATAAAGTGTGATTGGGTAAGTCCTGTTCATTGTGTTCCTAAGAAAGGCGGCTTTACTGTTGTTCCTAATGAAAACAATGAATTGATACCTACTAGAACTGTTGTTGGACATAGGATGTACACAGATTTCAGAAAATTGAATAAGGAGACTAGGAAAGATCACTATCCTTTACCGTTCATAGATCAAACTTTAGAGAGGTTAGCAAACCACACTCATTTTTGTTATTTGGACAGATACTCTGGTTTTTCCCAAATAGTTGTTCATCCTGAAGACCAACTTAAAACAACCTTCATTAGTCCTTATGGTTTACATGCTTATCGACGCATGCCTTTTGGTCTTTGCAATGCTCTAACTACTTCTCAAAGATGCATGACTGCTATATTTGCAGATTTTATAGAACTTATAATGGAAGTATTTATGGATGATTTTTCTGTCTATGGAACTTCGTTTACTAGTTGCTTGGAAAATCTCAATAGAATTTTGCAGCGTTGCAAAGAGACTAATCTTGTCTTAAACTGGAAGAAGTGCCATTTTATGATCAAAAAAGGCATAGTCCTTAGACACAAAGTATCAGGTAAGGGTATTGAAGTAGATAGAGCTAAAGTTGAAGCAATAGAAAGAATGCCACAACCAAGGGACGTAAAAGGTATAAGAAGTTTTCTTGGTCATGTAGGCTTTTATAGAAGGTTCATTAGGATTTTTTCTGGAATTTCTAAACCTTTAACTAATCTGTTGCAAAAAGGAGTAAGATTCAATTTTGATGATAAATGCCTTAGTGCATTTGATAACTTAAACATGCTTTATCTCGTGCTCCCGTCATTAAACCACCTATATGGGATATGAATTTTGATTTAATATGTGAAGCTAGTGATGATGCTGTAGGAGTAACCATGGGACAACACATAGGTCATAGATTTAATATTATACATCATGCTTGTAGAACTCTCAATAGTGCTCAAAATAATTATCCTAAGGAAGAAAGAGAACTCTTTGCGGTATTTTTCTCTTGTGCTAAGTTCCGTTCTTATATTGTTGATGTAAAAATAAGAGTTCATACAAATCCTTATAGTTTAAAAGAACTCCTCGAGAGAATTTTCATAAGCCAAGACTGATCCGTTGGATCCTTTTACTTCAAGAATTTGAGTTGCAGATTATGCAGAGACAAGAAGCAAAGGTAGTAGATGCATCATCTATATTTACCCAGCAAAACATCGATCTTATTAAGAGGAGCTTTAGTCCTGGTGATTTTTGTTTTCAAGAATCACTATATGAGCTAAGGTCAAATCCTCCCAAGAAGAGGAAGTCCTTGTTGTTGGAGGAGCTTGTCACTCCCGACTAAATAAACGGTAAGTGGAAGGTAAGTTTTTTTAAACTCTAATAAGTGTTTATTTTCACAATTTCTACTATTAATTTTTTTGCCTTTGAATTCCTCTTGTTTTTCTAAAGTTTTTGAGGGGTTTCTACAACTATACAGCCGCAACTATACTGCCGGAGAGAATTCTCCCGTCGTATAGTTGGTCGTTAAATGTTTTGTGTCCTCTTTGCAAAATAATTTTTGGGTGATGTAACTATACGGGCGCAACTATACGGCCGGAGAAAAATCTCCCGCCATATAGTTGGTCGTTAAACCTTCTGTACCCTCTTCTCAAAATAATTTTTGAGATGCGGTATCTATACAGCGAGAGAAAATTCTCTCTCTGATGACCCACAAGTATAGGGGGTGTATCGTAGTACTTTCGATAAATAGGAGTGTAGATCCCAACAAGGAGAAGAAGGTGTTGACTAGTGGTATGGAGAAGGAAATCTCTATAAATACTTAGCAAATGGAATTTTAGGGGTTTTCTGATAAAGCAAATAAACAAAGTGCAAGTAACAAAGACAACGAACAACTGCATCAAGTGGCCCAATCCTTTTTTAGAAAGGACAAGCCAGTGAAAATACTTATAAGGACCAAACGTTCTCGAGGACACATGGGAATTATGTCAAGTGCTTTTGCTTCAAATAGCTAAGTAGTCTTCTTTGCTGTTGTAAGTGTTGTGTGGGTGAACCTATGCTAATGTACCGACCTTACTTGGACTAATACATACTTGTGATTAAACCCCCTACAAGCATCCGCAACTACAGGAAAGCAATTAAGATAAAAACCTAACCACGGCCTTAAACTCTGAGATCCTACGCTTCCTTGTGCAATGGTGTCCTAACGGGGGTTCAGGTTTCTGTCACTCCGGTAACCCCACAATTAGTAGCCAAATACATAATGCATTCCCCTAGGCCCATAAATGATGAAGTATCATGTAGTCGACATTCACATGACACCACTAGAAGAATAGCACCACAACTTAAATACTAAACCATTGAATAATATATCAACACAAATCCACTACTAAGAACATGACTTCTCTCATGTCCTCAAGAACTAGATGAACTACTCACAATACATCATATGGATCAAGATCATAGATGATATGGTGATGGATAACAATCTGAACATAACAATAATCCAATGGTTCCACTCACAAGCATCAACTACAATATTAATTAACACCGGGAAAGTTTCCCCTAATATCTATGTAAGTATTCAACACGATTGTTACAGCGGGACGGAGTGGTGATGATGGTGCTGGTGGAGATGATGGTGTGGATGATGATGATCCCGATGAAGTCTAGCTTGATGATGGTGTTGATGGCGACGATCTCCTCTCTCCAGGAAGGAATTTCCCCGGCAGAAATCTGTCTGCCGGAGAGCTCTTTCTCTCTTCGTGTTTTCCGCCCCGCAGAGGCGGCGGAATCTTTCTGTGGTCACTCCCCATGTCTTAGGGTTTGTAGGAGAAGATATAGGCGAGAGGGCGGAGTCGAAGGCTAGCCAGGTGGGCCACACCCCCTATAGGCGTGGGGCAGGGGCCCGCACCTGGAGTTGTGGGCCCCCTGTGGCCCATCTCCGCCTCCCCTTATGGCTTCCTTCGTCTTCTGGGAAAATATGATTTTCCAATATTTTTCTGATCTTCGCGAAATTGCATCAAAACACCTCTTTTTCCATCAGAATCCTGACTCCGGCAGTTCATCCTCCAAGAATCATCCAACATGCAAAAATAGAGGAAAAGACATAAGTAACACCTCTTAATAAGAAATATATCAATGAATATAGGCAAATTATGATATAGAATGGTGATGCAAATTGGACGTATCAACTCCCCCCAAGCTTAGACCTTCGCTTGTCCCCAAGCGAAAACTGAGCATAGTAAACATGTCCATAGGTTTATGGAGTGAAGTGTCGATAATAAATACAGACAAGAAGCATCACACTTACCATTACACAACTCATAGAAGAAGGCAACTCACCATTATATAACTTAGCTTGCAACAAGTACATGAGCCACAATAGAGATGCATAAAAAAAATCATAATTGGAATTGGCAAACTTTGTTCTTGGTCAGAGAAAAACTAGCAAACAGTTTCACAAAAAACTTTTGAATAAGTTTTCACAACAAGAGTACTCTTTGCTCAAACATAAAATGTTTTTCACAATGATGGCTTTCAAAGTAATACTCAAAAGATAAGAGTCTTGTGCAAAGAAGGAAGATAGAGAACATGATTGAATAAATCATTATATGAATGCTTGAAACACAACACTCAAATGCTTGCTAGAGATAAAGAGGAAGTAGGTTTACTGACTCAACTTTAGAAATAGGAGAAAGTTCCTTCATAGAAGGAAGCAGGGATTTCAAGTTCATAAAGAGATTTCAAAATATTATGGTACTTACTAGCTTTGAGCCCTCATTGCCACTATCATAAGCATCTTGAAGTGATTAAGGTTAAAGTGAACAAAGATGGAGTATATGCTTGACGAAATATAAGTTGGCAATCTCATGTCCCTTGAGTACGAGGGCCGCTCCTCGTGCTACTCAAATTTAGTTACCGGTAAGTTCTTGTCAATGTAAGTACATGTGTATCATAAAGAACCGCCAACGGGGTACCCCTTGCACATGATACAGGAGCTATCCCATAATCAAAATGACAAGGCAAGCAGATAGTGAGCATCTCAACAATCTTTTTATTTGCTATTTGCATATGTTTTTATTAAGGATGCTTCATAGATTGCTCACTATGCTTATGATGCAAGTTTCCACCATGATTAGGCATGGCTTAGGCTAGCGGCCCAGGCGTTTCTCTAACACACATACATAACTCCATGGACTTACAAGCTCCCCTTTTATTTCACTCCGCCGACATCCACCGACAAAAGTGTTGAAAGCGTTCCCCGTGACAGCATAGTTCTGCTAATCCCAATGTATAGATGCAAGCATATACAACTTCGATGACACAATGATTCAAGTTTATTAGGGGCAAGGAAATAAGGTGTGCCATCAAGTTCGTGAGAGCTTTACTAACAAGTTTTCTCATAACAAAATAGTTTTTAATTCGAAAGATAGATGAAGCTTGAGAAACTGCTTGGAATAGCAATAATGCTAATAGGTAGATATGGTGGACACAAATGGCACAGGTTTGGTTCAAAGGGGTTGGAAGCATGAGAAGTATGCCTTCTCAAAATAGGTTTTTGGCTAGCAAGGCTCGGTAGCAAGCAGAAGAGTTGAAGGAAACAAGCAAACCTACAAGTGATAAAGCCAAACATGCAGTCTTCCTTGAAGACACAAAAGATCTTAAATAAAGAATACTAAGCTTATGAGCCAATCAAGAAAGAAAATAAATGATACAAAATACATGTAAGCGTTTTCTCTTTTCCTTTCAAACCTCAAAAAGTGTTGCTACTGACCAGAGCCTGGTTTGCCAAAACCAATATAGATCTACTTGATGCTCCCAAAGTGATACCAATACTGATCAACAAGATCAATCATATAATAGAGATTGCAAACTAAACTAAGAAGTGCAAAAAGTAAAAGATGAAACTTCTCATTAATAATCCATAAAGGCACTCACACCAAGGGATACATAGAAACTAAAGGAGAGATACTTCCATAATGCAAACCAACCTATAAGATAACTTCTCTACCAAAGATATGAATCTACTAAAAAGGTAAAAGATAAAAGAGAATGATGTGATACCGCGTCACTCCCCCAAGCTTGGAACAAGCCAAGGGGATGCCAAACCTGATGATGAATTACTCCTTCGGTGGTGGTGGTATTCTCTTGATAAGCTCTTCAATCAGTTTCCTCAAATCCTCAATCTCGAAGGTAAGAGTACGGATCAACTCTGAATTTTGCTCAATGAGATTCATGATCATATCGGACTGAGAGTCCTAGTCCTTGCTATTCTTTCCCCACTCTTCCTTCTTAGCATGTTCCTTCCCTGCATGGTTAGATCGAGGTAGATCCCAAACCGAGGGCAAGTTACCTTTGGGCACATTTTGGTATTTTTGCTCATGTATAAGAGTATGGAAGGGATTCTTGGTACGTGGAGGAGGTGACCGTGAAACAAAGATAAAACATGGAGGTTTCCCTCCCGTAGACACCCGCGTTGTCCTCCTAATCTTGGTAGGATTTGCCACTGAAGGGATTATGCCCTGAGAGGCAATAATAAAGTGTTTATTATGTATATTCCAAGTATATGATAGATGTTTATTTTGCATGCTATAATTGTATTAATATGGAAACATTAATACATGTGTGTTTAATAAAAAAACCGAAAGTTCCTAGTTATGCCTCTCTCATAAACTAGATCGTTGATTAACAAGATGATCAAGATTTCCTGATCATAGACATTAGATGTTGTTAATAACAAGGTCACAACATTAGTGTAATGGTGTGATGAAAATTCATCCGAAGAATAGAATTACGATCAAAGTCATTGAGTTTATATTGCTATAACATCATACGAAGTGATCCTAATCCTTAGACCATGAGATCATGTCAATCACTAACACCGGAAATAACATCAAACGTCACACCGTAACAGGGTGATTATAAAGATGGGTTCAATACTACTAAAGTGTTATGTTGAGGCCCATGGATCGAGAGTGGAATTTGTTCATCCTGATGACGGATAGATATGCTCTGGGACCTCTCAGTGATATCACATTGGTTAGCTTGCAAGCAAGTGATTTGATCACTAGAATGTTATATCACGGGAACGAGAAAAGAGTACATGTCAGTAACGAGATCAAACTAGTTATGGAGATACCGATGATCGAATCTCGGACATGTAATATATCGCGAAACAAAGGGATTAAGATACTAACGTAAAAGGTTCTGACGTTCACAAGAAAGTCATCGTTGAATGTGTGGGAGTCAGTATGGGTCTCCATATCCCGCTTTTGATTATTGATCGGAGAGGGGTCTCGATCATGTCCGCATTATTCGCGAACCATAGGGTGACACACTTAACAGACAACGACATCCATTTGGAGCAAAAGTTTCATGCCAGAAAGAATAACAAACACAGGAATTTATTTCACTAGATACCGAAACAGGTTTTTGGGTGAAATTGTAGAAAGTGTTTTTGCATGTGAAATGAAATACTAGCAAGGGGTTATATGTGAATGTTTTTCATTAAAGTAATTGACAAAATTCTGAATAAATAAAATGAGTTTTATTTAATGAGAGTTTGCATTAAATTTGGTGGAAATTTAATGGGAATTTGAGTGGGAATTTGAGTGGAGGGAATTGAAAGGATTTTTGTGAGTGGAGTGTCCACCCACATGAATGAAGGAGGGGAGGGGGCAGCCCCCATGGCCAGCGTCCACCCCCTTGGGTGCCCCCTCCTCCTATAAAAGGAGCCCCCTCTCCTCTCTCTCTCGCTCACACCTCCTCGTGAAGGATCTCTCTCCCCCTCTAGTATTTATCCCTATGGTATAGTACTAGCAAGATACATGTTCCCGGTGGCTATTCAGCAAGAAAGATTTTTGCTTCCGCTGCATCGCTGGAGCGAGGAGGCGGAGGTTGCTCGGTGCCTCGGGCGTGTGTGCGAGCACGGATACGCCGCTAAGTTGCGGTGCTAAGGACTTCCTCTCGATCTTGAGATCGGCAAGAGATCGTCTACATCAACCACGAGTTTAACTCGTTAATCTTTGTCGGTCTTCAAGGGTATGTTCTCTATGGATATACATCTTCCTGTTGTTTGTATCTAGTAGATAGATCTTGGTACATGGTTGTTCCCATCGTAGGAAATTTTTTGTTTTCTATGTTGCGAACCCTATAGTGGTATCAGAGCCGGATCTATGCATAGATGCTTTACACGGGTAGTACACATATGAGTATGTGGGCGATGATGATCATGTTATTGCTTCTTGGTTGTACTTTGGATATTGGTGGCATAGTGGGATGAAGCGGCCCGGACAAACTTTACATGTCCTCGCACATGAGACCTGTTCCACGCTTGACATGCAACTAGTTTGCATAAGTGGCTAGCGGGTGTCTGTCTTTCCTACTATAGTCAATATCTATTTTGCAACGAGTTGTTAACAATTTGGTTATCCTTGTTGTGGTTCATGTTCGTAGGTAAGAACAATTCTATCTTCGAAAGCCCTAAGCCACGTAAAACTTGCAATGGATAAATTGGAGGCGTCTAGTTTAGATTGTTGTTGGGCTAGTGTCATGATATGGTGATGTTGTAAGTAGAAGTATAAGTTGATACTCTTACAACACACATAACGTGTAAGTTCATTAGACCTTGGCCTTACACATAGAGGTATGATAGTGATCATATCACGATGCACATGATGGAGATCAAGTGCGGGAACCATATCATTTCACTTATAAACATGTGATGTTTGATTGCATCTTATATTGCTTGTTTGGCATTTTATTAGCATAATAAGATGATCCCTCATTTAAATATCAAGATAAGAATGTGTTCTTCCTTAAGTATGCACCGATTATGTTTCGTCGCTCCAAGACATCACGTGATGATCGGGTGTTCTTGGATCCATGTCACATCCCAAGATTTTCCAAATCTTGTAATGTGAAAATAAATGAATAAAATAAAACTTTGTTTGATTTTCAGAGCCAGAAGAAACTTTTTGAATTCAATTGGAACTTCAAACCCATTTGACTTAAATAAAATCCCAAAAGGAATTAAAGAGTTAAACATTTAATAAAAGGAAATTAAAATATTTTGGAATTACTATTTTGGATCTTTTAATAAAAGATTTGGTTTTCAAAAGAAAAGGTGGATTCATAAATAAAGATTATTTTATAAAGCCAAATTAAACCTTGGCCAAGCTTTGGATTCAAAACATTTGGTCTTGAATAAAAATAGCAAGGGTTTATTTCAATAAATTAATAGGGATTTAATATCCAAGTTTTATTAATAAAGGTTTTACTATTTACAATACATCAAAACTTATATAATCATTTTAAATAAGTTTTCCAAATATTTTATATTCTCAAATAAAAACCTACTGAAGTGTTTTGACTTTATTTTAGATTTCAAAATAAATATTTTTAAAATAAATCCTAGTTGATTTTATAATGAAGGTCTATTGTATTTAATTATTAATGGACCCTAAAATAAAAGGTTATTTTTGTTTTAAACAAGTTTCCAAGTATTCATTATCTCCAAATAAAACCTACTGATTTGGTTGAAAATATTTGGATTTAAAATAGAGATTTTGTTAATTAAATCAAACCCTATTTTATTAAATAACTAAAGATCCATTTTTTATTTAATTAAAGAATGGATCCTAAAAAGAATAAAAATTATTATTTTATTTTGGAAATTGGTTTATGTTGATAAACAGAGCCAAATTCAAAGTACAAAGTTGAGTGGTTGTTTGAATCAAATTGAGTTTTGTTTGATTGTTTGAAATTCAAAACAGAAATCAGATATAGAAAAAGAAAAGGTTACAGAATAAAAAAAAATGGAATTGGATCGACCCAACTCAGTAGCCCACTAAAGCCCAGAAACAGCCCAGCTATTCCTCCCCGAGGAAAAACGATTCGCACGCAGATCCAGACCCGCAAAGAGACTGACTGGTGGACCTCTCTCCCACTCTATTTCCCACTGACCAGCGGACCCCACTTCTCCAGCCCGTCTCCTTCCTCGCGACGACCACGCCGGCCGTTTCTGCCGTTGATGCCGCGCGTTAATTCGCAGTAATGCCGCAGTGATTCCGCGCAGCGAC
This sequence comes from Avena sativa, assembly GCA_916181665.1. Lineage (NCBI taxonomy): Eukaryota > Viridiplantae > Streptophyta > Magnoliopsida > Poales > Poaceae > Avena > Avena sativa. The sequence goes on along the minus strand of OV702283.1, from coordinate 127,872,540 downwards.
CTCGCCCTCTTAAGCGCCCACTATCCCTCTCCATTTCCCCTCAAGCTTCTCCCTCTCTCTGCCCCCAGGCTGCGTTTATTTTGCCCTGCACCGTCACTGCTCCGACGAGCTTCCTTCCCAAATTCCGACCAACACTCACCACCCCGTGCCTCCTAGACCTAGCTCACACCTTCCCCATCCCCTGGCGCTTTTGTCCGTGCCTTTCGTTCGACCGCGGGCGCCCCAGAGCGTCGGCTACGTCAAGCTTCCGAACGCCGCCGCGTCTGCAACCTCTCCGACGACCTCCCCCGGTAAGCACTGACCGCCCCGAGCTCTCTCGTTCATGCACACACCTTCACCGTGTCCTTGCGAGTCTGACCATACGTTTTGTTTGACTTCTTGTGATTCCTAGCGCCGTCCTCAACGTCGACTGAACGTGGCCGAGGCACAGCTCCACTCCGGCGAGAGATTAAGCCCACTCCCGTGCGCCCCTCCATCTGCAACCAACACGTTGAGCTTCCCCAGCCAACTGCGACCTCGGTGAGCACCTCCCCAACCTCCCTCGCTTCCTGTTTTTCCAGCACCGCCACCGCCTGGCCGTGCGCCGCCGCTAGCCGCCGATGGCGCCGCTCGCATATGGTCAAGCAGACCAGCACCGTAGGATCGAGATTCGGCGCTCACGATTAGATCACTTAGCACCGAAGGGGTACGCGATAAGGACCGTGCGATCTAATTAGATCCAACGCGTCACAGAGCTGATCCGGCCGAACCGGTACCGTCCAACCAGAGTGCGACGCGTGGCCAGTTTGATTAAAAACAGAAGTTTGAAATCTGATTTAGTTGTGAAATTCAAACCCTTGTAACTTTGGATCCACACGTCCAAAAATTACAAATTTTATGTCGTTGGATTCAGGAGAGCAAGACCTAGCCAACCATGCCCTTGGTTTAGCAAATAGTATCTGTTAGTTTCCTTGTTTTTGCAGATTCATTTGTGTGCTTGTTTAGATTAGAAAAATTGTTTAAAAATGTTTTTAGGGTTAAAACCTTTGCAAAATGGTTTGTTGTAAACTCATTGACCCTAGGAACCAACCCTTGGTGTTAAAAATGATTTTGGTAAAATTTAGGTTGAATTAATTGACTTAGCCAATTTATAGCCAATTAAAATTGTTGATTTTATTATGAAAATGTTTTTGTAAAGAGAACTTTGGGAAAATGCTTTAGACCAAACCTACTGACCCAAAAACACCAAGTTTTGCAATAGCAATTCATTTGATGAAAAACTTAAAAGTTTTGTTTTGATAAAAACATTTTTCACCACATAAAATGATGAATGGATTTTAAAATGGTAAAACCCTTTTGCAATTGACTTTGCCATTTTGGTGAATGACCAATTTGGAACTTACAAAGTTTAGAAGCCTAGTGGAAACCACCTTTTGCAATTAGAACCATCTCTTACATGCTTACATGCATGACTTAGATTTGAGATTCCATAGTTTTGTGTGTGTGAAATGATGTTTGATTGATTATTTGGAATGCTAGTTGATTTGGTGTTTGCTTGATTGATTGTAGTGAAATTAGCAAAGTGAGAGACTAGCAAGATCAAGGAGTGAACTACCATTCCCTTCCAAAAAGGCAAGTTACACTATCATCTAAAGTCCTACTATTTTCATTATACTTAGTGGATTTTGAAAACATGCATGAAAACAATTTTATACTTATGCTATGCAAAATCCTAATAGGATTCCCTATACACCCTTAGTGAAAATATTGTAGTTGTTACATGCTTAGCCATGCTATATTTTAAAAAGAGATACATGTTGAGATTTTACAAAGGTTGAAAAAAGGACTTGTGTTTTACATAATAAAACAAGCACTCAATGAACCACCTAGGTGGAAGATACTTTAAGTTTTGGAGAAGGTGGCAAAAAAAGGAACCATGTTTATGGGTATCACTTTGTGTTGTGCTCCAAATGAAAACCACCTAGGAAACTTAGAGATTGAACATGTTTCTCCAATTGTGGCTTTCGTGTGCAACCACATGCTATTATGGCTCTGGCTTAGTCAACTACATTGGGAAGACCCATGCACTGTCTTCAGTTAACTGGACATGGGGATCTAGAATGCTTCATGGGTGCTGAAGGCAAGCTAGCAATGGTGTATGGGAGGACCCTTTGGAAAGACTTCGTCACATTCTCAATCTGCCAGTACTCCATCTTGGTGAGCACTAGTCCAGTAGGACACTTGTGGCAAAAGGATGGGATTGTGACATGTGGGTAAAGTGTACTCCTTCTGCAGAAGATAATAAAATCTAAGTACTTAGCCGTGTCCCCGGTTATGGACAATACTGAGCAACTAAAGTTTGAACTATGGGAGATCTCGACATTCCAACTTCTAATATAAAAACTTGATGCACTTGGGGGTACCAAGGAATTCAAAGAGATTTTGTTAAGCTTGATGCACTTGGGGTTACCAAGGTGCTCAAGAGATTTTGCTTAAAGCTTGATGTATTTGGGGTTACCAAGGAACTCATGAGATTTTGGTAAGACTTGTTGCACTTGGGGTTACCAAGTAGCTCAAGGAATTTTGACAAGGACTTGAACACTTGAGTTTCTACCAAGGAGTTTCAAGGAACTTGGAAAAGAGATTTGACAAAGGACCAAAACCATTTTGAAAAGATTGAATAAATATTGCTTTATGCAAATAAGCCTTAAACTCTACTTAGCCAAATATGCATGTAATGATAGGATCCACTCATATTATACATAACAGTGAAACTTGCCAATACAATTCAAATGTATTGACCCTTGTGGATGTAACCTGTAATGTTGTAGGTTTGATTGATTTTAGTGAAGATTGATTGATTAGGATTACAAAAGTCTACAACCAACATCTGCCTGTGGCACTTTGAAGATGAAGGACCCCATGACTATAGATATTTCCGCTGCAATGTAATGTAATAGCCAAATGAGCTATGTATGATGTAATAAAATTTTGTTATTCCTGGTTATAAATTTATGTTATGACCTTTGTATCTTGATATTACATCTTAACTGTGGATGCTAGCTATTGATCCAGGGACTAGCATTGTAAACACATGGGGCTCTATCTTATTAAAGATTGGAACCCCTACAGATGGTATCAGAGCATTGTGTTGCCTGTAGGATTTGTAAACCTAGGATTGGACAAAAAACCCTTAGAAAAATAGGAGTTATATTTTGATCCAAAACTTATATACAAAAACACTTGTAAACTCTTTCCTCAACCATTTTGGTTTCAACTCTACATTCTCTTCTATTTCAACTTGATGGAAAACCTACCCATGGCCAAAGACTACACCATGTGCAAGGGACTTCTTAAACCCTAATGACTTCAACTTCTTCAACCCTAATGACTTCAACTTCTTCAACTCTAATGACTTCAACATCTTCAGCATATTCACCAAGGACTTCCAACTTGGATACCACCAAGGACTACAAGTGAGACAAGGAAATCTTACTCAAGAATTAGAGACTGAGGGAATGCAAATAAGAAGGAGCCATCAACAACTTTGAGATATTTCAACCAAGAGTTTATCTCAAGGAAACCATGATCTCATACAAGAAGAATCATGAAGGAAGGAAGGATCATAAGTAAACCATATAGATGGACCACCATATTTTAGTTAAGTCAAAACCACCAACTTATGTGGTGTAACAAAAATATTTTGTTGCCTAAGTATGTGCTTGAACCTTGTTGTTTGAGTGAAGTGTTGACTTGTAATTGCATGCACATTGTTTGTGTGAATTGTGATGTGTGTGATTAGAAATATTTCCTTAGAAACATCTTGCCTATTCTAATCTCCCTTCAACCCAAACAGATGACTACTCCAAAAGATTCCAACATCAAGGTTGATGACACCAACACCAACCAAGAGGACATCATGAAAGAGCTCATAGCAACCCAGAACCAGTTAAACCAACTGACAGCTCAGTTCATAGCCAACAATAGTGATAAAGATCCAGCACTGCAAAAGTTTTTGGAGGAACAAACCCAACTGATGCTTAAGGTGACTAATCAAATGATCAACATGGAAGAAAACTATCCCAGGAGAGTCTATGACAACAAGGATGACAGAAATATTGTTCTAGATGGAGCACCAGCTTGCATTATTTGTGGAGACAAGGACCATACTTCCAAGGAGCATGAAGGTCAATGCCCTAACTGTGAAGGAAATCATCCTGTTGGACAATGTCCAACCTCTCAAGCCACTTGTTATTTGTGTGAAGGAAATAACCATGTCCCTATCCAATGCCCCATCTATGCCATTGTTGAACAAAGGAAACAAGAAGGATCCAAGTATGCCAAGAATGTTGATGGCAAAGGAAAAGGACCACTTATACCTCCAAACAAGACAACCCAATTCAAAGGACTAAAGAAACCCAAGAAACCAAGACAAGACATGAACCTTGTGCAATGTCGTAAATGTAAGGAAATGGGACACTACTCCAGTGAGTGCCCAGAGAACAAGAAGAATAAAGAGATTGACCAAGTGTGGTGCAACAACTGCAAAGAGTTAGGCCACTATGTAGCAACTTGTCTACAAGAGCCATGTAAAGAACTCAAGGACATCCATTGTTTCAACTGCAAGAATCCAGGACATTATGCAAGCAACCTTCTAGAAAAGATGAAGAACAAGTTGAACAAGCCTATGGAGAAACTCAACCTTGGCCCATGAGTCAAGTGTGGAAACAAAGGACGCAATGCAAAAAGTTTGCTTAGAGAAGTTTTATCAGGATCCCAAGAAGGCCAATATGTAATTTTTGTTTGAGAATTTTTAAGGGTGGTAGTACCCTAGTTGTTTTGAACCTGCTTGTAACCCTATCCTTCCCAAATCTCGGGATGAGATTTATTTTAAGGGTGGTAGCCTGTCACATCCCAAGATTTTCCAAATCTTGTAATGTGAAAATAAATGAATAAAATAAAACTTTGTTTGATTTTCAGAGCCAGAAGAAACTTTTTGAATTCAATTGGAACTTCAAACCCATTTGAATTAAATAAAATCCCAAAAGGAATTAAAGAGTTAAACATTTAATAAAAGGAAATTAAAATATTTTGGAATTACTATTTTGGATCTTTTAATAAAAGATTTGGTTTTCAAAAGAAAAGGTGGATTCATAAATAAAGATTATTTTATAAAGCCAAATTAAACCTTGGCCAAGCTTTGGATTCAAAACATTTGGTCTTGAATAAAAATAGCAAGGGTTTATTTAAATAAATTAATAGGGATTTAATATCCAAGTTTTATTAATAAAGGTTTTACTATTTACAATACATCAAAACTTATATAATCATTTTAAATAAGTTTTCCAAATATTTTATATTCTCAAATAAAAACCTACTGAAGTGTTTTGACTTTATTTTAGATTTCAAAATAAAATTTTTTAAAATAAATCCTAGTTGATTTTATAATGAAGGTCTATTGTATTTAATTATTAATGGACCCTAAAATAAAAGGTTATTTTTGTTTTAAACAAGTTTCCAAGTATTCATTATCTCCAAATAAAACCTACTAATTTGGTTGAAAATAGAGATTTTGTTAATTAAATCAAACCCTATTTTATTAAATAACTAAAGATCCATTTTATTTAATTAAAGAATGGATCCTAAAAAGAATAAAAATTATTATTTTATTTTGGAAATTGGTTTATGTTGATAAACAGAGCCAAATTCAAAGTACAAAGTTGAGTGGTTGTTTGAATCAAATTGAGTTTTGTTTGATTGTTTGAAATTCAAAACAGAAATCAGATATAGAAAAAGAAAAGGTTACAGAATAAAAAAAAATGGAATTGGATTGACCCAATCCAGCAGCCCACTAAAGCCCAGAAACAGCCTAGCTATTCCTCCCCGAGGAAAAACGATTCGCACGCAGATCCAGACCCGCAAAGAGACTGACTGGTGGACCTCTCTCCCACTCTATTTCCCACTAACCAGCGGACCCCACTTCTCCAGCCCGTCTCCTTCCTCGCGACGACCACGCCGGCCGTTTCTGCCGTTGATGCCGCGCGTTAATTCGCAGTAATGCCGCAGTGATTCCGCGCAGCGACCTCGCCCTCTTAAGCGCCCACTCTCCCTCTCCATTTCCCCTCAAGCTTCTCCCTCTCTCTGCCCCCAGGCTGCGTTTATTTTGCCCTGCACCGTCACTGCTCCGACGAGCTTCCTTCCCAAATTCCGACCAACACTCACCACCCCGTGCCTCCTAGACCTAGCTCACACCTTCCCCATCCCTGGCGCTTCTGTCCGTGCCTTTCGTTCGACCGCGGGCGCCCCAGAGCGTCGGCTACGTCAAGCTTCCGAACGCCGCCGCGTCTGCAACCTCTCCGACGACCTCCCCCGGTAAGCACTGACCGCCCTGAGCTCTCTCGTTCACGCACACACCTTCACCGTGTCCTTGCGAGTCTGACCATACGTTTCGTTTGACTTCTTGTGATTCCTAGCGCCGTCCTCAACGTCGACTGAACGTGGCCGAGGCACAGCTCCACTCCGGCGAGAGATTAAGCCCACTCCCGTGCGCCCCTCCATCTGCAACCAACACGTTGAGCTTCCCCAGCCAACTGCGACCTCGGTGAGCACCTCCCCAACCTCCCTCGCTTCCTGTTTTTCCAGCACCGCCACCGCCTGGCCGTGCGCTGCCGCTAGCCGCCGACGGTGCCGCTCGCATATGGTCAAGCAGACCAGCACCGTAGGATCGAGATCCGGCGCTCACGATTAGATCACTTAGCACCGAAGGGGTACGCGATAAGGACCGTGCGATCTAATTAGATCCAACGCGTCACAGAGCTGATCCGGCCGAACCGGTACCGTCCAACCAGAGTGCGACGCGTGGCCAGTTTGATTAAAAACAGAAGTTTGAAATCTGATTTAGTTGTGAAATTCAAACCCTTGTAACTTTGGATCGACACGTCCAAAAATTACAAATTTTATGTCGTTGGATTCAGGAGAGCAAGGCCTAGCCAACCATGCCCTTGGTTTAGCAAATAGTATATATTAGTTTCCTTGTTTTTGCAGATTCATTTGTGTGCTTGTTTAGATTAGAAAAATTGTTTAAAAATGTTTTTAGGGTTAAAACCTTTGCAAAATGGTTTGTTGTAAACTCATTGACCCTAGGAACCAACCCTTGGTGTTAAAAATGATTTTGGTAAAATTTAGGTTGAATTAATTGACTTAGCCAATTTATAGCCAATTAAAATTGTTGATTTTATTATGAAAATGTTTTTGTAAAGAAAACTTTGGGAAAATGCTTTAGACCAAACTTACTGACCCAAAAACACCAAGTTTTGCAATAGCAATTCATTTGATGAAAAACTTAAAAGTTTTGTTTTGATAAAAACATTTTTCACCACATAAAATGATGAATGGATTTTAAAATGGTAAAACCCTTTTGCAATTGACTTTGCCATTTTGGTGAATGACCAATTTGGAACTTACAAAGTTTAGAATCCTAGTGGAAACCACCTTTTGCAATTAGAACCATCTCTTACATGCTTACATGCATGACTTAGATTTTAGATTCCATAGTTTTGTGTGTGTGAAATGATGTTTGATTGATTATTTGGAATGCTAGTTGATTTGGTGTTTGCTTGATTGATTGTAGTGAAATTAGCAAAGTGAGAGACTAGCAAGATCAAGGAGTGAACTACCATTCCCTTCCAAAAAGGCAAGTTACACTATCATCTAAAGTCCTACTATTTTCATTATACTTAGTGGATTTTGAAAACATGCATGAAAACAATTTTATACTTATGCTATGATAAATCCTAATAGGATTCCCTATACACTCCTTAGTGAAAATATTGTAGTTGTTACATGCTTAGCCATGCTATATTTTAAAAAGAGATACATGTTGAGATTTTACAAAGGTTGAAAAAAGGACTTGTGTTTTACATAATAAAACAAGGACTCAATGAACCACCTAGGTGGAAGATACTTTAAGTTTTGGAGAAGGTGTCAACAAAAGGAACCATGTTTATGGGTATCACTTTGTGTTGTGCTCCAAATGAAAACCACCTAGGAAACTTAGAGATTGAACATGTTTCTCCAATTGTGGCTTTCGTGTGCAACCACATGCTATTATGGCTCTGGCTTAGTCAACTACATTGGGAAGACCCATGCACTGTCTTCAGTTAACTGGACATGGGGATCTGGAATGCTTCATGGGTGCTGAAGGCAAGCTAGCAATGGTGTATGGGAGGACCCTTTGGAAAGACTTCGTCACATTCTCAATCTGCCAGTACTCCATCTTGGTGAGCACTAGTCCAGTAGGACACTTGTGGCAAAAGGATGGGATTGTGACATGTGGGTAAAGTGTACTCCTTCTGCAGAAGATAATAAAATCTAAGTACTTAGCCGTGTCCCCGGTTATGGACAATACTGAGCAACTAAAGTTTGAACTATGGGAGATCTCGACATTCCAACTTCTAATATAAAAACTTGATGCACTTGGGGGTACCAAGGAATTCAAAGAGATTTTGTTAAGCTTGATGCACTTGGGGTTACCAAGGTGCTCAAGAGATTTTGCTTAAAGCTTGATGTATTTGGGGTTACCAAGGAACTCATGAGAATTTGATAAGACTTGTTGCACTTGGGGTTACCAAGTAGCTCAAGGAATTTTGACAAGGACTTGAACACTTGAGTTTCTACCAAGGAGTTTCAAGGAACTTGGAAAAGAGATTTGACAAAGGACCAAAACCATTTTGAAAAGATTGAATAAATATTGCTTTATGCAAATAAGCCTTAAACTCTACTTAGCCAAATATGCATGTAATGATAGGATCCACTCATATTATACATAACAGTGAAACTTGCCAATACAATTCAAATGTATTGACCCTTGTGGCTGTAACCTGTAATGTTGCAGGTTTGATTGATTTTAGTGAAGATTGATTGATTAGGATTACAAAAGTCTACAACCAACATCTGCCTGTGGCACTTTGAAGATGAAGGACCCCATGACTATAGATATTTCCGCTGCAATGTAATGTAATAGCCAAATGAGCTATGTATGATGTAATAAAATTTTGTTATTCCTGGTTATAAAGTTATGTTATGACCTTTGTATCTTGATATTACATCTTAACTGTGGATGCTAGCTATTGATCCAGGGACTAGCATTGTAAACACAGGGGGCTCTATCTTATTAAAGATTGGAACCCCTACAATCCACGACCATATTTCAGGTGTAAGATAGTTACACACGCGAATACTAAGGTTCTTACTTGGCGAGCCTAGCATGTACAGACATGGCCTCGAAACACGGACCGAAAGGTTAAGCATGAGTCATATGGTAGATATGATGCCCATTTGATGCTCGCCTTTGAAGCTACACCGACTCACATGATGATCAAACTTGGTGTAGTGGATTTGGTTCATGTAATCACCAAAAAGGCACGAGGGATGTCGTTTTGAGTGGGAGTTCATTCTTATTGTGGATTAGTTGAACTCAATCTATCATAAACTTAGTCTAAACTTTTCAAATTCTGTTGTAGATGGCATCACCTTCTTTTAATTTCAATGTGTTCATGGAGAAAGAGAAACTTGCAACATGTTGGGGATATGCTATATGGGTATCCTTATAGCATGTCTCTTATCCGGCTAACCCGGGTGGCCCACAGTTGGTAGCATGGCCTATGGCCTGCTGGGCGGCCCAGTTAGATGGATCCAGAAGGGAGGTCCATGCAGGATAAAGGAAGGCTACGGTGGAGTCACCAACGTACCCGGAGCCTTGGAGTACAAGACACACAAGACTAGTAATAGACAGTGTAGGACTCTGTAACCTGTCCGGCTAGGACTTTTCCCTGTAACCCTAGGACCTGGCGACTATATAAGTCGGGCCTATGGGAGCCTTTAGGGCAGAACAATCTCAGATGATAACTTAGACTCTCTAGTCACACCTCGCACAGCGAACCAATCCCTGTAACTCGGCGTATTGCCCTTATAGTGATTTATAGCAGGAATAGGATTCCACCACCGTTGTCGGATCTGAACCTGGGTAAGCTGTGTTACCTCATACCCGTCAACCGTCCGCCTTACCCCACGTCTCTAAACACGCACTGTGAGGACCCCTCCATGGCGTACTCGTCGGCAATACCATGACAGTTGGCGCCCACCGTGGGGCAAGAGGCGCTTCAGGCTCTTCAGCGGGCGAGGACCAAGATCTTCATGGGAATCGGCAAAACCGTAGCCATCGGTCGCGTTCTCTTCTCCGGCAACGTTCCGATCGTCCCTCCTGATGAGTTCTGGATCCCGGCGAAGACGAACCCCACGCGGTGTTCGATCGTTCCTATCGGAGACATCCACCTCTTCATCGGCGAAACCTACTCGGGCACTAGTTCCCTGGGAGTCGGAGGAGCATCAAGACCCGCACGGACCGCCTATGGGCTAGATACGCTTGCGGAAGGATCGATGCCGGATCTCTCTCCGGAGTTTTTCGGCAAAGATCGGAAAACACCAAGGCCCGCACGGACCGCCTACGGGCAGGATACGTTTGCGGAAGGATCACTGTCGGATCTCTCCTCGGAGTTTGCTGACAAAGATCGGAAAAAATCAAGGCCCACCCAAACCGCCCCTGTGCAGGATATAAAGGTGGAAGATCACTGCAAATCCGCCGGCTTCGCCCGTGCGTCTGGATAGCAGAGATCCAAGTTCGTCGGCATGGTTACCATCTTCGATCTGGCGCGCTGCGTTCAGAGAGAAGGAGAAAACCCCCGCGATTACCTGGCCAGGTGGCTCCGTATACGAGCCGATCTAGCCCACTACCTCGATGATAACGCTTTGTATCACTTCGTGGAAGGACTAGACCGTGGCACGCTTCTCCGACATTCTTTAAGACGGCAGCAGGCAACAGGACGCCTTACCCTCAAGGATATGATGAGCACCGTCAACAGCTATGCGGAAGCTGACGCAGCAGCCCAGATGGAGCTTGCGCTCAAAGACGGAGAACCTACGATTCAGCATCCGCCGCTACCGCCTCCCGCCGCCATCGTCGCAGCAGCACCACCACCCCCAGTCATCGTCGAGGCCGTTGCACCTCCACTGCCCGTCATCGAGGAAGTCCTGGCACCCTCCGACTCTGTCATTGACGCGCTTTATGATGATTTCAGTGCAGATTCAGAGGAGATAGACTTCAGTCCAGAAGAGCTAGACTCTGCTATGTAGGAGATCGAGGAGGAGTACTTGCGCGACAAGCAAGCCAACAATGTCGTCACGTCCCGAGGGGTGTTTGTCACCATTGGGATGGCGATGGAAGAAGATCAACCCGGACGAGATCTGCCTACAGCGCTGGAGAAGGGGAAGGGGCCACTTATTGCTGCTGACGATGATCGCGCAAAGGTCATGCCTCCTCCGCCTAACCCAGTGCAGCAGCCGTAGCAACAATAACATCGCAAACATGCTGCCTCCATCATCTACGTCTGCAGCAGCCCAAGTTACTCCAGCTGATAGAGTGATGTATGGAAATCTCCTCGTCGAGCCACTAACCGTTGCTCATATCCGGAACGTGACCCAGCTTGACGAGAAGCGCCAGCAGCTGCTGGAGGAAGCGCATGCCATCGCGGAGCAAGGCGCTAAACTAGATCGAGATCTGGTCAACGCGCAGAAGTCCATAGAGAAAGCTAGAGCAATGGAGGCCGAGTACAAGACTTTGCTACAATAGCAGAAGACTAAGAAATCCCCGGCTCGTGTGATCAACGATCCTGGTGTACGGCGCAACCTAGGATGGGCTCCCTCGAAACCGGCACATGCCAAGCCATACATTGACAGCGAAGGCAAGCAGGTGATGCCCACCCCACTCCTTAACATCGCCGTCGCCAAGACCCTTCTGGAACATGATAGATCGCCTGAGGCAGTGGAACAGGTCTATGACCTAGTGGCCAAGGCGGTAAATCAGCAGGAAAAGGCCACCTCTCAGAGGCTTGAGTCTGACCCAGCGCTCTGCCAGTCTAGCCGGTACAAGCCGCCAAGGGACAGATCTCCTCTTGATGTCGGGAACCAAACGGGCTCATCAGAACAAAGACGGAGGGATGCGCGCAACAGGAAGGATGCTATCCCCATATCCTCCGACCACGGAGAAAAGGCCCGACCTCGTCGCCCATCGCCACCGCCCCGATCCCCTCGACATCACGAAGACTACAAGACTCACCATCGTGCGGATATGCCCCCACCAAAGCAGTGTGGCATCGGCATCCGCAACAACGCGGAGCAGACCCATCATGATGAAGAGCGCAACCAAGGACACAAGAGCAGGTCACGCCATGACCCTCCACGTCCGGCAAGCAACCATGACAGGCGTGAGGCGTCGCAGGAGGGTAATAGCAAGAAGGCTAACCCACCGCCACCTCCGCCTCCGTCACCACTGTCGTACTATTGCCGACGAGTATGCCATGGAGGGGTCCTCACAGTGCGTGTTTAGAGACGTGGGGTAAGGCGGACGGTTGACGGGTACGAGGTAACACAGCTTACCCAGGTTCAGATCCCACAACGGTGGCGGAATCCTACTCCTGCTATAAATCACTATAAGGGCAATACACCGAGTTACAGAGATAGGTTCGCTGTGCGAGGTTGTATGAATCAATACTAAGTTTTCTGCCCTAAAGGCTCCCATAGGCCCGACTTATATAGTCGCCAGGTACTAGGGTTACAGGGAAAAGTCCTAGCCGGACAGGTTACAGAGTCCTACACCGTCTATCACTAGTCTTGTGTATCTTGCACTCCAAGGCTCCGGGTACGTTGGTGACTCCATCGTAGCCTTCCTTTATCCGGCATGGGCCTCCCTTCTGGATCCACCTAACTGGGCCGCCCAGCAGGCCATAGGCCATGCTACCGACTATGGGCCACCCGGGTTAGTCGGATAAGAGACATGCTATAAGGATACCCATATAGCTGTTGGGCCACTTGGAGATAAAACAAAAAATTTCCTCTAACGTGGTGATCCCAAGATCTAGCTGAGGTAGAAGGCCACGAGGTTTACCACTAGACACGCAGTTGCGGATTACTGATGAAGCGCGTCAGTTGATGAAGTGCAGTCCTCACGATCCGATCGTCCTGGTGCTGATCGCACAACACCTCTGCTGGTATCCACACGTACAAGGAGGAGCACCGGCGGCGAACTGCTAGGTTCGTTACGGCGGCAGGACTGTTGTGGAGCTAGGTTTCCAACACATGGAGTGACCTAACCAAACAACGATTAACCTTTCTAGGTTATGGTGCTCCACTATATATAGGGAGTGAATGTGGGCTCTGCTCGCGTGACCCATTCACTAAAGCCCATATAACACTAGTCACCATGAGTCCAACTCACTAACTCAGTCCTAATCCGGTTTAGGTCCAACCCAACCAGATTACAGGTTCAGATCCAATCCGAACTTGCTCCCGCTCTTAAGTGTGTGACCCCGCAAGCTCATGGCTACTTGGACACGATTGGAGTCCGACTCTCAATCGATCAGTCGGTAGCAGCTCCTAGCAGAACATGCCGACTCCCAAGTACCAAAGAGTCATGACGACTTGCCTTTCCAATGCGACTTGCGTCCGAGTCCCTTTTGCCTCACGATACACCTTGTCATACTATAGGCGAATAATTGTCATCCCTTAAATAGTCCGACTCTCTTCTCGATCCGAGATAAGTGACTCACCCGACTAATTCTTAGTCGATCGCCTCGGTTAACACTTAACCGAGTCGTGCATGGCCATGCTTTCCGAATCATATCTCACAAGAGGGCCCAGAGAATATCTCTCCAAGTGGAGGGGGAAAATCCCATCTTGGTTATTCACATCACACAGCTTGATTCTCAGTCAACCCTAACTCTGCCTTTATAACTGCCCAGTTACGGATCAGCGTTTGACAGAACCTAAGTCGGTGATCCTCAACTCGGACTATGCAATAACCTCAGGTCTAAGGATTACATTGATTGAGATATACAAATGACAACTTGTTCGTTGTACCTCAATATGGGTCAATCCGACTCGCTAAACTCTTTAGCCGAATCTGTGTAAGTTGGAATAGCATCTCCATGCCCATGACAAGTGGAACCGAGTCATGAAGCCAACTTTCACATTGGACTAAGTTGTGTGTCCAGCACAACCTCAATGACCAAGGATATTTAGTACAAATAACATGAATGCATAGTTCCACAACCGAATCACATATTCAATGATACACATCAGATGTTTATACAAGGACAACTTAATAACTTTATGAATACAATGGGAAATCTCATCATACATGATTGCCTCTAGGGCATATTCCCAATAGTCTCCCACTTGCACTAGAGTCAATCTTCCGACATCACATGTCTAAGCATCTAATGCCCATGGCTCTCAGGTGCGCCTCATGCTTCGGCTGGGGTAACGGCTTTGTCAACGGATCCGCAATATTTGCATCCGTGTGTACCTTGCATAACTTGATATCACTCTGATCCACGAACTGGCGAATCAGGTGGTACCGCATGAGTATGTGCTTGTTCTTCTGGTGTTGTCTAGGTTCCTTGGCTTGTGCAATAGCACCATTGTTGTCACAATACACGACCAATGGATTGGACGAGCCCTGAACCACACCAAGATCCATGAGGAAATTCCTCATCCAAACATCGTCATTTGCTGCCTCCGAGGCGGCAATATACTCAGCCTCTGTTGTAGACGCAGACACAGTATCTTGCTTGGAACTCTTCTAGCTCACATCACCTCCGTTTATAATAAACACGTATCCGAATTGCGAACGAGAATCATCAGAGTCGGTAAGATAACTCGCATCCGTGTAACCCTTTACACTGAGTTCATCTTCACCACCATAAACCAAGAACATATCCTTAGTCCTTCTCAAGTACTTTAGGATATTTTTAGCCGCTGTCCAGTGGATTTCTCCATGATCAGCCTGGTATCTGCTCACAACACTTAGAGCATATGAAACATCCGGCCTAGTACAAATCATGGCATACATGATGGATCCGACTGCAGAAGCATACATAATCGCACTCATCCGACTTCGCTCATCAGTTGTCGAAGGACACTGAGTCTTGCTAAGTTTTACACCATGGGACATCGGTAAGAACCCCTTCTTAGACGATTCCATGTTGAACTTCTTAAACACTTTGTCCAAATAAGTAATCTGACTCAATCCAATGAGCCTCCTTGATCTATCTCTATAGATCCGGATTCCGAGGATGTATGTTGCCTCACCCAAGTCTTTCATTGAGAAACTCCTTTCCAATGATTCCTTGGTTTCTTGCAACATCTGGACATCATTTCCAATCAATAATATGTCATCCACATATAAGACTAGAAAATTTACTTTGTTCCCACTAAAATTCTTGTACAAACAAGAATCATGATCACTCTTGATGAAGCCAAACGATTTGACTACCTCATCAAAGCGAATATTCCAACTCCAAGATGCTTGCTTCAACCCATAAATGGATTTATGAAGTTTGCACACCTTATCAGCATTAGCCAGATCGACAAAACCCTCGGGCTGTATCATATACACGTCCTCGGTTAAATTTCGGTTAAGGAAAGCCGTTTTGACATCCATCTGCCATATCTCATAGTCGAAATAGGCCGCTATAGCTAACATGATCCGAACTGATTTAAGCATCACTACGGGCGAGAAAGTATCATCATAATCAACTCCTTGAACTTGTCGGAACCCCTTCGCGACAAGGCGTGCTTTTTAGACGGAAACATTTCCATTCATATCAGTTTTCTTCTTAAAGACCCATTTGCACTCGACGGGTCTTGCACCGTCTGGCAGATCAACCAAGTTCCAAACTTGATTTTCATCCATGGACTTTAACTCGGATCTCATGGCTCCAAGCCATGACTCGGAATCAGATCCCACCATCGCTTCCAAATAATTTGCCGGCTCATCACTGTCTAATAGTAACACATCATGAACACTTCGTAATCTCGCCGATCTTCATAGTACAGGTGTTGTTGCCAGCTCAGCTACCACGACCGGCTCAATCTCCAAGGTTTGACTCGCCACTAGCCGGTTCCTCTCGAATTTCTTCGAGCTGCACCGTGATCCGACTTACTCCCCGACTGAGAAACTCTTTCTCAAGGAAGACACCATTCCGAGCGACAAACACTTTGCCCTCTTCTCGGTTGTAGAAGTAGTAACCCAAGGTTTCCCTCGGATACCCCATGAAAATACACTTATCCGACTTGGATGTAAGCTTGTCCGACTGAAGTCACTTGACAAATGCTTCACAACCCCAAATCTTAAGAAAAGACAAACTCGGCTTTTTGCTTGTCCACATCTCATGCGGTGTCTTCTCTACCGATTTTGATGGTAATCTGTTTAGTGTGAACGCCGCTGTTTCTAGACAATAACCCCAAAATGATAAAGGCAGATCTGTCCGACTCATCATTGATCGTACCATGTCCAACAAGGTCTGATTCCGCCTTTCCGAAACACCGTTCCTTTGTGGCGTTCCTGGCAGAGTAAGTTGAGGAACTATTCCACAGCTTTTCAGATGGTCATCAAACTCATGGCTCATGTACTCGCCTCCTTGGTCCGACCGAAGAAACTTTATTTTCTTGCCGAGTTGATTCTGTGCTTCATTCTGGAATTCTTTGAACTTTTCAAAGGCTTCCGACTTATGTTTCATCAAGTAGATATATCCATACCTACTCAAATCATCAGTGAAGGTAATGAAGTACTCATAACCACCCCTGGCTGTCGTGCTCATTGGTCCACATACATAACTATGTACTAGTCCCAACAAGTCGGCCACCTTTCGCAACTCTTTGCAAAAGGTGTCTTGGTCATTTTGCCGAGTAGGCAAGATTCGCATGTCTCGAACGACTCCAAGTCGAACGAACTTAGGAGTCCATCATCATGGAGCTTCTTCATGCGTTTCCAACTTATATGACCAAGCCGACAGTGCCAAAAGTAAGTCATATTCATATCATTTGGTTTCAACCTTTTAACATTTATGTTATAAACCGACTCACCATCAAGATTAAAAATAAATAACCCGTCCTGGACGGGTGCAAAGCCGTGAAACATATTATTCAAATACAAAGAACAATCATTATTCTTGATATTCGACTCATAGCCTTGCCTCATCAAACATGAAGCAGAAATAATGTTTCAACTGAGCACTGGAACATAATAAAAATTATTCAGTTCCATGATGAATTCGGAAGGTAAATGAAGTTGCATCGTGCCGACTTCCAACGCAGCAACTCTTGCTTTGTTGCCTACTCGAATATCAACCTCGCCTCTTGCTATGCTCCTAGTTCTTACCATTCCCTGCAACGAGTTGCAGATGTGAATAACTGATCCGGTATCATATACCCAAGAACTATTAGGTGCATCAGCAAGATATATGTCTATAACATTGCAAACAAGTGTACCTGAGTCGGAAGTCATACCTCCACTCTTGGCTTTGTCGGCCAAGTACTTGCTGCAGTTCCTCTTCCAGTGGCCATCCGCCTTGGAGTAGAAGCAAGTGGATCCGGCTGAAGGAGATGGCTTAGTCCCTGAGGAAGCGCTTGGGACCGAGTCCTGATCCTGCTTTCCTCCTGACTTAGCCTTCTTCTTAGTCCAAGAACTCTTCTTGAACTTAGCCTTATTCTGCACCATCAACACTTGACTGGCGCCCTTCTTGAGATTCGCCTCTGCCTGCTTGAGCATCCCATGTAATTCAGTGAGCTTCTTATCCATACCATGCATGTGGTAGTTCGAAATGAACTGCCCATATGCACTAGGAAGAGAGTTCAGAATTATATCTGTAGCGAACTCTTCGCTTATGGGGGTAACCAAGCCTCTCCAGAGACTGCACGTAACCAACCATTTTGATCACATGCGGACTCAGTGGATCACCATCCTTAAGCTTGCAACTCAGCAAAGCCTGAGAGACTTGATACCTCTCAGTCTTCGCCTGAGCCCGGAACATACTTTTGAGGCTTTCGATCATATCGTAGGCCTCAACATGCTCTAACTGCTTTTGCAAGTCCGGTTCCATGTGAGCAAGCATAAGACAACTAATATCCGTGGACTCATCCTTAGCCCGACGGTAGGCATTGGTGGCCGCGACAGTCGCATTCTCATTTGGCTCATCCGGAAGTGGGTTGTCTAGGACATGGTCCTTTTCTTGTTTGAGAACAATTCTCAGATTTCGATACCAGTTGGTAAAATTAGTGTCATTCAATTTATCTTTCTCAAGGATAGTTCTCAACGCAAAACCGGATATCTAAGAGTGACTGCTACTTGGTGCCATGATCTACAAAAGAAAATATGCAAAATACTTAAGACATGTATTCATAAAAGAGCAAGCATATTAAACATTTTAATATTTTATGCTCCCACTAGAACCAACACCCCTCCGATGGTTGCTTAGTGATTCAGGATCCTAAATAAGCAAGTCGGCTAGTGAGCTTTAGCATCACCGCTAGCCGCCAAGTGATCTAGGTAGACAACTCCTTGTCAATCGCATCTCATGCGACTCCTGTTGGACGGGTGGCATCACATGCCCCGCCTCCCATCCGACCTTTCCTCGAGCCCCACAACCGTTGTGATAGACCCGTCTAGCTTACCGAGTGTTTCTGCAGTAAGAGTCCGACTCGAACCCACCTAGTCGGAAAGAATTGGAAGCACCTCAATTTTATGAGCCCACTACCAAAAATGTCCGACTTGTGATGGTGTAAACACTGGCGGGAAAACCGACTAGACCTTCTTTGAGGGATTAAATTTTACCGACTATATAATAGAGGTAAAACAGAGACATAACAATAACACAAAATAAAGCAATTATAATGTGAAATGGTATGGCTCTCTTCATGGCGATCTCCATCTCCACAAAGCCTGTAATCCGACTCGTGCCAACTCTTGTCACTTGCCGTCTTACTCCATGTCGCCGACATGTACAACGCCTTGCATGCCTTCCGGGTTCTCCAAACAGCTACACTAGCTTAGTAAAGTAAATTACATAGAGAATCCGACACGCATGTCGTTATACAATAAAATGACAGCACCTAGGCTCCAGCCGGCTGACAAAAACCGTGATTCGCAGGTCACGTATGGATTACATACATCACATGCACATGAACCATACCATTCACAACTTCCTGCAAAAACAATTTATGCATAGATACAATATCTACCGGCGCTGTGAAACTCGCAACGACATCTAAGGCGCTACGACAGGGCGAAGCCGGTGGTCCCGCTAGCCGGATAGCGGGCGGGGATTGAAGGGGCAGTCTACCCTGATGGCGGAAGCTGACCGGTAGGGGTATGTCGTTCCACGACCTTAACTGTATGATCATGGAAATCAGATCTACCATTCCCCGAGTACAGTTGATCCAATCAACCTTGTACAAAACCAATCTATCTCATAGATCGACCACCAAAACAGCACATAGATCTCATCTACAGCCAACCGCATATCACATCTGCGAGATCTCGAGCCTAAAACCAGAAGCTATCGCTCTGATACCACTGTTGGGCCACGCGAAGATAAAACAGAGATTTTCCTCTCACGCGGTGATCCCAAGATCTAGCTGAGGTAGAAGGCCACGAGGTTTACCACTAGACGCGCGGTTGTGGATTACTGATGAAGCGCGTCAGTTGATGCAGTGTAGTCCTCATGATCCGATCGTCCTGGTGCTGATCGCACAACACCTCTGCTGGTATCCACACGTACAAGGAGGAGCACCGGCGGCGAACTGCTAGGTTCGTTATGGCGGCAGGACTGCTGTGGAGCTAGGGTTTCCAACACATGGAGTGACCTAACCGAACAACGATTAACCTTTCTAGGTTATGGTGCTCCACTATATATAGGGAGTGAACGTGGGCTCTGCTCGCGCGACCCATTCACTAAAGCCCATATAACACTAGTCACTGTGAGTCCAACTCACTAACTCAGTCCTAATCCGGTTTAGGTCCAACCCAACCAGATTACAGGTTCAGATCCAATCCGAACTTGCTCCCTCTCTTAAGTGTGTGACCCCGCAGGCTCATGGCTACTTGGACACGATTGGAGTCCGACTCTCAATCGATCAGTCGGTAGCGGCTCCTAGCAGAACGTGCCGACTCCCAAGTACCAAAGAGTCATGACGACTTGCCTTTCCAATGAGACTTGCGCCCGAGTCCCTTTTGCCTCACGATATACCTTGTCAGACTATAGGCGAATAATTGTCATCCCTTAAATAGTCCGACTCTCTTCTCGATCTGAGATAAGTGATTTACTCGACTAACTCTTAGTCGATCGCCTCGGTTAACACTTAACCGAGTCGTGCATGGCCATGCTTTCCGAATCATATCTCACGAGAGGGCCCAGAGAATATCTCTCCAAGTGGAGGGGCAAAATCCCATCTTGGTTATTCACATCACACAACTTGATTCTCAGTCGACCCGAACTCTGCCTTTATAACTGCCCAGTTACGGATCAGCGTTTGACAGAACCTAAGTTGGTGATCCTCAACTCGGACTATGCAATAACCTCAGGTCTAAGGATTACATTGATTGAGATATACAAATGACAACTTGTTCGTTGTACCTCAATATGGGTCAATCCGACTCGCTAAACTCTTTAGCCGAATCTGTGTAAGTTGGAATAGCATCTCCATGCCCATGACAAGTGGAACCGAGTCATCAAGCCAACTTTCACATTGGACTAAGTTGTGTGTCCAGCACAACCTCAATGACCAAGGATATTTAGTACAAATAACATGAATGCATAGTTCCACAACCGAATCACATATTCAATGATACACATCAGATGTTTATACAAGGACAACTTAATAACTTTATGAATACAATGGGAAATCTCATCATACATGATTGCCTCTAGGGCATATTCCCAACAATAGCATATCCCCAACAGTAGCCCCCAGAGGACTCCGAGATCTTGCGCCGTCTTGCCTCTTCACATGGAATGCTCCGTCTAGATGGATGTCGGCAAATTGTCAAGCAACATCTTGTAGTCCTCCCAAAGAACCCTGCAAAGTTTTCTCCGTCTTCGATTTGTAAGCCGGAGAAATGCTGAATCTTCCATCGTACTCTTCCGTAGTCAGATTAAATCCGTCCATGCCGGAATCTTCGATGCGACGGCTCATCTACCCGTGTTAGCTATGACGACGTAGGCTTAGGTCTACGACACCTCGTAACTCACACATGCAGAGAATGCAATCATATCCGATTTTCCCGCGCGAGCGATACGAACCGTTGGCGGCGGCGGTTGGAGACGTGGCGAAATTACCGTGCACGTTCACGAACACGTCGTCTACGCGGTAACCGTCCGATTAGCTACACGAATCTTGACGCAGAGGATGATAAATAGTAACCGTGGGGCATTTTCCACTTTTTACCTCATTCCTCTCGCGTTATCGTCTTCTTCCTCCAACCGCACGTCTCCTCGAGCTCTCCGCGAGAAACCTCGAAAACACTAGCTCCCATCAGTCGCATCCTTCCATGACCCCATGGCCAGCAGCAGCTCCTCCCCATCGATGGCGGCGTCGAGTGAAGCCGCGGCGAAGCCGGCGAGCTCCGTCGTCGTGCCCCCAGAGGGCCTGGTCATCCCTGCATCGGCGATGATCGAGACCACCGGAGGCGACCACAATCTGGCGGCGCTGGAACTACTGGAAGAAGAGCCAGACTCGCATAAGGGTGACTGGCGCGGCTCGTACATCACCGACCGTGACATCCAGGAGATGGTCGCCGAAGGCTACCTCCCCGCGACGGAGGGGCTCGCCTGGCGGGCGGCACCGGCCGGCGAGGTGACACCTTCTCCCCAAGTCGGAGAAAAGGTGTACCTCAAGGCTCAGCTGGTACGCGGCATTTCCTTGCCCATCTCCCACTTCTTTCTCTCTGTCTTAAACCACTACAAGGTCCAGCCCCACAACCTCTCCCCCAATAGCATCTTAGTGCTTAGCAACTTCGCGGCACTTTGCGAGGGTTACCTAGGGATCAGGCCTAGGTTAGACTTGTTCGTGTACTTCTTCACCGTCAAGTGTGAAGCCGGACATAGTAGGGAGGAGCTTAGGAACTGCGGCACCAGAAGCTTCAAGATTCGACCTGGCCGGCGGTTCCCCGACATCGTCGGCCATGAGTCCTGCAAAAACTGGCAGCGGGCGTACTTCTACGGCCCCGACATTCCTTTGGCGGGCCGAGAAGTGACGTACCCGGACTTCGTGGATGGAGCCACCGCTGAAGTTTCTACATGGAGATCCCATGCCTCCCTTCCCTCCGACCTCGACGCTTCTCGCGCAATAAGGCGGATCGAATGGTTCGTAGAGACGGGTTTGACTGGCTTGGACCTAGCCTTGTGTTGGTTCATCAGGCGAATCCAACCTCTGCAGCACCGCGCAAAGTTCATGCACGAGTATACCAGTGATCGAAGGGATAC
Source organism: Avena sativa (assembly GCA_916181665.1). Taxonomy (NCBI): domain Eukaryota; kingdom Viridiplantae; phylum Streptophyta; class Magnoliopsida; order Poales; family Poaceae; genus Avena; species Avena sativa. The sequence goes on along the minus strand of OV702283.1, from coordinate 127,850,185 downwards.
CCTCCGGATCTCCGTGGATAACTTATCGAGCGACTCCGTCAAGCTTCGCCTGAAGGACATCGTCAAGGTGAAGGATAAGAAGCATGGCTTCACCATCACCTACGACATGTTCGTAGACGGCAAGTGCCCAAAGGTAGATGTTTTATTTTCCGTGTACGACATTGCTCCAGTTTTTCCGTCTTGCCAATACCATCTTATCTAACACGGTGATTTCTCACTTAACAGCTTAGCGATCTAGATGAGGGCAACCTGGCTGCCCAAATCTATGATCCAAAGATGAAGGAAGTCATGGTCGTGTCCGACGACGATGTCCCGTTGGCGCGAAAGCGGAAGAGCTCCACCTCTGACGCTACCGACGGAGGCAAGAAGAAGAAGACGGAGGGTGGAGCCTCCAAGAAGACTACCGCCGCCCTGGAGGCGGAAAAGAGAAAAGCCACCGTTTTTTTTTGCCAAAGCACCCCCCCTAGTGTAAGCTTCTCTTTCTCCGACATTGTCTATTTATCTGTCTTGTTCCTGTACTTATGCACTTTGCACATTTCAGGAAGAAAGCCACAACCAGCCTTAAGAAGTCCTCCAAAACTTTGGGGGCTTATAGAAATATCAAGGACATGCTGCATCGCGACTCCTCCCCCGTCATCGCCCCTTCTACTCCTGCCGCCAAGCCCTCCTCTGCCCCGACAAGCTCTCAAGCCAAGGAGGCACCATGCCCTTCCGCCATGGAAGTGGATTCTGGCACTTTTGCCGAACTCGCTGTTTTCGGCGAGCAGGCGATGCAGGAGAGCACTGCTCTACAAATGGCTGAAGCTCCGGCTAAGGATGCCATCGGTAGCGGCAATGCGGTGGTAGAGGCTGGTACCTCTGCCGAAGGCGGTGCCCCTACTCCCCAGAAACCCTTTGAGTTTCTGAAGATAGTTTACCCGGCGCTCACGCCGAGTAACACAACTCTGGTTCCTGGAGGAGTACCGTCATCTCCTTTGTGCGGTCTTGAGGAGCTACTCCGACAAGCGGATATCTTGCAAGGAAATAGCTTTCCTTCGGCAAGCTGCTAGCCGAGAGTGCTACAAATCTCAAGATTATTGCACTTGTAAGTTTTTACTTTGCCTTTTGCATTTCATACGAGTATCCCACTATAGCCCCCGAGGATGTAGACGGAAAACCATAGGTTTTGCATCTATATGCTCTAAGAGTGACTAAGTTAGAAAAAACTCTCACTGTAGCCCCCAAGCATTTAGATGGAATGAATTATTTCGACTAGATGCTTTAAGAGTAGCATAAGAAGTGTTTATAAATTTCAATACTGTAGCCCCCAAGCCTCTAGTTGTAACTGAATTAGTTCCGACTAGATGCTTAAAGAAAAGCTAAGCAGATTCCGAGTTAAAAACTTTATACTGTATCCCCCAAGCTTCTAATCGAGAACTAAATTAGCTCCGACTATATGCTTAAAGAAAAGCTAAGCATATTGCTAAGTTAAAAACTCTCGCTGTAGCCCCCGAGCGTCTAGGTGGAAAGTCTATGACTAGATGCTCCAAGCAGACCAAACAACGATTTAACTTTATACTTGTTTCCACAGAACAAGAATGCTCGGAGGGGCATTGTCAATGACAAGTACCAGAAGATGCGCGCGGATCTTGAAGCCAAAAAGGGTAAAACTGCCATCTTGAAGGAACAGATCATCAAAAACAAGAGTCTGTTTTCTTTTTGCGCATTTCCGTTTTGTTTTTGTGCCCACAATATCCGAGTACTCACTGTGTACTTTGTTTTCTCCGACTTGCAGAACATGTCGCCAAGGCCAAGGACATTGTCGAGCAGTCCAAGCACATCCAGCAGCTGGACAGCGAGAACAAGATCCTTAAGGAGGAGAGGAAGGAGATGTTGAAAATGCACGAGGATTCCATGAAGGCCCTGCAGGATTCTGCCTTCGCGGAAATCAATCGCTTGAAGGAGGAGCTTGTGATCTTAAAAGATCAGAAGCAAGCTGGTGATGAGCAAAACCAACGCCACAGCGAGGCGTTTAAGCTCCTTTAACAGGAGAAGGAATCCTTGGCGAACACCCTTTGGCAAGCCAAGGCCAGCATCTTCAGTAAGTTTCCTCTGCCTTGTATTTCTGTTAGTCTGGATACTTAGAGTTTATTAAACTCATGCGCTCCTTGTCGGAATTTTCAGCTCCTATGTGTTTAACTCGCTCGCCTCCTTCAGACAAGGAATGCATGGTTCTTGTCGGCAACTTCATCAACACCGCCATCACCTAGGCCAAAGAGATTGCCAAGCCCCTCCAGAGATACATCAAGGCATCGGACTCCGTGACGAAGTACTCGGAGATTCTACGCCGAGCCCCCGAGCGTGTCACAAGCTGGAAAGCTTCATGTGCATGGGCTGGCGCAAGGATGGCGCTGTCAATGGTGAAGGCACACTACGAAGATGCCGACATCGACACGGTGACCTCTGGCATCCCCGACGTTGACAATGACGGCAAGGAGATTGATCATGAAGCCATCTTGTCATCACTCGTGGGTTATGACACCAGAGTTGCCGAGTTGGTGGACGCTGACGTCTTCGTGCCTAGGAACACCATCGACAGCTTCAACCAAGATTCCTCCGAGTCTCATCATAGCACCGACTTTGAGGGTGATTCTCCGGCTGGTGACGATGCTGCCTCCAAGTCTCCTGTGCCCAAAGAATGAAAAACACTTTGTAATTTCTGTTTAACCTTTGGTGTACGCGCGAAAAACTTGGCGATGTAACTTAAGGCGGAAAACAAATGTTGTTATGTCCTGCTACTTAAGAACTAATTTCTAGCATTTATTTTTTAAGCAAGTGCTGGCTTATCCATTACATTGGTTCTTATGCTTGATTTTTCGTGAGTCGGAAGACTCGTTGTCAGAACCATGCGCTTAGGTGATGATGCCCAATGGCACCGTCAATAACCCAAGCACAAAATCTCCGATAATAAGTGCCAAAAGTCACTACTCCAGAATCCACATAAAAACGACAAAGAACGTGTAGACCAGAAAACTTAAGCTAACGCCCGTAGGAGGAATTTTCACAAGTGCAAACGCAAGACTTGTACATAAAGGTTTTACATGATCCAAAAATGAACACTAAAGGAGGTAAAAGACTCAGCAATATGAGTGAACCAAAGAGCTTTATTTCATTGATCATATAATTAGATAAAAAATACTAAGTGTAAAAGGGACGTAGCTGTGCTATGTTCCATGGCCGATCAAGCTCCGGGTAGTCATCATCCGGGTCATGTCGCTTACGCTTATCATCCTCGTTGGGTCTATCCTTTAGTTCGCGGTTGTCGACAAGGTAATAATACCCATTGAGCAGCGCCTTGCTTATGATGAACGGTCCTTCCCATGGCGGGGATAATTTGTGTGACTTTTTCTGCTTAAGTCGGAGCACCAAATCCCCCTCTTTGAATGAGCGATGCCAAACGCGGCGACTATGGTAGCTGCGTAGCTTCTGCTGGTAGATGGCGGATATTTGGCATGCCAAAACACGCTCCTCCTCGAGAAGGTCCACATCTAGTCGTCGGGATTCTTCAGCGTCATCTTCGTCGTAGGCGGCAACTCTTGGTGCATCGTGGAGGATGTCGGAAGGCAAGATGGCTTCTGCTCCATATACCATGAAGTAAGGGGTGTAGCCGGTGGATCTGTTGGGTGTAGTTCGTAAACTCCACAACACAAATGGCAATTCTTCCGCCCAGGCTCCAGCTGCTCTATGTAGCGGTGCCTCAAGATGTGGCTTGATTCCCTGTAGAATTAATCCATTGGCTCGCTCAACCTGACCATTGGATTGTGGGTGTGCCACAGATGCAAGGTCAAGTCGGATGCCTTTGTCCCAGCAATAAGCCTCCACTTCTCCGAGTGACAAGTTGCTTCCGTTGTCGGTGATGATGCTATGTGGGAGACCAAATCTCACCACTAGATCCCGGACAAACCTGAGGGCAGTTGCCCCATCAAGCTTTCTAATGGGTTTAGCTTATATCCATTTGGTGAATTTGTCAACTGCTACAAGAATATGTGTAAACCCACACGGTGTCGTCTGTAACGGTCCCACCATGTCTAGGCCCCAGACTACAAACGGCCAAGTTATTGGTATTGTTCGCAATTCTTTAGCAGGAACATGTGGTTGTCAGGCATAATACTGGCATCCCGTGCATGTCTCAACCAGCTTGTCGGCGTCCGCCTTCGCGGTCAGCCAGTAGAATCCTTGCCGGAAGGCTTTCGCAACCAATGATCGGGGAGCGGCGTGATGCCCGCAATCTCCAAGATGGATTTCGCGCAGGGTTTCCATACCTTCTAGCTGGGAAACACATTTTAGGTATACACCAGTAGTGCTCCTTTTATAGAGTTGCCCTTGATTATGGTATAACCCTTTGCTCGTCGTACTATTTTCCATCTTTCGACTTTGTAGTCGGGCAAAGTTCCGTGTTCGAGATATTCCATGAATGGTTTTGTCAAAGTCGGAGGGACCTTAGTCACCATGTTGACAAAAGAGTTATCTCTATCCGGGTTGTCGATGTCGGCTCCCTTTACGGATGGTGTGCGTAGATGCTCTAGGAAAATTCCTGGCGGAATTCGCTTGCGCCCTGATCCAAGCTTAGATAGCAGATCAGCCGCCTCGTTTTGCTCCCTAGGCACATACTTGACTTCGTAGCCCAAGAATCTCTTGGTTATCTCGTCCACTTAGTCTCGATATGCCGCCATCATAGGGTTCCACGCATTCCAGATGCCAGCCACCTGCTGGGCAACCAATTCGGAATCTCCACAGCAAACTATGCGCTTGATGCCAATATCTTTGGCTACACGTAGTCCGTGAATGAGTGCCTTGTACTCCGCCATGTTGTTTGTAGCCTCGAAGTGGATCTGCAGAACGTAGTGTAGCTTGTCCCCTATTGGTGACTGTAGCAATACACCAGCCCCCGAGCCGTTGAGCAACTTTGATCCGTCAAAGTGCATCACCCAGTACTCTGGTTCTGGCAACGGAGTAGTATCTGGCATCTCCGTCCAATCTGTAACAAAATCCGCCAAGGCTTGTGACTTCATAGCGTCGCGTCTCTTATAGGTGATCTCGAAGGCGGCAAGTTCAATGCCCCACTTCGCGACCCTTCCTATATCGTCGCTGTTATTGATAATGTTGGACAGTGGAGCCTTGCTCACCACTGTGCTTGAGTGCTCCTGAAAGTAATGCCTCAGCTTCCGAGAAGCGAGGAATACTCCATAAGCTACCTTTTGGTAGTGCGGGTAACGCTGCTTGGATTCCATCAAGACCTAGCTTACGTAGTAAACTGGTCGTTGAACTCCGTGCTCATAGCCTGGTTCCTTCCGTTCTACCACGACGATGATGCTGATAACCCGGTTGGTTGCCGCCATGTAAATTAACAGGGGCTCTCCAGGCTCGGGTGCTGCAAGGATGGGCGCTGAAGAGAGAATCTCCTTGAGCTGCTTCAATGCTGCATCTGCCTTGTCCATCCACGTGAATTTGTCCGCCTTCTTTAGCAACTTGTACAGCGGCAAAGCCTTCTCTCCAAGTCGGCTGACGAACCGACTAACTGCTGCAACACAACCTGTTAGTCATTGAATGTCCTTTAGGCATGTCGGACGGTTTATGTTTAAGATGGCCTTGATTTTCTCCGGGTTGACCTCGATTCCACGTTGGGAAACGATGAAGCCCAACAATTTGTCGGCTGGAACCCCGAAGACGCACTTCTTAGGGTTGAGCATCATGTTGTATTTCCGGAGATTATCAAAGGTTTCTTTTAAGTCGGATATTAAGTCGTTTGATTTTTTATACATCACCGCGATATCTTCCACATAGGCGTGAACATTCCGACCAATTTGGTCGTGAAGGCAACATTGCATTGTTCGCTGGTAGGTAGCACCTGCGTTTTTTAGCCCAAAGGGCATCGTGACATAGCAAAACGTGTCGTATGGGGTAGTGAACAAAGTGGCCAATTGGTCCGACTTCCTCATCTTGATCTGGTGGTATCCTGAGTATGCATCGAGAAAACACAAAAGTTCTGAGCCAGCCATCGAGTCAATGACTTGGTCAATGTGAGGCAAAGCAAACGGATCTTTGGGACATGCTTTGTTCAAGCCGGTGTAATCAACGCACATTCTTAATTCACTGGTTCCCTTTTTGGGGACAAGTACAGGATTGGCCACCCATCGGGTGTGAAGGACTTCTCGGATAAACCCAACCTTAAGTAACCTAACTATCTCTTTGCCAATGGCACGTCTCTTCTCATCTCCGAAGCGTCGTAGAGGTTGTTTCACTGGTTTACATTTTGGATCTATGTTTAAGATGTGCTCGGCAAGTTCCCTAGGTACACCTTTCATGTCGGCAGGTTGCCAGGCAAAGATGTCCCTATTCTCACGGAGGAACTCGACGAGCGCGCTTTCCTATTTGGGATCCAGTTTCGTCCCAATGGCGACGGTCTTGGAGGCATCACCTACCACAAGTTCCACCGGCTTGGTTTCGATGGCGGCCTTGAACGCAGGAGCGGAGTCGGAGATCTGCTTCTTCGACGCGGGCAAGTCTAAGTCATTGACCTTGCTCTGGATCTCCATGAATTCTTCGTTGTAGACGACAGCTTCTGCAACGGCTGCTTCATTGATCTCGTAGTCCCTTGCTTTGGTAAAGCTTCCGGATACGGTGAAGACACCGTTTGGTCCGGGTATCTTGAGTTTGTTGTAGACGAAGCATGGCTTGGCCATGAACGTGTGGAATATGTCGCGGCCGAATATGATGTGGTACACGCTCTTGAAGGGGACTACCTCGAAGGTCATGCGCTCTTGGCGGTAATTCTTGACATCGCCGAAGGCAACCTGAAGTGTAATGCACCCAAGGAACTACGACATGGAAGATGGTGTTGGTCCGCCTTAGGTTTGCCTCCGTCAAGTTCATCTTATGCAGCGTATCCAGGTACATGATGTTGATGCTGCTTCCACTATCCACCATGCACTTGGTGAACTCCGCGCCGTCAATCAAAGGGTTGATGACCATGGCGTACTGGTTCTCCATGGGCACAAGGTCTGGGTGGTCCGTCCAATCCCAAGTTATTGGAATTTCCGACCAGCAGAGGTACTGAGGGACTGGAGGGAGAGTGGCCATCAGGATCCTCAGAGAGGTCTTCTGTTGTCGGAAGGTGGGGGTGCCAAGGAAAGTGTGGTAGACTGGAGCCTTCTTTGCGAAGGGGTTCTTGCCCTTGTCGTCACCCTTGTCGGAGTGCTTGGGGTCAACGTCTTCATCCATATCACTTGAATCCTTGGACTCCTCCTCCTTCTTCTTCTTCCCTTTGCCCTTGCCTCGCGGTATGTTCTTCCGACTTTGTTTGTAGCCAGACTCCGGGTCTTCCTTGAGGTTGTTCACGAACTTGCAGTGCCGATTGGCATGGGTGGCCTTGCCGTTGGCGTCGAGGTGTATGAGGCACGGCATATCGCGGTACTCCTCGTAGGTTTGGGGAACGCGGAACAGCGCCGAGGTGGTTTCACTTCCTCGTTGCTGCCCGCGGCCAGCTCCCCTTCCTCGGCCACGTTGTCCGCCTTCTCCTCGTCCTGCAAAAGTCATAGAGACCATGTCGGTAGATTGCTTTTCTTCTGGAGTGGTTTTCCGCTTTGTACTGCTATTCCTCCGAGCTTGGGTTGGAACGGCCGTTGCCGGCAAAGAGCCATGAGCATCGTCGTCGGCAGCTGTGAACTCACTAGCTAACTGAATCATCTGATTCAAGTCAAGCTGATGATTGTCCTGCAAGCGCTTCAGCTTATGTCGGAGCAACGTGCCCCTTTCCAACCCATCGATGAAGGTAGCCATGGCGGTCTGAGCGTGCACTCCTGCGCAGGAATTCTTCATATCCAGCCAGCGGGAGAGGTAGGCGCGAGATGTCTCATCTTTTTCTTGCACGCACCGCTGCAGATCGCCCACAGTGCAGGTACGCTTGTATGTACCCTCAAAGTTCTTGGTGAACGCTTCTTGCATGTCCAGCCAGTTGTAGATAGATTTCTCCGGCAAGTCGTCGATCCATTGATGGGCCGTTCCTGCCAACATTAACGGGAGGTACTTGACGGCGATGTTGGGGTTGCCTCCGGCAATCTCCACCGCGTTGCCGTAGTCCTGCAACCATGTGGCTGGCTTGGCGGTGCCGTCATAGGGCTTGATGGTCTTGTCAATCCGGAAACCTTTGGGGTAAGTTGCGGACCGTATTGCAGGTCCAAAGCAACGTGGTCCCAGGTATGTTCCTTCCCGGGCCTCGTGGATCTTATCGATCCGCGAACGTGCATGGTATGGCTCCGGGTTCTTCTTCTTCTTGTCACCAGGGGATGGGCTGCGTGAACGACGCGGGCCTCTTCCGCCATGGTGACTGCTTGGCGGCGACGGAGGCGGAGGTGGCGGTGGGTTAGCCTTCTTGCTGTTACCCTCCTGCGATGCCTCACGCCTGTCACGGTTGCTTGTCGGACATGGAGGGTCATGGTGTGACCTGCTCTTGTGTCCTTGGTGGCGCTCTTCATCGTGACGGGTCTGTGCCGCATTGTCGCGGATGACAATGCCGCACTGCTTTGGTGGGGGCATATCCATATGATGGTCAGCCTTGTGGTCTTCCTGACGTCGGGGGGATCATGGCGGTGGCGATGGGCGACGAGGTCGGGCTTTTTCTCCGTGGTCAGAGGATATGGGGATAGCATCCTTCCTGTTGCGCGCATCCCTCCGTCTTTGTTCAGATGAACCCGTCCGTGAACCGACATCCTGAGGAGATCTGTCCCTTGGCGGTTTGTACTGGCTAGATCGGCAGAGCGCTGGGTCAGACTCAATCCTCTGAGAGATGGCCTTTTCCTGTTGCTTTACTTCCTTGGCCACTAGGTCATAGACCTGTTCTACTGCCTCAGGCGATCTATCCTGCTCCAGAAGGGTCTTGGCGACGGCGAGGTTAAGGAGTGGGGTGGGCATCACCTGCTTGCCTTCACTGTCAATGTATGGCTTGGCTTGTGCCGTCTTCGAGGGAGCCCATCCTAGGTTGCGCCGTACACCAGGATCGTTGATGACGCGAGCCGGCGCTTTCTTAGCCTTCTGCTGTTGTAGCAGAGTCTTGTACTCGGACTCCATTGCTCTAGCTTTCTCTATGGACTTCTGCGCGTTGATCAGATCTCGATCTAGTTTAGCGCCTTGCTCCGCGATGGCTTGCGCCTCCTCCAGCAGCTGCTGGAGCTTCTCGTCAAGCTGAGTCACGTTCCGGATATGAGCAACGGTTAGTGACTCGACGAGGAGTTTGCCGTACATCACTCTATCAGCTGGAGTAACATGGGCTGTTGCCGACGTGGATGCTGGAGGCGGCAAGTTTGCGGTGTTGTTGTTGCTCAGGCCGGTGCCGAGTTCCTGCGACTGCTGCACTGGGTTAGGCAGAGGAGGCATGACCTTTGCACGATCATCGTCAGCAGCAACAAGTGGCCCCTTCCCTTTTTCCATCGCCGTAGGCGGAGCTTGCCCGGGTTGATCTTCATCCATCGCCTTCCCAATGGTGACGAACACCCCTCGAGACGTGACGGTGTTGTTAGCTTGCTCGTCGCGTGAGTACTCCTCCTCCATCTCCTGCATAGCGGAGTCTAGCTCTTCTGGACTGAAGTCTATTTCCTCTGAATCTGCACTGAAGTCAGCATAAAGCGCATCAATGACAGAGTCGGAGGGTGCCAGGACTTCCTCGATGATGGCCGGTGGAGGTGCAGCTCGACGATGACTGGAGGTGGTGGTGCTGCTACGACGATGGCGACCAGAGGCGGTGGTGGCGGTGGCTGAATCGGAGGGGCTCTATCAATGAGCGCAAGTGCTGTCTGAGCTGTTGCTTCGGCCTCCGCGTAGTTGTTGACGGTGTTCACCATGCCTTCGAAGGTGAGGCGTCCTGACGCCTGCTGCCGTCTTAGAGAATGTCGGAGAAGTGTGTCATGGTCCAGTCCTTCCACAAAGTGATAGATGGCATCATCATTGGGGTAGTGGTCCAGATCAGCTCGTATACGGAGCCATCTGGCCAGGTAGTCGCGGGGGTCTTCGCATTCTCTCTGAACGCAGCGCGCCAGATCGAAGATGGTAACCACGCCGACAAACTTGGATCTCTGCTGTCCAGACGTACGGACAAAGCCGGCGGATTTGCAGTGATCTTCCACCTTTATATCCTGCGCAGGGGCGGTTTGGGTGGGCTTTGAATTTTTTCGATCTTTGCTGGCAAACTCCGAGGAGAGATCCGACATTGATCCTTCTGCGAACGTATCCTGCCTGTAGGCGGTCCGTGCGGGTCTTGGTGCTTTCCGATCTTTGTCGGCAAACTCCGGAGAGAGATCCGACATCGATCCTTCCGCGAACATATCCTGCCCGTAGGCGGTTCGTGCGGGTCTTGATGCTCCTCCGACTCCCAGGGAACTAGTGCCCGAGTCGGTTTCGGCGATGAAAAGGTGGATGTCTCCGATAGGAAAAATCGAACACCGCGTGGGGTTCGTCTTCGCCGGGATCCAGAACTCGTTAGGAGGGACGATCGATACGTTGCCGGAGAAGAGAACATGGCCGATGGCTACGGTTTCGCCGATTCCCGCGAAGATCTTGGTCCTCGCCCGCTGAAGAGCCTGAAGATCCTCTTGCCCCATGGTGGGCGCCAACTATCATGGTATTGCCGATGAGTACGCCATGGATGGGTCCTCACAGTGCGTGTTTAGAGACATGGGGTAAGGCGGACGGTTGACGGGTATGAGGTAACACAGCTTACCCATGTTCAGATCCCACAATGGTGGCGGAATCCTACTCCTGCTATAAATCACTATAAGGGCAATACGCCGAGTTACAGAGATAGGTTCGATGTGCGAGGTTGTATGAATCAATACTAAGTTGTCTGCCCTAAAGGCTCCCATAGGCCTGACTTATATAGTCGTCAGGTCCTAGGGTTACAGGGAAAAGTCCTAGCCGGACAGGTTACAGAGTCCTACACCGTCTATCACTAGTCTTGTGTATCTTGCGCTCCAAGGCTCCGAGTATGCTGGTGACTCCACAGTAGCCTTCCTTTATCCGGCATGGGCCTCCCTTCTGGATCCACCTAACTGGGCCGCCCAGCAGGCCATAGGCCATGCTACCGACTATGGGCCACCCGAGTTAGTCGGATAAGAGACATGCTATAAGGATACCCATATAGCATATCCCCAACAACCACCAAGCAGTCACCATGGAGGAAGAGGCCCGCGTTGTTCACGCAGCCCATCCCCTGTTGACAAAAAGAAGAACCCGGAGCCGTACGATGCACGTTCGCGGATCGACAAGATCCACGAGGCCCGGGAAGGACCATACCTAGGACCACGTTGCTTTGGATCTGCAATACGGTCCGCAACTTACCCCAAAGGTTTACGGATTGACAAGACCATCAAGCCCTATGACGGCACCGCGAAGCCAGCCACATGGTTGCAGGACTATGGCAACGCGGTGGAGATTTCCGGAGGCAACCCCAACGTCGCCGTCAAGTACCTCCCGTTAATGTTAGCAGGCACGGCCCGTCAATGGATCGACGACTTGCCGGAGAAATCTATCTATAACTGGATGGACATCCAAGAAGCGTTCACCAAGAAATTTGAGGGTACATACAAGCGTCCCTGCACTGTGGGCGATCTACAGCGGTGCGTGCAAGAAAAAGACGAGACATCTCGCGCCTACCTCTCCCGCTGGCTAGATATGAAGAATTCCTGCGCAGGAGTGCACGCTCAGACAGCCATGGCCGCCTTCATCGATGGGTTGGAAAGAGGCATACTGCTCTGACATAAGCTAAAGCGCTTGCAGGAAAATCACCAGCTTGACTTGAATCAGATGATTCAGTTGGCTAGTGAGTTCGCAGCTGCCGACGACGATGCTCGTGGCTCTTTGCCGGTAACGGCCATTCCAACTCAAGATCGGAGGAACAACAGTACAAAGCAGAAAACCGCTCCAGAAGAAAAGCAATCTACCGACATGGTCGCTATGACTTTTGTAGGACGAGGAGAAGGCGGACAACATGGCTGAGGAAGAGGAGCTGGTCGTGGGAAGCAATGAGGAAGTGAAACCACCTCGGCGCCGCTCCGCGTTCCCCAAACCTACGAGGAGTACCGCGATATGACATGCCTCATACATCTCGATGCCAACAGCAAGGCCACCCATACCAATCGACACTGCAAGTTCGTCAACGACCTCAAGGAATACCCAGAGCAAGGTTGATAACTCAGAGATGCCCGCGTCGAAGAAGCAGATCTCCGACTCCGCTCCTGCATTCAAGGCCGCTATCGAGACCAAGCCGGTGGAACTTGTGGTAGGCGATGCCTCCAAGACCGTCGCCATTGGGACGAACCTGGATCCCAAATAGGAAAGCTCGCTCGTCGAGTTCCTCCGTGAGAATAGGGACATCTTTGCATGGCAACCTGCCGACATGAAAGGTGTACCTAGGGAACTTGCCGAGCATAGCTTGAACATAGATCCAAAATGCAAACCAGTGAAACAACCTCTATGACGCTTTGGAGATGAGAAGAGATGCGCCATTGGCAAAGAGATAGCTAGGTTACTTAAGGCTAGATTTATCCGAGAAGTCCTTCACACCCAATGGGTGGCCAATCCTGTACTTGTCCCCAAAAAGGGAACCAATGAATTAAGAATGTGCGTTGATTACACCGGCTTGAACAAAGCATGTCCCAAGGATCCGTTTGCTTTGCCTCGCATTGACCAAGTCATTGACTCGACGGCTGGCTCGGAACTTTTGTGTTTCCTCGATGCATACTCAGGATACCACCAGATCAAGATGAGGAAGTCGGACCAATTGGCCACTTCGTTCAATACCCCGTACGACACGTTTTGCTATGTCACGATGCCCTTTGGGCTGAAAAACGCAGGTGCTACGTACCAGCGGACAATGCAACATTGCCTCCACGACCAAATTGGTCGGAACGTTCACGCTTATGTGGACGATATTGTGGTGATGTCTAAAAAGTCAAATGACTTAATCTCCGACTTAAAAGAAACCTTTGATAATCTTCGGAAATACAACATGATGCTTAACCCTAAAAAGTGCGTCTTCGGGGTTCCAGCCGACAAATTGTTGGGATTCATCATTTCCCAGCGTAGAATCGAGGTCAAACCGGAGAAAATCAAGGACATCTTAAACATAAACCGTCCGACATTCCTAAAGGACATTCAACGACTAATAGGTTATGTTGCAGCAGTTAGTCGGTTCGTCAGCCGACTTGGAGAGAAGGCCCTGCCACTGTACAAGTTGCTGAAGAAGGCGGACAAATTCACATGGACGGACGAAGCATATGCAGCATTGAAGCAGCTCAAGGAGATTCTTTCCTCAGCGCCCATCCTTGCAGCACCCGATCCTGGGGAGCCCCTGTTAATTTACATGGCGGTAACCAACCGGGTTATCAGCATCGTCGTCGTGGTAGAGCGGAAGGAACTAGGCTATGAGCACGGAGTTCAACGACCGATTTACTATGTGAGCGAGGTCTTGACGGAGTCCAAGCAGCGTTACCCGCACTACCAAAAGATAGCTTATGGAGTAATCCTTGCTTCTTGGAAGTTGAGGCATTACTTTCAGGAGCACCCAATTACATTGGTGAGCAAGACTCCACTGTCTGACATTATCAATAACAGCGACGCTACAGGAAGGGTCGCGAAGTGGGGCATTGAACTTTCCGCCTTCGAGATCACCTACAAGAGACGCGACGCTATCAAGTCACAAGCCTTGGCGGATTTTGTTGCAGATTGGACGGAGACACCAGATGTTAGTCCGTTGCCAGAACCAGAGTATTGGGTGATGCACTTTGACGGATCAAAGCTTCTCAACGGCTCGGGGGCTGGTGTATTGCTACAATCACCAACAGGAGACAAGCTACACTACGTTCTGCAAATCCACTTCGAGGCTACAAAACAACATGGCGGCGTATGAAGCACTCATTCACGGATTGCGTGTAGCCAAGGATATTGGCATCAAGCACATAGTTTGCTGTGGAGATTCCGACTTGGTTGCCCAGCAGGTGGCTGGCACCTGGAATGCGCGGAACCCTATGATGGCGGCATATCGAGACGAAGTGGACGAGATAGCCAAGAGCTTCTTGGGCTACGAAGTCAAATATGTACCTAGGGAACAAAACGAGGCGGCTGATCTGCTGTCTAAGCTTGGATCAGGGCACAAGAGAATTCCGCTAGGAGTTTTCCTAGAGCATCTGCGTACACCATCTGTGAAGGGAGCCGACATCGACAACCCGGATAGAGCTGACTCTTTCGTCAACATGGTGACTAAGGTCCCTCCGGCTTGGACAAACCCGTTCATGGAATATCTCGAACACGGAACTTTGCCCGATGACAAAGTCGAAAGACGGCAAATAGTACGACGAGCAAAGGGTTATACCATAATTAATGGGCAACTCTACAAAAGGAGCACTACTGGTGTATACCTAAAGTGTGTTTCCCAGCTAGAAGGTATGGAAATCCTACACGAAATCCATCTCGGAGATTGCGGGCATCACGCCGCTCCTCGATCGTTGGTCGCGAAAGCCTTCCGGCAAGGATTCTACTGGCTGACCGCGAAGGCGGATGCCGACAAGCTGGTTGAGACATGCATGGGATGCCAGTATTATGCCCGACAACCACATGTTGCTGCTGAAGAATTGCGAACAATACCAATAACTTGACCGTTTGCAGTCTGGGGGCTGGACATGGTGGGACCGTTACAGACGGCACCTTGTGGGTTTACACATTTGCTTGTAGCAATTGACAAATTCACCAAATGGATAGAAGCTAAACCCATTAGAAAGCTTGACGGGGCAACTGCCCTCAGGTTTGTCCAGGATCTAGTGGTGAGATTTGGTCTCCCACATAGCATTATCACCGACAACGGAAGCAACTTGTCACTCGGAGAAGTGGAGGCTTATTGCTCGGAGAAAGGCATCCGACTTGATCTTGCCTCTGTGGCACACCCACAATCCAATGGTCAGGTTGAGCGAGCCAATGGATTAATTCTACAGGGAATCAAGCCACATCTTGAGGCACCGCTACATAGAGGTCAATCTCTTTGCCGTCATCGTCAACATCGGGGATACCAGAGGTCACCATGTCGATGTCGGCATCTTCGTAGTGTGCCTTCACCATTGACAGCGCCATCCTTGCGCCAGCCCGTGCACATGAAGCTTTCCATCTTGTGACACGCTCGGGGGCTCGACGCAGAATCTCCGAGTACTTCGTCACGGAGTCCGAGGCCTTGATGTATATCTGGAGGGGCTTGGCAATCTCTTTGGCCTGGGTGATGGCGATGTTGATGAAGTTGCCGGCAAGAACCATGCATTCCTTGTCCGAAGGAGGCGAGCGGGTTAATCCCATAGGAGCTGAAATTCCGACAAGGAGCACATGAGTTCAGTAAATTCAAAGTATCCAGACTACAGAACTACAAGGCGGAGGAAACTTACTGAAGATGCTGGCCTTAGCCTGCCAGAGGGTGTCCGGCAGGGATTCTTTCTCTTATTGGAGGATCTTAAACGCCTCGCTGTGGCGTTGGTTTTGCTCATTAGCAGCTTACTTCTGATCTTTTAAGATCGCAAGCTCCTCCTTCAAGCGATTGATTTCCACAGAGGTGGAGTCCTGGAGGGCCTTCATGGAATCCTCATGCATTTTTAGCATTTCTTTCCTCTCCTCCTTAAGGATCTTGTTCTCGCTGTCCAGCTGCTGGATGTGCTTGGACTGCTCGACAATGTCCTTGGCCTTGGTGACATGTTCTGCAAATTCGGAGAAAACAAAGTACACAGTGAGTACTCGGAGAATGTAGGCACCAAAATAAGACGTAATGCGCAAAAATAAAACAGACTCTTGTTTTTGATGATCTGTTCCTTCGAGAAGGCAGTTTTACCCTTTTCAGCTTCAAGATCTGCATGCATCTTCTGGTACTTGTCATTGGCTATGCCCCTCCGAGCATTCTCGTTCTATGGAAAAAAGGACAAAGTTAAACCGTTGTTTAGTCTACTTGGAGCATCTAGCCGGAAAATTTCCACCTAGACGCTCGGGGGCTACAACGAGAGTTTTTTTACTTAGCAACATGCTTAGCTTTTCTTTGAGCATCTAGTCGAAACTAATTCAATTTTTGATTAGAGGCTTGGGTGCTACAGTATAATTTTTTTTAACTCAGTACTATGCTTAGCTTACTTTGAGCATCTAGTCGGAACTAATTCAGTTACAACTAGAAGCTTGGGGGCTATAGTATTGAAAATTATAAACACTGTGTATGCTACTCTTAAAGCATCTAGTCGGAATAGTTCATTCCATCTAAATGCTTGGGGGCTACAGTGAGAGTTTTTTCTAACTTAGTCACTCTTAGAGCATATAGATGCAAAACCTATGGTTTTCCGTCTACATCCTCGGGGGCTACAGTGGGATACTCATATGAAATGGAAAAGGCAAAGTAAAACTTACAAGTGCAATGATCTTGAGGTTGGTAGCGCTCTCGACCAGCAGCTTGCCAAAGGAGATGCTATTTCCTTGCAAGATGTCTGCTTGTCGGAGGAGCTCCTCAAGACCACACGTCGGAGATGTCGGTACTCCTCCAGGAATCAGAGTTGTGCTACTCGGCGTGAGCGCCGGGTAGACTATCTTTGGGAACTCAAAGGGTTTCTGGGGAGCAAGGGCACCGCCTTCGGCAGAAGTACCAGCTTCCACCACCGCCTTGCAGCCACCGATGGCATCCTTAGCCGGAGCTTCAGCCATTTGTTGAGCGGTGCTCTCCTGCGTCGTCTGCTCGCCGACAATAGCAAGCTCAGTAGAGGAGCCAGAGTCCACTTCCATGACAGAAGGGCCTGATGCATCCTTAGCTTGTGAGCTTGTCAGAGCGGACGAGGGCTTGACGGAAGGAGTAGCAGGGGCAATGGAGGGAGAGGCGTCGTGATGCAGCATATCTTTGATATTTCGAGAAGCCCCCAATGTTTTCGAGGTCTTCTTGAGGCTGGTCGTGGCTTTCTTTCCGAGACATGCAAAATGCATAAGTACAGGATCAAGACAGATGAATAGACAATGTCGGAGAATGAGAAGCTTACACTAGGGGGGGTGCTTTGGCAAAGACCCCGGTGGTTCTTCTCTTTTCCGCCTCCAGGGCGGTGGTAGTCTTCTTGGAGGCTCCACCCTCCGTCTTCTTCTTCTTGCCTCCGTCGGTAGCGTCAGAGGTGGAGCTCTTCCGCTTTCGCGCCAACGGGACCTCGTCGTCGGACACGGCCGTGACTTCCTTCATCTTTGGATCGTAGATTTGGGTAGCCAGGTTGCCCTCATCTAGATCGCTAAGCTGTTAAGTAAGAAATCACCGTGTTAGATAAGATGGTATTGGCAAGACGGAAAAACTGGAGCATATGTCGTACACAGAAAATAAATACCTACCTTTGGGCACTTGACGTCTACGAACATGTCGTAGGTGATGGTGAAGCCACACTTCTTATCCTTCACCTTGACGATGTCCTTAAGGCGGAGCTTGACGGAGTCGCTCGAGAAGTTGTCCACGGAGATGCGGAGACTATCCCTTCTGTCGCTGGTATACTCGTGCATGTACTTCGCGCGGTGCTGCAGGGGTTGGATTCGCCTAATGAACCAACACATAGCTAGGTCCAAGCCGTTCAAACCCGTCTCTACGAACCATTCGATCTGCCTTATAGCGCGAGAAGCGTCGAGGTCAGAGGGAAGGGAGGCTTGGTATCTCCACGTGGAAACTTCAGCGGCGGCTCCGTCCACGAAGTCCGGGTACGTTACTTCTCGGCCGGCCAAAGGAATGTCTGGGCCATAAAAGTATGTTCGTTGACAATTCTTGCAGGACTCGTGACTGACGATGTCGGGGAACCGCCGGCCAGGTCGAATCTTGAAGCTTATGGTGCCGCAGTTCCTAAGCTCCTCCCTACTATGTCCGGCTTCACGTTTGACGGTGAAGAAGTACACAAAGAGGTCTAACCTAGGCCTTATCCCTAAGTATCCCTCGCAAAGTCCCGCGTAGTTGCTAAGCACTAAAATACTATTGGGGTAAAGGTTATGGGGTTGGACCCTATAGTGGTTTAAGACAGAGAGGAAGAAGTGGGAGATAGGCAGGGAAACGCTGCGTACCAGCTGAGCTTTGAGGTACACCTTTTCTCTGACTTGAGGAGAAGGTGTCACCTCGCCGGCTGGCGCCGCCCGCCAGGCGAGCCCCTCCGTTGCGGGGAGGTAGCCTTTGGCGACCATCTCTTGGATATCGCGGTAGGTGATGTCCGAGCCGCGCCAGTCGCCCTTGTGCGAGTCTGGCTCCTCCTCCAGTGGCTCTAGCGCCGCCAAATTTGGGTCGCCGCCGGTGGATTCGATCACCGCCGATGCGGGGATGACCAAACCCTCTGGTGGCACGACGACAGAGCTCGCCAGCTTCGCTGCAGCTTCGCTCGACGCCGCCATTGATGGGGAGGTGCTGCTGCTAGCCATGGAGTGAAGATTGGGTGCGACTAGTGCAGATGGGAGCTAGGGTTTTTTCGAGGTTTCTCGCGGAGAGCTCGAGGAGACGCGCGTCTAGAGGAATAATATGATGCGATAAGAATGAGGTAAAAAGTGGAAATTTCCCCACGGTTACTATTTATCATCCTCGGCGTCAAGATTCGTGCAGCTTAATCGGATGGTTGCCACGTAGACGACGTGTTCGCGAACGTGCGCGGAAATTTCGCCACGTCTCCAACCGTCGCCGCCAACGGTTCGTATCGCTCGCGCGGGAAAATCGGATATGATTACGTTCTCTGCATGTGTGAGTTACGAGGCTTCACTGACCTAAGCCTACGCCGCCCTAGATGGCATAGGCAGATGAGCCGTCACATCGAAGATTCTGGCATGGACGGATCCAATCCAACTACAGAAGAGTACGATGGAAGATTCAGCATTTCTCCGACTTACAAGTATAAGACGGAGAAAGCCTTGCAGGGTTCTTTGGGAGGACTACAAGATGTTGCTTGACGATTTGCCGACATCCATCTAGACGGAGCATTCCACGTGAAGAGGCAAGACAGCGCAAGATCTCGGAGTTCTCCGGGGGCTACTGTTGGGGATATGCTATATGGGTATCCTTATAGCATGTCTCTTATCCGGCTAACCTGGGTGGCCCACAGTTGGTAGCATGGCCTATGGCCTGCTGGGCGGCCCAGTTAGATGGATCTAGAAGGGGGGCCCATGCCGGATAAAGGAAGGCTACGGTGGAATCACCAACGTACCCGGAGCCTTGGAGTACAAGACACACAAGACTAGTAATAGACAATGTAGGACTCTGCAACCTGTCTGGCTAGGACTTTTCCCTGTAACCCTAGGACCTGGCGACTATATAAGTCAGGCCTATGGGAGCCTTTAGGGCAGAACAATCTCAGACGATAACTTAGACTCTCTAGTCACACCTCGCATAGCGAA
Organism: Avena sativa; assembly: GCA_916181665.1. NCBI lineage: Eukaryota > Viridiplantae > Streptophyta > Magnoliopsida > Poales > Poaceae > Avena > Avena sativa. Next base: position 127,830,763 of record OV702283.1, on the reverse strand, counting down.
CCAATCCCTGTAACTCGGCGTATTGCCCTTATAGTGATTTATAGAAGGAGTAGGATTCCGCCACCGTTGTGCGATCTGAACATGGGTAAGCTATGTTACCTTGTACCCGTCAACCGTCTGCCTTACCCCACGTCTCTAAACACGCACAATGAGGACCCCTCCATGGCATACTCGTTGGCAATACCACGACACAACAAACGGTAGCAACTTTACCGAATGGGCCATGAATTTGAGGATTCTCCTCTCTGCTGCACAAAAGCAATATGTGCTAGAAGCACCGCTAGGCCCCCCACCGTTTGATGATGCCCCTGACGAGGAGAAGAATGTCTATCGGACCTGTCAGGAGGACCACAACTTAGTTCATTGCGGAATATTGTATGGGATAGAGCCAGAACTTCGAAAGCGTTTCGAAAACGGCAATGCATTTGATACAATGGGTGAGTTGAAAATGATTTTCGACACACATGCTACTTTAGAGAGCTACAATGCTTCAGAAAAGTTCTTTAGCTGCATGATGGAAGAGCACAGCTTCGTAAGTGAGCATGTACTCAAGATGTCGGGTTATGCCGATAAGCTTGTGTCCTTGGGAATATCAATTCCCGTAGACTTAGGCATCCATCATGTTATGTAGTCTCTGCCACCTAGCTATAAGAGCTTTGTGATGAACTATAATATGCAAGGCATGAATAAGTCTCTCCTCGAGCTTCTGTCAATGCTTAAAACTGCAGAAGTGGAGATCAAGAAAGCACATCAAGTGTTGATGATCAATAAGACCACTGTTTTCAAGAAAGACAAGAAGGGAAAAAGGAAGGGAAGTAAGGGCGGCAAGCCACTTGCTGTTCCTGAAAAGAAAACCCGAGTTGGCCCTAAGTCTGATACTGAGTGCTATTATTGTAAGGGGATTGGCCACTCGAAGCGCAACTGCCCAAGTATTTGGCAGACAAGAAGGCCGGCAAGGCAAACAAAAGTATATATGATATACATGTTATTGATGTGTGCTTGACTAGTACTCGCAGTAGCACCTGGGTATTTGATACTGGTTCAGTTGCTAATATTTGTAACTCAAATCAGGGGCTACAGAACAAGCGACCGCTAGCAAGGGGTGAGGTCAAGATGCGTGTCGGCAATGGATCAAGTGTTGATGTGATCGCCATCGGAACGCTACCTCTCCACTTACCGTCGGGATTAGTAATAAACTTGAATAATTTTTATCTAGTGCCAGCACTGAGCATGAACATTGTATCTGGATCATGTTTGACCATGACGACGATACTGATTAACCTGTTGGTGGCCGCCATGTAGATCAACATAGGCTCCATAGGCTTGGGTTCTACAAGTATAGGTGCCGAGGAAAGTATCACCTTTAGCTTCTTGAGTGCAGCATCTGCTTCGTCCGTCCATGTAAATTTGTCCGCCTTCTTTAGCAACTTGTACAGCAGTAGAGCCTTCTTTCCAAGTCGGCTAATGAACCAACTTACTACTGCAATGCAACCCGTGAGCTGTTGGATGTCCTTCAGGCATGTCGGACGGTTTATGTTTAGAATGGCCTTGATCTTCTCCAGGTTGACCTCGATTCCACGTTGGGAAACGATGAAGCCCAACAATTTGCGGGCTGGAACCCCGAAGACGCACTTCTTAGGGTTAAGCATCATTTTGTATTTCCGGATATTATCAAATGTTTCTTTTAAGTCGGAGATTAAGTCGTTTGACTTTTTAGACATCATCGCTATATCTTCCATATAGGCGTGAATGTTCTGAACAATTTGATCGTGCAGGAAATGCTGCATAGTCTGCTGGTACGTAGCACCTACGTTTTTCAGCCCAAAGGGCATCGTGACATAGCAAAACGTGTCGTAAGGTGTGGTGAACGAAGTGGCCAATTGGTCCGACTTCCTCATCTTTATCTGGTGGTATCTTGAGTATGCATCGAGAAAACACAAAAGTTCCAAGCCAGCCGTTGAGTCAATGACTTGGTCAATGTGAGGCAAAGCAAACGGATCTTTCGGGCACGCTTTGTTCAACCAGTGTAATCAACGCACATTCTTAATTCTTTGGTTCCCTTTTTGGGGACAAGTACAGGATTGGCCATCCATCGGGTGTGAAGGACTTCTCGGATAAAACTAGCCTTAAGTAACCTAGCTATCTCTTTGCCTACGGTGAATCTCTTCTCATCTCCAAAGCGTCGTAGAGGTTGTTTCATTGGTTTGCATTTTGTATCAATATTCAAGTTGTGCTCGGCAAGTTCCCTAGGTACACCTTTCATGTCGGCAGGTTACCAGGCAAATATGTCCCTATTCTCACGGAGGAACTCGACGAGCGCCCTTTCCTATTTAGGGTCCAGGTTTATCCCAATGGCGGTCGTCTTGGAGGCATCGTCTACCACAAGTTCCACCGGCTTGGTCTCGATGGCGGCCTTGAAGGCGGGATCGGAGTCGGAAATCTGCTTCTTCGATGTCGGCATCTCCGTGGCATCGACCTTGCTCTGGATCTCCTTGAATTCTTCGATGTAGAGGACAACTTTTGGAAAGGCTGATTCTCCAATCTCGCAGTCCCTTGACTTTGTAAAGCTTTCGGATACGGCGATGACACCGTTTGGTACGGGTATCTTGAGCTTGTTGTAGACGAAGCATGGCTTGGCCATGAAGGCATGGAAGATGTCGCGTCTGAATATGACGTGGTACATGCTCTTAAAGGGGACCACTTCAAAGGTCATCCATTCTTGGTGGTAATTGTTAACATTGCCAAAAGCGACCTGAAGCATGATGCACCCAAGGGACCAAGCCTCCCGGCCAGGAACTACGCCATGGAACACAGTGTTGGTCCTCCTTAGGTTGTCCTCCATCAAGTTCATCTTGTGCAGTGTATCCAGGTACATGATGTTGATGCTGCTTCCACTGTCCACCATGAATTTGGTGAACTCGTTGCCCTCAATTAGGGGGTTGATGACCATGGTGTACTGGTTCTCCGTAGGGATGAGGTCTGGGTGATCCTTCCTGTCCCAAGTGATTGGAACTTCCGACCAGTGCAGGTACTAGGGAACTAGGGGTAGGGTGGCCATCAGTATCCTCATGGAGGTTTTCTGTACCCGGACAGTAAGGGTGCCAAGGAAAGTGTGGTAGACAGTGGCCTTCTTCTCGAAGGGGTTCTTGGCTTTGCCATCGCCCTTGTCGGCGTGCTTGGGTTCAACATCCTCATCCATGTCACTTGAATCCTTGGACTCCTCTTCCTTCTTCTTCTTCCCTTTTCCCTTGCCTCACGGTCAGTTCTTCCGACTTCGCGTGTACCCGGACTCTAGGTCCTCCTTTAGGTCGTTGACGAACTTGCAATGGCTATTGGTGTGAGTAGTTTTACCGTTGGCGTCGAGGTGTACAAGGCATGGCATATCATGGTACTCTTCGTACGTTTGGGGAACACGGAGCGCTGCCAGAGTAGTTTCACTACCTCGCTGCTGCCCACGACCAGCCCCCCGTCCTCGGCCACGCTATCCGACATCACCTCTTCCTGAAAACGTCATGGAGACCATGTCGGAGGTTTGCTTTTCTTCTGGAGGTCTCTTCCGCTTGGTGTTGTTGTTCCTCTTAGCATGGGTTGGAATGGCTATTGTCGGCAGGGAGCCTCGAGCATCATCATCGGCAGCCGCTAACTCACTGGCCAACTAGATCATCTGGTTGAGATCGAGACTGTGATTGTCCTACAGGCGCTTCAACTTATGCGGAGCAACATACCTTTTTCCAACCCATCGATGAAGGCGGCCACGGTGGTCTGATTGTGCACTCCTGTGCAGCAATTCTTCGTATCCAGCCAGCGGGAGAGGTAGGCTCGAGATGTTTCGTCTTTCTCTTGCACACACCGGTGTAGATCGCCTACAGTGCATGGACGCTTGTACGTACCCTTAAAGTTTTTGGTGAACGCTTCTTACATGTCCAACCAGTTAAAGATGGACTTCTCCGGAAAGTCATCAATCCATTGACGGGCCGTGCCCGTCAACATCAGTGGGAGGTACTTAACAGCAACGTTGGGGTTACCCCCGGCGATCTCTACCATGTTGTCGTAGTCCTGCAAGCACATAGCTGGTTTGGCGGTGCCGTCATAGGGCTTGATCTTCTTTTCAATCGGGAAACCCTTGGGGTAAGTTGCGGTCCGTACTACAGGTCCAAAGCAACGTGGTCCCAGGTAAGGTCCTTCCCGGGCCTCGTGAATCTTGTCCAGGAGTGAACGTGCATCGTATGGCTCCAGGCTTGCTCTTTTCTTCTTGCCGCCAGGGGATGGGTTGCGTGAACGATGCAGGCCCCCTCCTCCATGGTGGCTGATAGGTGGCGGAGGTGGTAGTGGGTTAGCCTTCTTGCTGTTGCCCTCCTGCGACGCCTCGTGTTTGTTGCGGTTGCTTGTCAGACATGGAGGGTCATGGCGTGACCTGGTCTTGTGTCCTTGGTTGCGCTCTCCATTGTGACGGGTCTGCTCCATGTTGTTGCGGATGACGATGCCACCTTGCCTTGGCGGAGGCATGCTCGTATGATGGTGAGCCTTTGGGTCTTCGCGATGTCAGGGAGACCAGGGCGATGGATATGGGCGACGAGGATGAGCCTTGCCTCCGTGGTCGAAGGATATGGGAATAGCGCCCTTACTGTTGCGTGCATCCCTTCGTCTTTGTTCCGATGAACCCGTCTGGGACCCGACATCCTGAGGAGATCGGTCCCTTGGCGGCTTAGGATTGCTAGACTGGCAATATGTTGGGTCAGACTCAAGCCTCTGAGAGGTGGCCTTTTCCTATTGTTTGACCGCCTTTGCTACAAGGTCATAGACATGTTCCATAGTTGCGGGTGATCTATCCTGCTCTAGAAGGGTCTTGGCGACGACCAGATTGAGAATAGGAGTGGGCATGACCTATCTGCCCTCGCTGTCAATGTATGGCTTGGCTTGTGGCGGCTTTAGGGGAGCCCATCCTAGGTTTCGCCGTACACTAGGATCGTTGATGACGTGAGCTGGAGCTTTCTTAGCCTTCTGCTTCTTGAGCAGAGTCTTGTACTCGGCCTCCATGGCTCTAGCTTTCTCGATTGACTTCTGCGCTTTGACCAAATCTTAATCTAGCTTTGCGCCTTGCTCCGCGATGGCCTGCGCTTCCTCCAACAGCTATTGCCGCTTCTCGTCAAGCTGGACTACGTTCCGTATATGACCCACAGTCATGGGCTTGACAAGCAAATTTCCGTACATCACCCTATCAGCTGGAGTGATTTGGGAAGCCGCGGACATAGATGCCGGAGGAGGCAGGTTTGCGGTGTTTTTGGTACTCGGACCAACGTTGAGTTCCTGCGGCGGCTGCACTGGGTTAGGTGGAGGGGCATGACCTTTGCGCGATAATTGTTGGCAGCAACAGGTGGTCCCTTCCCCTTGTCTAGCGCTTTAGGCGGAGCTTGTCCGGGTTGATCTTCCTCCATCACACTCCCAATAGTGACGAACACCTCTCGAGATGCGATGGCCTTGTCAGCCTTCTCCTCACGCTTGATGTCCTCCTCCATCTCCTGCATAGCAGAGTCGAGTTCCTTCGGGTTGATGTCCATCTCCTCTGAGTACACGCTGATGTCGGCTTAGAGCGCGTCCAAAACGGAGTCGGAGGGTGTGGGGGCTTCCTCGATGACGTAAGAAGGTGCTGAGGCCGTAGGGGCGTTGACTGGAGACGGTGGTGGTGGCTGATGCAGCGGGGTGCCGAGTGCGACCGCGAGCGCTGCTTGAGCTTTTGCATCTGCGGCCGTGAAGTTATTGATGGTGTGAACCATTCCTTCAAAAGTGAGGCGCCCCGAGGCCTGTAGCCGCCTTAGCGTATGCCGGAGAAGTGTACCGCGGTCCATCCCTTCAACAAAGTGATACATGGCATCATCATTGGGGTAATGTTCTAGATCAGCCCGTATACGGAGCCACCTGGCTAGGTAATCGCGGGGGTTTTCACCCTCTCTCTGGACGCAACGCGCCAGATCGAAGATAGTCCCCATGCCAACGAACTTGGATCTCTACTGTCCAGACGCACGGGCGAAGCCGGCGGACTTGCAACGATCTTCCATCGTTATATCCTGCACAGGGGCAGTTTGGGTGGGCCTTGAATTTTTCCATCTTAGCCAGCAAACTCCGAAGAGAGCTCTAACTTCAATCCTTCCGCGAACGTACCCTAACTGTAGGCGGTCCATGCGCGGCTTGACGATCCTCTGACTTTCAGGGAACTATTGCCCGAGTCGGTTTCGCTGATGAAGAGGTGGATGTCCCCGATTGGAACGATCGAGCAACGGGTGGGGTTCGTCTTTGCTGGGATCTAGAACTCGTCGGGAGGGACGATCGGAACATTTCTGGAGAAGAGAACACAGCCAATGGCTATAGTTTTGCCGATTCCCGCGAAGAGCTTGGAGCTCGCCCGTTGTAGAGCCTAAAGCTCCTCTTGCCCGACGGTGGGCGCCAACTGTCGTGGTATTGCCGACGAGTACGCCATGGAGGGGTCCTCACAGAGCATGTTTATAGATGTGGGGTAAGGCGGGAGGTTGGCGGGTTGAAGGTAACACAGCTTAGCGAGGTTCAGATCCCACGATGGTGGCGGAATCCTACTCCTGCTATAAATCACTATAATGGCAATACGCCGAATTACAGGGATCGGTTCGCTGTGCGAGGTATGAGTTGAGTTGTATTGTGCCCTAAAGGCTCCCGCAGGTCCGGCTTATATAGTCGCCAGATCCTAGGGTTACGGGTAAATTCCTAGCCAGACAGGTTACAGAGTCCTACATGGTATACAACTAGTATAACGTGTCTTGCACTCCAAGGCTTCAGGTACGCTGGTGACTCCTCTGTAGCCTTCCTTTATCCGGCATGGGCCTCCCTTATGGATCCAACTAACTAGGCCGCCCAACAGGCCATGCGCCTTGCTACCAACTATAGGCCACCCGGATTATCCGGATTAGAGACATGCAATGGTGATACCCATTTAGCATATCCCCAACATAGATAAAGGACCGAGTGACATGTGGTAGTTGGCAGCGACAAACACCGATAATAGAAGTTGAGGTGCATGCAAAAATTTTACATCACACTCCTAAACCCAGGGACATCCATAAATGTGACAAGATGATACAAACAGAGGGAACATCATCACATGCACCCGTTGGGCCGCTGAGTTGCATTATTCCCTTAAATTAGTAGTAGTGACATGTGTGTATGGGAGGAAGTGGTCAATACATAGTGTAAATCCTTGATCATATCTTTCATAAGATGTGAGCTAATTTTATGGGTAGTTCATAGAGAAAGAGAAATTATCCATACTAATTTTATATACAAATGATGGAGGTTGTGAGATACTATGCAGTTGGACGCTAACACGCGATGGTAAAGAAGATGGATAAGGATATGGAAGTTTTGTAGTGTTGTTTTTCATATGTCTTTTGCAAGATTACGTTTGATGCAAGGTGTTTTTGCAAGATGCTAGTTAAATGGCTCATGGGAAAACCACCTCAATGTCAACCTTTGATACCAGACCATACGGTTTTGGTGGCACGAGTGCACGCTGGCCATCACCACCAACTTGCTTTCATATATGAGATAAGAAACAAGCTTTGGGTGTTGGTAGTGCACTAGTAATGTTCTTTGGGTTAGCTAATACTTCCTCTGTCCCAAAATATAAGGTGCCTAAGCATTATACAAAAATCAAATCTTCCTAACTTTGACCAAATATTTTGAAAAATATATCTACATATACTATGTTTAATGAAAACATTACGAAAATATACTTTATGGTGAATCTAATAATATTGATTCAGTATTGTAAATATTCATATTTTTTTGTAAAATCTTGGTCAAACTTAGAAAGCGTTGACTTTTGACTAATTCTTAGGCGCCTTATATTTTGGGACGGAGAGAGTACAAAGTCACGCGAGATTTCTTGATCTCTAATTCAATTTCATGCAATAAACATAGAGGGCTAAATTGGCATGCCACATAACAATACTTTGCAGTTATCCTATTCTTACAAATGCAGTTCATTATCTTCTAAACGTGTTGATGATCTATTAATTACCTACCTACTTTGGCTACGTATATTTAGCATTTTGAATAGCTTGATGACTTTGTTAACCTTTTTATCATATTGCTTCATGTTTGTGTCTTAAGGGAGGAACATATTGTACACATTAAATGATATCTACTTATAGATGAGTTGATATACATTTATAAACATTAATTGATATACATTTATTAATATTAATTGACATACAATTATATACCTTGATTGATATACAATTATATACGTTGATTGGTATAACGTTATACATTAATTGATATACAATTGTATACATTAATTGATATACAAATAGTACCATATGGTATGCATGTAAATTTAAATTGGTGTACAATTATATTAAATTTGATATAAATACCATTAATAATTTCCAATAATGAGTAGGATCATATCACAATGACATTTGCAATTAATTTCTACCACCAGTGTTTCCATGCCCGAGCAATTTATTCATAGTTGTATCCACTACGTTTTCTCCACCGATCAACACAATCATCATCTCCTCCATATCAAGCTTTGTAAAACCCATTAGTTGATCTAACGTTGGATAACAACAACCCTAACAACCATGAAAATTGCCATCTTCCTTGTCGCCATTGCCACCACCATCTATGTCGCTGCTACACCCGCAACAGCAATCCCCGGTGGATGGTCAAAGATCAAGAATATCACAGACCCACATATCTAGGAACTCGGAGAGTGGGCAGTGATGGAGCACAACAAAGTGGGCAATGACAATCTTAAGTTTCAGAAGGTTGTGAGTGGCAAGCAACAAATTGTTAATGGCGTAAACTATTACCTCTTCATCGACGCCATGCGACTCGAAGGATCACATGGCACATACAGGGCAGTGTTGTTTGAGGAGGACTCGAGCAACCCGAATACAAGAAAGCTCATATCTTTCAACTCAAAAAACTGGGTGATGCATGGCTATTGATGTATAGAATAATTGTATTACTTTGAGTAAAATAAGAAGTATCAAGGAATTTATAAGGTGTTTCTACCTATTTTGTATGCATATTTGTCCTATACTTGAAGATACCTTGAAAATAAATCGTCATAAGAAAATACTATGTTTTCCTTTTTATTGTGGCGATAATGACAGTCCGCATTTTTTTCATCTTGTTGGTTGTGGAATGGTTCAATTTTTCCATGAACTGAGAGATGTTGTGTGGTGTTTCATTTAAAAATAACAGTTTGTTGACTATGCGCTTCTTGTTTTTCTATATGTTTTGTGTTGGTTTGTGTATTTACTATATGCATACACAATACTTATTTACTTGTATCGGCAGCTTGATACATACTCCATAGGAGCACACAGGTGCTATACCACCACCAAAGTTTCAACGGACAAGACGTCCAAGGATCTATATCTATGATGTACTTTAGATCGAGTTATATTCTCATGTATATTTAAGTTTCAATAATCCTTACTAATAATTGCATGATAATCGCGAGGATTCTGGACCATTACACAACTAACCGACTGATCGACATGTGTGCATATTTCAGCCCCATACTTTTAGCCAGACAAAATTCATTATTTAGATTAGCGCTTAAACTACTGATTAGTTATAAAATATAGCTTTAATTATTTCATGTCTATCTACAAAATTTTGAAATTAGAATATTATATCAACATTAGAAATAATATATTTTACTTCCTCTGTTCCATAATAACTGTTGCTTATTTTGTACTAAGCTAGTACAAAGTTTGTACTAGATGAGTGACACTTATTATGGAACAGGGGGAGTAATAAATATTCAAGATTTTGCAAATGTGCAACAAGATTTAATATTTCCGTTATCGAGAATTTTTCTAGGTATTTCATTGGTTCGATAAAATCAAAATCCATGGCATTGAAAAATTTCAATTGAAATAGAAAAATAAAAATTCTATGGCACAAATTCTAGGATATATGATAATAGGGCTTCTAGGAAATTGAGATATACTAATTCCAAGAAATCTTGTCTTAGTGCGATACTGGTTCTAGTAAAATTTTGAGACAATATTTAGGGGCCACATGATTTTCTTTAATATTCAAATTTTAGATATGAAAACTGAAAATTAATGATACTAATTTTTTTAGAAATCATTTTATCAATTCCAGGATTTTTGTTACTCTTACTTCATGGATTTTGGAAAAACCATTCGATGAACGTCATGATATTTCATAACACTAAGAGTGCATATGAATGGATAGTGAACAAATGATCGCACGACAACAAATTTCATTCACTAAAAATACATGCAAACAACATTTTATTAACCAAAAAATATTAATATTTTAACCAGTTTAGTTTGTCATTAATTACTATCGTACTCTCTAAAAGTGTAGTCCATGCTCCATAATTCTATGAGTAGTATTCTAGCTATGTATGTAATCTTGAGCCATTTGGCCCTCCTATTGTTTGTTAACATAAAATTGTATAACACCTCTCGTAACTTTTCTCTCTTTGTGGTGGAGGGCACTTCTAAACTTAATGGCGGTAAGAGGGAACTCGTGTGAAATACTCACCGTGCCACCATAGCTACAATGATGTGCCCTTTGTACATCCTACTCAAAAGAGCGAAGCTTGTAATGCCCCATGACATGCGCATGATGTTTTTCTCCTGGAAATTTTAGCACTAATAAATTATATGCTTCGTACCAAGTTAATGTTACTTAGTACTTATTGACACACAAGCTCACATATTTTTGGTCAAAGAACGTGAAAAGGCATTATATTGTGATGTGACATAATGATGTATATTACCGGAGTGTATAGTGTTGGATGTCATTTCTTATCATGTTTTATTCTTTTGGAACCTCTAGTTTGCAATTGCAGGCTTGACCTTTTCACACCATAAGATCATCACTGCGTACACTTGAAAAATGGCAACCATCTTCACTCCTGAAAAGGAATAAAAGATCACCAGATAAAAAGGCTAAGACGCTTAGATCAAGTGGTCATCAACAACAGCATGACTGCTAACTTGAGTAATTAGTTACAACTTTCTAAGAGAGTCCACGAGAACTAATCCGATAGTAGAGGAAGGTCAATGACTTAAACAACCGATTGATCATAAGAACTCAGAAGAGAGAAGTTAGGTTTACCTTTTTCATTCCTAGATGAAACGACATGTATGCCCCCATGTGTGGTTTTCCTAATTAATGACAATCTCTATGGACTAACGTGTTATTTGAGTATCACTTGTAGATTTTGTCCATTGGCATTGCTTGGACCATGTGTTGATTTCAAGGTAGACGAGAAGAAGAAGATCAAGAGTGTCTTGAAGAAGAAGATGGAGTTCCTCATGCGCATCCTCAAGACATCATCCTTATGAGGATAGAAGAAATGTTGTGCAAGCTCAAGATGCACCATCTCTAGAAGATCACATGCTTGAAGCTTTTCATCCTCGGTGGTCATGGATTGATGAAGACAAGTTCTCGAAAGAGGTCTCCCTTGGTATGGGGGAGCAATTCACAAGTCTTCTTCAAGCAATAATGAGCAAGAGCAATCAAGAAAGGTCTTCCATCTTGGCGAGGTCAAGACGGTCTACATCAAGATCAAGTGGAATGCTCAAGGTAAAGGTATGATCTTGATAGGTTTTCTCTTTTGCCGGTCCCATGTTATTCGTTGGGAGACCAGATTTAGGATAGATAGTCGTACTATCAAGAGGGGATCTCGACTAAGTGACTTGACCTCATCTTTCGGAGAGAGGTCAAACCTTTGCATTCTTGCATCATCTTTCTTGGTTGTTGTTGTTGGTTTTGGATCTTGTCCATGTGAGGATCTATAGCTTGTGGTTATCTTCATAACAAGCTCTAGTTCATCAAAAATGGATTTCCCTTGCATATCCTATTCTGTTTCTGATCTTGTGTGATCCACACTGGGGGAGGTATCTCACATATATATACTTGATATTTTCTCTCTTGGTGGTACCCAATATTTCGAACAAAATTAGTTTCATATCATTTGAAGTTTGGATGTGTAATTTATTGCAGTTTTGGTTCTGAAGTTTCCATGAGAGATAGTTCCGGCGCCACTGGTAGTACCACTAGGGCATTTGTGCCGCCGGTAGTACCGGGCTACTTCCACTCAGCCCATGTCACCCCGCAGTAACCTTTCTGTTTGTACGCGTTTGTTTGTCGAATCTTGACCGGAAGTAAGGCGGTAGTACCGTCCCCGGTGGAAGTACTGTGATCCACCGGATGCACCGCTCAGGAAATTTCCGCCGGTAGTACCGGTGGAAAGTTCCATCCTACTTCCATCGAGGACTGGTTTTCACTCAGTATAATACATATTATGAAATGCTTTTTATCGGAAGTTGTCCGGTAGTTTGGTAGAAGTATTGTCCTCTCTTAGTGGAAGTATCGATGGACTGGCGGTAGACCGGCGTTTTCTCTCTTTCACGTTGCAAATTTTGACCATTGGTAGGGTGCCAATGGTAGTACCTCCCACCCACTGGTACTAACGGCCAGGCACATAAATAGCCCACACGGTCACATTTCGTGATCCCTTTAAAAGGGGCTGCTCTTCCCCTTCGTGGGGTTAGCTTTTGGTTGGTCTTTTGCTCTCTCTCTCTCTCCTCCATTGTTTACCTTGAAGATCTTGTCCTCTCCTATTCCCCCTCGTATTATTCTTGCATCTTTTTGAGGGATTTGTGAGAGGAGAACTAATTCTACAACCCCACCTAACAAGATCTCTTCTTTGTGAAGGAATCCTTGGGATTTAGATCTTGGAGAGTTTTATGTTCTCCTCTTGTGTTCTTCCTCTCTTATTTCCTCAATAGATTTTTTAGATTTGGTGGAATTTGGGAGTGAAGGACTTGCCCTTTCATTTGGTGCATAGGTTTTAGCTCTCCATAGAGATTCGACGAGTGCAAGATTGTGGGCTTGTTTTTCTTGGGTCCTTGGAATCCTAGACAGTTGTGTGATTGGTGTGTTGACTTCTTGGGGCCTCCAATTGAGTTGTGGAGAAGCCTCAATATTTTGGCCTCTTGTGGCATTGTTCTTGGGGCCTCCAATTGAGTTGTGAAGATTCCTCAAGCTTGTAGCTTTTTGTGGCTTTGTTGTTGGGAGCCTCCAATTGAGTTGCGGAGATAGTCCCAACCTTGTATGGGTTCGGTGACCACCCTCAAGTGTCTCTTAGTGGATCGTGGGTAGGCCTTTGTGGTGAGCTCATGGGACAATAGGGTGAGCATGTTGTGGCATTGGTGAGTTGCGTGCCTTCGCATCTTGCGGTGAGGCCTTGTGTGGCATTGGGTGAGCATCGGACCACCACACCTCAAGATGAGCCATTTGTGGCATTCAGAGAGCATTGCGCCATCACACCTCTCCAACAGAGACATAGATTCTTTGGAAGTGAACTTCTTGATAAAAATCATCGTCTCCACATCCATCAGTTATCTCTCAACCGAGCCCTTTACTTATGCAATTTACATTGTGATAGCCATAGTGTTTGAATTGTTATTTCTTGATATCCCCTTATTGCTTATCTTTCTTAGCATAGGTTGTTTGTGCATTTAGTTGAACCTAATGGTTCTAGGTTTTGTGCTCAATCAATTAAACATTAGTTTTATTCTGTATTTATTAGATCCTAAACCGTAATAATTTTTAAATGCCTATCCCCCTCCCTCCTCCCCCATCCCCATCCCCCGCTCTAGGCTACGTCATTTGTTCTTTCACAGGGAAACCAGGCAAGACCACTCTATATTTACTTTATTTGTTCCTTTTGATAAGGAGTATAGATTTTTCAAAAATCCAAACAACTATGATCAAGACATCAAGGTTATAGAAATATATTATCAAGATGGAAAAATAATAAATAAATAAAATATTGAAAATAATTTATAGGGGTATTATGAAGGGGAACTAATTTAACAATGGTATGCATAAAAATTTGATCATCTTTTCGAAGTTCCTCTTTAGTGTTTGAAGAATCTTCATTTTACAATAAAACGCATGTCTCATGTGTGCCATTGGATATCCTTCATCAAATCATACATTTCAAGATAACACTTTTACTAGGCTCAGTGTCGTGGTGGTGTCACGGCAGATGCCATGGGTAGGCTTAAGTTGGAGGCCGAATGGATGCTTGTGGTCACTGGGGAGGGAGTGCATGGTCTTGCCGCGCACGAAGAACAAGATGAACTCTCCACACTTAAGGATTTTATTGATTCTAGATGTTTACAAGTCCTCCTTGAGCTGAATGAATTAAGCTTATGTGCCCTAGTTCCCTCCTAGGTCCAACCTCCTCAAACCCTAGCTAAACCCCTCCTTATATAGGCGATGGCTAGCTAGGTTACACCCCTTTGGGTCCTAGGGTTACTGTTTGGATCTTGGTCTTCACTATACAGTCCGGGTCATGAGCTTGTACTAAGCCCAGTGGCCCAGTCCCTAAAGTTGGACAGCTAACGGTCTTCACGTACGTAGCCTCCAGTTCCTTTAGCGTCATGCAGTAACTTTGTACGCCAGCCCTTGCTATAGGCGTCACCCGGCTCCTTTCGTGTCACCCGGTGTCGCCCTTCTCTTTTGACCGTGCTTTACCATGGTCCCTCCTGAACCTCACTTGGAAAGGTGCCACGCGTCCTATCTGACTCGGCCCTCCCTCGTGAGACTCGGCTCATTGGTTCCTGCAAGATTAATGTACTTGTCTTATATGGGCCGACATAATTCCTATGTCAGCCGCATAAGACTATCTTACCGGCCGTCCTTACTCAGCCTGGTTCTTTCTTTACTCGGCGTAAGCCAAGATGGGCAACATTTTACCCTTTATGACCCTACAAGGGATTATCCCCCCGACATTAGTCCATGAAGCTGGTGAGGCCTAGTAGTTCTAGCTATTAGGCGTCTCCAGGTTCCTGTAATGTGATTGGAACTTCTCTTTCTGCCGGCATTTACTACTTAGGACGCACTGTTTGGCATAACCTCGATCTTAGCCGAGTCTACTCTGCTCTTTCTAAGTCTCATCTTTGACTTTTTGGCCCATTTTTGCCTCGTCTTGAGACATTTTGGCCAATCCCAAGTCATTTTCGGCGTGCCTTAGTCACTGACAGCTTGTAATCACGGTGACTTGCCTCAAATTCTGTCCCAAATCCTGACCGCGCAGTGATGGAGGCGCAGTAAATCCCCGTCGCTATGGCAGTCCCATCGATCAGCGCCTCGTGTCTTGCGCAACGTGACGCAGCAGTGGATTTATCGTGTATCACCTACACGTATCGTTTTCTGACTGGCTCACTCGACTGAATACACGGACACACGTTGGCCGCACGGCGCAGGGGAATCCCATGATTGGGGTTTTTAGTCCCCTTAAGTAGGGGTGAGGGGAACTTAACTTCCCTCGCCCGTTCAGTTTCCCCACTGCCTTCTTCTTCTTCCTTGCGCCTCCAAAATCCCAACTTACCCCCTTTGCGGTTCTTCTTCTCCATAGCTCCTTCCACGATTGCTCTTTTCCCGTTTCTATTCCACTACGGGTCCTTGCTCCTCCAAGCCTCTTCCAACGGTGGAAGAGACTGAATCCAGGGAGCCATGGACGATCGCGACGCCACGGAGGGAGCGGAAGAACAGGAGGTCGCCGCCGGCGACCGCGGCGGCCGGGAGGGCTCAGAGGTCTCCACAGAGGAGGTCGAGTGGCTGCGCTGCACCAGGCGCATCCCACTCGAAGTGGATTGCCACCTCCCTATTGGTGAGATTTCCCCCAAACCTGAGGCCAGTGAGAGGGTGGTTTTCCTCTCCCATTTTGAGTGAGGTTTCGCCTTGCCCGTGAGAAATTTCTTCGTTTCCTTTCTTTCCACTTTCCATCTTCAGACCCATCATTTGCCTGCCAATGCGATTGGCTCCCTCTCTTGTTTTATCTCCGCTTGCGAGGCCTACCTTGGCATTTGGCCTACAGTTCTTCTGTGGGCCAAATATTTTCGCTTTAGGATCCAAGTAGTTCCCGAGCCTGGCGTTCCCCGTGCCGAGAAAAGGCCAACCAGGTGCGGTGCCGCTAGCATCACGCCCAGGAAAGAGTCCATCTTTCCTCGGGTTACTAGGTTACACTCTTGAAAGAAATGGCATAGTACCTTCTTCTATGTCAAAAACAGCGGGGCCACCGATTACATACGGCTCCTCCCTTTCTTGGACGAGGTCCCCTGCAAAGAGTTCTGGAAGCTTGACCCGTGCGACAAGAGTGCCATGGTGAACGAGACCAACGGGATTATGGAGAGGTTGCTGTCGCCGGATGAGAACTTCCATCTCACCGAAACGGATCTCATGCGTGCTTTTATCGCACGCCGGGTCAGCCCCTCCAAGCTAGGAGCGACAAGATGTGCTTCATGAACGGCACGCAGGACCACACTCGGCACTCCACGAAGGAGCTTACCCATGACTCTATGGCCCACCGAGTCAACTCGATTTTCAAGCTGACCTTAGCGTACGACTGGGCTTGGGGTTGCCCTCCTTTTAGCCGAGACAGGCCTGTCCCCTGGGTAAGCTTCCGAATCACATTCTATCCAACATAGCTCTTATTTTGTTCACTCGTTATTCCGCTTGCTCGTTGTTCTTATTATGTTTGTCTTTCGCAGAATCTTGTTCACCAGGTTAATGATAGTATTGTCCCTCCCGGCGGCTACCACGAGGATCGCTCCGACTCGGACGAGATCGAGTTCAACCTGGAATGCTTCATGCTCATCCCGCATGCTGCTACCGCTGCCTCTACTGCGGGTAAGACCCATACTCGAAACCCCTTATGAGACTGGTCTGACGTTGATGATGATGATGATGATGATGATGATGATGATGATTGTGAAATTCTGGAGGTACTTGACTTTTGACTTTAACCTCTTGACTTATTCGAATTAGCTCGTCATTTACTTATGCAGCTACCCAGGTACATGACGTTCCCCCTCTCACTGTGGGCGGAGTCGGCAAGATTCCTGCAGCCAAGCAGGGTAAGCAGCGTGGGGCCTCCTCGAGCGCTTAGCTCGCCAAGAAGCGCAAGGTTACTCCTGCTGCTCCTCCTGCTGCCACGCTGACTAAGACTCGCAAAGCTGCTGGGCGCCGGGTCACTCGTCGCATGCCGTGTGACCCGACCGTCTCCGGGTAAGCTTTGTTGTTTTGCTTACTTCCCATTTTTCTTTCTTGATTGGTAATTGCTTTCTTAGAAGCGCTCTTTGTTGTTTTTAGTGTCGCGCCATTGTCGGCTAGCCAAGCTGCTCCTAGCATGGCCTCTTTGCCGCTAAGGCCAGCCTCTCCTCCTCGCGCCGACACCGCCATGCCAACCCCCGTCCGGGTCACTGCCCCCACCACTGAGACTCACAAGTCTCAGAGTGAGGCCGACCCGGCGGCGCAACCGTCGGAGGAGACCCGGCCCAGCTCCCCTGCTGTTCCTCATGAACAACTTCCTGATCTTGGTGCTAGCAACATCGGCGTTGAGAAGACCCCTGACATTAGTTCTCCTGCTCCCAGTACACAAGTTGATCATGTTGTTGTTCCACAGAGCATTGTTGAGCCTACTCAGTCGGCTCCTATCTTGTCCCCTGCCAGATCTGCTCGCTCTCCTCCTCTTTCAAAAAGTCAAACCCGGCCTGCTGGTTCAGGTCCGGCTCATTCCTCCATCAGCAAACCCACATCTACCAAGCAGATGACCTTGGTCCATGCCCCAGGCACCGCACCTCAGATCCGGCCCACAATAATAACAACGACACTCGCTTCGGAGGGTAAGTTGGGCGGATCCGCAGCTGTCGGGTCTGGCGGCAGTTCCAAGGCTGTTGCCTTGCACAGAAGCGTCGCTGCTACCCGTGCCAACATGGGAACTACCCTCAAAAAGGGGCAAGTTATCACTCGGACGCTTCGCGGAAATGGACTAGGTTCTGCAGAGCGTTACGCTATGGCATGGAATGCAGCTGGCGAGCAAGAGGTCAGCTCCAGTGCTGGCAAGAAGATGAAGCTGGGCCCCAAGGCCGTTTCTGACATGACCCAGCAGGCCATCACCTTGATGGCCCGTGCAGATGAAGTGAACGAGGTATATAATCTTCTTACTATTTTGTGTATTGAATATTTTTTGTTATACATTACCCCTAGTCCCCGAGGTTAGTGCCGAGTGAGAAACTTACTCGGATGTAACCTCTAAACCAGAAATCAGCTCTTATCCGGCCATAGGCTTGATCTCACCTCTATTGATTATCTCTTTTCTTATATATCTTACGCATAATGAGCGCACCAAGGTGCACCAGGCCCTCCTCCTTGAGTATCGCAAGCTGGAGCTCGCTCACCAAAACCTGCAAGCTGAGGCTAAAGGCCAAGGTAATTTTCTAACTCGTCCCGCTCTTATTCGGCGTACTTTCCTTGTTTGCCCTTACTTGTTTTCTTTCATTGTCCTTCCATAGCTTCTGCTCAATCCACCATTGACGCCCTGCACCTACAAATCAGCGATGTTGAAAGTAAGTTCCTGAGGATTTTGTCTCCGCTCTATACTTATGCTTATCCTTCTCCATAGCTTTGTTGTCGCTGACGGGTCATATGCTCCGAATAAGCAGAGAAGCACCAGATCAAGCTCCAAAAGGAGCGTGACAAGGTGACTCGGCTGAAGAAGGAAATGGCGGATATGGAGCAGAAGCACCAAGCTAAGCTGAAGGGGCTGCGGGAGGAGCTTGCCGAGAAAGATGGCCAGCATGCCGCCAGTGCCGAGAAGACCAAGGAGCTGCTCAAGGAGGCCGAGTCGGCGGTTGAGTTGGCTCACTTGTATCTGGACGCTCTGCAGGCCAAAGCCAAGAATTGGCAAAGCAAGCTCAGCTCCATCAATTCTTTCCTCGGTAGTGAGTCCTTACCCTTTTCGCTGTACTCATTCCTTTGTCTACTTTTTCCTTGTTTTTCTAATGTTCTTTCAATTTTGCAGAGAATTCCCCGAGGCCGATATGTTTGCCATACGGGCCATGAAGAGAGTACGAGCCGAATCTGGCGCTCCAGCTGATGGCGAGGTCACTATTGGCGAGCATCTCGCTGCGCTGTTAGAACGTGCAAAGACCCTCAAATCATGAGGCGTTGACTCGCTCAAATCAGCTATCCATGCGTTCCGAATGCTCTAGCCAGATGAAGATGCGCCCACACTCATTGAGCCTCTAGCTGCCAGGATGCTTCTTATTGAAGACAGGCTGGATCAATGGCGCGAGTCGGCCGGCCAAGCTGCAGCGAGGACAGAGCTCTTTCCTTCATGCTTTCGTGGTACGAGGACATCAACCTTGATGTTCTTGAACGCATGAGGACTGAAGGCAAGTGGCTCCACGATCCTGAGCTGATCAAGAAATGCCAGGAGCGAGCTTACGCCATGATCAAATATGACTTTGTGCATGCCTGGTGTGATGTGCCTAGTTTCCTCAACCTTGGTGAGCCTCTTGCCGACATCGCTGATGAAGAAGGTGTGGATAGCGAAGCCACCAAGTCAGATAGACATGTAGACTCGGCCGCTGACGCTCCTGACTCGGTAGACGCTCCCGAAGATGCTCCTTGCTCCAGCCCCAAAGATACACCTCCAAGCCCATTTGCTTCTTAGGCTGGTTACAAAAAACAATTGAATTTCAGGACATCCACGGTATGTCAGGTGCAGATCTATGATATAATGCACATATTTTGGGTGTGTGCCTTCTGATAAGGATCAAACTTTTATTTAGCTTTGAATGTGAATTATCCAGGGGAAGTCCCCGAGTTTCATTTTGTCGTTTCCCTTTTCCTTGAATTTGGCTCTTGTCTACCTTTTTTGGCTTTTGACATTAGATTCTCAAAGTTCTAAGGATCGAGTTAGCGGATATGAAACTAGATCACTTGACCTAGGATTATTCAACATAGAAAGCAACATAACCTGCAGTGAGTTAGTAAAAAACATACACAAGGTCAACTCGCATTTCTCCCTTTAATTATCCGGTGTTCATGTTTACACATCATTGATCCTTTCCTATTGCTTGCCATGAAGCCGTGTTTTTGGACAATAACATAGTCGAAGAGTTGATTCTTTCCGAGTAAACATTACTTGTTCCGAGATAAGTTTTAAGTGTCAATGCCAGCCGACATAGAATAGTTAAAAGATAAACATAAGGGGCAGTCCCCGAGTCAGTTTTTCGAGTCATACCATTTTATTATCAGCACATAGCCGGCATAAGAGTCCGACATATGAGAGTTCAGGTGATACATAGATTGCTTCTTCTAAGTGTAGAAGGGGCTAAGCAGTGCCACATTCCATGGCCTTTTGGTCTCATCACCTGATATGTCTGTCTTGTTATTTTGTGCTACACGAGCATCTATTAGATAATATGAGTCATTGTGCAATGAGTTGCTTACAATGAATGGTACTTCCCATGGGGTGACAGCTTATGCATTCCAGCTGTGCATTGCACTAGCCTGAGCACCATGTCCCCTTCTCAGAAACACGAGGTTGGACTTTCTGGCTATGGTAGCGTCGGAGACTTTGTTGGTATATGGCGGATCTGGACAGTGCCAATTCCCTTGCTTCTTCGAGTAAGTCAACTCCATATTCTCGGGCCTCTTTCACCTCGGCTTCCGAGTATTGCCTTACTCTTGGCGAGTCATACTCTATGTCGGCAGGAAAAACTGCTTTTGCCCCATACACAAGGAAGAATGGCGTATAGCCTGTTGATCGATTCAGAGTTGTCCTTAAACTCCATAGCACTGAGGGTAATTCCTCTATCCAAGAACCAGGTGATCTCTGGAGTGGCTCCATTAAACAGGGTTTTATCCCAGAGAGAATTAAGCCATTAGATCGTTCAACTTGTCCATTTGATTCTTGATGAGGAACTAACGCTACGTCAAGTCTTATTCGGGTTTTCCCACAAAAACGAGCAAAGGCTCCTTCGACACAGTTTGTGCCATTATCTGTGATTATACTGTACGGGTAACCATATATCAAGATTATATCTTTTAGGAATGAGACAGTCGTTTTTTCATCCAATTTCTTGATGGGCTTCACTTCTATCCATTTGGTAAACTTTTCAACCATCATGAGTATGTGAGTCATGCCACCTCTCGCTGGTTTGAATGGTCCCACCATATCTAGGCACCATACTGCAAATGTCCAAGTGATCGGTATAGTTTTCAATTCTGATGCTGGCAAGTGTGATTTTGATGCATAATTAATGCTGACAACCGTTGCATTTTCTCACAAGATCCTGTGCCTCTGCCAATGCGCGTGGCTAATAAAATCCATGTCAGAAAGCCTTGGCTACCAACGCTTTCGATGACGCGTGGTGCCCACATTCTCCTTGGTGAATATCCAACAATATTTCTTAACCTTTCTCTGGGCTTATGCAACACTGCAGTACACTTGTCACACTTCTTTTGTATAATTCCTTGTTGATTATCGTGTATGCTTTTGCTCTTATTTCTATTTGCCTTGCCAATATCTCATCACCTAGCAAAGTTCCATCCATCAAGTAGTTGAATAGTGGTTGCACCCATGCTGGTACCAGCGGCGCCGGATTTATTTCCTCATCAATTACCATTGACTCCGTCGACATGTGTTCTGCCGACATAACCTGAGGAGGCCCCGAGTGTGATTCAGAAGCCCCTGAGGTGAGCGGGTCAGTCCCCGAGTGACTCGAACATGCCCCGGAGTCAATATCCATTGGCACATCGTATGACTCCTGATTTGCCGAGGTGAGCCTGATTGACTTGGATTCTGGTGATGGCTTGATCGATGGTTTCCTAAGATGTTCCAATGCTATTCTTGGTGGTATTGCTTGCCGAGATGAGCCTAACTTCGATAGTACATCCGCTGCCTCATTCTCTGCCCTGGGTATGTGATGGAATTCACACCCGTCAAAGTATCCCGACATTTGTTGCACATGGAAACAATATAGTGCCATGTTTGCATCCAACGCATCCTAATGCCTTGATACTTGCTGGATAACCAAATCCGAGTCACCAAAACACATGATCCTTTTGATGCCAATCTCTTTGGCCACTTTTATAACGTGGAAAAGTTCTTCATACTCGGGAACATTATTGGATGCAGCAAAATGGATCTGCAACACATATTTGAGTTGATCCCTCTTTGGTGATGCGAGCACTATCCCTGCGCCTAGACCCATTTTTGTCTTGGATCCGTCAAAATGCATCTTCCAGTAATTCGGATCTGGCAGCGGTGGCTCGTATTGCATCTCCATCCAATCCATGAAGAAATCAGCTATGGCTTGAGATTTGATTGCATCTCGCCTATCATATTGTGGAGTATATGGTGCTAGCTCTATGGCCCATTTTTCTACTCGGCCACTGGCATCTTTGCTGCCCAATATATCCGAGATAGGTGCCTCACATATTACCCGGATTGGGTGTTCTTGGAAATAGTGTTTCAGCTTCTTTGCTGCCATATACACCACATACGTCATTTTTTGGTAATGGGGATAATTTTTCTTTGATATAGAGAGCACTTCGCTCAAGTAATAAACTGGCCTTTGGACTGATTTGCCCTCTTCTTCACGTTCTACCACCATTACTGCACTTACAACTCTATTGGTTGCGGCGACATAGAGCAGCATTGGCTCCTTGGATAATGGTGACGCTAATATTGGTGTTGTTGCCAACATCTTTTTGAGTTCATGGAAAGCGCTATCAGCTTGTTGTGTACATGTAAATTTGTCTGATTTTTTCATCAGTTGATATAGTGGTAGGGCTTTTTCACCTAGCCGACTAATAAATCTGCTCAATGACGTCAGGCATCCTGTGAACTTCTAGACATCGTTGAGGGTTTTTGGCAACTCCATTCTTTCGATGGCCCTGATCTTTGTCGGGTTAGCCTCAATTCCTCGGCTGGATACAAGGAATCCGAGTAACTTTCTAACCGGGACACCAAATGTGCATTTTTCCGGGTTAAGTTTCATCCGGAATCTTCTTAAGTTTGCGAATGTTTGACGCAAGTCCTCAATTAGAGTGTGACATTTCTTGGTTTTTATCACCACGTCATCGACGTATACTTGAACGTTTTTGTCCAATTGATCTTGCAAGCATTTTTGCATGCATCTTTGATACGTTGCACCTGCATTTCTCAATCCAAACGGCATGGTACGGTAGCAGTAAGGCCCATACGGGGTGATAAAAGCTGTCTTTTATTATTATTCGGATTCTGTGATATTTGGTGGAAAACAGAATACGCATCCACAAATGGCAACAACTCACACCCGGCAGTAGAGTCTATGACTTGATTGATCCGTGGCAGGGGAAATGGATCTTTTGGACACACCTTATTAAGGTTCGTGTAGTCAATACACATGCGCCACACCACTGCCACGTTCGGGTCATCTTTTTTCTTCTCGACCAAGATTGGATTTGATAACCAATCTGGGTGCAGTACTTCCATGATAAATCCGGCAGCCAAAAGCCTGGCTATCTCGGTAGCTATTACTTTCCTCCTATCTTTGGCGAAGCAGTGGAGGGGTTGCTTCACCGGCTTTGCATCTGGCCTTACATGAAGAGAGTGCTCAGCTAGATCCCTCGGAACTCCTTACAAATCTTGTGTGGACCATGCAAAGATATCCCGATTCTCACGGAGTAAGCTGGTGAGATCGCTTTCCTATTTTTCAGTCGGCCCAGTGCCAATGGTAACTATGCGCTCTAAAGTCTCATCCACCTGTACCTTCTTAGTTTCCTTGGTAGCTTGGAATGATACACTGCCATGCGGATTAGTAAGTGTCGGCATGGACATTTGTGCTTCCTTGGCCAACGCTGCTACTTCCATCATTTGATGTTTTTCCTGTGCTATGACCAGTGACTCGGCCAGCGAAGATCCGGCTGAAGCATAAGCAATAGATCTTTTGTAATCTCCTTCGACTGTGATAACTCCACACGGACCTATCAGTTTCATTTTTAAGTAAGCAATGTGAAGAGTAGCCATAAACTTTGCCATAGCCGGCCTGCCGAGTAAGGCATGGTACGAGCTGACCAGGTCAACCACCTCGAATTCTATGGCTTCAGTGCGAAAGTTTTCTCTGTTGCCGAATAAGACATCAACCCAGATTTTGCCAATGGGCTCACAGGACAATCCTGGCACAATGCCATGGAAAGTTGTCTTAGACGGCTCCAACATGTTCATAGTGATACCCAACTTGAGCATGGTATCCTTGCACATGATGTTGATGCTACTTCCATCATCAATCAGTACCTTGGAAAATTTCACATTGATATCAGGGCCCATGAAAGTTGGTTCCAAGACAAGAGCATATCCTCCTGGAGTTGGCATGATCTTGGGGTGATCCTTTATTCTCCAAGTTATCTCATGTTTAGACCAATGCATGTACTTTGGGATTTCTGTCATTGTGGCTTTCACCTCCATCATCCTTCTTTGCTGACTCTTCTTGTCATTCGGCTCTGCGACAAAGACAACATAACTCTGGTGGTGCTCTCTATACTCATTTCTGGTTCGATGGCCGACATGAGCATCGTCACCTCTTGGGTTATGCACCTGATGCACAGCCTCTCTTCTTTCTTGATTATGATACCTCGGCTGCCTGTTCTTGTATCTGTGGTCAGCTCCAACAACTTGGGCATTTCCTCCTGTGAGTGGTGGAGGGGGAGGTGGTGGCAGTTGCTTAGTTGGCGAATCCACTCTACCTCCTTTCTAAAACCAAGAGCATTGTCTTGTTGTGTGATTTGCTGGCTTACTCGGACTTGGTGTGTGGAACTTACACGGTTGATCCAACATCATCTCATAAGTATATTTCTTCCTGTCATGATACGGCTTTCTTTGTTCATATGGCGTTTTGCCATCATTCTTTAGTATCCACATTTGTTGCCAATTTGTCCTTTGATGCTGGCTGCTTCCAACATCTGGATGATCCTGACTTACAGCTGCAACTTGAGTCGAACCATACCTGTAGTCTGGCCTTTCATATCTTCTCTTGGTTCTATACTCGTCTCATTCCTGGCGCCTTTGCGATCCGGCAACGTCATAGATCCGAGTCTCAGTCATCCCGTCTACCGACATGAGCAGAGGCTGAGTCGGATCTCCGAACGCGTATGAGTCGGCAATTCTTATTATTTCTGCCAAACTTGCCGGCATATCTCTCTGTAATCTTTGCCATAGTGCACTTCCATGTCTGCATCCTTGTGCAAACCATGTGATGTCTTGTGACTCGATTACCCCTTCACAAGAGTTGCGCATTGTGCACCATCTTGTGAGGAATTCTCTGTCTGTCTCATTCGGCCTTTGTTTGCACATAGCTAGCTATTGTGGGCGATTCGGCCTCTTGTACGTGCTTGTGAAGTTGCTCACAAAAGCATCTTGAAAGTCGATCCAACTTTTGATGCTTCCGGGTGGCAAGTTATTCAGCCACACCCATGCTGGTTCGTCTAGCATTTGAGGTACGTACCTCACTGCCCATCTCAGATTTCCCTGTGTGATTTTCACAGCAGTTCCATAGTCTATCAGCCAGTCATCTGGCTTTGTGCTTCCATCATAAGTTTTCGTTCCTATGGCCAGCTGGAAATTTGGCACTGGCGGCTCCTTCATGATCCTTGGGCCAAAACATGGTGGACCCTATGAACCTTGCGACTCGATCAGTTCTGCCATCTTTATTCAATCAAGCTTTAGCCTTGCATCATCCGGATAAATATTTCTGCCTCCGAGTCTGGCTCCCATTGCTTGGTACGCGTGATCTGGCAATTCATACCCGTCATTCACCATCGCCGAGTAACCATCATTGTACCTGTTTGCATTCGGGTCTGCAGGTTGCTGTACTGATTTTTCCATGATTTGCTATCTCTTTTCAGGTTGAGCTGGCACATTATTCGGAGCTGGATTTCCTCCTCCTGCCGAGTGAGCTCCACGCCTAGGTTGAGGCGCAAATTTTTCCCTCCATTGTCATTCCTTTGTCCTGCTTGCCTTTCTCGGCCCGCATTTTCCTGGTTCTCATTTCCCTGAACATTATTCCTTCTTGTTCCCTGTGCACGCGCTGGGTTTTCCTGAGCCATAGCCGGGTCATAGGTAACCATTTGCTAGTTCCTCCCTGAATCCACACTTTTTTCTTTTCTCTGTCTCGGTGCTACTCCTGGCGAAGAAGCTGTATGACCCGCTGATCTTGCCAGGATTGGAGTTGCCGAGTGAACCAGCTATGACCTCCCAGCTATACCCAGATTCTCCCTATAGTATGCTTCATTCAGCATCCCTGCTCCTCTCACTAGTTCATTGACTCGCTCTTGTTGTTTTTTCTTTGCTTCACCCGTCAAATTGGGGAGCTCTGCCAATGCTCCCTCTGTGGCTCTCAGATTCGCTGCTGCAGTATTGTATGTCGGCCGCATGGTGTTGGCTGCGCCGGGTTGATGTAGGAGCGCTTCGTTGGGAACCCCAAGAGCAAGGTGTGAAGTAGCATAGCATCAAGTTTTCCATCAGTAAGAAACCGAGGTTATCGAACCAGTAGGAGGAAGGAAACGTCACACATGTGTTGCAAACAACGCGGAGACCCGCACAACACAAATTCAAGACTTTGCCCCAACGAATCAGTGAGGTTGTCAATCTCACCAGTTTGCTGTAACAAAGGATTAAACATATGGTGTGGAAGGTACTGATGGTTTGCAGCAAGTAAACAGTAACAATGGAAGATGTATCAATGGTAAAGATTGGACCGGGGTCCATAGTTCACTAGAGGTGCTCTCCTTAAATAAACAACATGGCATGAAGGGTAAACAAATTACAGCGAGGCGATTGACAGGAACTGAGCAAGGCATAACAATGCAATTACTAGTCATAAAGATCCTATGAGGTTGATTGGGCAATACAACAATATACATAGACCGCCATCCAACTGCATCTATGACTAGAAGTCCACCTTCAGGTTATCATCCGGACCCCCTCCAGTATTAAGTTGCAAGCAACAGACAACTGTTTTAAGAAAAGTGTGTAAGGTAAATAGTCCACATGTTCCATGAACAAGAGACCATTGTTTTCTCCCTAGTAGTAACAATACATCTACAACCGAAGAGATTTCTGTCACTTCCCTTGGAAACTAGAGGCATGAATCCACTATCGAGCATAAATACCCCCTCTTGGAGTCACTAGCAACTACTTGGACAAGATAGCTACCAACAACAGAGAGCATGCAAGATCACAAACAACACAGACATGATAGAATCATAAAGACAAAACCATTAATACAATCAACATAATAATCTCAATATCCATCGGATCCCCGCAAACACAACATGCATGATTACAAATAGATTAGATCTTGATCATGAACGGATCTCACAAGATCTATACATGAAAGCACAAAGGAGGAGATACAACCATCTAGCTACTACATGGAACCATAGTCCAAGGTGGAACTACTCACGCATCATACTGGAGAGAAGGCCTCCAAGATGATCTCCCCTCCGGCAGGGTGCCGGGAAGAAATTCAGATCCCCCCTGATCTAGGGACTATGGTGGCGGCGGCTACAGACGGTTTCGTGGATTTCTGATCGGGTACTCAGGTTTTCTGCATCGGGGGATTCTTATAGGCGAAGGGTGAGACTGAGGCGGCCGCCAGTGCAACCAAACCCTAGCCAAGCGCGGGGTGGGGCCCACCCGCGCCTGGGGTGGTTCTGGCCCCTCGGGCTCTCCTCTGGACTTCTTGCTACCCACGGAAAGTAATTGACTTTGTCCTTTGTCCCGTCCAATTCCGTGAATATTTTTTTACTAACTTTTCTGAAACCAAAAACAGCAGAAAACAGGCATCTGGCACTGTTGCAACTTGTTAGTAGGTCAGTACCAGAAAACATGTAAAAAGCACCTCAAAGTGTGGACAAGTAAAGCAAACAAGATACTAAACAAGCATGGATCATCAAAAAGTATAGATACGTTTCCAACGTATTAGCATCCCCAAGCTTAACTCCTGCTCGTCCTCGAGTAGGTAAGTGATAAAAATAATAATTTTTTAGGTGACATGCACCCTCACAATAAAGATCCAACCATTTGCAAACACTGAAAGCTGGGATCAAAGAACTCTAAACATGTGCATGAAAGATGGAGTTCTAACAATAGGACATAGTAACTATGCATGTAACATGGCAAGCTACAAACAAATATCATGAATAATCATGCATTGAAAAATGTTTGTTTGTTTCACATACAGAAAACATAGCAGAGTGGTAATCATCTTGTCCCTCATAGAGTAGCAATATAATGCATACGACACCTGCAAAGTTCACAAGGGTGACTAGAAACAAGTAGAACAAGAGCAAGTAATAACGCAATATGCATCAATTAATAAGCTTTGGAACACTGCACACAGAATGACAACTATGATCTCTTAATGGTGCCTAAAGGTAGAAGGTGGAGACTCAATACTGGTGGAAGAAAGGACTTTTTGTAAAGGAAGCAGGGATTACAAGTTTCAAAAAGAGCTTCCAAAAATTATGGTACTTGTTAGCTTTCAGCCCTAATTGCCCCTATCATAAGCATCTTGAAGTGGTTAAGGTTAAAGTGGCAAAGCTGGAGTATATGCTTGATGAAGTATAAGTTGGCAATCTCATGTCCCTTGAATACAAGGGCCACACCTCATGCATACTCAACTTTGGGTCCAGGTAAGTTGTTGTCACTATAAGTATTTGCATATCATTGAGAACCGATAACGGGGTACCCCTTGCACATGGTACAGGAGCTTTCCCATAACCAAAATGACAAGGCAAGCAGACGATGAGCATCTCAGCAATCTTTTTATTTACCATATGCATAGCTTTTTATTGAGGATGCTTCATAGATAGCTCACTATGGTGATGCTGCAAGTTTCCACCATAATTAGGCATGCCTTAGGCTAGCAGCCCAGGCGTTTCTATAACACAGGATACAAACTCCATGGACTTACAAGTTCCCTCTTTGTTTCACACCGGTGACATCCATAGACAAAAGAACATGATATCAATTGAGTACAACAAGGTACAAGTGCAATGTTGAAAATGTTCCTCGTGATAGCACGGTTCTGCTAATTCCAACTTATAAGTGCAAGCATATACAACAAAGTTGTCACAATGGTTCAAGTTTATTAGGGGCAAAGAATATAAAGTGTGCCATCAAGTTCGTGAGGGCTTTAATCACTAAGTTTTCACATAACAAAATAGTTTTTAATTGGAAGATAGTTGAAAGCAAGAATATACTTGGAATGGTGTAACACACCATGCATAGCAATTTATAGTGGACACTTTGGAATAACTTGGTTTCTTGGGAGTTGGAAGCATGCGTAGAACTTACTCGTACAAGTGGAGGCTAGCAAAATATTGGGAGCAACCAACTAAGAGAGCAATAATGGCCATAATCATGCAGTGCAACAAAGAATACTAATCAAAGCAAAGAGTGGTACTACAAGTCAAGGACTAAATGATCATAGAGGCTAATGGTGACTTGTCATAGTCATAACATGGTGTGAGCATGTGCCAAGTCAACCCAAGCAAAGCATCAAAGGAGAATACCACAATACTATGCTTTTTGCATGCTAAAACAACGCTTAATTTCTTCAAGGCACACTAAGCAATCCCAATTATTTGTAAAAAGACATGCTACAGCAATAATCACTAAGCATAATGCTAAAACAACACCTAGCATGTCATGCTAAAGTCTAAGTCACAGTCAACGCAATCTCCTCTTGCACTTCAAGCAAGAACTTACTACTCCTTTCCAAACACCAAGCAAACTTATTTGCAAAACAACATAGCGAGAACGGGGGTTCAAACTAGTTTATTCAATCAAACTAAACAACCTAAGAAAAGCAAACAAAAACTAAGACGCTCCAAGGACAACACAACTGTGCAAGAAACAATAAGACAGACCTGGGCTTTTTATTGATGAAGAAGGGGATGCCTTGGGCATCCCCAAGCTTTGACGCTTGTACCTCTTGGATATTTCTTGAGGTGAAACCATGGTGGCATCCCCAAGCTTGAGCTTTTGTCCATTCTTCATCTTATTACATCATTCTCTCTTTACACCTGAAATTTTTCCTTCATACAAAACTTCACACAATCTTCATTAGCAACATTAGTGTATTCAAAAGATATTAGACCACTGTAAAAGCTTTGCCACATCAAGGCTTTTCAATAAAAACACAACCTACTGTAGTAACTACTTCAAAAAGCTCAATTTACCTTAAGAGAACTCAAAAAGGAATCAATAAGAAGCAAATGTAAATAATGGCAGAAATCTGTCAAAACAGACCAGCAGGTAGAAATCGATTTTTTCGAACATCTTATGTTGCTCAAATCAAAAAGTGTTGAACTAACGAAATTTATCTAACATACTAGGGAATTTATTCGTAAATTTTGAGCACAATCCTAGTTACAGAGCCTCCTCACAAATTTGTTTGGTGGAGGACAGAAATCTGTTTTGGGACAGCAACTCCTCAAATCTTACTTCCCTCTCATTAGACGTCATTCTTGGCACAAAAAGCAAACAAAAAAGGTAAGGAGAGGTCATTACAGAAGTAATAACTTCCAAGACTCAAGGGAACTCTTGGGTTATCTCCCAACAATTACTTTTATTTAACGCCTTTAAGTTAGGCACAAGAAGCAAGAAGAATCAAGTATTTTCAAATGAAGAAGCATTAACATCAAATCTTGCTTTCAAAGGAGGAGCAAAAAGCAAATTCTCTCTCCTCATAGGGAAGTGTTAAATACCTTTCTTGAATGGAAAATGATATTTAATGGTGCCTTTTTTATATCAATGATGGCACCAACTGTTCTAAGAAAAGGTCTTCCCAAAGTAATAGGACAAGAAGCATTGTATTCAACATATAAAACATAAAAACCCACAGGGACATAAGCATTATTAACCATGATGAGAACAACATTAATACTCCCCATGAGTTTCTTCTTAGCATTATCATTGAGTGGGACATCTAAATATCAATCTTCCAAAGGTGGTAAATCACGCATTTCATAAATCTTCCTAAGCATAATAGAGACACTAGAACCAAGATCACATGAAGCTTTGAGATCAAAGTCATTCACTTGCATATTAATAATGGGTTCCCAACTATCTTCTACTTTCCTAGGAATGGAAGCTTTGTGTTTTAGCTTCTCTTCCTTAATTTTCACAAGAGCATCTGTAATTTGTTTGGTAAAGGCAACATGCATATCACTAGCATCAGGACTTCTAGCAAGCTTTTGCAAGAACATATTCACTTCAGAAATATTGCAACCATCAATATCAAAGTCAAACTTAGCATAACTAGTGGTAGGCATAGTAGGCGTAGGAATAGGGACTACTTGTGGTTTAGTGGTGATAGTGCACACACTATTGTTTCTATTAATTTCAGCTTCCCTTTCCCACTTAGCATGAAGTTGAGCTAACAACCTAACATTTTCATCAATAGTAACTTGTATGGCATGAGCAGTAGCAAAGGTGTTTTCCATAGTTTCAGGTTTAGCAGCCATTTTATTAACCAATGAAGTTTGAGCTTCAGACAAAGAGGATATATTTTTCTCAACAGTTAAAAGCTTTTCCTCTATAGTCTTATTGAAAGTGGTTTGTTTACGAATAAATTCCTTGAGCATGACTTCAAGTTTAGAGGGAGCACTTCTAGCATTATTGTAAGAGCTTCCATAAGAATTGCCATTATTAGGAGGATAAGGCCTATAATTGTTGTTGCTACCAAAATTATTCCTATAGGCATTGTTGTTGAAATTGTTGTTTCTAATGAAGTTCACATCAAATTGATCTTCTTGAGCAACCAAAGAGGCTAAGGGAACACTATTAGGATCTAGAGAAGCTTTCCCATTAACAAGCATAGCCATAATAACATCAATCTTTTCACTCAAAGAGGAAGTTTCCTCAACAGAATTTACCTTCTTACCATGTGGAGATCTCTCAACATGCCATTCAGAGTAGTTAAACATCATATTATCAAGGAGCCTTGTTGCAGCACCCAAAGTGAGGCCCATAAAGGTACCTCCAGCAGCAGAATCCAACAGGTTTCTTGAGGATAAGTTCAAACCTGCATAAAAAGTCTGGATAATCATCCAAGCAGTGAGTCCATGAGTAGGGAAATTTTTAACCAAAGATTTCATTATTTCACAAGTAGGAGCAACATGTTCACTATCAAGTTGTTTAAATTTCATAATGTCACTTCTCATAGATATAACCTTAGAAGGAGGATAGTACTTTCCAATAAAACCATCTTTGCACTTAGTCCAAGAATCAATACTATTTTTAGGCAAAGAAAGAAACCATTCTTTAGCTTTTCCCCTCAAGGAGATAGGAAAAAGCTTGAGCTTAATAATATCTCCTTCTACATCCTTATACTTTTCCATCTCACAAAGTTCAACAAAGCTATTAAGATGGGCAGCAGGATCATCAGAACCAGCACCAGAAAATTGCTCTCTCATTACAAGATTCAACAAAGTAGGCTTAATTTCATAAAAGGTAGCATCAGGAGCGGGTGGAGCAATAGGAGTGCTAAGGAAATCATTGTTGTTGGTGCTAGTGAAGTCACACAACTTGGTGTTCTGAGCAGAGTTCATTTTCGCAAAGGTGGGCAAGCCAAAAACAGCAGTAGCTAGAGCAGGAGCTAATTTTTTGTGTTTTTGAATAAAGAAAGCAAACCAAACTAGACTAATTTTTGATCGGGTACTCAGGGTATCTGCATCGGGGGATTCTTATAGACGAAGGGGGAGACCGAGGCGGCCGCCAGGCCGACCAAACCCTAGACAGGTGTCGTGGTATTGCCGACGAGTACGCCATGGAGGGGTCCTCACAGTGCATGTTTAGAGGCGTGGGGGAAGGCGGACGTTGACGGGTACGAGTTAACACAGCTTACCAAGGTTCAGATCCCACAATGGTGGCGGAATCCTACTCCTGCTATAAATCACTATAATGGCAATATGCCGAGTTATAGAGATAGGTTTGCTGTGCGAGGTTATGTGAAGTTGTCTGAGATTATGCCCTAAAGGCTCCCATAGGCCCGAATTATATAGTCGCCAGGTCCTAGGGTTACAGGGAAAAGTCCTAACCGGGCAGGTTACAGAGTCCTACACCGTCTATTACTAGTCTTGTGTGTCTTGTACTCCAAGGCTCCGGGTATGCAGGTGACTCCATCGTAGCCTTCCTTTATCTGGCATGGGCCTCCCTTCTGGATCCATCTAACTATCCACCCAGCAGGCCATAGGTTATTCTACCAACTGTGGGACACCCGGGTTATCCGGATCGGAGACATGCTATGAGGATACCCATATAGCATATCCCCAACAGTAGCCCCCGGAGAACTCCGAGATCTTGCGTCGTCTTGCCTCTTCACATTGAATGCTCCATCTAGATGGATGTCGGCAAATCGTAAAGCAATATCGTGTAGTCCTCCCAAAGAACCCTGCAAGGTTTTCTCCGCCTTCAATTTACAAGTCGGAGAAATGCTGAATCTTCCATCGTACTCTTCCGTAGCCGGACTGGATCCGTCCATGACGGAATATTCTGATGTGATGGTTCATCTTCCTATGATAGCTAGGGCGACGTAGACATAGGTCAGCAACGCCTCGTAACTCACACATGTAGAGAACGCAATCATGTCCACTTTTCCCGCGCGAGCGATATGAACCGTTGGCGGCGACGGTTGGGACGTAGCGAAATTTCCGCGCACATCCGCATATACGTCGTCTACGCGGCAACTGTCCGATCAAGCTGCACGAATCTCGATGCTGGAGATCATAAATAGTAACTGTGATGGAAAAATTACTTTTCACCTTATTCTCACCTCGCATCATCTTCTTCCTCCAGCGAGCGCCCCCTCGAGCTCTCCGCGCAACGTGCGAAAAACCCTAACTCCCAATCTCGCCCAGTCACCTCCAAACGCACCCAATGGCCAGCAGCAGCTCCACCCCTTCGATGGGTGAAGCCGCGGCGAAGCCGGCGAGCTCCATCGTCGTGCCCCTAGAGGGCCTGGTCATCCCTATGTCCGCGGTGGTAGAGTCCACCGGCGACGACCATAATCCAGCGGCGCTGGAGCTGCTGGAGGAGGAGAGCGACTCCCACAAAGGCGACTGGCACGGCTCGGACATCACGGACCGCGACATCAAGGAGTGGATCGTCGAAGGTTACCTCCCTGCGACGGAGGGGCTCGCCTGGCGGGCGGCGCCGGCCGGCGAGGTCACACCTTCTCCCCAAGCCGGAGAAAAGGTGTACCTCAAAGCACAATTGGTACGTGGCGTCTCCCTGCCCATCTCTAACTTCTTCCTCGCTGTCCTCAATCATTACCGAGTACAACCCCAAAACCTCTCTCCCAACAGTATCCTAGCGCTTAGCAACTATGCGGCACTTTGCGAGGGTTACCTAGGGATTAGGCCTAGGCTAGATCTCTTTGTCTATTTCTTCACCATCAAGCGCGAAACCGGGGCCAACAAGGATGAACTTAGAAATTGTGGCACCATTAGCTTCAAGATCCGACCTGGCCGGCGGTTACCCGACATCATTGGCCCCGAGTCCTGCAAGAACTGGCAGCGTACTTACTTCTACGGTCCAGATATTCCTCTGGCCAACCGAGAAGTAACGTACCCAGACTTTGTCGATGGAGCCGCTGCCAAAGCCCCGACATGGAGATCCCAGGCCTCCCTTCCCTCCGACATCGACGCTTCCCGCGCAATAAGGCGGATAGAGTGGTTCGTAGAAACGGGTTTGACCGGGTTGGACCTAGCCATGTGCTGGTTCATCAGGCGAATCCATCCTCTGCAGCACCGCTCGAAGATGATGCATGAGTATTCCAACGATAGAAGGGATAGCCTCTTCATCTTCGTGAACAACTTCTCGAGCGAATCCGTCAAGCTCCGGCTAAGGATGCCATGGATAGCGGTAAGGCGGTGGTGGAAGGTGGTACCTCTGTCGAAGGCGGCGCCCCCGCACCCAAGAAAACCATAGAGTATCCGAAGATAGTCTATCTGGTACTTACACTAGGTAGCACTGCTCTGGTTCCTGGTGCGGCGCCAACATCTCCGACGTGCGGTCTAGAGGAGCTTCTCCGGCAAGCAGAGATCTTGCAAGGAAACAGTGCATCCTTCGTCAAGCTACTAGCTGAGAGTGCTACCAACCTCAAGATCATTGCACTTGTAAGTTTTATTTGCCTTTTGCATTTCATATGAGTATCCCACTGTAGCCCCCGAGGATTTAGACGGAAAACCATGGGTTTTTGCGTCTGAATGCTCTAAGAATGGCTAAGCTAGAAAACTTCTCACCGTAGCCCCAAGAATATAGTTTAACTGAATTATTCCGACTAGATGCTTTAAGAGTAGCATACACAGTGTTTATAAACTTCAATACTATAGCCCCAAGCTTCTAATCGAAAACTGAATAAGTTCCGACTAGATGCTTAAAGTGAAACTAAGCAAACATCCGAGTTAAAACTTTATACTATAGCCCCCAAGATTCTATTCGAGAACGGAATTAGTTCCGACTAGATGCTTAAAGAAAGACTAAGCATATTGCTAAGTTAAAAAAACTCTCGCTGTAGCCCCCGAGCGTCTAGGTGGAAATTTTCCGGCTAGATGCTCCAAGTAGACCAAACAACGATTAACTTTATTCTTTCCACATAATGAGAATGCTCGGAGGGGCATGGCCAACGACAAGTACCAAAAGATGCGCGCGGACTTGGAAGCCAAAAAGGGTAAAACTGCCTTCTTGAAGGAACAGATCATCAAGAGCAAGCGTCTATTTTTCCTTTCTTTTTCGTATTCCGACTTGAACTTGTGTATTCTCCGAGTACTCACTGTGTACTTTTCTTTATCCGACTTGCAGAAACCATTGCCAAGGCTAAGGACATTGTCGAGCAATCCAAGCATATTCAGGAGCTGGATAGCGAGAACAAGATCCTTAAGCAGGAGAGGAAGGACATGATGAAGATGCATGAGGAGTCAATGAAATTCCTGTAAGACTCCGCCAACGAGGAGATGAACCGCTTGAAGGAGGAAATCATTGTCTTAAAAGAGCAGAAGAGAGCTGTTGATGAGCAAAATCAACGCCATCATGGAGCGTACAAACCCAACAAGAACGGGACTCCATGGCGGATACCCTCTGGCAAGCTGAGGCTAGCATCTTCAGTAAGTGATTCTCCATCTTGGATTTCAATAAGCTGGATATTTTGAATTTTTGAACTCATGTGTTCCTTTGTCGGAATTTGCAGCTCCTATGCGTTTAACCCGATCGCCTCCCCCAGCAAAGGAATGCATGGTCCTTTCCGGCAACTTCATCAACACCGCCATCGCGCAGGCCAAAGAGATTGCCAAGCCCCTCCAGATCAACATCAAGGAATTGAACTCTGTGACGAAGTTCTCGGAGATCCTGCACCGAGCCCCCGAGTGTATTACAAGCTTGAAAGCTTCATGTGCACGGGACGGTGCAAGGATGGTGTTGTCCATGGTGAAGGCACACT
Organism: Avena sativa; assembly: GCA_916181665.1. Lineage (NCBI taxonomy): Eukaryota > Viridiplantae > Streptophyta > Magnoliopsida > Poales > Poaceae > Avena > Avena sativa. Next base: position 127,794,377 of record OV702283.1, on the reverse strand, counting down.
ACGAGAATGCCGACATCGACACGGTAACCTCTGGCATCCCCGACATAGATGACGAAGGACAAAAGATAAACCATGAGGCTATCTTGTCGTCACTCGCTGGTTATGACACCAGAGTCGCCGAGTTGGTCGATGTTAACGTCTTCGTGCCAATGAACACCATCGATGGCGGCGACCAAAGCTCCTCCGGGTCCCTCAACACTGCCGACTTCGAGGGTGGCTCTCCTGCCGCTGGTGATGTTGCTTCCAAGTCGCCTGCGCCAGAGGAATAAAAAACAACTTCTAATATTTGTTTCCTCTGAATGTGCTATGCGGAAAAAACAATGTATTAACTTAAGGCGGAAAACAATGATGTATGTCCTTCTACTAAAGAATTTTTTCCAGCATGTATATATATTTTTTAAGCAAGTGCTAGCTTATCAATTACTTTGGTTCTTATGCTTCACTTTTCGTGAGTCGGAAGACTCGTTGTCGGAACCATGCGCTCAGGTGATGATGCCCAATGGCATCGTCAATAACCTAAGCACAAAATCGCCGACAATAAGTGCTGAAAGTCACTACTCCAGAATCCACATAAAAACAACAAAGAACGTGTAGACCAGAAAACTTAAGCTAACGCCCGTAGGTGGAATTTTCACAAGTGCAATCTCAAAGCTTGTGCATAAAGGTTTTATATGATCCAAAAATGAACACTAAAGGAGGTAAAAGACTCAAAAATATGAGTGAACCAGAGAGCTTTATTTCATTGATCATATAAGAGGTACACAATAGATAAAAAATGCTAAGTGTAGAAAGGACGTAGCTGTGTTATGTTCCATGGCCGATCAAGCTCTGGGTAGTCATCATCCGGGTCACGTCTCTTACGCTTATGATCCTCGTTTGGTATATCCTTCAGTTCATGATTGTCAACGAGGTAGTAAGACCCATTGAGTAGCGCCTTGCTTATGATGATCGGTCCTTCCCATGGCTGGGATAATTTGTGTGACTTCTTCTGCTTAAGTCGGAGCACCAAATCCCCCTCTTTAAACAAGTGATGCCGAACGCGGAGACTATGGTAGCTGCGTAGCTTCTGCTGGTAGATGGCGGATCTTTGGTATGCCAAAACGCGCTCTTCCTCGAGAAGGTCCAGATCTAGGTGTCTGGATTCTTCAGCGTCATCTTCGCCGTAGGCGGCAACTCTTGGTGCATAATGAAGTATGTCGGAAGGTAGGATGGCTTCTGCTCCATATACCACGAAGTAAGGGGTGTAGCCGGTGGATCTGTTGGGTGTAGTTCGTAAACTCCACAGCACAGATGGCAATTCTTCTGCCCAGGCTCCAGCTGCTCTATGTAGTGGTGCCTCAAGACGTGGCTTGATTCCCTGCAGAATTAATCCATTGGCTCGCTCAACCAGACCGTTGGATTGTGGATGCGCCATAGATGCAAGGTCAAGTCGGATGCCCTTCTCCCAACAATAAGCCTCCACTTCTTCGAGTGACAAGTTGCTGTCGTTGTCGGTGATAATGCTATGTGGGAGACCAAATCTCACCACTAGATCTCGGACAAACCTGAGGGCAGTTTCCCTATCAAGCATTCTAATGGGTTTAGCTTATATCCATTTAGTGAATTTATCAACTGCTACTAGCAGATCCGTAAACCCGCATGGTGCCGTCTGTAATGGCCCACCATGTCTAGCCCCCATACTACAAACGACCAAGTTATTGGTATTGTTCGCAATTCTTCAGCAGGAACATGTGGTTGTCGGGCATAATACTGCCATCTCATGCACGTTTCAACCAGCTTGTCAGCGTCCGCCTTCGCGGTCAGCCAGTAGAATCCTTTCTGGAAGGCTTTCGCGACCAAGGATCGAGGAGCGGCGTGATGCCCGTAATCTCCGAGATGGATTTCGCGTAGGATTTCAATACCTTCTAGCTGGGAAACACACTTTAGGTATACACCAGTAGTGCTCCTTTTGTAGAGCTGTCCATTGATTATGGTATAGCCCTTTGCTCGTCGTACTATTTGCCGTCTTTCGACTTCGTCATCGGGCAAAGTTCCATGTTCGATATATTCCATGAATGGTTTTGTCCAAGCCGGAGGGACCTTTGCCACCATGTGAACGAAAGAGTCAGCTCTATCCGGGTTATCGATGTCTGCTCCCTTCACGGATGGTGTCCGTAGATGCTCTAGGAAAACTCCTGGCAGAATTCGTTTGCGCCCTGATCCAAGCTTAGACAGCAGATCAGCCGCCTCGTTTTGCTCCATAGGCACATACTTGACTTCGTAGACCAAGAAGCTCTTGGCTATCTCGTCCACTTCGTCTCGATATGCCGCCATCATAGGGTTCTGCGCATTCCAGGTGCCAGCCACCTGCTGGGCAACCAAGTCGGAATCTCCACAACAAAGTATGCGCTTGATGCCAATATCCTTGGCTACACGTAATCCGTGAATGAGTGCTTCATACTTCGCCATGTTGTTCGTAGCCTCGAAGTGGATCTGCAGAACGTAGTGTATCTTGTCGCCAGTTGGTGACTGTAGCAATACACCAGCCCCCGAGCCGTTGAGCAGCTTTGATCCGTCAAAGTGCATCACCCAGTACTCTGGTTCGGGCAACGGAGTAGCATCTGGCATCTCCGTCCAATCTGCGATAAAATCCGCCAAGGCTTGTGACTTGATAGCGTTGCGTCTTTTGTAGGTAATCTCGAAGGCGGCAAGTTCAATGCCCCACTTCGTGACCCTTCCCGTAGCGTCGTTGTTGTTGATAATGTCGGACAGTGGAGTCTTGCTCACCACTGTGATAGGGTGCTCCTGAAAGTAATGCCTCAGCTTCCGAGAAGCAAGGAATACTCCATAAGCTATCTTCTGGTAGTGCTAGTAACGCTGCTTGGACTCCGTCAAGACCTAGCTTACATAGTAAACTGGCCGTTGAAACATGTGCTCATATCCTGGTTCCTTCCACTCTACCACGACGACGATGCTGATTACACGGTTGGTTGCCGCCATGTAAATTAACATGGGCTCTCTAGGATCGGGTGCTCCAACGATGGGCGCTGAGGAAAGAATCTCCTTGAGCTGCTTCAATGTTGCATCTACTGCGTCCGTCCACGTAAATTTGTCTGCCTTCTTCAGCAACTTGTACAGCGGCAGGGCCTTCTCTCCAAGTCGGCTGACGAACCGACTAACTGCTGCAACACAACCTTTTAGTCATTGAATGTCCTTTAGGCATGTCGGACGGTTTATGTTTATATGGCCTTGATTTTCTCTGGGTTGACCTCAATTTCACACTAGGAAACGATGAAGCCCAACAATTTGCCAGCTGGGACCCCGAAGACGCACTCTTAGGTTTAAGCATCATGTTGTATTTCCGGATATTATCAAAGGTTTCTTTTAAGTCAGAGATTAAGTCATTTGAATTTTTAGATACCACCGCTATATCGTCCACATAGGCGTGAATGTTCCGACCAATTTGATCGTGTAAGCAACGTTGCATTATCCGCTAGTACGTAGCACCTGCATTTTTTAGCCCAAAGGGCATCGTAACATAGAAAAACGTGTCGTAGGGTGTAGTGAACGAAGTGGCCAATTGGTCCGACTTCCTCATTTTTATCTGGTGGTATCCTGAGTATGCATCGAGAAAACACAAAAGTTCTGAGCCAGCCGTCGAGTCAATGACTTGGTCAATGCGAGGGAAAGCAAACGGATCTTTGGGACACGCTTTGTTCAAGCCGTTGTAATCAACGCACATTCTTAATTCTTTGGTTCCCTTTTTGGGGACAAGTACAGGATTGGCCACCCATTGGGTGTGAAGGACTTCTCAGATAAAACTAGCCTTAAGTAACCTAGCTATCTCTTTGCCAATGGCGCGTCTCTTCTCATCTCCAAAGCGTCGTAGAGGTTGCTTCACTGGTTTGCATTTTGGATCAATGTTTAAGCTATGCTCAGCAAGTTCACTTGCTTCACGGAGGAACTAGACGATCGCGCTTTCCTATTTGGGATCGAGGTTCGTCCCAATGGCAGTGGTCTTGGAGGCATCGCCTACCACAAGTTCCACTGGCTTGGTCTCGATGGCGCCCTTGAATGCTGGAGCGGAGTCGGAGATTTGTTTCTTTGACACGGGCATCTCTGAGTCATCGACCTTGCTATGGATCTCCTTGAATTCTTCGCTGCAGAGGACAGCTTCCGCGTAGGCTTCTTCATTAATCTCGCAGTCCCTAGCCTTGGTAAAGCTTCCGGATACGGTGATGACAGCGTTTGGTCCGGGTATCTTGAGTTTGTTGTAGATGAAGCATGGCTTGGCCATGAAGGTGTGGAATATGTCGCGGCCTAATATGACATGGAACATGCTCTTGAAGGGGACCACCTCAAAGGTCATGCGCCCTTGACGGTAATTATTAACATCGCCAAAGGCAACCTGAAGTGTGATGCACCCAAGGGACCGAGCCTCCCGACCAGGGACTACGCAATGGGAGATGGTGTTGGTCCGCCTTAGGTTTGCCTCCGTCAAGTTCATCTTCTGAAGTGTATCCAGGTACATGATGTTAATACTGCTTCCACTATCCACCATACACTTGGTGAACTCCACGCCGTCAATCAAGGGGTTGATAACGATGGCATATTGGTTCTCCGTAGGGATGAGGTCTGATTGATCCTTCTTGTCCCAAGTAATTGGAACCTCCGACCAGCGCAAGTATTGGGGAACTGGGGGTAGAGTGGCCATCAGTATCCTCATAGAGGTCTTCTGTTGTCGGACGGTGGGGGTGCCAAGGAACGTGTGGTAGACTGGCGCCTTTTTTACGAAGGGGTTCTTGCGTTTGTCGTCGCTCTTGGCGGCATGCTTGGAGTCAACATCCTCGTCCATGTCACTTGAATCCTTGTAATCCTCCTCCTTCTGCTTCCCCTTGCCCTTGCCTCGCGGTCTGTTCTTCCGACTTCGCTTGTAGCCGGACTCCGGATCCTCCTTGAGGTCGTTGATGAAATTGCAGTGTCGTTTGGTATGAGTGGCCTTGCCATTGACATCGAGGTGTACGAGGTATGGCATATCGCGGTACTCTTCGTAGGTTTGGGGAACGCGGAGCGCTGCCGAGGTAGTTTCACTTCCTCGCTGCTGCCCACGACCAGCTCCCCGTCCTCAGCCACGTTGTCCGCCATCACCTCGTCCTACAAAGGTCATGGCGACCATGTTGGGAGTTTGCGTTTCTTCTGGAGCAGTTTTCCGCTTTGTGCTACTGTTCCTCTGAGCCTGAGTTGGAACGGTCGTTGCAGACAGAGAGCCGTGAGCTTCGTTGTCAGCAGCTGCGAACTCACTAGCCAACTGAATCATCTGGTTCAAGTCGAGCTGGCGATTGTCCTGCAAGCGCTTCAGCTTATGTCGGAGCAATGTGCCCCTTTCCAACCCATCGATGAAGGCGGCCATGGAGGTCTGAGCGTGCACTCCTGCGCAGGAATTCTTCATATCCATCCAGCAGGAGAGGTAGGTGCGAGATGTCTCATCTTTCTCTCGCACGCACGGCTGTAGATCGCCAACAGTGCAGGGACGTTTGTACGTACCCTTCAAGTTCTTGGTGAATTCTTCTTGCATGTCCAACCAATTGCAGATGGATTTCTCCGGCAAGTCATCAATCCATTGACGGGCTGTGCCCGCCAACATCAATGGCAGGTACTTGACGGCAACGTTGGGGTTACCTCCGGCAATCTCCACCGTGTTGCTGTAATCCTGCAACCATGTGGCTGGCTTGGTTGTGCCGTCATAGGGCTTGATGGTCTTGTCGATCCAGAAACCTTTGGGGGAAGTTGCAGACCATATCGCAGGTCCAAAGCAACGTGGTCCCAGGTATGGTTCTTCCCGGGCCTAGTGGATCTTATCGATCCGCGAACGTGCATCGTACGGCTCCGGGTTTCTTTTCTTCTTGTCAATAGGGGATGGGCTGCGACAGTGGTGGAGGTGGCGGTGGGTTAGCCTTCTTGCTGTTACCCTCCTGCGACGCCTCATGTTTTCCGCGATTGCTTGTCGGACGCGGAGGGTCATGGCGCGACCTGCTCTTGTGTCCCTGGTTGCGTTCTCCATCATGACGGGATTGCTCCGCGTTGTCATGGATGACGATGCCGCCCTGCCTTGGCGGGGGCATATCTGTATGACGGTGAGCCTTGGGGTCTTCGCGATGTCGGGGAGAGCGGGGCGGTGGCGATGGGCGACGAGGTTGGGCTTTTTCTCCGTGGTCGGAGGATATGGGGATAGCATCCTTCCTATTGCGCTCATCCCTCCGTCTTCGTTCTGATGAACCCGTCTGGGACCCGACATCAAGAGGAGATCTGTCCCTTGGCGGCTTATGCTGGCTAGACTGGAAAAACGCTGGGTTAGACTCAAGCCTCTAAGAGGTGGCCTTTTCCTGCTACTTCACCGCCTTGGCCACTAGGCCGTAGACCTGGTCCACTGCCTCGGGCGATCTATCCTGCTCCAGAAGGGTCTTGGCGATGGCGAGGTTGAGGAGAGGAGTGGTTATCACCTGCCTGCCTTCACTGTCAATGTATGGCTTGGCCTGTGCCGGCTTCGAGGGAGCCCATCCTAGGTTTCGCCGTACACCAGGATCGTTGATGACGTGAGCCAGAGCTTTCTTGGCCTTCTGCTGCTGCAGCAGAGTCTTGTATTCGGCCTCCATTGCTCTAGCTTTCTCTATGGACTTCTGCGCGTTGACCAGATCTCGATCTAGCTTAGCGCCTTGCTCTGCGATGGCCTGCGCTTCCTCCACTGCTGGCGTTTCTCGTCAAGTTGGGTCACGTTACGGATATGATCTACGGTCAGTGGCTCGGCTAGGAGATTGTCGTACATCACTCTATCAGCTGGAGTAACTTGGGCAGCAGCAGACGTAGATGCCGGAGGCGGAAAGTTTGTAGTATTGTTGTTGCTCGGGCCGGTGTCGAGTTCCTGCGGCTGTTGCACTGGGTTAGGCGGAGGGGGCATGACCTTTGCGCGATCATCGTCAGCAGCAATAAGTGGTCCCTTCCCCTTTTCCAACACTGTAGGCGGAGCTCGGCCGGGTTGATCTTCATCCATCGCCGTCCCAATAGTGACTAACACCTCTCGAGACGCGACGGCGTTGTTTGCTTGTTCGTCGCGCGTATACTCCTCCTCCATCTCCTGCATGGCAGAGTCTAGCTCTTCTAGACTGAAATCTATCTCCTCCGAATCTGCACTGAAGTCGGCGTAAAGCGCGTCAATCACAGAGTCAGAAGGTGCTAAGACTTCCTCCATGACAGGGGGTGGAGGTGCAATAGCAGCGACGATGACCGGAGGTGGTGGCACAGCTGCAGCGATGGCGGCCGGAGGCGGTGGCTGAATCAAAGGGGCTCCATCAATGAGCGCAAGCGCTGTCTGATCTGCCGCTTCGGCCTTCGCGTAGTTGTTGACGGTGTTCACCATGCCTTCGAAGGTAAGACACCCCGAAGCCTACTGCCGCCTTAGAGAATGCCGGAGAAGCGTGCCATGGTCCAGTCCTTCCACAAAGTGATACATAGCATCATCATTGGGGTAGTAGGCCAGATCGGCTCGTATACGGAGCCACCTGGCAAGGTAATCGCTAGGGTTTTCGCCCTCTCTCTGAATGCAACGCGCCAGATCGAAGATGGTAACTACGCCGACGAACTTGGATCTTTGTTGTCCATACGCACGGATGAAGCCGGCGGACTTGTAGTGATCTTCCACCTTTATATCCTGCACAGGGGCGGTTTGGGTGGGCCTTGAATTTTTCCGATCTTCGCCAGAAACTCCGAAGAGAGATCCGACATCGATCCTTCCGCGAACGTATCCTGCCCGTAGGCGGTCCGTGTGGGTCTTGATGCTCCTCTAACTCCCAGGAACCTAGTGCCTGAGTCGGTTTCGCCGATGAAGAGGTGGATGACTCCAATAGGAATGATCGAGCACCACGTTGGGTTCGTCTCTGCCGGGATCCAGAATTCGTCGGGAGGGACAATCGGAACATTGCCGGAGAAGAGAACACGACCGATGGCTATGGTTTCGCCGATTCCCGCGAAGACCTTGGTCCTCGCCCGCTGAAGATCCTGAAGCGCCTCTTGCCCCATGGTGGGCGCCAACTGTCGTGGTATTGCCGACGAGTGCGCCATGGAGGGGTCCTCATAGTGCGTGTTTAGAGACGTGGGGGAAGGCGGACGGTTGACGGGTACGAGGCAACACAGCTTACCCAGGTTCAGATCCCACAACGATGGCAGAATCCTACTCCTGCTATAAATCACTATAATGGCAATATGCCGAGTTACAGAGATAGGTTCGTTGTGCGAGGTTATGTGAAGTTATCTAAGATTATGCCCTAAAGGCTCCCATAGGCCCGACTTATATAGTCGCCAGGTCCTAGGGTTACAGGGAAATGTCCTAACCGGACAGCTTACAGAGTCCTACACCGTCTATTACTAGTTTGGTGTGTCTTGTACCCCAAGGCTCCGGGTATGTTGGTGACTCCACCGTAGCCTTCCTTTATCCGGCATGGGCCTCCCTTCTGGATCCATCTGACTGGGCCGCCCAGCAGGCCATAGTCCATGCTACCAACTATGGGCCACCTGGATTATCCGGATAGGAGACATGCTATGAGGATACCCATATAGCATATCCCCAACACCAGGCGCGCGGTGGGGCCCACTCGCGCCTGGGGTGGGTTTGGCCCCTCTTGCTGGCCCCTCGGGCTCTCCTCTGGACTTATTGTTCCCTACGGAAAGTAATTGACTTTGTCCTTTGTCCTGTCCAATTTCGAGAATATTACTTTACTAACTTTGCTGAAACCAAAAACAGCATAAAACAGACATCTGGCACTGTTGGAACTTGTTAGTAGGTTAGTACCAGAAAACATGTAAAAAGCACCTCAAAGTGTGGACAAGTAAAGCAAAGTAGATAGTAAACAAGCATGGAGCATCAAAAATTATAGATACGTTTCCAACATATCACATGGTTGTTTCGTTGCAATTTTCTGGTGTTATCTTTGACGTTGCATCCGCCAATTCTTTGTTGAGGTTTTTCCCTCTTATCCTTGTTGCATCAATCCGGGTCTTCGCGCCCTTGACTCAATTTGCCGAGTTGAGCTCTCGGATTGTGATATCCACATCTTGCTATAACTGTGCTAACTCCTTTGCTTTCTCTAGGACTTTTATCCTGGCCTCCTCCAACTCGGCCTGCACGCATGCCGGATATCCTGCTTGCGCTACTGGCTCTGCCAAATTATCTATTGCCTCTTGCAGATCTTTGGATCTCTTACTCCTAGCTATGTTCTTTGGCTTTTCTAGCGGTGCCTTTGCTTTTCTTGCCTCCCTTGGCGTTTCCTCTTGATTTCCTCCCTCAGGATCCTCGTTCACTACTGGAGCTAAACAAATCCCAGACCTCAGTCTGACATAAGCTTAAACTCGAGCTCGAGGATATCTAGTGAAGAATCGGTATAACATCAGTGACCCTACGATTCAAAAATTATTACAGCAAGCTCATAACTAAGCGAAGAGCCAAATTATTACAAGAAGAGGTCATTGACCACAAACATCAAACAATGGAAGGCAAATTATGTTATTAAGTATAGCAAACTTAACAAATGTCCTAAGAGGCCTGAAGCATAACGATGACATCCCAGCCCATAGATTCCAGGCTGTCGGTCGGGAACCCTAAGCTACTCGTCGATGTCGATGTAATACAGAACTCGTCTTCAAGGGAACAATTACTCTGCCAAAAGTATCAACAAAGAAAGGGTGGGTACAAGGTGTACTCCGCAAGACTTATGGCTGGTGGAGTTGTTTTGCATAAAGCCACTTTTGTTTATAAAACAAGAGAGAGAAGAAGCTCGTCTAGTCAGAGTATTTTAAAAGGGGATAAGGATAAGAGAGCGACATCTCCAAAGTATCGATCAACATCTTTTGATATCCACCAAGTCATCATCTCAACCTTAACTAGGATCACGCCCTCGTACCCATGAGGAAGCATCCTTAAGCACACGTTGAACTTCCAAGTTTTACGATTAGGTTATAGTTCTCTATGATCTTAGAATCTGGTCACCAAGCGTTCATAACCGTGAACACGGCTTTTTGAAAATATTTAACCCTGCAGGGGTGTAGAACTTTACCCACAGATACCAACCAACTCTTAATGCCAGTACATTAGCCCTCTTCCTTGGAGGGATGGCAAAGGGTGGTTGGCCACGACCTTTACCTTGCTTTCGCCGAGACCATGAGTCACACAATAAGTATGGTTTCGTCGTAACGGGTCAAATCCCGAAGCTGGTACTTAAAGATGTGAGGCAAGATTGGTTTACCAGGGGCGCTATCAACCCCAAGCATCCCGGTCCACGCTTCCCTACCTGTTATGAATGCACCTTCACCCGGCAAATCTTTCAAAAGGTTTTCTATGCATATGTCGAATGGAACGCCGGAACTATGTGACTCATGGAATCTACTAGGCAAGTTAATCAGGCGAGGGGTTCCCAAGCCCCGTGTGGCTGTACGCTCATCTCGGTTCTAAAGGCAAGAACTCAGGTTCTAGTGGTGGCGAGCATGGGACTAGAAAAACCACATCGCACCGTGGCCTCCCATACAAGACTTAGTATGTTTAACTCATATAACCTCTTATATCACATCACGATCTCCTGTCATACTATATTATCTGCATATGATACATCATCTGGATGGACCAGACTCAACAGCTATGCATGGCTAAGCAGGACACAGATATAAGCTCTAGCAGTGCACACAAGCCAGACCTAGTTATGCTAGGAGCAGTGGATCAGGTAATATAACCTCAAAGGGAGTAATGCAATAGATAGGATACTTTATCTATCGATAAAAGTCCACAGTAGAATCGTATGCATCATGGCAGGAATTGAAATGCTTTCGAAAACATAGGATTATATCATGGTGGGGCTCTGCTTGCCTTTGCCAATTGATAACAGATAGACAGATCTTTGGACATCTGGTACTTGACTTGATTAAAGTTGGTCAAGTATTGTTCGTCGATCTTCGAGCTTCGACGGTGTTGATCTCTGACTTCGATCTTGATCTCGATATCGTATTCTACAGGAAAGAACCAAACACCGGAAAGAGAGGGAAACAATCAACACATGGCATCGATGCAATGCTCAAGCAAGTATGATGATATGGCAAGTTAAATTGTACTGAAATGTAACCCTAAGGCATGTGTGGTAGTTTAATCGGGGTTCCGAGGGGTGAAAACCCTAACTCGGGGAAACTCCGAAATCACCTATGAGGGGTTACTATGTTCTTCTAAATAAACTTGTCTTGAAAGTTGTTGAACAATGCATGATTATAGCTTAGATAGATAGGTTTCATTTTTTGAACATTTTGATATATTATACATAATTTTCTGACTTATAAATATTTAGTTATTGAATTTATAAGATTTATATCAATTTCTGGAATTAATAAAGACATTTAAAAAGGTTTTACTGCGTCACTGTGACGTCAGCACAGGGGTGGGGGCATTTTTCACTGGGGCTAGATCTAGCCAGAGAGGCTGACGGGTGGGGCCTAGGCCACGCAGGCACCACGTGGACGCCACGCAGGAGCCATGTCGGCTCGCCGGCCAACGGGCCAGACAGCGGTGGCCAACGGGCCAGACAGCGGTGGCAGCGGCTCGCAAGGCAGAGCAGGCACAAGCGTTTGAACCGGGGCAACGAGGGCTACCTAAAACAGGCGGCGCCGCTTGCTAACGGTTGCTGGAGTAGCGTCTATGGTGGTGACTGGCGACAAATCACGGAGGTGCACGTCGCGGGATCGAAGAAAATAGGGAGGGAGAGAAAGGAGGGGTCCAGGAGGACCAGAGGCTCACCCTTGACGCGATGCGGCTGCTAGACGGGCCGAAGGGGGTCGAGGCCGACGACGTGGTCGTGGCGGAGGATGGTCGGCCGCGGGGAAGATGAAATCGATGGAGACGATTGAAGGCACGCGGCGTCGATTCCTTCTTTGGGGTTGCTCAGGACGTCAAGGCAAAGCTTCCTGCAGGCTCAGAACAGAGAGGGGAGGCCGGGGATGGCGGGACACCGGCGGAGCTCGTCGGCTAGGGTTCAGGTTTGCACGAGAGAGAGCGGACAAGAGCAAACGAGGAGGATATAAGGCCAGGGGGAGAGAGGCGTGCTCGAGGAGGATCTTATCCTCACCAGGGCGCGACGGACGGCAGGAAGAAGCCGACGAGATCAAAGGCGAAGCCAAAGACAGCGAGTTGCTTCCCGTCGGACGCGAGGAAGAAGAAAAGAAAGAGACGCCGAAGGGGTATGGGCTGGTCTGGGCCGCTGGCTGCTGCGCGCTGAGCAGAAGAAAGGAGAGGAAATAGATTGGCCGGCCTGGTTCTGGTCTGGATCTGTTTTTTTATAGAAAACCCTTTTTCTAAATTTGTTTTCACTTTCCCTTTTGTATTTGAATTTCCAAACTGTTTTTAATCATTTGAAAAATACCAGAGAGATTTGTAAAGTATTTAAAATACTGTGGGGCCCTTTTACTCAGTTTGGGCTCCGAAAGTTTTGGTAGATTTCAAAATACTCAAGACATTTTGAGTTGCTTTCAGAGAGAGGGAATTAGGGTTAGGGTTTTTGTATTATTTTCTTGACATGCATTTTTAAATTATGATGCTCATGAATGCACAAACAAAACCCTAATTAGCCATTTGGTAAAACTGGGGTGTTACAAGCTACTGGAGGTGTTGTTGGGTTAGGAGCTGTCATCATTACCTCAACGGATACGAGTTGCTGAAGGTTTCCTGTGGCGGGAACCGCAGGTGGATCCGGCGCCGAGATGACACGCTCCGCATACGCGTTCTCCACGCGCACCGCGGCGTAGACCTTGTGCTCGCCGAACTTGATGAAGCGACCGCCCCTAGGGAACGGCTTGGTCCCGAAGCATCCCGCGTTGTCGCTGACGAAGTTGAGCGCTCCAAACCTCTGGATGAGGCTGGAGTAGACTCGCTCGCCGGTCTTGGCGATGATGTTTCCCGTCCGGATGAAGAATCCATCAAGCACCTTCTTCTGCCCCATGGTGGGCGCCAACTGTCGTGGTGGTGTCACGGCAGATGCCATGGGTATGCTTAAGTTGGGGGCTGTATGTAGAGGTCCCAATCTTTAACAAGATAGATCCCCCTGTGTTTACAATGCTAGTCCATGGATCAATAGCTAGCATCCACAGTTAAGATGTAATATCAAGAATAAAGGTCATAACATAACTTTATAACCAGGAATAACATAATTTTATTACATCATTACATAGCTCATTTGGCTATTACAATACATTGCAGCGGAATAACTATAGTTATGGGGGTCCTTCATCTTCAAAGTGCCACAGGCAGATGTTGGTTGTAGACTTTGTAATCCTAATCAAACAATCTTCACTAAAATCAATCAAACCTGCAACATTACAAGTTACAGCCACAAGGGTCAATACATTTGAATTGTATTGGCAAGTTTCACTATTATGTATAATATGAGTGGATCCTATCAATACATGCATCTTTGGCTAAGTAGAGTTTTAAGCTTATTTGCATAAAGCAATATTTAACCTATCTCTTCAAAATGGGTTTGGTCCTTTGTCAAATCTCTTTTTCCAAGTTCCTTGAAACTCCTTGGTAGAAACTCAAGTGTTCAAGTCCTTGTCAAAATCCCTTGAGCTCCTTGGTAACCCCAAGTGCAACAAGTTTTATCAAAATCTCATGAGTTCCTTGGTAACCCCAAGTACATCAAGCTTTAAGCAAAATCTCTTGAGCACCTTGGTAACCCCAAGTGCATCAAGCTTAACAAAATCTCTTTGAATTCCTTGGTACCCCCAAGTGCATCAAGTTTTTATTTTAGAAGTTGGAATGTCGAGATCTCCCATAGTTCAAACTTTAGTTGCTCAGTATTGTCCATAACTGGGGACACGGCTAAGTACTTAGATTTTATTAACTTTTGCAGAAGGAGTACACTTTACCCACATGTCACAATCCCATCCTTTTGCCACCAGTGGCCTACTGGATTAGTGCTCACCAAGATGGAGTACTGGCAGATTGAGAATGTGACAAAGTCTTTCCAAAGGGTCCTCCCACACACCATTGCTAGCTTGCCTTCAGCACCCATGAAGCATTCCAGATCCCCATGTCCAGTTAACTGAAGAGAGTGCATGGGTCTTCCCATTGTAGTTGACCAAGCCAGAGCCATAATAGCATGTGGTTGCACCCGAAAGCCACAATTGGAGAAACATGTTCAATCTCTAAGTTTCCTAGGTGGTTTTCATTTGGAGCACAACACAAAGTGATTGCCATAGACATGGTTCCTTTTGTTGCCACCTTCTCCAAAACTTAAAGTATCCTCCACCTAGGTGGTTCATTGAGTCCTTGTTTTATTATGTAAAACACAAGTCCTTTTCTCAACCTTTGTAAAATCTCAACATGTATCTCTTTTCAAAATATAGCATGGCTAAGCATGTAATAACTACAATATTTTTACTAAGGAGTGTATAGGGAATCCTATTAGGATTTAGCATAGCATAAGTATAAATTGTTTTCATGCATGTTTTCAAAAATCCACTAAGTATAATGAAAATAGTAGGACTTTAGATGATAGTGTAACTTGCCTTTTTGGGTAGGGAATGATGGTTCACTCCTTGATCTTGCTAGTCTCACACTTTGTTAACTTCACTACAATCATTCAAGCAAATACCAAATCAACTAGTATTCCCAATATTCAATCAAACAACATGTCACACACATAAACTTTGGGAGCTAAGTCATGCATGTAAGCATGCAAGAGATGGTTCTAGTTGCAAAGATGGTCTCCACTAGGCTTCTAACTTTTTAAGTTCCAAAGTGGTCATTTACCAAAATGGCAAAGTCATTTGCAAAAAGGGTTTTGTCCACAAACTATTTGTAAATCCAATCATCATTTTATGTGGTGAAAAATGTTTTTTATCAAAACAAAAACTTTTAAGTTTTTCACCAAATGAGTTGCTATTGCAAAACTTGGTGTTTTTGGGTCAGTAGGTTTGGTCCAAACCATTTTCTCAAAGTTTTCTTTCCACAAACATTTCCATAATAAAATCAATAGTTTTATTTGGCTAGAAATTGTCTAAGTCAAATAATCCAACCTAAATTTTACCAAAATCATTTTTAACACCAAGGGTTGGTTCCTAGGGTCAATGAGTTTACAGCAAACCATTTTGCAAAGGTTTTAACCCTAAAATCATTTTTAAGCAATTTTTCTAATCTAAATAAGCACACCAAAGATTCAGCAAAAACAAGCAAATTAACAGACACTATTTACTAAACCAAGGGCATGGTTGGCTAGGACTTGCTCTCCTGAATCCAACGACATAAAATTTGTAATTTTTGGACGTGTGGATCCAAAGTTACAAGGGTTTGAATTTCACAACTAAATCAGATTTCAAACTTCTGTTTTTAAACAGACTGGCCACACGTCGCTTTCTAATTGGACGATACCGGTTCGGCCGGATCACGCGCGGTAGCCATTGGATCTAATCAGATCGTGCGGCACAGGACGCGTACCTCTTCGCGGCTTAAGTGATCTATCGTAAGCATCGGATTAAGATCCTACGGTTGCTAACACGCTTGACCAAAAGTGGGCGGCGCCGACGGCGGCTAGCGGCGGTGCACGGCCAAGCGGTCGCGCTACAGCGGTTACAGGAAACGGAGAGGGGAAGGAAGGTGCTCACCGGAATCGTGAGGAAGTGGTGATGCTCGACGTGTGCTTGTCGTGGCAGGGGGTGCTCTGGTACAGCTGCGATTGCTCGCCGGAGTAGAGAGCAACGTCGTGTGGTCTCGGTCGTGGTCGAAGTCGTCGCTACAGGTCACGAGAAAGCCAACCGAGGGTATGGTCAGGTGCGTAAGACCAAGGCGAAGATGCTTGCATGATCGAGAGGTAGAGGGGCGGTCGAGGTTTACCGGGGGAGGTCGTCGGAGAGATTACAGACGCGGCAGCGTTCGGAAGCTTGACGTAGCCGAGGTTCTGGGGCGCCCGCGGTCGAATGGGTGGTACGGGGAGGAGTGTCTGGGAGTGGGGAGTCTGCTAGCGTGCTTAGGGAGGCAAGGGGTGGTGGAACTTGGCTGGAATTCGACGAGGAGGGTCGTCGGAGACAGAGGAGCTTGAGGAAGAATTGGGGCGTCTGGGAGCGCGTTGAGATGGGGCGATAGAGGGGAAGTGTAGAGGAGTCATGAGCGTTTAAGCCTGCGTGATCAAGGCGAGTAACGGTGGTCGCGTTAAGGTGAATTAAGGCCGCGAAATCATCGGCAGGAAACAGCGACGAGGGGGAAAGAACAGGTCGCGCGGGTGTGGACGAAGAACAGGGGGAGTGGGGTCTACCTGGCAGTGAGAAAAAGAGTGGGGATGAGGTCCACCAGTCGGTCACTCTGCGGGTTAAAGATTTAGTGTAAAACGTTTTTCTTCGGGGAGGGAAACTGGGCTGTTTTGCTGGGCTTATTGGGCTGCTGGGTTGGGTCAGATCCAATTCCATTTTTTTATTCTGTAACCTTTTCTTTTTCTATTACTGATTTCTGTTTTGAATTTCAAACAAACAATTCACACTCAAATCAATTCAAACAATCAACAAACTTAGTACTTTGAATCTGGTTCTGTTTATCAATATAAACTAAATTCCAAAATAAAATAATAATTTTTATTCTTTTTAGGATCCATTCTTTAATTAAATACAATGGATCTTAGTTATTAAATCAAATATGATTTGTTTTATTAGAAAATTTATTTTGAAATCTAAAATAAACCAAAACACTTCAGTAGGTTTTATTTGAGAACATGAAATATTTGGAAAACTTATTTAAAATAAATAAATAAGTTTTAGTGTTTATTTAAAATGGGAAAAGCCTTTACATAAATAAAATTTGGATATTAAATCCTTATTATTCTATTTTAATTAAACCTTTACTATTTTTATCAAAACAAAATGTTTTATTTTCAAAAGTTTGTCCAAGGTTTAATTTGGCTTTATAAAATAATCTTTATTCATAAACTTCTATTTCTTTTGAAAACAAAATCTTTTAATAAAAGATCCAAAATAGTTATTCCAAAATATTTTAATATTCTTTAGTAAATGTTTATCCTTTTAAATCCCTTTAGGATTTATTTGATTCAAATGATTTGAAGTTCCAATTAAATTTCAAAAAGTTTCTTCTGGCCCTGAAAATCAAATAAAGTTTTATTTTATTCATTAATTTTCACATTACAAGATTTGGAAAATCTTGGGATGTGACACTGTAACATCCCAAAAATGTTGAACAATGATTATCAAATTCCAATCACCAAAATTAGGGTTAACAAACACTTTTGTTAATTCAAATCATTATGAATGCATGTGTGTATGTGATGATTGCATGAATGAATGAATGGACGTGTGTGATTGATCTAAATAGCAAGGAATGTATTAAAGATGAAAAAAACATCATCTAAAACATCTCCAACAAGAAACAAATCAAGAGAAAATCCAAAAACAAAACAAATAAGCAAATGGCATTTTTGCCAATCTTACTCACTAGGCCACTTTGAGTGTTTCTATTCCAAGATTTCAAACAGAAACTTTTCTATTTCTTTTCACCCCTTGCTAGACCAAGTAAAAGTGAATCAAATACCACCTTTCAAACTTACAAAAACATTTGGCAACAGGATTGAAATCACATTTCAAAATTGAATCTGATTCATATGTGAAGATCACCATTTATCAAAACCCAATGAAACCAATTCCACTTGACCAATCCCACTAAACAGAGACTCCCTAGTATGTAACCAGCACACCCACCAAGTTTGAATCCAAAATTCAAATTTGAATCTCTTGCGGCCATTTCATCAAACACCTTGTATTCAGCAAACAAACAAACACAAAACACTATAGTGAGCAGTGATTTGGCCAACCTTGTTCCCTCTATAGCTCACACTACACTTTGAGTAGATGATCTAGCTCAATTAACAAGCTTTAGCACCACTGTGAGCATGCCATAGCCATCAATGGTGACCATGCCGAGCCTAACTTTCCACCCCCATGTCGACAGCAAGCTAGGAGAAGCACCAAGCCTAGCAAGCATGTCTGGGAAACTCTCCACCGTCCACCGCCTCAAGCACAACCAGCCCCTGGACCATGCATCCTGAGCATTCCAAGCCTCTCTGCGAGTGAGCCGAGAGCGCGCCAGAGCGTGAACCGCGACACACGCCCACAGACTGCGCGCCACCCTTGCCGCGTGCAAGCAGGATCGCCAGCATCCCAGCAACACTGCGGACCATAGACGCTGGACGCCATTAAAACCACCATCGGACCCGCCTAGAGTGTCGCGATATTCCAACCATTTCACACCGCCCCATGCCGCATAGCCATGCCGGTTAGCTTCTCCAGGGAGCACAACACTGCCCTTACCGTCGCCCATGCTAGTAGCCCGCCGTGACGACGACCACGACGAGCTCAGCCCGCGCCCGTCGGTCCCCTTCAGGCACTATAAATAGAGGCACCCCAGCACGAATTCTTCACACCGTCTCACTCCCCTCTCTCTCATAAGCACCCCACCTTACCCCCGTAGCAAGGAAAGCAGCGCATCACCGGAATTTGGCCGGAGTCTGTCGCGCAGGAGGAAGCAAGGAGCCATTGATTGGAGCCGCCCTAGGAGGATCTACCGGCACCAAGAGGATCGCTGTTGTCGACTTCGTCAATCGTCCCCGTCGCCGACCATTGCCTGAGCCCCGTTGAGCCTCCCACGACCCCCACTGGTCGTGCTAGGGTTCTGTCTTGCAAGTGTTGCCCTACATTGACGATGAACCGCAGCCGTAGGATTAGAGCTTGATCGTGCGGTCCACATCCCCCCATACCGCTTCGCACCCCTCTGTCTCACTAACTGGTGTGGTCGTTCGCTTAAACCCACCCATGAGTGCGATGTGCCCCGTGGGCCGGCCCAGTTAACGTTGCTCCTCGACCCAGTAATTCAAATCTAGGTTTATTCTTTTAGTTTCAAACCCAGTTCTCACATCCCAAAATTTTCCAAATTTTGAAATGTGAAAAATAAATAAACAAAATAAATTGTTGGAGATATGCCCAAGAGGCAATAATAAAGTGGTTATTATCATATCTTCATACATATGATAAATGTTTACATACCATGCTATAATTGTATTAACCGGAAACATTAATACTTGTGTGATTTGTAAACATAACAGAGTCCCTAGTAAAGCCTCTTGTTAAACTAGCTTGTTGGTTAATATATGATCATGGTTTCCTGATCATGAACATAGAGATGTTATTAACAACAGGGTCATATCATTAGGAGAATGATGTGATGGACATACTCCTATAGATAAGCGTAGCATAAAGATCAAGTCATTTCAATAGTTCAATTGCTATATGCTTTCTGATACATAGTAACCTAATTCCTTCGACCATGAGATCATGCATATCACCTTTACCGGATGGATGCTTTGATGACATCAAACACCACACCGTAACAGGGTGGCTATAAAGGTGGCATTGAGTGTTCGGAAAGTATTGGTTGAGACACATGGATCAAGAGTGGGATTTGTCCATCCATATGACGGATAGATATACTCTGGGCCCTCTCGGTGGAATGTCATCCAATTAGCTTGCAAGCATGTGACTGGCTCACAAGGGATCACATATCACGGGAACGAGAAAAGAGTACTTATCAGCAACAAGGTTGAACTAGGTATGCAGAGATACCAACGATCATAACCTTGGATAAGTAAACTATCGTGAGACAAAGGGAAATTGGTATCGTATGTAAGTGGTTCATTCGATCGCAAAGTAATCGTAGAAATATGTGGGAGCCATATTAATTTCCAGATTCCTCTATTGGTTATTGATCGGAGAAGTGTCTCGATCATGTCCGCATAATTCACGAACCGTGGGGAGACACACTTAAGGATTCGATGTTGTTGAGTAGTTATGGAATGATGAGTAAGAGACCGAATGTTGTTCGGAGTCTCGGATGGGATCCGGGATATCACGAGGTGATCTGGAATGGTCCGGAGAATAAGATTCATATAAGGAAAGACCCGTTTCGGAGTTCGGGAATGATTCCGGTGTTTTCATCGGGAATGTTCTAGAAGGTTCCGGAATGTCCGGCACTCCGGAGGGGAAGGGGTACATGAATGTGTCATTGCATATTGGAATGATTGCATCATGTACTAAGTGTTCTCGCTGTTCCAAATAAAGGATTAAATTGAATCCTAAATTTAAAAGTCAAATAGCAAGTTTGAAAAGTCAAACGGCTAAAATTGGAAAGTGGAAAAGAGGAGGAGTGGGAAACCGAGTTGGGGAGGGAGACCTCTTCCAACCGGCGGCCACCACCCAAGCCGAGTTGGGGAGGGACTCCACTCCCTCCCCTTGGCGCGGCCAGCCCCTCCACCTATATAAGGAGGGGCAGGGCTCCCTCCTCTAGACACACAAGTTCCTATCCTCTAAATCTAAACCCTAGCCACAGCCTCCGGTTTAGAGCCGTTTTGGTTTAGAGCTTCTAATTGCCCTAGCCTTCGGTTTAGAGCCTTCTAATTGGTGTGTCTAAATCCTAGACCACTAAAGCTCTCTCATACTCCACCATACTCGCATCGGCTTAAGGCGAAGCCCTGCGAGATCTCCCCTCTACTTCCGGTACCACGCCGTCATGCTGCCGGAATCACGAGGAGAGTGCTACAACCTCCGCTGCCTGCTGGAACAAGGGAGAGGAAGGTCTTCATCGAGTACCGAACGTGTGACCGACTGCGGAAGCACTGCCGGAACGCAGCGCCGGAAGGATCGTCTGCGCGATCTTGAGATCGGGAGTGTACGACTACATCATCCACGAGAATCTGCTCTCATTAACCGCTTTGGATCTTCGAGGGTTAGTACTCTATTGACTCGTTGCTACAATCTAGTAGATAGATCTTGGCTTGATCATAGATTAGATCTTGATTGTGTGTTCATGCGGTAGAAAATTTTTGTTTTCCATGCTACGAACCCCTACAGTGGTATCAGAGCCGTGTCTATATGTAGATCTGTTGCACGAGTAGAACACAATGGTCATTGTGGGCATTGATGCTTTTATTATCGATTGCTTCTTGTGTACTTTGCATCTTGCGGTATGTTGGGATGAAGCGGCCCGGGCTAACCTTACATGACATCGTTCATGAGACTTGCTCCACGCTTGACATGCAACTTGTATTGCATAAGTGGCTTTGCGGGTGCCTGTTTCTCCTAGCATAGTAAAGATCCAATTTACAACGGGTGATCAACAATACTAGTATCAATGTTGTGGTTCTTGTTCGTAAGTTAGAGCGACACTTATTGAAAGCCCCAAACCACGTAAAATATGCAAAGAAAATTAGAGGCGTCTAACTTTGTTTTGCAGGGGTATGTTGTGATGTGATATGGCCATGATTGTGATTATATTTGATGTATGCAATGTTCCTTATTGTAAGTTGGCAACCGGCAGGAGCCATATGGTTGTCTTTAAATTCTGTTAAGACCCGCGTGTCTATTCAAAGTAGTTGTAATAGTTGAAACCGGTGGACGACAACCATGGAGCAGCGTCATTGACCTTGATGCAATGCCGGTGATGATGGAGATCATGTTCGTGCTTGAAGATGGAGATCGGAAGACAAAGAAGAAAGGCCATATCATATCACATATTATGAATTGCATGTGATGTTAATCCTTTTATGCATCTTGAATTGCTTAGTTTACGACGGTAGCATTATAAGATGATCCCTCAAGCACACAATTTCAAGTCATAAAGTGTTCACCCTCAGTTAGCACCGTTGCTAAAGCTTGTTGTTTCGAAGCACCACGTGATGATCGGGTGTGTTAGATTCTGCAAGTGTATACAACGTGAGCAAGCCAGATTTGCTCATGCGGAAGCTAAGGTTGATCTTGACGAGCCTAGCATGTACAGACATGGTCTCGGAACACGGATCACCGAAAGGTAAAGCATGAGTCATATAGTAGATATGATGAACATGTTGATTGTTCGCCATTGAATCTACATCAACTCTCGTGATGATCGGTTTTGATGTGGTGGATTTGGTTCGTGTGATCACTAAAACAATGTGAGGGATATTGTTTTGAGTGGGAGTTCAACAGCAATATAATTAAAAGTTGAACACTATTTATCATAAATTAAATCAAAATGAATTTGCATAATTGGTGTAGTCATTGGCATCCGTTTACCACCTTGCGCTTAGTTATAATTGAGATGATAGAACTATAGAATTCTGGTTAGTTACTTTACGAACTGGTATCGTATTGTTTTGAAGTGTTAATCTAAAATTTAAAAGTCCTATTGCAAACTTTCAGTAAGTTCCGGTTACTCCATGAAGTTTAATAATTGGTATTAAAGCAAGAGTGACAATCCCAAGAGTTAGTATATGAGTATCATGTTTGTCTCCATGATTCTTGATATTCAAAGGATTGTCTAAATATCAAGGTTATCTAGGATCTGAAAGAGTTGTTTCAGAAACCATGATGTGTGGAAGATATTGTGATATCTGAAACGAAGTTTTGGTTGCAACATGATAGAGTATAATATGGCAAAAGTCAAGTTCTCATATTTGATGAGAATTTGAAAAAGGTTGGAGACACTAGTTGTCCTAATCCTCCAAAAGGTTTTGGAGAGCAACATTATACTCGCGATTCACTGTTATAAGCTAAAAGTAGCTTGATCATGGATAATTCCATGATAAGGATGAATATTTGATGTAGGTAAAATATTTACCACACCAAGAGATTACTAAAGAATGGAATTTGAAAGCACACCAAACATTTGATGATGGTGATCCACTTCAAAGTGCAAGTCCAAAGACATTGGTATTTAATTATACATGCTTTGGACTATGTGTCATATGCATGACTCCACTATTGATGTTGATAGATTCTTTCAAACAGAAAGGAAATACTGAAAGCGAATCTCATAAATATATGGCAGAAAAGAAAAGACTAGAATTGTTCAGCTTAAGTATATAGAAGATATACATGTTATGGCTATATTCTTTGCTTATTAAACAATGTGGTTCTTAAGTATTTGATATTGAATTTGTTGGTGTGAATCGTCATACGAAACAACACAATTCATGAACTACAATGGCCTAAGTAACTAGCAAAAGAATATGTGATTATGTTCATCGAGAACAAATAAAGGTTTATTGTGTTGCTCGTTAAACATCAAAACTTGCCTTCAAGATTTGTTTTATCAGGTATTATGAGAACAAAAGGGTTGTTCAAATAAATTGCCGTAATCCATAAAAGATGGATGATTTACAAATCTCGTTGGATAAATCACATCCATAAAACTAGTGCTAAAAATGTCGAGGGACAAATTGATTGAAAGACCACTTAGGAAGTGACATCGCCGTTTAAATTATATTGGAAAGAAAACATGAAGAAACTCCATGTGTATGGAATTTTGGAGTCTTTTGATTTTTGATCAAATGACACTTGTGAAACTTTCCTAGAGATAATTAAAACTTCGTTCATAGGCCAAAAGGGAACAAATGACTAGCTTATTGGAACTTGTACATATTGTTGTACGAAGTCCATTATGTGTAGTCAAGAGCGATGGATTTCAACTTCATATGCTTTCTCCGAAAATTTGAGTGAATATATGAATATTTACTTAATAAGGATGAAGTGTGAAATATTTGAAAAGTTCAAAGACTTTCAAGATGAAGTGCAAAATCATTGTAACAAGAATATAAATAGTTTATGATAAGATCATAAAGGAAGATATTTGAGTTACAAGTTTAGCATAATACCTAAGATTTAAGGAATCGTTCCGTGGATTTGCATTTCCCGAAACACCATAAGAGTATGGAGCGTTCGAGATATGTAATTAAACCTTGTTTGACATGGTAAGATCGAAGGTGTAATTCATAAAAATGCCATTATGTTTTAAAGATTAAAAGCTTTAGAAACTACCATTTTTTCACTGAAAAGAGCTCGATCATAATCCGTTGAAATGACACCATATAAAGTTATGGTTTGGGATAAAACCCAAGTAGTCCTTTCTTAAAACATTGGTATGCTATGCATAAGAAAGATGTGTGCAACCAAAGTCGGATGAACCTGTCTTTGTATAACTGTTATGTATTCCTCCATAAACACCGGAGACAAAAGTGTTTGTCGCTTAGAACGTCAAGTTTCTTTGAGAAGGAATTTTTCGTGAAAAGTTAAGTGGGAGGACAATAGAACTTTGATAAGGTTAAAAGAACCTTAGCTATATGTGCAGAGTTGCGCAGCGCCGAAAAGTGTTCCAGAGGCAGCAACAATGCTCATGGCTCACGTGCCTCAAAGGTTGTGGTTACGAAAGGTCAAAGTTTCTATTGAAACAAGTAGGTCGGATGAACAATCGAATACCAAGATTTGAGAGTTAAATCAATATTTGACAATAATGATCCGACTACATACAAAGAAGCGATGATGGGCCCTGACTCCGTCAAATGGCTTGAAGCCATAAAATCCGTGATAGTTCCATATACGAGAGATCAAGCTTTGAACTTGAAAGACCCTCCAGAAAGGTACAAGACCTTACAGTCGTATTTGGATCTATAAAGAAATAGACATGGATGTTTCACATCTATGAAATAGTCGACATGTTGGGAAAGAGTTCACAACAATGTTCAAAGGTTGTATATGACAAGATTTGATCTTTCATAGCGATATTTAGTCTAGACGGATTTAAGTAGCAACCACCATATAATTTTGTTATATGGTAGTTGAATAAACAAAAAAAGTTCTTCTAATAGAATTGTTACCTAGGACGTGTGCATAACACGGTCCATAGGGTTTTTAATTCAAGGGATGCTAAAAGTATATGCAAACTTCAATGGTTGAAGTGAGCATCGCGGAGTTGGAATCTTCACAATGATGAAATTGTTAAAAGAGTTTAAATTCATCAGAGACAGTGAAGATGCTTGCATTTGCAAGAAATTAAGTGGGAGCGCTAAGACATATTTCTAATACATTATGTGGAAGACATATTGTTTATTGGAAATGATGTATCTTTTATTAACACATATTAAGAATTTCATCTCGATGAAAGACTTAGGCAAAACCCAAATATTTGGCATCAATAGACGCTAATATGGTTGTGCCGAAAGTACATAGATGGTGTATTGAATGAGTTCAATATATAAACTACAAGAAAGGTTCTTGTCACACAGAAAAGATTGAATGAGTTCAATATTGATGATATATTCAAGTGTATTGACATACCATGCTATAATTGTATTAACCGGAAACATTAATACTTGTGTGATTTGTAAACATAACAGAGTCCCTAGTAAAGCCTCTTGTTAAACTAGCTTGTTGGTTAATATATGATCATGGTTTCCTGATCATGAACATAGAGATGTTATTAACAACAGGGTCATATCATTAGGAGAATGATGTGATGGACATACTCCTATAGATAAGCGTAGCATAAAGATCAAGTCATTTCAATAGTTCAATTGCTATATGCTTTCTGATACATAGTAACCTAATTCCTTCGACCATGAGATCATGCAAATCACCTTTACCGGATGGATGCTTTGATGACATCAAACACCACACCGTAACAGGGTGGCTATAAAGGTTGCATTGAGTGTTCGGAAAGTATTGGTTGAGACACATGGATCAAGAGTGGGATTTGTCCATCCATATGACGGATAGATATACTCTGGGCCCTCTCGGTGGAATGTCATCCAATTAGCTTGCAAGCATGTGACTGGCTCACAAGGGATCACATATCACGGGAACGAGAAAAGAGTACTTATCAGCAACAAGGTTGAACTAGGTATGCAGAGATACCAACGATCATAACCTTGGATAAGTAAACTATCGTGAGACAAAGGGAAATTGGTATCGTATGTAAGTGGTTCATTCGATCGCAAAGTAATCGTAGAAATATGTGGGAGCCATATTAATTTCCAGATTCCTCTATTGGTTATTGATCGGAGAAGTGTCTCGATCATGTCCGCATAATTCACGAACCGTAGGGAGACACACTTAAGGATTCGATGTTGTTGAGTAGTTATGGAATGATGAGTAAGAGACCGAATGTTGTTCGGAGTCTCGGATGGGATCCGGGATATCACGAGGTGATCCGGAATGGTCCGGAGAATAATATTCATATAAGGAAAGACCCGTTTCGGAGTTCGGGAATGATTCCGGTGTTTTCATCGGGAATGTTCTAGAAGGTTCCGGAATGTCCGGCACTCCGGAGGGGAAGGGGTACATGAATGTGTCATTGCATATTGGAATGATTGCATCATGTACTAAGTGTTCTCGCTGTTCCAAATAAAGGATTAAATTGAATCCTAAATTGAAAAGTCAAATAGCAAGTTTGAAAAGTCAAACGGCTAAAATTGGAAAGTGGAAAAGAGGAGGAGTGGGAAACCGAGTTGGGGAGGGAGACCTCTTCCAACCGGTGGCCACCACCCAAGCCGAGTTGGGGAGGGACTCCACTCCCTCCCCTTGGCGCGGCCAGCCCCTCCACCTATATAAGGAGGGGCAGGGCTCCCTCCTCTAGACACACAAGTTCCTATCCTCTAAATCTAAACCCTAGCCACAGCCTCCGGTTTAGAGCCGTTTTGGTTTAGAGCTTCTAATTGCCCTAGCCTTCGGTTTAGAGCCTTCTAATTGGTGTGTCTAAATCCTAGACCACTAAAGCTCTCTCATACTCCACCATACTCGCACCGGCTTAAGGCGAAGCCCTGCGAGATCTCCCCTCTACTTCCGGTACCACGCCGTCGTGCTGCCGGAATCACGAGGAGAGTGCTACAACCTCCGCTGCCTACTGGAACAAGGGAGAGGAAGGTCTTCATCGAGTACCGAATGTGTGACCGACTGCGGAAGCACTGCCGGAACGCAGCGCCGGAAGGATCGTCTGCGCGATCTTGAGATCGGGAGTGTACGACTACATCATCCACGAGAATCTGCTCTCGTTAACCGCTTTGGATCTTCGAGGGTTAGTACTCTATTGACTCGTTGCTACAATCTAGTAGATAGATCTTGGCTTGATCATAGATTAGATCTTGATTGTGTGTTCATGCGGTAGAAAATTTTTGTTTTCCATGCTACGAACCCCTACATAAATAACTGTTGAAATTTAGGGTGAAAAGAAACTTTTTTGTTTCAAAATGGAAACATCAAAACCCAACTTCAAAAAACTTTGAATAAAATCCAATCCAACAAATTTCAATCAAGTGAAATGCATTCATCAATGAATGTATCTTGGAAAAGTTAAATCAAAATCCCAAAAACCCTAATGGAATAAATCATTACCAAGATCTCTCTAAGACTATGGATTCGATCCATATAAAAATCTGTCAAAAAACATTTATAAATGATCAAAAATGATAAATAAAAATATTATAAAACCATATAAATTGGTTTCATTTAATTTGGAGCCATAGATAAAAACCTATGAGTTTAATATTGCAAAAGGAAATATTTCCAAAGCTAATAAAGCACCTATCTAAAATCCATACCAAATGGTGAGCAAAATAATCCTAAAGAGATTTAAAAGGATAAACAAATATTAAATAAAATTCTACAAATTGGGATCACCAAATCTGGATCTAAATAAAAAGATATGGATTTTATAAGGCAAATAAATAAATAAATAAGGAATATCTAAAAACCAAATTAAATCTTGGCCAAACAAATGAAATGAAAAATTATGGAATAATAAAAGGAATAAAAGATTATTTAAATAAAATCGTAAGGAATTGAACAATATCCAATTTTATTTAAATAAAGCCAAATTGCCTAAACTAAATAATAAATCCCAAGTAAATTATTTAAAAGACAATTTAAGTCTTGAATTAAATCCATAAGCAAATGGAACAAGATAATCCAAATCCAAATGAAATAAAGGGATAAAGAATATTCAAATAAAATTATATGGCATTCTATTCCATTTGAATAAAGATAATACCCCTAATGGAAATGATTAATTAAATCATGAGATGATAATAAACGGGAAAAGTTATTTAATTAACTAAAATGAAATAAAAGAATCATTTGGATAAAAATTTATTTGGATTTCAAACCATATTGGATTTTATTTGAATGAAGACAAATGCTCAATTTAAATGATTAATAAATCATATTAAAAATATTTCAAATAATTCAAAATGAATTATTTAACACCCTATTAAATAAATAAAACCTACTGAAAAGGTTTGGTGAAAATTGGAATTCAAATAAGGGTTTGAAAATATAATTAAATCTTATTTAAATAAAGGAAAGTGCCTATTTTAAATAAAATATAAAGCATAAATGAATAAAGGAATTATTCCTAAAAAGGACTTTAAATACATGTTTAAAACAGATTAAAAAATTACTGAAAAGTTTGGAAGGTTATGAATTCAAATGTTTGTTTGAATTGTTTGAACAAATTCAAAACAGAAAAACAAACGAGAAAAATAAAAGGAAACAGAATAAAAAAGGAAACAATCCAGCACAGAACTAGCCCAGCCCACTAAGCCCAGCGAGCCCACCTCCTATTTCCCTCCCGAAACGTTTTTCTACTCAAACGTCCACCCGCACGGTCACTGAACAGACGAGCCCACTGCACCCTCTCTCTCTCTCTCGTTGCCGCCAGGCCCCACTGCCACGCAATCACCTTCTTCCTCATCGCGCGACGACCACACCCCCTCCCTCGATCGTTTCCTACTTTGATTTGCCGGTGTGATTACGCATCAATGACGCGTTGATTCAGCCCCCTGACCATGCACACTTAATCGCCCGCGTCTCCTCTATCTTTCCCCCTAGATTCCACTCCATGAACGCCACGAGGCCGCTCTAATTTTGCCCGAGACCTCCCTCTGCTCTGACGAGCCTCCGCCCAAATTCTGGAAGCACCAGCCACCGCCTTGCCCCCTCGACCACTCGAGTCTACTCTCCACCTCCCTACGCACCTCCTAGCACCAACCACTCGCCCGCACGTGCCCCCTATCATCGACAACGTCATCGCCAGAACACCACCGCCTCCTGCTCCAACTCCGGCGAGCTACTGATGCCAGCCCCGAGTACCCCTCGAGTTCTGGTGAGTACCCCTACACTCCTCGAACCCGCGCGCACCTCACTGACTCTTTTCCTCGATCGCATGCGTCCTAGGTACTCCTTCCCGACAAGACCCGTGAGTGCCCGGGCCAGGGAAGAACTCCGGCGAGAAATTTCTGACGTCCTCGTGCGCCCCTATCCAGGAAAAGACTATGCCGGGCTTCCCCATGACACTGTGATCGCTGTGAGCCATATCCCTCTCTCTCTCGCTTCCTTAATCATCGGCAACGCCACCGCCAGAGCCCCGCCGCCGCACAGCCGCCGCCAGCGCCGCCAAACCTTGACCATTTCGTTCTCGAGCGTTAGATCCCGATCTAGTGGCTAGGATAGGTTAGTTAATCGAAGGGGTATGTTTTGATCTGTGCTGCAGGATGTTAGTTAGATCTGACGGTCTATATCAATTGATCTGAACGAAACATTTTCAGCCAATAGGAAACAAACGCGTGTCCAGTGTTTTGTTTTAAAAACAGAAACTATTCTATTAGATGTTAGATTTTGCAAAAATCATAACTTTAAATCTACATGTCCAAATTTTACAAATTTTATGCAATGGAATCAGAAAAAAGAGTAATTTCCAGCCACGCCATTTGTTTAATGAATTGCTTCTATAAAATTGGTTGTTTTTGCAGAAACTTGTTTAGGCCTAATTTGAGTATAAAAATTATTCTAGAAATGATTTTAGGGTAAAATCTTTTGAAAATGGTTAATTTTGAACCTACTAACCATAGAAACCAATTTTTGGATTTAAAAATATATTTGGTGAAGCCTATAAAATTATTACTTTGCTTAAAGGCATTTCTAACAAAATAAAATGTTGCTTTGGTATAAAAATGGTTTATAGGTAAAACATTTTGCAAGTGGGTTTAATATTAAACACTTGACCTTAAAACACTAACATTTGTGTTTAAAATATATTTGTCAAACACTATAAATTATTACTTTGATTAAAATCATTTCTAACAAAACAAAAATGATTTAAAGTGGACATTTTCACTAACTTAATATCAAATGGTTTTGCCACTTTTATAAATGACCAATAGGTGTTTTAAAATGTTTATAACCTATTGAAAACCACTTTTCCATATAAAACAATCTTTTGCATGCTTTCATGCATTGTTTTGTTTTCTTTATTTCATGTGGTGAATTGCTTGAATGGTAGATTGAATTTGTGCCTTGATTTAATTGTAGTGAAATTTGAAGAAGTGTGACTATTGCAAGATCAAGGAGTGAACTTATATTCTCTACCAAAAAGGCAAGTGGTGATTCATACTTTTGTCCCATTATTTTCACTATGCATTAGTGATATTTCTAAGTAGGACTTGCATGGAATTTTACTAAGTATGTTATGCCATGGGAAATCCTAGTAGATGCTTAGTAGAATTTTCCCTAAGTTAAGTTTCCTACTACTATCATGCGAGCTTAGCTAGTAGAAAACAAGGGTGGATTATATTCATGCTATGAGATATTTCTAAGTCAATGACTTATGTTTTGTTTAATAAAACAACTATGTGAATACGTCACCTGGGTGGAATGGAAAGGATGGATTTATGTTGAGTGGTTACACAAGGCCAGGGGACTAGTGAACCTTGTGTATCACACTTGTGGAATGCCACCCAGGAACAAACAGATTTGAGATGTCAAATGTTGAGAAGCTTCAAGTGCAGCCACTTGGCATTATGGGCTCTGCCTGGATCATATAGGTTGCAATAACTCAGCCAAATGGACAGTTGGTGGTAGGGGATGATAGGTTTGGAGCGCGTCCAGTTTGGTCTAAGGGAAGGCTTCCGAATGATCTTGTCTCGATGCATGTCAAGTCTTGTGGGGAAAGTGCACCACCTCTCGAGAGAGAAAAATATAAGTACTTAGCCGTGTCCCCGGCAATGGACAATTTGAGAATCAAGACATGGAAGCTATCAAGAATCTCCTCATCCCAATTTCTAAGTTAAAAACTTGTGGTTGAACAAGGGTTAAAGGATCTTCAATCTTTGATTGGTAGATGCCTTGGGTGATTTTGACAAACAAAAACTTAGTGTTTTCAAATGATAAGGAAAATCTATTTTGAGCAAAGCAAGCCTAAGCTCCACTTAGTCAAATGCATATAGATGATAGTTACCACTATACTACCATAGTATCACTTGCCAATACAATTCAAATGTATTGACCCTTGCGGATGTAACTTATTATGTTGCAGGTTTGTTTGATGTTAGTGAATTGTGTTGATTAGGATTACAAGTCTACAACCAACATGATTGTCTGTGGCACTTTGAAGATGAAGGACTCCATGTTATAGTTATTTCTGCTGCATTGTAATGAGATAGCCAAACGAGCTATGTAAGATGTAATGAATTATTTTATTCTTTTTATAAAGTTGTATTATGACCTTTGTTTCTTGATATTACAACTTAACTGTGGATGCTAGCTATTGATCCAAGGACTAGCATTGTAAACACAGGGATCTCTACCTTATTAAAGGTTGGGACCTCTACACCAGTTCTATACCCAGATTCAAAAATCAACCCAGCTCGATTCACTAAACCAAAATGCATGAAACTAATTTTGTTAGAAAGGTACTGGAGTTCTTAATCCAGGCCCGTTAGATTCAAACCATTTAGATTTGTAGATCACCCATGGTAAAAATAACAAGGCAGAAGCTTTTCTGCATTCAAACACTTTTCAAAATTCAACCATGAAAGCTTTTGAGTTGATTCCAACTCCCAAAAATCAAATTTAACCATACCTTTCAGAATATATAAAATTATATAGGTTTACTTGCAGAAAAAATGATCAAGTATTAAAAGAATGCATCATAGGCCATTCTAGTCACTTTATTTAATTAAAATAAAAAGGTTAAACCTTTTTAAATTGTGACACCACTTTAAATCACATTTCCATGTACTGAAATATGTGGTGATGACATGTGTCAACATGATCCCATGTTTTAGTTGGAGAATATTAAATCTTAAGTAGTTTTTCAATGAGTAGAAATTTCTTTCCTAAAATAAAGGAAATAAAATTATTGCCTTAATCTTTGTAATGTTTGTGATGATACTAGATCATCTAGTGAAAACCTTGGTGTGATAAATAGAAGTAGTTAAGTATTGTGTGGTGATTGTGTACCTCGTATTTATTTATAGACGATAGTACCGACCAAGGATACGAGGAAGAAGGAGGATACTACGATGAAGAAGCCGAGGAGAACTTCAACCACTGCTCTTCACAAGCCAAGCTATTACCTGAGCAAGCTTATACTTGCAATTATGCAAGCTTAATACTACCGGTTGACTTGGCAAGCTAAAACTTGCTTGTTACTATGCCAAATAGATGCCTTAAGCATATGTAATTATACCCACTTGATGATACCAAATCCCAGTTTTACTTGCAAGCTTAATTCTTTTATTTCTTTATCAAAGCTTTTATTGGAGTTTACTTAGTGACTTGTAGATATTAGAAAGATATTTAAAGGTAGCATAAAGAGCATAAAACTTGGCCTAAGTTAGATAATCTTCATGTCTTCTTGAGGCATGAGATTGAACTTAGCTAATTCCCACTTGTTTACCACCCATCATTAGTGTTTACCCCCACTTGTAGATGCTAGTGCTAAGCATAAAACTTGAGCACTTTATATGGGAATACTTGGTGAAAATGGTTATGAAAACCTTAGAATGATGACTCATCTACTGAAATATTTTGACATGTGTTCTTGAACACCAGATGATTTTTGACGATGAAAATGTTAAGGCGTGAGCCTTATCTCTTTATAAAACTGATGGCTGTCTGGATGCGATACCATTCCAATTTTACCGTACAACCACAATACCTGAAATTTGGGTAGGGCTTTACTAGAAATTTATATACCTTAGCATGGGTTCCCTTGTGGACAAGGTTTGAGTCGAGGCTACCTTGTGAAGATTGTCCACCTATGCAGTTCCCAAGATGACAGTTACTCATGGTGGGAGGCCAAACTCATGGGAGAGGTGCCTATACTAGGGCGTGTAATTGAAAGGTTAGGATTGATTATCCGCATACTGAGTATTGTGAATTTAGGATTGTTCCTAACGGATGTATCGAATGTTGTGGTGAAAGTGTACCACATCTGCAGAGTGTCAAACTATTCGAATAGCCGCGTCCGCGGTTATGGACAGTTGGAGTGGACATACTGTTCTGTCGTCGGATGTTTTCAAAAAGGACTTGTGAAATGATTCATGACGTTTACTTGACCACAACAGGGTTGCGAGATGAAATTAAAGTTCCCACTTAGGTGTTATAAAACTTTCAACTAGCTTTCTTTGCTTCTGAACTTAGTTAAGGTAAACCTGGCTTTTTACAAAACAACCCTAGAGCTTAGTATCCTACTCAAAAACTACTTCACTTGTTAGTACTAGTTTGCGAGTACTTAAAGAGTACTCATGGCTTTGTCCCTGGCTATTCCCGTGTCCAGACTATGAAGAGGAGTATCAGGAAGACGGACAGCAGGAAGGTTACGACAACTAGGATCATCTCCCATCATCAACATTGCATGTGACCATGAAGATGGAGCCTCGCCTACGCTATCGTTATTATTATGTTATTCCGCTGCTTGAATTTTATTAAGACTGGATCATGAGACCCTTATTTGTGTAAGACCTTATATGTGGTTTCTAATGGATGATGTACTGTGATATCCAGTCTGTTATGTCTCGCAAAAATGGTAATCCTGGGATTGTGATGTATGGCATAACAGGCATCTGGGATTAAAAATCCGGGTGTTGACAAGTTGGTATCAGAGCCATCCTGACCATAGGAGACCCTACTTTAGAATGGATGTTTGAATCAAAAACTTAGTTTCAAAACCAAGAAAGTGAGTATTTATGAAAACTTATTCTCATTCTTACCACTTGGATTCTTTAATGAAAAATTCATGTTCCTCAAAATTCTTGCAAACTTACATAAAATTTGACACACTGGATCACTCTACTAACTTACTCATCCTACATTCTTATAGATGGACGTGAAGTACAGCAAGTTTTATCAGTTGGGGAATGGAGGAGACCTCATCTTTGAGCGTGACTTGGACCAGCTTTCAGAGATGCTGGAGCGTCCGTACCCCGAGTTCTTCGGAGCTCAGCTCAATGATCAGGAAGGAGAGGATTTGCAGTGGCTAGTTGTTGCAAGTCTCCGGGGAAAGATTGAAGCCCCCACCTTAGAGGGAATTCAGTTCACCTTGAGAAAGAACAACTGGCTCGATGGACTTGCTAGGGCCATGCAGGAAGCTCTTGCCCGTCTGTGTGGGCAGAGTATCAATCAGATCAAGGGTACCCGCTTTGAGTTCTACCCAAGGCGTGATGTTATGGGACAGCCACTGGAGGCCCCATATCACCACGAGCTGAAGAGTCAATTGGACCACCTCAGCTTCATGATGTATGACCGTCAGAAGGAGTTAGACAATGCCCGCTCCTACGCCAACCACAAGTATGCCATCGCTGCCAACAAGGATCAGACTATTGCCATGGTAGTGAAGGATCGCCAGTCTCGTCACCGTTAGTGATACGTTGGAAACGTATCTATAATTTTTGATGCTCCATGCTTGTTTAGTATCTACTTTTCTTTACTTGTCCACACTTTGAGGTTCTTTTTACATGTTTTCTGGTACTAACCTACTAATAAGTTGCAACAGTGCCAGATGCCTGTTTTTCTGCTGTTTTTGGTTTCAGAAAATTTAGTAAAGAAATATTCTCGGAATTGGACGGGACAAGGGACAAAGTCAATTACTTTCCCTGGGGAACAAGAAGTCCAAAGGAGAGCCCGGGAGGCCAGCCAGGGGGCCAGACCCACCCCAAGCGCGGGTGGGCCCTAGCCCGCGCCTGGCTAGAGTTTGCCTGCCCTGGCGGCCGCCTCGCTCTCCCCCTTCGCCTATAAGAATCCCCCGATGCTGAAACCCTAAGTACCTGATCAAATATCCACGAAACATTCTGTAGCCGCCGCCACCACCGTCCCTAGATCGGGGGGATCTGAAGTTCTTCCCGGCACCCTGCCGGAGGGGAGATCATCCCGGAGGCCTTCTCTCCGGTATCATGCGTGAGTAGTTCCACCTTGGACTATGGGTCCATGTAGTAGCTAGATGGTTGTATCTCCTCCTTTGTGCTTTCATGTATAGATCTTGTGAGCTCCGTTCATGATCAAGATCTAATCTATTTGTAATCATGCATGTTGTGTTTGCGGGGATCCGATGGATATTGAGATTATTATGTTGGTTTGATTAATGGTTTTGTCTTTATGATTCTATCATGTTTGTGTTGTTTGTGATCTTGCATGCTCTCCGTTGTTATTAGCTATCTTGGCCAAGTAGTTGCTAGTGACTCCAAGAGGGGGTATTTATGCTCGATAGTGGGTTCATGCCTCTAGTTTCCGAGGGAAGTGACAATAATCTCTTCGATTGTAGATGTGCTGTTGCTACTAGGGAGAAAACAATGGTCTCTTGTTCATGGAACATGTGGACTGTTTACCTTACACACTTTGCTTAAAGCAGTTGTCTGTTGCTTGCAACTTAATACTGGAGGGGGTTCGGATGATAACCTGAAGGTGGAATTATAGTCATAGATGCAGTTGGATGGCGGTCTATGTATCTTGTTGTATTGCCCAGTCAACCTCATAGGATCTTTATGACTAGTAATTGCATTGTTATGCCTTGCTCAGTGCCTATCAATTTCCCTCCTGTAATTTGTTTACCCTTCATGCCATGTTGTTTATCTAAGGAGAGCACCTCTAGTGAACTATGGACCCCGGTACAATCTTTACCATTGATACATCTTCCACTGTTACTTGTTTACTTGTTGCAAACCATTACCTTCCACACCATACGTTTAATCCTTTGTTACAGCAAACCGGTGATCTTGACAACCTCATTGTTCGTTGGGGAAAAGTCTTGAGTTTGCGTTGTGCAGGTCTACACATTGTTTGCAACACCTTTGTGACGTTTCCTTCCTCCTTCTGGTTCGATAACCTCGGTCTCAACTAAGGGAAAACTTGCTGCTTGCTCTTCACACCCTGTGCTTCGGGTTACCAATGAAGTGCCACGTCGAGCACCATCAAGTCTTTCTAGGGCCGTTGCCGGGGAGGCCAAGGACGTCTTCACTAGGAGAGTCTTTCACTTCCTTTCTCTTTACTTTGTTTTTAGTTTTCTATGTTTCTTTTGCTTGGTTTTGTTTGCCTATTTCCAAAACACCCAAAAAAATTAGTCTAGTTTGGTTTGCTTGCTTTATTCAGAAACACAAAAAAATTAGTTCCTGCTCTAGCTCCTGCTGCTATTTTTGGCTTGCCCACCTTTGCCAAAATGAACTCCGCTGAGAACACCAAGTTGTGTGACTTCACTAGCACCATCAACAATGATTTACTAAGCACTCATATTGCTCCACCTACTCCTGATGCTACCTTTTATGAAATTAAGCCTGCTTTGTTGAATCTTGTGATGAGAGAGCAATTTTCTGGTGCTGGTTCTGATGATCCTGCTTCCCATCTCAATATCTTTGTTGAACTTTGTGAGATGCAAAAGTATAAGGATGTAGATGGAGATATTATTAAGCTCAAGCTTTTTCCTTTCTCCTTGGGAGGAAAAGCTAAATAATGGTTGCTTTCTTTGCCTAAAAATATTATTGATTCTTGGACTAAGTGCAAAGATGCTTTTATTGGAAAGTACTATCCTCCTGCTAAGATTATATCTATGATAAGTGATATTATGAACTTTAAACAACTTGATAGTGAACATGTTGCTCCAGCTTGGGAAAGAATGATATCTTTGGTTAAGAATTTCCCTACTCATGGACTCACTGCTTGGATGATTATCCAGACTTTTTATGTAGGTTTAAACTTCTCTTCAAGAAACCTACTGGATTCAGCTGCTGGAGGTACTTTTATGGGCCTCACTTTGGGTGCCGCAACAAGGCTCCTTGATAATATGATGGTTAACTACTCTAAATGGCATGTTGAGAGAGCTCCACATGGTAAGAAGGTAAATTCTGTTGAGGAAACTTCCTCTTTGAGAGAAAAGATTGATGTTATTATGGCTATGCTTGTTAATGGGAAAGCTCCTCTAGATCCTAATAGTGTTCCCTTAGCCTCTTTGGTTGCTCAAGAAGAGAAAGTTGATGTGAACTTCATTAGAAACAACAATTTCAACAACAATGCCTATAGGAATAATTTTGGTAGCAACAACAATTATAGGCCTTATCCTCCTAATAATGGCAATTCCTATGGAAGCTCTTACAATAATGCTAGAAGTGCCCCCTCTAAACTTGAAGTCATGCCCAAGGACTTTATTAGTAAACAAACCACTTTCAATAAAACTATAGGGGAAAAGCTTTTAACTGTTGAGAAAAATATTTCCTCTTTGTCTGAAGCTTAGTCTTCCTTGGTTAATAAAATGGCTGCTAAACCTGAAGCCATGGAAAATACCTTTGCTACTGCTCATGCCATACAAGTTACTATTGATGAAAATGTTAGGATGTTAGCTCAACTTCATGCTAAGTGGGAAAGGGAAGCTGAAATTGATAGAAACAATAGTGTGTGCACTATCACTAGTAAACCACAAGTAGTCCCTATTCCTACTCCTACTATGCCTAAGCCTATTGAGCCTACTACTAGTGATGCTAAGTTTGACTTTGATATTGATGGTTGCAATATTTCTGAAGTGATTATGTTCTTGCAAAAGCTTGCTAGAAGTCCTGATGCTAGTGATATGCATGTTGCCTTTACCAAACACATTACAGATGCTCTTGTGAAAATTAAGGAAGAGAAGTTAAAACACAAAGCTTATATTCCTAGGAAAGTAGAAGATAGTTGGGAACCCATTATTAATATGCAAGTGAATGACTTTGATCTCAAAGCTTCATGTGATCTTGGTTCTAGTGTCTCTATTATGCCTAGGAAGATTTATGAAATACTTGATTTGCCACCCTTGGAAGATTGTTATTTAGATGTCCCACTCAATGATGATGCTAAGAAGAAACTCATGGGGAGTATTAATGATGTTCTCATTATGGTTAACAATGCTTATGTCCCTGTTGATTTCTATGTTTTGGATGTTGAATACAATGCTTCTTGTCCTATTACTTTGGGAAGACCTTTTCTTAGAACAGTCGGTGCCATCATTGATATGAAAGAAGGCACCATTAAATATCATTTTCCATTCAAGAAAGGTATTGAACACTTCCCTATGAGAAGAGAGAGGTTGCTTTTTGCTCCTCCTTTGAAAGCAAGATTTGATGTTAATGCTTCTTCATTTGAAAATACTTGATTCTTCTTGCTTATTGTGCCTAACTTAAAGGCGTTAAAGAAAAGTACTTGTTGGGAGATAACCCAAGAGTTTCCTTGAGTCTTGGAAGTTATTACTTCAGTAATGACCTCTCCTTATCCTTTTTGTTTGCTTTTTGTACCAAGAATGACCTCTAATGAGAGGGAAGTAAGATTTGGGGAATTGCTGTCCAGAAATAGATTTCTGTCCTCCACCAAAAAAATCGTGAGGAGGCTCTGTAACTCATATTGAGCTCAAAATTTACGAATCTTTTTTATTTGAGCAACAAAAGATGTTAGACAAAATCGGTTTCTACCTGCTGGTCTATTTTGATAGATTTCTGCCATTATTTGCATTTGCTTCTTATTGATTCATTTTTGAGTTCTCTTTAGGTGAATTGAGATTTTTGAAGGAGTTACTACAGTATCTTGTGTTTTTAGTGAAAAGCCTTGATGTTCCAAAGTTGTGCCAGTGGTCTAATATCTTTCGAATACACTAATGTTGCTAATGAAGATTGTGTGAAGTTTTGTATGAAGGAAAAAATTTAGGTGTAGAGAGAGAATGATGCAATGAGATGAATAATGGACAAAAGCTCAATCTTGGGGATTCCACCATGGTGTTACCCCAAGAAATATCAAAGATTTACAAGCGTCAAATCTTGGGGATGCCCAAGGCATCCCCTTCTTCATCAATAAAAAGCTCAGGTCTTTCTAGACACTTCATTTTTATTGTTTAATGCACAGTTGTGCTGTTCTTGGAGCATCTTAGTTTTTGTTTGCTTTGCTTAGGTTGTTTAGTTTGCTTGAATAAAGAAGTTTGGACCCCCGTTCTCACTGTGTTGTTTTGCAAATAAGTTGCTTGGTGTTGGAAAGGAGTAGTAAGTTCTTGCTTGTAAGTGCAAGAGGAGCTTGCATTGACTGTGACTTAGACTTTAGCATGACATGCTAGGTCTTGTTTTAGCATTATGCTTAGTGATTATTGTTGTAGCATGTCTTGTTACAAACAATTGGGATTGCTTAGTGTGCCTTGAAGAAATTATGCGTTGTTTTAGCATGCAAAAGCATAATATTATGGTATTCTCCTTTGATGCTTTGCTTGGGTTGACTTGGCACATGCTCACACCATGTTATGACTATGACAAGTCACCATTAGCCTTTATGATCATTTAGTCCTTGACTTGTAGTACAACTCTTTGCTTTGATTAGTATGCTTTGTTGCACTACATGATTATGGCCATTATTTCTCTCTTAGTTGGTTGCTCCCAATCTTTTTCTAGCCTCCACTTGTATGAGTAAGTTCTACTCATGCTTCCAACTCCCAAGAAACCAAGTTATTCCAAAGTGTCCACTATAAATTGCTATGCATGGTGTGTTACACCATTCCAAGTATATTCTTGCTTTCAACTATCTTCCAATTAAAAACTATTTTGTTATGTGAAAACTTAGTGATTAAAGCCCTCACGAACTTGATGGCACATTTATATTCTTTTCCCCTAATAAACTTGAACTATTGTGACAACTTTGTTGTATATGCTTGCACTTATAAGTTGGAATTAGCAGAACCGTGCTGTCACAGGGAACGTTTTCAACATTGCACTTGTACATTGTTGTACTCAGTTGGTATCATGTTCTTTTGTATATGGATGTCATTGGTGTGAAATAAAGAGGGAACTTGTAAGTCCATGGAGTTTGTATCCTGTGTTAGAGAAACGCCTAGGCCGCTAGCCTAATCCATGCCTAATCATGGTGGAAACTTGCAGCATCACCATAGTGACATCTATGAAGCATTCTTCTTATAAAAAAATATACACATTGAGAAAAGAGGAAAGAGAGAAAAAAGCACCATATTCCCATGGTACATAAGAAGAATTGCTGAGATGCTCATTGCCTGCTTGCCTTGTCATTTTGGTTATGGGAAAGCTCCTGTGCCAAGTGCAAGGGGTACCTCGTTGGCGGTTCTCAATGATATGCAAATACTTACAGTGACAAGAACTTACCTAGACCCAAAGTTGAGTATGCATGAGGTGTGGCCCTCGTTTTCAAGGGACTTGAGATTGCCAGCTTATACTTCGTCAAGCATATACTCTAGCTTAGCCACTTTAACCTTAACGACTTCAAGATGCTTATGATAGGGGCAATGAGGGCTGAAAGCTAAAAAGTACCATAATTTTTGGAAGCTCTTTTTGAAACTTGTAGTCCCTGCTTCCTTTACAAAAAGGCCTTTCTTCCACCACTATTGAGTCTCCACCTTCTACCTTTAGGCACCATTAAGAGAGCATAGTTGTCATTCTGTGTGCAGTGTTCCAAAGCTTGTTAATTGATGCATATTGTGTTATTACTTGCCCTTGTGCTACTTGTTTATATTCACCCTTGTGAACTTTGCAGGTGTCCTATGCATTTAATTGCTACTCTATGAGGGACAAGCTGATTGCCACTATGCTATGTTTTCTGCATGTGAAACAAACAAACGTTTTTAAATGCATGTTATTGATGATCTTTGTTTGTAGACTTTCATGTTGAATGCGTAGTTACTATGTCCTATTGTTAGAACTCCATCTTTCATGCACATGTTTAGAGCTCTTTCATCCTAGCTTTCAATGCTTGCAAATGGTTGGATATTTAATGTGAGGGTGCATGTCACCTCAAAAATTATTCTTTTATCACTTACCTACTCGAGGACAAGCAGGAGTTAAGCTTGGGGATGTTGAGACGTTGGAAACGTATCTATAATTTTTGATGCTCCATGCTTGTTTAGTATCTACTTTGCTTTACTTGTCCACACTTTGAGGTGCTTTTTACATGTTTTTTCGTACTAACCTACTAACAAGTTGCTACAGTGCCAGATGCCTGTTTTCTGCTATTTTTGGTTTCAGAAAAGTTAGTAAAGAAATATTATCAGAATTGGACGGGACCAAGGACAAAGTCAATTACTTTCCGTGGGGAACAAGAAGTCCAGAGGAGAGCCCGCGAGGCCAGCCAGGGGGGCAGACCTAGCCCAAGCGCGGGTGGGCCCTAGACCGCGCCTGGCTAGGGTTTGCCTGCCCTGGCGGCCGCCTTGGTCTCCCCCTTCGCCTATAATAAGACCCCAATGCAGAAACCCTGAGTACCCGATCAAATATCCACGAAACCATCTAGAGCCGCCGCCA
Source organism: Avena sativa (assembly GCA_916181665.1). NCBI lineage: Eukaryota > Viridiplantae > Streptophyta > Magnoliopsida > Poales > Poaceae > Avena > Avena sativa. The sequence goes on along the minus strand of OV702283.1, from coordinate 127,752,936 downwards.
CCATCGTCCCTAGATTGGGGGGATCTGAAGTTCTTCCCGGCACCCTGCCGGAGGGGAGATCATCCCGGAGGCCTTCTCTCCGGTATCATGCGTGAGTAGTTCCACCTTGGACTATGGGTCCATGTAGTAGCTAGATGGTTGTATCTCCTCCTTTGTGCTTTCATGTATAGATCTTGTGAGCTCCGTTCATGATCAAGATCTAATCTATTTGTAATCATGCATGTTGTGTTTGCGGGGATCCTATGGATATTGAGATTATTATGTTGGTTTGATTAATGGTTTTGTCTTTATGATTCTATCATGTCTGTGTTGTTTGTGATCTTGCATGCTATCCGTTGTTAGTAGCTATCTTGGCCAAGTAGTTGCTAGTGACTCCAAGAGGGGGTATTTATGCTCGATAGTGGGTTCATGCCTCTAGTTTCCAAGGGAAGTGACAATAATCTCTTTGGTTGTAGATGTGTTGTTGCTACTAGGGACACAACAACGGTCTCTTGTTCATGGAACATGTGGAATGTTTACCTTACACACTTTGCTTAAAGCAGTTGTCTGTTGCTTGCAACTTAATACTGGAGGGGGTTCGAATGATAACCTGAAGGTGGACTTCTAGTCATAGATGCAGTTGGATGGCGGTCTATGTATCTTGTTGTATTTCCCAATCAACCTCATAGGATCTTTCTGACTATTAATTGCATTGTTATGCCTTGCTTAGTTCCTGTCAATTGCCCTGCTCTAATTTATTTACCCTTCATGCCATGTTGTTTATCTAAGGAGAGCACCTCTAGTGAACTATGGACCCCGGTCCAATCTTTACCATTGATACATCTTCCATTGTTACTTGTTTACTTGCTGCAAACCATTACCTTCCACACCATACTTTTAATCCTTTGTTACAGCAAACCGGTGAGCTTGACAACCTCACTGTTCGTTGGGGCAAAGTCTTGAGTTTGTGTTGTGTAGGTCTCCACATTGTTTGCAACACATGTGTGACGTTTCCTTCCTCCTTCTGTTTCGATAACCTCGGTCTCAACTGAGTGGAAACTTATTGCTTGCTCTTCACACCATGCGCTTGGGGTTACCAATGAAGTGCCACGTCGAGCACCATCAGTCAGCTCGACAAGAAGAAGCACATCATTGCCCGTCTTCGCCACTGGATCACGGACTTGGAGGAGACCATCCACGAGAGGGATATGCAGCTGGAAGAGAGGGAGAATGCAGGGGAAGACCTTCGTGGATACCCCTACTCCTATCTCAGTGATGATTGTGACTTTCTAGAAGATCAGGCCATGGACTTCTTCACCGATGAGGATGATTTCGCTTTGATTGATGATGATGATGATGATGATGAGGACACCGAATCCGAGGAGTAGTAGCACTTGAGCACTAGTGTTAGTGAGTTGTATTCGGTCCCACTATATCGTAGTTTCACAGAATGGTTACTAAAACCATCTGTTTTCCTTTCTTGTGGTGTGTGTTTGTATTGTGTGTTGTGAATGAATGAATGAATGAATGAATGAATGAATGAATGAATGAATGAATGAATGAATGAATGAATGAATGAATGAATGAATGAATGAATGAATGAATGATTGAATGAATGAATGAATGAATGAATGAATGAATGAATGAATGAATGAATGAATGAATGAATGAATGAATGAATGAATGAATGAATGAATGAATGAATGAATGAATGAATGAATGAATGAATGAATGAATGAATGAATGAATGAAAAGCAAGTTGCTAGGAAACTCTGAGTCAACTTCAAAAACTTTACAAAACCCTGAACCTTAGAAATTTCCCCCTTTTCTCATGATCTATCTCAATCTTCAGATGCCTCGCGGAGGAAGCAATTCATACCCGGACCCGATGTTGCAAATCTTGCAAATGTTGGTTTCTGACCCCGAAGCTAAGAGAGCCGAACGTCAATCAAACTTAGCCACCCTTCATCACATCGCCTAGATGCCAACAACAACAACTAGGGCCATGGAAATCAGGACAACCATGGATCCAAGCTCAAGAATTTCCAGAACACCAACCCACCCATCTTCACTAAGTCGGAACAGCCCCTAGATGCAGATGATTGGCTGCAAACCATGGAGAACAACCTAGAGGTTGTAGGAGTGGAAGCTAATGAGAAGGTACTGTTTGCCACCCACTATCTGGCCGGATATGCAAGAGCATGGTGAAACAGTGTTTGTTCCATGAACGGAGGTCAAATGATGACTTGGGAAGAGTTCAAAATCAAGTTTAGCAGAACCCATGTGCCACCGAGTTTGATCAAGAGGATGAGAGATGAATTCAGGGAACTGAAGCAAGGGAGGATGACCGTAGTGGAATACTATGGAAAATTCTTGTCATTGTCTAGGTATGCACCGGATGAGATAGACACTGAAGCCAAGAAGAAGTTGAGAATCCTAAATGGTCTGCACGATGAGATGCAGACGGTGTTAGTCAATATCCCCATTGCTGATATTGAAGCTTTAGTGGACTCTGCCATTCAGATGGAAGGAAAGATCAACAAAGCCAATGAGAACCGCAAGCATCGCATGATGCATCAACCAGGAACCCATCATACACCAAAGTATCGCCCCAACCCATCTCTAGGGTTTGCCCCAAGAACCAACAGACCCCCGATGAACCGTCCAACCTATCCCAACCGTGGAAACCCAAGGCCCGGAGGAAACCACAACAACCCCGGCAACCCAGCAATTTCAACCATGCCCCGCCCAAGTTCAACAACAATGCCGCCACCAACTCCAGCACTGCCCCAAGGACTGGAAGCAATGTTGTGCCTGTTGCAGCAAAGGACAAGTCTCAGGTGACTTGTTATGAATGTGGAACCAAAGGTCACTATTCTAATGAGTGCCCCAAGAAGATTGCCGTAGCCCCCAATGCAAATGCCCGAGCTCAGCAGCAGCGTCGTGTTCAGGCCGGAAGAAGGTTTGCCCCAGGGAACTCGCTCAACCGCAACGGTCGTCTCTTTCTCATGCATGCGAAAGAAGCCCAAGAAGCGCCAGATGTCGTGTTGGGTATGTTTTTTGTTAACTCAGTACTTGCAAGAGTGTTGTTTGATTCCGGAGCATCTCACTCGTTTGTTACCGAAGAATTTGCATGCACTAGTAAGATTCAACCAACCAAATTGAAGCATGTTATGATAGTCCAAATACCTGGTTCAACCACCAAAGCTAGACAAATTTGCAAGGCCATACCTATCCGAATCCATGGCATAGATTTTTATGCTAATCTAATAGTACTCGGAACTAAAGGTTTGGAAGTAGTACTAGGAATGGATTGGATGTCCAAACATAAAGGATTAATCGACTGTGCCAAGAAAGCCATAACCATGACCAGTACAGCCGAAATATCAGTAGAGCATGTATCTGAAACCTTGCCCCGTCAATTCAAATGCAACAAGAGTATAGCCCAGCCAACCATTGACCAAGTCCGGATAGTCTGTGAATACCCTAATGTATTTCCAGATGTTTTGCCCGGTATGCCCCTAGATCGGGATATCGAGTTTATCATCGAACTAATACCTGGAACAGGACCCATAGCCCAAAAACCAAATAGTATGAACCGTCTGAATTAGTGGAGCTGAAGAAGCAACTAGATGCTATGCTGGAGATTAGATTGATTCAACCTAGTGCGTCGCCATGGAGATCACCTGTCTTGTTTGTGGACAAGAAGGATGGAGGTAACCGTTTATGTATGGATTATCGGAAGTTGAATGATGTCACCATCAAGAACAAGTACCCAATGCCAAAGATAGAAGACCTGTTTGATCAGTTGACTGGTGCCAAAGTGTTTTCTAAGATTTATCTTAGAACTGGTTATCATCAACTCAAGATTCGAGCATAGGATATTCCAAAGACTGCGTTTACCACCAGATATGGACTGTATGAGTACACTGTCATGTCTTTTGGATTAACCAATTCCCCCACTTATTTCATGAACCTCATGAATAAGATTTTTATGGACTTCCTAGATAAGTTTTTCGTTGTTTTCATCGATGACATTCTGATTTATTCCAAATCAGAAGAAGAACATGAGCTACACCTAAGGACCATCCTTGGAACCCTTAGAGAGCATCAGCTATATGCCAAGTTTAGCAAATGTGAATTATGGTTACAGGAGGTAGGATTCCTCGAACATATTGTATCAGCCGGAGGAATTGTCGTTGACCCTGCAAAGGTGAAGGATGTTGAAGAGTGGCAAGCCCCAACCACCCAAACCCAAGTTCGTGCATTTCTCGGATTAGCGGGATACTACCGCAAGTTCGTAGAAGGATTCTGGAGTATCGCTAGACCCATGACGCAATTGTTGAAGAAGGATAAGAAGTTCGAATGGACGGACAAGTGTGAAGCAAGTTTTCAAGAACTCAAGAGGAGATTGATTTCAGCCCCAATCTTGATCATGCCGGATATTACGAAGCCGTTTGATGTGTATTGTGACACATACAAGATTGGTCTTTGATGTGTGTTAATGCAAGAAGGCAAAGTAATATTGTATATATCCCGACGACTGAAGCAGCATGAACAGAATTATCCTACCCATGACCTTAAACTAGCAGCCGTAGTTCTAGGCCTGAAGACATGGAGGCATTATCTTATGGGAAACCGTTGTGAGATTTATTTGGATCACAAGATCCTGAAGTATATATTCACTCAGAAGGAGCTGAATATGAGGCAGAGAAGATGGATTGAGCTAATCAAGGACTATGATCTAGACATTCACTATCACCCCGGTAAAGCCAATGTGGTAGCAGATGCCCTTAGCAGATTGTCGTGCCGCTTGAACTCCATGATTCTGAAGGAGCAACCAAGTTTGCACAAAGAGATGGAAGATTTCCGAATGGAATTAGTAAGTGAAGGATTTTGGCTAGCATAGAACTTCAACCCACTTTGATCAGTCAGATCAAGGAGGCTCAGAAAGGATATGCTAGTATCGACGGAATCAAACGTCGTATTGGTACAGGCAAAGTACCCGGATTCACCGAGGATGAAGGAGTTCTGTGGTATAAAGGACGTCTCTGTGTACCAGCAGATTCAGAGCTGAAGGAAACTATCTTGAAGGAGGCCCATTATACTCTTTATTCTATCCACCCCGGAAGAACGAAGATGTATCGGGATTTGAAGGAGCAATTTTGGTGGCATAAGATGAAGAGGGAAATCGGAAGATATATCGCCAAGTGTGATATTTGTCAAAGAGTCAAGGCGGGACATCAGAGACCCGCAGGACTATTGCAACCATTGCAGATTCTGGAATTGAACGGGATTCTGTTGGAATGGACTTTATCACCGGATTGCCTACATCTAGTAGGGGAAATGACTCTATTTGGGTCATAGTTGACAGATTGTCCAAGGTAGACCATTTCTTACCAGTCAAGACCACCTACCAGAGATCGAAACTAGCGGAGTTGTACATCGCTAGAATCGTCAGTCTACACGAAGTCCACAAGAACATCGTATCGGATAGAGGAACTCAGTTTACCTCGAGATTCTAGAAGAAAGTCCAAGAAGGATTAGGAACCCGACTAGATTTTAGCACAGCGTATCACCCTCAGACCGATGGACAAACGGAGCGAGTAAATCAAATACTCGAAGATATGTTGACAGCCTGTGTGTTAGAGTATGGATCTAACTGGGAAGACTGTCTGCCGTTCGCGGAATTTTCTTACAACAACAGTTATCAAGCTAGTTTGCAAATGGCCCCATTTGAATTCATGTATGGAAGGAAGTGTCGTACCCCTTTGAATTGGTCGGAAGTAGGAGAGAGTTAGATATTTAGACCAGACATCCTACGAGAACCAGAAGAGAAAGTTCACAAGATCCGTGAGCACCTCAAGACCGCCCAGTCAAGACAAAAGAGTTACGCCGACAAGAGATGTCGAGACCTTGCTTTCAATATCAGAGATTTGTGTATCTCAAAATGTGTCCTTTGAAAGGAATGCAGCATTTCCATCTCAAAGGAAAGTTAGCCCCCAGATATATCGGACCTTTAAAGATTCTGAATCGTCGAGGAGAAGTATCGTATCAATTGGAACTGCCAGAGGAGATGTCAGCAGTACACAATGTGTTCCATATATCGTTACTTCGCAAATGCCTTGAAGTTCCAGAGAAGACTAATGTTTTCAAGAACATTGATCGCCGCACCATAGAGATCAAAGATGACCTGACGTATCCCGAAGTACCCATCCATATTTTGTAGGAAGCTTTCAGAACCACCAAGACCAGAAGCATCAAGTTTCTCAAGATTAAGTGGAGTAACCACACTAAAGAAGAAGCTACCTCGGAGCGAGAAGATCACATCAAGACGGAGTTTCCCGATCTTTTTAAATCCTAGTTTTCTTCTTCTTTCTCAAATCTCGGGACGAGATTTTGTTTAAGGAGGGAAGGTTTGTAACATCCCAATAATGTTGAACAATGATTATAAAATTCCAATCACCAAAATTAGGGTTAACAAAAACTTTTGTTAATTCAAATCATTATGAATGCATGTGTGTATGTGATGATTGCATGAATGAATGGACTTGTGTGATTGATCTAAATAGCAAGGAATGGATTAAAGATGAAAACAACATCATCTAAAGCTTTTCCAAGCAGAAACAAATCAAGAGAAAATCCAAAAAAAGCAAATGGTCATTTTTGCCAATCTTGCTCGCTAGGCCACTTTGAGTGTTTCTAGTCCAAGATTTCAAACAGAAACTTTTCCATTTATTTTCACCCCTTGCTAGACCAAGTAAAAGTGAATCAAATCCCACCTTTCAAACTTACAGAAACATTTGGCAACAGGATTAAAATCACATTTCAAAATTTAATCTGATTCATATGTGAAGATCACCATTTCTCAAAACCCAACCAAACCAATTCACTTGACCAATCCCACTAACCATAGACTCCGTAGTATGTAACCAGCACACCCACCAAGTTTGAATCCAAAATTCAAATTTGAATCTCTTGCGGCCATTTCATCAAAAACCTTGTATTCAGCAAACAAACACAAAACACTATAGTGAGCAGTGATTTGGCCAACCTTGTTCCCTCTATAGCTCACACTACACTCTTAGTAGATGATCTAGCTCAATTAACAAGCTTTAGCACAACTATGATCATGCCATAGCCATCAATGGTGACCATGCCGAGCCTAACTTGCCACCCCCATGTCGACAGCAAGCTAGGAGAAGCACCAAGCCTAGCAAGCATGTCTGGGACACTCTCCATCGTCCACCGCCATCCCCTGTCCAAGCCTCGAGCACTGCCTGCCCCTAGACCATGCAGCCTGAGCATGCCAAGCCTCTCTGCGAGCGAGCGGAGAGCGCGCCAGAGCACAAACCGCGACACACGCCCACAGACCGCGCGCCTCCCTTGCCGCGTGCAAGTAGGATCGCTAGCATCCCAGCAACACCGCGGACATGCCCGTACACCGCCGCGCAGACCGTAGACGTTGTACGCCATTAAAACCACCGTCGGACCCGCCCATAGTGTCGCGACGTTTCGACCGTTTCACACCGCCCCACGCCGCATAGGCATGCCATTGAGCTTTGCCAGGGAGCACAACACCTCCCCCTACCGTCGCCCTTGCTAGTAGCCCGATGTGACGATGACCATGACGAGCTCAGCCCGTGCCCGTCGGTTCCCTTCAGGCACTATAAATAGAGGCCACCCCAGCATGAATTCTTCACACCATCTCACTCCCCTCTCTCTCAGAAGCACCCCACCTCACCCCTGGAGCAAGGCAAGCAGCGCATCGCTGGAATTTGGCCAGAGTCTACCACGGAGGAGGAAGCAAGGAGCCGGTGATTGGAGCCGCCCTAGGAGGAGCTGCCGGTACCAGGAGGATCGCCGTTGTCGACTTCGTTGTTCGCCCCCGTCGCCGACCATCGCCTGAGCCCCGGTGAGCCTCCCACGACCCCCACTGGCCGCGCTAGGGTTCTGTCTCGCCGGCGTTGCCCGACATGGACGATGAACCACAGCCGTAGGATTAGAGCTTGATCGTGAGCTCCACATCCCCCTATACCGCTTTGCACCCCTCTGTCTCACTAACTGGTGGGGTCGTTTCCTTAAACCCACCCGCGAGTGTGTTGTGCCCCGTGGGCCAGCCCAGTTAACGTTCCCGCTCGACCCAGTAATTCAAATCTAGGTTTATTCTTTTAGTTTCAAACCCAGTTCTGTACCCAGATTCAAAAATCAACCCAGCTCGATTCACTAAACCAAAATGCATGAAACCAATTTTGTTAGAAAGGTATTGGAGTGCTTAATCCAAGCCCGTTGGATTCAAACCATTTAGATTTGTAGATCACCCATGGTAAAAATAACAAGGCAGAAGCTTTTCTGCATTCAAACATTTTTCAAAATTCAACCATGAAAGCTTTTGAGTTGATTCGAACTCTCAAAAATCACATTTAACCATACCTTTCAGAATATATAAAAATATATATATTTACTTGCAGAAATAATGATCAAGTAATAAAAGAATGCCTCATAGGCCATTCTAGTCACTTTATTGAATTAAAATAAAAAGGTTAAACCTTATTAAATTGTGACACCACTTTCCCAAGTACTGAAATATGTGGTGATGACATGTGTCAACATGATCCCATGTTTTAGTTGGAGAATATTAAATCTTAAGTAGTTTTTTAATGAGTAGAAATTACTTTCCTAAAATAAAGGAAATAAAACTATTGCCTTAATCTTTGTAATGTTTGTGATGATACTATATCATCTAGTGAAAACCTTGGTGTGATAAATATAAGTAGTTAAGTATTGTGTGGTGATTGTGTACCTCGTATTTATTTATAGACGATAGTACCGACCAAGGATACGAGGAAGAAGGAGGATACTACGAGGAAGAAGCCAAGGAGAACTTCAACCACTGCTCTTCACAAGGCAAGCTATTACCTGTGCAAGCTTATACTTGCAATTATGCAAGCTTAATACTACCAGTTGACTTAGCAAGCTAAAACTTGCTTGTTACTATGCCAACTAGATGCCTTAAGCATATGTAATTATACCCACTTGATGATACCAAATCCCAGTTTTACTTGCAAGCTTAATTCTTTTATTTCTTTATCAAAGTTTTGTTGGAGTTTACTTAGTGACTTGTCGATATTAGAAAGATATTTAAAGGTGGCATAAAGAGCATAAAACTTGGCCTAAGTTAGATAATCTTGATGTCATCATGAGGCATGAGATTGAACTTAGATAATTCCCACTTGTTTACGACCCATCATTAGTGTTTACCCCCACTTGTAGATGCTAGTGCTAAGCATAAAACTTGATCACTTTAGATGGGAATACTTGGTGAAAATGGTTATGAAAACCTTAGAATGATGATTCATTCTACTGAAATTTTTTGACATGTGTTCTTGAACACCAGATGATTTTTTATGATTAAAATGTTAAGGCATGAGCCTTAGCCCTTTATAAAACTGATGGTTGTCTGGATGCGATACCATTCCAATTTTACCATACAACCATAATACCTGAAATTTGGGTAGGGCTTGACTGGAAATTTATATACCTTAGTATGGGTTCCCTTGCGGCCAAGGTTCGAGCCGAGGCTACCTTGTGAAGATTGTCCACCTATGCAGTTCCCAAGATGGCAGTTGGTCATGGTTGGGAGGCCAAACTCATAGGAGAGGTGCCTATACTAGGGCGTGTAATTGAAAGATTAGGATTGATTATTCGCATACTAAGTATGGTGCATTCATGATTGTTCCTGACGGATGTATCCAATGTTGTGGTGAAAGTGTACCACCTCTGCAGAGTGTCAAACTATTCGAATAGTCGCGTCCGCGGTTATGGACAGTTGGAGTGGCCATACTATTCTGTCATCAGATGTTTTCAAAAAGGACTTGTGAAATGATTCATGACTTTGAGTTGACCACAATAGGGTTGTGATATGAAATTCAAGTTCCCACTTAGGTGTTATAAAACTTTCAACTAGCTTTCTTTGGTTCTGAACTTAGTTAAGGTAAACCTGGCTTTTTGCAAAACAACCCTAGAGCTTAGTATCCTACTCAAAAACTACTTCACTTGTTAGTACTAGTTTGCGAGTACTTAAAGAGTACTCATGGCATTGTCCCTGTCTATTCCCATGGCCAGACTATGAAGAGGAGTATCAGGAAGATGGACAGAAGGAAGGTTACGACAACTAGGATCATCTCCCATTGTCAGCATTGCATGTGACCATGAAGATGGAGCCTCACCTACGCTATCATTATTATTACGTTATTCCTCTTCTTGAATTGTATTAAGAATGGATCATGAGATCCTTATTTGTGTAAGAACTTATGTATGGTTTGTAATGGATGATGTACTGTGATATCCAATATGTTATATCTCGCAAAAAATGGTAATCCTGGGATTGCGATGTATGGCATAACAGGCATCTGGGATTAAAAATCCGGGTGTTGACAAGGGCCGAATGGATGCTTGTGGTCACCGGGGAGGGAGTGCACGGTCTTGCCGCGCACGAAGAACAAGATGAACTCTCCACACTAAAGGATTTTATTGATCCTAGATGTTTACAAGTTCTTCTTGAGTTGTATGAACTAAGCTTATGTGCCCTAGTTCCCTCCTAGGTCCAACCTCCTCAAACCCTAGCTATACCCCTCCTAATATAGGCGATGGCTAGCTAGGTTACACCCCTTTGGGTCCTAGGGTTACTGTTTGGATCTTGGTCTTCACTATATGGGCCGGGTCATGGGCTTGTACTAAGCCCAGTGGCCCAGTCCCTAAAGTTGGACAGCTAGAGGTCTTCACGTACGTAGCCTCCAGTTCCTTTAGCGTATGTAGTAACTTTGTACGTCAGCCCTTGCTTTAGGCGTCACCCGGCTCCTTTCATGCCATCCGGCGTCACCCTTCTCTTTTGACCGTGATTTACCATGGTCCCTCCTGAACCTGACTCGGAAAGGTGCCATGCGTCCTATCTAACTCGGCCCTCCCTCGTGAGACTCGGCTCGTTGGTTCCTGAGATATTAACGTACTTTTCTTATATGAGCCGACATAATTCCTATGTCGGCCGCATATTACTATCTTACCCGGCCATCCTTACTCGGTCTGGTTCTTTCTTTACTCGGCGTAAGCCAAGCTGGGCAACGTTTTACCCTTTATGACCCTACCGGGGGTTATCCCCCCGACACTCAGCTAGTACTTCAAAGAAAAAACACATAGCTGGTTGTGGGTGTTGCTTTTCTTGGCCTTTCTTATTTAAGCTTTTGTGTTTGGTCGGTATGTTGGTTGTATGACACTATCCTTGACACACACCAGTCCTATGATCTTGCTGAGGGCCAAATCACCGGAGGTCGATAAGTCGCATGTATAACCGATGGGGACATCGGAGTATTGGTATGCCGAATATTTAGGCCTAGGCTTTATGGGGATGGAAAAGAGTCTTAGGACTAGGCTTTGTGGGGATGGAAAAGATTCTTTGATATTTGATCCTTTATGTGTGGCAGCGTTTTTTTCTACATGGTCGTTTCTTAAAGCTATTGTCTTTGACACAAATAAAAGTTCACCCTTATATGTATACAACCGAGCGGTACGAAATAAACGAGGAGCTTGCAGTGCGAAATAAATGATGGAGCTTGGTGACAGGAAGTTTGAATGAATTACCATGGAATTTATATCTCCACGGGTTTGCTGACATGTACTCCCTCTGTTTCAAAATATAAGATGTTTTAGCTTTGTGAAGCAAATGTATCTAGACTTCTTTTAGTATGAAGGTCCACTCAGGTTTAGAGTGAATCTATACACTAAAACAAGTCTAGATATATTTTCTTCACAAACCTAAAACATCTTATATTTTAAAACAGATAGAGTATGTAATAAGTTGCTTAGCCCACATGTGTGCTCCAATTGGCTGGTTACTGCTTTTTTTGACCATATCGATTACTTGTGTACGAAACTATATCAAACATATGTAACCACTAGTAGAAAAAGGACCTTTGGTCCAGAGCATTAGTCCCGGTTCTGGTACAAACCGGGACTAATGCCATGGTCCCAAGGGCTAGAAACGGCTGCAGGCCCCAGAAGACATTAGTCCCGGTTCGTAGGGGACCTTTAGTCCCGGTTCGTTTCACAAACCGGAGCAAAAAGGTCTAGCGCTGGAAAGGAGCGGATGCGTGGACCTTTAGTCCTGGCTCGTTTAACAAACCGGGACTAAAGGGCCCGACTATATCTTCTTCCCCTCCCAGCCTGATCCATTTCAAGCTCACACAAGTATCTCCCTCGTATTTCTCCTCTCAAGCTCGAGTTCTTGCCAATTTTTCTCAAGATTTGTGAAGATTTTTTGCCTCCACATCTATCTAAGGGTCCTAAGAGGTTAGCAACTTCATCATTTCATCTTTCATTGCTTGTTTTAGCTCATTTCATGCTCTAGAAATGGATAGATTTGTGTGGATTCTATCTCTATATATGGTTAATTTGGCACATATAGTTCTCGAAATTCATTTGATTCATCGAAGCACATAGATACATGAGTTCATCCTATCTATATATCTTGGTTTGGCACGTAGTCTCGAAATTCAGACGGTTCATAGTGCATCATGCCACCGTCGAGCAACAAAATATCCTTCTTTCTTCTACCTTCCGTCACAAAATCCATTGCGACAAAAATAACAACCAAAACTATGAAGGCTCACATATATATAGTGGCACCCTAGCATTTTAATTAATCATCGGCCATTTAAGAAAGTAAGAACAAAAACATAAACACGCCGAGGAGCTACCAAATTAAATTAGGGAGTGCCTCTATGGCGAGCTCCTCGAAGATGTCTGAGGACACGGAATCCTAAGACATCTTTGAGAAGCTCTACCATAGTGGTGTCCCTTCTCTCGCACACCATCTTTCAGTTTATATCTTCTCTAGCTAAATCAGTATGTTGGTGGAGATAACTAATTTCACATATTAGGGAGTCCCTCTACGGCGAGCTCCTCGAAGATGTCTGAGGACGAGGTCCTAAGACATCTTCGAGAAGCTCCGCCATAGTGGTGTCCCTGGTCTCGCACACGATCTTCCTTGCGGTTGATAGTTCACAAGGAAGCCTATTTATAGATTAAACAGCACAACATAGTGTCGACACTCACGACATAATGTCAACACTCACCCTTGTCATAGTGTCTCCACCCACTGAAACAGTGTCGCCACTCACTAGCATAGAGTCTCCACTCACGACATATACTGCCATCACCCACTTTTAGTCCCGGTTGGAGTGTCCTTTAGTCCCGGTTGTTGTGTCCACCCGGGACTAAAGATGTAGTAGAAAGTTTTTAAATCGGTGCATAGTTGATTGATGTATACGATGTGTTCTTTTATTTTTAGACTAGTACTACAATTAGCATCGTGATTTTTTTGATGAACTTATATAATGCAGATGAGACGGCAATGGATGTACGCTGACTGAATCTCTTACGATTTCATCAAAGGCGTGCGTTCTTTTCTTGTTGTGGCAGAGGCAAACAAGCGAATGGTTTTATGTGTTGTCCATGTGGTGAGTGTCGGAATCAGAAGGAACACTCTTCCTCAAGAGTCCTTCAAGGCCATCTGTTTTTGTTCGGTTTCATGTCTGGCTATAATTGTTGGACCAAGCACGGAGAAAGAGGGGTTATGATGGAAGACAACAAAGATGAAGAGAATGATGACAGCTATCCTATGTCCCCTGAATATGGTGGTACTATAGTGGAAGACAATGATGAAGAAGAAGTAGAAGAACGTGCATCATATGAGCCAGATGATGATCTTGGTCGGGCCATTGCTGGTGCAAAGGGAGAATGTGATAGCGAAAGGGAGAGGTTGAAATTTGAGCAGATGTTAGAGGATCACAACAAATTGTTGTACCCGAATTGCGAAGATGGACACAAAAAGCTAGGTAGCACACTGGAATTGCTGCAATGGAAGGCAGAGGTCGATGTGATTGACAAGGGATTTGAAAAGTTGTTGAAGATAATGAAGAAGCTGCTTCCAAAGGATAACGAACTGCCCGCCAGTACTTACGAAGCAAAGAAGATTGTCTGCCCTCTAGGATTAGAGGTATAGAAGATACATGCATGCATTAATGACTACATCCTCTACTGTGGTGAGCAGTATGAGAATTTGGATGCATGCTTGGTATGCACTGCATTGCGGTATAAGATCCGACGAGATGACCCTGGTGATGTTGAGGGGGAGCGCCCTAGGAAGAGGGTTCCCGCCAAGGTGATGTGGTATGCTCCTATAATACCACGGCTGAAACGTTTGTTCAGAAACGAAGAGCATGCCAAGTTGTTGCGATGGCACAAAGAAGACCGTAAGAAAGACGGGATGTTGAGACACCCCGCTGATGGGCCGCACTGGAGAAAAATTGAGAGAAACTACCCGGACTTTGCAGGTGACGCGAGGAACTTATGGTTTGGTCTAAGTACAGATGGCATGAATCCTTTTGGGGAGCAGAGCTGCAGTCATAGCACATGGCATGTGACTTTGTGTATCTATAACCTTCCTCCTTGGTTGTGCATGAAGTGGAAGTTCATTATGATGCCAGTCCTCATCCAAGGCCCGAAGAAACCCAGAAACGACATTGATGTGTACCTAAGGCCATTAGTTGAAGAACTTTTACAGCTGTTGCATGGACAAGGTGTACGTGTGTGGGATGAGCACAAACGTGAGGAATTTAACCTATGAGCATTGTTGTTCGTAACCATCAATGATTGGCCTGCTCCTAGTAACATTTCAGGACAGACAAACAAGGGATATAATGCATGCACACACTATTTAGATGACACTTAAAGTATTTATTTGGATAAGTGTAAGAAGAATGTGTACCTAGGGAATCGTCGTTTTCTTCCGCCCATGCATTCCCTAAGCAATAAAGGCAAGCATTTCAATGGTGAAGCAGATCACCGGAGTAAGCCTGTCCATCATACTGGTGATGATGTATTTGATATGGTGAAGGATTTAAAAGTAATATTTGGAAAGGGTCCGGGCGGACAGTCCGTTCCGAAGGATGCTGGCGGACACGCACCCATGTGGAAGAAGAAATCTATATTATGGGATCTACCCTATTGGAAAGTCTTAGAGGTCCGCTCTGCAATAAACGTGATGCAACTGACAAAGAATCTTTGCGTGATACTAGTAGGCTTCTTGGGCATGTATGGAAAGAATAAAGATACACCAGAATCACGGCAGGACCAACAATGTATGAAAGACCGAGATGGCAGGCATCCAGAGCTGTTTCAAGGTGCTGCCAGCTACGTGATGATGCTCAACGTGGCACTTCGTTGGTAACCCCAAGTGCAGGGTGTGTGAAGAGCAAGCAACAAGTTTTCCCTCAGTTGAGACCGAGATTATCGAACCAGAAGGAGGAAGGAAATGTCACACAGGTGTTGCAAACAATGTGGAGACCTACACAACACAAACTCAAGACTTTTCCCCAACGAATCAGTGAGGTTGTCAAGCTCACCGGTTTGCTGTAACAAAGGATTAAACGTATGGTGTGGAAGGTAATGGTTTGCAGCAAGTAAACAAGTAACAGTGGAAGATGTATCAATGATAAAGATTGGACTGGGGTCCATAGTTCACTAGAGGTGCTCTCCTTAGATAAACAACGTGGCATGAAGGGTAAACAAATTACAGCGGGGCAATTGACAGGAACTGAGCAAGGCATAACAATGCAATTACTAGCTAAAAAGATCCTATGAAGTTGATTGGGCAATACAACAATATACATAGATCGTCATCCAACTACATCTATGACTAGAAGTCCACCTTCAGGTTATCATCGGAACCCCCTCCAGTATTAAGTTGCAAGCAACAGAAAACTTCTTTAATCAAAGTGTGTAAGGTAAACAGTCCACATGTTCCATGAACAAGAGACCGTTGTTTTCTCCCTAGTAGCAACAACACATCTACAACCGAAGAGATTTCTGTCACTTCCCTTGGAAACTAGAGGCATGAACCCACTATCGAGCATAAATACCCCCTCTTGGAGTCACTAGCAACTATTTGGCCAAGAAAACCACTAGCAACGGAGAGCATGCAAGATCACAAACAACACAGACATGATAGAATCATCAAGACAAAACCATTAATCAAACCAACATAATAATCTCAATATCCATCGGATCCCCGCAAACACAACATGCATGATTACAAATAGATTAGATCTTGATCATGAACAGAGCTCACAAGATCTATACATGAAATCACAAAGGAGGAGATACAACAATCTAGCTACTACATGGACCCATAGTCCAAGGTGGAACTACTCACGAATCATACCAGAGAGAAGGCCTCCGGGATGATCTCCCCTCCGGCAAGGTGCCGGGAAGAACTTCAGATCCCCCCGATCTAGGGACGATGGTGGCGGCGACTACAGACAGTTTCGTGGATTTTTGATCGGGTACTCAGGGTTTCTGCATCGGGGGCTTCTTATAGGCGAAGGGGGAAACTGAGGCGGCGGCCAGAGGGGGCAAACCCTACCCAGGTGTAGGGTAGGGCCCACCCGCTCCTAGGGGAGTTTAGCCTCCCTGGCACGCCTCCTCGTCTCTCCTCTAGACTTCTTGTTCCCCACGGAAAGTTATTGACTTTGTCCTTCGTCCCGTCCAATTCGGAGAATATTTCTTTACTAACTTTTCTGAAACCAAAAACAGCAGAAAACAGGCATCTGGCACTGTTGCAACTTGTTAATAGTTTAGTACCAGAAAACATGTAAAAAGCACCTCAACGTGTGGACAAGTAAAGAAAAGTAGATACTAAACAAGCATGGAGCATCCAAAATTATAGATACGTTTCCAACATATCATCATCCCCAAGCTTAACTCCTGCTCGTCCTCAAGTAGGTAAGTGATAAAAGAATAATTTTTGAGGTGACATGCACCCTCACAATAAAGATCCAACCATTTGCAAGCATTGAAAGCTGGGATCAAAGAACTCTAAACATGTGCATGAAAGATGGGGTTCTAACAATAGGACATAGTAACTATGCATGCATCATGGCAAGCTACAAATAAAGATCATGAATAATATGTATTGAAAAAAGTTTGTTTGTTTCACATACAGAAAACATAGCATAGTGGCAATCAGCTTGTCCCTCATAGAGTAGCAATAAAATGCATAGGACACCTTCAAAGTTCACAAGGGTGACTAGAAACAAATAGCACAAGAACAAGTAATATTACAATATGCATCAATTAATAAGCTTTGGAACATTGCACATAGAATGACAACTATGCTCTCTTAATGGTGCCTAAAGGTAGAAGGTGGAGGCTCAATAATTGTGCAATAAAGGACTTTTTGTAAAGGAAGCAGGGATTACAAGTTTCAAAAAGAGCTTCCAAAAATTATGATACTAGTTAGCTTTCAGCCCTCATTGCCCCTATCATAAGCATCTTGATGTGGTTAAGGTTAAAGTGGCAAAGCTGGAGTATATGCTTGACGAAGTATAAGTTGGCAATCTCATGCCCCTTGAATACGAGGGCCACACCTCATGCATACTCAACTTTGGGTCCAGGTAAGTTCTTGTCACTTTAACTATTTGCATATCATCGAGAACCGCCAACGGGGTACCCCTTGCACATGGTACAGGAGCTTTCCCATAACCAAAATGACAAGCCAAGCAGAAAATGAGCATCTCAGCAATTCTTCTTATGTACCATGGGAATATGGTGTTTTTTCTCTCTTTCCTCTTTTCCCAATGTGTCTCTTTTTTTATAAGAAGAATGCTTCATAGATGTCACTATGGTGATGCTGCAAGTTTCCACCATGATTAGGCATGGCTTAGGCTAGCGGCCCAGGAATTTCTCTAACACAGGATACAAACTCCATGGACTTAAAAGTTCCCTCTTTATTTCACACCGGTGACATCCATAGACAAAATAACATGATATCATTTGAGTACAACAAGGTACAAGTGAAATGTTGAAAACGTTCCCCGTGACAACACGGTTCTGCTAATTCCAACTTATAAGTGCAAGCATATACAACAAAGTTGTCACAATGGTTCAAGTTTATTAGGGGCAAACAATAAAGTGTGCCATCAAGTTCGTGAGGTCTTTAATCACTAAGTTTTCACATAAGAAAATAGTTTTTAATTGGAAGATAGATGAAAACAAGAATATACTTTGGAATGGTGTAACACACCATGCATAGGAGTTTATAGTGTAAACTTTGGAATAACTTGGTTTCTTGGGAGCTGGAAGCATGAGTAGAACTCACTCATACAAGTGGAGGCTAGCAAAAGACTGGGAGCAACCAACTAAGAGAGCAATAATGGCCATAATTATGCAATGCAACAAAGCAAACTAATCAAAGCAAAGAGTGGTACTACAAGTCAAGGACTAAATTATCATAGAGGCTAATGGTGACTTGTCATAGTCATAACATGGTGTGAGCATGTGCCAAGTCAACCCAAGAAAAACATCAAAGGAGAATACCACAATACTATGCTTTTGCATGCTAAAACAACACATAATTTCTTCAAGGCACACTAAGCAATCCCAATTGTTTGGAACAAGACATGCTATAGCAATAATCACTATAATGCTAAAACCACACCTAGCATGTCATGCTAAAGTCTAAGTCACAGTCAATGCAAGCTCCTCTTGCACTTCAAGCAAGAACTTACTACTCCTTTCCAAACACCAAACAAACTTATTTGCAAAACAACACAGCGAGAGCGGGGGTCCAAACTACTAAAGCAAACTAAACAACCTAAGCAAAGCAAACAAAAACTAAGACGCTCCAAGAACAACACAATTGTGCATTAAACAATAAAAATGAAGTGTCTAGAAAGACCTGAGCTTTTTATTGATGAAGAAGGGGATGCCTTGGGCATACCCAAGATTTGACGCTTGTAACTCTTGGATATTTCTTGGGGTGACACCATGGTGGCATCCCCAAGATTGAGCTTTTGTCCATTATTCATCTCATTGCATCATTCTCTCTCCACACCTGAAATTTTTCTTCATACAAAACTTCACACAATCTTCATTAGCAACATTAGTGTATTCGAAAGATATTAGACCACTGGCACAGCTTCGGAACAGCAATGCTTTTCACTAAAAACACAAGATACTGTAATAACTCCTTCAAAAAGGAATCAATAAGAAGCAAATTAAAATAATGGCAGAAATCTGTCAAAACAGACCAGCAGGTAGAAACCGATTTTGTCTAACATATTTTGTTGCTCAAATCAAAACGTGTTGAACTAACAAAAGTTAGCTAACATACTGGGGATTTATTCGTAAATTTTGAGCTCAATCCGAGTTACAGAGCCTCCTCGCGATTTTTTTTTGGTGGAGGACAGAAATCTGTTTCTGGACAGCAATTCCCCAAATCTTACATCCCTCTCATTAGAGGTCATTCTTGGCACAAAAAGCAAACAAAAAGGGTAATGAGAGGTCATTACAGAAGTAATAACTTCCAAGACTCAAGGAAACTCTTGGGTTATCTCCCAACAAGTACTTTTCTTTAACGCCTTTAAGTTAGGCATGATAGCTTGAGAAGATGCTCACATAAGAATTATGAATAAAGAGAGCATCAAGAAGCAAATTCAAAACACATTTAAGTCTAACCCACTTCCTATGCATAGGAATCTTGTATGCAAATAAATTCACAAAGAACAAAGTTACAGGCATAGGAAAATGAAACAAGAGCAACTTCAAAACTTTCAGCACATAGAGAGGTGCTTCAGTACCATGAAAACTTCTACAACCATACTTTCCTCTCTCATAATAATTTTCAGTAGCATCATGAATAAACTCAACAATATAGCTATCACATAAAGCATGCTTTTCATGATCTACAAACACATAATTTCTATCAAGCTCAAAGACAGTGGGATTAAAACCTCCACAGGTTTTACCCAAAGTAGATATTTCAAAAGGATCCACAGGAACATAACATTCATCCTCCTTTGGTAAGCATGGGGGATAATCAAATAATGTAAGGGATAGAGAGTTACTCTCATTGAAGGTAGGCATGGGTAGATCCATCCTTCCTCCTTTTGTTCATCACTCCCCCCCCCCCCCCTCTTTTTCATCTAATGAGCTTCCAATTTCAACAATTTCTTCTTCCATAGGCTCCTGCAGGGAATTAGTCTCTTCCAGTTGTGGAAAGCGCCTATTAAAATATTCAAGAATATAGCCATTTGCTTCCTTGTAATTTTCAAAGCAAAATTTAAGTATCTCATAAACCTCACATTCATAAGGTGCATCATCAGTATTTTCAAGCAAACTAGCAAGTTCAAATGCACCCTTGAAAGCAATAAATTCTTCAATTTGTTCCACATCATAAAAGTCATAATTTCCTTTAACATAAGAGGATATGGTAACATTATCATTATACTCACATTGAATGGGTAGGTGTTTATACCTCCTACAGCAACAAGATTTATCAAAGCAATAAGTAACATTATAAGTAGAGCACAAGTCTCTAGCAATAGTATTCAACTTACCAATTTGTTCCCATAAGTGTTTCCCTTTTTGTGACAAACAGAGTTCCTTATAATAATACTATTGTTCTTCCGTGAACCCACCTTGCCAATAAGAACTAGTTTCAAAGAAACCATCCATTGATAGAAAGCATGACCAAGCAAGGCAATAACAGACTAGCAACTAGAGTGGGAACTAATTTTTTTGAGTTTTTGAATAAAGCAAGCAAACCAAACTAGACTAATTTTTTTGGGGGTTTTTTAAAAGAGGCAAACAAAACCAAGAAAAAGAAGCATAGCAAACTAAAAACAAAGTAAAGAGAAAGGAAGTGAAGGACTCCCGTAGTGAAGACGTCCTTAGCCTCCCTGGCAACGGCGCCAGAAAGTCTTGATGATGCTCGACGTGGCACTTCGTAGGTGACCCCAAGCGCAGGGTGTGTGAAGAGCAAGCAGCAAGTTTTCCCTCGGTTGAGACTGAGGTTATCGAACCAGAAGGAGGAAGGAAACATCACACAAGTGTTGCAAACAACATGGAGACCTGCACAACACAAACTCAAGACTTTGCTCCAACGAATCAGTGAGGTTGTCAAGCTCGCCAGTTTGTTGTAACAAAGGATTAAACGTATGGTATGGAAGGTAATGGTTTCCAGCAAGTAAACAAGTAACAGTGGAAGATGTATCAATGATAAAGATTGGGCCGGGGTCCATAGTTCACTAGAGGTGCTCTCCTTAGATAAACAACATGTCATGAAGGGTAGAAAAATTACAGCGGGGCAATTGATAGGAACTGAACAAGGCATAACAATGCAATTACTAGCCAGAAAGATCCTATGAAGTTGATTGGGCAATACAACAATATACATAGACCGTCATCCAACTGCATCTATGACTAGAAGTCCACCTTCAGGTTATCATCCGAACCCCCTCCAGTATTAAGTTGCAAGCAACAGACAACTGCTTTAAGCAAAGTGTGCAAGGTAAACAGTCCACATGTTCCATGAACAAGATACCTTTGTTTTCTCCCTAGTAGCAACAGCACATCTACAACCGAAGATATTTCTGTCACTTCCCTTGGAAACTAGAGGCATGAACCCACTATCGAGCATAAATACCCCCTCTTGGAGTCACTAGCAACTACTTGGCCAAGATAGCTACTAATAACGGAGAGCATGAAAGATCACAAACAACACAGACATGATAAAATCATAAAGACAAAACCAAAACCAACATAATAATCTCAATATCCATCGGATCCCCGCAAACACAACATGCATGATTACAAATAGATTAGATCTTGATCATGAACGGAGCTCACAAGATCTATACATGAAAGCACAAAGGAGGAGATATAACCATCTAGCTACTATATGGACCCATAGTCCAAGGTGGAACTACTCACGAATCATACCAGAGAGAAGGCCTCCGGCATAATCTCCCCTCCGGCAGGGTGCCGGGAATAACTTCAGATCCCCCCCCCCCCCCCCGATCTAGGGACGATGGTGGCGGCGGCTACAGATGGTTTCGTGTATTTCTGATCGGGTACTCAGGGTTTCTGCATCGGGGGCTTCTTATAGGCGAAGAGGGAGACCGAGGCGGCGGCCAGAGGGGGCAAACCTATTGGGGATATGCTATATGGGCATCCTCATAGCATGTATCCTATCTGGATAACCCGGGTGGCCCATAGTTGGTATCCTGGCCTGTGGCTTGCTGGCGGCCCAGTTAGATGGATCCAGAAGGGAGGCCCATGCTAGATAAAGGAAGGCTACGGAGGAGTCACCGACATACCCGGAGCCTTGGAGTACAAGACACGCTAGACTAGTTGTAGGCAGTGTAGGACTCTGTAACCTGTCCGGGTAGGACTTTTCCCTGTAACCCTAGGACCTGGCGACTATATAAGTCGGGCCTATGGGAGCCTTTAGGGAAGACAACTTCAGACAATCTAAGACAACCTAGTGTCGACTACGATGCACCTCGCACAGCGAACCAATCCCTGTAACTCGGCGTATTGCCATTATAGTGATTTATAGCAGGAGTAGGATTCCGCCATGGGATCTGAACCTGGGTAAGTTATGTTACCTCGTACCCATCAACCGTCCACCTTCCCCCACATCTCTAAACACGCACTGTGAGGACCCCTCCATGGAGTACTCGTCGGCAATACCACGAAAGTTGGCGCCCACCGTGGGGCATGAGGCGCTTCAGGCTCTTTAGCGGGCGAGGACCAAGATCTTCGCGGGAATCGGCAAAACCATAGCCATCGGTCGTGTTCTCTTCTCTGGCAACATTCCGATCGTCCCTCCCGACGAGTTCTGTATCCCGGTGAAGACGAACCCTACGCGATGCTCGATCGTCCCCATCGGAGACATCCAGCTCTTCATCGGCGAAACCGACTCTGGCACTAGTTCCCTGGGAGTTGGAGGAGCATCAAGACCCGCATGGACTGCCTACGGGCAGGATACGTTTGCAAAGGATCAATGTCGGATCTCTCCTCGGAGTTTGCCGACAATGATCAGAAAAATCCAAGGCCCAGCCAAACCGCCCCTGTGTAGGATATAACGGTGGAAGATCACTGCAAGTCTGCCGGCTTGTCCGCGTGTCTGGACAGCAGAGATCCAAGTTTGTCGGTGTGGTTACCATCTTCGATCTGGTGCGTTGCATTCAGAGAGAGGGCGAAAACCCCCGCGATTACCTCTCCAGGTGGCTCCATATACGGGCCGATCTGGCGCACTAACCCTATGATGATGCTATGTATCACTTTGTGGAAGGATTGGACCAGGGATTGCTCCTCCGGCATTCTCTAAGGTGGCAGCAGGCTTCAGTACACCTCACCTTCGAAATCATGGTGAACACCGTCAACAACTACGTGGAGGCTGAAGAGGCAGCTCAGACAGCTCTCGTGCTCATTGACGAAGCGCCACCGATTCAGCCAGCGCCACCACCACCTCCGGCCGCCATCGCCGCAGTTGCGCCACCACCTCCAGTCATCGTCGCGCCTGTTGCACCTCCACCCCCCACCCCCCACCCCCTCCCCACCCCGTCATCGTTGTAGCCCTGGCACCCTCCGAATCTGTGATTGACGCGCTCTATGCCGACTTTAGTGCAGATTCGGAAGAGATAGATTTCAGCCCAGAGGAGCTAGACTCTGCCATGCCGGAGATGGAGGAGGAGTACACGCGCGACGAGCAGGCCAACAACGCCTTCGCGTCCTGAGAGGTATTCGTCACCATTGGGACGGCGATGGATGAAGATCAACCCGGGAGAGCTCCGCCTACAGTGCTGGACAAGGGGAAGGGACCACCTCTTGCTGCCGACAATGATCGCGCAAAGGACATGCCCCCTCCTCCTAACCCAGTGCAACAGCCGCAGGAACTCGGCACCGGACCGAGCAACAACAACACCGCAAACCCGCCTCCTCCGGCATCTACATCTGTTGCTGCCCAAGTTACTCTAGCTGATAGAGTAATGTACGGCAATCTCCTTGTCGAGCCCATGACCGTGGCTCATATTCGCAATGTAGTCCAGCTTGACGAGAAGCGCCAGCAGCTGCTAGAGGAAGCGCAAGCCATCGCGGAGCAAGGCGCAAAGCTAGATCGAGATCTGACCAACGTGCAGAAGTCAATAGAGAAAGCTAGAGCAATGGAGGCCGAGTACAAGACTCTGCTACAGCAGCAGAAAGCCAAGAAAGCTCCGGCTCGCGTCATCAACGATCCTGGTATGCGGCAAAACCTATGATGGGCTCCCCCAAAGCCGGCACAAGCCAAGCCATACATTGAAAGTGAAGGCAGGCAGGTGATGCCCACTCCTCTCCTCAACCTCGCCATTGACAAGACCCTTCTAGAGCAGGATAGATCACCTGAGGCAATGGATCAGGTCTATGACCTAGTGGCCAAGGCGGTAAGACAGCAGGAAAAGGCCACCTCTAAGAGGCTTGAGTCTGACCCAGTGTTTTGCCAGTCTAGCCAGCATAAGCCACCAAGGGACAGATCTCCTCTTAATGTCGGGTCTCAGATGGGTTCATCAGAATGAAGATGAAGGGATGCGCGCAACAGGAAGGATGCTATCCCCATATCCTTCAACCATGGAGGTAAGGCCCATCCTCGTCGCCCATCGCCACCGCCCTGCTCCCTCCGACATCACGAAGACCCCAAGGCTCACCGTCGTACGGACATGCCTCCGCCAAGGCAGAGCGGCATCGTCATCCGCAACAACATAGAGCAGACCCGTCATGACGGAGAGCACAACCAAGGACACAAGAGCAGGTCACGCCATGACCCTCCACGCCAGACAAGCAAACGCGACAAGCGTGAGGCATCGCAGGAGGGTAACAGCAAGAAGTCTAACCCACCGCCACCTCCGCTTCCGTCGCCACCTAGCAGCCACCATGGTGGAGGAGGCCCGCGTCGTTCACGCAGCCCATCCCCTGTTGATAAGAAGAAAATAAACCCGGAGCCATACGACGCTCGTTCACGGATTGATAAGATCCACGAGGCTCGGGAAGGACCATACCTAGGACCACGTTGCTTTGGACCTGTGATACGGTCCGCAACTTACCCCAAAGGCTTCCGGATTGATAAGACCATCAAGCCCTATGACGGCACTGCTAAGCCAGCTACATGGTTGCAGGATTACGGCAACGCGGTGGAGATCGCCGGAGGTAGCCCCAATGTCGCCGTCAAGTACCTCCCATTATTGTTGGCGGGCACGGCCCATCAATGGATTGATGACTTGCCAGAGAGATCCATCTACAATTGGTTGGACATGCAAGAAGCCTTCACCAAGAACTTCGAGGGTACATACAAGCGTCCATGTAATGTTGGCGATCTATAACGGTGCATGAAAGAGAAAGACGAGACATCTCGCGCCTACCTCTCCCGCTAGCTGGATATGAAGAATTCCTACGTAGGAGTGCACGCTCAGACCGCCATGGCCGCCTTCATCGATGGGTTGAAAAGGGGCACGTTGCTCCGACATAAGCTGAAGTGCTTGCAGGACAATCACTAGCTGGACTTGAACCAGAGGATTCAGTTGGCCAGTGAGTTCGCAGTTGCCGACGACGACGCTCGTGGCTCTCTGCCAGCAACGGCTGTTCCAACTCAAGCTCGAAGAAACAGCAGCACAAAGCGGAAAACGACACCAGAAGAAAAGAAAACTCCCGACATGGTTGCTATGACCTTCCCAAGACGAGGTGATGGCGGACAGCATGGCCGAGGACGGGGAGCTGGCCGTGGGCAGCAGCGAGGAAGTTAAACTACCTCGGCAGCGCTCCGCGTTCCCCAAACCTACGAGGAGTACCGCGATATGTCGTGCCTCGTACACCTCGATGCCAACGGCAAGGCCACCCACACCAATCGCCACTGCAAGTTCGTCAATGACCTCAAGGAGGACCCGGAGTCCGGCTACAAGTGAAGTCGGAAGAACAGACCGCGAGGCAAGGGCAAGGGGAAGAACAAGGAGGAGGATTCCAAGGATTCAAGTGACATGGACAAGGACATTGACCCCAAGCACGCCGCCAAGAGCGACGTCAAAGGCAAGAACCCCTTCGAGAAGAAGGCGGCAGTTTTCCACACTTTCCTTGGCACCCCCACCGTCCAACAACAGAAGACCTCCATGAGGATACTGATGGCTACTCTCCCCCCAGTTCCCCAGTTCATGCGCTGGTCGAAGATTCCAATTACTTGGGACAGGAAGGATCACCCAGACCTCATCCCTATGGAGAACCAATACGCCATGGTCATCAACCCTTTGATTGACGGAAATAAGTTCACCAAATGTATGGTGGATAGTGGAAGCAGCATCAAGATCATGTACCTGGATACAGTGCAAAAGATGAACTTGACGGAGGAAAACCTAAGGCGGACCAACACCATCTTCCACGGCGTAGTTCCTGGTCGGGAGGCTCGGTCCCTTGGGTGCATCACACTTCAGGTCTCCTTTGGTGATGTTAATAATTACCGCCAAGAGCGCATGACCTTTGAGGTGGTCCCCTTCAAGAGCGTGTACCACGTCATATTCGGCCACGACATATTCCACACCTTCATGGCCAAGCCATGCTTCGTCTACAACAAACACAAGATACCCGGACCAAACGGTGTCATCACCGTATTCGGAAGCTTTGCCAAAGCTAGGGACTACGAGATTGGAGAAGCAGCCTACACGGAAGCTGTCCTCTATAGTGAAGAATTCAAAGAGATCCAGAGCAAGGTCGATGCCTCGGAGATGCCCGCGTCAAAGAAGCAGATCTCCGACTCCGCTCCTGCATTCAAGGCCGCCATCGAAACCAAGCCGGTGGAACTTGTGGTAAGAGATGCCTCCAAGACCACCGCCATTGGGACAAACCTGGATCCCAAATAGGAAAGCACGCTCGTCGAGTTCCTCTGTGAGAACAGGGACATCTTTGCCTGGCAACCTGCCGACATGAAAGGTGTACCTAGGGAACTTGTCGAGCACAGCTTGAACATTGATCCAAAATGCAAACCAGTGAAGAAACCTCTACGACGCTTTGGAGATGAGAAGAGACGCGTCATAGGGAAAGAGATAACTAGATTACTTAAGGCTAGTTTTATCCGAGAAGTCCTTCACACCCAATGGGTGGCCAATCCTGTACTTGTCCCCAAAAAGGGAACCAAAGAATTAAGAATGTGCATTGATTACACCGGCTTGTACAAAGCATGTCCCAAAGATCCGTTTGCTTTGCCTCGCATTGACCAAGTCATTGACTCGACGGCTGGCTCAGAACTTTTGTGTTTTCTCGATGCATACTCAGGATACCACCAGATCAAGATGAGTAAGTCGAACCAATTGGCCACTTTGTTCACTACACCCTACGGCATGTTTTGCTATGTCACGATGCCCTTTGGGCTGAAAAACACAGGTGCTACGTACCAGCGAACAATGTAACATTGCCTACACGATCAAATTGGTCGGAATGTTCACGCTTATGTGGACGATATAGCGGTGATGTCTAGAAAGTCAAATGACTTAATCTCCGACTTAAAAGAAACCTTTGATAATCTCCGGAAATACAACATGATGCTTAACCCTAAGAAGTGCGTCTTCGGGATTCCAGCCGGCAGATTGTTGGGCTTCATCGTTTCCCATCGTGGAATCGAGGTCAACCCGGAGAAAATCAAGGCCATCTTAAACATAAACCGTCCGACATGCCTCAAGGACGTACAACGACTAACAGGTTGTGTTGCAGCAGTTAGTCGGTTCGTCATCCGACTTGGAGGGAAGGCTCTGCCACTTTACAAGTTGCTGAAGAAGTTGGAAAAATTCACGGGGACGGATGAAGAAGATGTTCAGGGAGGTCCTACAAGACCTCCGTGAACTGAAGGATAGACCCAACAAGGATCATAAGCGTAAGCGACGTGACCCAGATGATGACTACCCGGAGCTTGATCGGCCATGCAACATAGCGCGGTTACGTCCTTTTTACACTTAGAATTTTTTATCTAATTGTGTACCTCTTATATGATCAATGAAATAAAGCTCTCTGGTTCACTCATATTTCTGAGTCTTTTACCTCCTTTAGTGTTCATTTTTTGATCATATAGAACCTTTATGCACAAGCTTTGTGATTGCACTTGTGAAAATTCCGCCTACGGGCGTTAGCTTAAGTTTTCTGGTCTACCCGTTCTTTGTCATTTTTATGTGGATTCTGGAGTAGTGAATTTCGGCACTTATTGTCGGCGATTTTGTGCTTAGGTTATTGACGATGCCATTGGGAATCATCACCTGAGCGCATGGTTCCGACAACAAGTCTTCCGACTCATGAAAAGTCAAGCATAAGAACCAAAGTAATGGATAAGCCAGCACTTGCTTAAAAATATATACATGCTGGAACTAGTTCTTAAGTAGCAGGACATACATCATTGTTTTCCGCCTTAAGTTAATACATGGTTTTTCCGCATACGCATCAAAGATGAAACAAATATTACAACTTGTTTTTCATTCCTTTGACACAGGCGACTTGGAAGCAGCAGCATCATCAGCAGCAGGAGAGTCACCCTCGAAGTCGGCAGTATGAAGAGACTCGGAGGAGCTTTGGTTGCCGCCATCGATGGTATTCATCGGCACGAAGACGTTGACATCGAATAAATCGGCAACTCTCGTATCATAACCCGCGCGTGACGACAAGATGGACTCATGGTTTATCTCCTTGCTATCGTCATCTACGTCGGGAATGCCAGAGGTTACCGTGTCGATGTCGGCATCCTCGTAATGTGCCTTAACCATGGACAACGCCATCCTTGCACCGGCTCGTGCACATGAAGCTTTCCAGCTTGTGATATGCTCGGGGGCTCGGCGCAGGATCTCCAAGAACTTCGCCATAGAGTCTGATGCCTTGATGTTGATCTGGAGGGGCTTGGCAATCTCTTTGGCCTACGCGATGGCGGTGTTGATGAAGTTGCCGGCAAGAACCGTGCATTCCTTGGCCGGAGGAGGCGACCGGGTTAAACCCATAGGAGCTGCAAACTCCGACAAGGAGCACATGAGTTAAAAAATTCAGAGTATCTAGACTACAGAAATCCAAGACGAAGAATCACTTACTGAATATGCTAGCCTCATCTTGCCAGAGGGTATCCGCCAAGGAGTCCCGATCTTGTTGGAGGAGCTTGTACACTTCATGATGGTGATGATTCTGCTCATCGGCAGCTTTCTTCTTATCTCTTAAGATCGAGATCTCCTCCTTCAAGCGGTTAATCTCCTCGGTGGCGGAGTCCTGCAGGGCTTTCATCGATTCTTCATGCATCTTCAGCATGTCCTTCCTCTCTTGCTTAAGGATCTTGTTCTCGCTATCCAGCTCCTGAATGTGCTTGGATTGCTCAAAAATGTCCTTAGCCTTGGCAACGGTTTCTGCAAGTTGGAGAAAGCAAAGTACACAGTGAGTACTCGGAGAATACACAAGTTTAAGTCGGAATACGAAAAATAAAGGAAAAACAGACGCTTGCCCTTGATGATCTGTTCCTTCAAGAAGGCAGTTTTACCCTTTTCGGCTTCCAGGTCCGCGCGCATCTTCTGGTACTTATCGTTGGCCATGCCCCTCCGAGCATTCTCGTTATGTGGAAAAAAAGAAAAGTTAAACGTTGTTTGGTCTACTTGGAGCATCTAGCCGGAAAATTTCCACCTAGACGCTCGGGGGCTACAGCGAGAGTTTTTAACTTAGCAATATGCTACCCGGTGTAAGTATCGGATAGACTATCTTTGGATATTCTATGGTTTTCTTGGGTGCGGGGGCGCCACCTACGGCAGAAGTACCAGCTTCCACCACCGCCTTACCGCTACCGATGGCATCCTTAGCCAGAGCTTCAGCCATTTGGTGTGTGGCACTCTCCTGTGTCGCTTGCTCGCCGACAACAGCAAGCTCGGTAGAGGCACCTGAGTCCACTTCCATGGCGGAAGGGCCAGATGCTTCCTTATCTTGTGAGCTTGTCGGAGCGGAGGAAGGCTTGACGGTAGGAGTGACAGGGGCGATGGCGGGAGATGCATCGTGATGCAGCATGTCCTTGATGGTTCTAGAAGCCCCCGATGTTTTGGAGGTCTTCTTCAAGATGGTCGTGGATTTCTTCCTGAAACGTGAAAAATGCATAAGTACAGGAACAAGACAGATAAATGAACAATGTCGGAGAGAAAGGAGCTTACACAAGAGGGGGTGCTTTGGCAAAAGGGATCCCAGTAATCTTTCTTTCTCCGCCTCCAGGGCGGCGGTAGTCTTTTTGGAGGCTCCACCCTCCGTCTTCTTCTTCTTGCCTCCGTCGACAGCGTCAGAGGTGGATCTCTTCCGCTTTCGCGCCAATAGAGCATCATCGTTGGACACGACGGTGACTTCCTTCATCTTTGGATCATAGATTTGAGGAGCCATGCTGTCCTCATCTATGTCGCTAAGCTGTTAAGGTAAAGAACCTCCGTGTTAGATGAGATGGTAATGGCTAGACGGAAGAACTGGAGTATATGTCATACATGGAAAATAAACAGTTACCTTTGGGCACTTGCTCTCTACGAACATGTCGTAGGTGATGGTGAAGCCATGCTTCTTGTCCTTCACCTTGACGATGTCCTTGAGGCGGAGCTTGACAGAGTCGCTCGAGAAATTGTCCACGGAGATGCGGAGGCTATCCCTTCTATCGCTGGTATACTCGTGCATCAGCTTCGAGCGGTGCTGCAGAGGCTGGATTCGCCTGATGAACCAGCACATGGCTAGGTCCAAGCTGGTCAAACCCGTCTCTACGAACCACTCTATCCGCCTTATAGTGCGGGAAGCGCCGATGTCGGAGGGAAGGGAGGCCTGGGATCTCCATGTCGAAGTTTCGGCGGCGGCTCCATCGACGAAGTCCGGGTACTTTACTTCTCGGCCAGACAGAGGGATGTATGGGCCGTAGAAGTAAGTACGCTGCCAGTTCTTGCAGGACTCGTGGCCGACGATGTCGGGGAACCGTGGGCCAGGATGTATCTTGAAGCTAATGGTGCCACAATTTCTAAGTTCATCCTTGCTGGCCTCGGCTTCGCGCTTGACGGTGAAGAAATACACAAAGAGATCTAGCCTAGGCCTAATCCCTAGGTAACCCTCGCAAAGCGCCGCGTAATTGCTAAGCGCTAGGATATTGTTGGGAGAAAGTTTTGGGGATGTACTCGATAGTGGTTCAAGACGGCAAGGAAGAAGTTAGAGATGGGCAGGGAGACGCCGCGTACCTATTGTGCTTTGAGGTACACCTTTTCTCCAGCTTGGGGAGAAGGTGTGACCTCGCCGGCCGGCGTCACCCGCCAGGCGAGCCCCTCCATTGCGAGGAGGTAGCCCTCAACGATCAGCTCCTTGATGTCGCGGTCTGTGATGTCCGAACCACGCCAATCGCCTTTGTGGGAGTCATTGTCCTCCAGTAGCTCCAGCGCCGCTGGATTGTGGTCACCGCCGGTGGTCTCGACCACCACGGAGACGGGGATGACTAGGCCCTCTGGGGGCACGACGACGGAGCTCGCCGGCTTCGCCGTGGTTTCGTCCGACGCTGCCGTCGAGGGAGTAGAACTGCTACTGGCCATTGCGAGTGTTTGGAGGTGACTTGCGAGATTGGAGTTAGGGTTTTTCGCAAAGTTGCGCGGAGAGCTCGAGGGGTCGCTCGCTGGAGGAAGAAGATGATGCGAGGAGAGAATGAGGTGAAAAGTAAATTTTCCATCGCAGTTACTATTTATGATCTCCAGCATCGAGATTCGTGCAGCTTGATCGGACGGTTGCCGCGTAGACGACGTGTGTGCGGACGTGCGCGGAAATTTTGCCACGTCCCAACCGTCGCTGCCAACGGTTCGTATCGTTCGCATAGGAAAAGTGGACATGATTGCGTTCTCTGCATGTGTGAGTTACGAGGCGTCGCTGACCTATGTCTGCGTCACCCTAGATGTCATAGGCAGATGAACCATCACATCAGAAGATTCCGGCATGGATGGATCTAGTCCAGCTACGGAAGAGTATGATGGAAGATTCAGCAATTCTCCGACTTACAAGTTGAAGACGGAGAAAACCTTGCAGGGTTCTTTGGGAGGACTACAAGATATTGCTTGACGATTTGCCGACATCCATCTAGACTGAGCATTCCACATGAAGAGGCAAGACGGCGCAAGATCTCGGAGTTCTCCGGGGGCTACTACTGGGGATATGCTATATGGGTATCCTCGTAGAATGTCTCCTATCCGGATAACCCGGGTGGCCCATAGTTAGTAGCATGGCCCATGGCCTGCTGGGCGGCCCAGTGAGATGGATCCAAAAGGGAGGCCCATGCCAGATAAAGGAAAGCACCGACGTACCCGGAGCCTTGGAGTACATGACACGCAAGACTAGTAATAGACGGTGTAGGACTCTGTAACCTGTCTGGCTAGGACTTTTACATGTAACCCTAGGACCTGGAGACTATATAAGTTGGGCCTATGGGAGCCTTTAGGGCATCGATTTACATACACCTCGCACAGCGAACATATCTCTGTACTCGGCATATTTCCCTTATAGTGATTTATAGCAGGAGTAGGATTCCGCCACTGTTGCGGGATCTGAACCTGGGTAAGCTATGTTACCTCGTACCCGTCAACCATCCGCCTTCCCCCACGTCTGTAAACACGCACTGTGAGGACCCCTCCATGGCGTACTCGTCTGCAATACCATGACACTACCGCCGCCTTACCGCTACCGATTGCATCCTTAGCCGGAGCTTCAGCCATTTGATTTGCAGCACTTTCCTGCGTCGCCTGTTCTCCGACAACAGCAAGCTCTGTGGAGGCACCTGAGTCCACTTCCATGGTGGAAGGGCCAGATGCTTCTTTGGCTTGAGAGCTTGTCGGAGCGGACGTGAGCTGGACGATGGGAGTGGCAGGGGCGATGGCGGGAGATGCGTGGGAAGAGACGTCACGATGCAACATATCCTTAATGTTTTTAGAAGCCCCAAAAGTTTTGGAGGTCTTCTTCAAACTAGTAGTGGCTTTCTTCCAAAAACGTACAAAAAGTATAAGTACAGGAATGAGACAAACAATAGACAATGTCGGAGACAAAGAAGCTTACACAAGAGGGGGTGCGTTGGCAAAGGGGATCCCAGTAACCTTTCTTTTCTCCGCCTCCAGGGCGGCGGTAGTCTTCTTGGAGGCTCCACCATCCGTCTTCTTCTTCTTGCTTCCGTCGGCAGCTTTAGAGGTGGAGATCTTCCGCTTTCGTGCCAACAGGACATCATCGTCGGACACGATGGTGACTTCCTTCATCTTTGGATCATAGATTTGGACAGGCATGCTATCCGCCTCTAGATCGCTGAGTTGTTAAGTGAAAAACCACAGTGTTAGATAAGATGGTAATGGCTAGACGGAAGAACTGGAGTATATGTCATACACAGAAAATAAACAGGTATATTTGGGCACTTGCTCTCTACGAACATGTCGTAGGTGATGGTGAATCCACGCTTCCTATCCTTCACCTTGACGATGTCCTTGAGGCGGAGCTTGACGGAGTCGCTCGAGAAGTTGTCCTCGGAGATTCGGAGTCTATCCTTCCTCTCGTTGGTATACTCATGCATCAAATTCAAGCAGTGCTGCAGAGGCTGGATCCGCCTGACGAACCAGCACATGGCCAGGTCCAATCCGGTCAGACAAGTATCTACGAACCACTCTATCCGCCTTATAGCGTGGGAAGCGTCGATGTTAGAGGGAAGGGAGGCCTGGGATCTACATGTCGGGGCTTCGGCGGCAGCTCCATCGATGAAGTCTGGGTACGTTACTTCTCGGCCGTCCAGAGGGATATCTAGGCCGTAGAAGTATGTCTGTTGCCAGTTCTTGCAGGACTCATGGCCGACGATGTTGGGGAACCGCCGGCCAGGCCGGATCTTAAAACTAATAGTGCCACAATTCCTGAGCTCGTCCTTGCTGGCTCCGGCTTCGCGCTTGACGGTGAAAAAGTATATAAAGAGATCTAGCCTAGGCTTAATCCCTAAGTAACCCTCACAAAGCGCCGCGTAGTTGCTAAGCACGAGGATGCTATTGGGGGAGAGGTTCTGAGGCTGTACTCGGTAATGGTTGAGGACAGCTAGGAAGAAATTGGAGATGGGCAGGGAGACGCCGCGTACCAGTTGGGCTTTGAGGTACACCTTTTCTTTGGCTTGGGGAGAAGGGGTGACCTCGCCGGCCGGTGCCGCCCACCAGACGAGCCCCTCCATTGCAGGGAGGTATCCCTCGTTGATCAGTTCTTTGATATCGCGGTCTGTAATATCCGAACCACGCCATTCGCCCTTGTGGGAGTCATACTCCTCCTCCAGCGGCTCCAGCGCCGCTGGGTTATAGTCGCCGCCGGTGGCTTCGACCATCGCGGATTTGGGAATAACCAATCCCTCTGGGGGCACGATGTCGGTGCTCGCCGGCTTCGCCGCGGCATTGCCTGACGCCGCCATGGAGGGGGAGGAGCTACTGCTGGCCATTGGGAGTTTTCGGTGGTGACTGGGAGAAAATGAGGAGCTAGGGTTTTTCGCACAGTGCACAGAGAGCTCGAGGAGGCGCTCGCTGGAGGAAGAAGACGATGCAGAGGAGAATGAGGTGAAAAGTAAAATTTCCACCGATGTTACAATTTATAACCTCCGGCATCAAGATTCGTGCGGAATGATCAAACGGTTGACGCGTGGACAACGTGTATGGGCATGTGCGCGGAAATTTCGCCACGTTGCTAGCCGTCGCCGCCAACGGTTCGTATCGCTCGCGCGGGAAAATTGGACATGATTGCGTTCTCTACATGTGTGAGTTACGAGGCATTGCTGACATATGTCTACGTCGCCCTAGCTATCACTGGCAGGTGAACCATCACATCGGAAGATTCCGGCATGGACGGATCCAATCCGGCTATGGAAAAGTACGATGGAAGATTCAGCAATTCTCCGACTTACAAGTTGAAGACGGAGAAAACCTTGCAGGGTTCTTTGGGAGGACTACAAGATGTTGCTTGACAATTTGTCGACATCCATATAGACGGAGCATTCAACGTGAAGAGGCAAGACGGCGCAAGATCTGGGAGTTCTCCGGGGGCTACTATTGGGGATATGCTATATGGGTATCCTCATAGCATGTCTCCTATCCGGATAACCCGGGTGGCCCACAGTTGATAGCATGGCCTATGGCCTGCTGGGCGGCCCAGTTAGATGGATCCAGAAGGGAGGCCCATGCCGGATAAAGGAAGGATATGGAGGAGTCACCGACGTACCCGGAGCCTTGGAGTACAAGACACGCTAGACTAGTTGTAGGCAGTGTAGGACTCTGTAACCTGTCCGGCTAGGACTTTTCCCTGTAACGCTAGGACCTGGAGACTATATAAGTCGGTCCTATGGGAGCCTCTAGGGCACAAAACTTCAGACAATCTAAGACAACCTAGTGTCGACTACGACGCACCTCGCACAGCGAACCAATCCCTGTAACTCGGCGTATTGCCATTATAGTGATTTATCGCAGGAGTAGGATTCCGCCACCGTCGTGGGATCTGAACCTGGGTAAGCTTTGTTACCTTGTACATGTCAACAATCCGCCTTCCCCCACGTCTCTAAACACGCACTGTGAGGACCCCTCCATGGCGTACTCGTTGGCAATACCATGACAAAACCCTACCCAGGCGCGGGGTAGGGCCCACCCATGCCTAGGGGGTTTAGCTTCCCTGGCACGCCTCCTCGTCTCTCCTCTGGACTTCTTGTTCCCCACGGAAAGTTATTGACTTTGTCCTTCGTCCCGTCCAATTCCGAGAATATTTCTTTACTAACTTTTCTGAAAACAAAAACAACAAAAAACAGGCATCTGACACTGTTGCAACTTGTTAATAGGTTAGTACCAGAAAACATGTAAAAAGCACCTCAAAGTGTGGACAAGTAAAGCAAAGTAGATACTAAACAAGCATGGAGCATCAAAAATTATAGATACGTTTCCAACGTATCACTACGCTCTTACCAAAGAAGAGAAGGAAATCTTTTTTGAATGCCTGAGTAGTATCAAGGTCCCCTCTGGCTTCTCGTCCAATATAAAGGGAATAATAAATATGGCAGAGAAAAAATTCCAGAACCTAAAGTCTCATGACTGCCACGTGCTTATGACGCAGTTGCTTCCGGTTGCTTTGAGCAGGCTTATACCGGAAAATGTTAGAATAACCATTCTGAAGCTATGTTCGTTCCTCAATGCAATTTCTCAGAAGGTAATCGATCCAGAAAGTCTACCAGGGTTATAGAAAGATGTGGTTGAGTGTCTTGACAGCTTTGAATTGGTGTTCTCACCATCCTTCTTCAACATAATGACGCACCTTCTAGTTCACCTAGTCGAAGAGATTACCATTCTCGGTCCTGTATTTCTACACAATATGTTCCCCTTTGAGAGATTCATGGGAGTCTTAAAGAAATATGTCCATAATCGTGCTAGGCCAGAAGGAAGCATCTCCAAGGGCTATAGAACAGAGGAGGTCATTGAGTTTTGTGTTGACTTTATTCCTGACCTTAAGTCGATCGGTGTACCTGAATCACGGCATGAGGGGATACTTAGTGGAAAAGGAATGCTAGGAAATAAAGCAAAGATATGTATGGACGGACATTCTTTCACAAAAGCACACTATACAATTCTGCAAAGTTCCACCTTGGTGGCTCTGTATATCGAGGTACTATTGTACGCTCGAACTACCCGGGGCAGTCTCATAGGTTGATTAGAGATGAACACATGAAGACTTTCGGCGGTTGGTTGCAGACACATCTCATGAATGACACCACTGTTGGAGATTAGTTGTACTTGTTGGCCAGGTCTCCATCTTCAACTATATGGACTTTCCACGGGTACGAGATAAATGGAAATATATTTTACACGCACGTCCAAGATAAAAAGAGCACCAACCAAAACAGTGGTTTCCGATTTGATGCAAAAGACGACAATGGGAAAAAGGACACATATTATGGTTACATAGAGGACATATGGGACTATGGTCCTAATTTCAAGGTCCCATTGTTTCGATGCTAATGGGTCAAGATGACAGGAGGTGGGGTAACGGTAGACCAGCAGTACGGAATGACAACAGTGGATCTCAATAATCTTGCGTATGGATATGAATCATTCTTCCTTGCCAATGATGTGGCTCAAGTTTTCTATGTGAAGGACATGTCTACTAGACCGAGAAGAAACAGGAAAGATAAGCAAAAGAATACAATATCATACGATGAGCCAAAGCGCCACATAGTTTTTTCAGGAAAAAGAAACATGGTGGGATTTTAGGACAGGACAGGACAGACATGTCAGAAGATTATAACAAATTTCATGAAATTCCGTCATTCAAAGTGAAAACTGACCCAACCATATCGTTAAATAAGGAAGATGCTCCATGGTTATGGACTAGAAGAGAACCAAAACACTAGATGTGATGTTGGTGATGTAATAATGTATTAAACCTTTTGTGAATTAATCCTATTTTTAGATTTTATGAGATTGCTGTAGGCAGGTATAAAAAACAGCATTTGATCACCTGAGCGAACTCACAAGAATACAACAACATCTTCATATTTAATCCCGGTAGAGCCACAAACCGGGACTAGGTAACACTCAAGACATTTATTAATATTAAAAACCGGGACAAAGTGGGACTAGCTAACACTCAGGACTAAAGCTGCCCCCTTTAGTCATAATCATGCCTAGTCCTATAGTACGCAGCTTCAGGGTCTCCTTCGTCATCGTCATCATCATTGTCATCGTCATCGTCGTCGTGGCTAGGCGCACGCGGCTCGATCCTCAGTCCAGCCATGGCATATACCGGGGGCACCTGCCACTCCGGCCTCAGATTCACGGCGGGCTGTTGGCTGCGCTGGGTTGATGTAGGAACGCTTCGTTGGGAACCCCAAGAGCAAGATGCAAAGTAGCATAGCAGCAATTTTTCTCTTAGTAAGAAACCGAGGTAATCGAACCAGTAGGAGGAAGGAAACGTCACACAGGTGTTGCAAGCAACGCGGAGACCTGCACAACACAAACTCAAGAGTTTGCCCCAACGAATCAGTGAGGTTGTCAAGCTCACCGGTTTGATGTAACAAAGGATTAAACGTATGGTGTGGAAGGTAATGGTGGTTTGCAGCAAGTAAACAGTAACAGTGGAAGATATATCAATGGTAAAGATTGGACCGGGGTCCATAATTCACTAGAGGTGCTCTCCTTAAATAAACAACATGGCATGAAGGGTAAACAAATTACAGCGAGGCAATTGACAGGAACTGAGCAAGGCATAGCAATGCAATTACTAGTCAGAAAGATCCTATGAGGTTGATTGGGCAATACAACAATATACATAGACTGCCATCCAACTGCATCTATGACTAGAAGTCCACCTTCAGGTTATCATCCGACCCCCTCCAGTATTAAGTTGAAAGCAACAGACAACTGCTTTAAGCAAAGTGTGTAAGGTAAATAGTCCACATGTTCCATGAACAAGAGACCGTTGTTTTCTCCCTAGTAGCAACAGCACATCTACAACCGAAGATATTTCTGTCACTTCCCTTGGAAACTAGAGGCATGAACCCACTATCGATCATAAATACCCCCTCTTGGAGTCACTAGCAACTACTTGGCCAAGAAAATCACTAGCAACGGAGAGCATGCAAGATCACAAACAACACAGACATGATAGAATCATAAATAAAAAACCATTAATCAAACCAACATAATAATCTCAATATCCATCGGATCCCCGCAAACACAACATGCATGATTACAAATAGATTAGATCTTCATCATGAACGGAGCTCACAAGATCTATACATGAAAGCACAAAGGGGGAGATACAACCATCTAGATACTACATGGACCCATAGTCCAAGGTGGAACTACTCACGCATCATACTGGAGAGAAGGCCTCCGGGATGATCTCCCCTCCGGTGGGGTGCCGGGAAAACTTCAGATCCCCCCGATCTAGGGACGATGGTGGTGGCGGCTACAGACGGTTTCGTGGATTTTTGATCGGTTCCTCAGGGTTTCTGCATCGGGGGCTTCTTATAGGCGAAGGGGGAGACCGAGACGGCCGCCAGGGCGACCAAACCCTAGCCAGGCACGGGGTGGGGCCCACCCGTGCCTAGGGTGGGTCTGGCCCCCTGGCCGGCCCCTCTGGCTCTCCTCTAGACTTCTTGTTCCCCACGGAAAGTAATTGACTTTGTCCTTTGTCCCGTCCAATTCCGAGAATATTTATTTACTAACTTTTCTAAAACCAAAAACAGCAGAAAATAGGCATCTAGCACTGTTGCAACTTGTTAGTAGGTTAGTACCAGAAAACATGTAAAAAGCACCTCAAAGTGTGGACAAGTAAAGAAAAGTAGATACTAAACAAGCATGGAGCATCAAAAATTATAGATATGTTTCCAACGTATCATCATCCCCAAGCTTAACTCCTGCTCGTCCTCGAGTAGGTAAGTGATAAAAAGAATAATTTTTGAGGTGACATGCACCCTCACAATAAAGATCCAACCATTTGCAAGCATTGAAAGCTGGGATCAAAGAACTCTAAACATGTGCATGAAAGATGGAGTTGTAAAAATAGGACATAGTAACTATGCATGCAAAATGGAAAGCTACAAACAAAGATCATGAATAATCATGCATTGAAAAACGTCTGTTTGTTTCACATAAAGAAAACATAGCATAGTGGTAATCAGCTTGTCCCTCATAGAGTAGCAATATAATGCATAGGACACCTGCAAAGTTCACAAGGGTGACTAGAAACAAGTGGCACAAGAGCAAGTAATATCACAATATGCATCAATTAATAATCTTTGGAACACTGCACACAGAATGACAACTATGCTCTCTTAATGGTGCCTAAAGGTAGAAGGTGGAGACTCAATAATGGTGGAAGAAAGGCCTTTTTGTAAAGGAAGCATGGATTACAAGTTTCAAAAAGAGCTTCCAAAAATTATGGTACTTGTTAGCTTTCAGCCCTCATTGCCCCTATCATAAGCATCTTGAAGTGGTTAAGGTTAAAGTG
Organism: Avena sativa; assembly: GCA_916181665.1. Classification (NCBI taxonomy): domain Eukaryota; kingdom Viridiplantae; phylum Streptophyta; class Magnoliopsida; order Poales; family Poaceae; genus Avena; species Avena sativa. The sequence goes on along the minus strand of OV702283.1, from coordinate 127,713,048 downwards.
GCAAAGCTGGAGTATATGCTTGACGAAGTATAAGTTGGCAATCTAAAGTCCCTTGAATATGAGGGCCACACCTCATGCATACTCAACTTTGGGTCCAGGTAACTTCTTGTCACTTTAAGTATTTGCATATCATTGAGAACCGCCAACGGGGTACCCCTTGCACATGGTACAGGAGCTTTCCCATAACCAAAATGACAAGGAAAACAGACAATGAGCATCTCAGCAATCTTTTTATTTACCATATGCATAGCTTTTTATTGAGGATGCTTCATAGATAGCTCACTATGGTGATGCTGCAAGTTTCCACCATGATTAGGCATGGCTTAGGCTAGCGGCCCAGGCGTTTCTCTAACACGGGATCAAACTCCATGGACTTACAAGTTCCCTCTTTATTTCATACCGGTGACATCCATAGACAAAAGAACATGATATCAACTGAGTACAACAAGGTACAAGTGCAATGTTGAAAACGTTCCCCGCAACAGCACGATTCTGCTAATTCCAACTTTTAAGTGTAAGCATATACAACAAAGCTGTCACAATGGTTCAAGTTTATTAGGGGCAAAGAATATAAAGTGTGCCATCAAGTTCGTGAGGGCTTTAATCACTAAGTTTTCACATAACAAAATAGTTTTTAATTGGAAGATAGTTGAAAACAAGAATATACTTGGAATGGTGTAACACACCATGCATAGGAGTTTATAGTGGACACTTTGGAATAACTTGGTTTCTTGGGAGTTCGAAGCATGAGTAGAACTTACTCATGCAAGTGGAGCCTAGCAAATGACTGGGAGCAACCAACTAAGAGAGCAATAATGGCCATAATCATGCAGTGCAACAAAGCATAATAATCAAAGCAAAGAGTGGTACTACAAGTCAAGGACTAAATGATCATAGAGGATAATGGTGACTTGTCATAGTCATAACATGGTGTGAGCATGTTCCAAGTCAACCCAAGCAAAGCATCCAAGGAGAATGCCACAATACTATGCTTTTTGCATGCTAAAAAATGCATAATTTCTTCAAAGCACACTAAGCAATCCCAATTGTTTGGAACAAGACATGCTACAGAAATAATCACTAAGCATAATGCTAAAACAACACCTAGCATGTCATGCTAAAGTCTAAGTCACGGTCAATGCAAGCTCCTCTTGCACTTCAAGCAAGAACTTACTACTCCTTTCCAAACACCAAGCAAACTTATTTGCAAAACAACACGGCGAGAACGGGGGTCCAAACTAGTTTATTCAAGCAAACTAAACAAATTAAGAAAAGCAAACGAAAACTAATACGCTCCAAGAACAACACAACTGTGCATGAAACAATAAAAACAAAGTGTCTAGACAGACCTGAGCTTTTTATTAATGAAGAGGGGGGTGCCTTGGGCATCCCCAAGCTTTCACGCTTATAAATCTTGGATATTTCTTGAGGTGAAACCATGGTGGCATCCCCAAGCTTGATCTTTTGTCCATTCTTAATCTCATTGCATCATTCTTTCTTTACACCTGAAATTTTTCCTTTATACAAACTTCACACAATCTTCATTAGCAACATTAGTGTGTTCAAAAGACATTTGACCACTGGCAAAGCTTTGGAACAGCAAGTATTTTCACTAAAAACACAAACTACTGTAGTAACTCCTTCAAAAATCTCAATTTACCTGAAGAGAACTCAAAAAGGAATCAATAGGAAGCAAATGCAAATAATGGCAGAAATCTGTCAAAACAGACCAGCAGGTAGAAACCGATTTTTTAGAACATCTTCTGTTGCTCAAATCAAAACGTGTTGAACTAACGAAAGTTATCTAACATACTGGGGGATTTATTCGTAAATTTTGAGCTCAATCCGAGTTATAGAGCCTCCTCACGAATATTTTTGGTGGAGGACAGAAATCTGTTTCGGGACAGCAACTCCCCAAATCTTACGTCCCTCTCATTAGAGGTCATTCTTGGCACAAAAAGCAAACAAAAAGGGTAATGAGAGGTCATTACAGAAGTAATAACTTCCAAGACTCAAGGAAACTCTTGGGTTATCTCCCAACAAGTACTTTTCTTTAACGCCTTTAAGTTAGGCACAAGAAGTAAGAAGAATCAAGTATTTTCAAATGAAGAAGCATTAACATCAAATCTTGCTTTCAAAGGAGGAGCAAAAAGCAACTTCTGTCTTCTCATAGGGAAGTGTTCAATACCTTTCTTGAATGGAAAATGATATTTAATGGTGCCTTCTTTCATATCAATGATGGCACCAATTGTTCTAAGAAAAGGTCTTCCCAAAGTAATAGGACAAGAAGCATTGTATTCAACATCCAAAACATAGAAATCCACAGGGACATAAGCATTATTAACCATGATGAGAACATCATTAATACTCCCCATTAGTTTCTTCTTAGCATTATCATTGAGTGGGACATCTAAATAACAATCTTCCAAAGGTGGTAAATCAAGCATTTCATAAATCTTCCTAGGCATAATAGAGACACTAGAACCAAGATCACATGAAGCTTTGAGATCAAAGTCATTCACTTGCATATTAATAATGGGTTCCCAACTATCTTCTACTTTCCTAGAAATATAAGCTTTGTGTTTTAGCTTCTCTTCCTTAATTTTCAGAAGAGCATCTGTAATGTGTTTGTTAAAGTCAACATGCATATCACTAGCATCAGGACTTCTAGCAAGCTTTTGCAAGAACATAATCACTTCAGAAATATTGCAACCATCAATATTAAGGTCAAATTTAGCATCACTAGTGGTAGGCATAGTAGGAGTAGGAATAGGGACTACTTGTGGTTTAGTGGTGATAGTGCACACACTATTGTTTCTATCAATTTCAGCTTCCCTTTCCCACTTAGCATGAAGTTGAGCTAATTAACATTTTCATCAATAGTAACTTGTATGGCATGAGCAGTAGCAAAGGTGTTTTTCATAGTTTTAGGTTTAGCAGCCATTTATTAACCAAGGAAGTTTGAGCTTCAGACAAAGAGGATATATTTTTCTCAATAGTTAAAAGCTTTTCCTCTATAGTCTTATTGAAAGTGGTTTGTTTACTAATAAAGTCCTTGAGCATGACTTCAAATTCAGAGGGAGCACTTCTAGCATTATTGTAAGAGCTTCCATAGGAATTGCCATTATTAGGAGGATAAGGCCTATAATTGTTGTTGCTACCAAAATTATTCCTATAGGCATTGTTGTTGAAATTTTTGTTTCTAATGAAGTTCACATCAACTTTCTCTTCTTGAGCAACCAAAGAGGCTAAGGGAACACTATTAGGATCTAGAGGAGCTTTCCCACTAACAAGCATAGCCTTAATAACATCAATCTTTTCACTCAAAGAGGAGGTTTCCTCAACATAATTTACCTTCTTACCATGTGGAGCTCTCTCAACATGCCATTTAGAGTAGTTAACCATCATATTATCAAGGAGCCTTGTTGCAGCACCCAAAGTGAGGCCCATAAAGGTACCTCCAGCAGCAGAATCCAACAGGTTTCTTGAGGAGAAGTTCAAAACTGCATAAAAAGTCTGGATAATCATCCAAGCAGTGAGTCCATGAGTAGGGCAATTTTTATCCAAAGATTTCATTCTTTCCCAAGCAGGAGCAACATGTTCACTATCAATCTTTTTAAATTTCATAATGTCACTTCTCATAGATATAATCTTAGCAGGGGGATAGTACTTTCCAATAAAATCATCTTTGCACTTACTCCAAGAATCAATACTATTTTTAGGCAAAGAAAGAAACCATTCTTTAGCTTTTCCCCTCAAGGAGAAAGGAAAAGGCTTGAGCTTAATAATATCTCCATCTACATCCTTATACTTTTGCATCTCACAAAGTTCAACAAAGCTATTAAGATGGGCAACAAGATCATCAGAACTAGCACCAAAAAATTGCTCTCTCATCACAAGATTCAACAAAGAAGGCTTAATTTCATAAAAGGTAGCATCAGGAGCAGGTGGAGCAATAGGAGTGCTAAGGAAATCATTGTTGTTGGTGCTAGTGAAGTCACACAACTTGGTGTTCTTAGCAGAGTTCATTTTGGCAAAGGTGGGCAAGCCAAAAACAGCAGCAGCAGCTAGAGCAGGAACTAATTTTTTGCATTTTTGAATAAAGAAAGCAAACCAAACTAGACTAATTTTTTTGGGTTTTTTGGAAAGAGGCAAACAAAACAAAACAAAATAAACAAATCAAACTAAAAACAAAGTCAAGAGAAAGGAAGTGAAGGACTCCCCTTGAGAAGACGTCCTTAGCCTCCCTGGCAACGGCGCTAGAAAAGCTTGTTGGCTACGCTAGGTTGATGTAGGAGAGCTTCCTTGGGAACCCCAAGAGCAAGGTGTGAAGTAGCACAGCAGTAAGTTTTCCCTCAGTAAGAAATCGAGGTTATCGAACCAGTAGGATGAAGGAAATGTCACACAGGTGTTGCAAGCAACACGGAGACCTGCACAACACAAACTCAAGACTTTGCCCCAACGAATCAGTGAGGTTGTCAAGCTTATCGGTTTGTTGTAACAAAGGATTAAACGTATGGTGTGTAAGGTAATGGTAACTTGCAGCAAATAAACAGTAACAGTGGAAGATGTATCAATGGTAAATATTGGACCAGGGTCCATAGTTCACTATAGGTGCTCTCCTTAAATAAACAACATGGCATGAAGGGTAAACAAATTACAGTGAGGTATTTGACAGGAACTAAGCAAGGCATAACAATGCAATTACTAGTCAGAAAGATCCTATGAGGTTGATTGGGCAATACAACAATATACATAGACCGCCATCCAACTGCATCTATGACTATAAGTCCACCTTCAGGTTATCATCCGAACCCCCTCCAGTATTAAGTTGCAAGCAACAGACAACTGCTTTAAGCAAAGTGTGTAAGGTAAATAGTCCACATGTTCCATGAACAAGAGACCGTTGTTTTCTCCCTAGTAGCAACAGCACATCTACAACCGAAGAGATTTCTGCCACTTCCCTTTGAAAATAGAGGCATGAACCCACTATCGAGCATCAATACCCCCTCTTGGAGTCACTGGCAACTACTTGGCCAAGATAGCTACTAACAATGGAGAGCATGCAAGATCACAAACAACACAAACATGATAGAATCATAAAGACAAAACCATTAATCAAACCAACATAATAATCTCAATATCCATCGGATCCCCGCAAACACAACATGCATGATTACAAATAGATTAGATCTTGAACATGAACGGAGCTCACAAGATCTATACATAAAAGCACAAAGGAGGAGATACAACCATCTATCTACTACATGGACCCATAGTACAAGGTGGAACTACTCACGCATCATACCGGAGAGAAGGCCTCTAGGATGATCTCGCCTCCGGCAGGGTGCCGGGAAGAACTTCAGATCCCCCCCCCCCCCCCCGATCTAGGGATGATGGTGGCGGCGGCTACAGACGGTTTTGTGGATTTCTGATCGGGTCCTCAGGGTTTCTGCATCGGGGGCTTCTTATAGGCGAAGGGGGAGACCGAGGCGGCCGCCAGGGCGACCAAACCCTAGCCAGGCGCGGGGTGGAGCCCACGCGCGCCTAGGGTGGGTCTGGCTCCCCTGGCCGGCCCCTCTGTCTCTCCTCTAGACTTCTTGTTCCCCACGGAAAGTAATTGACTTTGTCCTTTGTCCCATCCAATTTCGAGAATATTTCTTTACTAAATTTTCTAAAACCAAAAACAGCAGAAAACAGGCATCTGGCATTGTTGCAACTTGTTAGTAGGTTAGTATCAGAAAACATGTAAAAAGCACCTCAAAGTGTGGACAAGTAAAGAAAAGTAGATACTAAACAAGCATGGAGCATCAAAAAATTTAGATACGTTTCCAACGTATCACGGGCGGGGAAGGGGTCTCTTGGAAGACGATGTCGCTACCACCGGTCGGGGGAGGGGCCTTCTTGTGGCTCTGTGGCGGGTGGACTTGTGGGCACCGCGGGCGAGGATGGTATCCCCCGACGATGTAGCGCATCACGCCGATGATAGTACGGTTCTCCCACCATAGATGGCGGCCGGCTTCGTTGTGGTTCACCGAGGGCGGGCCATCACCCTCGTACCTAGCGAGCTCCCTTTCTTGCCGGTTAGCGAAGAAGGCATTCCAGGTGTCATAGTTGTCGGGATCCCACTAGGGATCCATCCGCTGCTCCGGCGTGAGCTTGTGGTAGAAGTGGTTCGTGATGGTCGCCTGTCGGGCAGAGCATTGAGGCACAGGAGGGACAGGAACCCCTCTAGCGCCCAGCATCTAGCCAGCGGGCGGCCGGTAGTCAGCGGGCAAGGTAGCTGGAGGTGCACAGCACCTCGGTCTCCTTGAGGGTCAGAATGGCCCAGTAGGCATTGTCCATTGTTGTGAGAGAGGAAAGTGTGGATGTATGGATAGCCATTCCGTGGTCGGACAATATATAGATGGAAAGGGCGGGAAAACATGGCAGGAAGCGGTGGGAAATGGAGGGAAATATCTTTAGTCCTAGTTAGTGGCTACAACCGGGACTAAAATCTCCGTTCAGAGGGAAAGGGCAAGAAAACATGGCGGAAAATCCTTCGCGTGGTGTGATATTATGTGACATATTTGCAAGAAAAAATATTAAACTTGGTATATTGATTATGTCTCGAAAAAACCTTCACGGAATGACCTATCATGTTCGTGGTTTCATGGCTTTCGGTCCAAGAGACCGATGTTATGTGCTGAATCGCAGCATAGTTTGTGATATTGTGCCCATATTGTGCATGCATGTGGATATTGGGATGGTGAACAATGTTGCAAGAGGAATTTTTCCTTTTCATTGCATGGAAAAGCCATTTTCCATTTTCCGAGCGCAAAAAGACGGGTCGTTTTGTCAAGCATCCAACAAAATGCAGTTACAGAATGCTACCATCCCATTTTTATAAAATACTAGACCACCTTACAAGAACTATCTCCCAACCGGGGGATCTCAAACCTTTTTGTCCTTCCCGGGTGAAAAAGACAAATGTCTGCCGAATCGGTAGGAAGTGGGTCCGGTTTGAACTACAAGTACATGATATAACGCCCGTGATTTTTTGGAAAAATCATTTTTAGGCTAACAATATGTTGTTTCTTCAGAGATCCAATGCAAGTTCTAACAGGCTCATCCCCTATCATCATGCACGCCGTTTTGACCTTAGATCGAAATGGGAAAATTCAAAACGGACATAAAAAATTCAAAAAAGTTCCGAACAACATAAATTCAAAAATGGGAACAATTATTTTATTTACATCTATATAACAGAGTAGGATAATAGATTTAAATTATAGATCTTTTATTTCTGCAAATTTTGATATATAATAATTAATTTTCCTAATTGCTAATTTGTTTTTCAAAAAGGTTTAAAAACACAACTTTAGTCCCGGTTTATGTTACATACCGGGACTAAAGGGGTGCGGCCCTGCGCTCGAAACGCGACGCGCCGAAAACCCTTTAGTCCCGGTTTGTAACACAAACCGGGACTAAAGGTTAGTCCCGGTTGGTGTTACAAACCAGGGATAAAGGGGGTGGGTGTATACCCACCCCGTGCGCGCTGGTTCGAGCACCGAACTGGAGCACCCAGTCCTCGTCTTCCTCCTCAATCCAGCGCCCCAGCGCCGCCGCGCCCATCCCATCAATCGCAACGCCCGCGCCCGTGCCGCCCCTCCTCGGCGCCGCATGTGCCCGTGCGGCCCCTCCCCGCGCCGCCTGGGCCTCTACCGCCCCGGCGACCCGCCGACCGTGCCGCCTGCACCACCGCCCCCGCAGGTGAGCTCTCCAGTTGCCATAATTAGTTGTAATTAGTTAGTAATTTTTTAGTGTATTTTTAGGGTTAATTAGTGTAATTTTGTTAGTGTTAATTAGTGTAATTTTGTTAGTGTATTTTAGGGTTAATTAGTTAGTAATTTTAGGGTTATTTTAGGATTTATGGTTAATTAGGTAGTTAGTTCGAAGTTTAGGATTAATGTAGTTAGTTAATTAGTTATAATTTAGTTAGTTTGAAGTTTAGTGTAATTTTGTTTAGATACTTTAGTTGATTTTAGATGAATTTAGTTAGTGTTTAATATAGTTTATTTTAGTTGATACTATTTACTGTCATCATGTTTAAAGTGTATTGGTTTAATTTAGTGTTTAGGATTATGCCGCTTTACTCGGCGGGAACAACGGAGGACTACTAGACTCTGTCGCCGGGCATCCACAGGACTGAGCTCCGCCGGGCTGGCACTAGGAGGTGCTACCAGCTGGGAGACGTGGTCTAGTGAGGAATTCGGGTGTCGTAGTCGACCCGGATCTTCTGTGGTGGCGGCGGAGTGGTCCAGGTGCGGTACAGAGGGAGCCAGCCCCCGACAAGGTTGTCACATCCCAAATTTTAGATTTGGTTCTGCATATCATTCATGCCATTACATCATACTCTTTCATGCAAAACCATCGATTGAAAAGATTCGGCAACACACTATTTTCTAAACCCTACTCTAATTTTACTACGAGGCTACTGCGGGAGGTTTTAGTAGGACTTGTGTTGTCCACCCTTGTAGCCTAGGGGTTTCACTCATCCTTTGACCCTAGGTTATTCCCCTCGATTTTAAAAAAATTTAGGAACAAGGATCGCCCGATTCGGAGTTCGTATGAAGAAGTTACGGAGGTTTTACTAAATTGCAAAAAAGGAAAAAGAAAGGATCAAAAAAAAATCGGCGCCAGCCTGCTGGGCCGCGCCGGCCCAGCCGGCCAGCACCGCGCCGCCCGCGCGGCGGATAGTAACCGCCGCCGACCGAGTCCGGCTAGGACCCGCGTGGGGGGCCCCACATAAGCGGACCCCGCCCCCGCCGCCTCGATCCGCGCCCGCGCCGCCGCCAGGTAAGCCCCGCGCCGCCGCTCGCCGCCGCGCCGCCGCCGCTCGCCGCCGCGCCGCCGTACCGCGCTGACCGCCCTCCCTTCCGCGCAGGACCCCGCCGGACCGCCGTCGGAGGACCTCGTCGCCGCCGCCGGTGAGCACTGCCCCGCCTCCTTGCTCCCTGGCCGCTGATCTACGATCCAACGGCGTAGATCGGCCGTTGACCGGTCAGCCCCAGGCGCTGACTAGTCAAACGCACAGTCAGCGCTCAGTCAGCAGCCACGTGGGCCAGTCAACAGACACAGTTGACTGGGTATTTTCTTTAATCGATTTAATTGACAGATTTTCATAGAAACTTGTAAATTGCGTAGAAATTAATCCGCTGGGCCAAAAATTGCAAATAAAATATGTATAGGTTCAGTAAGTCGTGTAGAATTTTGCTATACCATTGTTTCACACTTTTGCAGCAAGATTTAGTACAGTTTAATCAATTGAGTTAATGGCCTTTTTGGAGTAATAAATTCGTAGAAAAAGATCTGTAACTCCAAAAATTGCGTATGATATGTCCCTGGATTCAGTAGGACGAGGGGAATCTCATCGTGAATTAAAAGGATAGGCTTACAGTAAAAACTTCTGCAGAAACTGTCTAGTGGCTTTCTGCAGTGTTTTAATTATTCAGGGAGTTTTATAATTCCTTTTTGAGTAATTCCAATTGGTAATGTTTCTAAATAGCAATGCCTATGCGGTAGAATTTTCCCAAGATTTTACAGACAGTATACTACCGGTAGTGAATTAATTGGTTTCTAGCTCTAGTTTTGAGCAATTATATTTTGCATAATAGTTTTCCTTGCACTAAAACTATTTTCCATGCATGCAATCAGTAGCTTTACTAAATAGGATTATATGGTGCTGCTGTAGCATCAATCCACTTGTCATGCATGCATTCATACGTCATCTTTGTTGCATATGCTTGTGGATTGCTTGTTTATAATTGCAATTGTATCGTATAGATTGTGACGAGTGCAACGCTTGCTCGTGTGTGGATTGTTCTTCCGACCGCTACAACCAAGGAAAGTAGATGCTATTTTGTTCATGACATTGTCCTACTATTTTCTATGCATTGTCATGTATTTTGTAGACGCATGTGTAGGATGATACTATCGCTATGCTATGTCCTATTATGTGGTAGGGCCTTCCTTGTAGATGAACCACCGATGGTAGATGTGCTTAGCCATGCTATGACGTACGAGGGCTGGGATACATCACTGAGACTTGTTTCTAAAGTATTGGTTTGTGAAAACTAAAACAACCTAATCAATGAATCTCCTGGGTGTGATGGGATTGATAATTTTTGGTGGTTTCATTGCGGAAAGGCACCCAGGTATCAAGAGAAAATGATTGGATTCTTTATTCTGTAGCTTACGTGTACAACCATGTGCCAATAATGAAATGGGCGGTTTGTTGGACTTAGTAGGTTGTGGTAACCCGAACCCGCGTATCCAGAGATGTAGAATTTTGGTAGGTTGGACCGGTGCACGTCGGGATTGGGGAGCTACTTCCCGAACAGTCTCTTCTTGGACTTCTCCCTATCATCACCCAAAATGAGAGTGATGGTACGAGCTGGGCTGGCCAAGTCACATGGGTAAAGTGTACTAACCCCTGCAGGGTGTGTGATCTAATCGATTAGCCGTATCCCCGGTTATGGACAACTGAGCTGCTTGATATTGATTCCATGACATGTTTCTCGCTCATTCTAATTTCATAATTGCTTTAATCTTGTTGGGTTAACTTAATTGGGATCTTTTCAAAGAAAAATCAAAAACTGTTTACGAAAGTAGGAAAAAGGTATTTGCAAATGCAAGCCAGACACAGCTGCACTTGCCAAATATGCATGTAGATGTTAGTACTATTGTCTTCATTACTAGCTCTACTTGCCATACATTCCATGTATTGACCCTTCGGGGCTACTACGTTTCATGTTGCAGGTTATTCCGATTCTGAGTAATCGATATAGGCCACGGTACTCCACTCGGCACTTGTTCACTTGTGGGCAATTTGAAGAATGGAGGATTTACTTTATTTATGCTGCTACCTGAATAATTTGAGCTAGCCTCGGGCTAAGCTTTTATTGTAATAATGGTACTCTGGATCTTCGTTATTTATGATACACGGATATTTTGCTATGTTATTCATCTTATTCTATTGTGGGCCAATGAACCGATCCAGGGATTGGCATGTCACATAGAAGCCACGGTCTTTTCAGAACCGCGGTGTTACAAGATGGTATTAGAGCCCGTGTGTCGAATGTAGGATCGTGACCTAGGATTGGATTAGGAAGCCATAGAACTATTAGAGCATATATTAACTCTGTCTTTCATCTTATGCCTTTCACTCTCGTAAGATCTTATCATATGCTATTCTCACACTTTCCTCCTTAAATTGATAGATGGGAGAAGTCAGGACTGAGTATGCCACCATGGAGTCACCAAGGCCCTTTGCAAGGCAGTTAGCACAGCTCTCGCAGTCATTGGGATTGCCCCTGCCCATGTTCAAGGGAAGAAGGCTGTACACCTATGGATATGGTGAGGATGCATGGGAGATCACCACCTTCATCTTCAGGGATGCCGCCTTGCCAAACCCTGTGCATCTGATCTACACCAAGACATACTGCAACTGGGGACTTGGAATTAACTTGGCCATACATGAAGCCCTGTCTCGCCAGTGCCATCAAGTCCGACACCTACTGCCAGCAGATTCACCCTACTGTGACTATGGGAGGCGTGATGAAGATGGGCACATTGTGATTACCCCGGGTGACAGGAACAACATGCCGCCCCGTCGGAGGCACATAGAAGACATGGAAAGGGAGAATGGAGCTCTAGCAGAGAAGGTGAGGATGATAAAGGAGATTGCAGATTTTACTAGCAATGGTATGGTGGTCCAAGGACAGGAGATTGACACTTTGCATGAAGCTGTGGGAGTTCTGGAGAATGCCCTGATAGCCAGAGATGCAACCATAGCACATCTTCATGGTACTGTGCAGGAGAACACCCAGAACATACAACAGTTACAAGGGACCGTCCAGGAAAGGGATCAAACCATTAAAGTTATGACAGCCCAGATTGCCGCTCTCCAAGCACAGCTGAATCCACCCTATGATGATGACAATGGAGATGATGGCAACAATGGGGATGATGATGATAGTGGAGACGATGATGATGATGAGGACGAGGATGATGATGATGGAGACGATGATGATGGAGGAGATGAAGTTGTTGCTGTAGCAGCTGAGGATGAAGAAGAAGAGGAGGATCCAGAAGAGGTGGAGTTTGAGATCTCAAGTGATGATTCAGGAGAAGTGTATACTCCGCCGCCATGGTTGAACCGTGGACTGAAGCGCCAACGCATGAGTGCAAGGACCTACCGCAACCTCTTCAAGAAGTAGTTAGAAGTCCACCAATTAGTCCTCGTTAGGTAAAAAAATCGTTAGGATTAGTCACGATTGATGTGAAACTTAGTCACGGTTAGTTTAAGAGTGTTTAGTTGCTTATTTGTGTACTCCAATATCCCAGGAATTATTTGTGCGAATTTTTATGAAAGAGATATGGCAAGTTTGGTTACTATCTGTGTTATTTTCGCTGCAGTTTTCTGCTGATACAGCAGTACTGTACGATTTTTCATATTTTTCTGATAACTGGGAAAAATCTGAAAAAAAATAGGGCTGGTGCAAAACTCTCTGTACTGTATGTGCAAAAATCAGCATACTTTTCTGACGAGTCTAAGTCAGGTGGAAAAATTTGTGAATGCTGCTGGACTGTTCTGGCAGATTGCTGTTTTTGTTGCTTAGTTGATCAACTGTTTAGTTAACCATTGCCAACTCTTGTAAAACTATTTCAGTAGGTATATACTGCTAGGATAACCCCTGGGATGTTTCTGGATTACTTGTTTGTTGATGTGTTGCTTGCTTATGATTGTCTGCTATTGTTTGTTGTTGTTTGATCATATGCATGGGTAGAATCCTATTATCGTAGTTGAATCTTTCTAAGCTTACCTGTGCTGAACCGCAGATGCCTCCTCGCCGTCAGCCCACTGAGTTGGAGCAGCTCATGGCAGCTCAGGCACAGCTGACCCAAGTTATGACTCAGTTCATGCAAGCTCAGAACAACAACAACAACAACAACAATAATGGAAACAACCAGCCTCAGGGAGATGCTCTCACCAGATTTCTGAGGCTAAGGCCAGCTAAGTTCTCTACCGCAGCGGAACCAATGGTAGCTCTCGACTGGTTGCGTTCATTCAACAAGGATCTAGTAACTGTTGGATGCACTGATGCTGAGAAGGTGAGGTTTGCCGCTCACCTACTGGAGGGACCAGCCGCTTCTTGGTGGGACACTTTTCAGATCACCACCCGCTGGATACTGTGACTTGGGCAATGTTTGAGGAAGGTTTCAGGACCAACCACGTGTCTTTAGGAGTTCTGAGCCTGAAGAGGAAGGAGTTCCGCAACTTGCGCCAAACCAACCGCACCGTGGCTGAGTACATTGAGGAGTTCAACAACCTGTCCCGTTATGCACCTGAGGATGTTGACACTGATGCAAAAAGGGGGGAGAGATTCCTGGATGGCCTCAGTGATGAGCTTTCAGTGCAGCTGCTGGTGGTCTATTGCCCCACTTTCCAGGAGCTTATGGACAAGGCCAGGATCTTGGAAGGGAAGCACAAGCAGGTGGAAAGCCGCAAGAGGAAGAGCAACAATCACTACTCTGGTTCTCACCACAAGTCTCGCACTTCATATGATGGGTACTCCAAGCATGGAGGGAGTGACCATGGGAGCCATGGCCTCCACCACCACGGAGGCGATGAGCTTCGTCATGACAACCACAAGAGCACCCACCACAGCCACAAGGGAGGACACTCTCACCACTCTGGAGGACACGGTGGACATGACCGCAACCGTGATCGCAGCTTTGTGAAGAAGGATCTGAGTGAGGTGACATGCTTCAAGTGTAAACAGAAGGGACACTATGCTGACAACTGTCCGGAGAGGAAAGGACTGAAGCCAACCAACAACGAGAAGGCCACAGTGAACCACATGAATGTGGAAGAGATCCCAAATGAGCCTGACCTTGTGATTGGTAAGTTTCCAATCAACACTCACCCTGCACTTATACTTTTCGATACTGGTGCATCGCATTCATTCATATCAAGGGCATTTGTGGATAAGTATAAGTTACCTACTGAGTCTATGAAGGGGTCTATTAGAGTGAGTTCACCTGGAGGAGATATGATAGCTAGCGCGGGCTGCCGCGACTTAACTGTGAGGATTGGAACACACAACTTCATTGCACATCTAGTAGTGTTGGAATCACAAGGGTTGGATGTTATTCTGGGCATGGATTGGATGTCTATGCATGGGGGACACATAGATTGTGCACAGAGAGTTGTTTCACTCAAAACCCCGGATGGTAAGAGAATTAGATTCAAGTCGGCAGTGCGACCGGGAAGGTGTAAGCTGAATTCTCTTAAGGGGGTTAGCATGGATACTGTGCCTGTGATTAGGGATTACCCCGACGTGTTTCCGGAAGAGCTGCCAGGGATGCCACCTGACAGGGAAGTGGAGTTTCTCATCGACCTGATGCCAGGAACAGGACCTATTACAAAGAGACCATATAAGATGGATGTGGATGAGCTGAAGGAATTGAAGAAGCAGCTGAAAGAGCAGTTGGACAAGGGATTCATTCAGCCTAGTTCGTCGTCATAGGGTGCACCTGTTCTGTTTGTGGAGAAGAAAGACAGCAGCAAGAGATTAGTGGTGGACTATCGCTCGCTGAACGAGGTGACTATCAAGAAAAAGTACCCACTGCCGAACATAAATGAATTGTTTGATCAACTGGAAGGAGCAAAGGTGTTTAGCAAGATTGATCTGCGATCGGGCTACTTCCAATTGAAGATCCGGGAGGAGGACGTACCAAAAACCGCCTTCACCACTAGGTATGGTTTATATGAGTACACGGTTATGTCTTTTGGACTAACGAATGCCCTGGCATATTTCATGACCATGATGAACAAGGTATTTATGGAGTACCTGGACAAGTTCGTGGTGGTGTTTATTGACGACATTCTGATATATTCCAAGGATGATGTTGAGCATGAGAAGCATCTGCGACTGATTATGGAGAAGCTGAGGGAACACAAGCTGTATGCAAAATTCAGCAAGTGTGAATTCTGGCTTAACATTGTAGGATTTCTTGGACATGTGGTGTCAGGCAAAGGGGTCGCTGTTGATCCAAGCAAAGTGACTGCAGTGACAGAGTGGGAAGCGCCCAAGAATGCAGGAGAGATACGAAGCTTTTTGGGACTTGCTGGATATTACAGGAGATTCATTGAAAACTTCTCCAAGATTGCAAAGCCGATGACAGAACTTCTGAAGAAGGAGAGGAAGTTTGAATGGACAGATGTGTGTGAAGACAGCTTTCAGGAACTGAAGCGTCGATTAGTGACTGCACCTGTTCTGTGTTTACCAGACCTTCAGAAGGATTTCCAAGTGTACTGTGATGCTTCTTGACAGGGACTTGGGAGTGTGCTGATGCAAGATGGAAGAGTGTTGTCATATGCCTCACGACAACTCAAGCACCATGAGCGGAATTACCCCACACACGACTTGGAGTTAGCGTCAGTGGTTCATGCGCTCAAGGTATGGAGGCATTACTTAATGGGAAAACACTGTGATGTGTACACCGACCACAAGATCCTGAAGTACATATTCACGCAGAAAGAACTGAACATGAGGCAAAGGAGATGGTTGGAGCTTATCAAGGACTATGATATGAATCTACAATACCACCCAGGAAAGGCCAATGTAGTAGCAGATGCTTTGAGTCGGAAGGTTTACGCCAATGGACTGACAGTTGGGGAATTGCCCGAGGATTTGTGCAAGCAATTCAAGGACCTTAGACTGGAGGTAGTATCTGAAGGATACTTGGCAACAATGGAAGTCCAACCAACTCTACAGGATAGGATCAGGAAAGCTCAAGTGGGAGATAAAGAGATAGATGAAGTAAAGGAAAAGATGAAGGAGGATCGAGCAAGGGAATTCTGCGAGGATGAGCAAGGAACCTTGTGGTATGGAGATCGTTTGTGCGTTCCCAACGATCCCGAGATAAGGAAGTTGATCCTGCAGGAAGCTCATGACTCGTCGTACTCCATACATCCGGGCAATACGAAGATGTATATGGACCTAAAGGACAGATTCTGGTGGAACAACATGAAGGGAGACATCGCGGAGCATATTGCCCTATGTGATGTATGTAGCCGAGTAAAGGCGGAACACCAGAAGCCAGCAGGATTGCTACAGCCATTGCCCGTGCCGGATTGGAAGTGGGATAGAGTGGGAATGGATTTTATCACAGGATTTCCCAGGACCAGGTCAGGATATGACTCCATTTGGGTAGTGGTCGACCATTTGACTAAGGTAGCCCACTTTATACCGGTAAAGACGACCTATACGAGTGCAAAGTTGGCCAAGATTTACATGGACAGGATTGTATGCCTACATGGAGTTCCCAAGAGTATCATATCTGATAGAGGCACCCAATTTACCTCACACTTCTGGCGCCAGCTGCACGAGTCACTTGGTACTAGATTGGAGTTTAGCACAGTGTTTCACCCATAGACTGATGGACAGACCGAGAGGGTGAATCAGATTATGGAGGACATGCTGAGAGCTTGCGCTTTGGCTCATGGTTCTAGTTGGGATGAGAATTTGCCATATGCTGAGTTTTCCTACAACAACAGCTATCAAACCAGCATGAAGACGTCACCGTTTGACGTACTGTATGGGAAACGGTGCCATACACCATTGCTATGGGATGGAGTAGGAGAACGTCAGTTGTTTGGGCCTGATTTGATCAAGGATGCTGAGGAGAAGGTCGCTTTGATTAGGGACAGGCTGAAGGTGGCACAATCAAGACAGAAGAGCTACGCTGACGCCAAGCGTAAGGAAGTGGTGTATGAGATAGGTGATAGAGCTTACCTCAGAGTGTCGCCACTTCGTGGAATCAAGAGATTTGGAATTAAGGGTAAGCTGGCACCTCGATTTATTGGACCATATCAAGTCTTAGCACGCAAGGGAGAGGTTGCTTATCAGTTGGGGTTGCCAGAGGCTCTGTCCGCTGTTCACAATGTGTTCCACGTGTCCCAGCTGAAGAAGTGTCATCCAGAGATGGTGGATACACCATTGAGAGACACTGTACCGCTAGAGGAGGTTCAGCTTGAGAACGACTTGACCTATGAGGAGAAACCGGTCAAGATTCTGGAGACAGCAGAGAGGATTACCCGTACCAAGACGATCAGGTTTTGCAAGGTGCAGTGGAGCCACCACACTGAAGAGGAAGCCACTTGGGAGCGTGAGGATGACATCTGAGAGGACTACCCACACCTATTTGCTAGCCGCGCCGAATCTCGGGGACGAGATTCATCTTAAGGGGGTTAGTCTTGTCACATCCCAAATTTTAGATTTGGTTCTGCATATCATTCATGTCATTGCATCATACTCTTCCATGCAAAACCATCGATTGAAAAGATTCGGCAAAACACTATTTTCTAAACCCTACTCTAATTTTACTACGAGGCTCCTGCGGGAGGTTTTAGTAGGACTTGTGTTGTCCACCCTTGTAGCCTAGGGGTTTCACTCATCCTTTGACCCTAGGTTGTTCCCCTCGATTTTACAAAAATTTAGGAACAAGGATCGCCCGATTCGGAGTTCGTATGAATAAGTTACGGAGGTTTTACTAAATTGCAAAAAAGGAAAAAGAAAGGATCAAAAAAAATCGGCGCCAGCCTGCTGGGCCGCGCTGGCCCAGCCGGCCAGCACCACGCCGCCCGCGCGGCGGATAGTAACCGCCGCCGACCGAGTCCGGCTAGGACCCGCGTGGGGGGCCCCACATAAGCGGACCCCGCCCCCGCCGCCTCTGCCTCGATCCGCGCCCGCGTCGCCGCCAGGTAAGCCCCGCGCCGCCGCTCGCCGCCGCGTCGCCGCCCGCCGCCGCCGCCACGCGCCGCCGTACCGCGCTGACCGCCTTCCCTTCCGTGCAGGACCCCGCCGGACCGTCGTCGCCGCCGACCCCGCGACCCCGCCGCCGCCGGAGGACCTCGTCGCCGCCGCCGGTGAGCACTGCCCCGCCTCCTTGCTCCCTGGCCGCCGATCTGCGATCCAACGGCCCAGATCAGCCATTGACCGGTCAACCCCAGGCGCTGACTAGTCAAACTCACAGTCAGCGCCCAGTCAGCAGCCACGTGGGCCAGTCAACAGACACAGTTGACTGGGTATTTTCTTTAATCGATTTAATTGACAGATTTTCGTAGAAACTTGTAAATTACGTAGAAATTAATCCACTGGGCCAAAAATGGCAAATAAAATATGTGTAGGTTCAGTAAGTCGTGTAGAATCTTGCTGTACCATTGTTTCACACTTTTGCAGCAAGATTTAGTACAGTTTAATTAATTGAGTTAATGGCCTTTTTGGAGTAATAAATTCGTAGAAAAAGATCTGTAACTCCAAAAATTGCGTATGATATGTCCCTGGATTCAGTAGGACGAGGGGAATCTCATCGTGAATTAAAAGGATAGTCTTACAGTAAAAACTTCTGCAGAAACTGTCTAGTGGCTTTCTGCAGTGTTTTAATTATTCAGGGAGTTTTGTAATTCCTTTTTGAGTAATTCCAATTAGTAGTGTTTCTAAATAGCAATGCCTATGCGGTAGAATTTTCCCAAGATTTTACAAATAGTATACTACCAGTAGTGAATTAATTGGTTTCTAGCTCTAGTTTTGAGCAATTATATTTTGCATAATAGTTTTCCTTGCGCTAAAACTATTTTCCATGCATGCAATCAGTAGCTTTACTAAATAGGATTATATGGTGCTGTTGTAGCATCAATCCACTTGTCATGCATGCATTCATACGTCATCTTTGTTGCATATGCTTGTGGATTGCTTGTTTATAATTGCAATTGTATCGTGTAGATTGTGACGAGTGCAACGCTTGCTCGTGTGTGGATTGTTCTTCCGACCGCTACAACCAAGGCAAGTAGATGCTATTTTGTTCATCATATTGTCCTACTATTTTTATGCATTGTCGTGTATTTTGTAGACGCATGTGTAGGATGATACTATCGCTATGCTATGTCCTATTATGTGGTAGGGCCTTCCTTGTAGATGAACCACCGATGGTAGATGTGCTTAGCCATGCTATGACGTACGAGGGCCGGGATACATCACTGAGACTTGTTTCTAAAGTATTGGTTTGTGAAAACTAAAACAACCTAATCAATGAATCTCCTGGGTGTGATGGGATTGATAATTTTTGGTGGTTTCATTGCGGAAAGGCACCCAGGTATCAAGAGAAAATGATTGGCTTCTTTATTCTGTAGCTTACGTGTACAACCATGTGCCAATAATGAAATGGGCGGTTGGTTGGACTTAGTAGGTTGTGGTAACCCGAACCCGCGTATCCAGAGATGTAGAATTTTGGTAGGTTGGACCGGTGCGCGTCGGGATTGGGGAGCTACTTCCCGAACAGTATCTTCTTGGACTTCTCCCTATCATCACCCAAAATGAGAGTGATGGTACGAGCTGGGCTGGCCAAGTCACATGGGTAAAGTGTACTAACCCCTGCAGGGTGTGTGATCTAATCGATTAGCCGTGTCCCCGGTTATGGACAACTGAGCTGCTTGATATTGATTCCATGACATGTTTCTCGCTCATTCTAATTTCATAATTGCTTTAATATTGTTGGGTTAACTTAATTGGGATCTTTTCAAAGAAAAATCAAAAAATGTTTACGAAAGTAGGAAAAAGATATTTGCAAATGCAAGCCAGACACAGCTCCACTTGCCAAATATGCATGTAGATGTTAGTACTATTGTCTCCATTACTAGCTCTACTTGCCATACATTCCATGTATTGACCCTTCGGGGCTGCTACGTTTCATGTTGCAGGTTATTCCGATTCTGAGTAATCGATATAGGCCACGGTACTCCACTCGGCACTTGTTCACTTGTGGGCAATTTGAAGAATGGAGGATTTACTTTATTTATGCTGCTACCTGAATAATTTGAGCTAGCCTCGGGCTAAGCTTTTATTGTAATAATGGTACTCTGGATCTTCGTTATTTATGATACACGGATATTTTGCTATGTTATTCATCTTATTCTATTGTGGGCCAATGAACCGATCCAGGGATTGGCATGTCACATAGAAGCCACGGTCTTTTCAGAACCGCGGTGTTACAAAGGTGGTACAATATCGTGGCAAGGAGGAGGACGAACACGTCTGACGTTACATGTATATTTTGGAAGTCCGGGTCGCCAATGCCTGGCAGGTTCTTCATGCACCTTACCCAAGATATTCTCTGATGATGGTTCCTACTCTTTGGGTGCACACCTCCCGCGGCTCAGTAGCCGGGGCTCGACGTCTTGGTTGAGCTAGATGTGTAATGGGGTACTATCTTTTATTATTTTTGTACTAGCTGGATTATCAAGATGTATTGTTGTTTAATTGGTACTTTATCTTTCTTCATCGCATTGTTTAATTGGTACTTTAATGTGTAATATGGTATATTAAGCTGAATTACTTTATCTTCCTTAATTTATCGCATTAAGCTAAATGGTTTTATCTTTCTTCTATATTAGTTAAGTTATGGATGGTAGAGACGACGAAGAGCGCATGTACAAAATGATAGATGAGGGTACAGGAGGTTACCATTATGATGGAGCAGAAAACGATGGAGATGATGATGGCTCCCAATACCTCAACTTGGATGAAGCCGACGGTAGAGACAACTATGATGAATTCTTTGGTGGAGCTGGCGGTGGAGATGACGGTGGAGACACAATAGCAAAGTTCGGCGAGGTATATAAAGCCTCTGCTGATCACGAGCTAGTAGATGCATTAGTTGATTCATATTTATATACTAATGATTGTTTCTTCTCTTAGACCTCCGCATCGGGCCAATCTTCTGCAAGGAAACGAGGCCCGACCAAAAAGTTGTCTGATGGTGCGCGTTTAACTATTGATGTAGTTTCTGAGCTGGGCGAACCTTTGGAGCCAAAAGAGGCCGCAAGTGTATTTGTATATCAATGCGGAGTGATAGTCAGGGACACCATACCGATCACCACTCAGAAGTGGAATAAGTCAGGAAAGAAAAGCGATCAAGTTGGAGAAACTTTTGTCGATGATAGAGCCAAAGAGGGTCTTTGGAATTCACTCATGACACACTTCTCTCTACCTAAATTGGACACTCCTGAACTCAATGAGGCATTAAGGTTGACAGTCGGAAAGTGGGACCTTAAGAAGATGGGCGAACAATTCAAGGACTGGAAGAAAAGATTGTACAACGAATATGTCAAGAAGGGGCTGACTCCGCCATTCACTGGCCCGCTGGAGAAGCAGCGGGATAACTGGGACGCATTTGTGACATACAAGGAATCAGAAGCAGCTAAGGCCAAGTCGAAAAAGAATCAGATAAAAATGCGGCCAAAAAGAAATATCACCATACTATGGGGACAGGTGGCTACAAGATGGCCATGCCTAAGGGGGCAAAAATCGAGAAAGAAATGTGTGATAAAGGGGTCATGCCAGCTACAAATCACTGGCCCGTGAGGTCAAAAAATTGGTTCCTTGGGCATGGGGGATCGTATGACACTGAAACCGGGGAGATTATTGTTACAAAGAAGGCCATTACTAAACCTAAATATGAACTTGTTAAAGTGATACAACAGAGAAAAGATGGAAAGTTCTTTCCTGACAGAGAGAACGATGAGCTGACATATGCCCTCAGGAATCTTAAAAAATTCGGACGAACACGAGGCTTTGGCCCATCTGTTCCATGGAAGACATGGTTTCCCCAGTACATCGACACTTATAGAAGCCGATCAAGAAAAACGAATCGGCAGAAGGCGGAGGAGGCAGCGTGGTTGGAGGCGGTTGAAAAAAGGAACGAGGAATTTCAAGCCATGTTCAATCTGCAATAGAAGCAGATTAATGAACTTAGAGTACTGGCCCGACAGCAAGATCCTGCATTAGACATTCTGGTGGGCCCATCTCAGCAGAGAAGCAGCGTGGCTTCCACGGAGGTATAAGCTAATAATCCACTTCTGATGGAGAATAATGCACCGGTGATAGATGATACGTCCGGTGCAACGATGGTTTGCTACCCCGTGGATGAAGTCGAGGCAAGGAAAGCTTGTGAGCTACATGTCACAGTGAAGAACATTTCTATGAAGGTGGCGCTCGACTTTGCTTTACTTTGTCCACCGGAAGCGACCAACCATGTAAGTCAGATTCCAGCTGGCTATGCTCGTGTCGGTGTGGATGAAGTTGAACCGACATGTCGATCACTGTAGCTTGACATACCTACAGGTGAAGGGGAGAAAACACTGGGAGAAGTGGAGGGTGGGATCATTCTTTGGAAAAACAGCACATCGTGTTTCCAGGCTGGGCGCCAAGGCAATCTTCTCCTCCGAGAAGCAAACCATCGCCTCTGAGGCCACCATCACCTCCGAGTCCACCGTCTCCACCGAGAAACAATAGTCCACCCCTCCCTGATAGGGACCGCAGCGCGAGTGCGTCTCCATCTCCGGTGCCTCCGCCTCCGCCCACTGAATCAAAGGGGAGAAAGCATAAGAATAACACCACTACATCGAGGGATAACCGACTCCGAAAACGACAAGAGCCACTCCCAAGAGTACCGCCATCTCCTACCAAGTTATCTTATCACCGGAATGATGAGGAAAGCGTGGTGATCTCCCAAGCCGAACTGAAGTTCCATTTTGCACCAAAACAACCCGAGCCATAGGTGCAAATTGATCCAAAAGTTAAGAAGCATTTCAAGGCATTCCTTGAGCAACCAGCAAAGATGACTATACACACTGTCTTACGAAGACACTAAAAGAGAAGTCATAAAGCAGTACTGCAAGCCGAAGAAAATCAAAAGAAGTTTCCCATCTCGGCAAACAGGCAAAACAATCCATCGCCCCGCTCAAGGTGTTACCCCAGCCCACTCAAGGTGCAATAAATATGGAAATAGCTATTAAATTAGCCAAGGAGTGTAACGTGCCCGTCGATGAAATTCTAGGCGGCGGAGATGTCACCAAGGCATCAATAGCACGGAAATTTGTCTATGGGAAGCCTCTGGTCAGCGATGAGGTATTCGATGATCTGCCAACACATATGCGACTGTTGCATATCTGGTACTTTAAAGTCACAAAGGAAGGGCGACAATTTCTCCTATGTAAAGTTGGAGAGGAGTACTTCCGTCCAGACATGATCTCTATTGAACTTTGTGAACTATTTTAGTTATTCAACCTAGACGCCCTCGACAAGTCTCTCCTCGGCTGCTATTGTCTGTAAGTAATTAAATCACTAACTTAGCTCATTCAATTCATTTCTTGTCGTTATTCTCACTATATCTCCTTCTGTATGCTATTATATATGCAGAATGAAGATCCAGGAATGTAGAATAAAGTCAATCTACGGCATTGGGTTCGTTCACCCAAACAGAGTTAATGGACATACGCTAATAAATAACCTCGAGAAAATGGAGAATAACTTGTTAATGTTTTTAATGGAGCAACATTACAAGACGCAAATACTATTTTCTTACAACTATGGGTGAGAGTCTTACTATCTTGTACACATTAAATTTTTGTTTACTCGATGTTAAGTGTATATAAACGTGCGCAGTTTCCACTGCATTCTTCTAAACATTGACGTTGACATCTCGGACTCGTTAAAGAAGCCGATAGAAGACTACCGCGGCATACTTGATTGCCTTCAAAAGTAATTTTAATCATTATCACACTATATCTTTCTCTTTCGTTCATTCTCTGAGATGTAAAGTGATTAATAACTTATTCATTTCTTTTTTGCCAGACAGGGTTTGGAAAAGGTTCATGAAGGAGGTTCGGGGTGGATGGCGTAAGGAGCTGACTTTTCATACGGTCCCGGTAAGTAGTACGAGAGCTAGGTCCTTGCATCTCTTCAATTCTAGTCTTCATACAATTATCATGCTTGATTATTATTTGATTGAATTATATTCTCGATCAAAAAGTGTGCGACACAGCCATAGGGGACTAATTTATGTGGATATTACGTATGCGAGTTCATTTGTGGGTGTATGGAGCAGGGCACAGACTTTATTCGAGTACGTAAACAATATATTCATAATTTATTTTATACCATATTTTTTGTTGAGTTCCATTCATAATGATCTACTTCTTTATATATAGTTGGATGCGATGCGGGATAAGCTCCTACGACATGAACGCCTACTAGTAATTCAAGAGGAGTTGTCGGGATTTTTGCTGAGGGACGTTATAAACACAAAAGGAGAGTACAACGTGGATAGACCTTCGTGTAATCATGGATAGACACAAAAGGACAGTATCCGTGTAATGTAATGATCTTCGTGTAAATCAAATAGATGAGCTCTAGTCTCGGTTGTGTATATATTTATACGTCTGTATGTAATCGTGAGAGAGATTATATTATATATGCATCAATGTATACAGCATATAGTAGCGTAGAATAATATGTATATGAAAACACAATTGTTTGAATGAAAACACAAAATAAAAAATAATCGAACACAAAAATAGAAAACCCTAAAACCCCACCTCCTGCCGCGGCAGCAGGTTGGCATAAAATGCTGCCGCGGCAGAAAAACCGGGACTAAAGGCCTAACCTTTAGTTAATCCGGGACTAAAACCCCTTACAACCGAGACTAAAGGCTTGTTTTATACTAGTGAATAAGTGAACTCTATGCATATTCGATGTAATAGAGTAGTGATGCCGAGCTGCATCCGATCAGACCCGCTCCGTAGTCAAAACCGGCTATGCTGGTTATAGTCTCTCCAATCTATAATAAGTTTCTCTGATAATTTAGTCAAAAGTTAGAGATATTTATTATGGATTGGAGCGAGCAGCATATTTATATTTTCTTTGTTTTAAAATAGATATAGCAGACCTGTTAAAATTTGAATAAATCTAAACATTATTTAATATATAGATATATCTTAACAAAAAATTAACGAAGGGAGTAGCAAATTTGTTTGGTTAAAGCTTTAGCGGTGGGCTTATGCGGGCCGTCCGCTGACATCTCTAGTATAGAGGCAAGTATTGAAATAGAAAATACAGTAACCGTGCTATTGCCGTTACCGGGGCCAAGTCACTAGAGGTCGAGAAGTTGCACGCACACAGCGTCTGTGGACGGCGACGTCGACGTCGACGAGAGCTAGCATATGCTACAAAAGAAGGTGCATCGGAGACACCGCCATCGTCATGCGTGACAAAACGCAAACGGGCGAGGATAAAACCAATTGACAGCCGGATTAACCAGCCGATAACTTAATTAAGAAGGTGGTTTAGTGCAAGGATTTCAACTCTGGGGTTCTTCTTTACCACCATGGTTGCATCGCATGCAGCTAGGGATGTAAATGGCATCCGCAAGTCCCGTTTATTCAAAATCTTAGTTCTTTGTTTTAGAAAAAACAAACTTTGTTAAACTAGAATATAAATAAACGGTATTACGCGGAATTAAACGGTGTGCCACTTACGTCCCTACATGCAGCCCTTGGACACAAGCGCTGGCTCCATGCGTTATAGCCTCGGAAGTTGTGATATCAAACCTTTTGTGTACTATGTTCACGCGTACGTAGACTCGGTCGTGCGTATCACTAGTGCAGAGCCCCTTCTAACACCGGTTGGGAGGACCCTCTAACAGCGGTTCTACAACCGCTGTTGAGGGTTCGGTGTTAGAGGGGGGTCCCTTTAACACCGGTTCTTATACAAACCGGTGTTAAAGGGTGGCGCACGTGGGGCTGCCGCAGGGCTCAGCTCCCTCCTCCCCCCCCCCCCCCTCCCTTTAACACCGGTTCGTAACCGGTGTTAAAGGTTCTCTGCCGCGTTCTGGGCGTATTTCTGCGGGAGGGGGGGGATCGATCGGGAGCGGTATACACATACATCGTCATCGGTATATACGAGTACATGAATAATTAAGCAACTATTATTATACACAAACATCGTCATCGGCACATACATCGTCATCGTTCATTTTGGTGGATATCTAAAGAGTTCTCCGCCAGGCGTGACGACCTCATCAAGTATGAACCCCGCCAGTTCCTCTTGAATGGCTCGTATGCGGTCAAATGGTAGGAGTTGGTCCCGCATCCGTTCGATCTGAATATATATGAAGAATAGGGTCAATATATATATAAGAATAAAACTCAACACAATTGATGGTACTAAAATAATGTTGTGTATTTTGTTTACTTACTCTAAGTTGTTCTAGTGCGGCTTGGCCCGTCGCACATATCGTGTTGCGAATGAACTCGCAAACATAGTACCCACATAAGTTATTGTCGGGTCCCTGATACGTGCACTTTACGAGAATAGAGAGTTCAATCAAAATAATAATCAATAAAGCATGATATAATGGAATTGGAAGCAGAATCAAAGAGATACGCAGACCTAGCTAGCTAGTATTACTTATATTTTGGTCTACAAATTTTAGTTCTTCTGACCATTCACCCACGGCCCTGCCCGTGAACCTTTTCCAAACCCTGTCCGACAAAGAAAATGGATAAAGGAGTAATTAATTACTTGTTGTCATGAAAGTTGCCGATCTAGTGCCATAATATGATTGAAATTACCTCTGGAGCATCTCTCTAAAGTCTGCACATAGCTCTTTTTCTTTTCGTAATGAGTCCATGACAAGGACTTTTCCTGAGTCGGGTTGAATGACTAGCAGAATAAAGTGGAACCTACGCACGCATAACTCATCATCAGTTACACTTAACATCGAGTAAGCCGAAACAGAATGTGTACAAGAGAGAGGGTAACAGTACTTACGAGAAGTTGTAAGGCAATAGTATTTCCCTTTTGGTTTGTTGTCTCAGTAAAGACCTTAGCAAGTAATCTTCTGTTTACCCGGGTTTGGTTCTTACCACTTCTTCATGAACTCTATTTGGGTCAACGAACCCAATGTCAAAAGGGCCTCCTTTCCTGCATTCCATAACCTTTTTCCTGCATAATATTATATACATATATGGTGAGCATATATATATACATGCAATTAATGAAGTGAATAAGATGAGATATAAATTACAGAAATAGTACTTATACACAATAAAGGCTGATGGCAGCTTTGTCGAGTTCCTTCTGATTGAATAGAAAATGCAAGTCTTGAATGTTGAAGTCGATCCCGTCGTCTCCGCACAAGAAAATCTCATCTCTTATATGCGTCGTGATCCATTCTTCTTTTCTCGTCTTGCAGAAATCAAGGTACCACTTGTGCAATTTTCGCATCTTTGTTGGTAGATTCTTGAGCTCCTCTTTCTTGACGAGATTCTTTCCATACTTCCATGGCTGTATGGGGTTGGCATCGCATTTGGGTAAGTTGTCTCCCATGATGTTCAAGTATGCAATGTAAGTCATCCCCATCTCATTGGCCTTTCTTTGTAGCTCTGCCTCATAATCATTTACGGGAGGAGCGTCCCGTGTGTCGAACATTTGGAGCGGGACGCATGATTGGTTTTCCTGCTCTCCGAGCATGGGAACTATTTTCTGTGGTGCCTCACGACTGCTACTTTCAGTCTCCCTACGGCGCCTTGCATCCGCCTTCAAAATCTGGCGCTCGTAGTCCGGCACAAGTGGGGTTTCAGGTTTCAAAAGATTTTTGTAAAACTTCTCCACCACCGCCGTATTTATTTTCTCCTTTGGCTCGGCCCGTCTAGGTGCAAAGAATTTCTTGACCTCTTCTTCTAAGATCCTATTGGTCTCCTCGTCGCTGCGATTCCACGGTAAAACCGGCAATGGCTTGGCGGAAGGCTGCGGGACGTAGTTTTTTGAACTCTTTGGCGTACGGTTTCCTGCGGATTTCTTTGTGGCAGTTCTACTGATGCTCTTCGTGGCAGTGCTCTTCCGCTTACGCTGAGGAGATGGCTGAAGCACCGGAGATGGCTGACGGGCCGGAGATGGCTGGCGCGCCGGAGATGGCTGGCGCGCAGGAGATGGCTGCCGCGCAGGAGATGGCTGAAGCGCCGGAGATGGCTGCCGCGCAGGAGATAGCTGAAGCGGCTCAGACTGCTGACCCTGCGGAGACGGCGGGGGTGCCAGTGGCCTCCAATTTGGAAACACGATGTGTTCCTTCTTCCAAAGAATGGTTATTTTCACTGCAAATTTGAGTTGAGTTTCCCCTTCACCTGTAGCATGGTCAAGCTGTGCTTCCTCATATTCCTTCACAACCTCATCCACCCCGACAATAGCATAGCCATCTGGAATCGGTCGGCAGTGGTAAGTTCCACCAGCTACAGGAGGTAAGGCATAGCTGACAGCCACCTTAATGGATAAGCCCATTAATCTTACATGCAGCTCAGCGTGTTCGCTCTCCGTGATGTCATCCACGGGGTATCGAGGACCCGCCATTTCAAGCGTGGGCTGCACGTTCTCCGTGGAAGCCACGCTGCTTTTCCGCGCAGAGTCTGGGCCGCCGGCACCTTCCAATGCAGGCTCTTCGTGCCGCTGAGATGGGCCGGTAGCTTGATGGCTCTGTTGTGCATTCACTTGCGCCTGCAGCGCCACAAGTGCATGTTCTATCTGTGTCATCCGCTCTGTACGCTCTTTTTCTTTTCTGCCGCGCCATCTGTAAGAGTCGCTCCACTCGGCAAACCCATCCTTCCATGTCATACCCCCTGTGCCTCGTGCATGTCCAGGGTGTTCTTTTTTACCGATGGCGCGTGTGAGCTGGTCATTCTCTCTATCGGGATGGAAGGTCCTAGCGGATGTTTCCTCGTATGCCGTGATGAGTTCAGTGACGGGTTTGGCAAGGAGGGTTGGGAAGATACACAATCCTGTTTCTGGGTCCAACGTTGCCCCGATTCCGTAGAACCAAGTCTTTGCACGTATGAAATGGATCGTATGGGCACCTAGAGGGGGGGTGAATAGGTGCTAACCAATTTTTAATACTTTTTCAATTTTTAGGCTTGACACAAAGTAAATTCTCTAGATATGCAACTACGAGAATTTCCCTATATGTAGCCCTAACTACTAAGCACATAAAAGAGGAGCGAGGAAACCGTAGTGGAGCACGCGGAGACACAGGGATTTGTTTTACCGCAGTTCCTTCCTTGTTAAGGGAAGTACATCTGCGTTGGAGGGGTGGGCGGTTCTAAGACCACCACGCCACAATAGGCCTCACCCTATTCTCCGATGGATCTCGCCACGAGAGGCCTGATCCACCTTCTCCACTATTGGATCCCTTCGAGGCGGGAACCGGTGCCTTTTACAACACTATCGGGGCACACACCCACAACTGAATTGGGGGCTCCCGAGATGACAACAAGCTGCCACAAGAACAAGGTTTATCAATATAAACAAAAACGAGGATCTAGATATTTGCAATAAATACTAGATCGGAGGTTCTCCAAATGAATGGAGAGAAGATGGAGCGCTTGATTGCTGATGATGAAGATAGAGTTCTCCTCCTTCGATTCCCCAAGGGATGGGGCCTTTGGATGGATCTAGGTGGAGCACTCTTGAATGAAGCTTTGAGATCTGATCTGTTCTTTTTCGAGATGAATCAAGAGTTCTGGCAGGAGGGGGATGGTTGGCTTAAATACCCCCTCCCTAGATCTGGCCGTTGCACAACTTTGGGGGCGGATTATCCGCCCCCCACTTGGGGCGGATTATCCGCCCCCTGGGAAAACTCCGCCCCAAGGGCGGATTCTCCGGGGGAAAGTCCGCCCCTCTCTGGGGCTTGCGCCTTTGAGAAGCTTGGAGAAGTTCTTGGGGGGCGGATAATCTGGCCCCCCTGAGGGGCGGATTATCCGGCCGGACCGGAGAGTCCGGGCAAAACTCCGCCCCCTCTCTGGGGCTTGCGCCTTGGCGACGAGACGGAGGGGCGGATTATCCGGCCCCCTGATGGGCGGATTATCCGGCGGGGCCGGAAAATCCGGCCAATATTCCGCCCCCCTGATGGGACTTGCGCCTGCTTGGGCAGAGGGAGGGGCGGATTATCCGCCCCTGGTGGGGCCGGATTATCCGCCCCCAAAGGCAGAGTTCTTTTCCCTTTATTCTCAAATAGATCTGCAACACTTCAACACACATTAAATGATCCTTGGTATTGTTATCTAACACACAAAACACTAGGGATTAAGAAATGTTCTTTCAACGTAGGTCCCACCCATCTGTCTGGGGTGTGATCCCTCTAGCGCGCAGGGCCTTCTCAACTTCCTCCCACTTAGGCCTCTGAGATATGTAGCCACCTGACCCCGTCCTCTGGTGATATTCCTTCTTCTGGGCATTAAGCGTATTGGTTTCTGACCTCTTTTTAGCTATAGCACCTTTTTTATATGTCACAAATTCGGGCCAGTGAAGTCTTATCTTCGCAAAATATGCGTCTTCGAAATTTGGAGTCTCGCCAGCTTTGACAAATTTGTTAAATTTTGTCTTCCAGTTGCGGAAAGCGTCAGCCATCTTCTTTAGAGTCCACTCTTTGACCTTTTCCTTTATAACCGGGTTGTTTTCGTCCTCCTCTGGCGGAAGGGTGAAATTTACCAACAACGAATTCCAAAGCGTTTCTTTGGATCTTTTATCGACAAAGGTACCGTCGCCCTTCTTTGGCTTATTCCAATTTTCAATTATGATTGGGATTTGGTCCCTAACAAGAACTCCAGCCTGACGTACAAATTTTTTTGCGGCCTTCTTGGGCTCCATCGGCCTGCCATCAACACGGACTGCTTCGATCGTGAAATTTGCACGATCTTTCAACCGATGGCTCGCGCCTCGCTTGCTCTTTTTCGTAGAAGAAGATGGTTGCTGGCTGGTCGATCCAGAGGGCTAAAAGAAGAAAGAAGCGTTAATTAATACATGTAGAAGAAGATTGTTGGTGGAAGTCAGCAGAGGCTTAATCAATGCATATACCTCGCCGGACTTTGTAATCACTAAATTGCGTTCACCGGAGTCTTCATCTTCTCCATGACTACTTGAGCTGTCATCATGTCCCTCCATGTTCAGATATTGTGAGGTGTCCTCATCAATAATGTTCTCCATTATTTCTTCTTCTTCAAGGTTTCTACTAAGTGGATCCATAGTTTCTAAAACAATAATATTATCTAGAGTAAGAGTGTAAACATTCAAGTGGACTTAGATTCATACACAAATATACATATTATTCATACAAAAATACACAAATAAATACACAAATGAAATTAAAACCCTAAGGATGCTTGATCATTTTAAACGAGTTCCGAGGGGTCCAAACCCTAATCAGGATGAGTCAGAGCTCCACAACGACACCCCCAAGAGGGTAACGTTGGCAGGATGCAAGTTTGTATACAAGTGGGGCGGGTTTGCGGACAATTATTTAGTCTCAGACAGCTACACCTACACGCAGTCCAATTTGTATACAAGTTTTTATCTATGCATGTAGTACAATTTATATTAGCCGGTGAAACTATGTTGCCCGCGAACCCGCCCCGCTTGACACCCTATCTATACTACTACTCCCTCCATAATTATATGCCATCTTAGTTTCGAGTTTCCCGATTTTGACCATCAAGTTCACCACCAACACTAAGTAAACAATATTATCGATGTTACAACATCAGAAACTTTACTCAAATATGAATACACGACTATATCTTTTATACATCACACATGCATATTTCCCACATTGTTCACCAAATGATGGTCAATATTTGTGGACGGATATAGTATTTGAGATAAATATATGCCCATGGTTTATTTCTCTATTTCTAATCAGATTGATTCAAAGTCTATTCATCTTGTTTTAATGTCATTTCTTTCTACAAAGTTTCACTACAAATAAGTAACAAAGACCTGTAAAAAAAACAGAGAGACCCGCCCGTGCGGCCGCGCCAGGCCGCACCGGGGCGCCGACGACGACTGCCGGCCGCCTGCTTCCTCGAACTGCCGACCGCCTGCTTCCACTGAGTGCCGCCGACGACTGCCGGACGCAGGCGTGGACGGTGGCGCCACTGCGAGCTCCACTAATTGTCGGCCGGCAATGCCACCACGCGCGCGAGCTCCACACCGCCGCCAAAGGAGGAAACAGAGAGGGAGGAAACAGAGCTCCTCACCACGAGCACGACGGCGTCGGTGGGGTTCTTGTAGGCGTCGGCGTCGTCGTTGGCTTCGGTGGCGCGCGTGCGGTGGCGATGGAGGTCTAGGCGCGCGCGTGGTGGCGGTGGCGACGACGGCTCCGACGGCGAGGGCGAGGGCGGCGGCTCTGACGGCGAGGGCGGCGGCTCCGACGGCGCGGCTGCTCTCTGCTCTCTGCTCTGTTTTGCTCTCTTCGCGCGGCGGCAGGCGGTTCGATCTGGCTCTGGGGGAAGGCGCATTTAATACCCCCCCCCCCTTTAACACCAGTTCGGGGCTGGAACCGGTGTTAAAGGGGGAAATTCGTTTCGCGCGTGCATTTAACACCCACCCCCCCCCCCTTTAACACCGGTTCCAGCCACGAACCGGTGTTAAAGGGGGGGGGTGCGCGCGCAAAACGAAATAAATGCGCCCCCCTTTAACACCGGTTCGTGTCTGGAACCGGTGTTAAAGGGGGGACATTTATTTCATGCATTAAAGGGGCATTTTTAATTCAAAAAATAGGATATGAATTTAAAAAATTCATATCTTTTTCATTTCAACTCAGAAAAATATGAATAATATATCATAATTTTCAGAAAAATAATATCTATCCATTCATGTAAAAAAAATTATATTTACTTTACATGAAAATTTTCAAAATGATTAAAACACTTACATATAAATTTTGATTATTCAATTCAAACAAAAATAAAATGTCAAATCCTAAAACTTTGAACATAAGAAATATTAAGCATCTAAAAAGGAATCTAACCCTATTTTATTAGAGCAAATCATATTTTAATGCCGCATCTTTTGTATTAACATTTTTGAATTGATTGGATATTTAAATGCCGCATCTTTTGTATACACTTGAATCTGACCAAGCCTCGCTCAACTTGCATTGTTTTTTTGATAAAATAGCATATTGTGAACCTAAAAATGATTTTTGTAAAAAATCATGAGCATCGTATCATGTACCTGTAGTTCATATCTGACCCACTTCCTACAGATTCGGCAGGAATTTGTCTTTTTCACCAGAGGTGGACGGAAAGGTTTCAGATCCCCCTGTTGGTACATTGTCCATATAAGGTGGTCTAGTATTTTTGTAAAATGTGTTGGTGGTTTTTTGAATTAGACATTTGGTGGTTGCTTCACAAAACCGTCCATTTTTTATGCTCGGAAAATGGAAAATGCCTTTTTGGTGCGATAAAAAGGAAAACTTCCTCTTGCAACATTGTTTGTCATGCCATGATGCACATGTATGCACAATATGGCCATATTATCACAAACTATGCCTTGATTCTAGCCATAACATTGGTCATTTGACCCGAAAGCCAAGAAACCTCGAATGAGATAGGTCATTTTGTGAAGGAGATAGAACTGGAATTAAAATACAGAATGCAACTAATAGTAAGTTACATAAAGCCGAACTGGAACTGAAAATTAAGATACATAAAAGAACTGAAAATTAAGATACATGGCCAGATTAAGTAACAATCGGCCAAACTTGTTTCGGAATGTTGGAGTGATTCAGTCATGCTCCTGCCTACACCTGTAATACTCGCCACTGTAGTCTTCGTACTCGCCGCCGCCATCATCGCTGTCGTTGTCGGGGTCGCCGTAATTGAACCTTGAAGGCTGAGTACGCGTGGGCTGGACTTGAGGGTAGCGCAGACGGGGGTTAGAGTCGGCGGCAGTGTCATAGGCCACTGGAGAGTCCGACCGCGCCACCATAGCCGACGGCCGGCCTCGTTGAAGTTAGGAGGAGGTGGGCCGTCCTCCTCGTGCCTGGCGAGCGCCCTCTCACGCCGATCCACGAAGAAGGCTTCCCAAGTAGAGAAATAGTCGGGATGCCATCTGGGATTCCTCCGCTGCTCCGGCGTGAGCTCGAAGTAGTAGTGGTTCGTGATGGCCTTGTCCCGGATGGTGTCACCAACCGGGACTAAAGATGAACCTTTAGTCCCGGTTGGAGACACCAACCCGGACAAAACACGAGTCAGCACTAATAATAGGGGTGAGTGTCGACATTATTTCGTAAGTGTCGACACTATGTCGAGCTGCTTGTACTATAAATAGGCATCCTTGTGAGTCCAGTCCTCCAGCCAGTTTGAGGCATCTCCAAGATGGTTTTCGAGAGCAGGGACACCTCTACGGCCAGTTTTAGGGAGATGTCGACGGAGCCCAGTCCTCCGGCATCTCCGAGAAACTGGTCATAGAGGAACTCCCTAATATGTGAAATTAGTTAGCTCCCAGGTGTATTGGTCTAGTTAGAGAAGTTACAAAGCTGCAAGATGGTTTTCGAGAGCAGGGACACCACTACGGCCAGTTTCAGGGAGATGCCGACAGAGCCCAGTCCTCCGGCATCTCCAAGAAACTGGTCATAGAGGCACTCCCTAATATGTGACCGCACGCGTTTGGAGATCAGATCTTAATGGTAAGTACGAATCGGGACAACTTCTTCTCATAGTACCGGTCCATCCACAAAACAAGACTAACACTCAAGACATGTATTAATATTAAAAACATGAACTAGAGTTACATAATATGAGCATGAACTTCTTGGCATATGTCCTTCCTTATGATCGCTTCAGACGTAATCATGGAGCATCTTCTTTACTTAACGGAATGCTTGGGTCAGTTTTCACTGTGAAGGGCGGAATTTCATCAAACTTATTATAATCTTCTGACATGTCTGTCTTGTCCTCGATTCCCACGATGTTTCTTTTCCCTAAAAAAACTATGTGACACTTTGGCTCATCATATGATGTATTCGTTTGCATATTTTTTCATTTTTTTTGGTCTGGAGGACATGTCCTTCACATAGAAAACCTGAGCCACATCATTGGCTAGGACGAATGGTTCGTCTAAGTTCTTGTCTACCTTCATAAGATTGTTGAGATCCACCGTTGTCATTCCGTACTTCTTGTCTACCTCAACCCCTCCTCCTGTTAGCTTGACCCATTTGCATCGAAACAAGGGGACCTTAAAATTAGGTCCATAGTCAAGTTCCCATATATCCTCTATGAACCCATAATACGTGGTCTTCTACCCATTGTCTTCTGCTGCATCGAAGCGGACACCACTATTTTGGTTGGTGCTCTTTTTATCTTGGCCTATCGTGTAAAATGTATTCCCATGTAACACCCTCAGAATCGACCCTATGCAAGTTTTAGCGAAACCCGCCAAACCCGCATAGAAACGATTCAAAGGTGCCCACCAGGCACTTTCGTGCGGGTGGAAAACGAAGTAATAACATTACACAACAGTCCTCGATGGGACCCACAGAACAGATATATATACAACACGACTCCATGAGTCAAGAATACAGATATACAGCACAAAGATCCAAATCACC
Organism: Avena sativa; assembly: GCA_916181665.1. Taxonomy (NCBI): domain Eukaryota; kingdom Viridiplantae; phylum Streptophyta; class Magnoliopsida; order Poales; family Poaceae; genus Avena; species Avena sativa. Next base: position 127,677,726 of record OV702283.1, on the reverse strand, counting down.
TTGAATACGATAGAGCGTCCAGCTACGGACAAGATGCAAATGGGGCTAAGTGCCCTGAAGAATAACCGATGGCGTCCATAACCCTGCCCAGGCCAAGCCGGAAGGGTAACCCTGCTAACGACGTCGATCTCAAAACCTGCTTAAACAAAAGGGGTGCCGACAAAGGGCAAAGGAAAAAGAGGAGCGTCAGTACTGAGGCCAATACACGGCGAGGCTAGAATTCGGCGGTCCTCGCCTACATAGGTATGGTGGACTGAAGCGGAAGCGGCAGCATGCACTGAACAACCTATAGAGACTCGATATAATTGGCGGCTATCAGAGAGGGGTATGAAAGACCTATCCGGATCCAACCTGAAGCTAACACTAACAAATCCACCCTGGTGTTTCCCCTCGATACCAACCGAGGAAGTCGACCGAGGAACTCACACAGTTGGCAGTTTTAGTTATTCCGTTATCGTTGCAGAAATTACTAGTCAGGTGTAGATAATTTTCCTGATAAAGTAAGCAGTGGGCAATTTTAGTTAACCATTCCGTTATGGTTGCGACACTTACTAGTCAGATATAATAAGCATGAGATAACCCCAAAACCCAGCAGTTGTGGTCACTTTTATTTAGCCATTCCGTTGTAGTTGCAATACTTACTAGTCAGATACAATGGTCGCCAGCGACAACCCAAACAAGCAATTGTTGGCAGTATTATTTAGCCATTCCGTTGTAGTTGAAGCTGATTACTAGTCATCATAAAGTCAAAGTTATAGCAGTAAACTTTAGTTTTAGTTGTCTATGATCGAGATACTGTGCTCCAAGTCGTCCATAACCGCGGACAAGGCTTTCAGAAAGTTTTAACCCGGCCGGGGTGCACAAATAGCAACACACACACGATCAACCTCGGAAAAACCAAATCAAAACCCAACGAGGTCTTCACGACAAAGCAATCACAAGATTCAGAAATATTTCAAGGGGCCACCCCTTGGAGTACACCCGCAACGAAACTGGCCGGCTCCGAGACGGACCCAAGGTTAGTGGGGCCGGCTGTAAACGACTGGGAACCCGAAAACTCGAGCTTGTCGATACAGCGAAAACGGGTCACGATTCCTAAACAGTACAGTGTGCTATCCATCGCACAATTTGAATAAAGCAGTAAAGCATGGCATAGGTACAGGATAGTAATAAAACCTCAAACTAGTTTGTGGCCCCAAGAAATAAGAATGAATCAAGCTCTGGCTGAGGGGGGCCCATAATTCCCCATATGTGGATAGCGCGATAAATCAAGGAACAGGTATCAAGCACTCGGGGTCCTACGGGACACAAGTGGGCGTTCGGAAACCAAATGTTATCTATCACCCACCGATGCCTCTGCTTACTTACTTCAATTTTAGTTGTTAAACAGGAATTAAAGTGAACAATAAGTAAAGCCATGATCCTCTCCAACATTGAACGGACGGCAATGTTCCAACCACTGTGGTACTTGACGACACGCAACAGCACTTGAGCAAGCGACTACGACGCGCAAGTCCAGCTATCTACCAAACAACAGGTAATAGGAGGTGTCCAAGGCAATATATGGCTGCAAGGGATATCCCGGGTACGGAAAACTAGAGCATCGCAACACAGATAGCAATAGATCAACAGGAGGGAATAAATACTATAAAAGTAAGATAGGTAGAAAAGGGGGAGATGCTCGCCTGGAAACATTGTCGAAGGTTCAACCGAAGATCGGGGCGAAGCTCACATCAACTCAACGGCCTTACCCGCGAAGAAGCAAAACACTAGAAGAAACACCGGATGCAAGATTTAATACTACGGCAAAAGATCGGCATGCTGCATGTATGATGTATGACATGGCAAAGATGCGATGCAATTAGGCCATATTAAGTGGAACCGGGGTCCCGACATTTAATTATTAGGTTCAAGTTGTTTAACTACCCCGCAATTTAAATGTTGCTTTAACAAGGCAGAATATATCACCGGTTCGCTACACAAAACTAAATGAGGCCAACATAAGGCTAGATTTGCCCGCATATGGGCCCCATATTTAATTATAAGGCGTATCGGCATAAGGCCCCCAAACCACATGATATGCATGCAAGCATGACAATTTAATGTGCAACAAGTATATATTATTATAAAAATAGGGGCTTAGGGTCACACATAAGGGGTCGGCAGATCTTGGGGTTCCGGGGTTCGGGGTCGGTCTCAGGGTTCGACGGAAGCGGTCTCAGCAGGATCGTTCTTGGGGAACGGGGTAGATCTTGGCGCATTCGCGGTGGTCGGCCATGTTGTCGGTCTTGTCGTCTCACGCGGAGATCTTGTCGTTCCGGGAGGAAGCACTTGGTCTGGCGTCGGGGCATCGGGTTCTTCCGGGTCGGTGTTGATCTTGTCGTTGCGAAGATCTTGTCGGGTCCGCGCTTCGGATTCCGTGAGGCGATCTTGCCGTTCCGTGTAGACGTTCTCGAGGTCGATGGTGAACTTGTCCGGTACCGGGGTTTTTCGGAGATCTTGGCGCGGCACCGGGTACGGGATCGGCCTTCGGGTCCGCGTGGGAATCTTGGCATTCCGACTCAAATGTCGGGGACGTACTTGACACGGCGTTGATCTTGTCGTCCTCCATATTTTGTTAGTTTCTAGGTACATGGATGCGGCACCGATTGTGAAGATCTTGGGGGTTTTGGCTCCGTGGTCATCAACGGACTTGTAGTAGCACATGGTCTTCGGGCCGATCTTGGCTTGCACCTCTCAGGTCAAGCATCGGGCAAACACCGCGAGACGGCTGCGGGAGCATGTGTAGCAGGCACCAAGACGAGGAGGATGCAGGGGCGGCTCGGGCTTGTGCAGGCCGGACAGAGGCCAGCTCGAGGGGGCGCCGAGCAGACGGAGGGCGACCGGAGTTGGGCCCGCGACGAGAAGGGACGCCCGCGGCAGCGGCAGAGCTAGAAGGATGGGAGGACCGGGCGGCGGAGGTCGACGGCGAGGGAGGCGGGGTGTCGTGGAGGAAGCGTGCGGGCAGGGGGTGGGGGAGCGAGGCGGGAGCCGGCGCCGGAGAAGGAGAAGAGGCGGGGCGCGCCGGCGCAGCACCGCGCGGAGGGGCGCTGGGCGACGGCCGGGGCGGCGGACGCGGCCGGCTTGCAGAGAGGGGGCGGAGGGTCGCGGGGTCGACGGGCGGAGCTCGGGGAAGGGGCCGCGCGGGGCCGGCGTCGGGCGGCGGCCCTGGCAACGGCGGCGGCGAGGACGACGCTCGCGGGGCCGGGGTCGGAGTAGGCCGGCACGGGCATGCTGCCGAGGAGGCGGCGCGGCGGGTCGAGCTCGGCCGGGCGCGGCCGCGAGCGGGGACGCGGGACAGAGGAGGAAGGGGAACCGGCGGAGGACGGGGAGGGTGGCTGCCGGCGGCGCTAGGGCGGCGGGGAGGAGGAGCAGAGGCAGAGAGGAGGGAGAAGAAAGGAGAGAGAGGATCGGGAGGTGGGGGACGGGTTCGCGTGCCAGGGGTGGGCCAGGGAGCAGGGGGTGGGCCAGGGAGAGGAGGTGGGGGTGGCCAGAAGCGGGGCCGCGCGGTTGGGTGGGTCCCGCGGGACAGGGGGAGAGGAAAAAGAGGGGTCAGGCGGGTAGGTGTGTGTGTGAGTGTGTGCTGGGCGGGGTTGAGAGGAGAGAGAGGTGGCTGGGTGACGTGGCAGCGTGTGAGTGGTGGAGGGAGGGAGAGAGGCGAGGTGGCGAGAGGGGATTGGGTGGGGTGAGGTGGAGGGGGTGTGGGTAGATTAGGTTGGGTGAAAAAGAGAGAGAGAGGTGGTGGATCGGTGAGGTGGCAGGTGGGTAGGAAGTTGGGGGGAGGGGTGAGGTGGCGAGCTGTGAGAGGTGGGTAGATTAGGATTGGGTGTAAATGGGTTTGTGGTGGACCGATTTAATTCCTGGGGTGGTCGTTCGGGTCGAATCGTCCCATTCGACTGCCCCACTAAAATAATTTAATATTTTATTTGTTTTAAACGGACCGTTGTAAAACATGGTTGGTCAAAACAAAACATTCCGGAGACCCGGTTTGAATTTGAAAACAAGACGGGGCGTTTTAGAAAACAAAAACAGGCTTTGCGAAAATAGTTTTAGGCAAACAATGCATGATGATGACGATGCAATGCACAAATTCAACGCGATTTTCTAGTAGTGGTTTTTGCGGGATGCCACATCCCATTTATCTCGTACCCTTGGAAAGTACATACAGTCGAAGATGGTGTCCTGGCCAACAAGTACAGCTGATCCCCAACAATGGTGTTATTCGTGAGAAGTCTTTGCAGCCAGCCGCCAAAACTCGCCATGTGTTCACTTATAATCCATTCATCAGACTGCCCCGGGTGTTTGAGGCGTATTAAATTCTTGTGTTCATTGATATACGGGGCAACCAAGATAGATCTTTGTAAAACCGTGTAGTGTGCTTGATTGAGAGAATGCCCGTCCCTACATATCATTGCTTTACATCCTAGGGTGCCTTTTCCACGCAGTCTCCCCTCATGTCGTGATTCTGGAACACCAATCGCCTTAAGGTCAGGAATAAAATCAACACAGAACTCAATGACCTCCTCTGTTACATAGCCCTTGGAGATGCTTCCTTCTGGCCTAGCATGATTATGAACATATTTCTTTAAGACTCCCATGTACCTCTCAAAGGGGAACATATTATGTAGAAATACAGGACCGAGAATGGTAATCTCTTCTACTAGGTGAACCAGGAGATGCGTCATAATATTGAAGAAGGATGGTGGGAACACCAACTCAAAGCTGACAAGACATTGGGCCACATCTGTTTGTAACCCTGGTAGGCTTTCTGGATCGATTACCTTCTGAGATATTGCATTGAGGAATGCACATAGCTTCACAATGGGTACTCAAACATTTTCAGGTAGAAGCCCCCTCAATGCAATCGGAAGCAATTGTGTCATAATCATGTGGCAGTCATGAGACTTCAGGTTTTGAAAATTTTTCTCTGCCATATTTATTATTTCCTTTATATTCGACGAGAAGCCAGACGGGACCTTGATACTGCTCAGACATTCAAAAAATATTTCCTTCTCTGCTTTGGTAAGAGCGTAGCTGGCAGGAGTTAAGTGGCATCGTTTACCCTTCTCGTTCTTAGGATGCATAGTCTCTTCAGGGGCTTTCAGACGTTGCTGGTCCTGCCGTGCTTCCGGTGTATCTTTTGTCTTCCCATACACTCCTAGAAAGCCTAGCAGGTTCACGCAAACATTCTTCGTCACGTGCATCACGTCGATTGAAGAGCGGACCTCTAAGACTTTCCAATAGGGTAGGTCCCAAAATATAGATTGCTTCTTCCACATGGGCGCGTGTCCGGCATCGTCATTCGGAACAGATAGACTGCCAGGACCTTTTCCAAAGATTACTTCTAGGTCTTTGACCATACCAATTACCTCCTCACCGGTACGGAGGACAGGCTTCCTCCGGGGTTCTGCCAGACATTTGAAATGCTTGCCTTTCTTTCTTACTGGATGCATGTTCGGAAGAAATCATCGATACCCTAGGTACACAACCTTCTTACATTTATCCAAATATACACTTTCAGTCTCATCTAAACAGTGTGTGCATGCATTGTATCCCTTGTTTGCCTGCCCTGAAATGTTACTAAGAGCAGGCCAATCATTGATGGTTACGAAAAGCAATGCTCGTAGGTCAAATGGCTCCCCTTTGTGCTCATCCCACATACGTACACCTGGTTTGGCCCACAGCTGTAAAAGCTTTTCAACTAATGGCCTTAGGTACACATCAATGTCGTTGCCGGGTTGCCTCGGACCTTGGATGAGCACTAGCATCATAATGAACTTCCTCTTCATACACAACCAAGGAGAAAGGTTATAGATACATAGAGTCACAGGCCAGGTGTTGTGACTGCAGCTCTTCTCACCAAAAGGATTCATGCCGTCTGTACTTAGACCAAACCTTAAGTTCCTTGCGTCACGTGCGAAGTCCGGGTACTCTCGCTCGACTTTTCTCCACTGTGACCCATCAGCGGGGTGTCTCAACATCGCGTCTTTCTTACGGTCTTCCATGTGCCATCGCAACAACTTGGCATGCTCTTTATTTCTGAAGAGACGTTTTAACCGTGGTATTATAGGAGCATACCACATAACCTTGGCGGGAACCTTATTCCTAGGGGCCTCGCCCTCAACATCGCCAGGATCGTCTCGTCTGATCTTATACCGCAGTGCAGTGCATACTGGGCATGCATCCAAATTCTCGTACTTCTCACCGCGGTAGAGGATGCAGTCATTAATGTAGGCATGTATCTTCTACACGTCTAATCCTAGAGGGCAGACAACCTTCTTTGTTTGGTATGTACTGTCGGGCAACTCATTATTTCTTGGAAGAAGATTCTTCATTTTTACCAACAACTTTAAAAATGCGCTGTCAGTCACACCGTTCACTGCCTTCCATTGCAGCAAATCCAGTGTGGTACCTAACTTTTTGTGACCATCTTCGCAAGTTGGATACAACAATATTTTGTGATCCTTTAACATCTGCTCCAGCTTCTCCTTCTCCTTTTCAGTTTCACATTCTTCCTTTGCATCAGTAATGGCCCGACCAAGATCGTCATCAGCGGGCCCATCTGCTCCCTCTTGATCTTCATTGTCTACCCACGTTGCAGTATCATCATATTCAGGATACATATTATGATAGTTGTCATCATCCTCTTCTTCTTCGTTGTCTTCCATCACAACCCCTTTTTCTCCGTGCTTGGTCCAACAATTATAGCTGGGCATGAAACCGGATCGAAGCAGGTGGGTGTGAATGGTTCTGGTATTTGAGTAGTCTTTCTTGTTCTGACAGTGAACACACGGACAGCACATAAAACCATTGTGACCACGGTTTGCATTAGCCACAATGATGAAATTTTGGAGGCCCGTAATGTACTCGGAAGTGCGGCGGTCACCGTACATCCATTGCCGGTTCATCTGCATTAATATGTAGTATATATCAAAAATTAATAGGAAGATGACCATTTATATATATAGTACATCAATGACACATGAAAGGATAGTTGCCGACCTCGACCGAGAAGGAAAGATCAACGAGAAAACTTATTTTGAGCTCTCGGGCATTTCACCGAACACCTCTTGTGCATATGAAAAAAACACAAACTAGCACTCTTCACACCCTCTTGCTAGGCTCCAAAATGAGATAGTGAAAAAATGGAAGAGTGGGGTGTGTGGGCTATGGTGGTGTATTATATAGCCCCCCCCCTTTAACACCGGTTCATGCCACGAACCGGTGTTAAAGGGGGGCTGCGCGGGCCACTATTGCAGGGTCCTTTAACACCGGTTCGTGGCACGAACCGGTGTTAAAGGGGGGCTCCTTTTTTGCCGCAGGAGCCACGCTGGTACGGCCCCCCTTTAACACCGGTTCGTAGAAGAACCGGTGTTAAAGCCCTTTTCCAAGATCAACGAAAAGCCTCGTTTCCACTAGTGTATCATAGGAGGGAGACAATTGTATCATAGGAGTAGTATTTCGAAGGCAAGAATCTGATGAAGGTTACATTCCAAAATCATTATATTTCTTAGCGAGAGCACATAAATGGTGTATCTTCAAAAATTTCACTACTCTCAGTTTTCTTTTCGAAAAAGGAGGATAACTCGGGTCTTTCCATCCTTTGCTATCTGTGTACCGAGGGCAAATGCCCCTCAAAAGGATCGAGCCCGTCCATGTTTGTCTGACCGGACAAAGAGCAAAGGTCCAAAAGGGCACCCCAAACGGACGGAGGCTTTGAATCTATCCGTTGGCCTCCATTGTTAGCCCAAATTTAGGATGACTTTGCGGTGAACACGGACAGCACGTCCGCAAGTGTCCTCCCCTGGTACTCGTGGAACTCGGTCATCAACACAAGGTAGAGGAACTGAGCTCCCTAGTCCTTAAATGGGGGCGCGTCATTCCCGTCGCTTTCCCCAACTACTTCTGGTCTCCATTGAAAGCTTTTCCCATGCGTGTGCAGAAACCCTAGCTAAACTCTAGCTTCCACCGTCCCCAATGGCGATGGGAGGCAAGGGTTGTTTTGGCCCTGGCCGCAACAACCATGAGGTGGGATCCTCCTTCGGAAGTGGCAGCCGCCGCCAATTCTTCCTCGCGCCTCCCAGTGTGGCACCCAGGCCGCCAAGCCCGCAGCGGTTCGAGCAGGGCATCTATGTCGAGGTCGAGGCCACGCGCCAGTTCGCAGCCGCTGGGATGCCACTGCCGTTGCCGGATGTCCACCTGCCCCACGGGTTGCATATGAACCGGCCAATCATACATGCGTGTCGGTACCGTCCATTTTTGTGAACGGTTGTCTCGCCGCCACGAGATCCTCCAACACCGGGCCTTCTTCCCGCTGGATCTGCAGTGGGTCCCCACGTACGTCGTCGATTCCCTATTATGGAAGCGGTGGTTCATGGCCCAGCACGATGCTCGACGGCAGTCCATAGAGGCCCACCTGGAGGGCGTCGATGACGACGAGAAGGACTATGAGCAACCTGGGGAGGAGGAGGAGGAGGAGGATTGGGAGGGGTACACATTATGCACCCCAAGAGCGCGGACAACCGGATTGGTTGCAGTGCGCGGGACAGAGACCCATTACATGGACCCACCACTGTTTCTACCGCCGGATGTGTGCTACATCGTCAAGGACGAGGCGGCGGAGGACCCGCCGAAGTACTATGAGACGATGGAGGAGGAGATGACGGAGGATGACCAACTCCAGGCCGCCATAAAGCTCTCCCGGTGGGAGGAGGAGGCCAAGTGGGATGGCCTCCATGATGCTATCCACGATTCGACGATGGAGGAGGAGGCACCACCAGCCCCTCCCGTTGCGCCACTACCGCCTCCACCACCAGCCGCCACCCCATGTCCGCCGCAGATGTTCATTTGCATCGACGAAGACTAGGGCCTCCACCGCTGGCCGACACCACCTCCCCGCCAGCCACCTCCTAGCTAGCACACCCTACTCTAGTAGGGTGTTAGTTATATTATGTTTTTTATATTATTTTTACTTAAACAGTGTATTTTGTGATTGAATATGTAAATTATATTTGTGTTTCCATTTATTTTTATTTGTGTACCTTTTTTGTCGGGCTTCCGTTGGGTGCACAAAAAAAGCCACGCCCAAACAGACATATCGAGGATATGTGACTCTATCCTATACGCGGACTACCGCAAATGGACAGTTTGAATCGGTGTCCGAAATATGGCATCGTTAGAGTTTCCTTGAAGGTGTGTTTGATGTTCTCGAGCTATGCTTATAAGCCGGTTAAAGGAATTTACATTTCACTGCGCTATTGGGAGCACCTTTTTTACACTCACTTTGTGGTCTTGGTTATGTAACTATGTTAGTGTCTTAGTGACACTAGGAAACATCAACTTCAATTAACTTTCTGGTAGCACAAGGTGAGATCATCAACTCCGACTTTTAACCTTTCCTTTGACGTTGCAATCCAAATTGTATGCACTGCTATGCTAAGCAAAGCTAGTTAAGAATAAAAGGTACCTAGTTGGCTATACAATCACACTGCTATCCTTCCCTGCCTAGCTATAGCTAGTTGATCAGTTCAGAGCTCATAATGCACCAAATATAATATAGGCCACACACACATCATCGTCAAAATTCTCTGGGTTTAGCACGCTAAGACATGAGCTAATTGCCAAAAGGTGATACCTGGATGCCCCTGACCTGGTCAAAGAGCAGGGTACCTGCATTATTTTTCACCCTTTGTCACGGTGAAAGTGACAAACATCAAATCCATCTAATGGTCGACATCGCAACCGGGATGACGAAATACGTATATTGTTTGCACAACTAATGTCCATACATTTAAAAAAATAGTAATTGCACAACTACCAAATTAACTAAGGCAGCCCAAATCATTATAGTTTCACACTAAGATACTAAGATTCTATTATAAGGCTCCACAGATGGTGAAGGCAATCTCTATGGTCTGGCTCCTTGAAGATCTAGGGTTTGTACATCCGGCAGCTTCTGTCTTGCTTGTTTTTGCTTGAGAGATCTAACCTATGTAGAAGGGAGGGTGCATGGAGTAGTTTTTGGCGGCGTCTAGGGTGTCGCCTTGGGGGATGACACAGGAGCACAATCATTATAATCATGATTTTCACACTATTCGGAAGATTGACAACATGGACTAGAGGAGGTGAATAGGTGATTTGAAAAACTTATGAAAATATCAAATTTAGAAAGTTTGTTTTATATTTGTCGCCGAAGAACACAAAATTTCATATATGATGTGTCATATCAACATGGCAATTATTAGGCCAAACACGACCACAACCTAAGGCACCTTTTGACAACATGGGCACATGAATTAACTAAAGATCCAATCTCTCTCACTAGATCTCCATGTCCCCTCCTACGTCGAGCATAAAAAACGTTTTAATTGTAGTATCTAGCTAGGAGCTCCTATATACTATCAATTCTAATCCATCTCCACAAAAACACATTAAATTGCGGAGACGCCATTTGGAGCTCAGGCTACATGTCTTTTTTTTAATTCAAAATTGATATTACACAATTTCAACGAAAAATTGAAAATAATTCAAGGTGTTGTCAATGATCTGTATTCTAGACTATACAAAAATGACAAATCTAAAAAACTTTGAGGTTTAAAATTTGTACGGTTCACTACCTTAGATTCACGATTTTGTCATTTTTTACAAAGCCCGGAATGCAGAGTATTTCGTGTTTTTTGCACACTGATAGAATACATCATAATCTACATCTCAGCTTGCTACAGAATTTTTTGAACCTTCTAAATGCCCTTTTTGGAAAAAAAAAATTCAAAAAACAAGCTCCATGTAGCTCGGGTTTCATTTTTTTTTTTTTTTGCAGGATGCTCGGGTTCCATTTGTCCACACTGACTAAATTGATCATTCTCACAAATAAGTTAAGAATAGCAGAGACATAAACAACAAAAGCCGGACTCATCGTGATTAAATTCCTCATCCTCACATGTCCCCACAGCTGAGCTAACTCCCTCTCCTATATATACTCGCCGGACTCATCGTGATCATCTCCCTTCACCTCAACACTCTCCACAACCGATGCTTCCATCCATGGCGCGCAAGCGCAAGGCCCCCGACGCAGACAGTGACGTGGCCAATGCCGTCGTCCCTAGCCAGTCTCCGCCGCTTCTGCCATTGGCGTCGACGGACGCGTGGACGACGTCGGCCTCGGTGGCAGCGGCCACAGCGGCTCGGCAGCAGCAGCGCGGGAGGAAGCGGTTCGTGGGCGTTCGGCAGCGACCGTCGGGCCGGTGGGTGGCCGAGATCAAGGACACGATCCAAAAGATCCGCGTGTGGCTCGGCACCTTCGACACCGCCGAGGAGGCCGCCCGCGCCTACGACGAGGCCGCCTGCCTCCTCCGCGGCGCCAACACGCGCACCAACTTCTGGCCGCGCCCCTCGCCGCCGCCGCCGCCTGCAACAGTTCAGCCTGTGGCGATGTCTCCGGCGCCGACGCAGGCGCCGGCGTTGCCGTCTAAGGTCTCCAACCTCCTCCTCCTCCGCCTCAAGGCGCGCAACCAGCAGCTCCTCCTCAACGACGCCCCGCCACAGCAGGAGGCCGCGCTGCTGCTGCAGCAGCAGCACAGATCCTCGTCGTGCCAAGAATCTTACGGCCACGTCCGCGACGAGGAGTACAGCTTCCAGGTCGACGACTTCCTGAGCGACGAGTGCAATAACTCGCCGGAGATGGATGACGAAGAGGAGGAGGAGGAAGAAGAAGATCAGGTGGAAGAGGAGGAGGAGCTGGACTTCCAGTTCATGGACGCGCACGCCGCGTCAACAGCAGCCGGTGGCGAGGCCGGCGGGCTCTGCTCCCCTTCCCCGTTCGAGATGGTCGCGGCGGAGCTCGACGGCTCGGCGGCGGTGGAGGCCGATGACGTCGACGGCGATCCGGCGTCGGCGGTGCAGGAGGCGATGAGGAGGATGGACTACGAGAGGAAGGTGTCCGCGTCGTTCTACGCGCTGAGCGGCGTGTCCGAGTGCCTGAGGATGCGTCTGGGCGGCGGAGGCGCCGTCGCCGGCGCGGCGCGCGAACAGCTCTCCGGCCTGCGGGAGGCATGCCGCAAGAAGCAGCGAGTAGCAGCACCGGTGCAGCAGCAAGAGCAGTCCCCGGAACCGGCTGTCGCTCCTGCTGCTGCTGATGCCGATGCAGAGGCAGGCGAAGAGGAGTGCTCCGGCAGCAGCGGCCTCACGGAGGCGGCGAGCTCGTCGTCGTCTGGAGCGAACGCTAACGACGGCGAAGTGCTGATGTGGAGCTCGCTGGATCTGGCCCCAATCTGCTTCATGGCATAGGTTTATGAGATCAGCTTCGGTTGTTGTTTACCGCTTGGTTTGTGCGTGTGTGGTATTCGTTTTGTTGTTGCAGGCATGGCTGATGGCTCATATCAGAAGCTAGCCCTGGTCATGACCTGCTTAGCTACTACCGATTTGTTTTGACAAACAACATGATAACATCACATTCAAATTTTGCAAGAACTTTCAGAGTTCAAGTACTTCGTATTAATATAAGAACTCATTTTAAGGGCTTGTTTGATTCATAGGAATTGCATAGGAATTATGTAGGATTTGAATCCTATAGAAATTTTTTCTATGTTAGTGTTTGATTCATAGGAACACATCCCATAAGAATTAATCCTATAGGAATCTTGTAGTGCAATTCCTATAGAAAAACAACATTAGGTCACAACTCATGAAAAAATTCCTTTGCATATCAAACAAAATCCCTCTTCCTATAGGATTCACATTGGCATGACATCTCAATCCTATGTTTTTTCTATTCCTACACTTTTCCTAGCATATGAATCAAACAAGCCGTAAGTAATTGACAGAACATAAACGAATCGCAATATGCATATCTGCATCTGCATATGAAATGTTCATTGAGATTCAAGGAACAGAGTGTGCCACGGTAACCGTTGCATTGCACACCCCACCCCCCTCTCGCGATGTTTAGCCGGAGTTGAGAAGGCAGAAATCTCACCAACTTTCCCAGGGATGCTGTCCTTCCAACCTCCGAGTGCACATGGCAGAAAGGTGCTCAGGACTCTAGATATGAGTCTTACAAGAATACAAGGTGTGGTTCCTCACCGTAGACATTTTATGATCAAGATAACTTTAAAAGGTGTTTATATTCAGATATATGGAGTCATTCTGTTTCCTGTGTTTCAACTGATATAACTTGGGAACAACCCCTAAAGTTCTAGTAATGGCCTAACGAGGCATATAATCTTTTCCACCACAAATAAATGAAGTCAGTTCTTAGGGCCTTTGTTACTTCAAAAAAAGTACAGGAAATCAAATAGTACCCATATCGTCAAAAAAGTAGTCAGCAGTTTACCATATCCAGTATCAGTTCTCTACACAGCAGTAATATCATACATACAATTCCATCTATTAGGGTTTAAATAACTCTGCAGATGCAGCACACAACCCTGTACCAAAGCTTCAGAATCTACATCATGCCAAACTCGTTAGTCTTTTGAGAATATATATAAGTGGAAATGCCTAAAACTGTCCTAATAAAACTGGGCGAACGACCTCCGTGAAATCTTCGTGAAACCTCTGCTCTGAAAACCTTTGAGCACGCTTCCGTGCTGCTGCCGCCATTTCTTGCCTCTCTGGCTCCGGCATCCTCAAGACCTCGAGGATTGCCTCGGCGAATTCTTCCTTCTCGGAGGCTAGAAATCCTGTCTGGTGACCGTCCTCGTCTAGCACGATATCCATCATCGGTCCTGCGGATTTATGGGCTGCAGAAAGTAGGGAATGTTATGAGCCAGTCAGTTTAAGCATCACTAGCTCCAAGTGCAGTGGTGATTGGTTCATGGTTTTAGACATCCATCTTTGTGCTATCTTTTACACCCATAAGTTGCACTGCTGAGTGCATTCAAATAGGAATTTATCACTCACATCGAACAAAAAAGCATTGCTTCTAAAATAACTGCTACTCGCGGGCAAAAAAATCTTAAAATAGATAACTGTACTAGTACAAAACATGTTAAGCAGTACAAGGGAAAGTGACTTGGAGATAAACAGGGAATTCATGCAGTTACTTACCAATTGGAATAGCAGCTGCTGCCATGTACTCAACAACACTTATTCCAAAGTGCTCATCTGTCATTGAATGCAGCCCGGCAATAGCACCACCTAGAAGCTGTACCAAGTCCCTGTACCATCCACCACTATACCTGTTAATTACTAGACAAAGAAAAATGAGGTCAGAAGTTCTTAAGAATAGTTCGGTAGCAAGACCTGTAAGAGATATCCTTGTGGAACTCCACAAGCTCATCTATATGAAGCTCCATGGATCTGTTCTTTAGCTTTTGTAATCTTTCCAGATCCTCTTTATTCCGGCAACTACCAACAAATTGAAGCTTTGGCTTAAGAAAATCTGGATCTAGCCTTTGAAGAGCAAGTGCAAATGCCTCCAACTGAAGGCCATGGGCCTGAAGAGAGCAGAGATCACAAGAGTGCAGTGTACTTTAGTGAGTGAATAGTAAGTTCTTGTTACATAATTTGATGCAATAGCAAGTTGACAAACCTTTTCAGGGCGGAATTGTGCAACTGATATAAGAATAGGAGGCGTAACTGATCTTTCCAGTGGAAGCATCTGTTTTATTCATCAAATTTTTCTTGTGAGAACCAACAAATTTTGTGCAATTAGATATTAAGCGATAACATGAAAAAAATACAGAAGTGATTTTGTTTTCATGAAGTGATCACACAATCACAACACATAGTTGGCCACAATTGATGAGAAAAATGTAGTAACATAGATGGCTGGAAACTGTGCATACCTGAAGGGCCGAAGTGTCGCATGGAGGGTATACCCTCTTAGTACGCTCTGGGACTTTCCAAGTATTTACAATATGGGATCTTGTCCATGAGGAATTCACCATCACAAGATGTGCACAGGAACCAACTAAACCATATAACCAACTGAATATGGTATAGTACAGGATTTTGCATCGAGACAACCAAATGCTAAGGCCAAAAGTGTACCCAGTTAGTCTTTCATGGCTTATATCGTTACAGGAACCGAAAGAAATAGTCATATAACAGACAAGTAAAAGAAAGGATGTGCAGCTATGGCAACTGTATAGAACTTTTGGGTTACCCATACAAAACTGAGTTGATTCATGTTGTTCAATATCAGTCCTGTTAATTCAAATTACATTTTAATAGGAACATAACATATTATATGAAAAATGGAACAAGCATGTGATAGATTGGGGAACAGGTATTTCTACAAACACATTTTCAGACATTGTTTGCTCATGCTCACTAAGATTTTGAGTTCCACATACAAAAATGCACCAATGGACTCTGAATAACACATACTGATACCACAGTAAGAAGAATTGAAGTTAAGAGTTGCTTGCGTACCTTGCAGAGATACGAGAGTTGTTATTGTACATTGAGTTGCGCTGCTTAACACGTTCAACCATGTCAGAACTGATTGTGGGATAATGGGTGTAGCTGATGACCTTGCAACCAAAGAGCCGAGCCAACGGATATGTAAAAGCATAGCCACTTGTATCGAAGTAAAACTGTGGGGTGAACTTAGTAAGAGCCTCCCATGCAAGGTATACTGAGCCAAGACTTTGCCCTATCATTGTGAAGTGTGGATACATGCTTGCTTCAATCCACTTTCTCCTGTTCAAGAGAACTACCTGAAAAAATGCAGATCAAACATTTTCATTATGGTTCCAGTAAGCTGCATTATTTTCATCGATTTTCACAATACAATAGGTAATGGCAAGACCCCAGCCCTATGTGAAGAAGGAGAGTAGCCTACATTTTTCTCAATCCAGGGAGTAAATCTTAAATGTGAAAATGCTTCGAATTCTTCCATCAAGTACAAGGAAATTTACTCGATCCATTCAGGAGCAGTGATTAAGCAGGATAGCTGAAACTAGCAGCTACGACCCCCCCCCCCCCCCCCCCCCCCCCCCCCCCCCCCCCCGAGATCCAATTTTTAGCACTGAAGAAACCGCGCCCGACTGGGGCGTGCAGTACCTGCGGCGGGAGGAGGAGGCGGACGCCGAAGCGGTCGAGAGCTCGGGCGGCCAGTCCGTCCGGCGTCGCTTCCGCGTCGCCGGTGAAGACAGCGCAAGGGAGGCCGGGGCATAGCTCCTGCACGGCGCGCACGGCGCACCAGAGCACGCGCTCCCCGCCGCCGCCGTCGTTGGTGTAGGGGTGGAAGAACCCCGCCGCCTCTGTAGTAGCGAGAGCTCGGCGGGGGACGAAGCGGCGGAGGGCGAGCGTGAGCAGGGTGGAGACGAAGCTGAGGAGGCCGGCCAAGATCGCCATGGATGCGCGACGCCAGACTCTCGATCGGGTGGTCCTATTCTATGCTTCAGGCGTCGCCGAGGAAGCAAACGCCTAGAGTAGATCCCGGTGGGCCGGCCCAATTTGCTCGCTCGTTTTCTTTTCTTTCTTCCTGTCCGATTTTTTTCAGTTAATTTGGAAATAGTTAGATTTCAGAAAAAGTTCTAAATTTTTGAAAAACGTTAGGATTTTTTCGTAAGCATTTGACATGCGTTTGGCTGCTCACTAGTCATTCTGAGCTGACAAAGTGTGACATGGTTATATATGTTGTTGTATATACTTCATTCGTTTAGAAGTATAAGATGTTTTAGGTTTGTAAAGTAAATCTGTACTACTTATAAAAGTGCAAACATTTGTTTTTCTAGAGTCACCCCGTTAGTGCACACAGACCAGCTCGTGTCATTGGATCAAGCTATCTATACTAAGCAAACATTTGTTTTTCTAGAGCCACCCTGTTAGTGCACACAGACTCGCTCGTATCATTGGATCAATCCGTTTAAGAAAGTCTAACGGTTTAGATTAGCTAATCCTACATTAAGTGTGCGTTAGCAATTATAATGAAAGAGCGGAGCACTTAGACAATACGTGTTCCGACGAAAGCGTATTTTCTATTTTCTGCAGCGCACGATCCCCTCCTCGCGATCAAACAACCAACCTTCACACGTGTTTTCTAATTCCTCGGAATGCCCTGACTCTCCTCTCTAGCTCCTCCCAGTGCCCAGAGATCCTAACGCAGCCGCCGACACCTGTTTTGCCCCGCCCATCTACTCTGTCCGCCCACCGAATATTCTCCCACCAACTGGCCCTTTTCAGTTGCGCGCATGAGATCGGGTCGTCCTATATTGAAGAACATGTCCCTTTTTGTGATATTCTGATGTTTATCTCTTGTCTCGGTTTAGTTGTCCCTGATGCAGCCTAAGTTATATAGTAGTTTTGCTTGGTCTAGCAGCGCATGAATGTTGCATAAAAGGTAATCAAAAGGACCAGAAGAATTGAGTCAATACCCTGCTTGCAGAATGTGTTTTGGTTGTTGTAGACATATTAGCTCAAGCTATACATATGTATACACTTGGTAACATTTCAACTATGTAGCCATAGAGGGTTGACTTTTACAGTACATATATTCTTCTTCGAGTAGGGCATGTTTTTCTTCATAGTTCTTATGAGGTGCATTTATGTCTTGATATCATTTGTCCTAATGGATATAATGTAGGGTTTCGTAGCATGGAAAACAAGAAATTTCTATCGCATACAAACAAACAAGCCAAGATCTATCTACTAGATTGTAGCAACGAGTCGATGGAATAACTCACCCTCGAAGATTCCAAAGTGTTTAACGAGAGCGGATTATCGTGGGTGATGTAGTCACACTCTTCCCAATGTCAAGATCGCGTAGACGATCCTTCCGGCGCTGCGTTCCGGCAGCGCTCCCGCAGTCGGTCACACGTTCGGTACTCGACGAAGACCTTCCTCTCCCTTGTTCCAGCAGGCAGCGGAGGTTGTAGCACTCTCCTCGCGATTCCGGCAGCACAACGGCGTGGTACCGGAAGTAGAGGGGAGATCTCGCAGGGCTTCGCCTTAAGCCGGAGCGAGTATGGTGGACTATGAGAGAGCCATCGACGATCTAGGGTTTAGACACGCCAAGGAGGGGGCTAGGCCGGCGGCTAGGGTTTGACCTAGGCGGCGGCGGCGAGTGCCCTAGGGCCGGCGGCGGCTTGGGGCTAGGGTTTAGAGGTAGGAACTTGTGTACTAGGAGGGGCAGCCATGCCCCTCCCTTTATAGGTGGGAGGCGCGGCCAAGGGGAGGGGAGTCCCTCCCCAACTCGGCTTGGAGGTGGGCCGGCGGTGGAGGGGAGGAACTCCTCCCCAACTCGGTTTCCACCTCCCTCTCCACTTTCCAAAATAGTCGTTTGACTTTCAAATTGGCGTTTGACTTTTTCAAACTAGGATTTGATTAAACCCTTTATTTTGTTCAGTGATGACACCTAGTACATGATGCAATCATACCAACTTGATATAACACATTCATGTACCCTTTCCCTCCGGAGTGCCGGACATTCCGGAACCTTCTAGAACATTCCCGATGAAAACACCGGAACCATTTCCCAACTCCGAAACAGGACTTTTCTTATATGAATCTTATTCTCCGGACCATTTTGGATCTCCTCGTGATATCCCGGATCCCATCCGAGACTCCGAACAACATTTAGACTCTTTCTCATCATTCCATAACTACTCAAACAACGTCGAATCCTTAAGTGTGTCTCCCTACGGTTCGTGAATTATGCGGACATGATCGAGACACTTCTCCGAACAATAACCAATAGAGGAATCTGGAAATTCATATGGCTCCCACATATTTCTACGATTACTTTGCGATTGAATGAACCATTTACATACGATACCAATTTCCCTTTGTCTCACGATAGTTTACTTATCCGAGGTTATGATCGTCGGTATCTCTGCATACCTAGTTTAACCTCGTTACCGATAAGTACTCTTTTCTCGTTCCCGTGATATGTGATCCCTTATGAGCCAGTCACATGCTTGCAAGCTAATTGGATGACATTTCACCGAGAGGGCCCAGAGTATATCTATCCGTCATATGGATGGACAAATCCCACTCTTGATCCATGTGTCTCAACCAATACTTTCCGAACACTCAATGCCACCTTTATAGCCACCCAGTTACGGTGTGGTGTTTGATGTCATCAAAGCATCCTTCCGGTGAAGGTGATATGCATGATCTCATGGTCGAAGGAATTAGGTTACTATGTATCAGAAAGCATATAGCAATTGAACTATTAAAATGACTTGATCTTTATGCTACGCTTATCTATAGGAGTATGTCCACCATATCATTCTCCTAACGATATGATCTTGTTGTTAATAACATCTCAATGTTCATGATAGGGAAACCACAATCATTTATTAACCATCAAGCTAGTATTATAAAGAGGCTTTACTAGGGACTTCAATTTAAGTTTACAAATCACACAAGTATTAATGTTTCCATGTTAATACTATTATAGCATGAATGTAAACATTTATCATAAACACAAAGATATAATAATAACTACATTTATTATTGCCTCTAGGGCATATCTCCAACATATAATTTTCCATGCTTTGTTTGTGAGAAAATCTAAGATACTTATCAGCAGCAAGCCTTGTGTTAAAACACATAATATTAGAGTTTTAGGTGTCAACTTCTCATTTTTAGGCCATTTTTGACATTATTGTTCCATTTCAAAATAGATATATGCTAATGAGTAAACAATTGTTCAATTATATGTTGGTACTAACTACTGATGTTGGAAATATAGATAGATATGGACATCTCTCTTGTAAAACGAAGTCGGTGCCACATATAATGTCAAGACAGAATATTTTACCAATTTGCTATTGATATTGTATTCGTTCAAGATAAAGTAAGAAAGGTAAGCAGGTCTGGTATGCATCAGATTTTGTGTTAATTTCTATTCAATTCTTTTTCAAATGTTTGGCTTGCTTGCTTCAATGAGAATTTCAAATTTACACTTTCCATGTCTTAGTGAACATACTATCCTAATATTTTATTAATTCCATGTGGTGGTTGTAGGTCGCACAAGCACCTCCATGGGTGGGCAATCCACCATTTCCTGTGCTAGCTTCTCCCGGTCAGGCATATGGCAGGGCCAACGATGCTATGGACTTAACGGGCTTAGGGCTGTAGGTGAGTGGCGAGGAGCAAAGATTCTGCTGCGGTTTGGGGCTACGCCAATAGAGGAGGGATTTTAAGGTGTAGAGTGAGATGATGAGGATACCTCTTCTTGATGGGGGAATTCTCATTTGGAGAATCGAAGAGTGAGAATGTCGGAGCAGAAGTAGTGGCTAGAGCCGCCATATTATTAGATGTTTCTTCTTCCTCATCATCTTCATCGGAGGAGTATTCTTCATGAGTGATCAAGACAATTTCTCCCGACTTCTTGTTGATGGGATTCTTCTTGATGAAGGGTTTCTTGTAAGATCCTTTGAGAGTCTTCTTCATCACAAGATTACCACCATGATCTTCTCTCTTCTCATATGGGCAACTTGCCACAAAGTGATAGCGGTCACCACAATTGAAGCAAGTTCTCAACCTAGTGGTATTCTCTCTTTTCCCATTTGGGTTGCTTCTCCGTTGCATTTCCATCTTGGCCTTGGCGGGGTTCTTCCAAAAGTTCTTTGCATAGAAGGCCATATAATTACTATGAGCAATCTTGAATTCATCGGGGTGGTCCATGGAGAGGCCTTCATCACTATCATCTTCATCCCCATGGTCCACAACTTTGGCCTTCGACGCAACATTTACAACATTGCTCATACCAAGGGCACGAGCACGAGCATCTTTGGCATTCTTGGCGGCAACTTTGAAGGCGGCCATCTCTTGCATAACTTCATTTGAGGTCATGAGATGGTAGTTGTGTCTTCCTTGTAGGCTCTTCAAGTCGGTGGGATCAAAAGGCATGAGTGCACTCACATATTTCCTTTTTATCCATGCATCATCCACATGTGAGGCACCCACATTTCTAAAAGCGGTGGCCGTGGTCTTGAGCCTTCGGTACATGTATTCGTGATCTTCACCTTCTTTCATGTAGAAGCCTTCGGCTTCATTTCTTAGAGCATCATATCGATTCCTCCTCATACTCTCATTTCCAACAAACAATACAGTGAGGGCATCCCAAGCTTCCTTGGCAATGCTAAAGTGCTCAATGTGTGGATAATCCTTTGTCCCCAATGCTTGTTGAATAATATGCAAAGCAGTGGCATTGAGTTGACTATTGACAACCTCTCTTCTTGTCAAGTTGTTTGGATCCCCAATAAAGAGTCCATGCTCGATGATGTTCCATAGTTCAATGCAAGAGTTGCGCATATGAGTTCTCATTAGTGATTGCCATTGAGCAAAGGTAGCGGATTCTTCAAGCTTAGGTGGGTCACCTCTATTGTATACATGAGGGTGAGGGATTGGAGGGTCGGGAGAGTACCATGAATCACGGTGCTCACCCTTCCCACCATCATTTTGTGTGGAGGAATTAGTGTTGTCTTGTTTACCTCTAACCATTCTATCCTCGGGGGATATGGGAGTATCCCCTTTAGGTAAAACGGATGGAGGATCCTCTTGAGGAGAAGGGGATGATGAGCCATCTTTGTCTTTAAGAAGTTGCTCAAGCATCTTCTTGACTTCGTTGACCAAGGAAGAGCTCAATCTTGTTTCCAAGTTTTTTAGATCTTCCATGGTCACCGTAGTATGCTCACCATCATCTTCCCATCTTGGCTACCCATATTCTCTTAGGCGGTAAAGCTCAAATAAAGAGTCGAGGCTCTGATACCAATTGAAAGAATCGTATGGGCACCTAGAGGAGGGGCGAATAGGTGCTACTTCAAATTTTCTTGTTTTTCAATTTAAGGTTTGACAATAAGGTAAATTCTCTAGATAATGCAACTAAGGTGAATTTACCTATATGACAATTATGCACGAGCTACCACAACACTGAGTAATAACTAGTAAGTAAAGTGCGGTAAAGGATAGAAGTAACCAAAGGTGTGGATGCGGAGATACAAGGATTTGTTTCCCGTAGTTCCTTCTTTTTTAGGGGAAGTACGTCTATGTTTGGAGAGGGGGTGGTTTCAAACCACCAACGCCATGAGAGGCCTCCCTTGTTCTCCGATGAATCTCACCCCAATGGGATTGATTCACCTTCCACTATATCGACAACCTTCAAGGTGGAAGCCGACACCTTTACAAGTTTGGGGCACACATCCACAACTTAATCGGAGGCTCCCAAATACAAGCAAGCTGTCAAAACAATCAAAGACAAGCTTGTAAGAACCAAAACATGAACTAGGGTTTCCAAGAAAACACTAGAGCAAAGGGGCCCTCAATTGAATGAGGGGGAAATGAAGATCTCTTTTGGTGAAGTAGTAGATCAAGGCCTCCTCCTTCGATTCCCCAAAGATCAAGAACTTTGGGTGGTGGATTGAAGAGATCTTGCGGATTGGGTGGCTCCAATGGTGGTCTTGACTTTAATGCAAATGAGCACTTTGTCTCAAGGTAGGTGAGCTGATATTTATAGTACAAGCACCAATCTGACCGTTGCAGCATTTAATGATGCGGTAGTACCGGACTTTCCAAGCGGTAGTACCGGAAACAAACGGTACTATCGGACCGGTACCGGAGATGCAATGCGAGGTTGCCTAGCCCACAGTTTCCACCGGTATTAATGTGTGGGGCTACCGCATGGTGGTAGTACCGGACTTTCAGAGTGGTACTATCGGACACATGCGGTAGTGCCGCATTTTGATACAGGGGGAACAAACCATGTGAGACAGGAGGCCAATCTCCTCAGAAGTGAACGGTACTAAAATGCGGTACTACCGCATTTTGGTACCGGTCAGTTCTGAGAAGATTGGCAAGCTTGCCAATCGCTTCAGACTTGACCGGTACCAAAATGCGGTACTACCGCTTTTTGATACCGCTTAGTTCTGAGGAGGTTGGCGAGCTTGCCAAGCACTTCAGTCATGAGCGGTACCAAAATGCGGTACTACCGCTTTTTGATACCGCTTAGTACTGAGGCCATTGGCAGTGTACCCATCACATTGCCAGGACATTGTCCAAGGCGCCTCTATTGTCAGGGCCTCACCTCCATTGCTGACGAACTTCACAAGTTTGGTGACCCCATTGAAGAATGGAAGCTCATCAACATCCTTCTCGTCGGGCTTAGCGAGGATTTCGACAAGCAGGCCTCCTTCATCCCTATGATGTGGCCTCGTCCCACCCTTGCGGAGGTTTGCTCCATCCTGCAGAGTGCAGATCGTGCCCGCCAGAGTAGGGAATCGCGCCCCGGGTCTTCATTGCTGCTCCACGGTCTTCACCGCCCACCTCTGCCGTGACACAACTCCCTCAGCCGATTCCTGCCGTGGCAGGCTCGCTAGCTCCAAATCCTGTCGTGGCAGCGCCTCTAGGATGGCACCCCAGCCCCAACTACCGCTGAAAAAATCCGACATACTGGCCACCTCAGCCGCGATCTTCTCCGACTGCGCCCCCCTGCACCACCACCGACAACGCCCCCTGCTGCACCAACTTGGCGCCCCCAACATGATCCCTGGACTGGTATGGTTTAGGCCTGGTCTATGCGGTGGACTGCTCCTTCACCAAACGGTGCTCCACTGTCCTACACTGGGGCTTGGAACCCCGACCTTCGTCCGTCCATCGATTTACCAGGCCTCCTCGGCCCTCGTCCCCCTGCACAAGTGTACAACGCTCAAGCTTCGCACCCCGGCTACGCGGCACCACCCTACATGTACGGCCATGTTCCAGCTCTACGTAGTACGCCTTGTCATCAATCGCGCTCGGGCCATCGTCATCGACCTCTACACCAAGCTGGGACCATGCCGCTTTCATAGCTGCCATGGACAACTTTACCCTCAACAAAAACGAAGGTATGGATTGGATTTTTAATTCTGGTGCATCTTTGCACATGTCTTCTAATCTGAATTTTCTATCAGCTTGTTCTTCCTCACCCTTTTCCTCCATCACCATCGGTGACGGATCCTCTATTCCAACCTCTGGAACCGGTGATTCATATATCTCACATCCACATGTTCAATTTCTTTTACGGAAAATTCTTCTATCTCCTTCTTTAATCAAAAATCTCATATCTACCTTCAAAAAAAATCTCATATATGTTCGCAAATTTACAATTGATAATCGTGTCTCTCTCGAATTTGACCCATTTGGTTTATCTGTGAAGGATCTACAAACGGGGAAGCTTCTTGCCCGGTACAATAGCTCTGGTGATCTCTATCCACTCCATGGCATGCCCACTTCCACACCTCAAGCCATGATCTCCTCCATTGGACTTTGGCATTGTCGATTAGGGCATCCAAATAAAACCACATTGTCATATTTACTCCAGGAATTTTGTATCCCTAGCATTAGTTCTCCCCATGATTCCTTTCGTTTGTACTACCTGTCAATGTGGCAAACATGTTCAATTACCGTTTAGTACTTCCTCTGCACATAGTTTGTTTCCTTTTGAATTATTACATCGTGACTTATGGACATCTCCCCTGTCTAGCATTTCTGGTTTTAAATACTATCTGGTTATTCTTGATGATTAGTCACACTATATCTGGACTTTTCCTCTTCGTGCAAATATGACGTCCATACTGTTTTTCACAATTTTCAAACTTATGTTTATACTCATTTTAGTCTTCCCATCCATTTCATACAATGTGACAGTGGACATGAATTTGATAACACTAAAAATTGTGATTTATTTCTCTCCCATGGTATTCTACTTAGGTTCTCTTGTCCTTACACCTTCCAACAAAATGTTAAAGCTGAACGTTCTCTTCGGTCCATCAATGATATTCTACGCACCTTACTTATCCAGGTCTCCCTTCCTGTAACATCCCAGCATTAGAGCCTAGAAATAAGCTGAACCCAGATGTGTGCATTGCATTCATGCATAGGAAATCCGAATAACTTTCGCGCTTCTAAACAAAACTTGTCGAAGGGATTGAAGCTTCTCTCAACTTGATGGAATTGAAGTAGATCATGCAGTTGATTGCGATAAGTTTCAATATGACCTTTGCTAAAACCTTATTTGGGTAAACATGATTTGATCCAAGGCTAGATCTAATATAATAAAATGCTACTCATAACATATTGCTTAATTAATTAATATATGATCCTTAAGGAATTCTATCACTATACCCAAACCAACAATTTATAAGTGTTAAGTCAAGATTACAAACTAAAGTAATATAAATGTAATGACTAATCTTGACCTATCTTATTCCTACTATGAGTACCATAGTAGTACTTAACTAAAACTCTTTAATGAGTTGGAGTTGGAAAGAGACTAAGTCAAGGTCATCCACTATATATCTTTCTTTCTTTCGCAATCTTTATGGAACTTATCTCAATATCTGTTGTTCATCAATGTTGGGTAATTCCCCATTAATTAACAAATTCTTTAACTATGAATCCTTGATCTACTATTTCTTGATCTTATCATAACATCTACTTAAATCCTTTAAAGAGGGCATAGTACATTAATAACCTTAATCCAATATGAGATACTAAGAAGATAATTTCAAGACAATGGAAAAGTAGGATTGATAAAGCCTTGCTTAGCCAACTAAGAACTTAAGCAATAATTGATTAAAGGATTATAATGGTGATGTTTTAGCCACCAATATTGAATGCTTATATTTAGTATAAGTAATACTGGTGGGTAGAACATGATTGGAACCTTAGTAGAGATAAGTTATCCTTGAGTAGTCATTGCAAGCCACATAAATATAATTTAGGGTTGGAGTAAAGTGAATATAAGATGATGATATTCAATTAAAGCTAGTAAATCATAGAGTTATGGAAGTAGTGTTATCCGTATTAAAGGATAGTAAACTTAGGAGGAAGATAGTTGGATATATTCATATAATGAAGAAATATTAGTGAGGGATGATTAAGGAAGATTATGAGTGGAGTTTCAAGGAACTCTTGCTGGATGGAAGGATATCAACAGTAGAGTGGTGGATACAACTACACCATGATATGAGGAAGTTATGAATACTTTAGTATCAACTCAATGGATTTATCAATGAGTTTAGAAGAAGAATAGGTGAATAAGAATATTCATGTGAAGTAAAATTCATCATGTTAACACATGATGATGGATATGAAAGAATAGTATATCAAGGAAAGGAATTCCTTACTTAGAAGTCTAGAATTATGAATTATGGAAGATAATAATTCTTGGTAAATAACCAACTTTAAGTCTTAAAACTAAGTATAATATCCATTTCATATTAAGAATTCCTCATCTTATGTCTATATCACTTGATAAGAACATTTCCCTACAACAAATCACATAAGTACATCTCTGCCAATTCCAACAATCATAATTAAATGTGTTTAGGAGTATCTTTGTCAATTCCTTTCTATAAAACATTCAAGATATAACTTTCTAGTACTAAAGGTGATGTCATCAAATATTCCAAACAGAAAACAATATGTTTAGTTATGGAGTCTTTAACCACATCCATAAAGGAGTCTAAGTACATTAAAAACCCTAAACCCTAGGGTAAATAATCATAATCCAAAATCCTAAACCTCTTTGTTTATCATAATAGAATATATACATTGTCATTTTCCAAATTAATGGAAGTAGTAAGAATCATATTAATTTCTTTCATATTTCATGCATCAAATAATGATATAGGATCATTATACATATAAAAATTTATATTCAAACTTTGAGCCAACTAGAGTTAAGTCTTATAAACAAATAAGAATACATCATTCAAGAAATCCATAACTAAAAGAGGAGAGAAAAATAATAAGAAAAGTTTCTACAAATTATTAAAAAGGGTTCATATTGAGTAAATAAAAGAAATACAAAAAGACTATATAATAAAAGTTCACAATTGATACTAAATATATTTTAGTATTATTGCAATTATCCAGCAAATAAATCCTACAAAGAAAAGTGCAAAATATAAATCAAATTCAAATCTGAAAAGGAAAACAGAAAATATAAAAAGGTAAAACAAATAAAAAACATTACCTGGCCGTGGCCCAACCTCTTTTTCCTTATCTGACGCTCATGTGCAGCCCACAACAGCCCAACAACCAGCCCAGCTCTTTCTCTCCTGTGACTGACAAGTGGGGTCAGGGAAGGACTGCGGGTTGAGAAGAAAGAAACGCCAGGGGGTTATCCGCAAAACAACATGTCGTCGTCATCCCCACGCACACAGGTAGCTCGCTGGAGGAGCTCGCCGCCGCCCGATGCCGTCGTCGTCGTTAGCCGTGCGTCAAGATGCTCACCGTCGTTCCAGAGGGGGATAAGAAGGACACCGCGACACCCTGCCTCAATCCCTATCCACAATCCCTCCTTATCCTCTCTGATTTGAATGGGGCTGAAACCCTAGCTCACCGGAGCCACACCTCGCCGTCGAACCACATCTCCCCACACTCTTCCAAGCAGCCATGGAGAAGCACCGTCCTCCGTAGATCCTCTGAGAGAAATCCTGCATCAAGGGGAGCACTTGAGTGGACGAATTTGGCCATTCTTCTTTGCGGTAGTTCGTTGGAAATCTTGTCAGAGAGCTCGCCTCCAACCGCGTCTGTTCTCGCCGACCTCTCTATCATCATCAGGGTGAGTTCCTGAACCTTCCAATATCCTTAAATCGTCTTATCTCGTTGTGAATCGCCGTCTCACTGAGTGCCATCATCGTTCACCATCAGAGCTCGTCGGAGCTAAGGCTCCGATGACCATTTCTGAGCGGCGCCGCCACTTTAGGACTCAGCACGATGCACTGATTTGAACTAGGATCATTTCGTTTGCTAGGACGCAGAAGATCGTCGCCGGCGACCAACCACTAATGGCGGTGGTGGTGCTGACGATGTAGCTATGTCATGCTTACGCCACCCTGGACCCAGTCCGCTGTTTGACCCGGTCTTTGTCTCACGTGGCAAGTGACGTGGCCTTGGGCCCACATGTCATTGTCTAGGGGTCAAGACAGGGTCGGTAATAAATGTATTTTCTTTAAACAGCGTGCTGAGGTGGTCACTGGCCCACTAGTTAGTGACTGAGGCTAGCTTTAGGTGCGGTGTAAAAAGTATTTACTTTTTAAGAAAAAGATAAAATGTTATAAACTTAATTATTAATATTCCAGAAATCAAATAAATGATTAAATCTTGTTTAATTAACAACTTTTGTTTTCTAATTTAGAAAAATGTGTATAATATATGAAAAATTTCAGGAAAATAAAATCTATAACCTAAAACTATTATCAAATATTATTGTGATAACTATTTAAACAAATATTATTTAATAAAGGTCTTATAAGTAATTAAACTTTGATAATTCATATTTTAATAATGGTAAATGTGAATAATATAAATAAAATACCAAAACTCTTAGAAAAATAAAAATTATAATTTGAAACCATAATCATGTATTATTATTTATAAATCACAAAAATAAACGTAATATACCAAAATGATCACAAAAAAAATATATTTACATGTTAAAAATCTAATATTCTACTTTTGAGTTAAATAAAAATTCAAATATTTTAATAACTCAAATTTAAACTTATTCACTTCATTAATAATTCATATAAGGATAAATAATATTTATTAATATTCCTAAAATGAGTAAATTAAGTATCATAAATAGTATTAATTTTAAATGTTAATAATATGAAGCCATAATGGTTTAAAACATTATAAGTGTTTTTTATTTTAGAATTATCTTCAACCTTAAGTGAAGACTACATTCTAAAAGGATTCTTATTCATTATAAAAACCTTAAAGAACAACTTGTGAATAAATCAGATCATTCCTATCTACTTTAACCACAAGATTACAAAAACTACCACCACACTATAATAAATCCATAAGTAGTTAAGTAATATTATATTTTGGTTTATAAATTATAACCACTCATTTATAAAAAGGTAAATGATAGTACTCCATTATAAAATCAAGAAACCACTACACTAAGTAAAAGAATCACCAATATTAAGTAACCTAAAGGAAACATTCTAGATACCCAAGATACAAATGTTATAAGTATCATACTTTCAAAACTATTTATATTTTAAAGTTAACTTTAGTCTCCAAGAATTTAAATATAATACTATAAACATTACTATATGTTTGATAGTTAACTTTGATCTGAACTAGTTAAGTTATAAGCATCTCAAGCCAAAACTAATCAGGAAAACACAAATAACATCAACCACCAAAAACTAACCACAAAGATTGTTTAAACCTTAGAAAAGGAATTTATTCTTCAAAAGTTATTCGTTTTGCCATTTCAGACAATGTATGACAAATAATGAAAATCACCTTACTTCATACTTCACTTGTATACCTAGGAACAATAACACTTAAGCTATTTATAAATGACTATACTTATACAATCAAGTTTGAAGATAAACAATTAAAGTATAAACAATCTTGAAGAGCATTTCATAGGTGTATATTTTATTGCTACATAAATATGTGTTGTTCACACACACTCACAAGCCCTAATAAGAAGCACAAGTGTGAAACTTATCTAAAAGGACAACACATTCTAAAGTAACCATTTCCGGAATCCAAACCCTAGGACAACATTATCGCCGGGATTTGCGTTTAGAACGTGGATCACATTACTTATGCATAAAACCATATTGCTTCTTTAAACATTAGTCCTTATCGGACCAATGATGCTGATTTCAGATTTTGGATCTTATACTGACTCGAAGACCGTGAGTGCATAATCTTGCAATCACAAAAGGCAAGTTCACACTTGCCCATGTCCTTTGTTTATTTTCTGTAAAGTATTTTACAAATCCAGTGTTGTTATCACCTGCATTTGAAAAAGGTCTAAAAACTCTATTTTCGATAATAATGTGAACTATTGGTTACTGATCCAGGGTGATCAGCTAATCTATTAAATCTGACAGTTGGAATACCACTGTTCAGAACTATATCACCTAGGACTTAACAACCAATATCGCCAGTGATTCTTGCACCGTATATTACGTGTTGACCATGAGATTTGGAATGGGACGGAGAAGTCAGCTGTATCTTCTTCCTCTCGCATGAAGCCGGATGTGTAGGTCGTGGATGTTATCCACGTAGCATGCATATTAATTGGTAATTCGTAGAGGATATGCAGCATATGGGTGGGAACCCTCATCGTCCCACGATATTTCTGGCATCTAACGGTTTGTACAAACCTTTGTCGTAATCCAATATGTGGGCATGGTGTACACCAAGGAGACATGCGAGGTCGCGAAGGGGCAGTGATTGGCTTGGATCATCTTCTAGGCCCCACATCATGGAATTGTGGACGGTAATAAGCTACCCGGTTGTGAAACAAAGAGTTGATATCTCATGGGTAAAGTAACGCACCTCTGCAGAGAGTAAGAACTGTTACTTGTTACTCCCTGTTCCAGGAAGGAGCTGCGAACACGGCGGGAAAGGAACTCCATGAAAGTTCTGGTAAACCCGTGAAGGCTGACGGACATAGCTTTTCAGAATAAAAGCAACCTTTGCAGAAATGTTTATGAAAACTTGCATTGCCTACGACCTACAGTCTGTGGATGTAGTTATAGTGCATCAAACACTCCTTTTCTAGTGAATTTGCTGAGTACGCTCGTACTCAAAGTATCTTTTAACCCTTGCTAGATTCTGAAGCCGGAATAGACAACAACCACATCAAGTAATGCTCCAGGACTTATCATGAAAAGCTAAAGCTCTTCAACGAAGTCAAGGAAGTCAACATATACATCAACTCAAGTGAAGACGAAGTTACTAATTAGATCGAAAAATATAATCTCTAGCCAAAAAACCTAATTCTGTAGTGCATTGCAATAGCAACAATGCCAATCCCTTAGTTAAAATATTAGTTTTAATAGTGTAATAGTTCTTGCGTTATTTATCTTTGATTCTTCTCCGTAAGAAGTTCTTTCTCTCTCTTTAACCTAGAGTGTTCTCTAGATCTTGTGTAAAGAATGAGTTGTAACCTTTAGCCATGTATTGGACCCGCTGTGTTTCTGTTGTGCCATTCTGAGGGATATAATACTAGTGAACGGTGTTTCATTGGTGTTATGTCAACGACTATAGTATACTACACCATGCAGTGGTATGTTGGGTCATCGCACTTCCTTCCTCCTTTTGGGTAGAACCTCTAAACATTGCCACCTTCCTTATTAACATCCGTCCAACTAATTTTTTCCCCTTTATACACCATACCAATCTATCTTTCTCCATCCTCCTGATTACTCTATGTTATGTGTCTTCGGCTGCTTGTGTTTTCCCAATATTACCTCCACCACCCCTCACAAACTTGCACCTCGCTCCCTCCCATGTATTCACCTCGGTCTCTCTAGTGATCACAAAGGTTATATGTGCTTTGATCCATCCTCTGGGCATGTTCTCACCTCCCGCCATGTCATCTTCGATGAAACTACTTTTCCTTATACTATTGCTAATACTACCAAACAAACCATTCCACCAAGCCCTACCCCAACATCGTGCCCCACCACCCATCCTATCATCGCTGTCGTGCGCTCTGTTGTGGCAGAGAATTCGCCGGTTTTTCCTGTTGCGGCAGCGGCCTCTCCTGCCACGGCAGAGTTTCCGCCTGTTATTCATGCTGCGGCAGCGGATTCTCCTACCGTGGCAGACTTTCCGCCTGTTTTTCCTGCCATGACAGAACTTTCTCCCGCTTCCTCTGCCTCGACAGCTAACCTCGTCCAAACTTCTGTGTGGCATTTCCATCACCTACACCACCCATAGTTCCACATAATGCTGTTCCCACTTCTATTCCTGAAAATGATCATGTCATGTGCACTAGGGGCAAGCACGGTTTTCATATCCCACGCCGTCTCCTAAATCTATTTGCCACTCCAAATATTTCACCCATTCCAACTTCTAACAAACGAGCTCTTCTAAATCCTCTCTAGCACTCAGCTATGTTTGAACAATTATATGCTCTCCTCCACAACAACACATGGACTCTTGTTTCCAAACCATCCGGTGTCAATGTAGTTTCTGACAAATGGGTCTTTCGTCACATATATAACTACGATGGTACTATTTCTCGTTATAAAGCTTGTTGGGTGTGCCGAGCATTTTCCCAACAACATGGGATTGATTTCGATGAGACCTTTTCTCATGTTGTCAAACCCAGCACCATTCGCATTGTTCTTAGCCTTGTTGTTTCTTCTTCCTGGCCTATTAACCAACTTGATGTCAAAAATTCTTTCCTTCATGACACCCTCACTAAAACTGTCTACTATCATCAACCTTTAGGCTTCGAAAACTCTTCTTCCCCTGATTTTGTCTGCCTCCTCCACAAATCTCTATACGGTCTCAAACAAGCTCCTCGTTCTTGGGTTCATCGTTTTGCCACTTTTATTCAAACTATTGGTTTTATTCCATCAAAATCTGATTCCTCTCTCTTTATTTTTCACACCACTGAACACACGGCCTATCTTCTTCTATACGTTGATGACATCATTCTCACATCCTCCTCTGCTTCCTTCTTACAATATCATATTGTCTCCTAACAATGAATTTTCTATGACATATCTAGGACATCTCCATCATTTTCTTGGTGTAACCGCCTCTCGTACTTCCACCACATCATTTCTCTCTCAGCGTCAGTACATTCTGATTTATTCTCTCGCGCCGGGATGACAGATTGCCAGCATTATCGTACCCCAGCTGATGTTGGCACCAAGCTTTCTGCTGACGGTGATCATGTATCTGATCCTACCTTTTATCGTGGTCTCACCGGTGCTCCTCAATACGCTATATTAACACGTCCAGAAATCTCATACCCCGTTCAACAAGCCTGTTTATACATGCATGATCCTCGTGTTCCCTATCTTTCTCATGTCAAACGCATTCTTCGTTATCTTAAAGGAACTCTTGACCATGGTCTTCTTCCCTCCTCTCCCACAAGTCTGAAAGTTTATTCTGATGCGGACTAGACAGGTTGCTCAGACACTCGATGATCCACATCTGGCTTTTGTGTTTATTTGGGGGATAATCTTGTTTCTTAGTCATCTAAAAGGCAGGTCACGATCTCTAGGTCTTTTGTTGAAGCCGGGTACAGAGCTGTTGCACACTCTGTCGCCGAAGCCGTATGGATCCGTCAGCTTCTAGTTGAGCTACATCGACCACTTGCACGCTGATACGTCGGAAACGTATCTATAATTTTTGATGTTCCATGCTTGTCTAGTATCCACTTTTCTTTGCTTTGTCTATACTTTGAGGTGTTTTTATATCTTTTCTGGAACTAACCTATTAACAAGTTGCCATAGTGCCAGTTGCCTGTTTTCTTCTGTTTTTGGTTCCAGAAAGGCAGAAAATCAATATTCTCGGAATTGGACGGGACAAAAGCCAGTCATTATTTTCCCAGAGCAACATGGAACCACGAAGCAGAGCCGGAGGGGGGCCACAGGGTGGCCGCACCCCCTAGGCGCGGGCAAGCCCTGGAGGCGCCTGTAGGGTTTCGTAGCATGGAAAACAAAAAAATTCTACCGCATACAAACAAACAAGCCAAGATCTATCTACTAGATTGTAGCAACGAGTCGATGGAATAACTCACCCTCGAAGATTCCAAAGTGTTTAACGAGAGCGGATTCTCGTGGGTGATGTAGTCGTACTCTTCCCGATCTCAAGATCGCGTAGACGATCCTTCCGGCGCTGCGTTCCGGCAGCGCTCCCGCAGTCGGTCACACGTTCGGTACTCGATGAAGACCTTCCTCTCCCTTGTTCCAGCAGGCAGCGGAGGTTGTAGCACTCTCCTCGTGATTCCGGCAGCACAACGGCGTGGTACCGGAAGTAGAGGGGAGATCTCGCAGGGCTTCGCCTTAAGCCGGAGCGAGTATGATGGACTATGAGAGAGCCCTCGGTGTTCTAGGGTTTAGACACACCAAGGAAGAGGTGCTAGGGCCGGCGGCTAGGGCTTGGAGGTGCCCAAGTCGGCGGCTAGGGGAGAAACCCTAGGGGGCGGCGGCGGCTATGGAGGGCGACGGCTGCTAGGGTTTAGAGGTAGGGAACTTGTGTGTTAGGAGGGGCAGCCATGCCCCTCCCTTTATAGGTGGGAGGCGCGGCCAAGGGGAGGGGAGTCCCTCCCCAACTCGGCTTCAAGGTGGGCCGGCGGTGGAGGGGAGGAACTCCTCCCCAACTCGGTTTCCACCTCCCTCTCCACTTTCCAAAATTGCCGTTTGACTTTCAAATTGGCGTTTGACTTTTTCAAACTAGGATTTGATTAAACCCTTTATTTTTTTCAGCGATGACACCTAGTACATGATGCAATCAACCAACTTGATATAACACATTCATGTACCCTTCCCCTTCGGAGTGCCAGACATTCCAGAACCTTCTAGAACATTCCCGATGAAAACACCGGAACCATTCCCCTACTCCGAAATAGGACTTTCCTTATATGAATCTTATTCTCTGGACCATTCCGGATCTCCTCGTGATATCCCGGATCCCATCCGAGACTCCGAACAACATTCGGTCTCTTTCTCATCATTCCATAACTACTCAAACAACGTCGAATCCTTAAGTGTGTCTCCCTACGGTTCGTGAATTATGCGGACATGATCGAGACACTTCTTCGAACAATAACCAATAGAGGAATCTGGAAATTCATATGGCTCTCACATATTTCTACGATTACTTTGCGATCGAATGAACCACTTACATACGATACCAATTTCCCTTTGTCTCACGATAGTTTACTTATCCGAGGTTATGATCGTTGGTATCTCTGCATACCTAGTTCAACCTCGTTACCGATAAGTACTCTTTTCTTGTTCCCGTGATATGTGATCCCTTGTGAGCCAGTCACATGCTTGCAAGCTAATTGGATGACATTTCACCGAGAGGGCCCAGAGTATATCTATCCGTCATATGGATGGACAAATCCCACTCTTGATCCATGTGTCTCAACCAATACTTTCCAAACACTCAATGCCACCTTTATAGCCACCCAGTTACGGTGTGGTGTTTGATGTCATCAAAGCATCCATCCGGTAAAGGTGATATGCATGATCTCATGGTCGAAGGAATTAGGTTACTATGTATTAGAAAGCATATAGCAATTGAACTATTAAAATGACTTGATCTTTATGCTACGCTTATCTATAGGAGTATGTCCACCATATCATTCTCCTAACGATATGATCTTGTTGTTAATAACATCCCAATGTTCATGATAGGGAAACCACAATCATTTATTAACCAACAAGCTAGTATTATGAAGAGGCTTTACTAGGGTCTTCAATTTAAGTTTACAAATCACACAAGTATTAATGTTTCCTTGTTAATACTATTATAGCATGAATGTAAACATTTATCATAAACACAAAGATATAATAATAACTATATTTATTATTGCCTCTAGGGCATATCTCCAACAGTCTCCCACTTGCACTAGAGTCATCTAATCTAGATTACATGGTAATATACCGAACACCCATGGCAGTTTGGTGCTAGTCATGTTTTTCCCTCGGGAGAGGTTTAGTCAACGGATCCGCCACATTCAGATCTGTGTGTACTTTGCAAATCTTTATGTCCCCATCTTAGACATGTTCTCGAATAGCGTGAAAACGTAGCTTGATGTGCTTTAGCTTCTTGTGTGACCTTGGTTCTTGCGCATTGGCTATGGGGCCCATGTTATCATAGTAGATAGACATTGGGTCCAGCGCACTAGGAACCACACCCAGCTCTGTAATGAACTCTTTCATCCATATTGCTTCCTGTGAAGCCTCCGAAGCAGCCATGTATTCCGATTCAGTTGAAGATCTCGCCACAACGCTTTGCTTTGCACTCCTCCAGCTAACTGCTGCACCATTGAAAGTAAATACGTATCCAGATTGTGATTTAGAATCATCCGGATCGGTGTTCCAACTAGCATCGGTGTAACCATTAACAATGAGCTGTTCATCACCCCCATAAGAAAGAACCATATCCTTAGTTCTTCTCAAGTACTTAAGGATGTTTTTGACCGTTGTCCAATGATCCACTCCTGGATCACTTTGATATGTGCTAGTTAAACTAACAGCATATGCAATGTCGGGTCTAGTACATAGCATGGCATACATTAGAGATCCTATGGCTGAGGCATAGGGAGTCTTACTCATCCTTTCTCTATCTTCTGTCGTTGTCGGACTTTGAGTTTTACTCAAGGTCGTATTGGGCAACATGGGCAAGAACCCTTTCTTGCTATCTTCCATTCCAAACCTCTTTAGAACTTTGTCCAAATATGTACTTTGTGACAATGATATTAGGTGTCTCGATCTATCTCTATAAATCTTTATGCCTAATATGTAAGCTGCTTCGCCAAGATCCTTCATTGAAAAACTATTATTCAAATATTCCTTGACACTATTAAGAAGGTCTACATCATTCCCAATCAACAATATGTCATCTACATATAGTATTAAGAATGCTACAGAGCTCCCACTCACTTTCTTGTAAATACAAGCTTCTCCATAAGTTTGTATAAAACCAAAAATTTTGATCACCTTATCAAAACGTTGATTCCAACTTCGGGATGCTTGCTTCAATCCATAGATGGACCGTTGAAGTTTTCATACCTTGTTAGCATCTTTAGGATCGACAAAACCTTTGGGTTGCATCAAATACAACTCTTCATCAATGTCTCCATTGAGGAATGTTGTTTTGACATCCATCTGCCATATCTCATAATCATAATATGCAGCGATTGCTAACATAATCCTCACGGACTTTAGCTTCGCTACAGGTGAGAAAGTCTCATCGTAGTCAACTCCTTGAATTTGTCGAAACCCCTTTGCGACAAGTCGAGCTTTATAGACAGTAACATTACCATCAACATCTGTTTTCTTCTTGAAAATCCATTTGTTCTCGACAGCCTTCCGGCCATCCGGTAAGTCCACCAAAGTCCATACTTGGTTTTCGTACATGGATCCAATATCGGATTTCATGGCTTCTTGCCATTTATTGGAATCTGGGCTCATCATCGCTTCCTCATTTGTCGCAGGGTCATCGGTGTTGTCCACCAACATGACACTCATAACGGGATCATACCAATCTGGAGTGGTACGAGTTCTCGTTGACCTGCGAGGCTCTGTAGCAACTACAACCGAAGTTTCATGATCATCATCATTAGCTTCCTCTCTTATTGGTGCAGGCACCACAGGAACTTCTTCCGGTGCTGCGTTACTCGCAATTTCGAGAGAAGGTTTGACAACCTCGTCGAGTTCCACTTTCCTTCCAGTCACTTCTTTCGAGAGAAATTCCTTCTCTAGAAAGGATCCATTCTTGGCAACGAAGATTTTGCCTTCGGAACTATGATAGAAGGTATACCCAATAGTTTCCTTCGGGTATCCTATGAAGACGCATTTTTCCGCTTTGGGTTCAAGCTTGTCCGGCTGTAACTTCTTTACATAGGCTTCGCATCCCCAAACTATAAGGAACGACAATCTAGGTTTCTTCCCAAACCATAATTCATACGGTGTCGTTTCAACGGATTTAGATGGTGCCCTATTTAAAGTGAATGCGGCTGTTTCTAATGCATAACCCCAAAATGATAGCGGTAAATCTGTAAGTGACATCATAGAACGAACCATATCTAAGAGAGTTCGATTACGACGTTCGGACACACCATTACGCTGTGGTGTTCCCGACGGTGTCAACTGTGAAAGTATTCCGCATTTCTTCAAATGCTCGCCAAACTCGTAACTTAGATATTCACCTCCACGATCAGAACGTAGAAATTTAATCTTCTTGTTACGTTGATTCTCAACCTCACTTTGAAATTCCTTAAACTTCTCGAAACTTTCGGACTTATGTTTCATGAAATAGATATACCCATATCTACTCAAGTCATCCGTGAAGGTAAGAACATAACGATAACCACCGCGCTATGCTACACTCATTGGACCACATACATTGGTATGTATGATTTCCAATAAGTCCGTAGCTCGCTCCATCATACCAGAAAATGGAGTCTTAGTCATTTTACCCATCAGACATGCTTCGCATCTATCAAGTGATTAGAAATCAAGTGATTCAAGAAGTCCATCGGAATGGAGTTTCTTCATACGCTTCACTCCAATGTGACCAAGACGACAGTGCCACATATAGGTCGAGTTATCGCTCGATTTCAAACGTTTAGCCTCAATGTTATTAATATGTGTATTTCCACTATCGAGATTCAATAAGAATAGACCATCTATCAAAGGTGCATGTGCATAAAACATATTACTCATATAAATCGAACAACCATTATTCTCGGCCTTAAACAAGTAACCGTCTCGCAATAAACAAGATCCCGATATAATGTTCATGCTTAACGCAGGCACCAAATAACAATTATTTAAGTATAAAACTAATCCCGATGGTAGATGAAGGGGTAGCGTGCCGACCGCGATCACATCAACCTTTGATCCGTTTCCCACGCGCATCGTCACCTCGTTCTTCGCTAGCTTCCGTTTATTCTGCAGCACCTGTTTCGAGTTACAAATATGAGCAACCGAACCAGTATCAAATACCCAGGCACTACTACGAGTACTAGTGAGATACACATCAATAACATGTATATCGGATATACCTTTCTTCTTGATGTTGCCGTTCTTCAAATCCGCCAAGTACTTTGGGCAATTCCGCTTCCAGTGAACTTCTCCCTTGCAGTAAAAGCACTCAGTATCAGGCTTAGGTCCAGCCCTGGTCTTCTTCGTCGGCGCGGTAACTTTCTTACCACCCTTCTTGAAGTGTCCCTTTTGCTTAGACTTGCCTTTCTTGAATTTGGTGGTATTATTGACCATCAACACTTGGTGCAGATTTCAACATAGCAAACAGTTCTGGCAACTGCTTGTTCATGTTTTGCTTATTGTAGTTCATCACAAAGTTCTTGTAACTTGGTGGTAGTGATTGGAGGACACGGTAAATCCCCAAAGCATTAGGAATCACTATACCCAAGTTTTGAAGTTTGTTTGCGTGCCCAGACATCTTAAGCACATGCTCACTGACGGAGCTGCCCACTTCCATCTTGTAGTTAAAGAACTTTTCAGAAGCCTCATAGCTCTCAATCGCGGCGTGAGTCTCAAAGATCAATTTGAGATCACGGACAATATCATGTGGGTCTGAATTCTCAAACCTTTTCTGAAGCTCCGATTCTAAACCATACAAGATAGAACACTAAATTGTGGAGTACTGAGTCTTCCGAGCGAGGTAAACATTCTTTACTTCATCGGCAGCATCAGCTGCAGGCGGGTCACCCAGCGGTGCATCCAGCACATAGGTCAAATTACCAGCTGTGAGGACAATCCTCAAATTGCGGAACCAATCCGCGAAGTTGCTTCCATTGTTTTTTAACTTTTCTTTCTCTAGGAACGCATTAAAATTGATGGTAGGGGCCGCCATTGATCTACAACATATTTGCAATAGTTTAGACTAAGTTTATGACAAATTGAGTTCTAATTAATAGTTAAATTAATCTAGGTGAACTCCACTCAAAACAATATCCCTCACATTGTTTTAGTGATCACACGAACCAAATCCACCACATCAACACCGATCATCACGAGAGTTGATATGGTTTCAATGGCGAACAATCGACATGTTCATCATATCTACTATATGATTCATGCTTTACCTTTCGGTGATCCGTGTTCCGAGACCATGTCTGTACATGCTAGGCTCGTCAAGATCAAACCTTAGCTTCCGCATGAGCAAATCTGGCTTGCTCACATTGTATACACTTGCGGAATCTAACACACCCTATCATCACGTGGTGCTTCGAAACAACAAGCTTTAGCAACGGTGCTAACTAAGGGTGAACACTTTATGATTTGAAATTTATGTGCATGAGGGATCATCTTATAATGCTACCGTCGTTAACTAAGCAATACAAGATGCATAAAGGATTAACATCACATGCAATTCATAATATGTGATATGATATGGCCTTTCTTCTTTGTGCTTCCGATCTCCATCTTCAAGCATGAACATGATCTCCATCATCACCGGCATTGCATCAAGGTCAATGACGCTTATCCATGGTTGTCGTCCACCGGCTTCAACTATTACAACTACTTTGAATAGACACGCGGGTCTTAACATAAATTAAAGACAACCATATGGCTCCTGCCGGTTGTCAACTTACAATAAGGATCATTGCATACATCAAATATAATCACAATCATGGCCATATCACATCACTGCACACCCCTGCAAAACAAAGTTAGACGCCTCTACTTTCTTTGCATGTTTTACGTGGTTTGGGGCTTTCAATAAGTGTCGTTCTAACTTACGAACATGAACCACAACATTGATACTAGTATTGTTAATCACCCGTTGTAAATTGGATCTTAACTATGCTAGGAGAAACAGGCACCCGCAAAGCCACTTATGCAATACAAGTTGCATGTCAAGCGTGGAGCAAGTCTCATGAACGATGTCATGTAAGGTTAGCCCGGGCCGCGTCATCCCAACATCCCGCAAGATGCAAAGTACACAAGAATCAATCGACAATAAAAGCATCAACGCCCACAATGACCATTGTGTTCTACTCGTGCAACAGATCTACATATAGACACGACTCTGATACCACTGTAGGGTTTCGTAGCATGGAAAACAAAAAATTTCTACCGCATACAAACAAACAAGCCAAGATCTATCTACTAGATTGTAGCAACGAGTCGATGGAATAACTCACCCTCGAAGATTCCAAAGTGTTTAATGAGAGCGGATTCTCGTGGGTGATGTAGTCGTACTCTTCCCGATCTCAAGATCGCGTAGACGATCCTTCCGGCGCTGCGTTCCGGCAGCGCTCCCGCAGTCGGTCACACGTTCGGTACTCGATGAAGACCTTCCTCTCCCTTGTTCCAGCAGGCAGCGGAGGTTGTAGCACTCTCCTCGCGATTCCGGCAGCACAACGGCGTGGTACCGGAAGTAGAGGGGAGATCTCGTAGGGCTTCGCCTTAAGCCGGAGCGAGTATGATGGACTATGAGAGAGCCCTCGGTGTTCTAGGGTTTAGACACACCAAGGAAGAGGTGCTAGGGCCGGCGGCTAGGGCTTGGAGGTGCCCAAGTCGGCGGCTAGGGGAGAAACCCTAGGGGGCGGCGGCGGCTATGGAGGGCGACAGCTGCTAGGGTTTAGAGGTAGGGAACTTGTGTGTTAGGAGGGGCAGCCCTGCCCCTCCCTTTATAGGTGGGAGGCGCGGCCAAGGGGAGGG
The DNA here is from genome assembly GCA_916181665.1 of Avena sativa. Lineage (NCBI taxonomy): Eukaryota > Viridiplantae > Streptophyta > Magnoliopsida > Poales > Poaceae > Avena > Avena sativa. Next base: position 127,636,594 of record OV702283.1, on the reverse strand, counting down.
GAGTCCCTCCCCAACTCGGCTTCAAGGTGGGCCGGCGGTGGAGGGGAGGAACTCCTCCCCAACTCGGTTTCCACCTCCCTCTCCACTTCCCAAAATAGTCGTTTGACTTTCAAATTGGCGTTTGACTTTTTCAAACTAGGATTTGATTAAACCCTTTATTTTGTTCAGTGATGACACCTAGTACATGATGCAATCATACCAACTTGATATAACACATTCATGTACCCTTTCCCTCCGGAGTGCCGGACATTCCGGAACCTTCTAGAACATTCCCGATGAAAACACCGGAACCATTTCCCAACTCCGAAACAGGACTTTTCTTATATGAATCTTATTCTCCGGACCATTTTGGATCTCCTCGTGATATCCCGGATCCCATCCGAGACTCCGAACAACATTTAGACTCTTTCTCATCATTCCATAACTACTCAAACAACGTCGAATCCTTAAGTGTGTCTCCCTACGGTTCGTGAATTATGCGGACATGATCGAGACACTTCTCCGAACAATAACCAATAGAGGAATCTGGAAATTCATATGGCTCCCACATATTTCTACGATTACTTTGCGATTGAATGAACCATTTACATACGATACCAATTTCCCTTTGTCTCACGATAGTTTACTTATCCGAGGTTATGATCGTCGGTATCTCTGCATACCTAGTTTAACCTCGTTACCGATAAGTACTCTTTTCTCGTTCCCGTGATATGTGATCCCTTATGAGCCAGTCACATGCTTGCAAGCTAATTGGATGACATTTCACCGAGAGGGCCCAGAGTATATCTATCCGTCATATGGATGGACAAATCCCACTCTTGATCCATGTGTCTCAACCAATACTTTCCGAACACTCAATGCCACCTTTATAGCCACCCAGTTACGGTGTGGTGTTTGATGTCATCAAAGCATCCATCCGGTAAAGGTGATATGCATGATCTCATGGTCGAAGGAATTAGGTTACTATGTATCAGAAAGCATATAGCAATTGAACTATTAAAATGACTTGATCTTTATGCTACGCTTATCTATAGGAGTATGTTCACCATATAATTCTCCTAACGATATGATCTTGTTGTTAATAACATCCCAATGTTCATGATAGGGAAACCACAATCATTTATTAACCAACAAGCTAGTATTATGAAGAGGCTTTACTAGGGACTTCAATTTAAGTTTACAAATCACACAAGTATTAATGTTTCCTTGTTAATACTATTATAGCATGAATGTAAACATTTATCATAAACACAAAGATATAATAATAACTACATTTATTATTGCCTCTAGGGCATATCTCCAACAACGCCCACATGGGGTGTGGGCCCCCTGGACCCCCACCGACCTTGACTCAAGCTTGGGGATGCCCACATGGGGTGTGGGCCCCCTGGACCCCAAGGTGTAGAGAAAGAATGATGTAATGAGATGAAGAATGGACAAAAGCTCAAGCTTGGGGATGCCACCCTGTGTCACCCCAAGAAATATTCAAGAGGTACAAGCGTCAAAGCTTGGGGATTCCCAAGGCATCCCCTTCTTTATCAATAAAAATCTCAGGTCTTTCTAGACACTTCGTTTTTATTGTTTCATGCATTATTGTGTTGTTCTTGGAGCGTCTTAGTTTTCATTTTGGTTTTCGTTTGCTTAGTTTGCTTGAGTAAGTTGGTTGGTTACACCACACTTCTTTTGGATAGAGACACACTTTGTTTTCATTGCCTAGAACACTCTAGTTTTCACTCTTATTGTTTTGTGAGTGTTCACTTTTGCTAGCACTACGTTCAGGTTTAGTTTTCTTGTGCTTTCAGCTTAGAATTTTTTAGTTCTTCTCTGTGGATTTGTGAGACAAGCTCACTGATCTTTATTGATTATTATCTTTGTGAGTTGTTTCAAATAAGTTGTTTGGTGTTGGAAAAGAGTAGGAAGCTTCATGCTTAAGTGGTACAAAAGGGAGCTTGTTCTGACTGTGGCTTAGACTTTATAATGTCATGCTAGATCTTATTTTGACCTTATGCTTACTGATTATTGTTGTAGCATGACTTGTTCCAAACAATTAGGAATGCTTAATGTGTCTTGAAGGAATCATGCGTTGTTTAGCATACAAAAGCATAATATTGTGGTATTCTCCTTTGATGCTTTGTTTGGGTTGACTTGGCACATGCTCACACCATGTTGTGACTATTACAAGTCACCATAGCCTCTATGATCATTTAGTCCTTGACTTGTAGTACCACTCTATGCTTTGAGTAGTAATGTTTTGTTGCTCTGCATTATTATGGCCATTATTGCTCTCTTAGTTGGTTGCTCCCAGTCTTTTGCTAGCCTCCACTTGTATGAGTAATCTCTACTCATGCTTCCAACTCCCAAGAAACTAAGTTATTCCAAAGTGTCCACTATAAACTCCTATGCATGGTGTGTTACACCATTCCAAGTATATTCTTGTTTTCAACTATCTTCCAATTAAAAACTATTTTGTTATGTGAAAACTTAGTGATTAAAGCCCTCACGAACTTGATGGCACACTTTATGTTCTTTGCCCCTAATAAACTTGAACCATTGTGTCATCTATGTTGTATATGCTTGCACTTATATGTTGGAATTAGCAGAACTGTGCTGTCATGGGGAACGTTTTCAAGATTGCACTTGTACTTTGTACTCAGTTGATATCATGCTCTTTTGTTTATGGATGTCACCGGTGTGAAATGAAGAGGGAACTTATAAGTCTATGGAGTTTGTATCCTATGTTAAAGAAACGCCTGAGCCGCTAGCCTAATCCATGCCTAATCATGGTGGAAACTTGCAGCATCACCATAGTAACATCTATGAAGCATTCTTCTTATAAAAAAAGAGACACATTAAGAAAAGAAGAAAGAGAGAAAAAAAGCACCATATTCCTATGGTAAATAAGAAGATTGCTGAGATGCTCATTGTCTGCTTGCCTTGTCATTTTGGTTATGGGATAGCTCCTGTACCATGTGCAAGGGTACCCCATTGGCGGTTCTCAATGATATGCAAATACTTACAATGACAAGAACTTACAGGTGACCGAAGTTGAGTAGCATGAGGTGTGGCCCTCGTATTCAAGGGACTTGAGATTGCCAACTTATACTTTGTCAAGCATATACTCCATAGTTAGTTCACTTTAACCTTAATCACTTCAAGATGCTTATGATAGGGGCAATGAGGGCAGAAAGCTAACAAGTACCATAATTTTTGGAAGCTCTTTTTGAAACTTGAAATCCCTGCTTCCTTTATAAAAGTCCTTTCTTCCACCACTATTGAGTCTCCACCTTCTACCTTTAGGCACCATTAAGAGAGCTTAGTTGTCATTCTGTGTGCAGTGTTCCAAAGCTTATTGATTGATGCATATTGTGATATTACTTGTTCTTGTACTATTTGTTTCTAGTCACCCTTGTGAACTTTGAAAGTGTCCTATGCATCTATTTGCTACTCTATGAGGGACAAGCTGAATGCCACTATGTTATGTTTTCTGTATGTGAAACAAACAAACATTTTTCAATGCATGTTATTCATGATCTTTGTTTGTAGCCTTTCATGTTGCATGCATAGTTACTATGTCCTATTGTTAGAACTCCATCTTTCATGCACATGTTTAGAGTTCTTTGATCCAACCTTTCAATGCTTGCAAATGGTTTGATCTTGGTTTTGATGGTGCATGTCACCTTAAAAAATGTTCTTTTTATCACTTACCTACTCGAGGACGAGCAGGAGTTAAGCTTGAGGATGCTTGATACGTCGGAAACGTATCTATAATTTTTGATATTCCATGCTTATCTAGTATCCACTTTGATTTTCTTTGCCTATACTTTGAGGTGTTTTTATATCTTTTCTGTAACTAACCTATTAACAAGTTGCCACAGTGCCAGTTGCCTGTTTTCTTCTGTTTTTGGTTCCAGAAAGGCCGAAAATCAATATTCTCGGAATTGGACGGGACAAAAGCCAAAGTCATTATTTTCCCAGAGCAACACGGAACCACGAAGCAGAGCCGGAGGGGGGCCATAGGGTGGCCACACCCCCTAGGAGCGGGCAAGCCCTGGAGGCGCCCACATGGGGTGTGGGCCCCCTGGACCCCCACCGACCTTGACTCCTGTGACTATAAGAAACCTCCGACCCAAAAACCCTAGTGCATCCAGAAGAAATCCACGAAAACCTCTGCTGCGCCGCCGCCACCGAAGGGGAGATTCGGGGGACAGAAAGTCTCTGTTCTGGCACCCTGCCGGGACGGGGAAGTGCCCCCGGAGCCATCTCCATCGATATCCATCGCCATCTTCATCACCATTGCTGATTCCCATGATGAGGAGGGAGTAGTTCTTCAGGTCTAAGGGCTCTACCGGTAGCTATGTGTTCATCTCTCTCTATGCATGATCTTGTGGTCATGAGCTTTGTAATCAAGTAGATCTACCTTGCTACTCAAGTGCTTCATTAGATCTCTGCTCTCCCCATGTGTGTGAAAGTGACAGCGTGCACGCCATGGTGGCACTTAGGTTTGAGTCTACATAAATACTCTTTGTGCTTTAATAGATCTATGCTTTTCCCCACGTGTGTGAAAGTGACAACGTGCATACCGTGTGTGGCACTTTGGCTAGATTGAATATTTGTTATGAGTTATATTTGGAGTTGGATGTCTCTGTAAAATTGTGGTGTTTGTTGGAACCATATAGCGCTCAAGGTGACAGTGTGGGGTTATCTAGATTGGGGAAGGCGGACTTTGAGGAGTGTTGTTATAGCCCTACCAATGATTAGAGTGTCCAAACGGAGATTAGTTAAGAGCAGTATCATGAAGAGAGTATATTTATATGAGAGAGTGTTCACTAGTGAAAGTATGATCCCTAGGCCTTGTTTCTAAGCATTGAAACACCATTTGCTACTAGATCTGTTGCATGTTTGCTTGCTTCCATCTTTGTTCCGTTTGCCGAGGAGGTTTTGGGCTTTTACCTTTCCTCCACGCCATCAGCTCTTTTCTGGCACCGTTACCGCACGTCAACAACAAGTCAGAAGCTATTGTATGGCACCGTTACCACTTGTATTTCACTATCTCATCGCCGAACTAGTGCACCTATACACCTGACAAGTGTATTGGGTGTGTTGGGGACACAAGAGACTTCTTGTATCTTGATTGCAGGATTGCTTGAGAGGTAATACCTTTGACCACTTCCTCCCTGAGTTAGATAAACCTTGGGTAATCCACTTAAGGGAAACTTGCTACTGTTCTACAAACCTCTGCACTTGGAGGCCCAACACTGTCTATAAAAATAGAAGTGCGTAGACATCACACGCGCCACCATTGTCTATTGTGACAACATCTCCGCAGTCTACATGGCCAGCAACCCTGTTCAACATTGTCGAACTAAGCATATTAAGATCGATATTCATTTTGTCCGTGAGAAGGGGGCTCTCGGCGAGGTTCGAGTTCTTCATGTACCGACCAGTGCATAGTTTGCTGACATCTTCACCAAGGGACTTCCTAATGCACCCTTCTGCGACATTCGCTCCAGTCTCAACGTCGTCAAGTCTGACGTTGCCACTGCGGGGGTATTAGAGATATGTTTCTGTTGTAATCGATTTGTACCTCTCTATGTCGGTTGGCCTAAACCCTAGATTGTTTGGCCTATATATACTCTATAATCCCCCACATATCAATACAAGTTATTATTCTCTCCAAATATCACTCCGGCTGGTGCCCAGTTCCAGACAATTGTCGGAAAATCAGACTTTGTTCATGAAAACGAAAACCTACAGCATCCAGAAATTTCAGAAGGTCAAAGAAACAAAGTAGCTAAAGTTTCCAAAGCAGTAAAACGACTGGCTGATTGGCAACATCAGATGAATTGAGCCAGGCGTACCCTCTAGCAAGTGAACGGCCTCGAGTGAAGTAGTTGCCAAGTTTATCATCTCTAAGAGCATATCAGCTAGGAGACTCGGTAAGATCCATGAATCGCCAATTGTTGTTAAAGGCCTCACACGCACTTCAAGTTTTGCGGCAGGAAGTCTTCAACAGAAGCGGAGCAATCTCCGTGGAGCCATACCACCAAGGTAAGTTTGATGGAGCGCTCGAGTTTCTAGAAGCTAAAGTGCGAAATCGTGATCTCGTTTTGTGCTCCTCCACCCTTGACAAATGTCGATGGGTGGCCAAAGCTCTAAATTCCTAATAACTCCTGATCCCACAAAAGCAAGATGCGTGTCTATGTCTGTATAAATGGCAAGGCTCTCAAGCAGCCTCCAAAATTGAATTGGAATCTTCCTATATCTCTATACAAGCCACAAACCTATAAAATAAACTAAAAATGATTAGAAAAAAAATACTGATACCATAAACCGAAGCATGTGTGCTATTTTCGTGGCATGTTTTATAGACCAGAAGGTATGATGCTACTACAAGTAAAGTACTATAAATAATTATAAACATTTACGCAAGACAGCTATCCTAGCTGCCATGGTCATGGTGGTTTATTTCTTGGCAACAAATAGATGGCAGTTTCTACTCGATACTTCATGGAACTTTTATGTCAACTCTTATCTATGCATTCTTTTTATCGTCCTATAATACAAAATAGAGAAAATTATTATAGTGGAGGACAAGGAACATAACGAGCTACAAAGGCATGGGTGGGTCCTGTTGTGGTTACCGGTAGGTAATCGGATATCCCGAGCATCCTTGGTAAACCGGTTTACCGGACAAAAAAATCTTGAAATTCTGTGTTTTTTTTTTGAAATTTTCCAATTTTACTAAAATTCCTCCATAAATTGTTATATCGAGGAATTTGAATTCAAAATTTGTTTTTTAAATTCGTCCGGTAACCAGTCGGGATTTTTCGGTAATCGTGTTAATCGGAAATCCCGACCATCCTTGGAATTTTTTCAGGTCGAACCAAAACATTGGACGGGGCTAAAAAAGGGTGAGGAAAAATGAATGGGCTAGGCTTAGGGTGGTCGTTCTTTTAGGTTGATGGAGATAAATCAAATGATAATTAAATTTTATTTAAATACGTAAGATTTTAAGAAGAGAAAAACATAAACAAAATTTAGACAATTGGAATGATTACTGTCGTGTCCCGCACTTCTTGGATACAAAGGTAAGATCTAGTTTGGCAACAAAGTTTTTCTAAAATTGTAGTATATCAATACCATAGTGTTTTAGGTTGTGTTTGGTAGCAAAGTATTTTTGAAGTATTTTAGCAAAACTTTAGTTTCTCAAAATACTATAGTTTAATACTTTGTTGTGTTTGGCTATGATTAAATACTGTGGTATTAATACTTCATTATCTCTCAAAATGTGCTATTTTTTAAGTATTGGAAAAACAACTCTGGGTCTCTTTTTCTAAAACTAAAGTATTGCTAGCCCAGACAAATAAATACTATAGTCTTGTAATACTTCATTTTTGTGAAAACTTTGTTGCCAAACTTTATCCAAGGCCTAGCAAAGCAATAGTTTAGCTTTTCTTTTTTCTCAGTTTTAGAAAAAATATGGTCTAGCCTCTTTCTCAAATACTTCAAAAACCATAGTTTTGGAGGATACTTCAATTTTAAAACCATATTATTTGTTGGATCCAAACACCTCAAAGTATTCGATACTTTGATTTTTTAGAAACCAAAGTATTCTTTTAATACTTTAAAAATACTTTGATACCAAACGAGGCCTAAGTGATACTTTTGAAAGCAGTTTGCTAGAAATATCCAAAGGACATGCAAGATTGACCTTGGAAATGGTATGCAAGTTTAGTCTCACAAGATATATGCAAGAGTGAACTTGCCTTGCGACTGCGAACTATGAATTATTGCAGTTCGAGTTATCCACGATGCCCTGGACCTCGGGTTTTGAAAAGAAGCATCATTGTCCTTGGACAATGTTTAAAGATCCAAATGCATGCTATTGTGGATAGGTATGCACGCTTTACTTTTATAATTTGTTGTTCCCTCCCCTTAATTTTAATTGATTTATGTTTACTAAAATTGTTTCCAAATTTAAAGAATTTGACTTAAAATTTTCATATTTATTTTAGTTTAGAATTTTCATATAATTTCACTTTAGAATTTTCATATATCTCTAGAAATTAAGATATAAATTAATTAATATTCAAATGTTTGCGTCTTAAAACTTAGCTTTTTGAATATTATTTGATTTTAAAAGGCATTAGAGTTCTTTGCTCGACATATTTTCAATAATTTCAGAAAAATAGAATTGTAAGTCCTTGTATTTTCATGTAAACGGAACCATACGATGTCCATCATCTTTAGTAATCCTTTAGCTTTTTTCAGATGGTTGGTGTTTGTATCAACCTTATCTGATCCTTCATATGTAATACTCTATACTTTGTGACCTTTTGTTCTCCAAACTTTTTGAATAAAGGTTGTGTGCATCCGAGTATGCAGAGGCCAGGGTTTATCCCTATTTCTAAAAAAGGAGTTCTAAGAAAAAAAATAGCTAAAGTTTTCAAAGCAGTAAATGATCGGCTGATATGCCACATCAGATGAATAGAGTTAGGATAGCCTCTAGCGAGTAAACGGCCTCAAGTGTTAGCTGCCAAGTATATCATGTCTGGGAGCATACTTATAAGCTAGGAGCAGTGGCGGATCCAATGGGGATGCCTTGGGTGCCTTGGCACCCCCACTAAAAATATATAAGCCTTCTTATCTAGTAGTATTTGGAGTAAATCATGGCTAAATATATAGTCTAAGAGAGATCTTTTAAGCTTGGCACCCCCATTCATTTTGTCCTAGATACACCACTGGCTAGGAGACTCTAATATCCATGGACCATCTATTGGTGTTCAATGCCTCACACGCACTTTTGGTTTTGCGGTCGGCGGTCTTCAAGAGACATGGAGCAATCTCAGTAGGAGTCTGACCGCAAAAGGAAATTAATCGAGCGCTCGAGTTTCTAGAAGCTAAGATGCCCAATAACGCGCTCATTTTTGAGCTCCTCCACCCTCCACAATTGTCTATGGGCCATCAAAGTTCTCAATTCCTAATGACTCCCGATCCCACAAAAGCAAGATGCGTGTCTATGTCTGTAAAAATGGTAAGGCACTCGAGCAGCCTCCAAAATTCAATTGGAATCTGCCTACACATATCTACAAGCCACAATCCAAAAAAAAACTAAAACGTGTAGAAAAAGAGAATTTTTGCCATAAATTGAAGCATGTGTGCTCTTCCGTCGCCTGTTTTATAGATCAAAAGGTATGACGCTACCATAGTAAAGTACTATGGCGTGATCATAAACATTTACTCAAGACAACTATCCCCGGCTACCATGGTCATGGTTGTTTATATATTGGCAAAAAATAGATGGCGGTTTCTACTCAATACATCATGGAACTTTTCTGTCAACTCTTATCTATGCATTCTTTTTATTGTCTTATAATAACAATATGGAGAAAAGTATTGTAGTGGGGCGACAATGACTGTAACGAATTACAAAGGCATGGATGGGGCTAAAAAAGGGTGAGGGTAAATGGATGAGCTAGGCTTAGGACGGTCATTCTTTTAGGTTGATGGAGATAAATCAAATGATAATTAAATTTTATTTAAGTAGGCAAGGATTTAAGAAGAGAAAAACATAAACAAAATTTAGACAATTGGAATGATTACTGTCGTGCCCTACAGTTCTTGGATACAAAGGTAAGTGACACTTTTGAAAGTAGTTTGCTAGAAATATCCAAAAGACATGCAAGATTGAACTTGCAAATGGTATGCAAGTTTAGTCCCACGAGATATATGCAAGAGTGAAGTCGCCTTGCGATTGCAAACTATTGCAGTTCAAGTGATCTACCGTACCCTGGACCTCAGGTTTTGAAAAGAAGCATAATTGTCCTTGGACAATGTTTAAAGATCCAAATGCATGCTATTGTGTATAGGTATAAACACTTTTCTTTTAATGTGTTGTTCCCTCCACTTAATTTTAATTGATTTATGTCTACTAAAATTGTTTCCAAATTTAAAGAATTTCACTTTAAAATTTTCATATTTATTTTACTTTAGAATTTTCATATATCATAAAATTTTACTTCAGAATTTTCATATATCTCTAGAAATTAAGATATAAATTCATTAATATTCAAATGTTTGCATCTTAAAAATTATATTTAAATTTATAGCTTTTTTGAATATTATTTGATTTTAAAAGGCATTAGAGTTCTTTGCTCAACATATTTTTAATAATTTCATAAAAATAGAATTGTAAGTCCTTGTATTTTCATGTAAACGAAACCATACAAGGTCCATCATTTTCAGGAGTTCTAAGAAAAAACTAGCTAAAGTTTTCAAAGCAGTAAACGATCCGCTGCTATGTCACAGCAGATGAATAGCATCAGGGTAGCCTCTAGGACCCCATTTATTGGGCGTTTTCATGCCAAAATTCGGACGTATTTTGTCCAGATAAAACTAGTTTTCGGTCTGAAAACACCGAGTTTTCCATTCGTGTTTTCAGGTGAGTTGCCGCGTTTAGCTAAAATTTAACAAATTTCGGCAAACTTTGGCGAATAGGGACGAATATAAGCGGTTTTGGGGGAATATGTCGAACTTTGGGCGAATATAGACGGTTTTGGCGAACTTTGGACGAATAGAGACGAATATAAGCGGTTTTGGGGGAATATGTCGAACTTTGGGCGAATATGGTCGATATGGACAACTTTGGGCGAATAAGGGCGAACTTTGGGCAAAAATGGTCGATATGGACGAATTTTGGGTGAACTTTGGGCGAATATGGACGAACTTGGACGAATATGGTCGAATATGGGCGAGCTTTGGGTGAACTTTGGGCAAAATTTGGATGAATATGAGCAAATATATGTTGACTTGGCGGGTCCACTCGCCGGATGTTTTTTTTTCCGCTTCGTCCGACTTTCCCAGGGCGTTTCCGGGATATTGGAAATGGCCTGAGAAGCCTGGACCAAAGTTGACCCAAATTCGAATGAAAAGAGGTTTCTGAAAACGCGACTGGACAAGATTTTGATGTCTGAACCTAAAATTCGCGCTAGGATGGGCGTTCGAGATGCTCTCAAGCGATAAGCGATAGCTGCCAAGTATATCATCTCTCGGAGCATATCAGCCAGGAGACTCTAGTATCCATGAACCATCTACTCCCTCCGTTTCAAAATATAAGATATTTTAGTTTTATGAAAAAATGAATCTAAACTTCTTTTAGTATATAAATTTATCTCAAAATTGAGTGAATCTATATACTAAAACAAGTCTAGATTCATTTTTTTTACAAACCTAAAACATCTTATATTTTATAACAGAGGGAGGGAGTATTAGTGTTCAAGGTCTTACACGCACTTCCGCTTTCGCGGCCGGCGGTCTTCAAGAGACATTGAGCAATGTCCCTAAGAGCCTGACCACAAGGGGAAATTAATGGAGCGCTCGAGTTTGCAGAAGATAAAATGCCTAATCACGCGCTCGTTTTTGTGCTCCTCCACCCTCCATAACTCTGGATTGGTGATCAAAGCTCTAGATTCCTAATGACTTCCAATCCCACGAAAGTAAGATGCGTGTCTATGTCTGTAAAAATGGCAAGGCACTCAAGCAGCCTCCAAAATTGAATTCGGATCTTCCTACACCTCTACAAGCCACAATCCAAAAGATAAACTAAAAACATGTAGAAAAAGAGAATTGATCTCATAAAGTGAAGCATGTATGCTCTTTCGTCGCCTGTTTTATAGACCAGAAGGTATGGCACTACCACGGTAAAGTACTATGCGTAATCATAAACATCTACCACTCGCTAATTATCCCCAGCTACCATGGTCATGGTGGTTTAATTCTTGGCAACTTCATGAAACTTTTCTATCAACTCTTATCTATGCATTTTGTCTGGTCGAAAATCAAAGAGCCAGCGGTTGCGAAAGAGATCCCGTGTATCCAAATCTCCTATAGTTTCTCAATGAAAATCAAAGAGCCAGCGGTTGCGAAAGAGATCCCGTGTATCCAAATCTCCTATAGTTCCTCAATGAATGGAATGTTTTCAAACAGCAGAGGTCTTCGGGACTTGGCTAAACATTTATTCTTTGCTGATTGTGTGAGAGATCATAATTTGGATTTTCTGGGTATTTCTGAGACTGGTAGACGGGATTTTTCACAAGCTCTACTCAATCGCCTTTCTGGTGGAGTGGACTTTACGTGGATATCACGTCCGCCGCGCGGCCGATCTGGGGGGATCCTGTTAGGCGTCAGAGATGAGACTATGGAAGTTTTAGCCAGCTCGGTGGGAGATTTTTTTATAAAACTCCATATCCGTAACAAGGCTGACAATTTCACATGGTCTTTAGTCGCCGTATATGGGGCCGCTCAGGATGTTTATAAGGCTGACTTTTTGCGTGAGCTTATGAATTTGGCAAAGGACAATCCATACCCTATTCTTATAGGAGGGGATTTTAATTTGCTCAGATTTCCTCACGAGAAAAGTCGGGGACGGTTCGATGAACATTGGCCTTTTTTGTTCAATGCTGTTATAGACAGTCTGGACTTGAGAGAGGTTATAATGTTAGGAAGGCAATTTACATGGGCTAATAGTCTTCCAGAGCCAACATACGAAAAACTAGATAGAGTGCTTATGGATACCGACTGGGAAGAAAAGTTCCCTATGGTAACTGTTCGCGCTCTAGAGCGTATTGAGGCTTTGTCGGATCATGCTCCTTTACTTTTATCTTTTGGATCACCGCCACGGAAGTCTACGAATGAGTTTAAATTTGAACTCGGTTGGATGATCCGTGATGGTTTTTACGAGATGGTTAAGGCTATTTGGGAGAAACCGGTCGCTGGCCGAACGCCTATCCTACGATGGAATAACAAAATGCGTACTTTACGCAAGTTCCTTCGGGGCTGGGCTAGGAACACAGCTGGTATCCTTAAAATCAAAAAATTACGCCTAACATCTATAATTGATGACTTAGAGGCTTCCGCGGAAGTCAGGCCATTAACTGCACAAGAAATTGAGCTTAAAAGCCAATCAAATGCGGAGATAGCCCGGCTTCTGCGCGAGGAGGAACTCAAATGGTACCAACGCTCTAAAGCAAAATTCATTCTGGAAGGAGATGCGAATACTAGGTACTTCCATGCTGTGGCCAATGGCAAGCATAAGAAGAAACTTATTCACTCTCTGATTCAGGATGAAGGTATGATTGAGGGACAGGAGCATCTGAAGTCATATATCACTACCTACTATAAATCCTTGTTTGGGGCCCCTGAGGAAAATTCTATCTCTTTGGATGAGTCCCAAACGTCCGATATCTCCCAGGTTTCTGATGAAGAGAATAGCTTTCTAACTGCCTCATATACCGAGGAAGAGGTCAAGAAAGCCGTTTTTCAAATGGAACATAACAAAGCACCAGGACCTGATGGCTTCCCAGTGGAATTTTACCAAAAATTCTGGGATGTTATCAAGGAGGACCTGATGAATTTGTTTGGGTTTTTTCAAGTCGGACAACTGGATCTCTTTAGACTTAACTTTGGCAATATAATTTTACTGCCTAAGGTTAACAATGCAGAACGTATACAACAGTATCGTCCAATCTGCTTGCTTAACGTTAGCTTTAAGATTTTTACTAAAGTTGTCACGATTAGACTAAACTCAGTTGCTGATAATGTTGTTAGCCCGTCTCAAACTGCGTTCATGCAAGGAAGAAATATCCTAGATGGTGTTGTAATTCTGCATGAAACAATCCATGAACTACACTCAAAAAAACTAAATGGTGTATTGTTCAAGATTGACTTTGAGAAGGCATACGACAAAGTTAATTGGTCTTTCCTCCAGCAAACACTTCGCATGAAAGGTTTTTCTGAGGAGTGGCGCGCTCTTATCCAGTCGTTTGTGTCTGGGGGTAGTGTTGCCATTAAAGTAAATGAAGATACTGGCAAATACTTCCAAACCAAGAAAGGACTGAGACAAGGGGATCCATTATCGCCTTTACTATTTAATATAGTGGCTGATATGTTGGCTATCCTTATTGAGAGAGCAAAGGCTGATGGTCAAATTGAAGGTGTGGTGCCACATCTTATTGATGGTGGACTTTCTATTCTTCAATATGCCGATGATACAATTCTTTTTATGGAACATGATCTGGAGAAGGCTAAGAATCTGAAATTAATATTATCAGCATTCGAGCAACTATCTGGACTTAAAATAAACTTCCATAAGAGTGATCTGTATTGTTTTGGCGAGGCCCAAAACGAGGCCCATCTATATGCTGAACTTTTCGGCTGTGGTCAGGGTCATTTTCCAATCAATTATTTGGGAATACCGATTCATTATCGGCGTCTCACAATTGCTGAATGGAAACTTATTGAGGAAAGGCTACAAAAACGTCTTAATAGTTGGAAAGGTTATCTATCGAGCCACGGCTATCCTCCGATCATGGAATATTCTCCAACGCATGGAGTTTCGCGACTTATTTATGATGGGATGTACGCGATTGGAGGACACGGCGAGGGATATTTTCTCCTGACACGGATGGCCGCGTGATCTGAGGATTGATCTATCTTAGATTCTACACATTTATTTAGTTTGTGCCTTTTTGTAATGCTTGTGTACTTTTTCATTAGTTCTGTCATTCGTGTGGCTGTGTGCATCTTGGTTATGCAGAGGCCGGGTGTAAGCTTTAAATAGAATTATTAATAAATGCGCCCATTTCCAAAAAAAAATGCATTTTGTTATCATCTTATAACAAAATGGAGAAAATTATTGTAGTGGGGGACACGGAGGGTATGAACTACAAAGGCACGGGTAGGGCTAGAGAAAGGGTGAGTCAAAATGGTTGGGCTAGGCTTAGAGCATCTCCAGTAGAGACTCTATTTTAACGCACTGCAAATATCAGATACAACACGTGCTCGATGGAATTCACGCGCTATTTTGCCGCGTCCTTCGCCGGAAGCGCTAAACCGGCGCTGCAAATACAACGCGCAAACGCGCTTTGCCAGACGCTGCAAAATACAGCGCGCAAAAACCACGCGCACAGAAACACACACATTGCAAGATCTAGAAAATGTTCATAAAATATTTTTAGGACGAACAGAAACTAGAACTAGAACTTGATATAGCCCGACCTACGGTCGTTACCACATCTTCATCTCCAACTTATGCCAAGTCGTCATGGACACCAAAGGTAAATCTGTTTCTCTATGCGAGCCCCCTTCCTACCCTATTGAATGGTATGCTACTTCATACTCCGTCACATATGCATGATAGGTTCACATTGACAAGTACGGAGGCAAGGGAGGAAGCCCAGAGCATCAAGCCCGACAAGACGGAGGCTTGGAAGAGGAGGCGGAAGAAGACATATCGCCAAATGCTCTCTGTCGCCAGCGGTACTACCGGACCTGGCGACCGGTACTACCGCCCGGCGGCACTACCGCCTCCTGCTACCGCCACCAGCAGACGACGCCAACAGAAGCCAAATACTCTCTGTCTCCGGCGGTACTACCGGATCTGGACCCGTGTAACACCCTCAGAATCGACCCTATGCAAGTTTCAGCGCTTCCCGCCAAAACCCGCATAGAAACGATTCAAAGGTGCCCACCAGGCACTTTCGTGCGGGTGGAAAACGAAGTAATAACATTACACAATAGTCCTCGATGGGATCCACAGAACAGATAGATATACAACAGCGACTCAAAGAGTCAAGAATACAGATATAATATACAAAGATCCAAATCACCTTTAAAACGATATAGCGTCCGAATACGGACAAGATGCAAATTGAGCTAAGAGCCCTGAAGAATAACCAATGGCGTCCATAACCCTGCCCAGGCCAAGCCGGAAGGGTAACCCTACTAACGACGTCGATCTCAAAGCCTGCTTAAAAAAAAAGGGTGCCGACAAAGGGCAAAGGAAAAAGAGAGAGCGGTCAGTACTGAGGCCAGTACACGGCAAGGCTAGAATTCGGCGGTCCTCGCCTACATAGGTATGGTGGACTGAAGCGGCAGCGGCAGCATGCACTGAACACCCTATAGAGACTCGACTTAACTGGCGGCTATCAGAGAGGGGTAAGAAAGACCTATTCGGATCCAACCTGAAGCTAACACCAAACAAACCCATTCGGGTATTTCCCCCTCGATACCAACCGAGGAAGTCAACCGAGGAACTCACACAGTTGGCAGTTTTATTTATTCAGTTATCGTTGCAGCAATTACTAGTCAGGTATAGATACTCATCCTGGTAAAAATAAGCAGTGGGCCGTTTTAGTTAACCATTCCGTTGTAGTTGCAACACTTACTAGTCAGATACAATTAGCATGAGATAAACCCAAAACCCAGCAGTTGTTGGTACTTTTATTTAGCCATTCCGTTATAGTTGCAATACTTACTAGTCAGGTACAATGGTAGCCAGCGGCAACCCAAACAAGCAGTTGTTGGCAGTTTTATTTAGCCATTCCATTATAGTGAAGCTGATTACTAGTCATTATAAAGTCAAATTTACAGCACTACTTTAGTTATAGTTGTCTATGATCGAGATACTGTGCTCCAAGTCGTCCATAACCGCGGACACGGCTTTCAGAAAGTTTTACCCTGCAGGGGTGCACAAATAGCAACACACACTCGATCAACCTCGGAAAAACCAAATCAAAACCCAACGAGGCCTTCACGACAAAGCAATCACAAGATTCAGAAATATTTCAGGGGGTCACCCCATTGAGTACACCCGCAACGAAGCTAGCTGACTCCTAGACGGACTCAAGGTTTGCGACAATGGCTGTAAACGACTGGGAACCCGAAAGCTCGGGCTTGTCGATACCGCGAAAACACTCCGCTTTCCTAAACAGTACAGTGTGCTATCCATCGCACAATTTAAATAAAGCAGTAAAGCATGGCATAAGTACAGGATAGTAAATAAATCCTCAAACTAGTTTGTGGCCCCAAGAAATAAGAATGAATCAAGCTCTGGCTGAGGGGGGTCCCATAATCCTCCCGGATGTGGATAGCGCGAATATTCAAGGAACAGGTATCAAGTACTCGGGGTCCTACGGGACACAAGTGGACGGTTAACAACCAAATAACATCTATTGCCCACCTGTGCCTCTGCTTACCTACTTCAAATTTTAGTTGTTAAACAGTAATTAAAGTTATGAAATTAAACCAAGATCAGCTCCAACACCAAACATGCGGCAATACTCCAACAACTGCGGTACTGGACGACACGCAACAGCACTTGAACAAGCGACTACGACGCGCAAGTCCAACTATCTACCAAACAACAGGTAATAGGATGTGTCCAAGGCAATATATGGCTGCAAGGGATATCACGGGTACGGAAAACTAGAGCATCGCAACACAGATAGCAATAGATCAACAGGAGGGAAGTAAATACTATAAAAAAAGATAGGTAGAAAGGGGGAGATGCTCGCCTGAAAAACATTGCCGAAGGTTCAACCGAAGATCGGGTCGACGCTCACATCAACTCAACGGCCTTATCCGCGAAGAAGCAAAACACTAGAGGAAACACCGGATGCACTATTTAATACTACGGCAAAAGATCGGGCATGGTGCATGTATGATGTATGGCATGGCAAAGGTGCGATGTGATTAGGCAAGATTAAGCGGAACCGGGGTCCCGACAATTAATATATGGTTCTGGTTGTTTAGAACCCCCGCAATTTAAATGTTGTTTGAACATGGCAAAATATAGTATCGGTTTGATGCACAAATTTAAATGAGGCCAATATGAGACTAGATTTGTCCGCATATGGGCCCCATATTTAATTATATGGTGAATCGGCATAAGGCCCCCAAACCCACATATGCATGCGAGAATGACAATTTAATGTGCAACATGTATATATTATTAAAATAGGGTTTCGGGAAGGGGTTCACACATTAGGGGTCGACGATCTTGGGGTTTGAGGGTTCGGGGTCCGGTCTCCGGGTTCGACGGGGACGGCGAGGTTCGGACTCCGGGATCGGTCTTGGTGACGATCTTGTCCGATGGGGATCTTGGTTCCACATCATCGCGGTCTTCGGGTCCGAGAGGTAGACGGTCATGGCGTTCAAGGAGAAGGTCTTGGCGTGCCGATGAAGAACTTGGCGTTTTGGGGTTCGGTCTTCGGATCTTGAAGGGTGCCGGCTTCAATTGTCGATGGCGAACTTTACTCGGCGCCGGGAAGAAGTACTCGGTGTCCATGTAGAAGACCTTGTCGGTCCGCCCTTTGTCGGTGGCGAACTTGACCGATGGCCTACGAGGTCTCGCCTGGCGGATCCAAGATGTAGGGCTTGGCGTCACTTACTGGAGTTCTCGGGTGTCGGTATCGGACTCGGGTGCGGCGTCGATGGTTCTACGGGTTTATTTCGGGTCGATGTAGATCTTGCAGAGGTTGGCAGGATCTGGTTCTTGCAAAACACACTACACAGGAGGTGTGGGCCATCTCGTCCTGCACGCGAACAGGTAGCAGCACCCGAGCAACCAAAGGGCCAAGGAGACGACTGGAACGGGGACAGTTGTCCACGGCGACGCACGCGCGCATGGAGCCACGGGTGGCCGGAGCTTCGGGGTCGCGACAGAGGGGACCGGACGCAGGGCGGCCGGCAAGCACGGCGCCGCGGGACAGGACGCCTGCAAGGTGGTGGGCGACGCTGGCTCGCGAAGGAGAGACAGGGTAGGCTGGCAGAGGCGGAATACGGGGGCGCCGGAGCTCGCGGTGGCAGGTCGGAGGTGCAGGGGAGGAAGGTGGCCTGGCGGCGGAGGCGCGCTCGCTGGGACGGCGAGCCGGGGGTGGCGGTGGCCTACGGGCACGCGGGCGGCGCTCCGGGCGAGCGGCGGCTTGGGCGGACGACTGGGGGCGGCGACGACCGGTGGAGATGAGAGCGAGGGGGCGGGAGCCCGCGGTGGCGCCGACGCGGAGGGGCGGTGCCGCGGGGCCGGCCGGAGGCGGGCGACGGCGCTCCGGGGAAGGAGGCGGTGGCAGGGTCCACTCGTGGAGGCTCGGGGACGCTCGCGGGCGGAGCTCGGGGAAGGGCCGGCGCCGGGGTCCGCCAGGACGGGGAGGGCTCGCGAGCGCGGCCTGCAGAGAGGCGGCGGACCCTGAAGCTCTTGGCGGCGGGGAACGGCTTGCAGGCGGAGGGGTCAGACGTAGGCGACGGCGGGGAGGGGATCGTCGGCCGGCGAGGATGGGGGGGACCGGCGACGGGCACGGGGCAGCGGACGGGGGCGGCGCGCCGCGCGGAGGAAGGCGGCCAGAGCAGAGCGAGGGAGGACGGAGGAGGAGGCCGGTGGTTCTCTGTGGGGGAGGAGGCGAGCGGGAGGCGAGGTGGGAGACGCGTCGGGGGAGGGAGGGTCGAGTGGGTGGGGCCAGAGGGAAGGTGGACGCGGGGAGGTGGGGACTGGGGCAGGCGGTGTGGTTGTACCAGGTGGGGCTGGGTCCAGGGGTGGCGTGAGTGTGGGGTTGAGTGTGGTATGCGTGTGTCTGGGTGTGCTGGGGGGTGGGGCCGGGAGAGAGAGAGGAAAGGGAGCGGCCAGCTTGGTGAGGTGGCAGGGTGAGTGGTGGGGAGGAGGGAGAGAGGTGAGGTGGCGAGAGAGGATTGGGTGGGGTGAGGTGGCTGGAGGGGTGGGTAGACTAGGTTGGGTAGTTTTAGGAATTCGGGTGGGCTGGTTTTATTCTGGGGGTGGCCGACTGGGTCGGTTCGGCCCGGTTTGGCTGCCCCCACTAAAATAATTAAATATTTTATTTGTTCAAAACGGGCCGTTTGAAATCTGTGGTTAGACAAACAAAATATTCCGGAGACCCGGGTTTTGCGTTTGAACAAAGACGGGGCGTTTAGAAAACAAAAATAGGTTTTTCCGAAAATAGTTTTATGCGAACCAATGCAAGATGATGACGATGCTCCAATGCAAGGTGGCATGATGACATGAGCATGCGGTCATGATGATGCAATGCACAAAAACAACGCGATTTTCTAGTAGTGGTTTTGCGGGATGCCACAACCCGGTACTACCGGTCAGCGGTACTACCGTCCCCTGATACCGCTCGCTACAGACGGCTCCAGCTGACGCTCCAGGACCGCAAGCGGTACTACCGGTCCTAGAACGGCACTACCGGTCCCAAGTCCGGTACTATCGCTCCTGGCAGTGCCTGCGCGCACTAGTTGGGCCACAGCCCATGTATCCCCCTTTACTTACCTATTCGCCTAGTTTATCCCCAAACTACCCTTGTTTATGTGGTTGGCCTATAAATAGAGCCCCCACCCCTCATGTATCCCTTAGGCATAGATGATAGACTAAAGACAACCCCCATTGTGGAATCTCTAGTTTTGCCTCATCCCCTTTACCAAGGGGACCGACTATCGTCACCAACCTCGATTGGACTTTGCATCACGCATCCATCGTTGAACAAGGCCTTGGAGTTCGATGTCTCGTCTCCAAGTTGTCAAGACCCTCCCCAAGGTGTTCTTCCCTCTCCGATGTGGATTTGAGGGAGCACGTTGACCGATCTTTCCTTGCGAGGATTCTATCGGACCGGTGGCCGCCGTTCGGGAGCAATCGGTCTTGTATCGTGTGAGTTTTGCGTGTGTTCATCGTGTTCTTCGCGAGGTGTGTGTTCGCTTCCGCTACCTTCTCCCTTTCCCCTCGCTTTCCCATCGATTTGACCACGAGATCCGTGAAGATCGGGCACCCAAGAGGTTAACCCCTCCATCATCTGGTATCAGCAGCTTTTGGTTGCCACGGATTTCTCATCGATTTGGTCTTTTCCCCATAAACTCGAAAATTCCACCAAAATTAGCCCCAATTCGTGTTTTGGATCGATCTGTGATTTGAGTGCGTTTTTGTAGGTTTTGATCCGTGGATTACTTGCTAAACTTGTTGATCTACCTTCCTTTGCGTTCCCATAGCCTAATTCCTTGATTTCCCCCGTCGATTTGGTGTTTTTCTTGAAGATTTTCCGCCCAAATCGCCCCAAACTCGCGTCAGATCTGGATTTCTCTGTCTCGAGCGGTACTACCACTCCAAACATACGGTACTACCGCCCACCGGTACTACCGGGCCCAAAATCCGGTACTACCGCCCAAGACAGAAAGAAAACAGCAGGTTCCAGATTTCAGCCTCTCACCGTTTTGAGCATAACTTTTGCATTCGAACTCGGATTTTGGTGTTCTTTAGCTCGTTTCAAAGAGGAGAAGGAGCTCTACATCATCATCCACGTTGTTCATGCTATCTACTCCATCCAAATTCCGTGAGCAAGGCGGAATCCAACAATAAAGGGTGAAGATCATCGACGAAAGGTATAAACATTCCGCGACTTCTCCCCACTTGCATTCCTTTGTGAACCCCACTATCTTTGTGAGCAACAAACACCTATTGATACTAGTTCCTCTTATGATTGCTTGGGCTATGCACATTTGATATCTTGTAGAATTCCGAGCAAACATTGTGAGCGCTATCTCATATAGTTATCTTGTATAGTTGTTGGCACAAGGAAGAGGCAAGTGAAAAGAAAAAGAAAAGAGAGAAAAAGAGAAAAAAAATATAGAAAAAGAAAAATAAAAAGAAAAGAAAGAGATATACATGTGCCTCATAGAATAGGAAGCGCAAGCTCGATGAACATCATATAGGTGGTACTTATTGTGCATATCTTGTAGCCCACCAATTTTGTGCAATCGAACTAGCGTCTCTCCTTGTACTTGTGTGACACGAGCTTATAGTCTTCGCTAGGTAATAATTTGGTTCTTAGCTCACTTTCTCCGTCGCACAAGTCCCATTTATCCCACCGTGTGTGTTTCCTTGTACATATTTCCTATCTTGTGGATTGACTTGTTTGGCTTTGTGATCATTGTGGTTCTTTACTTGCCATTACAACATCTTGATTTCGGATTGGTTCTTGACATGCCACTTTCCATACCTATCCACCATAGGCCTTGTGTGTGTGTGTTTTTTGGTTCATAGTTGGTTTTGGTGTTCCACGTGAACTTCACTTTGCTTGGTTTATTGCTCTCAAGTGTGGCCACTTGCACGATACGATCTTCCAAGGTAAAGTAAGGTTTGACGTTGTATCCCTAACACCCTCTACCACTTCCATATACACCGCTTGGTCTTGTGAATCATGTCTAGGGACTCCGCAACCGAGGATGATTTCTATAAAGAATCCACGATGAGCCACCATGCCTATGTCTCCACAAGTATGGATTACATGATGGAGCACTACACCAACAATGGCTCCACATGCTTGGGTGACATGGAGTGCTGCAACAACAACGACTCCCCAAGCATGGGCGACTTCAAGAACGACAACGACAAGCTCCTCAAGTCGCACCGACCAAGACGGAGCCTACACCTCGAGTGCGCCAAGGTCCATCATCAAATGGACAAGTTCCAAAGCGACCTCCACAACTTCAAGAAGGACATGGACAACGACTTCGACAAAAACATGAGGATGGTCGCCAAGACTAATGATGCTTTGCGCTCATTAGAAAAACTTACAAGGAAGAGTGCCAAGATAAAGGGCCATCATCGTGAGCGTCATATGGATGACCAAGTGCGCCACCTACATCAACCATCGGCAAGGCACGCCAATGACCTCCGTCGACACCATCACAAGGCACCTTCAACTTCTTGTGCCACCACCAAAATGGCACCAAGAGCAAGCCTTCGTCCACGCCATCAAGATTCAACGACTACGCTTGCATTTGAAGACCTCATGACCGAGGAAAATGAAGACCTCTACTTAGCCAAGTTGGATAGCATGAGCCTACCTCCACCACTACTACGAGATGGCCACAAGACGGTCGAGCATGGGATTTTCCCTTCGACCATGGAGGCGAGCAATGATGCCCATCTTATGGCATCCAACCTTGAAGGCGACAAGGTCAAGAATGGTGAGCATGGGATTTTCCCTTCACCAAAGGAGGCGCATGGAGTTGAGGAAACCGAGCCTACCCCCATATGCTTGAGTGATGATGTGGTACCAATCCCATGTGAGTATGAGAGCCACTTAGCCCACTTGAGTGAGAACAAGAGTGAGATGAGTGACTCCACCTTATATGAGATTGAGTGCTTCCACTTGGAGGGCATGAGCGATACTCCTAGTGAGTTGAGAGTGGTAGTTGATAGGTCAAGTGAGACCATTTCGAATTCTAACAACTTACCCTCTACCTCTAGTGTGTTCTCTTGTGTTGTGCTAGGTTCCATGGATGAAGAAGCGCCAAGCCATGAAGCAATGATGCCTCGAATGGAGAAGATGTACATGGTGGATGAAGATGATGCTATGCCATGGATACATCAAGATGAAGTCGTCCACAAGGAGGCCACTACTTCCACAACACCCACTTCATATGAGAGGTATGACCAATGTAACAATAAGGGTGTTGATGATGCCATGATCCCACTAGTTTACATGATGAATTGTGAGGATATGCATGCTATGGATGATACTTGTGACATTACATATGCTTCATCCACTTTCCCATGTGATGCTTTGCCTTTGCATAATATTTATCATGTGGAATTGTTTGATTGCGATATCATTGCCATAAACATGCCATGCTATGCATCTTGTGTGTATCCTCCAATTGCTTCGGACTTGCCTTGTCATGCTAGTCATTCAATTTCTCCCGTTGCTTGCGATAAGATGAATGCTTGCTATTTCACGTGTTTTGCTTGCAACAATATTGATATTATGCGTTATAATGAGATGGCCCCCATAGCTTTCTCAATTTTTGGAGATTTTGATGCTTGCCATGATAAGCATGTTCCCCACTTGCATACTCACCATGCATCTATTTCATACTTGATTGACATTAATGGTGATGTGCACAAGAAGAGATACGTCATGATAGATGATGTGTATCTCTACCATGCACACACGTTCTTCCGTTTGTGTATGATGTGTGTAGGTACCCGCACAAGAATGTCAACCTCGGTTGAGCACGAGTTGACAAAAAGAGCTCTTGAGAGCATCCCGCAAGTGAGTTCAAGATCGAACCCAGCTCTGATACCTTTTGCATGCTTCGCATCTTTCATGTTGGCAAATTGCTCTCTCCTATGGTTTGATTGCAAGCATGTTAATGGTATTATCTTCCCTTGTGACATTCATGTTTCTTCGCCTTTAGATAATGATGCTTTGTGTGTTGCAACGAAAATGTTGAACATTTTATCTTTCCAATGTTTTATGTGCAACCACAATTCCATTAAGAGCATGAATTGTCATGAGAGCTTCCAAGAATCTCGTCCTGTTGTTGCAACAAACATAAGGACCACTTGCTCTTTCATTTGGTTTGTTTGCAAACATAATACTTTTGTTTTGGATATGCTTCCTTGTGTGTTTTTGCCAAATTCTCCTAGTCTTGCATCAAAGATGTTGTTTGAAATTTGGATCCAATGCTTTGAATGCCCCACTTATATGTTATATGGAGTTTTTGAGTTTCCACATTTGGATGATGTTCAAATGATTTCCATGCACATTGACCTTGCATATGCATCCCGTTTGCTATACTTGAGTTGTGCTAATCGTGTTGTGAACAAGAATGGACATGCCACAAATGACATGCTCCTCTATCACACACAAACATATGTTGCTTGGTCTTTGTTGTATGAAGGTACAAATGCATACACGTCAACCTCTATGGACTATATGTTGACAAGAAGAACCGAAGAGAGTTACCTATGGCTACACTTCTTTGAGCTATATCTACAAGCTAAGGTGACTTCCTTCTACTTGAGGACTCATGCAATAATCTTCATGAATTGGCTACGCTTTGAGTGTTGCTTTGCTTTTGTTGTGAGCTTTGTAGGCTTCAAGGAAGGTGAAGGAACATTGAAGTGTTGTCAAGTCAATCTTCCCGAGGACGACTATATGGTGAACCCCAGGATCAAGAAGGTCTCTCGACCGCTTCTACTTTGTGATGAGCATGTAGAGTCGAGGACGACTCTTTTTGAAGGGGGGGAGATGATGTAGCCCGACCTACGGTCGTTACCACATCTTCGTCTCCAACTTACGCCAAGTCATCATGGACACCAAAGGTGAATCCGTTCCTCTATGCGAGCCCCCTTCCTACCCTATTGAATGGTATGCTACTTCATACTCCGTCACATATGCATGATAGGTTCACATTGACAAGTACGGAGGCAAGGGAGGAAGCCCAGAGCATCAAGACCTACAAGACGGAGGCTTGGAAGAGGAGGCGGAAGAAGACAGATCGCCAAATGCTCTCTGTCGCCAGCGGTACTACCGGACCTGGCGACCGGTACTACCGCCTCCTGCTACCGCCACCAGCAGACGACGCCAACAGAAGCCAAATACTCTCTGTCTCCGGCGGTATTACCGGATCTGGACCCGGTACTACCGGTCAGCGGTACTACCGTCCCCTGATACCGCTCGCTACAGACGGCTCCAGCTGACGCTCCAGGACCGCAAGCGGTACTACCGGTCCCAGAGCGGCACTACCGGACCAAGCGGTACTACCGGTCCCAAGTCCGGTACTACCGCTCCTGGCAGTGCCTGCGCGCACTAGTTGGGCCACAGCCCATGTATCCCCCTGTACTTACCTATTCGCCTAGTTTATCCCCAAACTACCCTTGTTTATGTGGTTGGCCTATAAATAGAGCCCCCACCCCTCATGTATCCCTTAGGCATAGATGATAGACTAAAGACAACCCCCATTGTGGAATCTCTAGTTTTGCCTCGTCCCCTTTACCAAGGGGACCGACTATCGTCACCAACCTCGATTGGACTTTGCATCACGCATCCATCGTTGAACAAGGCCTTGGAGTTCGATGTCTCGTCTCCAAGTTGTCAAGACCCTCCCCAAGGTGTTCTTCCCTCTCCGATGTGGATTTGAGGGAGCACGTTGACCGATCTTTCCTTGCGAGGATTCTATCGGACCGGTGGCCGCCGTTCGGGAGCAATCGACCTTGTATCGTGTGAGTTTTGCGTGTGTTCATCGTGTTCTTCGCGATGTGTGTGTTCGCTTCCGCTACCTTCTCCCTTTCCCTTCGCTTTCCCATCGATTTGACCACGAGATCCGTGAAGATCGGGCACCCAAGAGGTTAACCCCTCCATCAGAACTACTCTTGCACGCTACAGAAACTAGAACTACTTCCCGTCGTCCTCGTCGTTGGTGGTGGTGTCACCGGACTCCAACCACACGTCGTCCCGCCGCGGATCCTCATTCGGGATGGTCTGTGGGCCTTCGATTTGCGCGTTGATGAACGCCTTGCACCAGCGGCGCTCCGTGCGTGCCGTCCTTCGCTCGGCCCTCCTCGCGGTGTAAAAGTCCACCTCCGCCTGCACGTCCTGCGGGAACTCGCGGCGCCACTCCGCCATGTCGTTCTCATCGCGTTGCGCGATGGCGAGGCGCCGCTGCAGCGCGCAATGTCGGCGGCGGTCCTCCTCGGTGATGAGCGCGGGCGGCGGCGCGAGGAACTCCACCTCCGCGAGAGACTCCGTCTCCGGGAAGTTCATCTCACGCTGCGGGCGGCCGACGCGCCACGCCGCTGCGTCGTACGCGCGGGCAGCCTCCTC
Source organism: Avena sativa (assembly GCA_916181665.1). Lineage (NCBI taxonomy): Eukaryota > Viridiplantae > Streptophyta > Magnoliopsida > Poales > Poaceae > Avena > Avena sativa. The sequence continues at coordinate 127,610,144 of OV702283.1, read as the reverse complement.
CGGCGACCCAAACGTGTCGAGGGTGAGGCGGAACCCGCCGGCCCGCAGCTCGGCGTAGAATGTGCCGTTCGGGCGCGGGCGGACGCTGTGGAAGCCCGAAGCAGAGCGGCGGCGAGGCAGCATGTTCGAAGCGGTGGCGGAAGAGGAAGCGCGCGCGTGGTGAAAGAGGAAGGAAGAAGAGTGGCGCTGAAATTTCCGAAACTACGCGCGGGCAGTTGGGCGCGGGCGCCGCGCACAGTTTATAGCGCGCGACTCGATCCGGCGCGACAAATCTCCCGCGCGAGATAGCGCAAAGCAGCTCGCGCTAAATTTTCTGTTATTTTAGCGCAGCGCGAAAATAGAGCCTTCCGCTGGAGATGCTCTTAGGACTGTCATTCTTTTAGATTGATGGAGATAAATCAAATGATAATTAAATTTTATTTAAATAGGCAAGGATTTAAGAAGAGAAAAACATAAACAAAATTTGGACAATCAGGGATGATTGCCGCCGTGCCCTGCACTTCTTGGGAAGCAAGAGTCCAATGTATATTGTTGTGCTAGGTCTCCGATGTAGCTATCGTTATACCGATTCAAAAAATAAATATTTAGACAAGTAAGTATAGACATCATTGGCGAAAATTTGATTAAAAGGAACATACCATCTGGAGAATTGTATAATGCAGTGTTGATAATTACTTTCCGGTGAAAGTGGAAGCAGCACCCCACCAGATAATGCAAGTCAATCGTCTGCACCAATCCCTTCTAGTATCTGACACTTTCCCACGTACTAATATATGAACTTTACAAATTGATTTCAGCATGGACGGCAGCGTCTGAAATATCTGGTCATATCCACGAAATTATTTTCCTTTCATCAAGAGAAATGTCGACGATTACAAACCACAGATTTAAAAACTGAACTTACAAATCAGAACGAATTCCCCAAGCAAGAACATTAAACTAACCCTTGCATTGGGTTGTTCTATATAATGCCTTCTAGCCCGCCCGTGGTTATCATCTCTCATCAAGCCAGAGACCACCAACATATATAGGTCAGGCACCAAAAGCCACAAGAAAATGGCCAGCACCTGCTGCAAGAAAGTACTAGTCGACGACATCGCCGGCTGGATCAAGATCTACGACGACGGCACAGTGGAGCGGCCCGGCCCTCCCCCGGCGGCACACGAATTGGCAGCTGCCATCGCACCGTACGACGTGCCACGCAACGGCGTGACGGTGCATGACATCCCGGCCGACCCACCCCTCCGCCTGTACCTCCCGGCGGCTGCCCCTTTGGCGGGCCGCCGCCTCCCCGTGCTGCTCCACTTCCACGCCGGCGCGTTCTGCATCAGCGACCCTACCTGGACGATGTACCGTTCTTTCTACGCCCTCCTCGCCGCCTCGATCCCCGTCGCCGGCATCGTGTCCATCACCCTCCCTCTTGCCCCGGAGAACCCGCTCCCGGCGGCCATAGCTGCCGGCTATGCCGCCATCAACTGGCTGAAGTCGTTGGCACGTCCCGTGCTGCCGAGTGAACCGGTGGCCGAGCCGACGTCTGACCCGGTGAACAGGCTGAGGGACGTGGCCGACTTGTCACGTGTGTTTCTGATCGGCGACAGCACGGGAGCCAACCTGGTGCACCAGGTAGCCGCCGGGTTCAGCTCGTCGGAGGCGGGGTACTGGGGTCCTGTCCGGCTCGCCGGAGCCATCCTGCTCAATCCCGGGTTTACGCGGTCCGCGCCGACCCGGTCCGAGTCGACCGACCCGGTGCACAGGTACATGGACCGCGAGCTGGTGGGCAGGTTCATGGCGCTGGCCCTCCCGGAAGGCGCCACCCGAGACCACCCTTACATCTGGCCCGTCGTCGGCGGCGGTGACGCTGCCGCCATGCCCATGCCGCCGCTACTGGTGAACATCGCGATGCTGGACTCGATGCGTGACCGGCAGGTGGAGTACTGCAACGCGATGCGGCGCGCCGGGAAGCACGTGGAGGTGTCGTTGAGCTCCGACGTGGACCACATCTTCTACCTGAGACACGGCAAGGCCGAGTCCGAGCCCGAAAATGACGAGACCACGGCGCGCATCGCCGAGCTCGTCGAGGACATCGGAACATTCGTGGGCCGCCGCTACCGCTGCGCCGCTCGTCTGTAGCAGTGTGTGTGTCCGGTGCATGCGTTTGTCGGGGGCTTTGTGTGTGTGATTGCGTTGCTCGCTGGTGTTGATCAGGCTCTGTGCGTGTCCGCGTTCATCTTCTTCGAGGAGAATTTCTGAAATCGTGTGTGCTTCCATTTTTTACCGTTCAACTGGACTGGATTGGAATAGAATGGTTTGATTTTTTCAATTGTATAAGTTGACATCTATCTATTATATACTAAAAGCAATATACGAATGTTCAACGGAGCGATTAGGTTGATCCACATTATCAGAATTATTTAAACTGTTAGATCTATAATTTTAATGGCCAAGATTTAAAGATTTTACGTAACATGTATGAGCAAATATTTAATGAATATACACCCTATGTCATGTTTGACACGTACGTGCCCTGATCCAATTTCAGTTGGCTGGCCGTATGCCTCTCAAACCCTAAACAAATTTGCATGTTCTCCCGTCTGGATCATATGGCCATGGCCGCCGCCGACCGTCTCTATGCCATGCTTCTTGTACTTCCGGCACTCTCACCCCGGGCATCCCCTGGATTTCAAGCTCCACACGCTGGGCATGGGGTTGCTAGGTACCCGCTCAAGAGTCTCGGCGCGACCCTAGAGAAATTTGTATGCAGACTTCCGTACTCCAGGGGCCCTATCGTACTCTCCCGCTTGGATTGTATGGTCGCTGTAGCCGCCGTCGGCCATCTCTACGTGACTATGACATCCTCCTTGTACTACCAGTGCTTTCACGTCAGGGACCCCCATGGATTTTGTGCTCCAACCGTTGGGCACAGGGCTGCTAGGTACCCCTAGAATCTCTAACTCGTCTCTATGGACATCATCAACGCCATTGCCATATCTAGCAATGACATCTTCAAAGTTTAAAGAGAGAATTAATTGCAGCTTTCCATGGATCGTGGAGGTGCACTATGACTGTTCTGATCTTAGGTATTTATGCTTCATATAAAAACTCCTTTAATTTCATTAATAAGAATGCACAAAGATGCCATGCTTACCATCTTTGAAAGACTACAATCTGGTGTTGTCTGTGATAACATTCCTTAGGCAAGCCACTACAGTCTATGGGTTTTCTTAGCCAGATCCCCCCTGTCCACTCCTTTCAGCCTTATGTTTTTCTCACGCTTGCAGAGAGGTGCTTTAGATCATGGATTTTTTTTTTTACGACAACCACCATAGTCTAACGGATTTAATATATCCAAATGTTCGATAGCAGGCAGATCAGTTCACCAAACTGCCCCCACTGTGATGATGTGGTACTGGGTATTTTGGGGCCTTATTTCTTGATGTTTTGTTGTTACAGTGCGAGGGTCATGATATACCTCTTTTCGGAGCCAGGTAAACATGGCAGAGCAATGATCGTCATACCTTTATTTGCATGAAGATCACAGCTTTCAAGGTAATAGTCTAGATAAGTTGACTCCTTGTAAATTTTGAATTTTATCTAAACTTGATTGAGTTGATGCTGCAAAGCTCCAGGTAAAATGCTCACTCTGGACATGATATATTCTGGACTGTTTCTAATGACATTATGCCCCCAGTTATGTGATCTCATGGTCCGTTCCTTTTTATTAGTGCAAAAGGTGTGTAAGACGGGTACTCCATAGAAGAATCCATCATTAAGATGAACATATTCGATATGAATCTTAAGACTGGATTGTTTTGGCAATGATGTTACTTTTAATCAATATTTTTTTCTTGCATGTCAATGTTTTACAAAAAATGAACTCATATTAATATATTTCATGGGTTCCTTTTTCATATTTCCACCGTTGTGGAGGTGATGTGAAGGATGCCAGCGTTGGTCGTTGCGCCTACGGCCAGAATGCCAATGATGCTAGGAAGAAAGACATATTCGTTCAAGCACACCAACTTAAAACCTCCAGTATACTTCTAAATTGCTGATTATTTACCTTTTTTCTTTGTTAGTTAATATATATGTCTATATCTTAAACTAAACGATAAGTATTCATCATAAGTTTAAAATGTATGACATTAGTGTCAAGGGTTATCTGACTGGACATAATATGGTTATCTTCCGTTACAGATTTGAATGACAAATTTCTGTAGCACCTCGGCCTCCCTTAAAGAGATCTCCTATTGAATACCAAAGTTAAATCGAACAAGCTCGAGCCGAATTATTTGTAATTGGAGAACCTAGGTCATGTCCTGGATAAACCACGACATAACAATATTAGGTTGGACCATGCATATTATGTTATAACATAAATTGACTCCCCTCACATCTAATATATTATTATGTGGCTTTTGTGTCTTACAATCTGTTACTATGTAACTTGAACTCATGAAGGATATGTCTATGTCAGATTAGTTCTCTGAATTTTTTTTGTTGAGGTCAAGAGTTGCAAAAGCATTTTAATTTTATACTACTCTTTTATAGAAATTTCACTATCATATCACACTTATAAAAATTTAATTTATCAGATTTCAATTAGCATTCACCTTCTTTCTTTTCTTCTGGTTGCTGAAAGAAACTATTATATGAATGTAATTTTACTATCATCAAGTATGTGTCCCTAGATAAACGAATGCACGATAAATATATTAGTTTTGACATTGTACATTACTTTCTAATATAAATGACTTCATCTTTTGTTTTTTTAGAAACATAATGTTTACAAGAGGTCCACCTTGGACCAAACACAAAGGCTTCAATTTTAGTAAGTGCACAATAATGATATGTTAGATGTATTCTACCGCTCAGTGTCTCTATTTTACTTCTTCGTAGACATTTCATAAAAATGTGTGGATCTAAATAAATGGCCAATTTATTGCATGAATTCCAAGAATCCAGTAAGTACGACACTAAAAATACAAACACATGCGCGCGCGCGCACACACACTATGTGTAATGATGAGGTCGCATGCCAAAAAGTTTTTTTCAAAAGTAAAAATATGTTTTCTTTAACCTTACAAATAGTATACTTATGTATGATGATTTTTTACCATAAATTTAGTTCAAAGCATGTGCTCAAGAGGTTCTTGATAATATCAAGAGAACTTGGAGAATAAGAGAAATATAGAAAAAAAATGGTGCTATTGTAAATAAAATATAATGATACATTTAACTGTATATATCCTATTGACTATTTTTTATTGGACTCGCAAGGGCAATTCATTCTTTGTGACAATAATATTTGGGACATTTAACAAATAGTGCAACACTAAGGTTACAAATAATTAAGGAAATAAAATTATAACAAGTGTGAAAGTATATAGTGCAATCATATGTCAAATGTTCAAGAAAATGCTGACAATGTGTGGCGACATTGGTGATTTGGTGAGATTTCAACAAAACACTAATGTATGTTGTTGAAGATGGGGAAACAAATATTGAACTAACGACTTACTTGAATATTTCCATATATATATGTTGACAAAGCATGAGAGGTTCTGATTTTACATTTAGCATACCACACACTTCGATTTGTATCTACCATGTATGTGTACACGTGTCTGTCAAGCATTTTTTTTGCAAGTTAAGAGTGATGTGTTTTCATTTTTGTTTATCAATGGAACCATAAATTTTTCAGTACCCTGATAAAAAATTCTTAGAAACCGTCTTAGGAAACTTTTAGATGTTGCCCTCGCAATTGCGAGGGCCGCTTTGCTAGTTTTAATAACAGTAATATTTTTTAAGGATAAAGACGTATCGTTTTCGTAGAAGCGAAACGGGACTCCAGTCACTACAACAGCCCATACACCCTAAGAACTACTCGCGGCATCTCCGTTTGTCCGCCTGCCCTAAGCAATCGTGCAGAAGCCCCGCCGTCCTCCGCCGGCTCGCCTTGTCCTGGATTATTCGGGTAACCGTCTGCGCAGAAGGGGTGGCGCCCTTTTTCCCCCACCCGCCGCCGAGCAGCAGCACACATGCCTACACACCTTGCTGCTACAGCCGCAGCGCACGCAACGTGCGACGACAGTCACGTCGGCACCCTGGCCCCACCTGCCCGCTCGTGATGCCCCCACCCACGCCCACATCCACCCCGCGTCGTAAGAGAATCTCCACTCGCCTATCCAGGACGCCGAATTTAGGTCCGGACACCGTAAATCGCCCCAGTCGCGTACCCCAGGAACCTGTTTTCGTCCGGATTTGGGACAACTTTGGTCCGGACTACCCAGGCCGAACCCAGGTTCCCGGGTACACCCTAGGAACGCCGGGCACAACGAACTTGGCAAAAAAAATGAAGCGGCGCGTGGACCCGCCGAGTCAGCGACGGAAGCCGAGTCGTCGTCATCCTCGGAAACACACGGCGACCGCCGGACATTAACTGCTCGTCGTGTCGGCCACACGTCGCCGAATTTCCGCGCCACCGCCGCTGCCTCGGCTCCCACGACGGACCGGCGGGCACACTTCCCGTCATTTCCACTTTTCCCTCCCTCGCCGCTACACCTCTCTCGCCCACCTCGGCCTATATAAGCCGTACCCGTTGCCGGAGTTCCTCACACTCTCTCACAGCTCCTCCACCCCACCAGCTCGAAACTCTAGCGAACACTCTCACTCTCACTCTCCCTTCCCCACTTTAGCCATGGCCGAGCGATACCCCGGCGATGGGGCGGCGGCGAACGGCTTCGGCCAGTGCACCCTCCAGGCTTGGGAGGCGCGCCTGCTTTACGAGGCCGGCTATATGGCGCTACCGGACACGCGAAACCCTCCGGGATGGAAGCTGAGCGCCTGCGGCATCGCTATCCCGCCGGCGCTAACGCCGGAAGAGCTGTCGTACGAGATCTAATAGTACATTGGCACCATGGACGACCCCTCTGCCGCCGAGAGCCCCGACAACCTCCTGTACAGGGAGCAGTTCTTCGCGGACCGCCGCGCCCAGGAGCTCGCCCGCCACGAGGGGCCGCCGAACGAGTCGCCGCCGAAGCGCAACAACGCGGTCGGTCGCCGGTGTTTCTGGAGCACGCCCGGCCGGACGCTCAAGGCGGTGCTGGAGCACATCAATGTCGGGAACATGCCGCGCCTCGGCTTCCCGCGCTCACCCACGTCGGCGGCCAGGTTGGGGCGGCGCCCTCCAGCGAACTAGATGCCGAGGATGATGGCCAGCCTAAGCTCCTCCTCCGCCGCCTCGGCCTCCCACTCCTCGGGCTCCACGCCACTTCGTACGTCGTCTGGGCCTTCGCCGAGGCTGCGCCCAGTCAAGCGCGAGGCGGGCTCGCCTATGCGCTCGCCACCGCGGACACGCTCGCGCGACATCGTCATCGGCGAGCCACGCGTGACGGTGTCTCCAAATGGCCACCTTCGCCTTCGCCGCCCGAAGACTGAAGGCTCGGCGCCGCCTGAAGACAGCGCCTTGAGGATGGCGCTGGAGCAATCGCTCCGCGACTCGGCGCCGCAGCCGCCGTTGGTGGAGCCGTCGTCGCCCGACATCCTGGCCTGGTCCAGGGCAGACTGGGAGGAGCAGGAGCGGCAACGTGTCCGCCGCCTGCAGCAGCAGGCCGAGGAGCAGGCTTCCAGGAGACGGGTGTTGTCCGGGCGCGAACTCGCCTACCAGGGCGCCACGCTCTTCGTCCTCGACGACGAGGAGGAGGACGGCCCTTCCTACCAGCCGTGAAGGTGCGGCGACCCAGGCCAGGGGAGCTCCCGTCCGCACCAGCCGCCGAGCGACGATGACGATGGCAGCGAGGATGATGGCAGGGCCGATCCCGGCTACACGGCGTTCTACAGCAACTTCGGCATGTAGAACGGCGACGAAATCGGCGAGGGCCACAGCGGCACCCTTTTAAATGCTTTTTTAGTTTATTATGTACTACTTTAGTTTAAATTCGATGCCATCCGCCTATATTCGTCCATCTTTAAAGAAATTCGCCCATCTTTAATGAAATTTAGCCGAACGTGGAAACTTGGCCTGGCATCTCCACTCATTGGGCGAACCCAGGCCGAAATCCAGACCTTTTTTGGCCGGATGAAACAAGTTTTCGGCCTGGGTACGCCGAGTTTTCCACTCGTGTACCCAGGCGAGTTCCCGCGTTTGGCTAAAATTTAACAAATTTCGGCAAACTTTGGACGAACTCTGGGCGAATATAAGCGGTTTTGGGCGAACTTTGGGTGAATATGGTCGGTACAGACGAACTTTGGGCGAATATGGGCGATATGGACGAACTATGGGCGAACTTTGTGCGAATATGGGCGATACAGACGAACTTTGGGCGAATATGCCCAAATTTTGGTCGAACTTTGGGCGAATATGACCTATATGGACGAACTTTGGACGAACTTTGGGCGAATATGGGCGATACGGGCGAACTTTGGGCGAATATTTCTGAATTTTGGGCGAACTTTGGCGAATATGGTCTATATGGACGAAATTTGGGCGAATTTGGACGAAAATGGGCGATACAGACGAACTTTGGGCGAATATGCCCAAACTTTGGGCAAACTTTGCGCGAATATGGTCTATATGGATAAACTTTGGACGAATATGGTCTATATGGACGAACTTGGGCGAATATGGACGAACTTTGGGCGAATATGGGAGAACTTTGGGCGAACTTTGGATGAATATGGGCGAATATATGCTGACTGGGCGGATCCACTCGTCCAATTCGCTTCGTCCTGCGTTCCCACGGCGTACCCAGGATCCTGGGTATGGCCTGGATAGTCCGGACCAAAGTTGGCCTAAATTCGAACCAAAACAGGTTCTTGGATACACGACTAGACGAAATTTCGACGTTCGGACCTATTTTTGGCGTCCGGATCCGCGTAGTGGGTAGGCGAGTCTCGTTGGCCGAACCCAGGCCGAAATCCGAACCAAACTTTGGCCGGACGATGCAAGTTTTCGGCCCTGGGTACGCCCAGTTTCCCACTCGCGTACCCAGACCGAGTTCCCGGGTCGCCCGTTTTCGCTCAAATTCGGCTCAAGTTCGTCCAGATTTTGGCATAGTTCGTCATACAATGAATACAGAACATTTTAAGACCAAAGTTCGGCAAAATTTTAAACAGAGTTTGGCATAAATGTAAACATAGTTCGGCCTGCAATAAAAGTGCAACATATTTCGGCCAGTTCATGCTCGACATCTACGTCGTGTTGCCCCTGCGTATCCATAGGTGCTCGACAAGATCATCCTGCAACTATTGATGCATCGCTGGATCTGCATGTACAGCTGGGCGAGCGATGCGAGGATCTGCAAGTGCTCTTCGCCTTCGGCGACCTCGGCGCTCTCCTCCTCCAGGAGTACGGCGAGCATCTCCTCGTCGTCGGAGTCCATGGCGAGTATCTCGTCCTCATCGGAGTCAACGGCGAGCATCTCCTCGTCGTCGGAGTCCATGGCCGAATCCGGCCAAATGCCGAACACTTGGCGGGCGTGATGGTGGGAGCACGTAGCGAAGCAGAGCTACGGTGAGGCTAGGTCGGCGAGATTGACAGAGGGGAAGCAGAGCTACGATGCGGCAACTACGGCGAGCGTATCTAGAGGCGTGGGTATGTCTCGACGCGCAGTAGCTCCACCGGCGAAGTCATGGCGACAGGGGGCGCTGGGAGCTCTTCACGGCAGTCTGGGCGAGTGGAGTAGGTGGGAATGGAAATGTCTCGCCGACAGAGCTGGCCCATGCCCTTTTTTGCGGCGTCCGGCGTCCCCAGGGCAATACCGAGAACCTGGGTTTGGCCTGGGTAGGCTGGACCAAAACACGCCGAAATCCGGACAAAAATAGGTCCCTGGGTACACGACTGGGCCGGCGTCCGGCCTAAATTTCGGCGTCCAGATCGGCGTCCTGGTATGCTCTAAGAGCATCTCCACTCGTTGGACGAACCCAGGCCGGAAACCGGACCAATTTTCGGCAAGACGAAACGCATTTTCGGCCTGGGTACGCCCAGTTTCCCACTCACGTACCCAGGCCGAGCTCCCGAGTTCGTCTAAATCCAGTTAAACTCAGCAAAATATGGGCGAATATAGGCGGAATTTCATTAAGTAGGGCAAGGGGGCACATAGTACATCGGTTTTCATAACTAGAAAAAGGTCGCCGCCATGGTCGACGCCGGAGGCCGCAACTACAGGCCGAGGCGGGGTGGTTGCCGGCCTCGATGTGCGCCATGACTCCGGCGAGAGTCCGCCCTGGAACGCTCCACCAGCGGCGGCGGTAAGCCGCATTGTTACACGGCGGCGTTGGCGAGCCCGGCGGTCCGTCGTGTCGGGCGAGTTCCTCGAGGCGCCTATCGGCGAAAAATTGCCTCCAGAAGACGAGGTTGCGCTGATCCTCGGCGAGATCCGGGTCTTGCATGGCAGCGATAGCGGCCTGGATCTCTCCGGCGAGTTCTGGGTCTTGCATGGTGGCGATAGCCGCCTGGATCTCTCGGCGAGGTCATGTCCGTCCGGCACCGGCGGAACGGGGATCCCGCTGGCGCTGAGTTTCCAGCCTAAGGGGAGACGAGTGTCCGGCGACGCCGTATAGCGCGCCTCGCGGAGCAGCCGGGCTTCCCATGGACAGCGTGCGTCGGCCCTCGGCCATGGCTTCTCGGCAGAGTTGAGGAGGAAGAAAGGTGCGAACGTCTGAAGTTCGCCGGAGTAGTGGTGGTGTGAGGAACTGTGAAGAGAGACGGCGAGATGTACGGCTTTTATAGGTCGGAAGAATGGCGGGAGGGGTGTAGCGGCGAGGGCGGGAAAAGGAAAACGACGGGAAGGATGGCGGCGACTCGGCTTCTGTCGTTGACAAGCCGGTCCACTCGGGCAATTCACTTGGTCCGGCGTCCCTAGGATGTACCCGGGATCCTGGGTTCGGCCTGGATAGTCCGGATCAAAGTTGGCTCAAATTCGAACGAAAACAGGTCCCTCGGTATACGATTTGGCCAATTTTAGCATCCGGACCGAAATTCGGCGTCCGGATCGACGTGGTGGTCCGGATGGCACCCGCCGGGTTCGGGGCCGGGTTTGGACCCCCCATACCCGCACCCGGCCCTCGTCCCCGCCCCCGCGACCCGTCCCCATACCCGCTGTCGGGTACAGAACTCCACCAGACCCGCGACCCGCCGGGTTTGCGGGTACCCGATGGGTCTGAACGGTGGCGACGATGTTGGACCTGCACGCGGCGGCGATGGCGGTGGCACTGGGGCCTGCGCGGCTGAGATCTGGCAGCAGCTCCCTTCCTCAACCGCGAGCGACGGCGGCGCGAGAGGGAGCAGCGCTGGGGCCTGCGGGACCGGGATCTGGCAGGCGGACTCCTCCTCGGCCACGACCAGCAGCGGCTCAAGAGGGAGTGGCCCTGGGGCGTGGACTCGCGGCTCCCGCGGACGAGAGAGGCGGCGATGTTGTGCTGCTGTGGTAAAGGAGCCGAGGATATAGGGAACAAGGGGATCTCTGGAGGCGGCGGAGCTTTGCAGGTGGAGGAGCGCGTCGATGGAGAACGAGCAGGTGAGAGGGACACGCGCGGGTCTGGGGCATCTGGGCTGTGTGCGTGTCACGTGCGTTCGTGAGTTTGTGCTGTGTGCGTGCGTGTCTAGGATTAGGTGGTGTGTCCGTGAGTTTTGTAGAAGGATCAAGAGGAGAGAGCTATGGTGGATGAGGGGCTCAGCACAAATATGCCAAACAAGGTGGGGTTAGACGGATATGCGGGTATACGGGTTTGGGTTTACCACCTCCAGACCCGCCCCCGCTAGACCCGACGGGTCTAGATTTTTACCGTTAAGCGTACCCACGGGTTATTTTTTCAACCAAACCCTCCCCATTTAAGACGAATACCCATCGGGTTAGCGGGGATCGGATACCCATTGCCATCCGGACGTGGTGGGTAGGCGAGTGGAGATGTTCTAACCCCGCTCCCACTCTGCTCGATCCCCGCCCCCGTACCTCGCGCCTCTCCTCTCTCTCCCTGCACGCATCGTCTCCGCCGCCACCACCTCCCTTCCCGGCGTCGCTGCACCTGCTTCAACCGCCGGCGCCCCCTCGGATCCCCTCCGCGTTCGCCCCTGCCGCGGGCAGCGCCGCGTGCGCTGTACCCCTCCTCTTCCGCGTCGGCCTCCGCCCCGCCGCCGCACCCACGGTTCCTCCTCGCCGGACCCCGTCGGCCTCTCCTTCGGCCACCGACCAGCTTCCTCTCTGCAGGCGCCACCAGGCCTCGCTGCCGCCTCGCGCCGCCGCAGCTTCCTCGACCTCCGCCCCGCGCCAAGTCTGACCAAGATCTCACCGATCCACCCTGCGTCGGCGGCCATGGCCGTGCCTTCTCCCTTTCTCGCTCCGCACCCCGTTCGCCCCGACCCAGCGGTGCCGACTGACGCATCCGCTGACTGCCCTCCGTCCCTCGACTTCGGCGACCCCGCATCCCTCGCCACCCTCCGCGGCCTCACTGACGCCGGCGCCGCCACCCGTCTTCTTCACGAGTGCGTCGCCTACCAGCGCTCCCTCGACGCCCTCCTTGACGGGCTCCTCGCCCGGCGCCCCGACCTCGACCGCGCCGCCGCGTCTCTGCTCCGCTCCGCCCCGCCGCTCCTCTCGCTCGCCGCGTCCGACGTCTCCGCTCTCAGGGACTCTTCGTCGTCCACTGCGGCGCTAGCTGACGCGCTCTCCTCCCGCGTCCGCCACCTTGATGCGGCGCACTCGCGCGCCGAGTCTGCGCTGGCACGCGCCGAGGCGGCGCTCGACCGCTCCCGCGCGCTCGATGCCGCGCGCCGAGCCCTGGCGGCCGACGACCTCACAGCCGCAGCCAGCGCGGCGCACGAATTTCTGGCTATCGATTCGCGCTTCCCCACTGATGATGACCTCCGCCGCGACCTATTAGACATCAAGCGCCGGGTCGAGGGGCTCGCGCGTCGAAGGCTCTCTGCTGCAGTCGACGCCCAGGACCACCCCGTCGTGCTGCGCCTTGTGCGCCTCTTCCCACTCCTCGGTCTCGCGGACGAGGGTCTCCAGGTCTACGTTGCCTACCTCAAGAATGTCGTCGCCCTCCGCGCGCGTGCAGACTTCGAGCACCTTGCAGAGCTAACCTCTGCAACAACCCAGCCTACCCCGGAGCGCCCTGATTTCGTGGGCTGCCTCACCCGTCTCTTCAAGGATATTGTGCTTGCTGTCGAAGAGAATGATGCGGTGCTTCGTGAGCTACGAGGTGAAGATGCTGTCGCCTATGCCATAATTGAGCTGCAGGAGGAATGCGACTCAAGGGGTACCCAGATTCTTCGCCGTTATGCTGATTACCGGAAGCTTGCTCGTCTTTCGTCGGATATAAACTCCTATACCAGGAACCTTCTCTCTGTGGTGGGTTCTGTGGCCAACGCTGCAGGCGGTAACGAAGGGCCTGACCCCAGGGAGGTTGAGCACTATCTTGAGGAGATTCTTGCATTGACACAGCTTGGGGAAGACTATACTGAGTTTATGGTTAACAAGATCCGTGGACTCAGAGATGTCAAGCCTGAACTTCGGCCGCAAGCAATGAAGGCCTTCCGTAATGGTAGCTTCAGTAAGATGGAGAAGGATTTGACCGGGTTTTATGTAATCTTGGAGGAGTTCTTCATGGTAGAAAACATAAGGAAGGCCATCCAGATTGATGAGCCAGTGCCTGATGGTCTCACTACCTCAATGGTGGACGATGTGTTTTTTCTACTGCAGAGTTGCTGCCGGCGGGCAGCATCCACTGCAAGCATAAATTCGCTACTTGCTGTGCTTGGTGGGGCAACAAGCCTACTAAGCAATGAGTACCAGGAGGCACTACAGTGGAGAATGAGGGAGCCAAACCTGGGTGCAAAGCTCTTCCTAGGTGGTGTTGGTGTTCACAAGACTGGGGAGGAGATTGCAGCTGCACTGAACAACATGGATGTGAGCTCAGAGTATGTGCTGAAGCTCCGCCATGAGATTGAAGAGCTCTGTCAAGAGGTGAGTTCATTTTTGTCTCCTTCTATCTGTCAAGTAACTATGTACTCACACTAACTTTTTATCTTGTTCCTATAATACACTTATTGCCAGATAATGATGGTCATTTCTCACCCATTCACTTCATTCCACATACTTGATCAAAATGCCAAAGAAACTGAATAGTTCACTGTAATATCTAATATCACACTATAATATTAAAATTGTCAAATTTAGTAGTTTTAGATACATGAAATATGTATGACTATGAGGAACTTTCTATATACTTCAGAGTTTCATTAGTCTCAGTGCAATCCAGTGTTATGAGTTTATGTTTACAACCAATATATGTTCATATTTGATTGCAATTTGATGTAGTTGCTTATAATTATTTAACCATTAAAATGTGCTAGACGAACAGGCGAGCTTCGCCTCGCCGCCTGCATTGAGTTGTCACACATCATTACCATTGTGGTACACTGAAAGGGCTTTGGTTTGTAACAGTCATATGTAACCGATATGTGCTTTTAGTGTTATTATCCATGAAGGTTTGAACAGTGCACCGGAGGGTAAAAAACAAAGATAACTGGCTCCACTTAACAAAAATAGCATTTTTTAAAATCATTTCTTTATAAACTACTATTTGTTTTCTGAAGGCTTAAGGTTATAGTGTCTAGTGGACAAAGTATTAGTCAGGTACGTAAACATCAATTGTCTTACCAACAAAATCCTGCATCTCATCAGCACGTTTTTTAAAACTTCACAGATTCAACAGCGAACAAAACAATAGAATATAGATGAAGCACGAACCTCAAACCAGTAGTTTTGTTTACATAACTCTCCTCTATGCATTTGTAAGCAAATTTAGCTACCTAACTCGGACGGAAACAACATCTGAACAATTTATCTTATGCACACTTGAGAACCAGAGTCAGCGAAGACTCATGTGGTAATAAAGAAAAACTTGAGAAAATAGCAAACAAGATCACATGAATATTAAATAAATGTACAACCTATAATAAGAGCAACCACTACCTCGTTGGGGGTAGTACAGAATACATGATCACTTGCCAAA
The DNA here is from genome assembly GCA_916181665.1 of Avena sativa. Classification (NCBI taxonomy): domain Eukaryota; kingdom Viridiplantae; phylum Streptophyta; class Magnoliopsida; order Poales; family Poaceae; genus Avena; species Avena sativa. Next base: position 127,595,126 of record OV702283.1, on the reverse strand, counting down.
GACCGTTAAGAGCAAGGGCCACAAGTCAGGAACACATAAATAGCAGCTAGCCTGGAGAGTGGCAGCTAGCGCATCTTACATTCTAGAGGAATTTCTTGTATGAATCAATGCCACTTAGTTTTCAGAAAAAGAATAAAGGACAATAACCTACTCCCTCCGATCCATAATAAGTGTTGCTGATCTAGTAGAAAGTAGTACTAAATCACTGACACTTATTATGGATAGGAGGAAGTAATAGATATAATTAAAATTTCAATAGTACTTAAAACAAACTTTCAAGACCAGGGCAAAACTTTTTATCTTAATATAGTTGTCATAACCCTGCATCTCAGCATCATAAGTCTACATCTTACCATACATATGAAGTGTACAAGTTTCCCAAAAATAAGCTGAAGAATGGGCTTGCTTGCAGAAATGATTACAATCTCCATCATCTAATGCTAAGATAAACCATATCAATTGAAAATCATTAAGTTGACACCACACATATCTGTAGCATACTTCAATTTGCATCTGCATAATCCAAATGAGAGAAAAAAAAGTACTACACTTGGACAAGCTATCTAGAATGGGCACAACAAATGCAATAGAGTATTCTCCAGAACAAAGTTATTTGAGAAGCTAGGCAGACCTTCCTTAGTACTATTAATCTGTTGGTGGTATATAGAATAATAGAGGGAAATGTGAAATAATCTTTGTTGTTTGCACAACAAATGCAGGGCTACCATTTTGTTAAATTTTGATTCCAGTGAAGTTATATATATGCCCATATAGTCTATACCAGTGTAAGTGTTACATGTGGAATAGTTGCATGTTATTTTTTGATAAGGCACAACAAATGCAATAGAGCATCATTTGCATATCATTTGTTTTTCGATTGAATCGATGCAATAGAGTAGTTCTTTCCTTAGCCAACACATGATTGGTATAGCCGAACTCATGCCTGGCTTTTCAAGAAAAAAAACTGAAGAGAAGTGTGTAGGAAAGGGGAATGTAATTATAACTGTACTATATAATATCACTTTGAATTAATCACGTAAAACCAATGTTAAGGAAATCGGTAATCGTTAGCTGCTTGGTTGGCTTGGAAGTAGCGATTAATCGGAATTCGGACGATTAACTGATTTAATCGGTCGGCTATTAATCGGTGAGCCTACAAAAATTAGCACCTAAAACACGTATGAATCCTCAACCTTAAACTCCTGAATGAGATCCTCAAGCCGCTCGAGCTATTGTATCTGAGGTCTAGTCGGCAACTACGAGGAAGTGGTCAACAACGATAAGGAACTAGTTGGTGATGGCTGAAATCAAGCTCCTGGAGGAATGGATCGAACGGGAGCTTCACAAAACCTACTTCATTGGGCGGACTAGCGGATTGATGGGCGATATGTGTTGATAATTTTGCAACTTTTTTGACCAAGTGTAGTGGTTAATCGGGAACATACCTAGTAATCGGAGTGTCAGACCTATTAATCGGGCTAAACGATTAACACAAAGGATTAGTGGTAATCGACACGGTCAGGTCCCTAGTAGCGATTAATCGGCCTATTAATCGCTGATTCGGCCTATTTTTTGAACAATGCGTAAAACTCTAGATTGAAATAGAATATATAATAAAAAATGTATTGATAAACTATATTAGACATCAATATAGCGTAGGTACCATATTGTCAGAAGGGAGTGAAAACAAAGATGTAATGGTACCATATTTTCAGAACATGCACATGAATATAGTTAGATTAGGAACCTATAGTGACAGACAATATTTAGATTAACTGCACATAGTAGGTGCCATATTACCAGAACGCGAGTCAAAATGAAACTGCAACAGCACTTTGTAAACAAAGAATTAGTGTTCACCCACTTGAGGCCTATTGCCCAATAATGCATCAGCTAACCGTGATATAATCTCCTATGTTTACTTTAAAAGCATGGTAAAACATCCAACTTACTACAAAATACCGGTAACCATGTTTCTCGTTAGATACTAAGAGAGCTTATTGATGCTATGGACAGTCTTAACTTAATTAAAACCATCCAAATGGTTGGAGGACAGACAGAGAGTATCAGTTGGCTAATATATATGACGTACAAAATTGGTAAAGTTTATAAGCTGAAAATAAACAGAAAAAAAATGATAGCTAGGAAAAGTTGGAGTTTAATTTTCTGCAGTATGGACGATATGAATTTAACGAACTGATCTCTAGAAAATAGGAGAAAATATTATGTCTAGTATTCCAAGTCAACATAGAAAACCACAAAGTGTTTTACCTTTAGGGAATTTAACGAACTGATCTTTACAAAATAACAGAAAATATCATGTCTAGTATTCCAAGCCAACATAGAACCACAAAAATGTTTTTTCTTCAACGAATACACATATACTATTGTCATACACATTATGCAGTCACTTTTGCGATATTTCAGAATCAGATCAACACTAACATAAAAATCATGCCAAATCACTAACTCATACAGTGAGGTTGATCAGTATGAATCCTATGCTTTTGCATATGTAAGATACACCTTAGAAGAGTTATGCATACACCAAAGTCCAAAATTAACCACAGGAGCAAGCACACATACAGGAATAAACAATAAACAAATTTTGGCTAGAAAAATCCGAGAGTTACTGTATACCGATAATCCTACAATGCAACCTTTTCAGATAAAAGGATCACATGATTTGACAGAACAGGAGCATACATTGCTTGTCTACAGTGGGAGATAGTGGTTCTGACGCAAGATTAAAGGCTGCTGGTCATCGCTAACTACCGTGGATGGCGCCTGCACCTACACGAACTAACTGCCGAGCAAACTTTGAGCTGTCGCTGCCGCGGAGGCGCGCAACCTTTATTTTATTTTATGCAGAGAGGCCGCTGCATAGTGGGGATTTCTCTATGGTTGCATGACACACTGGTCGGTCTTTCCTTTGAAGCTCATCAGCTTCCAAATTCTACCATACTGCAATACACGATGTGGAGAAGGAGGTGACAGTTTGAATCAGATCAGAGCTCTCGCGGCTAAGCCTTGGCATGCTCCACCTCATCCTGTGTTGGTTCGGGATTTCAGATCAGGCTTCACCTATGCAGGAACATGATGATACAATTCAAGACAGGGTGGTATGGTGTGAGACACAATGGTTGCCGCCGGATGAGGAGGTGATATTAGTGTAACATGAGGATTTGGCCAGGCGAGGCCCTGAAGGTGAAATTTGGAGGAGGCTGCTGTGGCCTGTCAGGCAGGTCGAGGGATACAACCAGAATTACATGGAGGGCTCCAGAACTGCAGAATCGGCAACGACAATGCAGAGCCTAGGTGATCTCATGAACTGCTCGTGGGACAGTCGTAGAGGGCTCCTAAGATTTGCTCTAGATGATCTGAGAATTCAATCACGGATCCGCCATCTAGAGTCCTCCTGCGTCATGGTAGCGATACAACATTCCAATTTTCCCAAAACCAGTAAAGAACCACCACGATTTATAGGAGGTAGCGGCTGTGCTAGGTTGGTGAAGGGGCCGATGGCATGGAACTGGAGAGGGATGGGATGAGGAGGAGAGAGGGACAGAGGTGGTTATGTACATCCAAATTTGGTGCACGGAGCATTCCTCCATGAGCTTCACACCCGCAGCCCTGCTTAGCATGGGGAAGGCCATCACCCACCTCCCATTCTTAGGAGGCAACGGTGGGGCGAGTCCACCTGCAGAGCTGGTTCCACAGGTGGGCGCCGCGGAAGGGAGAAATAGCTGGGGAGGGGAGAGCCAGGAGGCAATGGGATGGTGACGCTGGTGGTTCTCGGCAGTGGCCGCCGGCCAGAAACCCTAACACGCTGAAAGGCGTGGATTTTTTTCGGAGGTCAGGAGAGAGGAGATACGGTCGTGGCAGATGGCCTCAGAGGAGCCACAAGTCACCACGATTAAGCCTACACCACGACCAGCGACCACGCGTGCGGAGAGCGCTTGCATGTCTCCAAGCTTAAGCTTATAAATAATGTAGTAAAAGTCAAATCAAGATAGCCTCTACCAAGTGGTGGATGACATAACATTACAGTTATGAAGCACCCTTACAAAACACCACTTTTAACAGTTCACACCAAGCAATGTGGAATTCTTTCTAGTATAAATAAGCTGAAATGTAGCTATTTCAGATGTCCAACAGTTACGAAGTAACTACCAACAGAAGATACTAAGGTTCAACGAGGTGGAGAAGTCCAGGTCCGAGTCAGTTTAGAAGTTATAATAGGTTGAGTCTGAGTCTGTTCTGACACCTTGCCCTCCCATGATACCTATCCCTTATGTTTGCCTTTTTAAGCCCCCTGGCTGTAACGTGGGAGCAGGCAATAAGAAAACTGTATGCTATCCTGATATAGTCTAATTCTCTAAATTCCCAACCTCTGCTGCCAGCCAGTGCTGGCCACAGTGCCTTCCTGTCACCAGCAGCCTCAGCCTCCGGTGAGTTACCCATACAACCTCTGAAGTAGAGGACACATCAATATTTATATGCACCCTCCGTTCACTATTACAATATGTTTTAGATATTTCAATTTCAATGTGGACTCAGTGCGGACCGAAATGAGTGAACCTACACACTGAAACGCGTCTAGATATGCATCTTCAAAAAAACCTAAACATCTTATAATAGTGAATGGAGGGAGTAATATATAGCTAAAGAAATGAATGGTCAATCTACCTAAATCTGAGAATGGTTTTAGCATAACCGGGTGGGTTGATTTAGTTTACCGTTTTGGGTTTGATCAGTTTGGTTGCGAACGGCCAAGTACGCGGAACGATTTGGGTCAGTCTTGGTTCTTGATGCAAACAGTTGGGTTTGGTTGGTTATGGGTGTGAATAGTTACGGGTGAAACTGCCCTAGACTTTAAGTTAAGACCCGTTTTTTTCAGATGGGTCTAAACGGTTTTCTTTTAAGTTCAGCGCCAGGTACCAACGCAGCAGTTGTATTTATTGGTTACTTCCGAGCCCCCTACTTCACGTGCATCAGGCCATCAGCCTGCCATATAAATTGACTAGTTAGTTGGAGAGACGAGCTAGCTTTGTGCTGCTTGTCACGGGCCACCAGGGCGTAACTAGCTAGCTATCCAGCAGAGCTAGCTTTGCTACTATCGTCCACGTCAACTTTGCCATGGCTAACAGCATCAGCCAGTTGCCTCGAGTTAATCAGCAAGAAGGGCAGAGCGATCCCCGCGACAATAGTTCCAACCCAAAACTGAGAAATGGGTTTAGCCCATAGTTTGGTAAATGGTTTGGTTTTGATTTGGGAAGGCGATGCATACAGTTTGGTTTAGTTTTGGTTGTGACGGGCTGCCAGGGGTGTGGTTTAGTTGTGGTTCTTAACCCTACGTTGATTGGGCATTGTTCAGTTTTGGTTTAGTTATATGCCCATTGCCAGGCTTAAATGTACCTATCTATTGTTCTATCGTTCTGTATTAATGTCCAAAGTTACAAGTAGAACAGATTAGGTGCATATATTCACTTTGAAATTAATGGATGGAGTAACTGACTTGAAATTATATGGCTCTTATGGGCTGTTCTTAAATTATCTTATGTAAACAGATAGTGGTTTGCTTGAGCTATGATAATTTGATTTTAATGTGGTATTGTAGTCATAGTCATGTCTGACTGCTGAACTTCTTTGCGTCGTTTCATCAGATTTTTCATGCTCCTGCTGACCGGGAGAAGATCAAGTCCTGTTTGTCAGAGCTAGGCGAGATCAATGCTTCCTTCAAGAAGATCCTTCATTCTGGACTGGAGCATTTAGTGGCGTCTGTCGCCCCCCGCATTCGTCATGTCCTTGACATTGTTACCACTGTTAGCTATGAGCTGGATGATGCCGAATATGGGGAAAATGAGGTGAATGACCCTTGGGTGCAGAAGCTTCTCCTTGCAGTTGACACTAATGTTGCATGGCTCCAGCCGATGATGACATCGAACAACTATGATTCTTTTGTTCACTTGATCATCGACTTCATTGTCAAGAGGCTTGAGGTGATAATGATGCAGAAGAGGTTCAGCCAGCTGGGTGGCTTGCAGCTCGACAAGGACGTTCGTTCCCTGATTAATCATTTCTCAGAGATGTCACAGAGACCAGTCCGTGACAAGTTCTCAAGGCTGTCCCAGATGTCAACCATCTTGAACTTTGAGCGTGTGTCCGAGATATTGGATTTCTGGGGTGATAACGCGGGGCATCTGACATGGCTGTTGACGCCCGCAGAGGTGAGGAGGGTTTTAGGCCTCAGGATCGATTTCAGGCCTGAAGCGATTTCTGCTTTGAGACTTTAACTTGTTGCACTTCAAAATTCTTTATATGTGATATGTATTGTCAAAATGTTTTCCTGTTTTGTTCACTTGCTATCATGGACTTGCTCTGAGCATGTTTTTTTTTTTTTTTGCTGCGGTGACATACAGCTGTAAGTTTTTTCTTCTTTTTGAAACAAGGGCAGAAGCTTTGCAATTGAAAATTCTTTATATGTGATATGTATTGTCAAAATGTTTTCCTGTTTTGTTCACTTGCTATCATGGACTTGCTCTGAGCATTTTTTTTTTTGCTGCGGTGACATAGTAAGTTTTTTCTTCTTTTTGAAAAAGTATCATGCGCACATAGTTCACTGGCACGTGCTTCCGCTTGTCCCAATGCGTGTCCACGGTGACGATGAGATATGTGCGTCAATGTCCTGTACACTCGTGGTCCAGCTGTGATTTGATCCATATTAACAAGACAACACAAGATCTACGTTTTGAGAAACTGCTCTACCTGCCAAGTTGATGTAACGCTGAGATGCCTTCTACTCTTCTTTCTTTGCACAAGACGTAGATCAAGAATACGAGGTAATGTATATAGTGTTGGGGCATACAAAGATATACATTCTCTTAAAACCTGAAGTACATCACTGCAATACAATCTACAATGTTCATATCCTCAAAATAATAATCAAAATTTGCTTAATGGTAGTTGAAACTTCTACTCCCTCCGTCTCAAAATACATGATGAAAATTTGTCTAGATTCGCATGTAACTATACACTAAAACACATCTAGATACATACGAATTTAGACAAATCTACGACATCTATTTCAAGACAGAGGAAAGTAATACATTAGTTACAGAGGCTGAGGTGCATGTAGTATGGTTGTACAGCCTCTTAAGCAAACTGAGGTAAAATATGCAATCTAGCTTCTTGATCACACCTGATGGAAGAATGCGGCTCATTGCAAAGAAATTTCCTGTTCCCCTGGCACCAAATATAGCGGTGTAAATACAAGATAATGGTGAAAAAGACAAGACCAACCTGTACTATCTGAGTATGTTCGCTAAAATAAGGTCTTGTAAATTGCTAAATTTTGAGGTACATATTGCACCTTGAAGTGGAAAAGTGCAGGCATAAGCGGTGTAATTTTCAAGATACTTATCCAAGCTACAAAAAATGTATTACAACTGAGCCACACAAAGTAGTTCTCTTGTACCCACCCTCTGGAAAATTGGCTTAAGCTTTAAATGTTGCGCTCCCAGCTGGTGGAACAGCAACAACTTTTCCTACAGCAATTGTTTTACCTGCGACCAATTCAACATGTAAGGTGCTTGGCAGAGTCCGAGAAACATAAAGAACAAGTCAAACAGGGAAAACAGCAATATCATTAGATTCAACCAGATTACTTGGCGCTTAGAAAATGTAAGTATAGAACACCTGCTACAGCTTTTGCTAAGGTGAAACTGACAAAGGAAACAAAGCCTTTGATGACTGCTTGCGCGTTTTGCATCTCAACTTTGCAGGTCAACCTATAGTTTGACACTCCATTATGGTTAAGATATTTGGCTGGAAATCTATCCGCATTTGTGTTATCTTAAAGTTACGTACTTTATCCTAGAATAACAAAACTAACCTAACAAAGGAGACATTCTTATTGAATGAAATAAGAAAATGTCATCAGTCGTTATGTACCATTGCTATTTAATACACCACACGTGTTTGTTTCTGAGCGGACTCTATCAGATCCATGGTATTAGATAACAGGTCAGTAGAAGGCCATTGCACTACCATCCAGACCCAGTTGGAAACGCCAAGAACTCTAGTCACGGAACAAGCGGTGTCAGATATTCCTGGTCATTTCTAGGTTAGAAACACGGCATCAGTCTTCATCTGAGACGGTGGGCTCCACGGCATCACCATGTGAAGCGCTTGAAGTTCAAGTGTCTATCCTATTGAACAACTCATGGACATACCATGTCATACAAAAGTGAATCTTCTCCTTTGCGCATGACCATCTACCACTCTCGAGATGGTATACTACCCTTTGCACATTAAAGTTTGAAGGAATTCGGATGCAAGCAAAGGAGAAAGTCAAAAAGTATGAATCAGCAATCAAGTCATCCAAGCTCCTTCATCCAAGTGTGGAGCATCGGGGCAGATAAAGAGAAGCCGCCCCCAGCTAGACACTCTGGGCTATGAAGCTCCGGATAGTCCGGGCCTGAGCACCCCAGCGAGACAGCTGAGAAAATGTTTTGGATTAAAAGGGGGAATTGATTCTGGGCCAAGAAGCCCAGAAACTCTGTCCTAGGACAGAGTGCCAGACAGTCCGGCCGACTACCCCGTACCATCCGGGCTGCCTGCGGCCCATGAGTTAGGGGTTTAGGTGTAGGGCTATAAATACCCCACTCCCCCTCTCCTCTTGGATTGTGAGAATGGAATTCAGTTTCGACTACAGGTTGTTGATCCAAAGGCTTTCGCGTTGACGTTTGTTCGTGGGCTGTGTTTTTGAGTTTATTTCCTTATTTATCCTTAAATCCGTGAAGATCGGGAGTCTCTATCGTATCAACTTCATACCTTCCATTGTCAAGATTGGTTTAAAAAAATTACATTGTTATATAATAATGTGCTGCTCCTATATCTTGAAACTTTTGGGTTCTGAAACCTCTAGATAGAGGTAACACCCTAAGGGGAGGAAGCACTGGATATTTCCTCTTTATTACATGCACAACACGTTAACTTAAACCATCTGTATTCAGCACAAGATGAAATACGACAATTAAATAAGTGTGTACTTGCCTTCTGTCCGGAGTGTAAATCTTCCAAGCTGAGGAGAGTCAGAGAAGTTCTCGATACAAATCAAGTTACTGACCTGATGCAGAACCAAGATGATTAGAAAATATTAAATGCTTACATTTTGACACAGGTATGGTTTTATGGGATAACCTGAACACGGCAAACAACAACAGCTCCGTTCTTCACGAAAAGTGGTTTCCTCTTTGTCTTTTTCTTCTTCGGGTCAGTTTCTTTCTTCCTCTTCAGATCAATTTCCTCTATGAGATCTACAATCTCACACTCCTCGACTACAGAATGGATATGCAGCACTGCCTTGTAGCCAGCAGTGAAGATTGCCTATCACAGCAAGAACATACTATAAAAATCTCACTCCTCGACTACATATAAACATATAGCCACCAGAAGACTAAATGGCAGTATTCATGATACCTTTTCAAACCATTCAGATAATGGAAAAGAGGAACATACAGTAATATCATGAAGATCATATAAAATTGAAGATTTTAACAGGAGTATGGTATGTTTTGTATGACTCTAACCTAAACTTTCTATGATGTGCTCAAGTGGAACTTACATTGTCAAGCAACTCCAGTATCTGCAGTTGAGCATTAAATTCAGATACAGCACCAACAGGATTTCCTGCCAGAACAAGAATAAGTATTGACAAGCATGCAATATCCCACAGGTAAGTTAATAAAAAAGCTCAAGTGCTCCGAAGGGCAAAATTAAGTCATGTTTATGGAAAGAGTCAAGGTGCTAACAAAAATACCTAATCAGGAGTAACTAATTAATGTAACAGGATATGCATTGGCAGTGGGTAAAACAGTAACAGGAGTACATACAAGACTCCCAAGGGACATGAAATGGATACATGGATAATACTAATACATAAATATAGGGGACACTTCATTTGCCTGTCATTTCCATGATTTGTCAACAAATTAAGATTGGCGCATCCACGAGTTCTGCAGCTGTAGTTTACCATATTGTGGTGAATCATACTAATACTGGGTTGACTATTGGGTAATTGGGAATTCGTTATATGTATTTTCTTAGTCAAGTTAGAAAAGAAATTTAATCTGTGTTCCAGAACACGTGAAAAGGACAAACATTCTATAACATAATCCATCTATATTAAAGCAGGGTTCAAGAGTTCGAGAAAGCTCTCTTTCAACTCGAGATATAGTAGACATGCATCTAATGAGATTTTCCACTGCCTAATAATACCAAACCAAGAGTTCCCCATGCCAAAAAGAAGTGCAGTAATAGAAACTAGTAGTTATCAAACAACATAAAGAGAAGGCAGACTTCATCCAGGGGAAAGCATCACAGATAATCTTGCCAATCTGCTTGGAAGTTCAAAAAAATACAACTTACCAACATTTGATAGAACAAAACCAGCAGCAATGTCCTCCTCTTCAATTCCTGACAATTTGACACGGACGTTCTCACCAGGTGCAGCACTTCTAACCTTGTCTTCATCACAGTATACACTAATGACTTTCACATTTGCCTTTAGTAAAAGAGCAAGCGAATAAAAGTTCAGATACCCCAACTCTTGGAAGACCAGTTAAGAAGTGCTTGCCATCAAAATAAATCATCCAAAAAACTGATACCTTATTTGGCATAACCACCAGATTATCACCCTCTGAGATAGTCCCAGACTCAATTTTTCCCATCACGACGGTGCCCATATCTTTATATTTATCCATGATTGGCATCCTGCATATATGTACACCTTGACTGTTACCATTATTCAACATAATTATCAAGCAAAATATGCAATGTGAGCACTGGGCACAAAGGGAATACAGTCACTTAATATGATAAGAAGATTATGGAGAAGTCCCATGCAATAAGGATTCGTCATGCACCAATAAATGGATTTACTTCATCAATTTAGATCACCTTATGACGAGGGACAGTAGTGAAAATAAAACAGAAGTAAAATACAGTACTAGCTTCTACACACTTCTAGGTAATTTGGTCATTTAGTCATATGTGTTTTAGTAGTTTCCAGAGTGTTCTAGTGTGAGTTGTAACCATGTTGTTTGTGTTTTCTTTCCTAGTTTTAAGTACTATTCTCTAGAACCTTGTAGCTATTAGTGGAGGCTCATGAGGCCTATAAACAGAGGTCCTCACCTATAGCTATGGAACGAGACTATGTACCCTCTACCTATCAATAAAAGAATTTTGTGTTCCTGTTTTAGATCTTGGATTAGATCTTCTGCGTTAAAAGTTTTGGACTGAACTTGTGACAGCTCTGCCCCTAGAGAGATATCCAACGCAGCAGAAGTGGTTTCTTCAATATTTTTGCTGTCCATATTGTAGCAGCAAGATGGAGTTGTTCCTCCACAACCTTGTGCTCCTTCAGACCCAACATTCAACTACCAGTTACCAGCATAGGGCTGGTGTAGTTATCTAGGTGTTCAGGTGAAAATAATCGCATGATTGTGATGTGGTAACAGTCTTTCATGTACAAGTTCATTATAGCGCTGATATACTTACCCAGCTGTTGCACTATTGACACATTGTTAGTTATCATTGTAGCGCTGATGTAGTTTATCCAGTTGTTCAAGTAACAATTAGTAGGCTCTAGTAGCTTGACAGAGCCAAGGTAAAAGCTTGTTGTAAAATGCAGTGCTTCACATTCACTCGGCATTGAGTTGTTTGCATACAGCCGGCTATACATAGCATGGTAGCACTAGTCCAAACACCATATGCAGCAGCTGCTGAACCATGCAGCGCCCCTTAGTTTTTGGGATGTAAGAGCGCGGTCTCGTATTCCATGGGTATGAAATCGTCTTGGCTCACGAACCAACGCTGTGGGAAGCCATCCAGCAGCACGCAAGTAATTCAGACACAAAGGTATAGACAGTTCGTAGGTTAGATTTTCCGATAAGCAGTGCAGTCATACCTTACTGGACCTTTGGGATCTCGTAAAGGAACTTCGATGCAGTCCATAATTTCAAATAGACATGGGCCATTCCACCACTTACAGGTACTTTTATCCATTCGGGTCTTCATATTAGCTCCCAGAAGACCAGATATTGGTAAAAATTGGACATCTGTAAAAGATGCAACAAAATAGTAGAGTACACATTTGCCGCACATCATGACATTCTTCGTTAATGCAATAATGCTGACCGGTACAAAATATAATTGATGTTTCAATTTGGAAGTAACTATTTAAAAATGAAGATAAAGCATGTCTTAGGCATCAAATTCAGTAATCAAACAAAGAAGTACTAAAATTAATTTGACATTACAGCCTCTACTATATAAATGTTCCCAAATTAAAATGAATGGACCGCTATCACCAATCGGTTACCTTTCTTAACATTGTATCCTGATGATTTAAGGAAAGGAGTCATTTTGCCTTCTATTTCATCATATCTGAAAATAAAAAGAATAATCTCATCACTCAACCTTATACCTGGCAGACACCAAGAGAACATATACCTGGCATGATCTCTTTTTCATAACTAATTGAAGTACTAATACTTAACAGAATATTTGTTACCAACAATTATACCTTTCTTTAGACCATCCAACAGTAGGGTCGTCCATCTTATTTATGACCACGATCAACTTAGAAACACCTAAAGTTTTTGCCAGCAGTACATGTTCACGAGTCTGTCCTCCTCTTTCATACCCAGTTTCAAATTCACCTTTTCGAGCTGATATCACCTGATGAGAGCAAAAAATGCCAGTTACCTCAAGCTCAAATGACAGCTAATAAGTCTCTCATCTAGCATCGACTTGCTTACCAGAACACCAATATCAGCTTGAGATGCACCACTTATCATGTTTGGAACATAACTTTTGTGACCCTACATCAGCAATAAATTTGAGTTCAACACATATATAAACAAGAAACATACAAGAAAACATCAAAATTGATAAATAAACAATCAGTAAAATGTTAGTGCAACAATTAGAAGTAGCTTATTACAGCATGAGAGCTGCATGTATTACGCTAGGGTGTGCATAATGAACTGATATACGCAAATACAAAATCAACAACCTCCCTGAATTCTTACACACCCCACCTAAAAACATGAAAATGTAGACAAGAACATTGTTTCTGTAAAGATGCAGAGAGCAATAACACATGCACTTGAATGACTAGAATCTACACAGAATAATTCCGTAGGAGTACGCACTTACATGTAATTGTTTTCAACTGATTCAAGACAGAAAAAACTCATTGAAATGGATTTCCATAGGCTAGATACGTAGATCAAAATGAGTGAACTGTACATTTTAAATTACAAAGTTTTGCTACAAATACAACATATAACACGAGACTGTCCTGTATCCAGGTTAATTGTTCCATGAAGCAACACAAAGATAAACTCATAGTTGAATGAACTCAAAGTAAAGCTATGAGCCTACTTACCATAATACACACAAGTAGCTCATATATGAAAGAGAAAAAAAAAGTTACCGGTGCATCTAAAATAGTGAATCTTGTAGTTTCAGTCTCAAAGTGAGCTCTCCCAACTTCAACAGTCTTCCCCTGAAGTAGATTAAAAATAGAACACATTACACAATCATGGCAAGTAAAGAAAGCTGAACTCAGGCGTAATTTAGAACACATGTTATCCACAAAAAACATAAATCGGAATAAACTCCAAATGGAAGTATTTAACATGCTTAGGCTGAGCTAATTGGAAAAGCTGCAAAAGGTATCCTGATAAAGAATTTTCAACAGAGCTCTTTGTGGACTAAACATAATGCAGCCACCAGCAGCCTTTTGTAAAACAATCTATAAGGATGGGTGCAACAATTTCACAGAAATATACCTTCGCCCGTTCTTCCTCATTTGTGTCCATAATGTACGCCATGTACCTGTGGAACAAATACAGATGAGACCTCAGCCTCATGCAACAAAGGGCCTGCAAATGCCCAGTGTAAACCAAGACTCATTTTTCCTTAAGTTGCTTGAAATTATTTAAATTAGTAACACCACCAAATGCACCAAAGTATAATCAAATTATATGTGCCAAAAGGTTCCCAACATGCCATAAGGAGAAACCTACAACTTCAAACTGCAAAGCATAACGAGAAAATTGAAGTGGACAAGTCATGTACTAACAATAACATTGAAATTTTCATGCTTTAAACTGGCATTTTCCTAACAAAGACAATGGATTAATTAGCATCACCAGAATCGAAGTTACTGGGAGTATGGTCAATGCATAAGTTTATTTTTAATCATATAACTTCAGTTCTCATTTTTCACAAAGTTCTGCTCAAGAAAGAACTTCGCCAAGTGCCATACACAACATTTTCTACTACAAAAATAAGCTGATACTTGCCTTCTTTAGTTGATGTGAATGAAATCAAATGTAATAAACAAGCAAGGAAATTCCATAGTTAAATTTGAGAAGACAGCGGAAATAATGATGTTATGGGATATATAGTCGGTTGTCTTGTGAAACAAATTATATGAATGATAGTTCAAGCCTATACACAATATCGGACAAAGTATAATTGAACACTGGCTAACATAAATGAGAAAAAATGCAATGATCATGGAGCAACTCTGAGTACGAAATTTTTTCTTGTTACAGACATACAATTTACATAACATGCTTCAAGTTTAACATATATATCATGAACTAGGTAATTAACAAGGTTACAACTCATGCGCTTCGACGAAGGTATTATCAGGATGTCGATGCCCGCATGCACGCAAAAGCTCCCATTCAAAAATCAAAGAGAAATGCATCATATATTTCTGTACTAGATACCACAATTTGCAAAACTAGGCAAGATCTTGAGTTATTTTGATCAAATATAATGGCAAAAGGAGAAATGAGAGTCAGCTGGTGGAACTAAACAGATAATATCCCGAATATCTTTTTTGAAATGATAGAATGAGTACAATTCTCAGATCTAAGAAGTCACCTTAGTAACAAAAAATGACATGGTAAAATTTCATCATTGATGAGCTGTGCATTATGTGCTTAAACAGAATATAAGCATATGGACCGTGTAGCACAAACGATACCACGGACTTATGATACATCATTAAAGCAAGACCTTACCAGCTCTCACGGCTTTTATCCTTTGCTTCTTTTTCATATTTTTGGATGGTTCGGTCATCTACTTGACCGCTTAAGAACAATATCTGACCTCCAGCAGTTGACTTCCCAGCATCTGGAGCCACACAAAAAATTAGACGAAATAGGAGGACATTTAAGAATATAGCAAAAATCTTTGTTAAGGAGGGTGTTTGCATCAATGATAAAACATCAGCACAGACATAGCATATACAAGTCAATAGTAGGTTAGTAACAGATGACTGAAGGGACATAAAAGTGATTTAACACTTTCCTGTAGTCCTCTACACGGAGAAAATATATTAAAGAGAAGAATGGGATACCATATCAAACATATGGATGTCAATAGTAGGATAGTAACAAGATCAAACATAAATTTGCTTCATGAGATCTTTTTCTTTTTGAACTTTAATCATTGTAAGGAGCTGTGGAGACAATTCAAACATTTGATGGGAGATTAATGTTGTGGCACAAGCTTTTGGGGGTAAGTTGCAAGGTCAGCATATCCACAGAAGTTTTGAAGGAAAAAATCGCCACTAGACTGTAGGCCGTAAAAGGGGAAACTGATGCAGGGTGAAGAGTACCAAGGCAAACATGACAAGCATTATGCTAGACCAGACCAAACAACTATTGCTGTCCCCAGGGAAGGCAAGCACAAATGGAGCCATGGAGGTTACCCTTGTGGCAGAGCCATCTTCTCTGAACTGTCAACCGACGCCGTACAAATGTATCATCCATGGTTTGGCTCATGACAGGTACCATGGTTCAAGTTACAATGGCATTAAGCTGCTGTTATCCGGTGTATTCTCCCCACCCCAATATGCAACTACAACGACATCAGAACATGTACCAGCTGCTCATCATCACCTACAAATGTTGTTGTAGCTAAGCTGATCTCTCAAAATATATGACAGCAGCATTGGGCCTTATTGTCATGTAATCTTGTGGCCAAAAACTCTAGAAGCAGGTGCAGTGTGTGCAGCAGAAGGATAGGCATGGAGCATTGCAACCCAGGTGGTCTATTGGTGCGCAGCGAAAATGCACACAAGAAATCCAGCAATTGCGTTGACACTAGCTCATTACAGGGTCAAGCAAGGAGTTATCACCAGCTCATTATGGGCTAAAGAAGGAGCTGTCATGTGCAAGGCGAGTTCTGGGATTATAAGTATAGTAGATATTTCTGTTCAGTTAGGTGCCCAGTAATTGTTCAGTCAGGGAGTTGATCGAAACTAGAGTTCAGAGATAAAAAAAAAGGAGCTACAGAAAGTCAAGCCAGAATCTAGGATCTTGATTCGTACCGGAAGAAGATATGTTTAGATTCAATATTCCAAAAAGGTGTAGCATCCTAAGATGCCCTGAGACGTTATTGCTCAGGCAAGAAATCTCTCCTGTATTTGCTATTATCCTCAACCCTCGTGTTCTCTCATCAAACTCCATGTCTATACCTCTACTCTAGAAAACCCTAGTTTTCTTCAAGCCATGACATCTGGCCTTCCTGTGCCCGGCAGATATCCTGCTGGCGACAATAATGCTACCAAAACACGAAGCCTCAGTGAATGGCCTCTTTACATTCCTGCTAGATGAAAGGAACACTTACCGACATGGCCAATAAACACTACATTCAAGTGTCGTTTTCTATTTCGCTCCTCTGTTTCCATTTGAACACTGTCCTGTTGGCCATCTGAACAACATAAAAGATAATTTTAGACAAGGTACAAAAGGATTTAAAGATACAATAACAATAATCCATTGACTCGGTCACACAGAAGGTACAATCAACAAAGAACTGTCATTCCTAAAACTAATGTCATATAGCACAATGAGAAATGGTGAAGGTGGTCCATTTGAAGGTAACAACATTTTTCTCCACAACATGTTTCAAGTCGATGACATCAATTGCGAAGGCCTATTCCTCTCGAACTGAGTCTAAAATTAGAGCAAAGAGTACATGCGGAACAATCATAAATTTACTAAAACTGGTAGTAACAAAAACTAGTCACATGTATATAGCTAGCTGAAAACCAAAAACATAGCTTCCATACATACATACATACCACTTGGCTGCAGCTCCAGTGACTGGAGAGTTGATTGAATTTCCTTGATATCTGAGAGTAGAAGATTATTTATGAATCAGACAACATCCATCCAAGTTAAATAGAGGCGCAATCTGTGATGACAGGAGCCCGTAGATCCGCACCGAGCAAGCTCAGATCCAACGTTCGGAAACAGCAACTACACAGCGGCGCAGAAGAAAATCGGGACAGAACCCGGATATACCTTCCGCCGGAGGAGCTGGCGGCGCCGCTTCCCGGGCTTCTTCTTCGGCGGCCGCGGCTGCCGGGGGCGGGGGATGAGAGTGGGACCCCGCTGGCGACTCCTCGAAGTCATCGCGCGCAGCCCAGTCGTCCGCTGCGGCATCCGCATCGGCGGGGGTAGCGTGGGAGGGGATCGGCGGAGCCATCTCGCCGTCGTGCTCCATCTCTGACGAACACGAGGAGGCGGTTGGTTTTTTTTTTCGTTCGCTTGCTAACGTGCCTGTATTCCTTTTTGCTGGTTTAGGGTTTTTGCGGAGGGGATCCCGGCACCTGCCGATGGAGAAGCCAATCCAGCGCGAGGCGGCGGGCGCTGGCCCTCCACGGGACTCGCTGAAGGCAAAAGCACAGCTTGCCTTCACTTCACCCCCACTGTATCCACCATCCAATTCAATCCAACGGACAGCAGCGATCCAACACCAAACGACTTGGCTTCGTCCTCCGCGCGCCGAGGAGATTGACGCCGGCGGTCTTCGTCACCATTTTTAATCTTGTCATTCGACATTGGTTTCTTTCGGATTTTAGCCACTTTTGATTGATATAGGTTTTTCTTTTGGTCTTTTCATTTGTTTTCTAATTTTCTAACCCATCCATCATAAGCACTTTGTGTGTGTCTTTTGTGTTTGCATTTTGGGTTAAGCTCTCGACTAAATCACTCATTCAATATTATCTGAATGGTGAGAGAAGGTAGAAATTTCATATCATCCTTTGCTCATAATACTCTTGGTGAGATAATGTTTAGCTCAAGTGATGCCAGCATGGAGCACGACTAAATCTTTGATGGTGAAGCTCAATACGTATCACGACATGCACATTGAAGATTGCAACAAGGAACCCATCAAAGTCTGAATAGATTGAAAAGAAGAATTGACAAGCAATTTGGTGACGTCCGGGACGGCTTCCTCTTATTGAGACACCAAATGTCGGCATTCAAGATGTCATCACCAATCTTGGCGACCGGCGTGGACATCTCAAACCCTTCAAGCTTGTCCCGTACTCGCTCCTCAAGTCGCAATGGCGAGTCTTCGAACTCAAACTCCCAACGTGAATAACCCCACCATCATAATGGAGCACGACAAGCTCGTCACCGACATGGAGATGCAGTTGATCATCAAGTTCACCAACCTCTTTGAAAGAGCATATGGCCCCAATGTGTGGTTTTGGTAATTAATAATAATCTTTATGAACTAATATTTGCATTGAGTTGCACTTGCAGGAATTATCCATTGGCATCGTTTGGAGCATGTGAGCATGTGTTGGCTTAAAGGTAGAAGAAATAAAGAAGAAGAAGCAATGTCCAAGGGCTTTGGGCCTATTAGAAGATCTCATGCTTTAAACTTTCCATCCTCGGTGATCATGGTTCGATGAAGACAAGTTCAAAGAGCAAGTTGCAAGTCTTCATCAAACGAGCGCGAGCAATAGCAATCAAGAAAAGTGTTCCATCTTGAGGAGAACAAGATCGTCTATATCGATCTCAAGTAGAATGCTCAAGGCAAAGGTATAATCTTGATAGGTTTTTTCTTTTGTCGGTCTCATGTTGTTAGTTGGAAGACCGGGTTTATGATAGATAGCCATACAATCAAGATGGGCTCTCGAGTGAGTAACTCGATCATATCGTTCGAAGAGAGATCAAACCTTTGCATACTTAGCATCATCTTTTTTGGTTGTTACTTGGATCTTATCCAAGTGAGGTTCTAGAGCTTGTGGTAATCTTCATAACAAGCTCTAGTTCATCAAAAACGGATTTCCCTTTTATATCTTATTGTGTTTTTGATCTTGGCGGTTTTTCCGGCTCCACACCAAGGGAGGTATCTCACATAATAAATACTTCATATTTTCTCCCTTAGTGGTATGCAATATTTCCAACAAAATTGGTTTTATCTAATTCGGAGTTCGGTTGTTTGAGTTATTTGCGTTTTTCTGTTGCTGCATGTGGTATCCGTACCAACCGGTAGTACCGGATATTCCATCTGGTACTACCGCTTGGCACCGGTAGTACCGCCCGGCGCTACTCCGAAGTTGGATCTAGAACTACTCATTGAAAAGAATCCTATTCTTATGGGTAAATGCTCAATATCCAAGTGGGCTTACAAATTTGATCATGATCAATTGCTTTCTGGATTGTCTCATGTCTCTTGATTAGTTGGTGTTTATCCCCCCAATATCACCGGATGGGTCTAATCCCATTGGCGAGCTGAGACTCCCTCTTAGGCCCGGGCGGTACCACCAGCCCGACACTACCGCAGTGTCTGGTAGTACAACTGTATTTTCCAGTACTATCGCTTTGCGGTACTACCGATCCATGCAACATGTCCTACCGGTGGCGACAGAGGTATTTGTTCTCGACTCTTTTGTTCCCGGTACCAGTCCGGTAGTACCAGTCACTTTTGGTACTACCGCTTCTGGTTCCGGTAATACCGATCGTATCAGGCTCTAACGGTCAGATTTTGGCACCCCTATAAAAGGGGCCCTTCTTCTCCATTGGACCTATCTGTTTTTAGCTCTTTGCCCCCTCCATTGTTGATTTACTTGAGCTTGTTTCCTCCCTCTCCCTCCCATGATTCTTGCATCCTTTTGAGGGAAAAGAGAGAGATCTAGATCCACAATCTCACCAATCCATCTCTCCTCTAAGTGAGGGGAATATATTGGGATCTAGAACTTGGAGTCTTTTGTGGATTTCTTCTTGTGTTCTTGATACGTCGAAAATGTATCTATAATTTTTGATGTTTCATGCTTGTTTAGTATCTACTTTGCTTTGCTTTGTCTACACTTTGAGATGTTTTTATATGTTTTCTGGAACTAACCTATTAAATAGTTGCCATAGTGCCAATTGTCTGTTTTCTTCTATTTTTGGTTCCAGAAAGGCAGAAAATCAATATTCTCGAAATTGGATGGGACAAAATCCAAAGTCAATATTTTACCGTGGGCAACACGAAGCCATAATACGAGACGGAGGAGGCTCACCAGGGGGGCACACCCCCTGGCGGCGCGGGCTAGCCCTAGTCGCGCCTGGGAGGTGTAGCCCCCCTGGTGGCCCCCCTGGCTCGCCTCTTCGCCTGTAAGAAGCCCCCTGATGTAGAAACTCTAGGCACCCGATCAAAACTCCACAAAACCGGCTGTAGCCGCCGCCACCATCGTCCCAAGATCGGGGGGATCTGAAGTTCTTCCCGGCACCCTGCCGGAGGGGAGATCATCCCGGAGGCCTTCTTCTTCATCATGCCAGCCTCCGGTATGAAGCGTGAGTAGTTCCACCTTGGACTACGGGTCCATGTAGTAGCTGGATGGTTGTATCTCCTCCTTTGTGCTTTCATGTATAGATCTTGTGATCTCCGTTCATGATCAAGATCTAATATATTTGTAATCATGCATGTTGTGTTTGCGGGGATCCGATGGATATTGAGATCACTATGTCAGATTGATTAATGGTTTTGTCTATTTTATTCTATCATGTATGTGTTGTTTGTGATCTTGCATGCTCTCAGTTATTAGTAGCTATCTTGGCCAAGTAGCTGCTAGTGACTACAAGAGGGGGTATTTATGCTCGATAGTGGGTTCATGCCTCTAGTTTCCAAGGGAAGTGACAGAAATCTCTTTGGTTGTAGATGTGTTATTGCCACTAGGAAGAAAACAACGGTCTCTTGTTCATGGAACAAGTGGATTGTTTACCTTACACACTTTGCTTAAAGCAGTTGTATGTTGCTTGCAACTTAATACTGGAGGGGGTTCGGATGATAACCTAAAGATGGACTTCTAGTCATAGATGCAGTTGGATGGCGGTCTATGTATATTGTTGTATTGCCCAATCGAATCCCATAGGATCTTTTTGTCTAGTATTGCATTGTTATGCCTTGCTCAGTCCTGTCAATTGCCCTGCTACAATTTGTTTACCCAGCATGCCATGTTTGTTTATCTAAGGAGAATACCTCTAGTGAACTATGGACCCTGGTCCAATATTTACCATTGATACATCTTCCACTGTTACTGTTTACTTGCTGCAAACCATCATCACCTTCCACACCATACAGTTAATCCTTTGTTACAGCAACCGGTGCGATTGACAACCTCACTGTTAGTTGGGGCAAAGTCTTGAGTTTGTGTTGTGCAGGTTTCCACGTTGCTTGCAACACCTTTGAGATGTTTTCTTCCTCCTACTGGTTCGATAACCTCGGTTTCTTACTAAGGGAAAACTTGCTATTGTACTGCATCATACCTTCCTCTTGGGGTTTCCCAACGAAGCGTTCACCATGCATCAAGACATTTCTGGCGCCGTTGTCGGGGAGGCTAAGGACGTCTTCACAAGGGGAGTCCTCCTCAAACTTTCTCTTTACTTTGTTTTTAGTTTGCTTAGTTTATTTTGCTTGGTTTTGTTTGCCTCTTTTTATCAAAAACTCCAAAAAAAATAGTTTAGTTTGGTTTGCTTTATCTTATAAAAAACACACAAAAAATTAGTTCCTACTCTAGTTGGTGATCTGTTATTGCCTTGCTTGGTCATGCTTTCTATCAATGGATGGTTTCTTTGAAACTAGTTCTTATTGGCAACGTGGGTTCACGGAAGAAAAAAAGTATTATTATAAGGAGCATCATTTGTCACAAAAAGGTAAACACTTATGAGAACAAATTGATAAATTGAATACTATTGCTAGAGAGGTGTGCTCTACTTATAATGTTACTTATTGCTTTGATAAAGCTTCTTGCTGTAGGAGGTATAAACACCTCCCTTTTCAATGTGAGTATAATGATAATGTTACCATATCCTCTTATGTTAAAGGAAATTATGACTTTTATGATGTGGAACAAATTGAAGAATTTATTGCTCTCAAGGGTGCATTTGAACTTGCCAGTTTGCTTGAAAATACTGATGATGCACCTTATAAATATGAGGTTTATGAGATACTTAAATTTTTCTTTGATAATTACAAGGAAGAAAATGGCTATATTCTTGAATATTTTAATAGATGCTTTCCAAAAATGGAAGAGACTAATGCCTTGCAGGAGCCTATGGAAGAAGAAATTATTGAAACTGGAAGCTCATTAGATGAGAAAGAGGAGGAGAGTGATGAACAAAAGGAGGAAGAATGGATCATCTACCCATGCCTACCTTCTAATGAGAGTAACTCTTTATCCCTTACATTATTTGATTGTCCCTCATGCTTACCAAAAGAGGATGAATGGTATGTTCCTGTGGATCTTTTTGAAATATCTACTTTGGGTAAAACATGTGGAGGTTTTAATCCCACTATTTTTGAGCTTGATAAAAATTATGTGCTTGTAGATCATGAAAAACATGCTTTATGTGATAGTTATATTGTTGAGTTTATTCATGAGGCTACTGAAAATTATTATGAGAGAGGAAAATATGGCTGTAGAAGTTTTCATGGTACTGAAACACCTCTCTATGTGTTGAAAGTTTTGAAGTTGCTCTTGTTTTATCTACCCATTTTTGTTACTATGTGCTTCTTTGATTTATTTTCTTACAAGATTCCTATGCATAGGAAGTGGGTTAGACTTAAATGTGTTTTGAATTTGCTTCTTGATGCTCTCTTTTACTTCAACTTATATTTCTTATGTGAGCATCTTCTCAAACTATCGAACCTAACTTAAAGGCGTTAAAGAAAAGTACTTGTTGGGAGATAACCCAAGAGTTTTATTGAGTCTTTGAAGTTATTACTTCAGTAATGACCTCTCCTTACCCTTTTTGTTTGCTTTTTGTGCCAAGAATGACCTCTAATGAGAGGGAAGTAATATTTGGGGAATTGCTGTCCCAAAACAGATTTATGTCCTCCACCATAAAAATTCGTGAGGAGTCTCTGTAAATCGGATTGAGATGAAAATTTACGAATAAATCCCCCAGTATGTTAGCTAACTTTCGTTAGTTAAACACTTTTTGATTTGAGCAATAGAAGATTTTCGAAAAAATCGGTTTCTACTTGTTGGTCAGTTTTGATAGATTTCTGCCATTATTTGCATTTGCTTCTAAAAGAGTTATTGACCCTATGTGTGGTTTTGGTGATTAATGATAATCCCTATAGACTAATGTTTTTACTGAGTTTTATATGAAGAAATATTCCATAGGTCATGCTTGTAGTCTATGTGTTGGATTCAAGTATGGATGCCATGAAGATAAAGATATACCTTGAGTATTGGCATCAAGATCATCGATTTTAAGAGAAGAATATGATATGATCAATATCTTGAGAGTGTGATCTCAATAGAAGAATTAGAGATATGGCTCTAAGACGGTGTCATGATAGCCTCATTAGTTGAGCTATGATTGACTAAGATTTAGAGCATGTAATCAAATTAAGGTTTCTTTATGTACCTCAAGATATTGAGATGGAGCATGAAAAGATACATGGTTGACCTATACAAAGAGTGAAGAGTGATTTCAAGTTGGTCAACACATGAAGCATAAAGAATGTACCACATGGATCTTGTGGTATGGTAAGCCTTGTCAATTATGCATCATGAACTAACCCATTATATATGTGCCTTTGTATTTTCTATATGGGATAGGTATATTTCCATGGGCATGCTTCAAAAGAGAAGATCTTATATAGCACATGAGAGAATGACATCAAGTGGTGATCGTCATCAAGGTTGAGAAGGGCAAGTTCAAGATAAGCATCTCGAGAAGATCATTTGCTTGAAGCTTGCCGTCCATATTGGTGATAATGGACATGTGAAGACATGTATTAATGAAGCTATCCAATAATGGTGTATGGGAGAGCAAATTAGGAGCCTTCACGAAGCAACAATGATCAAGTGATGCATTCCGGATTGGATGGAGATTGAAGTGTTATCAACAAGATCAAGCGGGATGCGCAAGGAAAAGGTATGGCCTTGCTAGGTTTTCCTTTTACCGGTTTCAAGGTGGTTGTTGGGAGATCGGGTTATAGGATACATAGTCGCACTATTAAGAGGGGCTTTCGGTTGGGTAACTTGATCACATCGTCATAGGGAGCTCAATCATTTGCATACTTTGCATCTTCCTATTTTGTTGCTTCTTGGTGTTTCTTCATGTGAGGTTCTTGAGCTTTTTTCTAGATCTTCAACAAGCCCAAGTTTATCGAAAACGGAATTCGTATGCATCTTCTATGGCGTTTTCAAGTTTGAAGGTTTTATCGGTTCTTCGTGTAGGGAGGCTTCTTACCTTTCTTTATTTGGTTCTATCCTTATTTGTGGGACTATGATGTTTCTCTGCACCATCTTGTAGGGCTTGTTGTCCTCGTCAAAACAAGCCCAAGATCATCGAAATCGGAGTCCGGACGCAAAAGTTATCGCCGTTTTCGTGTGTCCTGTTTTGTTCCGGCGGGAATTCTGGCGGGACCGGGCCTGTGGCCGGTATTTCCGGCAAATCGCCGAAAAACGGTCCAGTATGCTGTTTCGGTTTTTTCCGAAACTTTCGGTTTTGACCGGAAATTCCGGCGGCTGATCCGGCGGCGCCGGTTTCTGTAGCACCCCGGGTAAATCCGCTACTAGAAAATCGAAGTATATTTGCTTATGCATCATCGTGACATCATCATGCATGTGTTTGACTAAACCTATTTCCTAAAAGCCTATATTGTTTTCTAGTTATCCCCTTCTCTATTTCAAATTGAAATCTCGGTCTTTTCCGAATATTTTGTTTTGTCTAAAATTATTTACAAAAGACCTCATAAATAAAACAGGAAAAATATTAAACATAAATATTTTGATCGGGGAGGCAGCCGCGGACTAGGCCCAAAAGCCCAGCCCACAGCCACCTACTACCCCTCTAAACAAACCCTAATTCTATCCCTACCTGCCCAAACCCTAGCACCCCAATACCCCATCCCGCCGCCACACTCCCTCCACCCAAACCAGCACTGCGACACAAGCTAGCGCAACCACCCATACCCGCGCGCAGCAAGCACACCTCGCATGCTACACTACCGCGACCCACTCCACACCTTGGACACGCCCCTGTCACGCTACCAGCGACCCCCACTCGGTATACACAACGCACCCATGCAGTCGAAGACCCCCGGCCCCACCCTGACCCTGCGATCCCCTCCCGCACGCGTCCCTCGCACGCGACCCCGCTCGGGTTTCCCGCAACCGCCGCCGCCTAGACTCCTTCCTCCGCAGCACCGGCCGTCTCCGACTCCATTCCTCGTTGGCCTCCCTCGTCCGCGTCCGGCCGCGCTCCCCTCCTCCCGCATCTGAGCGCCAGCGGCCATGCTCGCTCGCGTCCCTGCCAGAGGTGGCCGCCCCGAGCGCCGCAGACCCCGGCCGTCCCTGCCTCACCTCCGCCTCGAGCCGCCGCCGCCCCGCGAAGCTTGCCACCGGCCCGCTTCGTCGGCCCCCTCCCTGCCTTGGCCGCCTCCCCCGCGAGCTTCCTCGGCCGCGAGCTCCACCGACGGGCACTCCCTCTGTCACGCGCCATCGCCTCTCCGTCGTTCCGTCGCGTGCCTCTCCCGTCGCCGGCCTCTGCAACCTGGTCTACGCGTCCGCCGCCGGCCAGCGAGCTCTCCATCCTCGGTCTGTCTCGAGCACGCCGTGCCGTCGGGGCCTCCTCGGTCCTCTCCGTCCTCGCCGCCCCTCCTTCGTTGCTTCCTCTTTGCCCTGCACGCCGATGTTGCCCGCCTCCGGCGCCGCCAGGGACGCCTTCCTCGATGGCCACCTCCTGAGCGCCCTCGCCGTCCTCTGCCTGAACCTCCTCTCTGCGCCACCGTCTGCGACCGCACGCCCTCGACCGCCTCGGCCGAGCTCTGCTGTGGCCGTCGCCATGGATGCCTTGCCGCCTATCCTCTTCGCTTACCCCGACCTCACCAAGCGCGTCTTGCCATCGAAGTGTCTCTGCCTTGCAGCTCAACATCTGTCGGGCTCTCCCTGTTGTGCTGGTAGAAAGAGATGATGTGGCGGTAGTGTTGTTGAGGTGAGGATGCTTGGTGCAATAGTGGTGTATGCGCAAGGTTGCACCAAACTGATGACCATCTGATGTTTCGAGACATGACAGTGCACAAGATTCATAAGCCGGACGCCAAGTTTTTCTTCCGGAACAGCCCCAGAAGCCAAGATCGTCCACTTGGAATTCGAAGACCGATCCTGAACCCGGTGCCGCGCCAAGGTCTCCTCCCCGGAACCGCCATGACCTTCGTCACGGATCCGATGGTCGAGGCCCTAAAGACCGAACCCGCCGAGCCCGAACCCCTCGGAGAACCCCAAGATCATCGATCCAACGTGTGACCCCTATCCGAGACCCTTATTTTATAAATGCCATATATAAATTGTTGCATATTAAATTGCCATGCTTGCATACATATTGTCATGTGGGTTGGGGCCTTATGCCGATTCATCTTATAATTAAATATGGAGACCATATGCGGGCGAATCTAGTCTAATATTGGTCCCATTTAAATTTGTGCATCAAACCGGTGATATAATTTTGCCTTATTAAGACAACATTAAAATTGCGGGATATCTAGATAACGTAACCCACCTAATTAATTGTCGGTACCCCGGTTCTGCTTAATATGGCCTTATTGCATTGCACCATTGCCATGTCATACATCATACATGCATCATGACCGATCTTCTGCCGTAGTATTAAATATTGCATCCGGTGTTTCTGCTAGTGCTTTGCTTCTTCACGGATAGGCCGATGAGTTGATGTGAGAGTCGACCCGACCTTCAGATAAACCTTCGACAACCTATCTTACTTTTATAGTATTTATTCCATCATGTTGATCTATTGCTATCTGTGTTGCGATGCTCTAGTTTTTGTACCTGTGGTATCCTTTGCAGCCTTATATTGCCTTGGACACATCCTATTACCTGTTGTTTGGTAGATAGTTGGACTTGCGCGTCGTAGTCGCTTGCTCAAGTGCTGTTGCGTGTCGTCCAGTACCACAGCTGTTGGAAGGCTGCCATATGCTTTATGTTGGAGAGGACCATGGCTTTAATTATTGTTTAATAACTAAAATTGAAAGTAGGTAAATGCAGAGGCATCGGTGGGTAATAGACAATATTTGGTTTTTAACTGCTCACTGGTGTCCCGTAGGACCCCGAGTTCTTGACACCTGTTCCGAGATCGAGCGCGCTAACCACAGGTGGGGTGTGTGGGCACCCCCATCGATTAGTACCTGATTTCAAAGTACTGTACCGGGGGCCACAAAGTAGTTTGGGGCTTTATTACTATCATGTACTTATGCCATGCTTTACTGCTTTATTTACGATTGCGCGTGGAGCGCCTGTACTGTTTAGGAACCTCGTGATACGTTTTCGCTGTATCGACAAGCCCAGTCACACTTTTGGGTTCCCAGTTGTTTACAGCCGTCGACACAAACCCTGGGTCCGTCTCGGAGACCGGCCGACTTTGTTACGGGTAGCTTAGTGGGGTGGCCCCCCGTGCTTGCTTTGGTCTGGGAAACGTCGTGTCCGAAACCCCGTCGACATACCGTTGGGTGTATGTTTTGTGATCTTGTACCTACCTGATCTGACAACAAGGGTGTAGGTGCGTGTGGAAACTTTGGTGCACCCCTGCAGGGTTAAATCTTTTCGAGAAGCCGTGTCCGCGGTTATGGACGACTTGGAGCACAGTTCTCGATCATAGACAACTATAACTAAAGTTTACTGTTATAATTTGACTTGTATCCGATATGACTAGTAATCAGCTCCACTACAACGGAATGGCTAAATAAAAGTGCCAACAACTACTGGGTTTGGGATATTTCATGCTAATTGTATCTGACTAGTAAGTGTTGCAACTACAACGGAATGGTTAACTAAAAGTGCCCACTGCTTATTATATCAGGATGACTATCTATACCTGACTAGTAACTGCTGCAACGATAACTGAATAAATAAAACTGCCAACGGTGTGAGTTCCTCGGTTGACTTCCTCGTTTGGTCTCGAGGGGGAAATACCAGGATGGGTATGTTTGGTGGTAGCACCAGGTTGTTCCGAATAGGTCTTTCTTATCCCTCTCTGATAGCCGACAGTTATATCGAGTCTCTATAGGTTGTTAAGTGCATGCCGCGCTGCCGCTTCCGTCCACCATACCTATGTAGGCGAGGACCGCCGAATTCTAGTCTCGCCGTGTACTGGCCTCAGTACTGACCGCTCTCTCTTTTTCCTTTGCCCTTTGTCGGCACCCCTTTTGTTTAAGCAGGTTTTGAGATCAACGTCGTTAGCAGGGTTACCCTTCCGGCTTGGCCTGGGCAGGGTTATGGACGCCATTGGTTATTCTTCAGGGCTCTTAGCCCCATTTGCATCTTGTCCGTAGTCGGACGTTGTATCGTTTTCAAGGTGATTTGGATCTTTGTACTGTACATCTGTATTCTTGACTCGTTGAGTCGCTGTTGTATATATGTTTTGTGGGTTCCATCGAGGACTATTGTGTAATGATATTACTTTGTTTTCCACCCGCACGAAAGTGCCTGGTGGGCACCTTTGAATCGTTTCTATGCGGGTTTGGCGGGAAGCGCTAAAACTTGCATAGGGCCGATTCCGAGGGTGTTACAGTTTCGCCACCGGGCTCTCATAATGATCTTCTAATCTCCCATGATGGGCCAATGTTAGCTCGTGAGGCAA
Source organism: Avena sativa (assembly GCA_916181665.1). Classification (NCBI taxonomy): domain Eukaryota; kingdom Viridiplantae; phylum Streptophyta; class Magnoliopsida; order Poales; family Poaceae; genus Avena; species Avena sativa. Next base: position 127,566,135 of record OV702283.1, on the reverse strand, counting down.
GTATTACTAAGGTAACATCTTGTGAGCCTCTTTTGGACATTAGCACAACTTCTACTCAAAATTCTATTTTGCCGTGTGCTAGTCCTAGTAATCCATCTAGCCATACTATTGATAAACCTTGTGTTGGATTACTTGTTTTCCCTTGTTGCTCTAACAATGAAGCTTCTACTTCCTATAGTACTTGTATTTCTACTAACCATGTAGAGGAAATCAAAGAGCTCAAGGCCCAAGTCACTTCCTTGAGGAATGACTTGGAAAAGAGTCATGAAGGGAAATCCACAATCAATAATATTTTGAGTGTGCAAAAATCCCCTAATGATAAAAGTGGACTTGGATTCAACTCCAATAACAATAACAAGTCCAAGAGAAACAAGAAGAAGGGCCAAAACCAAGTCAAGAATTTGGCCAATATTATTTGCTTTAAGTGCAAGGTTGAAGGACATCATGTAAGATCTTGTCCATTAAAGAAAAAGCACTTGAGTGAGAAGCAACAAGGGAAGCGGACACAAGTACAAGGTCAATCCCAAGTTGAAGTTAGGCCACTTCCAAAGAAGAATCAAGATAATGCTCCCCAAGCCAAGAAATCAATGAAGAAGAGAAAGGGGAGCACTTGTTGCTACATATGTCGTGTTAAGGGGCACTTTGCCTCTTCATGTTCAAATGGTACCTTATCTAACCCTATCATTGTTGATGATGATTATTATCTTAGGAAGGATAAGGATGCCATTTTGTTTGCCAAGTTTGTTGGAACTCAAAGTGGTGTCAAGAAAAGAGCCATTTGAGTTGCCAAGCCTATTGTGACTAACCTCTTAGGACCCAACTTGGTTGGGGACCAACAAGCTCAAACTTGATCAATAGGTGTTTATGGAGGGCATGAAGACTTGGCTAACTCATGAAGAATTAAGAGATCTTCATATATTATATTTGATCTAGCTAAGTCATACGGATTATCATTTCCCTATCTTATATCCAATGTGCCTCTTCGCGGTAACTTGTACTTAACCCATTTATTTTGTAAGTTACTTGCCCCTTTACATGTTTTGGTTTTGTACCAAGTATGTGTTTGTATTTGGTGTGCCTCATGCTTGATTATTTTGTGTATTCAAGTATGTCTAGGTGTTTGGCACATCATTTACCCGTGTGTTTTGTTTTGAGCCTCTAATGCATCTTGATGATATCTTATTTGGCTCTTTTCGAGTGGTTAATGGAACATCCCATTTTGGGGGAGTGACATGCCCCGCGCATCTCTCAAACCTTAAAATGTGTGTACATGAGTACTACCACTTAGTATTGATATTGCAAGTTTATCTAGTCACTATGTGGTGTGTCATACTCATGAGAAATTCAAATTCTAAATGTCCATTAATTCTCTCTAGTTGAGGTTGCTTTTCCTCTTATTAAGAAAATTGAATATCACATTATGGGGGAGTAATATGCTTCTTTTGCATATCACAATCCTAGGAAATGTGAACATATGAGGTAGTGCCACTTAGAGTTGATATTGTTGATTATCTTGTTTCTAGGTGGCATGTTGGCTCAAACAAGGTCCTATTTTTGTTAGAAGCTTTTATTGCTCGTCTTTTTGGTCTTTGTTTGAGCAAGAAATTCTTAATGCGGTCTTCCTAAAATACATATCTCTATATCTTTTTGGGATACCATTAGCTTCAAGTTATTCTAATCACTGCTTTGCATGATTGTGTGACTAGATTGAAGCTATCAAGAATCTCTATCTTTGCATAGTTCTTAATATTTTTATTCCTATCCTATGTTTTTTATTGTGAAGATTTATCTTTAATATCCGTGCAATATACCATTGGAAATCAATTCCAATACACTCATTGTCTTCGACAACTAATATACTTATGTGTGGTAGCATTTGTGGATCATCTTCACCTTGGATTTCACCTCTTATTGCCTTATTTTCTTTCCAAAAATTTGTTGTGGATCCCATTGTCTTCCTTGGCTTTTCAACATCTCTTTGATGATGTTTTTGATTATTATAAAATGTGTTTTAGTGGAAGACAAACCTTTTCTTCTCGGAACCTTGTGCCATTGTGAAAAGTGTTAAGGGTTTGGTTTATTTGTTGAAACCTTGCTCTTTTGGGAGTTTGCTATCTCATTCTTTCTTTTCTATTTTATTTGCTTGAATGAGATAAATCGTTGAGTATTTTTGTTTTTATTTCATCTTTTTGCTCAATAGTTTTTGCTTAGTTCATTGGTTGAACTTCGTTGAACAAATCTTGTGTTGATTTGATTCTTTGATATAGTTTGGGCAACAAATGTGTTTTGTCACACCTTGTATGCCTTCTTGAATATTTTGGTGTTTTTCCAAATTATATCTTCTTTGGATATTGAAAGTCTCCATGTGTTTGCTTTCTTTGATCTAATATATAGGGTATACTCCATCAAATCCTTAAACGGCTAAGATGTGCATGAAATTCAAATTTCATCTCTAAATATGTACATATTTTTATGGAGTGTGTCTTATGTGTTGTGGTTAGTCTAACCACTTTGGACCCAATAAGTCTGGGGACCAAGATGTACTTGAATGTTGTTTTAGGTACATTGGAGATGCAGTGGGTGCTTGTCTCGTCTATAAGGAAAGTGTTGTCACCACATGATAATTGGAGCCAAGCTAGGATGATCGAAAAATTCTTATCTACTACATCATACCATTGATATCTCGGTAACAAGTATCTTATTCATGCATACTATTCTTTCATCCAATCTCTTGTAGGTTGCATCTTGGCATGAATTTATCCGTTTGTAAATGTTGCGGTTCTTGCAAGGATCTTTGAAAGACTTCTTTATCCTTATTTCTTATGTGAGTAATTTGAGATGATGCATATAATGGGGAGTATATAAAATCATGTTCATGATTCACCAATTCAAAATATGCCTTCTAGCAATTTATTGCATATCAATTTCTCAAGGTACTCTCATGTGCAATATTGTTGAAATTGCTTTGAATCCTTCCTTTTGCTACTTGTTGCTTTTCTCAAAGTATCCCAACTAGCATTTGTTCCCTTAGTGTTAGTTGTGATGTTTTTGAGGTTTTTCTTTTTTCTTTGGTGAAGTTCATTGATATACCATAAGAGAAAATAGAGCCATTGCTATATATGCACTTAAGCAAAAAATATCATGTTTGGTATATCTTATGACTTCCTCTTGGATATCATGTTTTCTTATTTTATTAACCTCTTATGTATGGTTGTTTATTTGTGGATTATTCTCATGTTTTGTCCACTTATAAACTTATATACACGAGAGTGTTAATCTCTCGCCTTGATATCATCGCTCTTTGCCAACCATATCTCTTATCCTCTTGGTTTTTAATGGTATTGGTAAGGTCTTGATTTATGAGTGCTTGGTTTACTTTTATTGCATCTTCACGCACTCATATCTCATATTTGGTTTCTTTTGGACTTAAGCTTGTCTTGACAAGTGTATTTATTTATATCTACTCCTTGTATCTTGGTTGTGTTCTAAATAATATAGAGGGAGTGAGGATTCCATGTTTGTGCATATTGTATTCAAATACAATAATTAAAATTTATGCACGAACCTTGGGGAGCTTCCTTATTTCATTTAGAACACTATTTGTCCATTTGATTTTTGGATCATTGGATTGCTTGCTTCATCCGTTGAAGTTTCTTCACCGTTTTATCCTTGTAGCAATCTTTGATCCTCAATATAGCTTGATTTCCTCCAAATATCATCATTGGATACGTGCATTTGATTTCACCCAAATTATGAGAAATGCACACCTTGGGGATGAACTCATACTATATTTGCCTTCTAACTTTGTCATCCATTTTGGCACTTGTTGTCAATGGGGGAGAAGTTTAGAGGGTTTAAGGGAAATGGTTTTATACTTAAGATTGGTTTGTTCTTAAGTGTCTGCCTTTCATGCATTTCATCTTTATTATATTTTGCATGGTTGTATATATAGTGTAAACTCTCCCAAAGTTTATTCTTGACAATGTATGCAATGAAATTCAAGTTCATCACACATGCATATATTGTGGGGGAGTTTGCTCTATATATATTGGTTCTACTCACATCTCTTACATTAGTTGTAGTTTGTGTAAGTAGAATAAGTTTTGATATGTGCTAGTAGCTTTGTGTTACTTGACCATATAAAATGCAACCTCTTGTACACAACTTATTCTCGAATAAGTTGCGTACTTGTTTCTAATATTCAGTATATAAACCCTCTTATTGTGATTGTCATCAATTACCAAAATGGGGGACATTGAAAGAGTAATTGCCCCTATGTGTGGTTTTGGTGATTAATGACAATCCCTATGGACTAATATTTTCACTAAGTTTTATATGAAGGAATATTCCATAGGTCCTTGTAGTCTATGTGTTGGATTCAAGTATGGATGCCATGAAGATAAAGATATACCTTGAGTATTGGCATCAAGATCATCGAGTTGAAGAGAAGAATATGATATGATCAATATCTTGAGAGTGTGATCTCAATAGAAGAATTCGAGATATGGCTCTAAGACGGTGTCATGATAGCCTAATTAGTTGAGCTATGATTGACTAAGATTTAGAGCATGTAATCAAATTAAGGTTTATTTATGTACCTCAACATATTGAGATGGAGCATGAAAAGATACATGGTTGACCTATACAAAGAGTAAAGAGTAATTTCAAGTTGGTCAACACATGAAGCATAAAGAATGTACCACATGGATCTTGTGGTATGGTAAGCCTTGTGAATTATGCATCATGAACTAACCCATTATATATGTGCCTTTGTATTTTGTATATGGGATAGGTATCTTTCCATGGGCATGCTTCAAAAGTGAAGATCTTATATAGCACATGAGAGGATGACATCAAGTGGTGATCGTCATCAAGGTTGAGAAGGGCAAGTTCAAGATAAGCATCTTGATAAGATCATTTGCTTGAAGCTTGCCGTCCATATTGGTGATAATGGACATGTGAAGACATGTATTAATGAAGCTATCCAATAATGGTGTATGAGAGAGCAAATTAGGAGCCTTCACGAAGCAACAATGATCAAGTGATGCATTCCGGCTTGGATGGAGATTGAAGTGTTGTCATCAAGATCAAGCGGGATGCGCAAGGCAAAGGTATGGCCTTGCTAGGTTTTCCTTTTACCGGTCTCAAGGTGGTTGTTGGGAGACCGGGTTATAGGATACATAGCCGCACTATTAAGAGGGGCTTTCGGTTGGGTAACTTGATCACATCGTCATAGGGAGCTCAATCCTTTGCATACTTTGCATCTTTATATTTTTTTGCTTCTTGGTGTTTCTTCATGTGAGGTTATTGAGCTTGTTTCTAGCTCTTCAACAAGCCCAAGTTCATCGAAAACGGAATTCGTATGCATCTTCTATGGCGTTTTCGAGTTTGAAGGTTTTATCGGTTCTTCGTGTAGGGAGGCTTCTTACCTTTTTTTATTTGGTTCTATCCTTATTTGCTGGACTATGATGTTTCTCTGCACCATCTTGTAGGGCTTGTTGTCCTCGTCAAAACAAGCCCAATATCATCGAAATCGGAGTCCGGACGCAAAAGTTATCGCCGTTTTCGTGTGCCCTGTTTTGTTCCGGCGGGACCGGGCCTGTGGCCGAAATTTCTGGCGACCGCCGGAAATTTCTGGCAAATCGCCGAAAAACGGTCCAGTATGCTGTTTTGGTTTTTTCCGGAACTTCCAGTTTTGACCGGAAATTTCGGCGGCTGATCCGGCGGCGCCGGTTTCGCCACCGGAACGTGTCTGTCTAGCATGTTTTGCCTCCAACTGTCTTCCCCCTTGAAGGGGTATAAAAGGGGGGCTTCTTCCCCAAAGTTCTAAGGCTCTTGAGCATGTTTTTGACCACCATTGTTGACCCCTTTGAGCTTGCTTCCTCTCCCTTCCCTCCTATGATTCGTGCATCTTTTTGAGGGCTTTGGAAGAGGAGATCTAGATCTACAATCCCCACCAATCAATTCCTCCTCTAAGTGAGGGGAACCCTTTGGATCTAGATCTTGGAGTCATTTGTTGATTTCCACCATTGTTCTTCCTCCCTAGCACTTGTTGCTTTGGTGGGATTTGAGAGTGGAGGATTTGAGCACCCTTGGTGTTCTTGATTTGCATTCTTGCATAAGTGTTGAGCTCTCCATTTCGATTTGTTCGAGTGAGAGACCGTGAGCTTGTTACTCTTGGAGGGTGACCTCCTAGTTGGCTTGGAGGTTGGTGCCGTGGTGTTCTCTTCGTGGAAGATTGTGAAGAGACACGGGCTTCTCCTTCGTGGAGCTTGTGAAGTGGTTGTGGAGCTTGCCATCTCCGAAGTGGAGGAAAAGCTAGCCATAAGGAAAGGGCCTATTCCTTCGTGGGATAGACTCGGAGAAGAAGGTGAGCCTTTGTGGCGCGTGAGGAATCCTTCGTGGAACCTCACACCTCTCCTACGTGACGTAGCCCCCTTCCCAAAGGTGGTGAACACGGGAATACATCTTCATCTCCGCGTGCCTCAGTTATCTCTATATCCGAGCTTACTTTCCTTGTGATAGCCATCGAGCTTGAAGTACTTATATCTTGCTTATCACTTGTGGTATATTTATCTTGTGCTATCTTGCTTAGCTTAATTTGTTGTTGGTGCACTTAGTTGAGCCTAGTGTATTTAGGTTTTGTGCTTGTAAAATAAACGTTAGTTTAATTCCATATTCTATCAAGCCAAAACCGTAATAGTTTTGAAATTGCCTATTCACCCCCTCTAGGCGACATCTCTATCCTTTCAGCTTCTTATTGAATCCTTTTTGAGTTCTCTTTTGGGGAATTGAGCTTTTTGAAGGAGTTGCTACAGTAGCTTGTGTTTTTAGTGAAAAGTTTTGTTGTTCCAAAACTAAACCCAAAAGTCTATTATCTTTTGAATACACTAATGTTGCTAATGAAGATTGTGTGAAGTTTTGTATGAAGGAAAAATTTTAGGTGTAAAGAGAGAATGATGTAATGAGATGAAGAATGGAAAAAATCTCAAGTTTGGGGATGCCACCCCGTGCCACCCCAAGAAATATTCAAAAGGTACAAGCGTCAAAGCTTGGGGATGCCCAAGGCATCCCCTTCTTCATCAATAAAAAGCTCAGGTATGTCTAGACACTTCGTTTTTATTGTTTCATGCACCGTTGTGTTGTTCTTGGAGCGTCTTAGTTTTCGTTTTAGTTTGCTTGAATAAAGTAGTTTGGACCCCCGTTCTCGCTGTTTTGTTTTGCAAATAAGTTGCTTGGTGTTGGAAAGGAGTAGTAAGTTCTTGCTTGTAAGTGCAAGAGGAGCTTGCATTGACTGCGACTTAAACTTTATCATGACATGCTAGGTGTTGTTTTGACCTTATGCTTAGTGATTATTGCTGTAGCATGTCTTGTTCCAAACAATTGGGATTGCATAGTGTGCCTTGAAGAAATTATGCGTTGTTTTAGCATGCAAAAGCATAGTATTGTGGTTTTCTCCTTTGATGCTTTGTTTGGGTTGACTTTGCACATGCTCACACCGTGTTATTACTATGAACAAGTCACCATAGCCTCTATGATGATTTAGTCCTTGACTTGTAGTACCACTCTATGCTTTGATTAGTAATGCTTTGTTGCACTTCATCATTATGGCCATTATTGCCCTCTTAGTTGGTTGCTCCCAGTCTTTTGCTAGCCTCCACTTGTATGAGTAAGCTCTACTCATGCTTCCAACTCCCAAGAAACCAAGTTATTCTAAAGTGTCCACTATAAACTCCTATGCGTGGTGTGTTACACCATTCCAATTATATTCTTGTTTTCAGCTATCTTCCAATTAAAAAGTATCTTGTTATGTGAAAATTTAGTGATTAAAGCCCTCGCGAACTTGATGGCACACTTTATATTATTTTCCCCTAATAAACTTGAACCATTGTGTCATCTATGTTGTATATGCTTGCACTTATACGTTGGAATTAGCAGAACCATGCTGTCATGGGGAACGTTTTCAACATTGCACTTGTACTTTGTACACAGTTGATATCATGCTCTTTGTCTATGGATGTCGCCGGTGTGAAATCAAGAGGGAGCTTGTAAGTCCATGGAGTTATGTATTTTGTGTTAGATAAACGTTTGGGCCACTAGCCTAAGCCATGCCTAATCATGGTGGAAACTTGCAGCATCACCATAATGAGCATTCTGTGAAGCATCCTCAATAAAAATCTATGCACAGTAAATATAAAGATCGTTGAGATGCTCATTGTCTGCTTGCCTTGTTATTTTGGTTATAGGATAGCTCCTGTACCATGTGCAAGGGGTACCCCGTTAGAGGTTCTCTATGATACACATGTACTTACTATGACAAGAACTTACAGGTGACTAAAATTGAGTAGCATGCGGTGCGGCCCTCGTATTCAAGGGACATGAGATTGCCAACTTATACCTTGTCAAGCATATACTCCATAGTTTGTTCACTTTAACCTTAATCACTTCAAGATGCTTATGATAGGGGCAATGAGGGCTGAAAGCTAACAAGTATCATAATTTTTGGAAGCTCTTTTTGAAACTTGAAATCCCCGCTTCCCTTTATGAAGGGCCTTTCTTCCACTATTATATTGAGTCTCCACCTTCTACCTTTATGCACCATTAAGAGAGCATAGTTGTCATTCTTAGTTCTATGTGCAGTGTCCCAAAACTCACTGATTGATGCATATTGTTGATATTGGTTGTTCTTGTTCTACTTGTATCTAGTCACTCTTATGAACTTTGAAGGTGTCCTATGCATCTATTTGCTACTCCATGAGGGACAAGCTGAATGCCACTATGCCATGTTTTCTGTATGTGAAACAAACAAACTTTTTTCAATGCATGTTATTCATGATCTTTGTTTGTAGCCTTTCATGCTGCATGCATAGTTACTTTGTCTTATTGTTAGAACTCCATCTTTCATGCACATGCTTAGAGTTCTTTGATCCCAGATTTCAATGCTTGCAAATGGTTTGATATTGGTTTTGATGGTGCATGTCACCTCAAAAATTATTCTTTTACCACTTACCTACTCGAGGACGAGCAAGAGTTAAGCTTGGGGATGCTTGATACGTCGGAAACGTATCTATAATATTTTATGTTCCATGCTTGTTTAGTATCTACTTTGCTTTGCTTTGTCTACACTTTGAGGTGTTTTTATATGTTTTCTGGAACTAACCTATTAACAAGTTGCCACAGTGCCAGTTGCCTGTTTTCTTCTGTTTTTGGTTCCAAAAAAAGCAGAAAATAAATATTCTCGGAATTGGACGGGACAAAATCCAAAGTAAATATTTTACCGTGGGCAACACGAAGTCAGAATACAAGACGGAGGAGGCTCACCAGGGGGCCACACCCCCTGGCGGCGCGGGTTATCCCTAGCCGCGCCTAGGGGGTGCAACCACCCTGGTGCACCCTGACTCGCCTCTTCGCCTATAAGAAGCTCCCGATGCAAAAACCCTAGGCACCCGATCAAAACTCCATGAAACTGTCTGTAGCCGCCACCACCATCGTCCCTAGATCGGGGGGATCTGAAGTTCTTCCCGGCACCCTGCCGAAGGGGAGATCATCTCGGAGGCCTTCCTCTTCATCATGCCAGCCTCCGGTATGAAGCGTGAGTAGTTCCACCTTGGACTACGGGTCCATGTAGTAGCTAGATGGTTGTATCTCCTCCTTTTTGTTTTCATGTATAGATCTTGTGAGCTCCGTTCATGATCAAGATCTAATATATTTGTAATCATGCATGTTGTGTTTGCGGGGATCCAATGGATATTGAGATTACTATGTCAGATTGATTAATGGTTTTGTCTATTTGATTCTATCATGTCCGTGTTGTTTGTGATCTTGCATGCTCTCTATTGTTAGTAGCTATCTTGGCCAAGTAGTTGCTAGTGACTCCAAGAGGGGGTATTTATGCTCGGTAGTGGGTTCATGCCTCTAGTTTCCAAGGGAAGTGACATAAATCTCTTCGGTTGTAAATGTGTTGTTGCCACTAGGGAGGAAACAACGGTCTCTTGTTCATGGAACAAGTGGATTGTTTACCTTACACACTTTGCTTAAAGCAGTTGTCTGTTGCTTGCAACTTAATACTGGAGGGGGTTCAGATGATAACCTGAAGGTGGACTTCTAGTCATAGATGCAGTTGGATGGCGGTCTATGTATATAGTTGTATTGCCCAATCGAATCTCATAGGATCTTTTTAACTAGTATTGCATTGTTATGCCTTGCTCAGTTCCTGTCAATTGCCATGCTGTAATTTGTTTACCCTTCATGCCATGTTGTTTATCTAAGGAGAGCACCTCTAGTGAACTATGGACCCCGGTCCAATATTTGCCATTGATACATCTTCCACTGTTACCTGTTTACTTTCTACAAACCATTACCTTCCTCACCATACATTTAATCCTTTGTGACAACAAGCTGGTGAGCTTGACAACCTCACTGATTGATCGGGGCAAAGTCTTGAGTTTGTGTTGTGCAGGTCTCCGCGTTGCTTGCAACACCTGTGTGACGTTTCCTTCCTCCTACTGGTTCGATAACCTCGGTTTCTTACTGAGGGAAAACTTGATGTTGTGCTGCTTCACACCTTGCTGTTGGGGTTCCCAACAGACTCCACGCCAAGCACCAGGTTCTCTGGCGCCATCAAGGAGTCACCATCAAGGAGTCACCATCAAGCTTTTCTTGCGCTGTTGCCGGGGAGGCTAAGGACGTCTTCAGAAGGGGAGTCCTCCACTTCCTTTCTCTTTACTTTGTTTTTAGTTTGCTTGGTTTTGTTTGCCTCTTTTAAAAAAAACCAAAAAATTAGCCTAGTTTGGTTTGCTTGCTTTATTCAAAAACACGCAAAAATTAGTTCCTACTCTAGTTGGTGGTATGTTATTGCCTTGCTTGGTCATGCTTTCTATCAATGGATGGTTTCTTTGTAACTAGTTCTTATTGGCAAGGTGGGTTCACGAAAGAAGAAAAGTATTATTATAAGGAGCACCGTTTGTCAAAAAAAGGGAACCACTTATGGGAACAAATTGATAATTTGAATACTATTGCTAGAGAGGTGTGCTATACTTATAATGTTACTTATTGCTTTGATAAAGCTTGTTGTTGTAGGAGGTATAAACACCTCCCTTTTCAATGTGAGTATAATGATAATGTTACCATATCCTCTTATGTTAAAGGAAATTATGACTTTTATGATGTGGAACAAATTGAAGAATTTATTGCTTTCAAGGTTGCATTTGAACTTGCCAGTTTGCTTGAAAATACTAATGATGCACCTTATGAATATGAGGTTTATGAGATACTTAAATTTTGCTTTGATAATTACAAGGAAGAAAATGGCTACATTCTTGAATATTTTAATAGGCGTTTTCCACATTGAAGAAACTAATGCCTTGCGGGAGCCTATGAAAGAAGAAATTGTTGAAACTGGAAGCTCATTAGATGAAAAAGAGGAGGAGAGTGATGAACAAAAGGAGGAAGAATGGATCTACCCATGCCTACCTTCTAATGAGAGTAACTCTTTACCTCTTATATTATTTGATTGTCCCCCATGCTTACCAAAGGAGGATGAATGCTATGTTCCTGTGGATCCCTTTGAAATATCTACTTTGGGTAAAACCTCTGAAGGTTTTAATCCTACTATTTTTGAGCTTGATAGAAATTATGTGTTTGTAGCTCATGAACAACATGCTTTATGTGATAGTTATATTGTTAAGTTTATTCATGAGGCTACTGAAAATTATTATGAGAGAGGAAAATATGGTTATAGAAGTTTTCATGGTACTGAAACACATCTCTATGTGCTGAAAGTTTTGAAGTTACTCTTGATATATCTTCCTATGCATGTCACTTTGTTCTTTGTGAATTTATTTTCTTACAAGATTCCTATGCATCGGAAGAGGGTTAGACTTAAATGTGTTTTGAATTTGATTCTTGATGCTCTCTTTTACTTCAATTCATATTTCTTATGTGAGCATCTTCTCAAGCTATCATGTCTAACTTAAAGGCGTTAAAGAAAAGTACTTGATGGGAGATAACCCAAAAGTTTCCTTGAGTCTTGGAAGTTATTACTTCACTAATAATATCTCCTTATCCTTTTTGTTTGCTTTTTGTGCCAAGAATGACTTCTAATGAGAGGGAAGTAAGATTTGTGGAGTTGCTATCCCGAAACAGATTTCTGTCCTCCACCAAAAAAATTCGTGAGGAGGCTCTGTAACTCGGATTGAGCTGGAAATTTTTGAATTAATCCCCCAGTATGTTAGCTAACTTTTGTTAGTTCAACACTTTTTTATTTGAGCAACAGAAGGCGTTTGACAAAATCGGTTTCTACCTGCTGGTCTGTTTTGACAGATTTCTGCCATTATTTGCATTTGCTTCTTATTGATTCCTTTTTGAGTTCTCTTTAGGTGAATTTAGCTTTTTGAAGGAGTTACTACCGTAGCTTGTGTTTTTAGTGAAAAGTTTTGCTGTTCCAAAGCTTTGCCAGGGGTCTAATATCTTTTGAATACACTAATGTTGCTAATGAAGATTGTGTGAAGTTTTGTATGAAGGAAAAATTTCAGGTGTAAAGAGAGAATGATGTAATGAGATGAAGAATGGAAAAAATCTCAAGTTTGGGGATGCCACCCCGTGCCACCCCAAGAAATATTCAAAAGGTACAAGCGTCAAAGCTTGGGGATGCCCAAGGCATCCCCTTCTTCATCAATAAAAAGCTCAGGTATGTCTAGACACTTCGTTTTTATTGTTTCATGCACCGTTGTGTTGTTCTTGGAGCGTCTTAGTTTTCGTTTTAGTTTGCTTGAATAAAGTAGTTTGGACCCCCGTTCTCGCTGTTTTGTTTTGCAAATAAGTTGCTTGGTGTTGGAAAGGAGTAGTAAGTTCTTGCTTGTAAGTGCAAGAGGAGCTTGCATTGACTGCGACTTAGACTTTATCATGACATGCTAGGTGTTGTTTTGACCTTATGCTTAGTGATTATTGCTGTAGCATGTCTTGTTCCAAACAATTGGGATTGCGTAGTGTGCCTTGAAGAAATTATGCGTTGTTTTAGCATGCAAAAGCATAGTATTGTGGTTTTCTCCTTTGATGCTTTGTTTGGGTTGACTTTGCACATGCTCACACCGTGTTATTACTATGAACAAGTCACCATAGCCTCTATGATGATTTAGTCCTTGACTTGTAGTACCACTCTATGCTTTGATTAGTAATGCTTTGTTGCACTTCATCATTATGGCCATTATTGCCCTCTTAGTTGGTTGCTCCCAGTCTTTTGCTAGCCTCCACTTGTATGAGTAAGCTCTACTCATGCTTCCAACTCCCAAGAAACCAAGTTATTCCAAAGTGTCCACTATAAATTCCTATGCATGGTGTGTTACACCATTCCAAGTATATTCTTGGTTTCAGCTATCTTCCAATTAAAAACTATTTTGTTATGTGAAAACTTAGTGATTAAAGCCCTCACAAACTTGATGGCACACTTTATATTCTTTGCCCCTAATAAACTTGAACCATTGTGTCATCTATGTTGTATATGCTTGCACTTATACGTTGGAATTAGTAGAACCGTGCTGTCACGGGGAACGTTTTCAACATTGCACTTGTACTTTGTACTCAGTTGATATTATGCTCTTTTGTCTATGGATGTCACCGGTGTGAAATAAAGAGGGAACTTGTAAGTCCATGGAGTTTGTATTTTGTGTTAGAGAAACACTTGGGCTTCTAGCCTAAGCCATACATAATCATGGTGGAAACTTGCAGCATCACCATAGTGAGCTATCTATGAAGCATCCTCAATAAAAAACTATGCATATATGATACGTTGGAAATGTATCTATAGTTTTTGATGCTCCATTCTTGTTTAGTATCTACTTTGCTTTACTTTTCCACACTTTGAGGTGCTTTTTACATGTTTTCTGGTACTAACCTATTATCAAGTTGCAATAGTGTCAGATGCCTGTTCTCTGCTGTTTTTGGTTTCAGAAAAGTTAGTAAAGAAATATTCTCGGAATTAGACGGGACAAACGTCAAAGTCAATTACTTTCCGTGGGGAACAAGAAGTCTATAGGGGAGCCGGAGGGGCCAGCCAGAGGGTCCAGACCCACCCCAGGCGCGAGTGGGACCCACCCCGCGCCGGGCTAGGGTTTGGCCGCCCTGGCCGCCGCCTCGGTCTCCCCTTCGCCTATAAGAAGCCCCCAATGCAGAAACCCTAAGAACCCGATTAAATCTCCAAGAAACCGTCTGTAGCCGCCGCCACCATCGTCCCTAGATCAGGGGATCTATAGTTCTTCCCGGCACCCTCCCGGAGGGGAGATCATCCCGGAGGCCTTTTCTCCGGTATGATGCGTGAGTAGTTCCACCTTGGACTATGGGTCCATGTAGTAGCTAGATGGTTGTATCTCCTCCTTTGTGCTTTCATGTATAGATCTTGTGAGATCCGTTCATGATCAAGATCTAATCTATTTCTAATCATGCATGTTGTGTTTGCGGGGATCCGATGGATATTGAGATTATTATGTTGGTTTGATTAATGGTTTTGTCTTTATGATTCTATCATGGCTGTGTTGTTTGTGATCTTGAATGCTCTCCGTTGTTAGTATCTATCTTGGCCAAGTAGTTGCTACTGACTCCAAGAGGGGGTATTTATGCTCGATAGTGGGTTCATGCCTCTAGTTTCCAAGGGAAGTGGCAGAAATCTCTTCGGTTGTAGATGTGCTGTTGCCACTAGGGAGAAAACAACGGTCTGTTGTTCATGGAACATGTGGACTGTTTACCTTACACACTTTGCTTAAAGCAGTTGTCTGTTGCTTGCAACTTAATACTGGAGGGGGTTCGGATGATAACCTGAAGGTGGACTTCTAGTCATAGATGCAGTTGGATGGCGGTCTATGTATCTTGTTGTATTGCCCAATGGAATCTCATAGGATCTTTCTGACTAGTAATTGCATTGTTATGCCTTGCTCAGTTCCTGTCAATTGCCCTGCTGTAATTTGTTTACCCTTCATGCCATGTTGTTTATCTAAGGAGAGCACCTCTAGTGAACTATGGACCCCGGTCCAATCTTTACCATTGATACATCTTCCACTGTTACTTGTTTACTTGCTGCAAACCATTACCTTCCACACCATACGTTTAATCCTTTGTTACAACAAACCGGTGAGCTTGACAACCTCACTGATTCATTGGGGCAAAGTCTTGAGTTTGTGTTGTGCAGGTCTCCGTGTTGCTTGCAACACCTGTGTGACATTTCCTTCCCCCTTCTAGTTCGATAACCTCGGTCTCTACTGAGGGAAAACTTGCTACTGTGCTGCTTCACACCTTGCTCTTGGGGTTCCCACCAAGACTCCACATCAAGCACCAAGTTCTCTGGCGCCACCAAGGAGTCATCAACAAGTTTTTTGGTGCTGTTGCCAGGGAGGCTAAGGACGTCTTCACTAGGGGAGTTCTTCACTTCCTTTCTCTTTACTTTGTTTTTAGTTTGCTTTGTTTCTTTTGCTTGGTTTTGTTTGCCTCTTTTCAAAAAAACCAAAAAAATTAGTCTAGTTTAGTTTGCTTGCTTTATTCAAAAACACAAAAAATTAGTTCCTGCTCTAGCTGCTGCTATTTTTTTGGCTTGATCACCTTTGCCAAAATGAACTCTGCTGAGAACACCAAGTTGTGTGACTTCACTAGCACCAACAACAATGATTTCCTAAGCACACCTATTGCTCCACTTGCTCCTGATGCTACCTTTTATGAAATTAAGCCTGCTTTGTTAAATCTTGTGATGAGAGAGCAATTTTCTGGTGCTGGTTCTGATGATCCTGCTGCCCATCTCAATAGCTTTGTTGAATTTTGTGAGATGCAAAAATATAAGGATGTAGATGGATATATTATTAAGCTCAAGCTTTTTCCTTTCTCCTTGAGGGAAAAAACTAAAGAATGGTTGCTTTCTTTGCCTAAAAAAAGTATTGATTCTTGGACTAAGTGCAAAGATGCTTTTATTGGAAAGTACTATCGTCCTGCTAAGATTATATCTATGAGAAGTGATATTATGAAATTTAAACAGCTTGATAATGAACATGTTGCTCCAGCTTGGGAAAGAATGAAATCTTTGGTTAAAAATTGCCCTACTCATGGACTCACTGCTTGGATGATTATCCAGACTTTTTATGCAGGTTTGAGCTTCTCCTCAATAAATCTATTGGATTCAGCTGCTGGAGGTACCTTTATGGGCCTCACTTTGGGTGCTGCAACAAGGCTCCTTGATAATATGATGGTTAACTACTCTGAATGGCATGTTGAGAGAGCTCCACATGGTAAGAAGGTAAATTCTATTGAGGAAACTTCCTCTTTGAGTGAAAATATTGATGTTATTATGGCTATGCTTGTTAATGGGAAAGCTCCTTTAGATCCTAATAGTGTTCCCTTAGCCTCTTTGGTTGCTCAAGAAGAGCAAGTTGATGTGAACTTCATTAGAAACAACAATTTCAACAACAATGCCTATAGGAACAATTTTGGTAGCAACAACAATTATAGGCCTTATCCTCCTAGTAATGGCAATTCCTATGGAAGCTCTTACAATAATGCTAGAAGTGCCCCGTCTGAACTTGAAGTCATGCTCAAAGACTTTATTAGTAAACAAACCACTTTCAATAAGACTATAGAGGAAAAGCTTTTAACTGTTGAGAAAAATATATCCTCTTTGTCTGAAGCTCAATCTTCCTTGATTAATAAAATGGCCGCTAAACCTGAAACTATGGAAAACACCTTTGCTACTGCTCATGCCATACAAGTTACTATTGATGAAAATGTTAGGCTGTTAGCTCAACTTCATGCTAAGTGGGAAAGGGAAGCTGAAACTGATAGAAACAATAGTGTGTGCACCATCACCACTAAACCACAAGTAGTCCCTATTCCTCCTCCTACTATGCCTAAGCCTATTGAGCCTACTACTAGTGATGCCAAGTTTGATTTTGATGTTGATGGTTGCAATATTTCTGAAGTGATTATGTTCTTGCAAAAGCTTGCTAGAAGTCCCGATGCTAGTGATATGCATGTTGCCTTTACCAAACACATTACAGATGCTCTTGTTAAGATTAAGGAAGAGAAGCTAAAACACAAAGCTTCTATTCCTAGGAAAGTAGAAGATAGTTGGGAACCCATTATTAATATGCAAGTGAATGACTTTGATCTCAAAGCTTCATGTGATCTTGGTTCTAGTGTCTCTATTATGCCTAGGAAGATTTATGAAATGCTTGATTTACCACCTTTGGAAGATTGTTATTTGGATGTCCCACTCAATGATAATGCTAAGAAGAAACTCATGGGGAGTATTAATGATGTTATCATTATTGTTAATAATGCTTATGTCCCTGTTGATTTCTATGTTTTGGATGTTAAATACAATGCTTCTTGTCCTATTACTTTGGGAAGACCTTTTCTTAGAACAGTTGGTGCCATCATTGATATGAAAGAAGGCACCATTAAATATCATTTTCCATTCAAAAATGTATTGAACACTTCCCTATAAGGAGAGAGAAGTTGATTTTTGCTCCTCCTTTAAAAGCAAGATTTGATGTTAATGCTTCTTCATTTGAAAATACTTGATTCTTCTTGCTTTTTGTGCCTAACTTAAAGGCGTTAAAGAAAAGTACTTGTTGGGAGATAATCCAAGAGTTTTCTTAAGTCTGGGAAGTTATTACTTCAGTAATGACCTCTCCTTATCCTTTTTGTTTGCTTTTTGTGCCAAGAATGACCTCTAATGAGAGGAAGTAAGATTTGGGGAGTTGCTGTCCCGAAACAGATTTCTGTCCTCCACCAAAAAAATTCGTGAGGAGGCTCTGTAACTCGGATTGATCTCAAAATGTACAAATAAATTCCCTAGTATGTTAGATAACTTTCGTTAGTTCAACACTTTTTGAGTTGAGCAACAGAAGATGTTTGAAAAAATCTGTTTCTATCTGCTGATCTGTTTTGACAGATTTCTGCCATTATTTGCATTTGCTTCTTACTGATTCCTTTTTTAGTTCTCTTTAGGTGAATTGAGCTTTTAGAAGGATTTACTACAGTAGCTTATGTTTTTAGTGAAAATATTTGCTGTTCCAAAGCTTTGCCAGAGGTCTAATATCTTTTGAATACACTAATGTTGCTAATGAAGATTGTGTGAAGTTTTGTATGAAGGAAAAATTTCAGTTGTAAAGAGAGAATGATGCAATGAGATGAAGAATGTACAAAAGCTCAATCTTGGGTATGCCACCATGGTGTCACCCCAAGAAATATCCAAGAGGTACAAGCGTCAAAGCTTGGGGATGCCCAAGGCATCCCCTTCTTCATCAATTAAAAGCTTAGGTCTGTCTAGACACTTCGTTTTTATTGTTTCATGCACAGTTGTGTTGTTCTTGGAGCGTCTTAGTTTTGGTTTGCTTTGCTTAGGTTGTTTAGTTTTCTTGAATAAAGTAGTTTGTACCCCCGTTCTCGCTGTGTTGTTTTGCAAATAAGTTTGCTTGGTGTTGGAAAGGAGTAGTAAGTTCTTGCTTAAAGTGCAAGAGGAGCTTGCATTGACCGTGACTTAGACTTTAGCATGACATGCTAGGTGTTGTTTTGACCTTATGTCTAGTGATGATTGCTGTAGCATGTCTTGTTCCAAACAATTGGGATTGCTTAGTGTGTCTTGAAGAAATTATGCGTTGTTTTAGCATGCAAAAGCATAGTATTATGGTATTCTTCTTTGATGCTTTGCTTGGGTTGACTTGGCACATGCTCACACCATGGTATGACTATGACAAGTCACCATAGACTCTATGATCATTTAGTCCTTGACTTGTAGTACCACTCTTTGCTTTGATTAGTATGCTTTGTTGCACTGCATGATTTTGGCCATTATTGCTCTCTTAGTTGGTTGCTCCTAGTCTTTTGCTAACCTCCACTTGTGTGAGTAAGTTCTAATCATGCCTCCAACTCCCAAGAAACCAAGTTATTCCAAAGTGTCCACTATAAACTCCTATGCATGGTGTGTTACACCATTCCAAGTATATTCTTGTTTTCATCTATCTTCCAATTAAAAACTATTTTTTATGTGAAAACTTAGTGATTAAAGCCCTCACGAACTTGATGGCACACTTTATTCTTTGGCCCTAATAAAATTGAACCATTGTGACAGCTTTGTTGTATATGCTTGCACTTATAAGTTGGAATTAGCAGAACCGTGCTGTCACGGGGAACGTTTTCAACATTGCACTTGTACTTTGTACTCAGTTGATATCATGTTCTTTTGTCTATGGATGTCACCGATGTGAAATAAATAGGGAACTTGTAAGTCCATAGAGTTTTTATCGTGTGTTAGAGAAACGCCTGGGCCGCTAGCCTAAGCCATGCCTAATCATGGTGGAAACTTGCAGCATCACCATAATGAGCTATCTAGGAAGCATCCTCAATAAAAAGCTATGCATATGGTAAATAAAAATATTGTTGAGATGCTCATTGTTTGCTTGCCTTGTCATTTTGGTTATGGGAAAGCTCCTGTACCATGTGCAAGGGGTAGCCCATTGGCGGTTCTCAATGATATGCAAATACTTACAATGACAATAACTTACCTGGACCCAAAGTTGAGTATGCATGAGGTATAGCCCTCATATTCAAGGGACTTGAGATTGCCAACTTATACTTCGTCAAGCATATACTCCAACTTTGCCACTTTAACCTTAACCACTTCAAGATGCTTATGATAGGGGCAATGAGGGCTGAAAGCTAACAAGTACCATAATTTTTGGAAGCTCTTTTTGAAACTTGAAATCCCTGCTTCCCTTTGTGAAGGGCATTTCTTCCACCATTAGTTGAGTCTCCACCTTCTACCTTTAGGCACCATTAAGAGAGCATTGTTGTCATTCTGTGTGTAGTGTACCAAAACTTATTGATTGATGCATATTGTGATATTACTTGTTCTTATCCTATCTGTTTCTAGTCACCCTTGTGAACGATAAAGGTGTCCTATGCATCTATTTGCTACTCTATGAGGGACAAGTTGATTGCCACTATGCTATGTTTTCTGTATGTGAAACAAACAAACTTTTTTCAATGCATGTTATTCATGATCTTTGTTTGTAGCCTGTCATGTTGCATGCATAGTTACTTTTTCCTATTGTTAGAACTCCATCTTTCATGCACATGTTTAGAGTTCTTTGATCCTAGCTTTCAATGCTTGCAAATGGTTTGATCTTGGTTTTGGTGGTGCATGTCACCTAAAAAATTATTCTTTTTATCACTTACCTACTCGAGGATGAGTAGGAGTTAAGCTTGGGGATGCTTGATACATCGGAAACGTATCTATAATTTTTGATGCTCCATGCTTGTTTAGTATCTACTTTGCTTTGTCTACACTTTGAGGTGTTTTTATATCTTTTCTAGAACTAACCTATTAACAAGTTGCCACAGTGCCATTTGCCTGTTTTCTTCTGTTTTTGGTTCCAGAAAGGCAGAAAATCAATATTCTCGAAATTGGATGGGACGAAATCCAAAGTCAATATTTTACCGTTGCAAGGTACCCAACCTTTAATAAGGTAGAGATCCCTGTGTTTACAATGCTAGTCCCTGGATCAATAGCTAGCATCCACAGTTAAGATGTAATATCAAGAAACATAGGTCATAATACAACTTTATAACCAGGAATAAAATAATTTATTACATATTACATAGCTCATTTGGCTATCTCATTACAATGCAGCAGAATATAACAATAGCATGGGGTCCTTCATCTTCAAAGTGCGACATGCAGACATGTTGGTTGTAGACTTGTAATCCTACTTCACTAATATCAAACAAACCTGCAACATAACAAGTTACAGCCACAAGGGTCAATACATTTGAATTGTATTGGCAAGTGATACTATGGTAGTATAGTGGAGTCTATCATCTATATGCATTTGTCTAAGTGGAGCTTAGGCTTGCATTGCTCAAAATAGATTTTCCTTATCATTTGAAAACACTAAGTTTTTGCTTGACAAAATCTTTCCCAAGGCATCTCCCAATAGAAATTGGTGATCCTTCAACCCTTGTTCAACCACAAGTTTTTAACTTAGAAATTGGGATGAGGAGATTCTTGATAGCTTCCATGTCTTGATGCTCAAATTGTCCTTTACCAGGGACATGGCTAAGTACTTAGATTTTACACTCTGCAGAGGTGGTGCACTTTCCCCACAAGACTTGGTTTCACCAAGACAAGATCTTTCAGAAGCCTTCCCTTAGACCAGAATGGACGCGCTCCAACCTATCAAACCCCTACCACCAACTGTCCATTTGGCTAAGTTATTGCAACCTATATGATCCAGGCAGAGCCCATAATGCCAAGTGGCTGCACTTGAAGCTTCTCAACATTTGACATCTCAAATCTCTTTGTTCCTGGGTGGCCATCCACAAGTGAGATACACAAGGTAAACCATAGAAATGGGCCTTGTGAACCACTCAACACAAACCATTCCTTCCATTCCACCTAGGTGATTCATTCACTTAGTTGTTTTATTAAACAAAACACAAGTCCACAGACTTAGAAATATTTCATAGCATGAATATATATTCCACCCTTGTTTTCTACTAGCTAAGCTAAGCAATGATAGTAGTAGGAATCTTAACTTAGGAAATTTTACTAAGGTTTCATCTACTAGGATTTCCCATGGCATAGTTTACACTTAGCAAAAATTCCATGCAAGTCCTACTTAGAAATATCACTAATGCATAGTGAAAATAATGGGACAAAAGTATGAAGCATGACTTGCCTTTTTGGTAGAGAATACATGTTCACTTATTGATCTTGGAACAATCACACTCTTCAAATTCCACTACAATTCAATCAAGCAAGCAATATTTCAATCTACCATTCAAGCAAAACATCACATAAAATAATAGAAACAAAACAATGCATGCAAGCATGCCAAACTTTGTTTTATTTACAAAAATGGTTTATAATAGGTTACAAACATTCTAAAACACTTATTGGTCATTTTATAAAGTGGGAAGACTATTTGCAAAAGATTTTACCTATAAACCATTTTCAAACCAATTCATTATTTTATGTGGTTAAAAAAAATGCCTTCATCAAAGTAGCAATCTTTATAGGGTTTACCAAATACATTTTTAAATCATAAAACTTGGTGTTTAGGGTCAGAGAGTTTATTCCAAAACATTTCCCAAAGATTTTCTCCCAAAACATTTTTAATAAATAAACATTATTTTTATTTGACTAGAAATGGTTTAAATCAAAAGTTTATTCTTTTGCTTCACCGAATACATTTTTGAAAGCACAAATTGTTTTCTATGGTCAGTAGGTTCAAAAAAATCCATTTGCCAAAGGTTTCATCTCAAAAATCATTTTAGAACAATTTTTATATTCTAAACATGCATACACAAGTTTCTGCAAAATCAATCTATTTAACAGAACATTTTACTAAACAAAGTGCATGGTCAGAATGTAATTGTTTTGCTGAATCCATTGATATAAAATTTGCAAAATTTGGACGTGTGGTTTGAAAGTTATGAATTTTTCAAAATTGAACATCTAATAGACAAGTTTCTATTTTTAAAACAGATTCCAGGCCACGTGTCGAGTTTCTATTCGCTGGTACCAGTTCGTCTGGATCAGCAACAAGGACCGCAGGATTTAAAGTGAATCGTGTGGCGTAGGATCGATCTTACCCCTTCGGGCTAAGGTTATATCGTGTCCTTTGGATCAATATCCAACGGCGCACAACACGCTTGCCAACTAGTGGCGACGCTGGCGGCGGCAGGTGGTGGCGCGGGCTCTGGCTACGGCGTCGCGGCGGTTACAGGAAGCGAGGGAGAGAAAGGAGTGGCTCACCAGGTTCGCCGAAGTGTGGGGATGCTCAAGGTGGTCCTTGATGGTGAAGGGGCGCACGAGGATGGTCGGAATCGCTCATCGGAGTTCTTGCTGCCGTCGGGTGCGCACGGTCTTGGTCGAAGACGAGCGCCTGGGATGCAAGCAAGCGAGGAAAAGTATCAGGAGGATGCGCACGGTCTCGAGGGTTGTAGAGGTACTCACCAGAACACGAGGGGCGCACTGGTTTGGCGTCAGTAGCTCGCCGAAGAGGTAGCAGACGACGGCGGCAGGCAGTGATTGTCTTTGTCGACGCTCTGAGGCGAGTGCGGTCGAGATGAGGCCACTGGGAGGGGCGCCAGGGTCCGTGGAGCACGCGTGTGTGGTCGAGGGGGCAAGGGGCGACGCATAGCTGCCAGAATTTCTCTCGAAGCTCGCCGGAGACAGAGGCGGTGTGGTACCAAATTGAAGCAGCCCTGGGGCAGAGAGGGCCGGGCGGGAGAGGGGAAAGATAGAGGAAACGCAGGCGCTTAAGATGGCATGGTCGCGGGGTGATTTTACTGCGGCGTTAACGCGAATTAAACCGAGCTTTAATCGACAGCAACAGCCGGCGAAGTGAGGGGCGGGGTCGGCAGGGTGAAGACGATGGTGAGGTGGCTGTGGGGTCCGTTGTCAGCGTGAGGGAGAGAGAGGGGGAGTGGGGTCCACGCGTCGGTGTCTTTGCGGGTTCTAGCTGGGGTGAGAAAAACGTTTCGGGGGAGAGTGCTAGTTGGGCTGCTGGGCCTGGACTGGCTTAGCTGGGTTGGGCTGAGTCTGTTTCATATTTTTTTATTCCTGTTTCTTTTTCTTTTTCCATTTATTTTATTCTGTTTTGATTTTGATTAAACAATTCAAACATCAATTTGAATTCAAACTTCAACCAAGATTTGTGTAGGTTTAAATACTGATTAGTAATATAATCCGAAGTCAATTTTTGAATAAAACTTTATTCTTTTTGGGGTCTTTTTAATTATTCAAAAAGGCCCTTGCTTTAAATCAAATAAGATTTAATAATATTTCAAACACCATTTAAATTCTTTAAACTTTCCAAATCTTTTCAGTAGGTTTTTATTTGTTTAATAGGGTGTCAAATAATTCATATTGAATTATTTGGAAGGTATTTAATATGATTCATAAATCATTTGAATTGGATATTTGTTTTAATTCCAATGGAATTAAATATAGTTTTAGTTCCCTAAATTTTATTTGGAAGATTTATTTTATTTAAATTAATTAAACAACTTTTATTCCACTTGGGTAAATCCCAAAATACTATTTTCTCATGAATTATATAATTATTCTTATTAGAGATTTGTCTTTATTCAAATGGAATTTGGTTTAAGCCATTTTATTTTATTTTGGAAATTCTTTATCCAATATTTTATTTGGATTTGGATTATATTCATTCCATTTGCTTATGGATTAGGCCAAGATTTAATTTGGTCTTTAAATATTCTTTATTTAATATTTCTTTCTTTATCTTATAAAATCCATTTTTTTTATTTATAGATCCAAACTTGGTGACTCCAATTTGTAAAATCTTATTTGAGATTTATTTATCCTTTTAAATATCTTTAGGATTATTTGCTCACCATTTGGTATGTAATTTAGATAAGGGCTTTATTAGCTTTGAAAATTCAACTTCCTTATCTTATTAAATTCATAAGATTTTATCTATGGCTCCAAATTAAGTGAAACCAATTTCTATGGTTTTATAATATTTCTATTTGTCATTCTTGATCATTTATAAATGTTTGTTGACAAATTTTTATATGGATCAAATCCATAGGTTTGGAGATAACTTGGAAATGACTCTCTTCCATTTGGGTTCTAGGATTTTGGTTTAATTTCCAAGTGTTTTTTTAAATTTCCAGATGCTTTGATGGAGAATGCATTCCACTTGATTTGGATTTAGTTGGATTCAATATTAACCAAAGTTTGTTCCAGATGGGATTTTAAGTTTCCATTTAGAAACAAAAGTTTCTTTTCACCCTAAATTTCAACAATTATTTATTTTGTTTATTTATTTTTCACATTACAAGATTTGGAAAATCTTGGGATGTGACAGGCTACCACCCTTAAAATAAATCTCGTCCCGAGATTTGGGGAGGCTAGGGGTTACAAGTTGGCTCAAAGCATCTAGGGTACTACCACCCTTAAAAATTTTCCAACTAGATTACATCTTGGCTTGCTTGGGATTTTGTTGAAATCTCTCTAGGCAAACATCTGCATAGTGCCCTTTGTTTCCACACTTGAAACATGTGACAAGGCTGAGATCCTTCATAGGCTTTATCTTGTGCTTCATCTTTTCTGGACAATTGCTTGCATAATGTCCTTGGTTACCACAATTGTAACATGTGATAAGATTGAGTTCTTCACGTATCTTCTGTGGACAAGTTGACACATAGTGACCTAACTCTTTGCAGTTTTTGCACCATACTTGGCTAATCTCCTTATACTTTTTCTTCTTCTCTGGACATTCATTGGCATAGTGTCCCATTTCTTTGCAATGACAACATTGCACATGGCTTTTGTCCTTCTTTTTCTTGGGTTTCTCCGAAGCTAAGAGTGCTTCTAATTCATGTTCTTCATATGTTATCTCAAAGGTAGGAAAGTTTCCTGGTCTCCTTGACCTTTTCTTATTCCTTGGATAAAACATATGTCTCCTCTTTGGTCCTTTAAATTGAGTCATATTGCATGGAGGTGCAAGCTGAGATTTTCCTTTGTCTTCATCCTTCTTGGTAGACTTGGCTCTCTCATGGTAGTCTGCAATCAGTTGTTGCACTCCACCTTGTTTCCTTTGTTGAACTATGGAATAGATGGGGCATTGGATAGGGACATGATTATTTCCTTCACATAAGTAACAAGTAGCTTGGGTTGTGGGGCATTGATTAGCTGGATGTTTCTCTTCACAATTGGGGCATTGATCTTCATGCTCTTTGGAAGTGTGATCCTTGTCTCCACAAATATTGCAAGCTTGGGTTCCTTCTAGAATATCATCTTTGTCATCCTTGTTGTCACAAACTCCTTTGGAAGAGTTGTTTCCCATGTTGATCATTTGATCTGTCATCTTATGCAACAACTGGGTTTGGGTTTCCAAAAACCTTTGCATGGTTGGATCTACCTCACTGGTGTTGGCTATAAATTGAGCTGTCACTTGGTTCAACTGGGTTTGGGTTACTATGAGTTCCCTCATGTTGGTCTCTTGGTTGTTGTTGTTGTTGTTGTTGTTGTTGTTGTTGTTGTTGTTGTTGTTGTTGTTGTTGTTGTTGTTGTTGTTGTTGTTGTTGTTGTTGTTGTTGTTGTTGTTGTTGTTGTTGTTGTTGTTGTTGTTGTTGTTGTTGTTGTTGTTGTTGTTGTTGTTGTTGTTGTTGTTGTTGTTGTTGTTGTTGTTGTTGTTGTTGTTGTTGTTGTTGTTGTTGTTGTTGTTGTTGTTGTTGTTGTTGTTGTTGTTGTTGTTGTTGTTGTTGTTGTTGTTGTTGTTGTTGTTGTTGTTGTTGTTGTTGTTGTTGTTGTTGTTGTTGTTGTTGTTGTTGTTGTTGTTGTTGTTGTTGTTGTTGTTGGAATTTCCTGGAGTAGCCATCTGTTTGGGTTGGATTGGGATTAGAATAGGCAAAAGATTTTCTAAGGAATCAACTCTAATCACACACATCACAATTCACACAAGCAATATGCAAGCAATCACAAACAACCATTCCACTCAAACAACAAGTTTCAAGCACATTTTTAAGCAATAAAATATTTTTGTTACACCACATAAGTTAGTGTGTTTGATCTATACTTAATATGGTGGTCCATCTATATGGTTCTCTTGAGATCTTTCCATCCTTCTTAGTTGATTCTTCTTGAACAAGATGTTTGTATCCTTAGAGAATTTCTTGCATCTTTGTCACAAACTTCAAAGGTGATGATGATTCCCAAGTTGTGTTTCCTTAGTCTTCAAGTCTTGAGCAAGATTTCTTGTCTCACTTGTAGTCCTTAGTGATATCCAAGGTTGAAGTCTTTGTTGGGAATAAGGTTGAAATCACTTGAAGATGTTGAAGTCATTAGAGTTGATGAAGTCCTTTGCACATGGTGAAGTCTTTGGCCATGGAGAAGGCTTTACCCATCAAGTTGAAAATAGAAGAGATGTAGAGTCAAAACCAAAATGGTTGAGGAAAGAGTTTACAAGATTGTTTGTAAATAAGTTTTGGAACAAATACAACTCCTATTTTTCTAAGGTTTTTTTGGTCCAATCCTAGGGTCACAATTCTACAGGCAACACAATGCTCTGATACCATCTGCAAGGTTCCCAACCTTTAATAAGGTAGAGATCCCTGTGTTTACAATGCTAGTCCCTGGATCAATAGCTAGCATCCACAGTTAAGATGTAATATCAAGAAACATAGGTCATAATACAACTTTATAACCAGGAATAAAATAATTTATTACATCTTACACAGCTCATTTGGCTATCTCATTACAATGCAACAGAATATAACAATAGCATGGGGTCCTTCATCTTCAAAGTGCCACAGGCAGACATGTTGGTTATAGACTTGTAATCCTACTTCACTAATATCAAACAAACCTGCAACATAACAAGTTACAGCCACAAGGGTCAATACATTTGAATTGTATTGGCAAGTGATACTATGGTAGTATAGTGGAGTCTATCATCTATATGCATTTGGCTAAGTGGAGCTTAGGCTTGCATTGCTCAAAATAGATTTGCCTTATCATTTGAAAACACTAAGGGCGTGTTCGGTAATCGTCTAGCTTCTAGCTTCTTCGAACTTCTGTCCGGAGCAGCACCGAACATGTCAGCTCCACGGAGCTAGATCCACGAAGCGGGTTAGTTTTGTTGTGTAAATCATGGAGCGACCTTTTTGCTGATTCCCGGAACACCAAATCGCGGAGCAGTGCTATATTACGGCAATCTGCCACCGCGAAGTGAAAAAATGGGTTGACCCCTTCCTCCCCTCCACTGTATCCCCATCCTCTCCAGCGACACGCCGCCGCTCCCTATTCTACTCCGGCTCCACCTGCCTCCTCTCCCCTGGCCGCCACCTCCATTCTCTCCTCGGGACGCCACGCCGACCTCCTCAACCAGCCGGGGCCACGCCCCCTCCTGCAACCAGCTCGAGTTTCCGGCCATGCCTCGGTCAGATCGACGCGTGCCGCTGCTCGAGTGGACACAAGGAAGTTGGGACCGACTGCAATCAGCTTGATCTCCCAGGGATTTGTCCGCATGTACTCCAAGACGCCACCTCCATCCACTTTCCTGTCCGCAGCTCCGACCCGAGCTCGGCTTAATCAACGTGCACTCCCTGAGCTCGCGGGTGGACACAAGGAAATTGTCTGCCTGTAGCTCTTCCTCCTCCGGACTGCTCCCTCCTCTCTTGGCGGTGGAGGTTGCAGCGGTCAGGGCAGTCAGACCTGGGGGGATTTTGGATGTGGGGATTACGTGCTCTGCTCTGGGAAGATGACGACTAGTAATGGAAAAAATATAAATCGGTGGAGTTGTACTTTGTGGGCTGAATTCCGTCAGCAGAAACTAGCTTTCGGCCCAAACAAACGATGGAACGGTGCCGAACGTTCCTCGCTCTAGTAGCGACGCTGGAGTCCGGATGGAGAAGCAGGATCGACGGATTTCACGAAGCCGGAAGGTTTCCGAACACGCCCTAAGTTTTTGCTTGACAAAATCTTTCCCAAGGCATCTCCCAATAGAAATTGGTGATCCTTCAACCCTTGTTCAACCACAAGTTTTTAACTTAGAAATTGGGATGAGGAGATTCTTGATAGCTTCCATGTCTTGATGCTCAAATTGTCCTTTACCAGGGACATGGCTAAGTACTTAGATTTTACACTCTGCAGAGGTGGTGCACTTTCCCCACAAGACTTGGTTTCACCAAGACAAGATCTTTCAGAAGCCTTCCCTTAGACCATAATGGACGCGCTCCAACCTATCAAACCCCTACCACCAACTGTCCATTTGGCTAACTTATTGCAACCTATATGATCCAGGCAGAGCCCATAATGCCAAGTGGCTGCACTTGAAGCTTCTCAACATTTGACATCTCAAATCTCTTTGTTCCTGGGTGGCCATCCACAAGTGAGATACACAAGGTAAACCATAGAAATGGGCCTTATGAACCACTCAACACAAACCATTCCTTCCATTCCACCTAGGTGATTCATTCACTTAGTTGTTTTATTAAACAAAACACAAGTCCACAGACTTAGAAATATTTCATAGCATGAATATATATTCCACCCTTGTTTTCTACTAGCTAAGCTAAGCAATGATAGTAGTAGGAATCTTAACTTAGGAAATTTTACTAAGGTTTCATCTACTAGGATTTCCCATGGAATAGTTTACACTTAGCAAAAATTCCATGCAAGTCCTACTTAGAAATATCACTAATGCATAGTGAAAATAATGGGACAAAAGTATGAAGCATCACTTGCCTTTTTGGTAGATAATACATGTTCACTTCTTGATCTTGCAACAATCACACTCTTCAAATTCCACTACAATTCAATCAAGCAAGCAATATTTCAATCTACCATTCAAGCAAAACATCACATAAAATAATAGAAACAAAACAATGCATGCAAGCATGCCAAACTTTGTTTTATTTACAAAAATGGTTTCTAATAGGTTACAAACATTCTAAAACACTTATTGGTCATTTTATAAAGTGTAAAGACTATTTGCAAAAGATTTTACCTATAAACCATTTTCAAACCAATTCATTATTTTATGTGGTTAAAAAAATGCCTTCATCAAAGTAGCAATCTTTATAGGGTTTACCAAATACATTTTAAAATCATAAAACTTGGTGTTTAGGGTCAGAGAGTTTATTCCAAAACATTTCCCAAAGTTTTTCTCCCAAAACATTTTTAATAAATAAACATTATTTTTATTTGACTAGAAATGGTTTAAATCAAAAGTTTATTCTTTTGCTTCACCAAATACATTTTTGAAACCACAAATTGTTTTCTATGGTCAGCAGGTTCAAAACAATCCATTTGCCAAAGGTTTCATCTCAAAAATCATTTTAGAACAATTTTTATATTCTAAACATGCATACACAAGTTTCTGCAAAATCAATCAATTCAACAGAAGCATTTTACTAAACAAAGTGCATGGTCAGAATATAATTGTTTTGCTGAATCCATTGATACAAAATTTGCAAAATTTGGACGTGTGGTTTGAAAGTTATGAATTTTTCAAAATTGAACATCTAATAGACAAGTTTCTGTTTTTAAAACAGATTCCAGGCCACGTCTCGAGTTTCTATTCGCTGGTACCGGTTCATCTGGATCAGCAACATGGACCGCAGGATTTAAAGTGAATCGTGTGGCGCAGGATCGATCTTACCCCTTCGGGCTAAGGTTATATCGTGTCCTTTGGATCAATATCCAACAGCGCAGAACACGCTTGCCAACTAGTGGTGGCGCTGGCGGCGGCAGGTGGTGGCGCGGGCTCTGGCTACGGCGTCGCGGCGGTTACAGGAAGCGAGGGAGAGAAAGGAGTGGCTCACCAGGTTCGCCGAAGTGTGGGGATGCTCAAGGTGGTCCTTGCTGGTGAAGGGGCGCACGAGGATGGTCGAAATCGCTCACCGGAGTTCTTTCTGCCGTCGGGTGCGCATGGTCGTGGTCGAAGACGAGCGCCTGGGATGCAAGCAAGAGAGGAAAAGTATTAGGAGGATGCGCACGGTCTCGGGGGTTGTAGAGGTACTCACCAGAACACGAGGGGCGCACTGGTTTGGCGTCAGTAGCTCGCCGGAGAGGTAGCAGACGACGGCGACGGGCAGTGATCGTCTTTGTTGACGCTCTGAGGCGAGCGCGGTCGAGCTGAGGCCACTGGGAGGGGCGCTAGGGTCCGTGCAACATGCGTGTGTGGTCGAGGGGGCAAGGGGCGACGCAGAGCTGCCGGAATTTCTCTCGAAGCTCGCCGGAGACAGAGGCGGTGTGGTACCAAATTGAAGCAGCCCTGGGGCAGAGAGGGCCGGATGAGAGAGGGGAAAGAGAGAGGAAACGCAGGCGATTAAGATGGAATGGTCGCGGGGTGATTTTACTGCGGCGTTAACGCGAATTAAACCGAGCTTTAATCGACAGCAACAGCCGGCGAAGTGAGGGGCGGGGTCGGCAGGGTGAAGACGATGGTGAGGTGGCTGTGGGGTCCGTTGTCAGTGTGAGGGAGAGAGCGGGAGTGGGGTCCACGCGTCGGTGTCTTTGCGGGTTCTGGCTGGGGTGAGAAAAACGTTTCGGGGGAGAGGGCTAGTTGGGCTGCTGGGCCTGGACTGGCTTACCTGGGTTGGGCTGAGTCTGTTTCATATTTTTTTTGTTCCTGTTTCTTTTTCTTTTTCCATTTATTTTATTCTGTTTTGATTTTGATTAAACAATTCAAACATCAATTTGAATTCAAACTTCAACCAAGATTTGTGTAGGTTTAAATACTGATTAGTAATATAATCTGAAGTCAATTTTTGAATAAAACTTTATTCTTTTTGGGGTCTTTTTAATTATTCAAAAAGGCCCTTGTTTTAAATCAAATAAGATTTAATAATATTTCAAACACCATTTAAATTCTTTAAACTTTCCAAATCTTTTCAGTAGGTTTTTATTTGTTTAATAGGGTGTCAAATAATTCATATTGAATTATTTGGAAGGTATTTAATATGATTCATAAATCATTTGAATTAGATATTTGTTTTAATTCCAATGGAATTAAATATAGTTTTAATTCCCTAAATTTTATTTGGAAGATTTATTTTATTTAAATTAATTAAACAACTTTTATTCCACTTGGGTAAATCCCAAAATACTATTTTCTCATGAATTATATAATTATTCTTATTATAGATTTGTCTTTATTCAAATGGAATTTGGTTTAAGCCATTTTATTTTATTTTGGAAATTCTTTATCCAATATTTTATTTGGATTTGGATTATATTCATTCCATTTGCTTATGGATTAGGCCAAGATTTAATTTGGTCTTTAAATATTCTTTATTTAATATTTCTTTCTTTATCTTATAAAATCCATATCTTTTTTATTTATAGATCCAAACTTGGTGACTCCAATTTGTATAATCTTATTTGAGATTTATTTATCCTTTTAAATATCTTTAGGATTATTTGCTCAACACTTGGTATGGATTTTAGATAAGGGCTTTATTAGCTTTGAAAATTCAATTTCCTTATCTTATTAAATTCATAATATTTTATCTATGGCTCCAAATTAAGTGAAACCAATTTATATGGTTTTATAATATTTCTATTTGTCATTCTTGATCATTTATAAATGTTTGTTGACAAATTTTTATATGGATCAAATCCATAGGTTTGGAGATAACTTGGAAATGACTCTCTTCCATTTGGGTTCTAGGATTTTGGTTTAATTTCCAAGTGTTTTTTTAAATTTCCAGATGCTTTGATGGAGAATGCATTCCACTTGATTTGGATTTAGTTGGATTCAATATTAACCAAAGTTTGTTCCAGATGGGATTTTAAGTTTCCATTTAGAAACAAAAGTTTCTTTTCACCCTAAATTTCAACAATTATTTATTTTGTTTATTTATTTTCACATTACAATTACAAGATTTGGAAAATCTTGGGATGTGACAACCGTGAGGGACACGAATCCAGAATACGAGACAGAGACGCGAACCAGGGTGGCCAGACCCCCTAGGCGCGGGTGGACCCTGCCCCGCGACTAGGTAGGGTGTGGGCCCCCTGACTGTCTCCCAGCCTCGCCTCTTCTTCTATAAGAATCCCCCGATGCAGAAACCCTAAGTACCCGATCAATATTCCACGAAACCTTCTGTAGCCACCGCCATCTTCGTCCCTAGATTGGAGGGGGGGGGGGATCTGAAGTTTTTCCCGGCACGGTCACAGAGGGGAGATCATCCCGGAGGCCTTCTCTCCGGTATGATGCGTGAGTAGTTCCACCTTGGACTATATGTCCATGTAGTAGCTAGATGGTTGTATCTCCTACTTGTGCTTTCATGTATAGATCTTGTGAGCTCCGTTCATGATCAAGATCTAATCTATTTGTAATCATGCATGTTGTGTTTGCGGGGATCCGATGGATACTGAGATTATTATGTCAGATTGATTAATGGTTTTGTCTTTATGATTCTATCATGTCTGTGTTGTTTGTGATCTTGCATGCTCTCCATTGTTAGTAGCTATCTTGGACGAGTAGTTGCTAGTGACTCTAAGAGGGGGTATTTATGCTCGATAGTGGGTTCATACCTCTAGTTTCCAAGGGAAGTGACAGAAATCTCTTCAGTTGTAGATGTGCTGCTGCTACTAGGGAGAAAACAACGGTCTCTTGTTCATGGAACAAGTGGATTGTTTACCTTACACATTTTTCTTAAAGAAGTTGTCTGTTGCTTGCAACTCAATACTGGAGGGGGTTCGCATGATAACATGAAGGTGGACTTCTAGTCATAGATGCAGTTGGATGGCGGTCTATGTATCTTGTTGTATTGCCCAATCGAATCTCATAGGATCTTTTTAACTAGTATTGCATTGTTATGCCTTGCTCAGTTCCTGTCAATTGCCCTGCTGTAATTTGTTTACCCTTCATGCCATGTTGTTTATCTAAGGAGAGCACCTCTAGTGAACTATGGACCCCGGTCCAATCTTTGCCATTGATACATCTTCCACTGTTACCTGTTTACTTGCTGCAAACCATTACCTTCCACACCATACGTTTAATACTTTGTTACAGCAAACCGGTGAGCTTGACAACCTCACTGATTCGTTGGGGAAAAGTCTTGAGTTTGTGTTGTGCAGGTCTCCGTGTTGCTTGCAACACCTGTGTGACATTTCCTTCTTCCTACTGGTTCGATAACCTCGGTTTCTTACTAAGGGAAAACTTGCTGATGTGCTGCTTCACACCTTGCTCTTGGAGTTCCCAACAAACTCCACGTCAAGCACCAGGTTCTCTGGCGCCATCAAGGAGTCACCATCAGTTTTGTCTATTTGATTCTATCATGTCTGTGTTATTTGTGATCTTGTATGCTCTCCGTTGTTAGTAGCTATATTGGCCAAGTAGTTGCTAGTGAATCCAAGAGGGGGTATTTATGCTCGATAGTGGTTGCCTCTAGTTTCCAAGGGAAGTAACAGAAATCTCTTTGGTTGTAGATGTGCTGTTGCCACTAGGGAGAAAACAACGGTCTCTTGTTCATGGAACAAGTGGATTGTTTACCTTACACACTTTGCTTAAAGCAGTTGTCTGTTGCTTGCAACTTAATACTGGAGGGGGTTCGGATGATAACCTGAAGGTGGACTTCTAGTCATAGATGCAGTTGGATGGCAGTCTATGTATATTGTTGTATTGCCCAATCGAATCTCATAGGATCTTTTTGCCTAGTATTGCATTGTTATGCCTTGCTCAGTCCTGTCAATTGCCCTGCTGCAATTTGTTTACCCAGCATGCCATGTTTGTTTATCTAAGGAGAACACCTCTAGTGAACTATGGACCCCGGTCCAATATTTACCATTGATACATCTTCCACTATTACTGTTTACTTGCTGCAAACCATCATCACCTTCCACACCATACAATTGATCCTTTGTTACAGCAACCGATGAGATTGACAACCTCACTGTTAGTTGGGGAAAAGTCTTGAGTTTGTGTTGTGTAGGTTTCCACGTTGCTTGCAACACCTTTGAGGCATTTCCTTCCTTCTACTGGTTTGATGACCTCGGTTTCTTACTGAGGGAAAACTTGCTGCTGTGCTGCTTCATACCTTCCTCTTGGGTTTCCCAATAAAGCGTTCACCATGCATCAGTTCTTCCTCTCTTATTCCCCTAATAGCCTTTGTAGCTTTGGTGGAATTTGTGAGTGAAGGACTTTTCATTGCATTAGGTGCATCGGCTTGAGTTCTCCTCGGAGGATTTGGTTGGTGAAATCAAGAAGCTTGTTACTCTTGGGTTCTTGGAACCCTAGTCGGTTGTGTGGTCTTTGTGGTGAGTTCTTGGAGTCTCCAATTAAGTTATGGAGCTCTCCCCAAGTTAGTGGCCTTGTTGGTGATTATTGGGAGCCTCCAATTAAGTTGTGGAGATTGCCCCAATATTTTACGGGTTTGGTGAATGATGTCTGCAAGTGCACAATCGGTTGTAGCTAGTTTTGAAGTTAAGATATCGATCCCACAGGGAGCCCAAAGGAAAGTGTTTATGAATGAAGTCTCTCTCACACTCAAAGTTGTCGTAGGTCTTCGAGTGAATTGTCTGCAAGTGTTTAAATAAGAACAAAATTTGGATTAAACTAAATGTATTTAAATAAAACTAAAATGTAAACTTTAGAAATAAAAAACATAAAAGTAAAAAACGATTCGATTGTTTGTTGTTTTTAGAAGATGACAAAGCACACACGGGGAGATACAGTTCATGGTGATAGTGACTATGCCAAGTGGATGAGTGATAAGTGTAACAATTGTAATCTTATAAGTATGTGTGTAGGCGAGCAACCCATAATTATCTGGAACTCCTCTTGGTAGATTTCATCCCAACTTCAATAATTCTACTAGCCTATTACCAAAACTATGGTCAGTCACTAGGCGATTAAGATACTTCAGGTTGCTTAGCAATTAAGCTCCTTGGATCGGACTAATGCAATAAGCACAGTGGTTCCTCGTGATCCTCGAGTCAAACTAGTTTCCCATTAATATTCCCGTGTCACTCGGGAGTCGCCAGTGTGCTAGTGAACAAGATATTATCTATGTAGAACAAAGCACCATGTTGTCTGGTCCCTTAATTGGACAACAAGCATTAGGCATCCCACAGATAGTCAAGCACACATAATATAGTAATTAAAATCAATCACAAACTAATGGAAAATATATAGGCACATCACATCTCACCAATACCCTTACATCTCTCACGCCTAAGGGGGCTTACTCACACATGATAGAAGAAAGCATCATCGATATAATTACATAAAAGGAGTTTGTCTCAATATTACCGTGGAGATCCACAATAAAATAGAAAATCAATCCAACACCATTCAAGATAGGAAGAAACAATATCAAACCCTAATCTTGTAAGGTGAAGATCTCTCTCTCTCTCTCTCTCAAGTACAAGTAATGGCTATTGGGGTGTGGTGGCTAGGAGGTCGAAGATCATGGAGCGAGATGAAGAACGTCTTCTCCTTCTTCTTCGGATCTCTTCTTTCTCCCTTATGGATGGAACGACGGCTGTTGTGTTGTGTTTTCGCGTATGCCTTCTTCATGAAAGTTGTTCCTTTTTACAGGACGAAGGCGGCGACAACTATATTGCTAAAACTATATGGTCAGAAAAAATATTCCCACCATATAGTTGGTCGTTAAACCTTCTGGTTGCCTTCCTTGATTGCCTCCAAAAAGAGACTTTCTTGTTTTCATATGAATATTGTATTTTTGCTGTTGAAACCTTCTATTGATGTTCAGAACCTGAAACACACATTGAAAACCAAGGTTTCCTCGCTACTGAAGTATTGGCGTTAGGTAAAGCAAGAGAACAATCAAATAAAGACGAAAACCATCAAGAAAAATCATTAAAAATGTATCGAATCTCATAGCTATCAACTCCCCCAAGATTAGATGTTGCTCGCCCTCGAGTGACAAGAAAATATAGAAGAATAGTGGATATTTGAAACTAAAATAAAAGGACTTACAAGCTCGATTGGTCCCAAATTCCTTTCTTCACAATTCTTGCAATCTTAAACATGATCATACAAGTATTCACCGGATTGCACTGAGTCCACTTCCTAACCACGTATATATTGCTAGCAAATAAATTATATGCCCGAGCAAGTGTCAAAAAGTGATACAAATTCTTTTGGTTTCTCTCTTTGTTGAGAGGTGAAAGACTTTTTGCTCTTGTTTCTGTAATCAATTAAGAGTACTCAAGTTAGTACCAAAAACATTCAGTTTAAGAACAACTCATCTACTCCCACATCAAAATTTCAAGACTCCCAAAGCACATTTTTCCTTTCCTTTCTTTTCAAAAATCTCAGTTCTTCCATAGAGAGATCATGACAATGTTTTTAACATGTTAATTGAGGCTGTGTTACGTACTTGTGACCATTCCAATAGATAACCGTTGAGCAATAATGGGTCAGAGGAGTACTACAACTTCACTTGGAACGTGAGACCATGAGGAAACTAAAACTTTTACTCAACATAGCATTGCATCTAAAGATGCTTAAATAACTCAATAGCCGAAATCAAGTGGTTTCCCATATTTAGATCGTTCGTTGGCCAGCGGACTTAATAGTTTCCCATGGAGCACGACCGTGTTGTAATGACACGCGTAAAGCCTTATCTTACTTTAATTACTAGAAAAACAGTGGAATAATCTCTACTACCTCAAAGCGTCGATTTTATCAAACAATTCCATTCAAAAGTGTTATCAAGTCTATTACTGATGCGACTCAGATCACTTCAGAGCTTCGTTGGGAAACCCCAAGAGAAAGGTATGATGAGCACAATAGTAAGTCTTCCCTCAGTAAGAAACCAAGGTTATCGAACTAGTAGGAGGAAGGAAACAACCCCAATGTGGTGCTAACAACTTGGAACCTGCACAACACAAACTCAAGGCTTTGCCCCAATGAACAATGCGGTTGTCAATCTCACCGGTTTGCTGAAAACAAAGGATTAAACGTATGGTGTGGAAGGTAATGGTAGCTTGTAGAAAATAAATAGTAACAGTAGAAGATGTATCCATGGTAAAGATTGGACCAGGGTCCATAGTTCACTAGAGGTGTTCTCCTTAAGGTAGATAACGTAACATGTTGGATAAACAAATTACGGCGGGGCAATTGACAGGACATAGCAATAATTCCCATGTGTCCTCGAGAACATTTGGTCCTTATAAGTATTCCCACCGACTTGTCCTTTGCTAAGAAAGGATTGGGCCACTTGCTGCAATTGTTTGTTGTCTTTATTACTTGCACTTTGTTTTGTTGCTTTATCAGAAAATCCCTAAAAATCAGTTTGGTAAGTATTTACAGAGATTTCCTGCTCCATACCACTAGTCAACACCTTTTGCTCCTCGTTGGGATTGACACTCCTATTTATCGAAAGTACTACGATACACCCCCTATACTTGTGGATCATCAGCAGGAGACGAGGTGTACCCAGGTTAAGGCCCCCGGAGGGAAAACCCTACTCCTTCTTGTCTGCTCTTGATTACAGCGGAACCGAAGATTACAGGGGTGTGCAGATGCAATAGCGTGAGGTGTGTATGCGATGGTGGAAGAGATCCTTCTCGCCGTGCCCTCCTGGCCTTTATATAGATAGGCAGGTCCCGGTCTTAGGCCGAGTCGGTTATAGATTAGGGTTGGTACCCTTTGAAATTCTATCTACTCTAGACTTGTTCTCCAAGGATCCGAAGACATCATGGGCTTGGGCCACCCGAAATCTCCACGGGCCGCGTGTCTTTATGTGGGCCTTCCTTGGGCTGGACCAGGTATACCAATGTTGTGTACCCGTTGTAGGGTTCGCAGCATAGAAAACAAAAAATTTCCTACGATGGGAACTATGTACCAAGATCTATCTACTAGATACAAACAACGGACGGATGTATATCCGTAGAGAACATACCCTTGAAGACCGACAAAGCTTAACGAGTTCAACTCGTGGTTGATGTAGACGATCTCTTGCCGATCTCAAGATCGAGAGGAAGTCCTAGCGCCGTAAAGCAGCAGCGCATCCATGCTCGCACACATGTACAAGACACCGAGCAACCTTCGCCTCCTCGCTCCAGCGATGCAGCGGAAGCACAACCCTTTCTTGCCTAATAGCCACCGGGAACATGTATCTCGCTAGTCCGAGACCATGAGGGATAAATTCTAGAGGGGGAGAGAGATCCTTCACGAGGAGGTGTGAGTGAGAAGTGAGGAGAGGGGTGACTTTTATAGGAGGAGGGGGGGGGGGGGGGGAACCCCAAGGGGGTGGCCGGCGCATGGGGGCTGCCCCCTTGCCCTCCCCTCTTCATGTGGGTGGACACTCCACTCACAAAATTCCTTTAAATTCCCTCCACTCAAAATCCCACTCAAACATGCCATTAAATTTCCACCAAATTTAATGCAAACTCTCATTAAATAAAACTCTTTTATTTTATTCAGAATTTTGTCAATTACTTTAATGACAAACATTCACAAATAACCCCTTGCTAGAATTCCATTTCACATGCATAACCTCTTTATGCAATTTCACCCGAAAACCTGTTTCGGTATCTAGTGAAATAAATTCCTGCGCTTGTTTATTCTTTCGGCATGAAAAATTTGCTCCAACTGGATGCCCGTGTCCCTTAAGTGTGTCACCCTACGGTTCGCGAATAATGCGGACATGATCGAGACCCTTCTTCGATCAATAATCAGTAGCGGGACCTGTAGATCCATACTGACTCCCACACATTCAACGATGACTTTTCCTGTGATCATCGGAACCTTTTACGCTTGTATCTTAATCCCTTTGTTTCACGATATATTACATGTCCGAGATTCGATCATCGGTATATCCATACCATCGTTACTGACATGCACTCTTTTCTCGTTCCCGTGATATAACATTCTAGTGATCAAATCACTTGCTTGCAAGCTAACCAATGTGATATCACCGAGAGGGCCCAGAGCATATCTATCCATCATCGAGATGAACAAATTCCACTCTTGATCCATGATTCTCAACATAACACTTTAGTAGCTTTGAAGCCATCTTTATAATCACCCAGTTACGGAGTGACGTTTGATGTCAACAAGAAACTCTTCCGGTGTTAGTGATTGGCATGATCTCATGGTCTAAGGATTAGGACTACTTCGTAAGTTGTTTATAGCAATATAAACTCAATGACTTTGATCGTAATGCTATGCTTCGGATGAATGTTCATCACACCATTACACTAATGTTGTGATCTCGTTATTAACAACATCTAATGTCTATGATCAGGAAACCGTGATCATCTTGTTAATCAACGAACTAGTTTATGAGAGAGGCATAACTAGGAACTTTCTGTTTGTTTATTAAACACACATGTATTAACGTTTCCGTATTAATACAATTATAGCATGCAAAATAAACATCTATCATATACTTGGAATACACATAATAAACATTTTATTATTGCCTCTCAGGGCATATTCCCTTCAGTCTCCCACTTGCACTAGAGACAATAATCTAGTTACATTGTGATGTATCTAACACCCATGGAGTTCTGGTGTAGATCATGTTTTGCTCTAGGGAGAGTTTTAGTCAACGGATCTGCTACATTGAGATCCGTATGTACTTTACAAATCTTTATATCTCCATCCTTGACATGCTCGCGGATGGAGTGAAACCGGCGCTTAATATGCTTGGAATGCTTGTGAGACCTTGGCTCTTTGGCATTGGAAATGGCACCATTGTTGTCACAATAGATCACCATTGGGTCCAACGCGTTTGCAACCACACCTAGTTCGGATATGAACTCCTTCATCCAAACTGCTTCCTGAGCCGCTTCTGAAGCAGCAACATATTCGGCCTCCGTTGTTGATCCCGCCACCACAGGTTGTTTGGAGCTCCTCCAACTAACCGCTCCGCCATTCATGATAAATACGTATCCGGATTGAGACTTAGAGTCATCCAGATCGGTGTCAAAGCTAG
This sequence comes from Avena sativa, assembly GCA_916181665.1. Classification (NCBI taxonomy): domain Eukaryota; kingdom Viridiplantae; phylum Streptophyta; class Magnoliopsida; order Poales; family Poaceae; genus Avena; species Avena sativa. Next base: position 127,525,701 of record OV702283.1, on the reverse strand, counting down.
CGTCAACATAACACTTAGCGACGAGCTCTTCTTCACCTCCGTATACAAGAAACATATCCTTAGTTCTTCGCAAGTACTTAAGGATATTCTTGACCTCTTTCCAGTGTTCTGAACCTGGATCCGATTGGTACCTACTAGTCAAACTAATAGCATGTGCCACATCCGGTCTTGTACATAGCATGGCGTACATTATAGAGCCTATGGCTGAAGCATAGGGGACCTTGTCCATTATCTCTCTTTCTTCCGCCGTAGCCGGACTTTGAGTCTTACTCAATGTCGTGCCTTGTGTCATAGGTAAGAACCCCTTCTTACTATCTTCCATTTTAAACTTCTTTAAAATCTTATCAAGGTATGTACTTTGCGATAGCCCTATTAGGCGCCTAGATCTATCTCTATAGATCTTTATGCCTAATATGTATGACGCTTCACCTAGGTCCTTCATTGAAAATTTGCTGTTTAGATAATTTTTAACACTGTTTAAAAGATCTATATCATTTTCGATCAATAATATGTCATCCACATATAATATCAGAAATGCCACATTGCTCCCACTCACTTTCTTGTAAATACAAGCTTCTCCATACGTTTGGACAAATCCAAACTCTTTGATCACCTCATCAAAGCGGAGATTCCAACTTCGTGATGCTTGCTTCAATCCATAGATGGATCGCTGAAGCTTGCACACCTTGTTAGCATCCTTAGGATCGACAAAACCCTTTGGTTGTATCATATACAACTCTTCATCAATATTACCATTGAGAAACGCGGTTTTGACATCCATCTGCCATATCTCATAATTGAAATATGCAGCAATTGCTAACATAATCCTAACTGACTTTAGCATCGCTATGGGAGAGAATGTCTCATCGTAGTTAACTCCTTGAATTTGTCGAAACCCCTTTGCGACAAGTCGAGCTTTATAGATGGTCACATTACCATCCGCATCAGTTTTCCTTTCGAAAATCCATTTGTTCTCCACGGCCTTTCGGTCGTGAGGTAATTCCACCAAGTTCCAAACTTGATTTTCATACATGGATTCCATCTCGGATTTCATGGCTTCTAACCATTTGTTGGAATCTGGGCTCATCATCGCTTCTTCATACGTCGCAGGGTCATCATTTTCATCAACCATGAAATTCATGACAGGATTTCCGTACAGCTCGGGAGCTGCACGCGTCCTGCTTGATCTGCGAGGTTCGGTAGTACTCTCTTTTGGAGTTTAATGATCATTATCATTAGTTCCCTCTTCAACAGGTGGATCCAACTCCGGAACAACTTCCGGTGCTGCGCTACTCGCCATACTTTGAAGAGAAGGTTCAATAACCTCTTCGAGTTCTACCTTCCGACTACTCACACCTTTCGCGAGAAACTCTTTCTCTAGAAAGGATCCATTCTTGGCAACAAAAACCTTGCCCTCGGATCTGTGATAGAAGGAATACCCAATAGTTTCCTTAGGGTAACCTATGAAGACGCACTTTTCCGCTTTGGGTTCGAGTTTATCCGGTTGAAGTTTCTTCACATAAACATCGCATCCCCAAACTTTAAGAAATGACAGCTTAGGTTTGTTTCCAAACCACAATTCATATGATGTCTTTTAAATGGATTTAGATGGTGCCCGATTTAAAGTGAATGCAGCAGTTTCTAGTGCATAACCCCAAAATGACAACAACAAGTCCGTCAGAGACATCATAGATCGAACCATATCTAATAAAGTACGATTACGACGTTCCGACACACCATTTATCTGTGGTGTTCCGGCAGGTGTGAGTTGTGAAACAATTCCACACTCTTTCATGTGAGTGCTAAACTCGTAACTTAGATACTCACCTCCACGGTCGGACCGTAGAAATTTGATCTTTCTATTACGATGATTTTCCACTTCATTCTGAAATTCCTTAAACTTTTCAAAGGTTTCAGACTTGTGTTTCATCAAGTAGATATAACCGTATCTACTCAAATCATCCGTGAAAGTAACAAAATAACGATATCCACCTCGCGCCGACACACTCATTGGACCACATACATCAGAATGTATGATTTCCAATAAATCTGTCGCCCGTTCCATTGAACCGGAAAACGGCGTTCTAGTCATCTTGCCCATAAGGCATGGCTCACATGTATCAAATGATTCATAATCAAGTGATTCCAAAAGTCCATCCGAATGGAGCTTCTTCATGCGTTTAACGCCAATATGACCTAGACGGCTGTGCCACATATATGCGGATATATCATCATTTAGTTTAATCCTTTTAGCATCAACATTATGAATACGTGTAACATTATTATCGAGATCTAAAAGAAATAAACCATTCATCATCGGTGCATGACCATAAAAGATTTCATTCATATAAATGGAACAACCATTGTTCTCGGATTTAAATGAATAACCACTTCGCATCAAACACGATCCAGATACAATGTTCATGCTCAGTGCAGGCACCAGATAACAATTATTCAAGTTTATAACTAATCCCGACGGCAAGTGGAGAGGTAGCGTTCCGACGACGATCACATCAACACTTGATCCATTGCCGACACGCATCTTGACCTCACCCCTTGCTAGCGGTCGCTTGTTCCGCAGCCCCTGATTCGAGTTACAAATATTAGCAACTGAACCGGTATCAAATACCCAGGTGCTACTGCGAGCACTAGTCAAGTACACATCAATAACATGTATATCATATATACCTTTGTTTGCCTTTCCGGCTTTCTTGTCTGCCAAATACTTGGGGCAGTTGCGCTTCCAGTGGCCAGTCCCCTTACAATAGTAGCACTCGGTATCAGACTTAGGTCCAACTCGGGGTTTCTTTTCAGGCACAGCAACAGGCTTGCCGCCCTTACTTCCCTCCGTTTTCCCTTCTTGTCTTCCTTGAAACCAGTGTTCCTATTGATCATCAACACTTGATGTTCCTTTTTGATCTCCACTTCTGCAGTTTTAAGCATTGACAGAAGCTCAGGGAGAGACTTCTTCATGCCTTGCATATTATAGTTCATCACGAAGCTCCTATAGCTAGGTGGCAGAGACTGCAGAACACGATGGATGCCTAAGTCAATGGGAATCGTTATTCCCAAGGACACAAGCTTATCGGCGTAACCCGACATCTTGAGTACATGCTCACTAATGGAGTTGTGCTCTTCCATCATGCAGCTAAAGAACTTTTCTGAAGCGTTGTAGCTCTCTACAGCAGCATGTGTGTCGAAAATCATTTTCAACTCACCCATTGTATCAAATGCATTGCCGTTTTCGAAACGCTTTCGAAGTTCCGGCTCTAGCCCATACAATATGCCGCAATGAACTAAGTTGTGGTCCTCCTGACGAGTCTGATAGACATTCTTCTCCTTGTTAGGGGCATCCTCTAAAGGTGGGGGGCCTAACGGCGCTTCTAGCACATATTGCTTTTGTGCAGCAGAGAGGAGAGTCCTCAAATTCATGGCCCATTCGGTAAAGTTGCTACCGTTTGTTGCAAGTTTCTCTTTCTCCATGAACACACTGAAATTAAAAGCAGGTGGTGCCATCTACAACAGAATTTGTAAAGTTTAGACTAAGTTTATGATAGATTGAGTTCAACTAATCCATATTACGAATGAACTCCCACTCAAAAACGACATCCCTCGTGCCTTTTTGGTGATTACATGAACCAAATCCACTACACCAAGTCCGATCATCACGTGAGTCGGTGTAGCTTCAAAGGCGAGCATCAAATGGGCATCATATCAACTATATGACTCATGCTTAACCTTTCGGTCCATGTTCCGAGGCCATGTCTGTACATGCTAGGCTCGCCAAGTTAGAACCTTAGTATTCGCGTGTGTAACTGTTTTACACCCGAAATATGGTCGTGGATCCAAGAACACCCGATCATCACGTGATGTCTTGGAGCGACGAAAACATAATCGGTGCATACTAAAGGAATAACACATTCTTATCTTGATATTTAAAAGAGGGATCATCTTATTATGCTAACAAAACGCTAAACAAGCAATATAAGATGCTATCAAACATCACATGTTTATTAGTGAAATGTTATGGTTCCCGCAGATGATCTCTATCATGTGCATCGTGGTATGATCACTATCATACCTATATGTGTAAGTCCAAGGTCTATGGAGATTACACGTTATGTATGTTGTAAGAGTATTGTAACTACCTCGGTGAATTACGCTCCTAGATTCAAGCCTGGATGAACGGAAATGGTCGAAATAGTACTGTGGGGCCCAAATGCCACTCACAGGTAGACCTTTCGGCCGTCCCAACCATTTCCAAACATCGGGACAAGAACGGGCGGCGTAATCGGCAGGCGAAGGGATCAACTACATACACAAATGAGTATGTATGCAAGCCACCATACAACAGTACATCAGAGCCATACCATCTAAAAAGAAAGGAAATATAGCAACGCCATACGGCAAGATTCAAATATCCTAGATAGAAATATATTTTAGGATATCTCCTCATACATCACACATCAGAGTATCAGGCGGAAGCGGCAAACAAGATCCGAGTACGGATAAGAAGCAAATCGGCATAAGATGCCTCATAAATAAACACATCCCGCCCACAGATCTTACGGATCCCCGTTCCCGGAATCTCTACACCGAATGATTGTTGCCCACATCGTCCGTCTCCTCCACCCAGTATCCATCTCCTGAGTGCACCTGTTCATCTGAATCAAATAATTTATCGTGTGAGACCCTAGGGGTACTCAGCAAGTCTTTATGCCTCTAAAGGGGACACAACCTGGGGTGACGCAATTGCAGCAAAAGATAAACCCTAACAATTCTATAGATACTCGCTAACCATCCGCCTAACCAAAGATAGACGAATGTCCGTGAATTAATAACAACAGTTATAACAGTAATATTAACAGATCCATCCTCCTCCTCGCTTACCAACGATGAAGCGGACGAACAACCCCCATCCGTTGGCAGTTTTATTATCCATTCCATGAGAGTTGCACTATTTACTAGTCAGTTACTTAGTCAAATTAAAGCGGTACTTTAGTTATGCTTGTCTATGATCGAGAAACTGTGCTCCAAGTCGTCCATAACCGCGGACACGGCTTTCAGAAAGTTTTACCCTGCAGGGGTGCACAAATAGCAACACACACTCGATCAACCTCGGAAAAACCAAATCAAAACCCAACGAGGCCTTCACGACAAAGCAATCACAAGATTCAGAAATATTTCAGGGGGCCACCCCATTGAGTACACCCGCAACGAAGCTAGCTGACTCCGAGACGGACTCACTGTTTGCGTCAATGGCTGTAAACGACTGGGAACCCGAAAACTCGGGCTTGTCGATACCGCGAAAACACTCCGCTTTCCTAAACAGTACAGTGTGCTATCCATCGCACAATTTAAATAAAGCAGTAAAGCATGGCATAAGTACATGATAGTAAATAAAACCTCAAACTAGTTTGTGGCCCCAAGAAATAAGAATGAATCAAGCTCTGGCTCAGGGGGCTCCCATAATCCTCCCGGATGTGGATAACGCGAATATTCAAGGAACAGGAATCAAGTACTCGGGGTCTTACGGGACACAAGTGAGCAGGAAAAACCAAATAGCATACATTGCTCACCGGTGCCACTTTCATTAGTTATCCCATACTACTCAGGTTAAGTTGTTTAGGTACCTCGTTATCCAACAGACACCCACATACCCTACGCATGCTGTTCTACGACTCGCATGGCTCAAACAACTCCTGTAGTAATGGCTCATGGGATGGAGGAACAAGCTTCGGTGGGGTTTAAAAGTAAAGGCTATGCAATACTTGGGATTCAGTTTAATGCAATCGCGACTCAATGATGCAAGAATAAGATAGAGGCAATAGGTACTGTATGTATGCAAGCATGTGGTAGTGCTTGCCTGGCAGCTCAGTTGAAGCGAGAGAAGGATCTGGGTAGTGCTCCTGGTTTTCTTGATATATTCCCTGCTCAGCGTCTATTCGAAGAAGAACCAAACAAACAAGGGCCAACATAAATAAAGTGCGCAAGCATAGGGATAAAATGCGACAAGCAAACAATCATGCCATGATGAATGATGCACAATTTGCATGGCAATAAGGTAGCATGGCATGGGTGAGGTGTTGAATACAAGAAATGAACATGTTATTGGGTTTTGGTCACATTTTAGCCTCATAATAGTTGCTGTACACTTTATATTTATATGATGCATGCTTCAAAACAGAACATGGAATGCATAAACAGAAAGGTCTCGTCGAGCTGATCATTTTAGACATATCATTTGTCAAATTTGGAGTTATAAAACAAAAGTTATTAATTAATTAAGGGAGAAGGGCATTTCTTGTAATTTTAATCAACTTGGAAATAAAGTGTTCAAAACATAATTTGGATGGCATATTTGAAATCCTCACATTTTTCTGATTCAAAAACATATATCATTTGTATAATTTGGATTTGTATTTTAAAAGTTATTAAAATCTAATTTGAATTTGAATTTGAATTAAATTTGAAAAGATTTGAATTAAAACTGAAAACAGAAAAACTTTTGTCACACCGGCAGATCCGAGCCACAGTCAGTGACAAGTGGGGTCAAGCTGACTAGGCAACACGGTGTGCAGAACCGGCTTTTCTCACCGCGTGGCTCCCTAGCCTCTGCGAATGACAGGTGGGGCCAGCGGACACGCGGTCCCATGCGCCAGCGGGCGAGTGTGGGTCTGCCACGCGGCGTAGCGGGGGACTGCGGGTTGAGGGTTCGAAACGGCGGGAGCCTTTTTGCAAAAACGCCACAGGGACAGACAGGTGGGCCTAGAGGAGCGCGGGTTGAGGGATTAAAAGATAGGGGGGGGGGGTTTCTGCAAAACGACGACGCGATACTGTGGATCTTCCCTGAACTTTCTGACGACAGACGGCGTTCGGCAGGCGGGGCGCGATGCAGGGTTCGAACCCGCGACCTCGCGTGCGCGCGCGGCGGCGGCTACCACTGCGGCTCGAAGGGGTTGTTGGTAGGTTGCTGTGGCGTGGCTAGGTAGGGCTTGCGCGAGGTGAGGGCGTGCAGACAGCAGCGAACGAGGGTGCACTGAGGGCGCTCGTCTGGTGGCGTGGCGCACACAGGAAACGATGAATGGGGGAAGGTTGTCTGGGAGGAAGAGGGGCTCACCGCGGGGCTGTCGGTGGCGTTGGATCGGGCGGGGGCGCAGCGGATCGTCGGCGAGGCTGGCGGCCGGAGTTCTAGGGTTTCGCGGTGGAGCGGCGTCGGCCTGGGGCTTCTGAGGCTTCTCCTCCTCGCTGGCGTTACGGGGCGACGCAGAGGGCTCGGCTCGGTCTTCCTCGACACCTGGACGCCGCGCCCGCCGCCTGGTACGGTGTTGTCGAGAGGAGGCCGACGGTGAGGTCGTCGGGTGGGTGTGTGGTAGGAGGGGAGGAAGAGGGGGGTAGGGCACGGCCCTGGGGGATCTGGGAGATGCAGGGGAGGCCGAGGGAAGTAGATAAGGACGGGGGAGGGGTAGATGGCGTGGGGGAGGGGAAGGTGGCGTCGGCCACCTTTTCACCACCTCCTCACGTGCTCGGGCTGGGGCTCGGCATGGGCAGAGTGAGGTGGGGATGGGGCTGCCAGGTAGGCCAGGGTGCGAGGGAGCTCGAGATGGGGCCTGCCAGGCAGAGAGAAGAGCAAGAGAGGGGAGAGGGAGGCTCGGGTGTAGCTAGGGTTTAGAGGGATGGGTGGCTCGGGTTAGCTAGGGTTGGAGCTAGGGTTTGTGTAGGTTTGGGGTAGAGGGAGGGAGTAGATGGAGTGGGGCCAGGGAGAGAGGAAGCTCGGGTTAGGGTTTTAGTTTAGGTTAGGGGTATGGTGATGGTGGGATAGATGATTAGGGAGGATCTTAGGTAGGGAAATAAGGGAGAGAGGGTGGTGGCTTAGGGTTTAGAAGAGAGGGTGAGATGAGAGGGGGAATGTGTAATTAGGACTAGATTAGATGAGGTGATTAGGTTTAGGATTTAAGCTAGGTTAGAGAGAGGCTAGGGTTTTGGGGAGAGGATAAGAGAGAGGGGGTGGTTGATGGTTTTTGGCATGATCCACATGACCATGCATGTGTGGAGGTGAGAGGGGAGAAAGGTGAGGAAAAGAGAGAGATAGAGAGAGATGATCCACTCAAATGAAAAAATAAAAACAAGGAGGACCAAAGGTGGCAAAGGTTGCATGGCCCATGCAAAGATGAGAATTACCATGATTAAAACATTGTGAAAACAATAATATTATCCTGGCATTATTATCATGCCTTCCCAAAATGTGGAATAAAGGCCAAGCAAAAGGAATTAGAATTAGATCCATCCCAACCCACATGAGCTAGAGTAAATGCCAAAATAAAATAAAATGAAAGCCCATGGGTAATTAGGGTGGTAGAATTATAAGGTGGTGAAAGAAAAGGTGGTGGAGTGGAATAAAAGATATGCCCCCAACTCAACTTGGGCATTTAAACAATATATCAATAACCAAATACAATATCAAGAGGCAAATACAATTGACAATGCATATGAGAGAAGAACCAAACCAAGAAGGGGTTTTATATGATGCTCAAATGCAAGGTGGCATGATGACATGAGCATGATATAATGATGATGCAACAATTTTATATATGAAGTATCCATTATATTACTAGATCAAGTAGCATTACAGTTGTTAGACAAATGGGATGCTACAAGTATCATCGCATACTTCTACTTACAACATCACCATATCATAACACTAGCCCAGCAACAATCTAAACTAGACGCCTCTAATTTATCCATTGCAAGTTTTACGTGGCTTAGGGCTTTCGAGATAGAACCGTTCTTACCTACGAACATGAACCACAACAAGGATAACCAAATTGTTGACAACTCGTTGCAAAATAGATATTGACTATAGTAGGAGAGACAGACACCCGCTAGCCACTTATGCAAACTAGTTGCATGTCAAGCGTGGAACAGGTCTCATGTGCGAGGACATGTAAAGTTTGTCCGGGCCGCTTCATCCCACTATGCAACCAATATCCAAAATTACAACTAAGGAGCAACAATATGATCATCATCGCCCACATACTCATATGTGTACTACCCGTGTAAAGCATCTACGCATAGATCCGGCTCTGATACCACTGTAGGGTTCGCAGCATAGAAAACAAAAAATTTCCTACGATGGGAACTATGTACCAAGATCTATCTACTAGATACAAACAACGGGCGGGTGTATATCCGTAGAGAACATACCCTTGAAGACCGACAAAGCTTAACGAGTTCAACTCGTGGTTGATGTAGACGATCTCTTGCCGATCTCAAGATCGAGAGGAAGTCCTAGCGCCGCAAAGCAGCAGCGCATCCGTGCTCGCACACACGTACAAGACACCGAGCAACATGCGCCTCCTCGCTCTAGCGATGCAGCGGAAGCACAACCCTTTCTTGCCGAATAGCCACCGGGAACATGTATCTCGCTAGTCCGAGACCATGGGGGATAAATTCTAGAGGGGGAGAGAGATCCTTCACGAGGAGGTGTGAGTGAGAAGTGAGGAGAGGGGTGCCTTTTATAGGAGGAGAGGGGGGGGGGAACCCCAAGGGGGTGGCCGACGCATGGGGGCTGCCCCCTTGCCCTCCCCTCTTCATGTGGGTGGACAATCCACTCACAAAATTCCTTTAAATTCCCTCCACAATCCCACTCAAACATGCCATTAAATTTCCACCAAATTTAATGCAAACTCTCATTAAATAAAACTCTTTTATTTTATTCAGAATTTTGTCAATTACTTTAATGACAAACATTCACAAATAACCCCTTGCTAGAATTCCATTTCACATGCATAACCTCTTTATGCAATTTCACCCGAAAACCTGTTTCAGTATCTAGTGAAATAAATTCCTGCGCTTGTTTATTCTTTCGGCATGAAACATTTGCTCCAACTGGATGCCAGTGTCCCTTAAGTGTGTCACCCTACGGTTCGCGAATAATGCGGACATGATCGAGACCCTTCTCCGATCAATAATCAGTAGCGGGACCTGGAGATCCATACTGACTCCCACACATTCAACGATGACTTTTCCTGTGATCGTCGAAACCTTTTACGCTTGTATCTTAATCCCTTTGTTTTACGATATATTACATGTCCGAGATTCGATCATCGGTATATCCATACCTAGTTTGATCTCGTTACGGACATGAACTCTTTTCTCGTTCCCGTGATATAACATTCTAGTGATCAAATCACTTGCTTGCAAGCTAACCAATGTGATATCACCGAGAGGGCCCAGAGCATATCTATCCGTCATCGGGATGAACAAATTCCACTCTTGATCCATGATTCTCAACATAACACTTTAGTAGCTTTGAAGCCATCTTTATAATCACCCAGTTACGGAGTGACGTTTGATGTCAACAAGAAACTCTTCCGGTGTTAGTGATTGGCATGATCTCATGGTCTAAGGATTAGGACTACTTCGTAAGTTGTTTATAGCAATATAAACTCAGTGACTTTGATTGTAATGCTATACTTCGGATGAATGTTCATCACACCATTACACTAATGTTGTGATCTCGTTATTAACAACATCCAATGTCTATGATCAGGAAACTGTGATCATCTTGTTAATCAACGAACTAGTTTATGAGAGAGGCATAACTAGGAACTTTCTGTTTGTTTATTAAACACACATGTATTAACGTTTTCGTATTAATACAATTATAGCATGCAAAATAAACATCTATCATATACTTGGAATACACATAATAAACATTTTATTATTGCCTCTCAGGGCATATTCCCTTCACCCGTGGGGTATAACCATGTTAGTAGCCCCCAAGTGTTCAGTCGAATTGTAGATTCGGATGGAGACTCTTCAATCTTTCGGGTGCTATGTAGTTGAACGGAGAAATGTTTAGTTCATAGGGATTATTGATGCGCGTGCCTGACTCTCCCAACGGATCAGGGCCAGTTAACTGTCATGCCGTGGATGAGGGCCTCATATTCGGCCTCGTTGTTGGAGGCGCGAAATTTCATCCGAAGGACGTATTTCATCTTGTCGCCTTGAGGGGACGTCAGTATGACGCCAACCCCTGCTCTAGTCTCGCGCTTGGAGCCGTCAAAGTGCATCGTCCATGATTGCGACATGTCCAGAGTGTCCGACAGCTGGAGTTCCATCCAATGGACGAGAAAGTCAGGGAGGACCTGAGATTTGATGGCCTTGCATCGCTCGTAGATTTTATCCAGAGGAGACAGCTCGATGACCCACAGGGCTACGCGTCTCGTGGCTTCGGGGTTGTTCAGGATGTTGGACAGTGGGGCGTCGTTGACGACCATGACCTGATGCTCCTGGAAGTAGTGGCTCAGCCGACAAGCCGTCATGAATACGCCGTAGGCGAGCTTCTAGTAGTGAGGGTACATCTGCTTTGTTGGAGTTAGTACCTCGCTGAGGTAGTAGATTGGGCGTTGGACCCCATGGGTCTTGCCATCTTCGGGTCGTTCGACCACGAGTATAGTGCATACCACCTGATGTGTAGCTGCGATGTATAGCAGCAAAGGCTCTCGTTCCTTTGGCGTGACCAGTACTGGTGAGGTGGAGAGCAGCCGCTTGAGGACCTCGAATGCATCGTCTGCTTTGGGTGTCCACTCGAACTTGTCCGCCTTGCGCAGTAGCTGGTAAAAGGGTAGGGCCTTCTCACCCATGCGGCTGATGAATCTGCTCAGTGCCACGATCCGTCCGGCCAGCTGCTGGACACCTTTGAGGTTCTTCGGCTTGTCCATGGCTAGTATGGCCCTGATTCTCTTTGGATTCGCCTCGATCCCCCGCTGGGAGATGAAGTAGCCGAGTAGTTGGCCAGATGGGATGCCGAAGGCACACTTTTCTGGGTTTAGCTTGATCTTGTAGTGATCAAGGTTATCAAACGTATCACAGAGGTTATCGATCAGCATGTTGGCCTCCCTGTTCTTGGTTACTATGTCGTCGACATAGACTTGAATGTTGTGACCAATCTGGTTTTTTAGGCACGCTTGCATGCACCTCTGGTACATGGCACCTACATTCTTCAGCCCAAAGGACATGGTGTTGTAGCAGAACATGCAGCCGAATATGGTTGTAGCCTAAGTAGGCGTCGAGGAAGGAGAGTTTCTCGCATCCTGTAGTCGAATCGATGATTTGATCGATCTGCGGTAAAGGGAGGTCCTTGGGACAGTACTTGTTGAGCGATGTGATGTCCACACACATCTGTAAGATGCTCGTGTACTTTTTGGGGACCAACACAGTGTTGGCTAGCCACTAGCTCTCCTTGATTTCCCGGATGAAGTTGGCATCGAGCAGTCTGTTGACTTTGATTCCAACCGCTTCAGCTCTTGGTTCGGACAGTCGTCGGATCGACTGATTGACTGGCTTCGCATCAGGGAACACATTGAGTGCGTGCTCGGCGAATTCCCTGGGAACTCCTGGCATGTCCGCAGGACACCGGACAAAAAATCCTAGCGCTCACAGATGAATTCGACGAGCGCGCTTTCCTATGTGGTGCTGAGGTCGTTGGCGATCAACGCCGTCTTGGAGGCGTCCGTTGGATGGACCTGCACCTTCTTTGTGTTGACCGTGGAGTTGAATGACATGTTAGGTGCGTTTTGCCTGGTGACTGGGGGTGCCCCGTTGTCTGTCACCTCCCGAAGCCTTGTGAGCTCCTCATACATGCCGAACGACTGGGAGTTTCTGTTGAAATCTCTATCGCAGTGGTCAGATCGGGTGAAGCTTCCCTAGATGGTGGTGACGCCCCTTGGTCCTGGCATCTTCAGTAGGAGATACGTGTAGTGCAGTACTGCCAAGAATCTCGCAAATGCCACGTGCCCGAGGATGGCGTGGTACTGTGATGGCCAGTCCACCACTTCGAACTCCAGCCGCTCGCGCCTGAAGTTTTCGGGATGGCCGAAGATGACGTCGAGCCATATCTTCCCCAGGGGATATATGCCCTTCCCTGGGACCAGCCGTGGAACGTTGTGTCTGATTGCTCCAGGCTGCACAGCGGGATCCGCATCGCTGCGAGTGTGCTGGCGAACATCAGATTGATGCCGCTGCCGCCGTCCATGAAGACGCGGTTAATCTCAACCCCCCGATCTGCGCCTCGAGCACCAGGGCAACATGACCTGGGCGAGGGATCTGGCGTGGGCGATCCAAAAGGTCGAACGTAATGCAGGACTTCGAGCCACTGAGGTACTCAGGGGTAGCTGGTGGGGAGGTCACCGCCAGGCTGACTTGGAGGGTGATCTTTTTCTGCACCCTGTTAGTTGGGCGCCCCTTCTGGATCATCAAGGACCCTTTTGGCGGCGGGTATCTGCCCGCACCATTGTTTGGTGCTGGTGTGATCGCTGGATTCGATGGTCCAATGGGTGGTGGTGGAGGAGCTCTGTGGGCGATGTCACCTGGTACAGGTGTGGGCCCAAATCCAGGGTTCACGATCTGCCGCCACATTTGGGTGAGACCCTTGCTGATCTTCTGGAACTCGCGGCAGTCCTTTAGCATGGGGCTGGCTTTTTTCTTGCCATCCTGCTTGTCGATGTAGAAGTGGATGATGCAAGGACTAGACAACTTGTCATATGCCGAAGGCACGTCGTCGCGGCTGCAACGTTACCACATCTGCGTGGGTCGCCCTTCGTCATGCTAGTTGACTCCGTGGTATCCGCTGCTGCGGTTGCCGTCATTGCGTCGGTCATCGTATCCAGCCGCGACCATGTCGACTCCGTTGCGGTTGTCGTAGACACGCGATCTTCGTTTTCTACGGTGTTCTCGCCTACGGCCGTAGTCGTCCTCGTCATCCGAATGCGTTCGGTGGACAGAGTCTTCGCCATCTGCCCATCGGTTGGCGATGTCCATGAGGTGATCGAGCATCTTGGGTTTGACGCACCCAAGTTCTTCCTTGAAGTCTGGGCGTTGACGCCATCCTTGAAGGCATCGATTATCCTTTCTTCGGAGATATGTGCGGCGGAATTCTTGATATGGGACCAGCGTAATATGTATGAGCGGATGGACTCGCCGGTACGTTGGGTGCAGGCTCGTAGTTCCTTGATCGAGGCTGGCCTCTTGCTGGTGCCCTTGAAGTTGCAGATGGAGTTGTATGCCAGCTCCTCCCAGCTTCGGATGGAGCCAGAGGACAGGCTGCTGAGCCAGATCCTAGCTGCACCTGTCAGCTGCAGCTGAAGGCATTGTAAGGCGGTGTTCCTATTTTTGCCATGCATCCTAACGGATGAGAGGTGGTTGTGGAGCCAGGCTTTTGGGTCCTGCGTACTGTCGAACTTCGGAGTGTCTGAAGGGAGCTTGAAATTTTTCGGCATCCGCATTCGCCGAACGGATCTGCTGAAGCATCTGGCTCCACACAACTCTCCATCGTCTTCCTCGTCGGATTCAGTTGAACACGCGTGTTTAGTGCGTGCCTTGTCGATCTTGCGCTGGGTGAGATCGTTGCGAGCGTCGTAGTCGCTGCTGCGGCACCGTGGGTGAAAGTACCGACTTGATACGACTAGAGGGGGGGGGGTGAATAGGCGTCTACCTAATTTTAATTTGTTTCTCACTTTTAGGCTCAACGAGAAGGAAAGTTATCTAGAGATGCAACTAAGTGAACAACCTAAAGCAAGAAAACAAACACCAAGCACAAAAATGGTAAATATCAAGAAGTAAAGGGAGGGAACGAAGTAACCGGAGCGGGGACACGGAGATGTAATTCCCGTAGTTCACTCCCAAGGAGCTACGTCTACGTTGGAGAGGTGTCGGGGCCACACAAGGTCACCCGAGCGCCACAAAGGCCTGACCTTCTTCTCCGGTGAGCTCCCCCACAAAGGAGGCCTCACAATCCACTAACCAGTGACCTTGAAGGCGCTAACCGAAACCTTTACACCAAGGTTGAGGGGGAGGCTCCACAACTCAATTGGAGGCCCTCAACGACACCTCGAAGCTTTACAACACAAGCCTTAGCTCCGAGGATGCCCTACACCGTCTAGGTTTCAAGAAACCCAAGAGCAACAAGATCCACAAAGGATGGGTGGGGGAAATCGAATCTTCTTTGGTGGAAGTGTAGATCTAGGTCACCTCCCTCACCTCTCAAAAGATCAAGTCATTTGAGTGGCTAGAGAGAGAGATCTAGTGAGGTGAAGCTCAAGCATTAATGGAGGAGAGAGAAAAATTCGAGAGAGAATGGGAGGAAGAAGAGGGGTGACTTAAATAGGCCCCCTCGCGCTGAACCGTTACAGCCCCCGCGACCTCACCGGAAGTTCCGGTGAGGGGCCGGAAGTTCCGCCCAGCTTGGCTCCAACGGTCATCAGACCGTTGACGCCCGCTCCAGAAGCGCAACCAGAAGTTCCGGTTAAAACAGACCGGAAGTTCCGGTGAACTTCCGACGCAAGTTCCGACCAAGTTCCGGCAAATAGAACACATCAAAACAGAAGGTTACTGAGCCTTGAGCGGAACTTGGAGCGGAACAAGGGGTGGAATTTCTGGGTCGCGAACCAAATCTGGCCGGAAGTTCCGTCGACTGGGCAGAAGTTCCGCTCAGGACCTTTTGGCAGGACAAGTTCTGGTGCAAGTTCCGGCCCAAGTTTCGGCAAATAGAACACTTCATACAGAAGGTTACTGATCCACCACCGGAACCTGGGGCGGAACTAGCGTCGGAACAAAGCTTAGAACAACCCGCAAAGAAAAGCCTGAGCGGAAACTTCCGGCGCCAGGCCGGAAGTTCCGGTGAGACACATAAGGCTCCAACAGAATAGGAACACGCTCTCTCACGGAATAGTTGGATGGCTGTGGTGGTGCATATAGGTTTGTGCAAGAACAGGTGATTTCCCACAGCCTTCCAAGATGGACCCCCTCTTAATAGTACGGTGACCTAAAAACAACAACCGGAGAGAAACTAGGAGAAAACTAAAAGGCCACCGTCTTCATGAGATCCCAAGAGAGCATCCACCACAATTGAAGGAGACATCAACAACGTTTCCCCTGAAACTCAAGCGCACAATTAAAAACACAATTGGGATTATCATTAACACCAAAAACAAGATGGGAAGATATAGTCCTTTCAATCTCCCCCTTTTTGGTGTTAGATGACAATCCCAAAGATTTGCATATAATCAAAGCAATCTTTGCAATGGACGGGACAAGCTCCCCCTGTATGTGTGCAAGGTAGAGAAAAACTCTAAGGACAAGACTGACACACATACAAGGAGGCTCCCCCTACCAATTGCAAAGATAGCACAAGTGCAAGGTACAAGAAAGGATAGAGATCATACCAGAACCAACCAAATGTGGTGGAGACAAAAGGGGTAATAATAACAATAAGAGCTATGAGGCTCCACCACCATATGCATATGCTCATAAGATGACAACAAGATACCACACGCACGACATTGCATAAGATACCACATAGTCTCAGACATAACATGGTACACAAGCACACAAATAAACTAGAGAGTTCGCGAGCAAGAAAAGATCAAAGGCAAGAACAGGCTCGCGACTCAACCCATGCAAATCCCGTAGACAACCTAATAGACATCTTTCTCCCCCTTTGGCATAGAGACACCAAAAAGGAAGAAAAGATCAATCTAACCGTCCTAGCCATGAAAGGGAGGAGGAGCAGACTCAGGGACCCAAGGACCCCACTCAGGCGACGGACCAGTGACCTCCTCCTCAGTCTCATCCTCGGACCAGTGGCAGTTGTCGCGAATCCAATCATCCTTGGGAACAGTGAAAGAGCTAGTGACCGGTGAGCTAGGAATGTTGAGAGCAGTCATGATGGCCTTCTGGCATTGAAAATTGTGACGCTGATCTACATAGGCCCGATACTCGCGGTCCTGTAGAAAGCAGAAAGTTTTCTTCACCTTCCCAAGCAGCTTCTTTGCCCAAGACGGCTGCCTCTAGAGAGACGGACCACCAGCACTAGAGCCCCCAGGAGCAGAGGAGGGAATACCAGCTTCATCTCGGGCCTTCTTGAGTTCAGCTTCCTTTTCTTCTTGAGAACGAGGCTTTTGGTGCTTACTCATACGCAACTTCTTCTCCTCATGAATGGTGATGTTGTCTTCAGGAAAGCGAGTGCCAGTCGTCTCAAGACACTTGTGACTGATGAGAGTCTGAATGAAGGGAGCATAGATGCAGGAGCGCTTTTCAATAATAGCTTGCCACAACTCTGAGTAGATGAAGTGCATAACATCCATGAGACTATCAGTGTCACGGCGGAGATAAGACTGATGCATGAGGTCAACCTGATAGCCATGGAGCTGATCAAAGTTACCAGCCTTGGGAGAGATGGTGTTCAAGTACACCCTGCACATGATGTCAAAAACTGGCAGCAGATGATTCACAAACCCAACAGTTCCCCACCCTTCAATGTAGAGAGGCTCCAGGACCTCAGGATCAGCAGCTTCAGGACCATGAACACGCCAACCATTTGCCCCGCGGCCAGGCTGAAGGGGATAGCCAAGAAGCTCAGCAAACTCAGACCAAGTGGCGGTAAGAAACACTCCCCTAGTCATACACTTCAACACACCTTCAGTAGAGGACTGCATGTGAATAAACAGAGTTGAGTAAAACTGAGCAATGGCATTCACATCAAAGTTCTGACGGTGCTCCATGAGAGGAATCAGCCCAAACTTCTGGAAAATATCAAGAGCCTCGCCAAAGTATGCATGCTTCTCTTCCATGTGAGTCACATTGATGTACTTTTGAGGAGCAACCACGAACTTCTTCTTCGTTGCATAGATTTCAACGAATATCTGTTCCTGACGGCAGTTGTGGAAGTGAGGGTCCAAGCAAAGACGGTCACGAGCCACGAGGTAGGGATCCGTACGCCTGAATGCAGAGTAAGCTTTCTGAGACCATTTGGAAATCTTGGCTTTGGTCATGTCTGGCCCAGCAGCAGTGGCCTTCTGAGCAAGAGCAGGCCTCTTCCCTTCAGAAGCAGCAGCACGACGAGCAGCAGCAGCCTTCTGACGACTAGTATGAGTGGTTAGACGCACAACCTCAACATCTTCTTCATCAATCTCAGGAGGAATGTTAGAGGATGGTCGACGGGTATGCTTGCCTTGGCGAGTACCTCCTTGCCTTGAGAGGAAAGCACAAGAATAGGGAGGGAAGGTGGGGTAAGTGCACAAGTTCAGAAGAGGAAACAAAAGAAATAGATTGGAAAAATACAATCAGGAAAAAGTTGCATTGTTGCCGGAACTTTCGCTGAATCATCGGAACTTCTGCTGAAAATGGTCCACCGGAAGTTCCGGTCATGGCTCACCGGAAGTTCCGGTGAGACCACGAACTGACGGTTCCAAACAGCAGTTCACTAGATCTAGATCTAAAAGCCACAAGTGCAAAGATTTTCAAGAGAGTATTGGACAAATCTACTCTATTATGATACCCTAGGCCTACCAAGATACCCCAACAAGTTCTATCCAAAGAACTAGCCTAGACATGGTGTGCCCTAACTCAAGCCATGGTGAGAGAGCAAGATATCCATTAATGGAGGGAGTTGAGGGCAAATACCGAAGTCCATGGCGGTAGATCGAGGTGGGGAAGGTTCCCACGGAGCAGATCTGCGGAGGAGTGGCCGGAGACGAAGGGGCCAGAGCACCTTCGCGGAGAGGTCTTGGCCGGCGGCTGCTCCAAATAGAGGATGGGTCTTGGAGGAAAAAGGAAGAAGATCCCGTTTTCCCCCAGGGCCCACCTTATATAGGACAGGGAGCACCACCGGAAGTTCCGGTGGACCGGAAGTTCCGGGTCAGGCTGAACACATTCCAGGTCAGTAGGTGGTTCAGACGAACAACCAGCTGATCGGAAGTTCCGGCATCTGACCGGAAGTTCCGGTGACGCGAGGAAGACCTTCTCAGGTTTGGAAGATAACAAGGAAGAACTTGTGCAGGGAATAGAGAGGGATTGAGGAAAGGAAAGGCTTAGGATAGAGAGCTCAAACTGTGAAGAACCAAAGCCAACAAAAGCCAAGAAGAACACAAAAGGTCAAAGACACAAATAAAAACGGGTCGGTGGCCGAGGCCACCTTATATAATAGTAAATGGCTTGACACCGCGAAGATATATCTTGGGTTCATTACCAACACTCATCATGAATCTCAAATGGTCTCCTTTAGATACTATAGAGTATGAAAACTTTAATGTGCGCATAATAGGGATAGCGTTTGTTCATAAGAGGAACTACACTCTCCCTAAATCCATGCCTACATCCAAACAAGATACACATTGAGACGCGGGTAGGTGTGCAAGGTACTCAAGCAACATTGCTCGAATCGATGATATTTAGCTCATGCCTTAACTCCCGGAACCTTGCTTCATAAAGAGGCTTCGTGAAAAGATCCGCAAGATTTGCCTTGGTGGGAACATACTCCAAAGAAATGTCTCCTCTAGCAACATGGTCCCGAATGAAATGATGACGAATCTCAATGTGCTTGATCTAGTTGTGTTGCACGGTATTGTGAGCAATAGCAATGGCACTCTCATTATCACAAAGAAGAGGAACCTTGTCAAAAAATAGTCCAAGATCCTTCAAAGTTTGCTTCATCCATAGCAATTGAGCACAACAGCTTGCGGCAGAGATGTACC
Source organism: Avena sativa (assembly GCA_916181665.1). Classification (NCBI taxonomy): domain Eukaryota; kingdom Viridiplantae; phylum Streptophyta; class Magnoliopsida; order Poales; family Poaceae; genus Avena; species Avena sativa. The sequence continues at coordinate 127,506,166 of OV702283.1, read as the reverse complement.
CAGCTTCGGCAGTGGACATAGACACACAATTCTGCTTCTTCTAGGACCAACAAACCAAAGATCTTCCAAGAAACTGACAAGCTCTGGAGGTTGACTTTCTTCCCACTTTGTCACCAGCCCAGTCCGAGTCCGTGTAACCAATAAGATCAAAGCTGGCTCCCTTGGGGTACCACAACCCAAAGTTTGGGGTATGAACTAAATATCGAAAGATTCTCTTGACCGCCACCATGTGACTTTCCTTTGGTGCGGCTTGAAATCTTGCACACATACCCACACTCAACATAATATCCGGTCGGGATGCACAAAGATAGAGCAAAGACCCAATCATAGACCGATAGAATTTTTGATCCACTTCCTTACCCTTGGGATCGAGATCAAGATTAACCTTAGTTGGCATGGGAGTCTTGGCACCTTTGACTTGATCAAACTTGAACTTCTTGAGCATGTCTTGGATGTACTTGGCTTGGTTGATGAAAGTCCCTTTCCTCAATTGCTTGACTTCAAACCCAAGGAAAAACTTCAACTCCCCCATCATGGACATCTCGAAGAGATCGGTCATGAGCTTGGCAAAATCCTCATTAAAAGTTTTGTTAATAGACTCAAAGATAATGTCATCAACATAGATTTGGCATACAAACAAGTGGCCTCCAACTTTCTTAGTAAAAAGAGTGGGATCAATGAGCCCCACTTCAAAGCCACGGTCTAACAAGAGCTCCCTAAGGCAATCATACCATGCACGTGGGGCTTGCTTGAGGCCATAGAGTGCCTTATTGAGCTTGTAGACATGGTTCGGAAAAAGTGGATCCTCAAAGCCCGGAGGTTGCTTGACGTATACCAACTCTTTCAAAGGACCATTAAGAAAAGCACTCTTAACATCCATTTGATGCAACTTAAAGTTATGATGGGTAGCAAAGGCAAGAAGCATACAAATGGATTCAAGGCGAGCAACGGGGGCATACGTCTCACCGTAGTCGATGCCCTCAACTTGTGAGTATCCTTGGGCAGCTAACCTTGCCTTGTTGCGCACGACAATTCCATTCGCATCACACTTGTTCTTGAAGACCCACTTGGTTCCAATGACGTTTTGACAGTCTTTGGGCCGCTCAACTAATGTCCAAACATTGTTCCTCTTGAAGTTCCTCGTTCATAGTAACAAGCCAATCATCATCTTCAAGAGCTTCGAAGACTTTCTGTGGTTCCACAAGAGAGATAAACGCATGGTGAGAGCTAAAGGAAGCTAGTTGCCTCCTAGTAGTGGAACCTTTATTGAAATCTCCATAGACATTATCAAGGATATGGACATCTCGAACAAGCTTGGCGAGACGATAGGCTTGACGACGGGCTTGTGCTTCAACACGAGATTCTTGAGCTACCACTTGGTCATTGCCACTAATTGAGCCGCCGCCTTGACTATAAGCACGAACACGAGGGCCATCTTCATCAATTTCCACTTCGGGGGAGTCATCATTTGGAGTGGAGCCTTGAGTATCATTGACTTGCTCTTGATCGTGATGAGCTTGACCTTGGGGAGAGCCGTGACCTTGAGGAGGAGCCCCATCTTGGGGAGGTTGATGAAGAGCTTGTCCGTGGGAGGTGCCTTGAGGAGGAGCCCCATCGTGGGGAGGTTGATGTTGTTGATGAAGAGCTTGATCTTTGGAGCTTGGAGAGTCATGAGCATGGGAAGCTTCGGAAGAGCTTGAGGGAGCTTGTGCCAAAAATGTAGGTCCTTGAGGGGCAAGATGATCTTGTGAAAGTGAGGGCTCCACTTGAGTAGAGCTTGGTCCTTCTCCTTCGTCCATAAGGGGATCCTCAATGGGGAGGTGGAAACCCACACCCATTCTTCTTATGGCCTTAGGAGGAATTTCATCACTTGGATCACAAACACCATCTTGCCTAACAAGAGACTCATGATTTTCATCAAACTTCACGTTGCTCATTTCTTCAACTCTTCCATTGGCTTTGTTGTAGACTCTATAAGCATGGGACTGATTTGAGTAGCCAACAAAAATTCCTTCTTGAGCCTTGGATTCAAACTTGGACAAACGAACTCCTTTCTTGAGAATGTAGCACTTGCAACCAAACACCCGAAAGTATCTAACATTAGGCTTTTTCCCGGTGATAAGTTCATAGGGGGTCTTGTTCTTTTTCTTGCGGAGATAAAGCCGGTTGGTTGCATGGCAAGCGGTGGAGATGGCCTCGGCCCAAAAGTTGTATGGAGGCTTGAACTCAGCAAGCATAGACCGAGCCGCATCCATCAAAGTGCGATTCTTCCTTTTGGCAACTCCGTTTTGTTGAGGGGTATAGGGAGTGGAGTATTGATGCTTGATTCCTTCATCACTAAGAAACTCATCCAAGGTATAGTTTTTGAACTCGGTGCCATTGTCACTTAGAATTGAGAGAATAGTTGCATTGTGCTTCCGTTGAACCTCATTAGCAAAATCGATGACGGTTTGTTGAGTCTCACTCTTGTACTTGAAAAAGAACACCCAAGTGTATCTTGAGAAATCATCCACAATAACAAAGCAATACTTCTTGCCTCCAAGGCTATCATGAGAGGGTGGACCAAAGAGATCCATATGCAAGAGCTCCAAACACCTCTCGGTGGTGATTTGATTGAGTGCTTTGTGAGGAGTTTCATGCATCTTCCCTTCAATACAAGCCCTATAAACATGATCTTTGGCAAAAGAAACATCGTTAATTCCAAGGATGTGGCCCTCGGAGTGAAGTCTTTGCAAAGTTCTCATGTTAACATGGGCTAGGCGGCGATGCCACAACCAGCCCTTGTCGGCTTTAGCATAGAGACATAAAGCATGAGGAGTAGTGGTCCCTGAAAAGTTCACCACATACAATTCATGTTCTACATATCCTACAAAAGCCACCTTGAGAGACTTGCTCCACATGAGGACCACGGTATGAGTATTAAATAAAGAAGAAAGACCCATAAGAGCAAGAGCACGAACTGAGAGTAAGTTGTAACCAAGAGTTTTGACAAGCATGACGTCAACCAAGGATACATCCGGGGTTACCACCACTTTGCCCAAACCCAAAACCTGAGAGCTTGTTTTGTCACCGTAGGAGACCATGGTGTTGGCAATATTGGGCCTCATCTCGGTCATGATAGACTTGCTTCCGGTCATATGACTCATGGCACCACTATCAAGCACCCATTTTGATCCACCGGAAGCATAGTCCTACAAGAAAATCAAGCTTTGGTTTTAGGTACCCATTTTTCAATGGGTCCCCTTTTGTTAGTGACAAGAGCCTTTGGCACCCAAATGGCCCAATGATAATCATGCGTGTAAGAAGTTCCGACATATCTAGCATATACATGACCATCATATGATTTGCAAAGAATATAAGAGGGATTGTTCTTTCCGGCAAAGTTGTCACTTTGCAAGAGGGTTAGGCCATTTGGTACCCCTTGGGCCATGCCCTTGTTCTTTTTCTTCTTCTTGTTCTTGTTCTTCTTATTCTTCTTCTTATTCTTCTTCTTAGTCTTGGCAAGTTGATCCTTCAACACCTTGACTTCCTCTATGAGATGCTCATGCTTGCAACAAGGGTTAGGAGTGCTAGACAAGTCTATAATTTGCACAGCGGAAGACTTAGCAAGATCACAAGTTAATTGAGTTTGAATCTGTTCATGGGCTTCAAAAAGATTTGAGAATTTACTCTCCAAGGCTTTGTGTTCCTCTTTGAGTTTCTCAAGATCCTTTTGAGTCCTATCATGACCACCCACAAACTCAACATTTTCTTTCTCGAGAACCTTAATCAAAGCAAGAGCATGATCACGTTCTTTAATTATAGAGCACAAGGTGTTGTTATGATCATCTACAAGCTTAGACACATTTTCTTCAAGATTAATTCTCATATTTTGTTCATCCTCAAGACTTTGAGTGAGAGAAGCAATTTCATCGGCGACATCTCTTTCATTTTTACTTAGCAAGTCAAGAAGTTTTTCCTTTTCATCTAAGGCATCCCTAGCATTGTCAAGTTGTGCAAGCAAGGACTCAAAACAAGTTTTAGTTTCTTCATCTAAGGTAGCAACAAATTCACACATGTCAATCATCTCTTTCTTCATCAAGAGAGGAAGGCTCACTAGAGATAGGTTGAGGAGTGGATTTTGGTGTTACCTCGGTGGCCTTGGCCATGAAGCACTTTTGGTTGGAGGAAATGACATTTTCATTTGGCGAGTCGAAGAGGGATAGACGTGGAGTTGAGGTAGTAGCAATAGCAGCAACTCCCACAATCTCTCCACCATGAACTTCATCATCATCATCATCTTCATCCGTGCCCGAAAGGTATTCTTCATGGACCACAATTGCTCGTTCCTTGTTAGTGACGTTCTTGACGGCGTAGTTCTTGTTCAAGGGATGAGGAGGTCTTGACTTGATCTTGCGAATGAGACGACCACCATTGTCTTCTCGGTTCTCAAAGGGACACTTGGCCACGAAGTGACTCTTGTCGTTGCAATTGTAGCACGACCTTGCCTTGGGAGACTTGTTGGGTGAGTTGAATCTTGAGTTGTCCCTTGATCTTGACTTGAATCCGGACTTGTTCTGATGGGGATATGCCTACCGGGGTATACCCAACAGGACGTTTCCGACTGGCCCAGGAACTGGCGAGTGGGCCTGTAGGACGGCGACTGGATCAAGACCTGACGTGGACCCAAGCGACTGGAAGCTGAAGGCCCAGGAGAGTAGATAGGCCCAGTCGGATTAGGTTAAACGAATACCGAAACCTTAACTGATTCGGTTGAGATATGTAAACCCTAGGGGGGGTGAGTCTATATAAACCTCCCTACAGGGCGTATAGAGGATACATTCCATCATCCACCCAAGCGACTCGCCGCCTAGCCGTCGAGCTCGCCCCTTTGTATTTCCATCATAATACAATCTAGCAGGAGTAGGTATTTACCCTCCGGGGGGCCGAACCTGGGTAAAACACTGTGTCTCCGCCCTCATCTCGCACCGCAGATGGCTGGCCGCCCTTGCCCTTCGTTCTACTACTCGCTGCCGATTGCAGCGTCTGCCGTGGTCATTCCCACGACAGTGGCGCCCACCATGGGGCCTGGCCGGTGTTCTGCGGCAAGATCCAATTTGCCCATCAATGAGTCGGTCGATACCGGCCGCATGATAGCGATCAGCGAGATGCTCCAGATCTTGCCGAGTAGCAACGTCCCGGCGGCGCGACCCTTCACGCACAGTATGATCTTGCCAGTCGGCACGATCAGTCTCTTCGTCGGCCTCACCGACGTCATCATCTCGGAGGACTCGGCTCGCATCCGCGAGTCGCTGCCACGCGACCGTCTCTCCGAGAGCCAGGTCCGCATGATCCATCGCCTCGCCTCCGAGTACAACTCGGCCCACAGCGACGTGGCCGAAAACACCGCGGCCGCGGAAGACACGGCCCTCAACGACGACGCTGACTCGGTGACTCCGGCGTCACTCGCCGGATCCATCACCGTGGCTTCACCCGCGGGTTCCATCACCCAGGTCTCCAACGTGGGAGACTTCGAGGATCCCTCCATCCTTGGGATCTTCGACTTCGACTCTGGGTCGGAAAACTCCGCCGATCTCCGCGACGGGACCGGTCGCCATGCCGCGACCTACATGGCGACTGGCACCGATCTGCCGGAGGATCCCTTCTCCACCCCGATCCCTCCTAACGCCATGGCAACGGAGGTCGAGAAACTCCGCCTGAAGCTGGCGGAGGCAGTACGCAAGGAGCACGCCGAGCGCGAAAAATTTCGCCTCGAGCAGGTGACGGCGCAGGAGCTGTCACGCTACCACCAGCAGCGAATCAGGTCACGCCTGAACCCCACCGTCCAGGGGCGCGCCCTAAACTTCGACGACGAGAACGACCCGGCCCGCGTGGCTGAGCGCGCGATCTGCGAGAACGCGCCGCCCGGAGGAAGCGCCCGCCCCCCACTAGGGTCAACGGCGAACGACGCCCCACCTCCACCCAACCGCGCACCCCCCAGGGACCAGTCGCGGATCGTGGTCTCCTCACGGGAGCGAGACGCGAACGGCCTACCACTGTTCTCCACCCCGATAGACAACCTCGTGATGGGCCGAGCAGCGGCCGACAACATCACGGCCACCGGTGATGGCGCCCTACAGATCCAGTACGTCAGGGCCCTGCTCGCAAAGGCGGTCGAGCAACAAAACACAGGCGCCGACTCACAGGTTCGGATGTACTCGCGTTCTTCGGGCAGCAGAGCGGCCTCAAGCGGCCGTCCATTGGCGGCAAACACCCTTAACTGCCCGCCACCCGAACCACTGTAGCTCCAACACCGACCCGCGAACACGGCACTCTCCACCAACGACCCCAGGCCAGCGACCAACTTCGTCGCCGCCAACGGTCAGCCCGTCGATGCCCGCACCCACATCATCAACAACCAATGCTGGCGCGCACGCCAGCCCGACGACCTGCGACACATGCTAACCAATCGCCGCGACGGCGAGCCGATGGGGTCGCTAAGCCGACTCGGGCCCAGGTGCTTCGGACCGATGATCCGAGGCAAAAAATACCCGGTGAACTTCAAAGCGCCGAAGGAAATAGAGAAGTACGACCTTTCGTGCGACCCCTCCGTGTGGCTGGACACCTACCTCATGGCGATGGGGTCGCTGGCCACACTGACCTGCTAGCCGCCCGCTACCTCCCCCTGATGATGGAGGGAACATGCAGGCAGTGGATCAACACCCTTCCCCAGGATAGCATCGACTCCTGGGAAGAGATGCGAGATGCCTTCGTCAGGCACTTCGAGTGCTCCTACACCCGCGCCACCACCATCGAGGACCTAGTACGATGCATCCAGGGACCCCACGAGTCGACCCGCAGCTGGGTCCAGCGGTGGCAAGAACTATGGTACAACGCGGTCGACATCCACCCGGACACCGAAATCCACTTCTTCAACACCTCGTGCCGCTACGAACCCTTGGTCGCCAAGCTCAAACGACATTCCCGCACACTCGACAACATACCGGACCTCCTTGAGATCGCCAAAAGATACGCGGAGGAAGACCCAAACCAGGAAACCGACGACGAGTCGGGAGGCCAACGCCGCACGAGAGGCAACGACAATGGGCGACGGCCCGACCTACGCTACAGCAACACCCGCCTCACTGGCAAGCGCCGCAGCGACGGGCGAGTCAACTTCGTCGCCAACGCTGGGCACGCGTAGCGCGAGCCCAAGAGCTTTCGCCGCGACGGGGGGCAACGCCGCGACGGCGGCAACTACAAGGCAAAACCAAGGTTCGACCCCGCGGCCCTCCTTAACCAACCTTGTGCATTTCACAGCAGGGAAGGGAAGCCCGCCACGCACACGACCGCCGACTGCCACTCTCTCAAGGAGATCGAGAAGGCACGGCGAGCGCGGGAGGACCCCGACAACAATCCGCCAACCGGCGGAAAATTCGGCAGTGTGGCTGGCTCGCTCCACACCTTCACAGGCTTCAACACGAAGCGCGAGAAGAAGGTCATTACCCGCGCCGTCGTCGTCAACGCGGTGGCCCAGGTGGACGTTCCCCAGTTCCTCAACTGGTCGGAGCAGCCCATCACCTGGAGCCGCCAGGACCACTCGCCACGCATCGAGTACCTAGGCCGAGTCGCCCTGGTAGTCAAACCCAAGGTGGGAGACTACTGGCTCCCCAAGACATTGATGGACGGCGGCAGCTCCATCAACATCCTGTACCTGGACACCTTCAGGCGAATGCGGCTCCCGCAGTCAATGGTCGAGACGACCTAAACCACGTTCCACGGCATCGTCACTGGTCGGAAGGCGTACCCGATCGGCAAGGTCACGCTGCCAGTCACCTTCGACACACCAGCAAACTTCCGCACCGAGCGGATCGTCTTCGAGCTGGTACCCTTCGACAGCCCCTACCACTGCGTCCTGGGGCGCCAGGCGTTCGCCAAGTTCATGGCAGCGCCCCACTACGCGCACAACGCGATGAAGCTCCCCGGGCCGCGCGGCATCATCACCATCAACGGCGACCCTGACATGGCCGCCGAGTGCGAGGCCAAAGGAGCCGAACTCGCCGACGCCGTCATCGTGGCAGAGAACAAACACGCCGACGAGCTCGCCAAATACGCAAGCGGGGTCAACAACGACGACCCCACCATACTCAAGAATCCCAATTCGGAGGGCGTCAACACCTCAGCTTTCGAGGCGATGACGCACACCCGCACCGTCGAGCTGGTCCCAGGCGATTCCAGCCAGACGGTGACGATCGGAACGGGCATGAGCCCAGCATAGGAAGGCGCGCTCATCGAGTTCCTCCGTGAGAACAGGGACATCTTTGCATGGAAGCCCTCTGACATGCCTGGTGTCCCTAGGGAACTCGCTGAGCACAAACTCAATGCCGACCCCAAAGTGCGACCCGTCAAGCAGTCGCTGCGGCCCTTCAATGAAGAGCGCCGCCGAGCCATCGCCGAGGAGGTGCATCGTCTACTCGCTGCGGGCTTCATCCGGCCAATCAAATACTCCAAGTGGCTGGCAAACCCAGTCCTGGTCGAAAAGAAAAATGGGACCTGGAGAATGTGTATTGACTACACAAACTTAAACAGCGCCTGCCCGAAGGAGCAATTCGTCCTCCCGCGGATCAACCAAATAATCGACTCCACCGCGGGCTCGGAGTCGCTGTGTTTCCTTGACGCCTACTCTGGGTACAACCAGATCAAAATGGCTATCAAGGACGAGGAAAAGACGGCGTTCATCACGCCAGTCGGAGCCTTCTGCTACACCGCCATGACCTTCGGCCTCAAGAACGCCGGGGCGACCTACCAGCGGTGCATGCAGGAATGCCTTGCGAGCCAAATTGGCCGCAATATCCACGTCTACATCGGCGACGTGGTAGTGAAGTCCGCTCGCCAGGGTGATGTACTCGCCGACCTGGCAGAAACATTCGCCAACCTGCGGAAATACAAGATAAAGCTAAACCCAGGCAAATGCACCTTCGGCGTACCAGCAGGCCAACTACTGGGGTACGTCGTCTCCAAGCGCGGGATCGAGGCGAACCCTACCAAGATCGACACGATCTCTCGACTCGGCAAACCCGAGTGCCTGCGCGACGTCTAGAAGCTGGCCGGGCGAGTCGCGGCTCTCAGCCGCTTCATCCCCCGATTGGGTGAAAAGGCGATGCCCCTATACCGCCTGATGCGGAAGAACCCCACCTTCCAGTGGGACAAGGAAGCGGACGACGCACTCCGCGACCTCAAGAAGGTGCTACTCGCAGCACCGCTACTCGCCACCCCCGTTGACAAAGAACCCATGCTGGTCTACGTCGCGGCTTCCGAGCGCGTCGTCAGCGCCGTCATGGTCGTCGAGCGGCCAGAGGAAGGAAATGAGCGCCCGGTACAACGACCGGTGTACTATATCAGTGAGGTCCTCACCGAGTCGCGCCAGCGGTACCCGCAATACCAGAAACTGGTGTACGCAGTCTTTAGAGCACAACGGCGACTGCCGCACTACTTCCAGGAGCACCCGATCATGGTCGTCTCCTCAGCACCGTTGTAGGATATCATCCGCAACCGTGAGGCGACCGGGCGAGTCGCCAAGTGGGCCGTCGAAATCGGCGTCCACAACATCAAGTACGAGCCACGAAAAGCGATCAAGTCACAGGCTCTCGCGGACTTCATCGCCGACTGGGAAGAGGCCCAGCAGCCGGAAAAGCTGCCGTCCCTCCACTACTGGAGCCTGCACTTCGACGGCTCCAAAAACGCAGACGGCGCGGGAGAAGGGATCGTGTTGACTTCCCCGACGGGCGACCAGCTCCGCTACGTCCTCTGCCTTGACTTCACCCCCTGCACCAACAACATGGCCGAGTACGAGGCACTGCTCCACGACATGTGAGATGCCAAGGAAATGAATGTCAACCGCCTACGCTGCTACGGAGACTCTGACCTCGTCGCTGGGCAAGTCGCTGGCACCTGCGACGCTGTCTCTCCCACCATGGCGGCATACCGCCAAGCAGTGGACAAGCTGGGCGGACACTTCGCAGGCTACTCCGTCGAGTGGATCGACAGGCGGAAGAACGAGGAGGCCGACGCACTCTCTCGCATCGGGTCGGCTCGACTCGCACCACCCGCCGGCGTCTTCCTCGACACGATCACCAAGCCATCCGTCTCTCCCCCAAGGGAGATCGACATCGGAGTCCCGCTGCAACCAGAGGCAGCCCTAGTTGCACTCATCGCCGAGCCAGAAAACTGGACTAGGCCGTACATCGCCTACCTGGAGGGAGGCACCTTGCCGGCAGACGAAACAGACGCCCGGATGATAACGCGACGCTGCAAATCCTTCGTCATCATCGACGGCGAGCTCCACAAGCGCAGCGTGACCGGCGTGTTCCAACGCTGCGTCCAACCCGCCGAAGGACGTAAGATCCTCCACGACATACACTCCGACGACTGCGGCCACCACACCGGAGCCCGCTCTCTGGTCGCAAAGGCTATGCAACACGGCTTCTACTGGCCCACCGCACACGCCGACGCCATCGACATTGTCCAGCGGTGCGCCGGGTGCCAGAAGTACGCCAACCAGACACACGTGCCGAGCTCAGCGCTCAAGACAATCCCCATCACCTGGCCATTCGCCGTGTGGGGCATGGACATGGTAGGCCCTTTCAAAAAGGCCCCCTCCGGCTTCACCCACCTCCTGGTCGCGGTCAAAAAATTCACAAAGTGGGTGGAGGCCAAGCCAGTCCGGAAATGCGACGGGAAGAACGCCACCAAATTCCTACGCGAGCTCATATATCGCTACGGGTTCCCAAACAGCATCATCACGGACAACGGCACCAACTTTGCCAAAGGAGCCATGGCCGAGTTCTGCGAGGAACATCACATCCGACTCGACCTCGCATCAGTCGCCCACCTGGAGTCCAACGGCCAGGCGGAACGGGCCAACCAGAGCATCCTCCACGGCCTGAAGCCGCGGCTCCAAGTACCACTCGAGCGCACCGCCGGGTGCTGGGTCGAGGAGCTACCCTCCGTCATCTGGGGTATCCGCACCTCGGTCAACAGGTCGACAGGGTTCACCCCCTTCTTCATGGTGTATGGAGCCGAGGCAGTCATGCCCACCGACCTCGAGCACGACTCGCCAAGGGTCGTCCACTACACAGAGGCTGCGAACGAACTCGCACGTCAGGATGGAGTCGATCAACTCGACGAGGCACGCGACCTAGCTCGCTCCCGCACTGCCATCTACCAGCAAGGACTCCGCCACTACCATAGCTGGCGGGTGAAAACTTGCACCTTCCAGGAAGGCGACCTGGTGTTACGCCTCATCTAGGACAAGAAGAGCATGCACAAGCTCCCCCCCCCATGGGAGGGACCATTCGCCATCGGGCGAGTACTCGGCAACGACGCCTACTACCTCACCGACGTCCGCGGAGACGGAAAACTCGACGTCAAGCGACCATGGAATGTAAACCTCCTACGGAAGTTCTACTCCTAGAGCTCCACATATGTATCCTCCAGTCGCTATGAAATAAAACATATTGGTTACCGCAAATTGTGACTACTCTCCGTGTCTTGTGCCACTCGCACTCGTAATAACAACACCAAGCTAACTGTAGGAGTCAACCTCTGGTACAGCGATCGGCACGGCCAAGTAGTGCGCTACGAGGGCACTGGGTTACCCCAGGACTTGTAACGTCCACGAAAAACGCCTACCCGGAGCCCCATTGGAGTCGCCTAGCTCGACTGTCTTAACGAGCCAAGACAACTGCCTTTGCTCCTCACAGCGACCATGATCCTCCGCGTCCTCGACACAGCGACTCGAATGGATATGCCTACCGGGGTATACCCAGCAGGACGTTTCCGACTGGCCCAGGAACTGGCGAGTGGGCCTGCAAGACGGCGACTGGATCAAGGCCCAGTGTGGATCCAAGCGACTGGAAGCTGAAGGCTCAGGCGAGTAGATAGGCCCAGTCGGATTAGGTTAAACGAGTACCGAAGCCTTAACTGATTCGGTTGAGATATGTAAACCCTAGGGGAGGTGAGTCTATATAAACCTACCTACAGGGCGTGTAGAGACACGTTCCATCATACACCCAAGCGACTCGCCGCCTAGCCGTCGAGCTCGCCCCATTGTACCACCATCATAATACAATCTAGCAGGAGTAGGTCTTTACCCTCCGGGGGGCCGAACCTGGGTAAAACCCTGCGTCTCCGCCCTCATCTCGCACCACAGATGGCTGGCCACCCTTGCCCCTCGTTCTACTACTCGCTGCCGATTGCAGCATCTGCCGTGACCATTCCCACGACAGTGGCGCCCACCGTGGGGCCTGGCCGGTCTGGCCGGTGTTCTGCGGCGAGATCCAATCTGCCCATCAACGAGACGGTCGGCACCGTCCGCATGATAGCGATCAGCGAGATGCTCCAGATCTTGCCGAGCAGCTACGTCCCGGCGACGCGACCCGTCACGCACAGCGTGATCCTGCCGGTCGGCACGATCAGCCTCTTCGTCGGCCTCACCGACGTCATCGCCTCGGAGGACTCGGCTCGCATCCGCGAGTCGCCGCCACGCGACCGGCTCTCCGAGAGCCAGGTCCGCACGATCCATCGCCTCGCCTCCGAGTACAACTCAGCCCACAGCAACGTGGCCAAAAACTCCGCGGCCGCGGAAGACGCGGCACTCAACGACGACGCCGACTCGGCGACCCCGGCGTCATTTGCCGGATCCATCACCGCGGCTTCACCCGCGAGCTCCATCACCCAGGTCTCCAACATGGGAGACTTCGAGGATCCCTCCATCCTTGGGATCTTCGACTTCGACTCCGGATCGGAAAACTCTGCCGATCTCTGCGACGGTACCGGTCGCCACGCCGCGACCTACATGGCGACCGGCACCGATCCGCCGGAGGATCCCTTCTCCACCCCGATCCCTCCTAACGCCACAGCAACGGAGGTCGAGGAACTCCGCCTGAAGCTGGCGGAGGCAGTCCGCAAGGAGCAAGCCGAGCGTGAAAATTTTCGCCTCGAGCAGGTGACGGCGCAGGAGCTGTCGCGCTACCACCAACAGCGAATCAGGTCGCACCCGAACCCCACCGTCCAGGGGCGTGCCCTGAACTTCGACGACGAAAACGACCCGGCCCGCGTGGCCGAGCGCGCGATCTACGAGAATGTGCCTCCAGGAGGAAGCGCCCGGCCCCCACCAGGGTTGACGGCGAACGGCGCCCCACCTCCACCCAACCGCACACCTCCCAGGGACCAACCGCGGATAGTGGTCTCCTCACGGGAGCGAGACGCGAATGGCCTACCACTGTTCTCCACCCTGATGGACAACCTTGTGGCAGGTCGAGCAGTGGCCGACAACATCACGGCCACCGGCGACGGCGCCCTACAGATCCAGTACGTGAGGGCCCTGCTCGCAAAGGCGGTCAAGCAGCAAAACGCGGGCGCCGACTCACAGGGTCGGGTGTACTCGCGTTCTTCGGGCAGCAGAGCGGCCTCAAGCGGCCGCCCATTGGCGGCAAACACCCTCAACTGCCCGCCACCAGAGCCACTGCAGCTCCAACATCGACCCGCGAACGCGGCACTCTCCACCAACGACCCCAGGCCAGCGACCAACTTCGTCGCCGCCAATGGTCAGCCCGTCGACGCCCGCACCCACATCATTAACAACCAAAGCTGGCGCGCACGCCAGCCCGATGACCTGCGACACACCCTAACCAATCGCCGCGACGGCGAGCCGATGGGGTCGCTGAGTCGACTCGGGCCCAGGTGCTCCGGACCGATGATCCGAGGCGAAAAATACCCGGTGAACTTCAAGGCGCCGAAGGAAATAGAGAAGTACGACCGTTCGTACGACCCCTCCGTGTGGCTGGATACATACCTCATGGTGATGGGGATCACGGGCCACACCGACCTGCTAGCCGCCCGTTACCTCCCCTTGATGATGGAGGGGACGTGTAGGCAGTGGATCAACACCCTCCCCCAGGATAGCATCGACTCCTGGGAGGAGATGCGCGACGCCTTCGTCAGGCACTTCGAGTGCTCCTACACCCGCGCCACCACCATCGAGGACCTGGAGCGATGCGTCCAGGGACCCCGCGAGTCGACTCGCAACTGGGTCCAGCGGTGGCAAGAACTATGGTACAACGCGGTCGGCATCCACCCGGACACCACGATCCATTGCTTCAAGACCTCGTGCCGCTACGAGCCCTTGGTCGCCAAACTCAAGCGACATTCTTGCACACTCGACAACATACCGGACCTCCTCGAGATTGCCAAACGGTACGCGGAGGAAGATCCAAACCAGGAAACCGACGACGAGTCGGGAGGCCAGCGCTGCACGAGCGGCAATGACAACGGACGACGGTCCGACCTACGCTACAGCAACACTCGCCTCACCGGCAAGCGCCGCAGTGATGGGTGAGTCGACTTCGTCGCCAACGCTGGGCACGCGCAGCGCGAGCCCAAGAGCTTCCGCCGCGACGGAGGGCAACGCCGCGACGGCAGCAATTACAAGGCGAAACCAAGGTTCGACCCCGTGGCCCTCCTAAACAACCTTGTGCGTTTCACAGCAGGGAAGGGAAGCCCGCCACGCACACGACCTCCGACTGCCACACTCTAAGGGAGATTGAGAAGGCACGGAGAGTGCAGGAGGACCCCGACAACAACCCGCCAAACGGCGGAAAATTCGGCAATGTGGCCGGCTCGCTCCATACCTTCACAGACTTCAACACGAAGCGCGAGAGGAAGGTCATAGCCCGCGCCGTCGCTATCAACGCGGTGGCCCAGGTAGATGTTCCCTAGTTCCTTAACTGGTCGGAGCAGCCCATCACCTGGAGCCGCCAGGACCACTCGCCACGCATCGAGTACCCAGGCCGAGTCGCCCTGGTGGTCAAGCCTAAGGTGGGCGACTACTGGCTCCCCAAGACATTGATGGACGGCGACAGCTCCATCAACATCATGTACCTGGACACCTTCAGGCGACTGCGGCTCCTGCAGTCGGCAAGGTCACGCCGCCCGTCACCTTCGGCACACCAGCAAACTTCCGCACCGAGCGGATCATCTTCGAGCTGGTACCCTTCGACAGCCCCTACCACTGCGTCCTGGGGCGCCAGGCGTTCGCCAAGTTCATGGTAGCGCCCCACTACGCGTACAACGCGATGAAGCTCCCCGGGCCGTGCGGCGTCATCACCATCAACGGCGACCCCGACATGGCCACCGAGTGCGAGGCCAAAGGAGCCGAACTCGCCGACGCCGTAATCGCGGCAGAGACCAACCACGCCGACGAGCTCGCCAAGTACGCGAGCGGGGTCAACAACGATGACCCCACCATACCCAACTCGGAGGGCGCAAACACCTCAGCCTTCGTGGCAACGACGCACATCCGCACCGTCGAGCTGGTCCTAGGCGACTCCAGCCAGACGTTGACGATCGGGACGGGCATGAGCCCAGCCTAGGAAGGCGCGCTCATCGAGTTCCTCCATGAGAACAGGGACATCTTCGCATGGAAGCCCTCTGACATGCCTGGTGTCCCTAGGGAGCTCGCTGAGCACAAACTAAACGCCGACCCCAAAGTGCGACCCGTCAAGCAGTCGCTGCGGCCGTTCAATGAAGAGCGCCGCCGAGCTATCGCCGAGGAGGTGCAGCATCTACTCGCTGCAGGCTTCATCCGGCCAATCAAATATTCCAAGTGGCTGGCAAACCCAGTCTTGGTCGAGAAGAAGAACGGGACCTGGAGGATGTGTATCGACTACACAAACTTGAACAACGCCTGCCCGAAGGAGCAGTTCGTCCTCCCGCGGATCGACCAAATAATCGACTCCACCGCGGGCTCGGAGTCGCTGTGTTTCCTCGACGCCTACTCTGGGTATAACCAGATCAAAATGGCTGTCGAGGACGAGGAGAAGACGGCGTTTATCACGCCATTCGGAGCCTTCTGCTACACCGCCATGACCTTCGGCCTCAAGAACGCCGAGGCGACCTACCAGCGGTGCATGCAGGAGTGCCTCGCGTGCCAAATTGGCCGCAACATCCACGTCTAAATCGATGACGTGGTCGTAAAATCCGCTCGCCAGAGCGATCTACTCGCCGACCTGGCGGAAACATTCGTCAACCTGTGGAAATACAAGATAAAGCTCAACCCGGGCAAGTGCACCTTCGGTGTACCAGCAGGACAACTACTGGGGTACGTCTTCTCCAAGCGCGGGATCGAGGCGAACCCCACCAAGATCGACACGATCGCTCGACTCGGCAAACCCGAGTGCCTGCGCGACATCCAGAAGCTGGCCGGGCGAGTAGCGGCTCTCAGTCGCTTCATCCCCCGCCTGGGCGAAAAGGCAATGCCCCTATACCGCCTGATGCGCAAGAACCCCACCTTCCAGTGGGACAAGGAGGCGGATGACGCGCTCCGCGACCTCAAGAAGGTGCTACTCGCCGCACCGCTACTCGCCGCCCCCGCCGACAAAGAACCCATACTGGTCTACATCGCGGCCTCCGAGCGCGTCGTCAGCGCCGTCATGGTCGTCGAACGGCCAGAGGAAGGAAAGGAGCGCCCAGTACAGCGACCGGTGTACTACATCAGCGAGGTCCTCACCGAGTCGCGCCAGCGGTACCCGAAGTACCAGAAACTGGTATACGCGGTCTTTAGAGCACAACGGCGCCTACCGCACTACTTCCAGGAGCACCCAATCATGGTCGTCTCCTCAGCACCGTTGCAGGACATCATCCGCAACCGTGAGGCGACCGGGCGAGTCGCCAAGTGGGCCGTCAAAATCGGCGTCCACAACATCAAGTACGAGCCACGAAAAGCGATCAAATCGCAGGCTCTAGCGGACTTCATCGCCGATTGGGAAGAGGCCCAGCAGCCAGAAAAGCTGCCATACCTCCACTACTGGCAATGTTGAGGATATCGTTTATCGTTAACTTCTCGTCAGCCTGAAATTAGTGATTTTTGGGTGTATCGGCCGATTTATCGGGCGATAAATCAATTTATCGGGTGATAAATTGATTAATCGGCTTATCGGTCACCTAGTGATAAGAAATAAATCGGACGATAAATCGGCATATCGGACGATTTTTTGAACAGTGACTACTGGAGCCTCCACTTCGACGGCTCCAAGAACGCGGACGGCGCAGGAGCAGGGATCGTGCTGACTTCACCGAAGGGCGACAAGCTCCGCTACGTCCTCTGCCTCGACTTCACCCCCTGCACCAACAACATGGCCGAGTACGAGGCACTACTCCACGACATGCGAGCTGCCAAGGAGATGAACGTCAACCGCCTAAGATGCTACGGAGACTCCGACCTCGTCGCTGGGCAAGTCGCTGGCACTTGCGACGCCGTCTCTCCCGCCATTGCGGCATACCGCCAAGCAGTAGACAAGCTGGGGGACACTTAGCAGGGTATTCCGTCGAATGGATCGAAAGGCGGAAGAACGAGGAGGCTGACGCACTCTCTCGCATCGGATCGGCTCGACTCGCGCCACCCGCCGGCGTCTTTCTCGACACGATCACCAAGCCGTCAGTCTCTCCCCCAAGGGAGATCGACATCGGAGTCCCTCTACAGCCAGAGGCAGCCCTGGTCGCACTCGTTGCCGAGCCAGACGACTGGACCAAGCCCTATGTCACCTAACTGGAGGCTGGCACCTTGCCGGCAGACGAGACGGACGCCCGGATGATTGCACGCTGATGCAAATCCTTCACCATCATCGACGGCAAGCTCCATAAGCGCAGCGTGACCGGCGTGTTCCAACGCTGCGTCCAACCCGCCGAAGGACGCAAGATCCTCCACGACATCCACTCCGGCGACTGCGGCCACCACGCTGGCGCCCGCTCTCTGGTCGCCAAGGCTATGCGACACGGCTTCTACTGGCCCACCGCACACGCCGATGCCGTCGACATCGTCCAGCCGTGCGCTGGGTGCCAGAAGTACGCCAACCAGACACACGTGCCAAGCTCAGCGCTCAAGACAATCCCCATCACCTGGCTATTCGCCGTGTGGGGTATGGATATGGTAGGCCCCTTCAAAAAGGCCCCTTCCGGCTACACCCACCTTCTGGTCGCGGTCGACAAATTCACAAAATGGGTGGAGGCCAAGCCAGTCCAGAAATGCGACGGGAAGACCGCCACCAAATTCCTACGCGAGCTCATATATCGGTACGGGTTCCCAAATAGCATCATCACGGACAACGGCACCAACTTCGCCAAAGGAGCCATGGCCGAATTCTGCGAGGAACACCACATCCGGCTTGACCTCGCGTCAGTCGCCCACCCGGAGTCCAACGGCCAGGCGGAACGGGCCAACCAGAGCATCCTCCGCGGCCTGAAGCCGCGGCTCCAAGTACCACTCGAGCGCACCGCCGGGTGCTGGGTCGAGGAGCTACCCTCCGTCATATGGGGCATCCGCACCTTGGTCAACAGGTCGACAGGGTTCACCCCCTTCTTCATGGTATACGGCGCCGAGGCAGTCATGCCCACCGACCTCGAGCACGACTCGCCAAGGGTCGTCCACTACACGGAGGCTGCGAACGAACTCGCCCGTCAGGATGGAGTCGATCAACTCGACGAGGCACGTGACCTCGCTCGATCACGCACCGCCATCTACCAGCAAGGACTCCGCCGCTACCACAGCCGGCGGGTGAAAACTCGCACCTTCCAAGAAGGCGACCTGGTGCTGCGCCTCATCCTGGGCTAAGAAGGGCATGCACAAGCTTTCCCCTCCGTGGGAGGGACCATTCGCCATCGGGCGAGTACTCGGCAACGATGCCTACGACCTCATCGACGTTCGCGGGGACGGAAAACTCGACGTCAAGCGACCGTGGAATGTAAACCTCCTACGGAAGTTCTACTCCTAGAACCCCACATATGTACCCTCCAGTCGCTATGAAATTAAAAGAATTGATTACCGCAAATTGCGCCTACTCTCCGTGTCTTGTGCCACTCGCACTCATAATAACAACGTCAAGCTAACTGCAGAAGTCAACCTTTGGTACAGCGATCGGCATGGCCAAGTAATGCGTTACAAGGGCACTGGGTCGTCTCAGGTCTTGCAACGTCCACGAAAAACGCCTACCCGGAGCCCCATTGGAGTCGCCTAGCCCGACTGGCTCTACGAGCCAAGACAACTGCCTTCGCTTCTCACAGCGACCATGATCCTCCGCATCCTCAACATAGCGACTCGAACAACCAAGTACCACGCTCGGGGACTGACGACCAGTTCAACACGAGCGGCTAGGGAAACCGCCAAGTATGAGAGCATGCCCAGGACTCGCCATGCGACTGACCCGACGGGTCAGGCAGGAGTGATGCGCTCATCCTACGCGCCAAGTCCTCACCCACCCTCGAGTCGCGCCTAGAACAACCAAGTACCATGCTCGGGGACTCGGCCACCCGACCTCGTTCGTGCAAGGGAAAATGGTGAAGTACAGAGCACTCATGGGAGTCGCCTTGCGACTAGCTCTCCGAGTTCAGGCGAGTTGACCCCAATAAACAAAACATTCAAAACAGCAAACACATAACAAACGAGGTAAACCCCATAAAAAGGGCGGACGCGCTTGGGGACTCGTTCAAACCTCAATCAGAAACACACGACAATTCACAAAACAACACGATATTCCATTAATAGCATGTCGCAAGCGTTACAAAATACAAAATATGCCCAATGGCAGCACTGTCACTAACGCCCCATGGCACAATATTCTACTCTGCAGGCTTCGACGATGACTCGCCACCACCCTTGCGATTGTGAAGGAAGGGAGTGTACGGGTTTGACGGGTACGTCGTCAGCTCACCCGCCATCGCTGCACGGAAGGGTTGCTCGATCTTGAAGTCCCGGTGCTGCGGCTCGGGGTCGTTGGGCGCGACGACCGTCTCCTGGTAAGGAAGGAGGTCGCCCATCGCCCAGACGCGCTCGGAATATACCACGGCGCGGTCTGTCAGCTTCAGCACCTCAGAGATCTCCACCGAGCCGGTCGACGACGGGTAGCCACTCGTCACATCGTCCAGATCGAAGTCCTCCGGGAAGTGAGCGAGCCCAAGGCTAAGCGCCGTCGCCGCTCCGCGTCGGAACGCCGATCGCGTCATAAATTCGACGATCGACGGCGCCTTCTCCAAGTATCGCCACACTTCGACAAGGTCACTGGGAATTACTTCCGTGGGCTACATCTCCTAAAGATACGCCCGTATGCATGTCGCCGACAACGTGGCCGAGTCGACCATCGTGGCTACACATTGCCGTGCATCGAACGAATCCGCCTCCTCCGCACTGTCAATGATCCGACCTGCGGACAGAAGGTGATAGTGAATACACCAAAAATTACACAATACATATACTAAAGGCAGAAGAAGGCACACTCACCAATCAGGGGACGGGAGAGATCCGTGATGAAGCTCTGAAGAGAGGTGTAGTCATCTTGAATCCCAGCAACAAGGGCGTCGGAGACCTTACGCTCCTCAGCGGCGGCTGTAACGGCAGCCTTGGCTCTCCCATCCGCCAAAGTTGCCTCCTCCTTCGCCTCCTTCATCTCACGCTCAAGGTCGGCGATCCGCTTCTCGGCCGAGCTCAGCGCAGTCTGAGCTGCCGCCAACTCACTCGCTGGGACAAGGCCCTGGCGGACCTCTTCCTCCTTCGCAGCAGTCGCCTGGAGTCACTTGTTCGCCTCTTGGAAGACGGCAAGTTCTTCCTCCGCGCGATGCTTCGCAGCAAGCCGGTCAGCTGACTCGCGCTGCAAACCCTGAACACAAGCCAAACAGTCAGCAACATCGAAAATCCTAAGTGCCCACCCGCTGAAATTCAGCGAGTGCGCACTCGGGGACTGGCAATCGAAAATCCTAAGTACCCACCCGCTGAAATTCAGCGAGTGCGCACTCGGGGACTGGCAGTCGAAAATCCTAAGTGCCCACCCGCTGAAATTCAGCGAGCGCGCACTCGGGGACTGGACGCGAGAATTAAAAACAAGAAATTAAAAGAATCAGACCACTGCAACACAGCGGCCTGATCCTCGGGGACTGGACATACCTGGATGGCCACGCCCAGCATGCCATGAAGCTGCAGTGCATCCACGGAGGTAGGAAGGGCCGGAGTGTGCCCGCGCCGTTGCTCGACCTCCGTCTCGGCGACTCCGGGTGCGCGACTTGACAGTGTGGTACCACTCGCCGTGGCCCCTCTAGCCATGAAGCGCGGGAAGGTCGCGATGGACGCGCTGGCACCAAAAGAGGCTGGCTCGGCCTCCCCTCGTGAAGGAGCACCCTCCTTGATTGCCGAGGCCGTCACCGCCGCAGGATCACTCGGGGCCACCATCGTGTCGTCAGACACCGTGACGACCTCGTCGTTCTTGGCCTTCTTGGCACCATCTGTGGGGGCAGCGACCTCGTCAGCCTTCCTCTTCCGAGAGGGGTCCTCCTCCGCGACGACTGGCGGCACCTTGGCCACAGACGGGTGGCCTATCTTCTTAGCTCCGGTCCTACAAATTGATCGCGTGAGCACCAAGTACAATGAAAGACAAAGGTAGGTGAGCAAAACTCACTTGGTGACTGGAATGAAGCGTAGCCCCGTGCGGATGCCGGCCGGCTTCTCCAGTTCGGGGCCCAGTCGGCGACTGAGGCCCATCTCCAGGACATCGCGTGCCCAAGACACGGACGGTTTCTTTGTTGTCGAGGCTGCGGCTGGAGTTTCCGAAACATTTTCGGCAGGAGCATCCTTGGGCGGCGAAGCTACCACGACCAGAGCGGCCCCCGACCCAGAGACTGGGGCGAACGGCGGAGGCATCGAGGCCAGAGGCACCTCATTCAGGACGGTGGTGATATCCGGCGCCGTCGCCATCTGTGGAGCTTCACCCCTGGCCAGGCTGGTGGCGTCGGAGCTGCTTGGCGAATGAGGCGGAGACGCCTGTTTCGCTGGCTTCGCCTTCTTCTTTGGAGGGGCCTTCACCTACTCCTTCTTATTCTTATTCTTCTTCTTCGATGGAGTGGCCTCGTGACGCGAGGTGTGCTCGGGGAGCTTGTCGTCGTCATCGTCATGTCGCTTGAGGCTTTTGCTCGCTTCGAGCTCACGCTGCCGCTGTCCGCGTGTTTTCCGGACCAGCGAGGCGACCTCTTCCTCGGATTCATCGTCGTCGCCGCTCCCGTCACTCTCGACGCCTCCCCTTGCTGGAGGCGATTCGCCCACCTCCTGGACGGACGAGCTCGAATTCTCGTCGTCCCCAGGCGGAAGCCACCTTTCCACCACTTGAAATAGCTGCAATAAGCATAAACAACATCAGTATGACCGCGACTGCATTTAACTGCGACTGCGAATGACGGAAAGATGACTTACCGTCGGGGCTGGATGCTTCGCGGTGTAGGGGGCGACCCCAGCCTTCGCGTCGAGGTACGCCGCCTGGGTGATCTTCTTCAGCGCCAGGAGGTAATCCTCGAGTTGCCACTCGACGAGGCAAGACTTCGTCGAGTCCTCCCGGCCCGCATACTCGTACATGTAGTGGTCGCGGCGGGCCAGAGGGACGAGTCGCCGCCCGAGCCAGCAGTTGTACAAATTGATGGGCTGGACACCCCTCTTCTTCAGGCCGCGGATGGTCTGAAGCATTTCATCCACAACCATCCGCTGGTCTATTGGAAGCTTGCCGACTTGGAGTCGGCGTGGTTCAGGCCGGTCGGCGGAGTATCTTGGGATCGCCACCTCACCGTCTGGAGTCGCCTCGGTTACATAGAACCAAGACTTCTTCCATTCACTCGGCGCCTTGGCGGGTAGCATCAGATCAAAGAAGGAAGCCTTCGATTTCAGCTGAAACGTCAGGCCACCCGCGGCGAGCATTGGGCCGCCCGCTTCCTCGCGACTGATCTGCCCGTGGAATAGATCTTGCCATAGGGGAAAGTAGGGCCTGCAGCCCAGGTAGCACTCGCAAAACGCCACGAAAATGGTGAGCTGCTCGATGCTGTGCGGGCCCAGGTCCGACGGCTCGATCTCGTAGAAGGCGCAGAAGCGCCAGAAGAAAAGAGATGTTGGGAATCCCAGCCCCCGCTCTAGGTGGCTGGTGAAGCAGACGAACTCTCCATCACGCGGGTTCGGGGTCACCTCTCCGGCCGCAGGGATGCGCCACCTGCCGGCACGCAGGATCCCGGCCTGCTCGAAGAACGCCAGTTGCGCCCTCGTGCACTTGGACCTGCCCCATGGTTCGGTGGAGGGAGCCATTGGCGGAAGGGTTCGTGGGAGTCGGAAGATTTCGGCTCGACTGGATCGCGATGTGGGAGAAAACAAAGGTGCGCGCAATCGGAGGAAATGACAAGGAGGTGGTTCTCCGATCGCCTACCATTCCCTTTATATAGCGGTTGATGCCCGCCAAATCAGGGAGCCGTTACTACGCGGTTATTACGCCAAAAGTTACCGTTGGATTACCCCAACGGCTAGTTTGACTGCGTTTTGACGGTCCAACTTCAGCCACTCGGCTCGCCGACCCGATCACTACAAACAGTGACTAAATATTTCGCCGATCCGATCGCCAAAGCTGCGACCAGAATGACTAGTTTCTTCCTTTATTCAGGAGCCCGCCACCGATTCGACTGGATGTCCGCGTTGAAAGCCGTATAATCCGACTGCCAGCGACTACCTGCGCCCAATCGACGACGGCCTCGGGGACTACTGATGGGGATATGCCTACCGGGGTATACCCAGCAGGACGTTTCCGACTGGCCCAGGAACTGGCGAGTGGGCCTGCAAGATGACGACTGGATCAAGGCCCGGTGTGTATCCAAGCGACTGGAAGCTGAAGGCCCAGGCGAGTAGATAGGCCCAGTTGGATTAGGTTAAACGAGTACCGAAGCCTTAACTGATTCGGTTGAGATATGTAAACCCTAGGGGAGGTGAGTCTATATAAACCTCCCTACAGGGCGTGTAGAGACATGTTCCATCATACACCCAAGCGACTCGCCGCCTAGCCGTCGAGCTCGCCCCATTGTACCACCATCATAATACAATCTAGCAGGAGTAGGTCTTTACCCTCCGGGGGCCGAACCTGGGTAAAACCCTGCGTCTCCTCCCTCATCTCGCACCGCAGATGGCTGGCCGCCCTTGCCGCTCGTTCTACTACTCGCTGCCGATTGCAGCATCTGCCGTGACCATTCCCACGACAGCCAAGTACCACGCTCGGGGACTGACGACCAGTTCAGCGCGAGCGACTAGGGAAAAACGCCAAGTACGAGAGCGTGCCCAGGACTCGCCATGCGACTGACCCAATGGGCCAGGCAGGAGTGATGTGCTCACTCTGACGCGCCCAGTCCTCACCCACCCTAGAGCCGCGACTAGAACCACCAAGTACCACGCTCGGGGACTCGGCTACCCGACCTCGTTCGCGCAATGGAAAGCGGTAAAGTAAAGAGCACTCATGGGAGTCACCCAGCGACTGTCTTTCCAAGCTCGGGCGAGTCGACCTCAATAACAAAACGCTCAAAACCACAAACACATAAACAAACGAGGTAAACCCCATAAAAAGGGCGGACGTGCTCGGGGACTCGTTCAACCCTCAATCTCAAATGCAAGTCAAATCACAAAATAACACGATATCCCATTATAGCAGATCAAAGTTGTTACAAAATACATGTTGCGCCTAATGGACGAACTGCTACTAACGCCCCAGGGCACAACCTTTTACTCCGCAGGCTTCGACGACGACTCGCCGCCACCCTTGCGGTTGTGAATGAAGGGAGTGTACGGGTTCGACGGGTACGTCGTCAGCTCACCCGCCATCGCCGCACGGAAGAGCTGCTCGATCTTGAAATCGCGGTGCGGCGGCTCGGGGTCGTTGGGCGCGACGATCGTCTCCTGATAAGGGAGGAGATCGCTCATCGCCCAGACACGATCGGAGTATACCGCGGCATGGTCCGTCAGCTTCAGCACCTCGGCAATCTCCACCGAGCCCGTCGACGATGGGTAGCCACTCGTCACGTCGTCCAGATCGAAATCCTCCGGGAAGTGGTCGAGCCCAAGGCTGAGCGTCGTCGCCGCCCCACGCCGAAACGCCGATCGCGTCATGAACTCGACGACCGACGGCGCCTTCTCCAAGTATCGCCACACTTCGATGAGGTCGCTGGGAATCACTTCCGTGGGCGACATCTCCTGAGGATACGCCCGAATGCAAGCCACAGACAAAGTGGCCGAGTCGACCGCACCTCCTCCGAGCTGTCGATGATGCGACCTGTGGACAGAGGGTGGCAGTGAGTACAACAAAGTTCACGCAATGCAAATATTATAGGCAGAGGCAGGCACACTTACCAATCAAAGGACGAGCGAGATCCATGATGAAGCTTTGAAGAGAGGAGTAGTCGTCTTGTAGCCTAGCAACAAGGGCGTCAGAGACCTTACGCTCCTCAGCGGCGGCCCTAACAGTAGCCTTAGCCCGTCCATCCGCTGAACTCGCCTCCTCCTTCGCTTTCTTAAGCTCGCGCTCAAGGTCGGCGATCCGCTTTTCAGCCGAGCTCAACGCAGATTGAGCCGCCGTCAATTCACTCGCCGGGACAAGGCCCTGGCGAACCTCCTCTGCCTTCGCAGCAATCGCCTGGAGTCCCTTGTTCGCCTCTTGGACGGCGACAAGTTCCTTCTCCGCACGACACTTCGCAGCAAGCCGGTCGGCTGATTCACGCTGCAAACCCTGTGCAAAAGTCAAACAGTCAACAAAAACGAAATCCTAAGTGCCCACCCGCTGAAATTCAGCGACTGGACACTCGGGGACTGGAGATCAAAAAATCCTAAGTGCCCACCCGCTGAAATTCAGCGACTGGACACGCGGGGACTGGAGATCAAAAAATCCTAAGTGCCCACCCGCTGAAATTCAGCGACTGGACACTCGGGGACTAGAGATCAAAAATCCTAAGTACCCACCCGCTGAAATTCAGCGACTGGACACTCGGGGACTGGAGATAAAAAATCCTAAGTGCCCACCCGCTGAAATTCAGCGACTAGACACTTGGGGACTGGGCGCGAGAAATAAAAACAAAAACCAGGAGAATCTGACCACTGCAATTCAGTGGCCCGATCCTCAGGGACTGGACATACCTGGATGGCTGTGCCAAGCATGCCATGAAGCTGTAGCGCGTCCACGGATGCGAGAAGAGCCGGAGTGTGCCCGCGACGCTATTCGACCTCCGTTTCGGCGACCCCATGTACGCGGCTCGATGGCGTGGTACCACTCGCCGTAGCCGCTTTGGCCATGAAGCGGGGGAAGGTCACGATAGATGCGCCAGCACCAAAAGAGGCCGACTCGGCCATCCCAGGGGAGGAACCACCCTCCTTGATCATCAAGGCCGCCCCCGCCGCAGGATCACTCGGAGCAATCGTCGTGTCGCTAGACACCGTGACGACATCGTCGCTCTTGGCCTTCTTGGCACTGTCTGTGGGGGCAGCGACCTCATCAGCCTTCCTCTTCCGAGAAGGGTCCTCCTCGGTGACGACTGGCGGCACTTTGGCCACGGACGGGTGGCCTATCTTTTTAACCCCAGTCCTGCAAATTGATTACATGAGCAAAGTGGTCCGAGTAGAACAAAAAAAGGCAGGTGAATAAAACTCACTTGGCGATTGGTATGAACCGCATCCCCGTGCGGATGCTAGCCGACTTCTCCAGTTCGGGGCCTAGTTTCCGACTGAGGCCCATCTCCAGGACATCATGCGCCCAAGACACAGACAGCCTCTTTGTTGATGAGGCCGCGACAGGAGCCTCGACAACGTTTTCGACAGGAGCTCTCCTGGGAGGCGAAGCTGCCACGGCCGAAGCGACCCCCGACCCAGAGACTAGGGCGAATGGGGGAGGAATCGAGGCCAAAGGCACCTCACTCAGGACGGCGGTGACATCCGGTGCTGCCATCGTCTGTGGCGCTTCATCCCTAGCCAGGCTGGTGGCGTCGGAACTACTCGCCGAATGAGGCGGAGATGCCTGTCTCGCTGGCTTTGTCTTCCTCTTCGGAGGGGCCTTCACCTCCTTCTTCTTCTTCTTCTTCTTCTTCTTCTTCTTATTTTTCGACGGAGTGGCCTCGCGACGCGAGGTGAGCTCGGGAAGCTCATCGTCGTCATCATCATGACGTTCAAGACTTCTACTCGCCTCGAGTTCGCGCTGACGCTGCCCGCGAGTTTTGCGAACCAATGGGGCGGCCTCTTCCTCGGACTCGTCGTCGTCGTCATCGCTCCTGTCGCTCTCGGCGCCGCCCTTGGTGGGAGGCGACTCGCCCCCATCCTGGACAGACGGGCTCGAGTTCTCGTTGTCCGCGGGCGGAAGCCACCCTTCCACCACTTGAAATAACTGCAGCAAGCATGAAGTAATGTCAATTTAACCGCGACAGCATCAACTGCGACTGCGAATGGTAAAAAGTGACTTACCGTAGGGGCTGGATGCTTTGCGGTGTAGGGGGCGACCCCAGCCTTCGCGTCCAGGTACACCGCCTGGGTGATCTTCTTCAACGCCAGGATGTAGTCCTTGAATTTCCACTCGGCAAGGCAGGACTTCGTCGAGTCTTCACGGCCCGTGTACTCGTACATGTAATGGTCACGGTGGGCCAGGGGAACGAGTCGCTGCCCAAGCCAACAGTTGTACAAATTGATGGTCTGAAGACCCTTCTTCTTCAGGCCGCAGATGGTTTGAAGCATCTCATCCACGACCATCCGCTGGTCTATTGGGAGCTTGCCGACTTGGAGTCGGCGTGGTTCGGGCCGGTCGGTGGAATACCTTGGGATCGCCACCTCGCCATCTGGAGTCGCCTCGGTGACGTAAAACCAGGACTTCTTCCACTCGCTTGCCGCCTTGGCAGGTAGCATTAGGTCGAAGAAGGAGGCTTTCGACTTGAGCTGGAACGTCAGGCCACCCGCCACCAGCATTGGGCAGCCTGATTCTTCACGACTAATCCTCCCGTGGAACAGATATTGCCACAGGGGGAAGTAGGGCCTATAGCTCAGGTAGCACTCGCAGAACGCCACGAAGATGGCGAGCTGCTCGATTCTGTGCGGGCCCAGGTCCGATGGCTGAATCCCGTAGTAGGCACAGAAGCGTCGGAAGAAGAGAGATGTGGGAAACCCCAGCCCCCGCTCCAGGTGGCTGGTGAAGCAGACGAATTCTCCCTCGCACGGGTCCGGAGTCACCTCTCCGGCTGCGGGGATGCGCCACCTGCCGCCGCGCAGGATCCTGGCTTCCTCGAAAGACGCCAGTAGCGCTCTCGTGCATTTGGACCGGCCCCATGGCTCGGCGGAGGGGGCCATTGGCGGAAAGGTTCGTGGAGGTCGGAGGATTTTGGATCGGTTGGATCGCGATGCGGAGGAAAACATAGATGCGCGAAATCGGAGGAAATGACGAGAGGGTGGTTCTCCGATCGCCTACCATTTCCTTTATATAGCAGTTGTTACCCGCCAAATCAGGGAGCCGTTACTACGCGGTGATGACGCCAAAAGTTACCGTTGGATTACTCCAACGGCTAGTTTGACCGCGTCTGACGGTCCAACTTCGTCCATTCGACTCACCGACCTTATCACTACAATAGTGATTAAATATTTCGCCGACCCGTTCGCCGAGCTGCGACCAGAATGACTAGTTTTATTCCTTTATTCAGGAGCCCGCCGCCGATTCGACTGGGTGTCCGCATTGGACCCGAATGCTCCGACTGCCAGCAACCACCTGCGCCCAATCGACGACGGCCTCGGGGACTACTGATGGGGATATGCCTACCGGGGTATACCCAGCAGGACGTTTCCGACTGGCCTAGGAACTGGCGAGTGGGCCTGCAGGACAGCGACTGGATCAAGACCTGACGTGGACCCAAGCGACTGGAAGCTGAAGGCCTAGGAGAGTAGATAGGCCCAGTCGGATTAGGTTAAACGAATACCGAAACCTTAACTGATTCGGTTGAGATATGTAAACCCTAGGGGGGGTGAGTCTATATAAACCTCCCTATAGGGCGTTAGAGGATACGTTCCATCATCCACCCAAGCGACTCACCGCCTAGCCGTCGAGCTCGCCCCTTTGTACTTCCATCATAATACAATCTAGCAGGAGTAGGTATTTACCCTCCGGGGGGCCGAACCTGGGTAAAACCCTGTGTCTCCGCCCTCATCTCGCACCGCAGATGGCTGGCCGCCCTTGCCATTCGTTCTACTACTCGCTGCCGATTGCAGCGTCTGCCGTGGTCATTCCCACGACATGTTCCAAAAGGCCCTTGAAGCGAGAGCAAGATGTTCGTTTAAGGCACATTTAAGATCCTCTTGAGACCACTCACTTGATGTATCATCATCATCAACTTCAATAGCCTTGGCCTTCAAAGCAAGATTCACTTTGGTTGACCTAATAGCCCTAGGTCGAGCGGACTCCGCATTCTTCTTGGCAATAGTCATGGCAATTACTTCACTCAAGACTTCTTGGGAGGTCATTAGGTGAAAGTTGGTTCTTCCCTTGATAGAGTTGAGCTTTTTTTCTTCAAACGGAAGTAGAGCTTGGATGAACTTCCTCTTCATAAACTTGTCATCAACATAGTGGGCCCCAAGATCCCTCATAGTGGAACAAAGGACCTTAAGGCGCCTATACATGTCTTCGGGGGTCTCATCATCTTGCATTGCAAAACCATCGCACTCGTTGTTGATTTCATCAAACTTGGAGCTTTGGATGCTTGCATTCCCAACAAAGAGCTCGGTGAGTTGATCCCAAGCTCCCTTGGCAGTGTCGAATTGGCGAATGTGAGCAAAGTCCTTTGGAGTCAAGGCCTTTTGAATCATTCCCAAAGCTATGGCATTGAGTTGCTTGTCCACCACTTCACCTCGTGTCAACTTCTTTGGGTCATATGGAGAGAATCCATCCTCCACAATCCTCATTAACTCAATAGAAGAGCTGGAAATATGTGAGCGCATTAGATATTGCCAATTGGCGAAATTAGAAGTATCTAGCATGGGTGGTGCTCCTTGAGGTATAATGTGTGGCATGGGAATGGGTGGATCCGGAGTGTACTTCGGTGGTGGGGGTACCACCGAGTAGTCCTTTCCTCCATTTTCCTCTTTGGAAGTTGGGTTCTCGGGCTCCTCGGTGTTCTCACTTGGAACCTTGGTAGAGGTTTGAGCAACAAAACCAAGTCCCAAGTGAGTGGTGGCGGCCGCGGGAGTTACCCCCGGGGCGGACACCGTAACGGTGGGAGGAAGCTCGGTGGGTTGGGGTGTGTCAAGAGCAACCATGGGGTTTGGCTTGAGAGACTACAATAAAGTCATCATTTCTTCGAACTTGGACATCATGGATGACTCCAATTGCTTGAGGTCATCCATAGTGGCCAAGTTCTTGGATTTTTCGGTTTCACTACCCCCTTCGTCGGCCATAGTCTCTTAGGCGGTAAAGCCCGAAATAAGAGCCTTGTCTCTGATACCAATTGAAAGTACCGACTTGATACGACTAGAGGGGGGGGGGTGAATAGGCGTCTACCCAATTTTAATTTGTTTCTCACTTTTAGGCTCAACGAGAAGGAAAGTTATCTAGAGATGCAACTAAGTGAACAACCTAAAGCAAGAAAACAAACACCAACCACAAAAACGATAAATAGCAAGAAGTAAAGGGAGGGAATGAAGTAACCGGAGCGGGGACACGGAGATGTAATTCCCGTAGTTCACTCCCAAGGAGTTACGTCTACATTGGAGAGGTGTCGGGGCCACACAAGGTCACCCGAGTGCCACAAAGGCCTGACCTTCTTCTCCGGTGAGCTCCCCCACAAAGGAGGCCTCACAATCCACTAACTGGTGACCTTGAAGGCGCCAACCGAAACCTTTACACCAAGGTTGAGGGGGAGGCCCCACAACTCAATTGGAGGCCCTCAACAACACCTCGAATCTTTACAACACAAGCCTTAGCTCCGAGGATGCCCTACACCGTCTAGGGTTTCAAGAAACCCAAGAGCAACAAGAGCCACAAAAGATGGGTGGGGGAAATCAAATCTTCTTTGGTGGAAGTGTAGATCTAGGTCACCTCCCTCACCTCTCAAAAGATCAAGTCATTTGAGTGGCTAGAGAGAGAGATCTAGTGAGGTGAAGCTCAAGCATTAATGGAGGAGAGAGAAAAATTCGAGAGAGAATGGGAGGAAGAAGAGGGGTGCCTTAAATAGGCCCCCTCGCGCTGAACCGTTACAGCCCCCGCGACCTCACCGGAAGTTCCGGTGAGGGGCCGGAAGTTCCGCCCAGCCTGGCTCCAACGGTCATCAGATCGTTGACGCCCGCTCCAGAAGCGCAACCGGAAGTTCCGGTCAAAACAGACTGGAAGTTCCGGTGAACTTCCGATGCAAGTTCCGACCAAGTTCCGGCAAATAGAACACTTCAAAACAGAAGGTTACTGAGCCTTCAGCGGAACTTGGAGCGGAACAAGGGGCGGAATTTCTGGGTCGCGAACCGAATCTGGCCGGAAGTTCCGGCGGCTGGGCGGAAGTTTCGCTCAGGACCTTTTGGCAGGACAAGTTCCGGCCCAAGTTCCGGCAAATATAACTCTTCATACAGAAGGTTACTGATCCACCAGCAGAACTTGGGGCGGAACTAGCGCCGGAACAAAGCTTAGAACAACCCGCAAAGAAAAGCCTTAGCGGAACTTCCGGCGTCAGGACGGAAGTTCCGGTGAGACATAGAAGGCTCCAACAGAACAGGAACACGCTCTCTCACGGAATAGTAGGATGGCTGTGGTGATGCATATAGGTTTGTGCAAGAACAGGTGATTTCCCACAGCCTTCCAAGATGGACCCCCTCTTAATAGTATGGTGACCTAAAAACAACAACCAGAGAGAAACTAGGAGAAAACTAAAAGGCCACCGTCTTGATGAGATCCCAAGAGAGCATCCACCACAATTGAAGGAGACATCAACAACGTTTCCCCTGAAACTCAAGCGCACAATTAAAAACACAATTGGGATTATCATTAACACCAAAAACAACATGGGAAGATATAGTCCTTTTAGTGGGCTCTTGCGATGTCGGGGCAGATCATGCTCGTCCTCCTCGGATGAGGGCATAGGGCTGCGGGTGAACTTGACCGCATATTTTTTCTTCGGCTCCACAGGAACCTCGTCGTGGAGCGTGGCTCCGATGAGTTCGAGAGTAGCTAGAACAGACTTGTGCATGGTGCTCTTTGGGTCACCCACCGGAGGTGGATGGTACGCGAGATATGTAGTGGCCGCCATGATCGCGGCCTGCGGTGTTTTCGGCATGACGTTGCCATTTACGTCCATCATCATGAAGGACATGTTGAGGGCCCTGGTGACTTCGTTTTGCGCGGCGGGGTCCATGTGCTCCGTGCGGGAGCGATGCTTGTTGGATTGTTGTCGTGCGAACTAGAGCCGCCAATGGTGGAGAGCGCAGCTTGACGCCCGCCAGACTCCGAAGCCGCCTGCTTACGCTTGTCGAGCTCCTCCATCAGCTTCACCTGCCGATTATGCTCGTTGATGAGAAGGAGGTGGTAGGCCATCAGCATATCCCGTGAAGAATTCACAGGTAGGATGATGTTGCCTACCACGGCTTCACGTGCTTGGTGCCAGCCTTCCTCGTTGAGGTTGATCTTCTGGTAGGCGTGAGCGTCGCCTTCGTTGGGCCTGAGCGGCAAATCTCCCCCGTTTCCTCCGTTCTCACCTTGCAGGTTGAGAGGGGGGTTGGGTGTTTGTTGTGCACTCGAACCTGGAGGCGGGTCCGTCACATTGCCGATGATGACGACGCATAGGTAGCTCCTATAGATTGGATAGGTTCCTTCATCTGAGGGAGGGCCGCATAGATCTGAGTTGTAGTTGCTGCTATCATCTAACTCGTCTATCGACGCGTGTAACACGCCGATAGGTGGGGCCATGAAGCGGGCCTAATGGATGGTGGTGGCACCCTCTTTGGGAGGCGGAGAGTGCCGGTCTGCCTCACCTAGAAGCAGAAGCTCCCAAACAGCATCTCGAGTCCATCGCCAATGAAGGTGGCATTGAGTGGCTATAAAGGTGGCATTAAAGGTGGCATTGAGTGTTCGGAAAGTATGGGTTGAGGCACATGGATCAAGAGTGGGATTTGTCCATCCATGTGACGGATAGATATACTCTGGGCCCTCTCGGTGGAATGTCATCCTATTAGCTTGCAAGCATGTGACTTGCTCACAAGGGATCACATATCACGGGAACGACAAAAGATTACTTATCAGTAATGAGGTTGAACTAGGTATGCAGAGATACCGACGATCAAAACCTCGAATAAGTAAACTATCGTGAGACAAAGGGAAATTGATATCATATGTAAGTGGTTCATTCGATCGCAAAGTAATCGTAGAAATATGTGGGAGCCATATGAAT
Source organism: Avena sativa (assembly GCA_916181665.1). Classification (NCBI taxonomy): domain Eukaryota; kingdom Viridiplantae; phylum Streptophyta; class Magnoliopsida; order Poales; family Poaceae; genus Avena; species Avena sativa. Next base: position 127,472,923 of record OV702283.1, on the reverse strand, counting down.
TTCCAGATTCCTCTATTGGTTATTGATCGGAGAAGTGTCTCGGTCATGTCCGCATAATTCACGAACCGTAGGGAGACACACTTAAGGATTCGATGTTGTTTAGTAGATATGGAATGTTAGTAGGGATACCGAATGTTGTTCAGAGTCTCGGATGGGATCCGAGATATCACGAGGAGATCCGGAATGGTCCGAAGAATAAGATTCATATAAGGAAAGTCCTATTTCGGAGTTCAGGAAAGTTTCCGATGTTTTCATCGGAGAGGTTCTAGAAGGGTCTAGAAGGTTCACTGGTCCAGAAGGAGAATGGTCCATGAATGTGTCATGGGTAAGTGGAATGATTGGATTATATCCTAGGTCACTTGGTATGTGCATTTGCAAAAGAGAATTAAAGCTCTAAATTGAAAGTCAAACGGGAGTTTGAAAAGTCAAACTGGAACAATGGTTTCCTAGTGGGAGAAGAAACAAGTCCTTCTCTCAATCCAACTTGGGTTTGGGTTTGGATTCAAACCCACCCCTCCCAAGGCTGCCCCCTCTCATAAATAGAGGGGGAGGGCTGCCCCAAAGCACAGAAGCCCTAGCCCCTCTCCACCAGAGCCGCCGCCACTCGCCGCCGCCGATCCGTCGCCGCCGCCGACACCTCCTCCTCCTCCCGGACTTCTAAACCCTAGATCTCCGGGAAACCCTAATCCACCATAACTCGCCCCGGCTTAGGCGAAGCCCTGTGGGATCTTCCCTCTACTTCCGACACCACGCCATCGTGCTGCCGGAATCGCGAGGGGAGAACTACAACCTCCGCTGCCTGCTGGAACAAGGGAGAGGAAGGTCTTCATCGAGTATCGAACGTGTGACCGACTGCGGAAGCGCTGCCGGAACGCAGCGCCGGAAGGATCGTCTACGCGATCTTGAGATCGGCAAGTGTACGACTACATCACCCACGAGAATCTGCTCTCGTTAACCGCTTTGGAATCTTTGAGGGTGAGTGCTTCTATCGACTCGTTGCTATAATCTAGTAGATAGATCTTGGCTTGTTTGTGTGCATGCAGTAGAATTTTTTTGTTTTCCATGCTACGAACCCCTACAGTGGTATCAGAGCCGTGTCTATATGTAGATCTGTTGCACGAGTAGAACACAATGGTCATTGTGGGCGGTGGTGCTTTTATTATCAATTGCTTTTTGTGTACTTTGCATCTTGCGGTATGATGGGATGAAGCGGCCCGGGCTAACCTTACATGACATCGTTCATGAGACTTGCTCCATGCTCAACATGCAACTTGTATTGCATAAGTGGCTTTGCGGGTGTCTGTCTCTCCCATCATAATATAGATTCAATTTACAACGGGCACTTGATAGTTCGAACATCTACGTTGTGGTTCTTGTTCGTAAGTTAGAACGACACTTATTGAAAGCCCCAAACCACGTAAAATATGCAAAGAAAATTAGAGGCGTCTAACTTTGTTTTGCAGGGGTGTGCTGTGATGTGATATGGCCATGATTGTGATTATATATGATGTATGCAATGTTCCTTATTGTAAGTTGGCAACCGGCAGGAGCCATATGGTTGTCTTTTAAATTCCGTTAAGACCTGCGTGTCTATTCAAAGTAGTTGTAACAGTTGAAGCTGGTGGACGACAACCATGAAACGACGCCATTGACCTTGACGCCATACCTGTGATGATAGAGATCATGTTCGTGCTTGAAGATGGAGATCGGAAGCACAAGAAGAAAGGCCATATCATATCACATATTATGAATTGCATGTGATGTTAATCCTTTATGCATCTTGTATTGCTTAGTTTGCGACGGTAGCATTATAAGATGATCCCTCAAGCACAAAATTTCAAGTTTTAAAGTGTTCATCCTTAGTAAGCACCGTTGCTAAAGCTCGTTGTTTCGAAGAACCACGTGATGATCGGGTGTGTTAGATTCTGCGAGTGTATACAACATGAGCAAGAATGATTTGCTCATGCGGAAGCTACGGTTTGATCTTGACGAGCCTAGCATGTACAAACATGGTCTCGGAACACGGATCACCGAAAGGTAAAGCATGAGTCATATAGTAGATATGATGAACATGTTGATTGTTCGCCATTGAAGCTACATCAACTCTCGTGATGATCGGTATTGATGTGGTGGATTTGGTTCGTGTGATCACTAAAACAATTTGAGGGATATTGTTTTGAGTGGGAGTTCACCTAGATTAATTTAACTATTAATTAGAACTCAATTTGTCATAAACTTAGTCTAAACTATTGCAAATATGTTCTAGATCAATGGCGCCCCCTACCATCAATTTTAATGCGTTCCTAGAGAAAAAAAAGTTGAAAAACAATGGAAGCAACTTCGCGGATTGGTTCCGAAATTTGAGGATTGTCCTCAATGCTGATAATTTGACCTATGTGCTGGATGCACCGCTGGGTGACCCGCCTGTAGAAAATGCTACCGATGAGGTAAAGAACGTTTTCCTCGCTCAGAAGAATCAGTACTCCACAGTTCAGTGTGCTATCTTGTATGGTTTGGAATCGGAGCTTCAGAAAAGGTTTGAGAATCATGACCCACATGATATTGTCCGTGAACTCAAGATGATATTTGCGGCTCACACGGTAGTTGAGAGTTATGAGGCTTCTAAAAAGTTCTTTAATTGCAAGATGGAAGAGGGCAGCTCCGTCAGTGAGCACGTGCTTAAGATGTCTGGGCACGCAAGCAAGCTTCAAAGCATGGGAATAGTGATTCCTAATGCTTTGGGGATTCACCGTGTCCTCCAATCACTACCACCAAGTTACAAGAACTTTTTGATGAACTACAATATGCAACACATGGACAAGTCGTTGCCAGAAATCTTCTCCATGTTGAAGTCTGCAGAAGTGGAGATCAAGAAAGATCACCAAGTGTTGTTGGTCAATAAGACCACCAAATTCAAGAAGCAAGGCAAGTATAAGAAAAAGGGAAACTTCAAGAAGGGCGGTAAGAAAGTTACCGCACCGGCGAAGAAGACCAAGGCTGGGCCTAAGCCTGATACTGAGTGCTTTTACTGCAAGGGAGAAGGTCACTGGAAGCGGAATTTCCCAAAGTACTTGGCGGATTTGAAGAACGGCAACATCAAGAAGAAAGGTATATCCGATATACATGTTATTGATGTGTATCTCACTAGTACTCGTAGTAGTGCCTGGGTATTTGATACTGGTTCGGTTGCTCATATTTGTAACTCGAAATAGGTACTGCAAAATAAACGGAAGCTAGCGAAGAACGAGGTGACGATGCGCGTTGGAAATGGATCAAAGGTTGATGTGATCGCGGTCGGCACGCTACCTCTTCATCTACCATCGGGATTAGTTTTATACTTAAATAATTGTTATTTGGTGCCTGCGTTGAGCATGAACATTATATCTGGATCATGTTTATTGCAAGACGGTTACTTGTTTAAGTCCGAGAATAATGGTTGTTCGATTTATATGAGTAATATGTTTTATGCACATGCACCTTTGATAGATGGTCTATTTTTATTGAATGTCGATTATGGAAATACACACATTAATAACATTGAAGCTAAACGTTTGAAATTGAGCAATAACTCGACTTATATGTGGCACTGTCGTCTTGGTCATATTGGAGTCAAGCGTATGAAGAAACTCCATTACGATGGACTTCTTGAATCACTTGATTTCGAATCACTTGAAAGATACGAAGCATGTCTGATGGGTAAAATGACTAAGACTCCATTTTCTGGTATGATGGACGAGCTACAGACTTATTGGAAATCATATATACCGATGTGTGTGGCCCAATGAGTGTAGCATCGCGCGGTGGTCATCATTATGTTCTTACCTTCACGGATGACTTGATGTCACATCCCAAAATTTTCCAAATTTTGAAATGTGAAAAATAAATAAACAAAATATTTTTTTTTGAAATTTAGAGTGAGAAGAAACTTTTTGATTCCAATTGGAAACATCAAAAACTATTTTGATCAAATAAAATCCTAAAGGTATTTAAAAAGATAAACAATTATTAAATAAAGTTATGATAGTTGGAATCACTATTTTTAGATCTTTTAATAAAAAGATTTGATTTTCAAAAGAAAAGGTAGAATTATAAATAAAGATTATTTTATAGAGCCAAATTAAATCTTGGCCAAGCTTTTGAAATAAAATATTTCTATTTGTTAAAAAGAGTAAAGGTTATTTAAATAAAATAATGAGGATTTATTAATATCCAATTTTATTAAAGTAAAGGCTTTTCCCATTTTTAAATAAACACTAAAACTTGTTAATTTATTTTTAAATAAGATTTCCAAGTGTTTTATATTTTCAAATAAAACCTACTGAAATGATTTTGGTATTATTTTAGATTTCAAATAGAGTTTTTAAATAAATTAAATCCTATTTGAATTAATGACTAAGGTCTATTTATTTAATTATTAAATGGATCCTAAAAAGAATAAAAAACTATTTTATTTTTGACTTTGGATTGTGCTGTTAAACAGAATTAAAATCAACACAAAGTTTGGTGGTGATTTGATTTGATTTGTTGTTTGAAAATTCAAAACAGAAATTCAAATTGGAAAAAGAAAAAAGCTTTTAGTATAAAAAAATGAAACAGACTCAACCCACTAAGCAAGGCCCAGCAAGGCCCAGTCCAGCCCAACTAACCCCTCCCCGCAGTGAAACGTTTTCTACCTAGAAAAGAACCCACAGAGACACTGAGCAGTGGACCCCACACCCTCTCTCTCTCCCTCACTACCAGACGGACCCCACTGCCATGCAGTCGTCTTCAACCCCCCGACCACGTCCCCAGCCGTTGCTGCCGATTAACTCCGGCGATGAATGTGAGTTACTGCCGGCGTTATTATCACCCCTGACCACGCGTACAAGACCGCCCGTTCCTCCTCTATCTTTCCCCCCAAACACCGCCTCCTCTCTGCCACCGGGCTGCTCCAATCGCGAGCTCGAAACCTTCTGCTCCGACGAGGTTCCCCGAGAAATTCCGGCACCGTCCAGCCGCCCCTCGACTCCCTCTGCATGCAGGCATATTCCCCATCGCCAGGCGCACCTGCCCATAGCCCCATCTCACTCCCGCGTGCCCCGTAGCGTCGGCTTCGTCCTCACCTGAGCACCGCCGCCGTCTGTCTCAACTCCGTCGAGCTCCCCTGGTAAGAGCAGACCACCCCGAGCCTCTCCGTTGATGCTCCTATCATCTACGCACTCGCCCATGTCTAACCATGTGCTCCACTTGCCTTAGGGCGATCTGCAACCTCGCCCCCGACGACAAACAAAGTCGCCTGACGCCGCCACCGTCTCCGGCGAGCAATCCCCTCCGCTCCAGCGCACCCCTCGCCAAGCCGACAGCGTCTCGAGCTTCACCAGGACCTTGCGAACATTGTGAGCCCCTCCTATGTCTTCCTTGCTTCCTGTAATCGCCGCGACACCACCGTCTGACCGCGCGCCGCCAGTCGCCGCCGCCAGCGCCGCCCACTCTTGGTCAAGCGCATAACATCCGTTGGATCTGAATCCTTTGGCTGTGATTAGAACTTAGATGAAGGGGTATGTGTGCATCTGTGCCACACGATCTCACTTAAATCCTACGGTCCACAGAGCTCAACCCGTGCGAACCGGTATCGTCCAGTAAGAACATGACGCGTGGCACTGAACTGTTTAAATAGACAGAAACATTTCTATTAGTTGATTGAATTTGTAAATTGCATAACTTTAGTTCTACACGTCCAAATTTTGCAAATTTTATATCAATGGATTTAGCAGAACAAGTACTTTGCAACCATGCACTTTGTTTAAAGTTTTGCTTCTGGAAAATTGGTTGAATTTGCAGAAACATGTGTAGGCTTATTTTGAATATAAAATTTGTTCTAGATATAATTTTAAGGTGAAATATTTGAAAAATGATTTGTTGTGAACCTACTAACCATAGGAACCAACATATGGATTTAAAAATGTATTTTGTGAAGTTAAGGAGTGAATATTTGAATTAGCTCATTTTTAGTCAAATAAAAATATTGATTATGATTTAGAAATGATTTTTGAGTAAAACCTTTGGGAAATAATTTGATTCAAAACTTCTGACCCTAAACACCAAGTTTTGAGAATTAAAATATATTTGGTGAACTCTTTAAGGAATTTTGCTTTGCTAAAAGCATTTTCAACCACATAAAATATTGATTTGATTTAAAAATGGTTTATAGATGAAACCTTTTACAAATGGATTTACCACTTTAGTAAATGACCACTTTTGAACTTTATAATGTTTAGAGCCTAGTAGAAACCACTTTTGCAAATAAAACTATCTTTTGCATGCTTGCATGCATGACCTTGTTTCTATTATTTTATGTGTGATAAATTGGTTGGAATGCTAGTTGAATTTGTGTTTGCTTGATTTATTTGTAGTGAAGTTAGAAGAGTGTGATATTAGCAAGATCAAGAAGTGAACCAACATTCTCTACTAAAAAGGCAAGTGACACTATCATATATGTCCTACTATTTTCATTACACTTAGTGGATTTTGTAACATGCATGGAAAGGACTACTATATTTTATGCTATGCTAAATCCTAATAGGATACCCTTATATATTCCTTAGTGAAAACATTGTAGTTGTAGTATGCTTAGCCCTGCTATATATTGGGATGGGATACATGTTATGTTTATATGAAGAGTTGAAAAGTTATATATTTTATATATTAAAACAAGTACTCAATGAACCACCTGGGTGGACAAGGATACTCAAGTTTTGGACAAGGTGGCAACAAAAGGAACCATGTTTATATGGCCATCTCTTTTTGTATGTGTACTAGAAGAAAACCACCCAGGGACTTAGAGGTTGAACATGTTTCTCGTACAGTGGCTTCCGTGTACAGCCACATGCTAAATGGGATCTGGCTTAGTCAACTACATAGTGGAAGACCCATGCATTGGCATCTTCAGGTTAACTAGAATTGTGTAAGGGAACTTGAAACCCTACATTGGTGCCTGGATGACAAGCTAGCATTGTGTATTGGGAGGAATCCTATGGAAAGACTTTCTCACATTCTCAATCTGCCAATACTCCATCTTGGTGAGTACTTATCCAGCGGCCACTGGTGGCATCAAGATGAGATTGTGTCATGTGGGTAAAGTGTACAACTTCTGCAGAAGATCAAATTCTAAGTACTTAGCCGTGTCCCCGGTTATGGACAATACTGAGCAACTAAGGCCTGAAGCTATGAAAGATCTCGACATTCCAATTTCTCAAAGTTAAAACTTGATGGTGACAACAAGGGATTTGAAGCACTTGGAGTTTTCCAAGAAAGATTTGACAAAAGATCAAAACTATTTTTTAAAAGATAGGATAAAACTATATTGCTTTCTGCAAAAGATCCTAAACCCTACTTAGCCAAATATGCATGCAATGATAGGATCCACTTATTTCTACATAGTAGTGAAACTTGCCAATATAATTCAGATGTATTGACCCTTGTGGCTGCAACTTATTATGTTGCAGGTTTGTTTGATGTTAGTGAAGTGTGTTGAATCGGATTACAAGTCTACAACCAACATGATTGCATGTGGCACTTTGAAGATGAAGGACTACATGCTATAGTTATTTCTGCTGCAATGTAATGAGATAGCCAAATGAGCTATGTAAGATGTAATGAATTATTTTATTCCTGGTTATAAAGTTGTCTTATGACCTTTGTTTCTTGATATTACATCTTAACTGTGGATGCTAGCTATTGATCCAGGGACTAGCATTGTAAACACAGGGATCTCTACCTTATTAAAGGTTGGGAACCTTACAGATGGTATCAGCGCACTGTGTTTCCTGTAGGATTGTAACCCTAGGATTGGACAAAACCCCTTAGAAAAATAGGAGTTGTATTTGTTCCAAAACTTATTTACAAACAATCTTGTAAACTCTTTCCTCAACCTTTTGGTTTTGATTCTACATCTCTTCCTTTTCAACTTGATGGACAAAGCCTTCACCATGACCAATGACTTTAACTTTAGTTTCACCAAGGACTTCAACTTAGACATCACTAAGGACTACAAGTGAAAAAACAAGAGACGTTAGATTGCCTAACAAAGACATTGATATCATGTTAGAGTATGGATCATATTGACCCATGAGGTATGACTATACTTACTTAATTATTTCAAGAAAACTTGTTGTTTCCTTCAACTCATGAGTTAAACCCATAAGTTGATAAGTGAATAGTTGCTTGTTGATTGTTTGATTGAACTTCGTTGGTTTTGAGTTGTGTGTTAGAACTTCTTAAAAACCTATCCATCATTACTCATCCCTATCAAACCAACAGATGCCTCCCCGTCGTGCCAACCCCAACCAAAACAACAACAACATCACTCCTGAGATGCAGCAGATGTTGACAGCTCAGAGACAGTTGATGCAGGAGATGACCACATACATACAGAATCAGAACAACAACTACAACAACAACAATTAGAATAATCCTCCAGCACTTGACATGCTCACCAAGTTTCTGAAACTTACGCCTGCAAGATTCTCTGGAACAACTGATCCAATGGAAGCCAATGATTGGTTACATTCAGTAAACAAAGACTTAGTGACTGTTGGCTGCACCGATGAAGAAAAAGTAAGGTTTGCAGCATTTCTACTTGAAGGACCAGCAGCAACATGGTGGGACAACTTTCAGATCACCACTCCCCTTGAAGATGTAACTTGGGCTATTTTTGAGGATGGATTTAGAACAACTCACATCTCACCTGGAGTGATGTACTTGAAGAAAAAGGAGTTTCACAATCTGAAACAGCGTCACCTCAGTGTGGCTGAGTATATTGAAGAATTCAACAATCTGGCACGCTATGCACCGGATGAAGTTGATACAGATGCTAAGAGAAAGGAGAAATTTCTTGAAGGACTTAATGATGATTTGAACCTGCAGCTAGCTGTTGCCTATGTCCCAACTTATCAATCACTCTGTGACAAAGCCACCATTTTGGAAAACAAGATGAATCAAGTTGAGAACAGAAAGAGGAAGCATAAACTCAAGAATCACTCAGGATCATCAAAAAAGAAGCATTCATTCAAAAAGAGCAATGAAGATTCTGAACCACATCAGTATCATCACCACAACAATGGAAATGATAATAATGGAAATGATACTGACAATGGAGATGACCTTGGTCAGAACCAAGATGACACTTTCAGGAAGAAAGACATTAGCCAGTTGCAGTGCTATAACTGCAAGGAACTTGGACACTATGCATCAGATTGTCTTGAGAAGAAAAAGAAAAAGGATGCTAGAAGAGCCAATGGAAGTGACTCCAATGTGACCCAGAAAGGACATGTGAACCACATTGACATGGATGGAAACTTTGAAGAGATAGAAGAAGTGGATGTCAGAAACTAGTTAACTCAGAAGAGTCAAATAAGGATTCCTTGTCTGGATATCAAGTGTTGAACCCATAGTCAAGTGAACCATCAATGTAATCCTATGAGACTTTATTTTAAGGGTGGTAGTACCCTAGTTGCTTTGAGCCAACTTGTAACCCTAGCCTACCCAAATCTCGAGACGAGATTTATTTTAAGGGTGGTAGCCTGTCACATCCCAAAATTTTCCAAATTTTGAAATGTGAAAAATAAATAAACAAAATAAAATTTTGTTGAAATTTAGAGTGAGAAGAAAATTTTTGATTCCAATTGGAAACATCAAAACCTATTTTGATCAAATAAAATCCTAAAGGGATTTAAAAAGATAAACAATTATTAAATAAAGTTATGATAGTTGGAATCACTATTTTTAGATCTTTTAATAAAAAGATTTGATTTTCAAAAGAAAAGGTAGAATTATAAATAAAGATTATTTTATAGAGCCAAATTAAATCTTGGCCAAGCTTTTGAAATAAAATATTTCTATTTGATAAAAAGAGTAAAGGTTATTTAAATAAAATAATGAGGATTTATTAATATCCAATTTTATTAAAGTAAAGGCTTTTCCCATTTTTAAATAAACACTAAAACTTGTTAATTTATTTTTAAATAAGATTTCCAAGTGTTTTATATTTTCAAATAAAACCTACTGAAATGATTTTGGTATTATTTTAGATTTCAAATAGAGTTTTTAAATAAATTAAATCCTATTTGAATTAATGACTAAGGTCTATTTATTTAATTATTAAATGGATCCTAAAAAGAATAAAAATTATTTTATTTTTGACTTTGGATTGTGTTGTTAAACAGAATTAAAATCAACACAACGTTTGGTGGTGATTTGATTTGTTGTTTGAATTATTGTTTGAAAATTCAAAACATAAATTCAAATTGGAAAAAAGGAAAAAGCTTTTAGTATAAAAAAAATGAAACAGACTCAACCCACTAAGCAAGGCCCAGCAAGACCCAGTCCAGCCCAACTACCCCCTCCCCGCAGTGAAACGTTTTCTACCTAGAAAAGAACCCGCAGAGACACTGAGCAGTGGACCCCACACCCTCTCTCTCTCCCTCACTGCCAGACGGACCCCACTGCCATGCAGTCGTCTTCAACCCCCCCGACCACATCCCCAGCCGTTGTTGCCGATTAACTCCGGCGATGAATGCGAGTTACTGCCGGCGTTATTATCGCCCCTGACCATGCGTACAAAACCGCCCGTTCCTCCTCTATCTTTCCCCCCAAACACCGCCTCCTCTCTGCCACCGGGCTGCTCCAATCGCGAGCTCGAAACCTTCTGCTCCGACGAGGTTCCCCGAGCAATTCCGGCGCCGTCCAGCCGCCCCTCGAATCTTTCTGCACGCAGGCATATTCCCCATCGCCAGGCGCACCTTCCCATAGCCCCAGCTCACTCCCGCTTGCCCCGTAGCGTCGGCTTCGTCCTCACCTGAGCACCGCCGCCGTCTGTCTCAACTCTGTCGAGCTCCGCTGGTAAGAGCAGACCACCACGAGCCTCTCCGTTGATGATCCTATCATCTACGCACTCGCCCGCGTCTAACCATGTGCTCCACTTGCCTTAGGAAGATCTGCAACCTCGCCCCCGACGACAAACAGAGTCGCCTGACGCCATCACCATCTCCGGCGAGCAATCCCCTCCGCTCCAGCACACCCCTTGCCAAGCCGACAACGCCTCGAGCTTCACCAGGACCTTGCGAACACTGTGAGCCCCTCCTCTGTCTTCCTTGCTTCCTGTAATCGCCGCGATGCCACCGTCTGACCACGCGCCGCCAGCGCCGCCCACTCTTGGTCAAGCGCATAGCATCCGTTGGATCTGAATCCTTTGGCTGAGATTAGAACTTAGACGAAGGGGTATGTGTGCATCTGTGCCACACGATCTCACTTAAATCCTACGGTCCACAAAGCTCAATCCGTGCGAACCGGTATCGTCCAGCAAGAACATGACGCGTGGCACTGAACTGTTTAAATAGACAGAAAAATTTCTATTAGTTGATTGAATTTGTAAATTGCATAACTTTATTTCTACACGTCCAAAATTTGCAAATTTTATATCAATGGATTTAGCAGAACAAGTACTTTGCAACCATGCACTTTGTTTAAAGTTTTGCTTCTGGAAAATTGGTTGAATTTGCAGAAACATGTGTAGGCTTATTTTGAATATAAAATTTGTTCTAGATATAATTTTAAGGTGAAATCTTTGCAAAATGATTTGTTGTGAACCTACTGACCATAGGAACCAACCTATCGATTTAAAAATGTATTTTGTGAAGTTAAGGAGTGAATATTTGAATTAGCTCATTTATAGTCAAATAAAAATATTGATTATGATTTAGAAATGATTTTTGAGTAAAACCTTTGGGAAATTATTTGATTCAAAACTTTTGACCCTAAACACTAAGTTTTGAGAATTAAAATATATTTGGTGAACTCTTTAAGGAATTTTGCTTTGCTAAAAGCATTTTCAACCACATAAAATATTGATTTGATTTAAAAATGGTTTATAGATGAAACCTTTTACAAATGGATTTACCACTTTAGTAAATGACCACTTTTGAAATTTATAATGTTTAGAGCCTAGTATAAACCACTTTTGCAAATAAAACTATCTTTTGCATGCTTGCATGCATGACCTTGTTTCTATTATTTTATGTGTGCTAAATTGGTTGGAATGCTAGTTGAATTTGTGTTTGCTTGATTGATTTGTAGTGAAGTTAGAAGAGTGTGATATTAGCAAGATCAAGAAGTGAACCAACATTCTCTACTAAAAAGGCAAGTGACACTATCATCCATGTCCTACTATTTCATTACACTTAGTGGATTTTGTAACATGCATGGAAAGGACTACTATATTTTATGCTATGCTAAATCCTAATAGGATACCCTTATATATTCCTTAGTGAAAACATTGTAGTTGTAGTATGCTTAGCTCTGCTATATATTGGGATGGGATACATGTTATGTTTATATGAAGAGTTGAAAAGTTATATGTTTTATATAATAAAACAAGTACTCAATGAACCACCTGGGTGGACAAGGATACTCAAGTTTTGGACAAGGTGGCAACAAAAGGAACCATGTTTATATGGCCATCTCTTTTTGTATGTGCACTAGAAGAAAACCACCCAGGGACTTAGAGGTTGAACATGTTTCTCGTACAGTGGCTTCCGTGTACAGCCACATGCTAAATGGGATCTGGCTTAGTCAACTACATAGTGGAAGACCCATGCATTGGCATCTTCAGGTTAACTAGAATTGTGTAAGGGAACTTGAAACCCTACATTGGTGCCTGGATGACAAGCTAGCATTGTGTATTGGGAGGACTCCTATGGAAAGACTTTGTCACATTCTCAATCTGCCAATACTCCATCTTGGTGAGTACTTATCCAGCGGCCACTGGTGGCATCAAGATGAGATTGTGTCATGTGGGTAAAGTGTACAACTTCTGCAGAAGATCAAATTCTAAGTACTTAGCCGTGTCCCCGGTTATGGACAATACTGAGCAACTAAGGCCTGAAGCTATGAAAGATCTCGACATTCCAATTTCTCAAAGTTAAAACTTGATGGTGACAACAAGGGATTTGAAGCACTTGGAGTTTTCCAAGAAAGATTTGACAAAAGATCAAAACTATTTTTGAAAAGATAGGATAAAACTATATTGCTTTCTGCAAAAGAGCCTAAACCCTACTTAGCCAAATATGCATGTAATGATAGGATCCACTTAGTAGTGAAACTTGCCAATACAATTCAGATGTATTGACCCTTGTGGTTGCAACTTATTATGTTGCAGGTTTGTTTGATGTTAGTGAAGTGTGTTGAATAGGATTACAAGTCTACAACCAACATGATTGCCTGTGGCACTTTGAAGATGAAGGACTCCATGCTATAGTTATTTCTGCTGCAATGTAATGAGATAGCCCAATGAGCTATGTAAGATGTAATGAATTATTTTATTCCTGGTTATAAAGTTGTCTTATGACCTTTGTTTCTTGATATTACATCTTAACTGTGGATGCTAGCTATTGATCCAGGGACTAGCATTGTAAACACAGGGATCTCTACCTTATTAAAGGTTGGGAACCTTACACTTGAGTAGATATGGGTATATCTATTTCATGAAACATAAGTCCAAAACTTTCGAGAAGTTTAAGGAATTTCAAAGTGAGGTAGAGAATCAACGTAACAAGAAGATTAAATTTCTACGATCTGATCGTGGAGGTGAATATCGAATTTACGAGTTTGGCGAGCATTTGAAGAAATGCGGAATACTTTCACAATTGACACCGCCGGGAACACCACAACGTAATGGTGTGTCCGAACGTCGTAATCGAAAACTCTCTTAGATATGGTTCGTTCTATGATGTCACTTACATATTTACCGCTATCGTTTTGGGGTTATGCATTAGAAACAACCGCATTCACTTTAAATAGGGCACCATCTAAATCCGTTGAAACGACACCGTATGAATTGTGGTTTGGGAAGAAACCTAAATTGTCGTTCCTTAAAGTTTGGGGTTGCGAAGCTTATGTAAAGAAGTTACAGCCAGACAAGCTTGAACCCAAAGCGGAAAAATGCGTCTTCATAGGATACCCGAAGGAAACTATTGGGTATACCTTCTATCATAGATCCGAGGGCAAGATCTTCGTTGCCAAGAATGGATCCTTTCTAGAGAAGGAGTTTCTCTCGAAAGAAGTGACTGGAAGGAAAGTAGAACTCGACGAGGTTGTTGAACCTTCTCTCGAACTTGCGAGTAGCGCAGCACCGGAAGTAGTTCCTGTGGCGCATGCACCAATAAAGAGAGGAAGCTAATGATGTTGATCATGAAACTTTGGTTGAAGTTACTATGGAACCTCGCAGGTCAACGAGAACTCGTACCACTCCTAATTGGTATGATCCCATTATGAGTGTCATGTTGGTGGATAACACCGATGACCCTGCGACATATGAGGAAGCGATGATGAGCCCAAATTCCAATAAATGGCAAGAAGCCATGAAATCCGAGATTGGATCCATGTACGAAAACCAAGTATGGACTTTTGTGGACTTACCGGATGGCCGGAAGGCTATCGAGAACAAATGGATTTTCAAGAAGAAAACAAATGCTGATGGTAATGTTACTGTCTATAAAGCTCGACTTGTCGCAAAAGGGTTTCGACAAATTCAAGGAGTTGACTACGATGAGAATTTCTCACCAGTAGCGAAGCTAAAGTCTGTGAGGATTATGTTATCAATCGCTACATATTATGATTATGAGATATGGCAGATGGATGTCAAAACGGCGTTCCTCAATGGAGACATTGATGAAGAGTTGTATATGATGCAACCCAAAGGTTTTGTCGATCGTAAAGATGCTAACAAGGTATGCAAACTTCAACGGTCCATATATGTATTGAAGCAAGCATCCCGAAGTTGGAATCAGCGTTTTGATAAGGTATCAAAAGTTTTGGTTTTATACAAACTTATGGAGAAGCTTGTATTTACAAGAAAGTGAGTGGGAGCTCTGTAGCATTCTTAATACTATATGTAGATGACATATTGTTGATTGCGAATGATGTAGACCTTCTTAATAGTGTCAAGGATTATTTGAATAATAGTTTTTCAATGAAAGATCTTGGCGAAGCAGCTTACATATTAGGCATAAAGATTTATAGAGATAGATCGAGACGCCTAATATCATTGTCACAAAGTACATATTTGGACAAAGTTCTAAAGAGGTTTGGAATGGAAGATAGCAAGAAAGGGTTCTTGCCATGTTTCCCAATACGACCTTGAGTAAAACTCAAAGTCCTGCAACGACATAAGATAGAGAAAGGATGAGTAAGACTCCCTATGCCCCAGCCATAGGATCTCTTATGTATGCCATGCTATGTACTAGACCCGACATTGCATATGCTGTTAGTTTGACTAGCAGATATCAAAGTGATCCAGGAGTGGATCATTGGACAGCGGTCAAAAACATCCTTAAGTACTTGAGAAGAACTAAGGATATGGTTCTTTCTTATGGAGGTGATGAACAACTCGTTGTTAATGGTTACACCGATGCTAGTTGGAACACCGATCCGGATGATTCTAAATCTCAATCTGGATACGTATTTACTTTGAATGGTGCAGCAATAAGCTGGAGGAGTGCAAAGCAAAGCGTTGTGGCGAGATCTTCAACTGAATCGGAATACATAGATGCTTCAGAGGCTTCACAAGAGGTGATATGGATGAAGGAGTTCATTACAGAGCTCGGTGTGGTTCCAAGTGCGCTGGACCCAATGTCTATCTACTGTGATAACATGGGCGCCATAGCCAATGCGCAAGAACCAAGGTCACACAAGAAGCTAAAGCACATCAAGCTACATTTTCACGCTATTCGAGAGCATGTCCAAGATGGTGACATAAAGATTTGCAAAGTACACACAGATCTGAATGTGGTGGATCCGTTGACTAAACCTCTCCCGAGGGCAAAACATGACCAACACCAAACCGCCATGGGTGTTCGGTATACTACCATGTAATCTAGATTAGTTGACTCTAGTGCAAGTGGGAGACTGTTGGAGATATGCCCTAGAGGCAATAATAAAAGTGGTTATTATCATATATTTGTGTTTATGATAAATGTTTACATTCATGCTATAACAGTATTAAACATGAAACATTAATACTTGTGTGATTTGTAAACTAAATTAGAGTCCCTAGTAAAGCCTCTTTGTAATACTAGCTTGTTGGTTAATAGATGATCGTGGTTTCCCGATCATGAGCATTGAGATGTTGTTAACAACAAGATCATATCATTAGGAGAATGGTATGATGGACATACTCCTATAGATAAGCATAGCATTAAGATCAAGTCATTTCAATAGTTTGTTTGCTATAAGCTTTCTGATACATAGTAACCTAATTCCTTCGACCATGAGATCATGCTAATCACCATCACCGGAAGGATGCTTTGATGACATCGAACACCACACCGTAACTGGGTGGCTATAAAGGTGGCATTGAGTGTTCGGAAAGTATGGGTTGAGGCACATGGATCAAGATTGGGATTTGTCCATCCATATGATGGATAGATATACTCTGTGCCCTCTCGGTGGAATGTCATCCTATTAGCTTGCAAGCATGTGACTTGCTCACAAGGGATCACATATCACGTGAACGACAAAAGATTACTTATCAGTAATGAGGTTGAACTAGGTATGTAGAGATACCGACGATCAAAACCTCGAATAAGTAAACTATCGTGAGACAAAGGGAAATTGATATCATATATAAGTGGTTCATTCAATCGCAAAGTAATCGTAGAAATATGTGGGAGCCATATGAATTTCCAGATTCCTCTATTGGTTATTGATCGGAGAAGTGTCTCGGTCATGTCCGCATAATTCATGAACCATAGGGAGACACACTTAAGGATTCGATGTTGTTTAGTAGATATGGAATGTTAGTAGGGATACCGAATGTTGTTCAGAGTCTCGGATGGGATCCGGGATATCACGAGGAGATCCGGAATGGTCTGGAGAAGAAGATTCATATAAGGAAAGTCCTATCTCGGAGTTCGGGAAAGTTTCCGATGTTTTCATCGGAGAGGTTCTAGAAGGGTCTAGAAGGTTCACAGGTCCAGAAGGAGAATGTTCCATGAATGTGTCATGGGTAAGTGGAATGATTGGATCATATCCTAGGTCACTTGGTGTGTGCATTTGCAAGAGAGAATTAAAGCTCTAAATTGAAAGTCAAACGGGAGTTTGAAAAGTTAAACTGGAACAATGGTTTCCTAGTGGGAGAAGAAACAAGTCCTTCTCTCAATCCAACTTGGGTTTGGGTTTGGATTCAAACCCACCCCCCTCAAGGCTTCCCCCTCTCATAAATAAAGGGGAGGGCTGCCCCAAAGAACACAAGCCCTAGCCCCTCTCCACCCGAGCCGCCGCCAGCGCCACCACCGTGCACTGCCGCGTCGCCGCCGCCGGTTCGTCGCCGCTGTCCTAGCCTCTGCCGACACCTCTTCCTCCTCCCGGACTTCTAAACCCTAGATCTCCAGGAAATACTAATCCACCATAACTCGCACCGGCTTAGGCGAAGCCCTGCGGCATCTTCCCTCTACTTCCGACACCACGCCGTCGTGCTGCCGGAATCGCAAGGGGAGAACTACAACCTCCGCTTCCTGCTGGAACAAGGGAGAGGAAGGTCTTCATCGAGTACCGAACGTGTGACCGACTGCGAAAGCGCTGCCGAAACGCAACGCTGGAAGGATCTTCTACGCGATATTGAGATCGACAAGTGTACGACTACATCACCCACGAGAATATGCTCTCGTTAACCGCTTTGGAATCTTCGAGGGTGAGTGCTTCTATCGACTCGTTGCTACAATCTAGTAGATAGATCTTGGCTTGTTTGTGTGCATGCGGTAGAATTTTTTTGTTTTCCATGCTACGAACCCCTACAGTATAACCATGCCACCTGCTCATCATGCTGCTCTCCTTCTTCATCCTCTTCGGGGTTAGGCTAAAGCTCAGCCATGATATCCATCACTTGATCTCGGGTGAGGATCCAGTTGTTCTTCCCCATAATTGAGAAAGCTTGTGGATAAGGCAACAACACTTGCTCATCCTATGCGGCATCAACATAACCAAACTAATATGCTCGGAGCCTCTTGTCAGCTCGGTAGACACCGAGGAAGCCACAAGCACTTATATATTTGACGTCCATAAGTATGGAGCTGTCAAAAGGTTGCATAATAGGTATTGGAATTTCACAGGCTTGGACAAGGCGGGTTACCAATCCACCAATGCGAATTTCACCAATCCACGTGTGGGTGATACATCCATTTTGCATCACTATTCTATATCATAATTTGATGTTATTCATTGATATATTTCTTATTTAGAGGTGTTACTTATGTTATTTTATCTATTTTTGCATGTTGGATGATTCTTGGAGGATGAACCGCCGGAGTCAGGATTCTGATGGAAAAAGCGGTGTTTGGATGCAATTTTCGCGAAGATTAGAAAATACCAGAAAATACATGGAAAATCCTATTTTTTCAGAAGATGAAGGAAGCCATAAGGGGAGGCTGAGATGGGCCATAGGGGGCCCACACAGCCCCATGCGCGGCCACCCTGGGCCGCGCCACCAGGGGGTGTGGCCACCCTGGCCCACCTCCTGCTCCACTCTTTCGCCTATATCTTCTCCACGAAACCCTAATACACGGGGAGCAACCATAGAAAGATTCTGCCGCCTCTACGGGGCGGAAACTACAGAGAGAAAAGCCCTCCGGCAGACAGATTTCTGCCAGGTAAATTCCTTCCCGGAGAGGGGATATCGTCGCCATCAACACCGTCATCAAGCTAGACTTCATCAGGATCATCATCATCCACACCACCATCTCCACCAGCACCATCATCACCACTCCATCCCGCTATAATAATTGTGTTGAATCTTGCATAGTTCTTAGGGGAAACTTTCCCGGTGTTAATTACTTTTGTAGTTGATGCTTGTGAGAGGAACCATTGAATTATTGTTTATGTTTATATTGTTATTCATCATCATATCATCTATGATCTTGATCCATATGATGTCTCGTGAGTAGTTCGTTTAGTTCTTGAGGACATGGGAGAAGTCATGTTATTAGTAGTGGAATTGTGTTGAGGTATTATTCAATGGTTTAATATTTAAGTTTTGGTGCTATTCTTCTAGTGGTGTCATGTGAACATCGACTACATGATACTTCACCATTTATGGGCCTAGGGGAATGCATTGTGTACTTGGCTACTAATCGTGGGGTTGCCGGAGTGACAGAAACCCGAACCCCCGTTAGGAAACCTTTGCACAAGGGAGGTAGGATCTCAGAGTTTAAGGATGTGGTTAGGTTTTTATCTTAATTACTTTCTTGTAGTTGCAGATGCTTGCAAGTGGTTTAATCACAAGTATGTATTAGTCCTAGTAAGGTCAGTACATTAGCATAGGTTCACCCACTCAACAATTATCAAACCAAAGAAGATTAATCAACTATATGAAACGAAAGCACTTGACAATATTCCCATTTGTCCTCAAGAACGTTTGGTCCTCATAAGTATTACAACCGGTTTGTCCTTTGCTAAGAAAGGATTGGGCCACTTGCTGCAATTATTTGCTGTCTTTATTTACTTGCACTTTATTTCTTTGCCTTATCGTGCAGGTATCACAACGGAACAAGTCAAGAAAAATTTACTCTCTATATCATTGAAAGGAAGAGTTGAAGAATGGTATAAGCTGCTGAAGACAATCTATGGAATGGGAGGAAATTGTACCTCTCTTTTATTCTAAACTCTATCCTCCCAGTGAGATTCATAAGGATAGGAACCAAATATATAACTTTTGGCCCCGTGATGGAGAGAGTACAACCCAAGCTTGGGGGAGATTGAAGTTACTAATGCTTAAATGTCCTATTCATGAAATCCCTAATAATATTATTATCACTAACTTTTATGAAAGGCTTTCTCTTCATGATAAAGATTTACTAGATGCTTTTTGTGCTGGATCATTCACACGTATGAAGGAAGAAGCTAAATGGGATATTCTAGACCATATTCAAGAGAATACTATAGCATGGGAGAATGACAAAGGAAGAAAGTCAGGTATACATTATGATTATGAATGTATTAAATATTTTATGGGAAGTGATGACTTTCATGATATTAGTACTAAGTATGGTCTTGATTCTCAAGTTCTTGCAAATTGCTTTAAGGCCTTTGCCTCTTATATTGAAATTCCTAAAAAGGAGTGGGACAAGTACCATGCACCTTATAAAGATATTCTTAATCATGATCCTGTTAGAAATACTGAAGTTTGTACTGTTGATCCTATTTTGCATGAACCTTATATTTAGAAAATACCTTTACCTGCTAAACCTGATGAACAAATAAATATTGAACCAGTAGTAGCCATTGTGAAAGACCTTGTCACTAAGAATGTAGAAGATGGGCACATTATCTTTTGCGAGGATGCTTCTAATATTGTCTCTCATCCTAGTAAAGCTAGGAAAGATAGTGTCCCTGTGCTTTCTGTTAGAATTGGTGATCATTGCTACTATGGTTTATGTGATATTGGTGCTAGTTCTAGTGTTATTCTGTATGAGCTTGTAAACTTGAGGACATTGATGTGGTTATTCACCTTGCTAATAGAGAGATAGTCTGTCCAATTGGCATTGTAAGAGATGTGGAAGTTCTTTGTGGTAAGATTAAATATCCTGCTGATTTTCTAGTGCTTGGTAAGGAAGCTAGTAAAATTTGTCCTATGATTTTTGGTAGAACTTTCTTGAACACTTGTGGAGCTATTATAGACTGTAAGAAGGAGAAAGTTTTAACTAAGTTTGATGGAGAATCTTATGAGTTTAACTTTTCCAAATTTGCTAAAACTCCTTATGAAAATGAATTGCCTAATGAGGATTTTAGGGTTGAACAACTTTCTGCTATTTCTCTTGCTCCTAACAATGCCTTGCGGCAATATATGGAAGATCATGAAAGTGAGGTCTTCATGGAAGAAAGAAATGATATTGACGAGATTTTCCTTCGTCAACCTGAGATGCTTAAGCATAACCTACCTGTGGAAGATTTGGGTACCACACTACCACCTAAAGGGGATCCTGTCTTCAATTTAAAACCTCTACCTGATATCTTAAATATGCTTATCTAGACGATAAGAAAATATATCCTATTATTATTAGTTCTAAACTTCCAGGAAAGGAGGAGGAAGGATTATTGGAAGTATTGAAGAAACACCGAGGAGCTATGGGGTATACTCTTGATGATTTAAAAGGGATTTCCCGTACTATATGTCAGCATGCTATTAATATAGAGCCTGATGCAAAGACAGTTGTTGAACATCAACGTCGTTTAAATCCTAAGATGAAGGAAATGGTAAGAAATGAGGTATTAAAACTTCTTGATGCTGGTATAACTTTTCCTATTGCTGATAGTAATTGGGTTAGTCCTGTTCATTGTGTCCCTAAGAAAGGAGGAATAATTGTTGTGCCTAATGAAAATAATGAGCTTATACCTCAAAGAGTAGTGGTTGGTTATAGGATGTGCATTGATTTTATAAAGGTGAATAAAGTCACTAAGAAATATCATTATCCTCTTCCCTTTATTGATCAAATGCTAGAAAGGTTGTCTAACAAGACTCACTTTTGTTTTCTTGATGGTTATTCTGGATTTTCTCAAATTGTTGTTGATGATCTATAGGGGGGGGGGGTGAATAGGCGATTAAAACTTTTCCGAGAGTGGCTAGACAAAGGCGGAATAAAACTAGTGTTTACTTTGTCAAGCACAAAACCTAGAACAGTCTAAGGTTCACCTATGTGCACCAACAACTTATGCTAAGCAAGACAAACAACTATGTGATAGCAAGATATATACTTCAAGCACGAAGGCTATCACAAAGTAAAGTGCATAAGTAAGAGCTCGGGTATAGAGATAACCAAGGCACGCAGGGATGACGATATTTTACCGAGTTCCTCCCAACATGGAGTACGTCTCATTTGGAGAGGGGGTGGTGTCTAACCACCTACGCCACAAAATGCCTCCCTTATTCTCCGGTGAATCTCACCCCAATGGGATCGATCCATGCTTCCACTATCGATGCACTTGTCGGTGGCAACCAGAACCTCTCACAAGGTTGGGGCACTTCTCCACAACTTAATTGGAGGCTCCCAACAAACGCCACAAGGTTGGGGCACTTCTCCACAACTTAATTGGAGGCTCCAAACAAATTCCACCAAGGCCTCAACCTGCATAACAACAAACCGTCTAGGGTTCCAAGAACCCAAGAGTAAAAAGCTTCTCAACTTTCACTCACCAGATCCTCCAGGGAGAACTCAAACCGATGCACGAAATGCAATGACAAGAACACAAGTAGTGCTCAAATCCTTCTCTCCCAAATTCCACCAAAGCTACAAAAGCTTGTGGGGAATAAGATAGGAAGACCAATGGAGGAAATCCACAAAAGTCTCCAAGATCTACATCCCAAGATGTTCCCCTCACTTAGAGGAGAGATGGATTGGTGGGATTGTAGATCTAGATCTCCTCTTTCAAATCCCTAAAGTATATGCAAGAATCAAGGGAGGGATTGAAGGGGGAGCAAGCTCAAGAGGGTCAAGAATGGAGGAGAAAGCCTGTAAAACTCGAGTGGGGACATTGGCAAAGAAGGGCCCCTTTTTATAGGCCCATAGATTTCTGATCGTTTTCTACCCGTTGGGGAAAAGTCAGACCGGAGACTCCGGTCTACACCGGAGATTCCGGCCCAACCTCCGAACTAGCCTCCGGACCACCTATCAGACTGTCCCAGGCTGAATTCTGGAGCCCCCATCGGGGACTCCAGGGGACACTCCGGACCACACCGGAGACTCCGGTCCATGCAGACCAGAGACTCCGGTCTGGACCAAATAAGAGGCAAACTTCAAATGGCAATATCTAGAGTTTGGAAACTCCGATTGACCCGAAACCAATTTTGTTGGAAAGAGGACAACAAGAGCTACCCAACAAAAAGTGAAAATAGATACCACCAAGAGAGAACATTTCATGTATTATAATGTGAGATACTTCTCTTGGTAAGAAACCGTAAAACCTCAAAGATCAAAAACACAATATGATATAAAAGGGAAATCCGTTTTTGATGAACTAGAGGTTGCTAGGAATATTACCACAAGCTCTAGAACCTCACATGGATAAGATCCAAATAACAACCAAGAAAGGATGATGCAAAGTATGCAAAGGTTTGAGCTCTCTCGGAAAGATATGATGGAGTTACTCACTTGAGAGCCCCTCTTGATAGTACGGTTATCTATCCTATAAACCGGTCTCCCCAACTAACACCACGAGACTGGTAAGAAGGAAACCCTATCAAGATCATACCTTTGCCTTGTGCATATTCCACTTGATTATGATGTAGAAAGTCTTGTCCTTCTCAAGATGGAACACCTTTCTTGATTGCTCTTGTACGCACTTGCTTAATGAAGACTTGCAAGTTACTCCCCCATACAACATGGGGAAACCTTTACTTTGACCTTGTCTTCATCGATCCATGATCACCGAGGATGGAAAGCTTTAAGCATGAGATCTTCTAGATATTGCACATCTTTATCTTGCACATCATTTCTTCTTTTCTTCATTATGTTGATGCCTTGAAGGTACACCAGAGATATTACTCCATCATATTCTTCAAGACATACTTGCCATAAGTTTAACTCTCACATGACCAATCTGTGGATCATTATTTAAACACCTTGGTCACCACATGATCCTTTTCACTTCTTCTCCAAACCTTGAGGCCAACATATGGTTCAAGCATTGCCTATGTACAATTCCTACAAGTACAACTTGATACAAGCATTAGTCCATAGAGATTGTCATTAATTACCAAAATCACACATGGGAGCCCACATGTTCTTTCAGCTGTGAAAGCACAAGACCAAGAGAAAACCACTTTCACATGTCCCTATGGAACTTATGCTTATCGGCGTATGCCTTTTGGTTTATGTAATGCTCCTGCTACTTTTCTGAGATGTATGTCTGCTATCTTTCATGGTTTTGGTGAAGAAATTGTGGAAGTTTTCATGGACAATTTCTCTGTCTATGGGACTTCTTTTGATAATTGATTGCACAACCTTGATAAAGTTTTGCAGAGATGTGAAGAAACTAATCTTGTTCTTAATTGGGAGAAATGCTACTTCATGGTTAATGAAGGGATTGTTCTTGGACACAAAATTTCTGAAAGAGTTATTAAAGTTGACAGAGCCAAAGTTGAAGCAATTGAGAAAATGCCTTGTCCTAGGGATGTGAAAGGTATTTGTAGTATCCTTGGTTATGCTGGTTTCTATAGAAGGTTTATTAAAGATTTCTCAAAAATTTCAAAGCCCCTTCCTAATCTTCTCCAAAAAGATGTACATTTTGTTTTTGATGATGATTGTAAGGAAGCTTTTGAAACTTTGAAGAAAGCTTTAACTACTGCTCCTATTGTCCAACCACCTGATTGGAATTTACCCTTTGAAATTATGTGTGATGCTAGTGATTTTGCTGTGGGTTCTGTTCTTGGGCAAGGAATAGATAAAAATTTGAATGTTATTCGTTATGCTAGTAAGACTCTTGATGCTGCTCAAAAGAATTATGCTACTACTGAAAAGGACTTCTTAGCTGTAATCTTTGCTTGTGATAAGTTTAGACCCTATATTGTTGATTCAAAAGTTACCATTCATACTGATCATGCTGCTATTAAGTACCTTATGACAAAGAAAGATGCTAAGCCTAGGCTTATTAGATTGGTGTTGCTTTTACAAGAGTTTGATCTGCATATTGTAGATAGGAAAGGTGCTGAAAAACCCCGTTGCTGATAATTTATCTCGTTTGGAAAACATTTCTTTTGATCCTATGCATGTTAATGATAGTTTTCCAAACGAACAGTTGGCTTCAATAAAGATAAACCCGCGAGAGAGTCCTTGGTATGATGATTATGCTAAATTTATTGTTTCCAAGTATTTGCCTCCAACCTTTACAGCCCAGCAAAGAAGGAAATTCTTTTATGATCCGGGGCATTACTTTTGGGATGACCCACATCTATATAAAGAAGGAGTAGATGGTATTATGTGGAGATGTGTTCCAGAATGTGAACAACAAGAGATATTGAGAAAATATCATGGCATTACGTATGGAGGACATCATGCTGGAGATAGAACCCCACAAAAAGTTTTACAATCAGGTTTTTATTGGCCAACTCTCTTCAAGGACGCAAGGAAGTTTATTTTATCATGTGATGAATGTCAAAGAGTTGGTAACTTTTCTAGACGCAATGAAATGCCTATGAATTATTGTCTTGTTATTGAACCTTTTAATTGTTGGGGATTCAACTTTATGGGTCCTTTTACTCCTTCAAAAAGGTATACTCATATGCTTGTTGCTGTTGATTATGTTACAAAGTGGGTGGAAGCCATACCTACAAATAGTGCTGATGGTAAGACCTCTTTAAAAATGCTTAAAAATGTTATTTTTCCCAGGTTTGGTGTGCCTAGATATCTCATGACTGATGGAGGTTCTCATTTTATTCATGGTGGCTTTAGGAAGACCCTTGCTAAATATGATGTTAACCATAGAATTGCTTCAGCTAATCACCCTCAGACCAGTGGGCAAGTAGAACTTTCGAATAGAGAGATTAAATCTATCTTGCAAAAGACTAGATCTAGAAAAAATTTGGCTAAAAAGTTGAATGATGCTTTATGGGCTTATAAAACTGCTTATAAAAATCCTATGGGAATGTCTCCTTATAAAATGGTTTATGGCAAAGCTTGTCACTTGCCTTTAGAATTAGAACACAAATCTTATTGGGCAGTGAAAGAACTAAATAGAGATTTTAAACTTGCTGGTGAGAAAAGATTGCTTGACTTAAGTACCTTAGATGAGTGGAGAAGTGAAGCTTATGAAAATGCTAGATTCTTTAAAGAGAAAGTAAAAAGATGGCATGATAGGAGAATTCTCAAAAGGGAGTTCCATGTTGGTGATAAAGTTCTATTGTATAGGTCTCATCTCAGATTTTTTGTAGGAAAATTATTCTCAAAATGGGAAGGACCTTTTGTTATTGAGGAGGTGTATCGTTCAGGTGCTATTAAAATTTCATCTTGTCGTGGTGGTGGCACGGCAGATGCCATGGGTAGGCTTAAGTTGGGGGCCGAATGGGTGCTTGTGGTCACCGGGGAGGGAGTACACGGTCGAGCCATGCACGAAGAACAAGAAGAACTCTCCTCACTTGACAATTTGATTGATACCCCAAAGATTACAAGTGCTCCTTGAGTTGTATTGGCTTGAGTACGCAGCCCCTGTTCTCTACCTGGTCCAACCCCCTCTCTACTACTGCTATGACCTCCCTTATATAGGCAGTGCTAGCTAGCTAATACCCCTTTGGGTTCTAGGGTTTACTATTTGGATCTTGGTCCCTACAATATGGGCCGGGTTATGGGCTTGCTTTAAGCCCATAGGCCTGGTCCATAAAGCTTGACAGCTAACGGTCTTCTGGTACACTGCTTCTTGTTCTTTTAGCGTCATGCAGTTACTTTGTACGTCAGCGCTTGCTTTGGGCGTCACCCGGCTCCTTTTGTGTCACCCGGCGTCGCCCTTATCTTTTGACCATGCTTTACCATGGTCCTTCCCGAACCTTACTCGGAAAGGTGCCACGCGTCCTTCTTGACTCGGCCCTTCCTCGGTTGACTCGGCTCGTTGGTACCTGCAAGGGTTACAACTTTGTCCTATACGGGCCGAGATAGTTTGTATCTCGGCTCTCATGCTTATCTTTCCCGGCCGTTCCTACCCGGCCTGGTTCATTTTTTACTCGGAGCCAACCCAGCTGCGCTATGTTTCCCCTCTCGTGACCCTACCGGGGTTTATCCCCCCGACATTAGTCCCCTAAGCTGGTGAGGTCTAGCAGGTCAAGCTGTTAGGCGTCTCCAGGTTCCTTTTGTGTGAATGGAACTTAGTTTTTTTGTCTTCTATCTATCTCAGTTTCGCACCTTGCCGGGTTAGTCTGACAATTTCGGTCAAATCTTTGACTTCTTGTCTCATTCTTGCCTCGAGCCGAGTTACTTTGGCCATTTCCAGGTTATTTTCGGTGCACTTCAGTCACTGACAACCAGTAATCATGATTACTTGCCTCAATTTTTGTTCCAAGCTCTGGCGGCACAGTCACGGCTGCGCAGTTATTCCCCGTCACTGTGGCAGTCCCATCGGTCTGCGCCTCTTGTCCTTCCAGCCGTGACGTGGCACTGGATTTTTCGTGTAGGGGTTGGGGGTTTCCACTTCCCCCACGCCCGTTCAGTTTCCTTAGCCTTTCTTCTTCCTCATGCCTGGAAGATTGAACTGCCTCCTTTGCGGTTCCTTCTCCCTCTTGCCTTAGTGCTGCGATTTCCCCTGCCCTCTTTCGATTCTAGCACGGGTCCTCGTTGTTCCAAGCCTCTCCTTTCCGTGGAGGAGACAGACTCCGACGATCCCATGGACGCTCGTGACGGCGCTGATGGTGCTGAGCAACAGGAGGTTCCCTCCGGCGAGCGCGGTGGTTGGGAAGGCTCTGAGGTCTCCACAGAAGAGGTGGAGTGGCTTCGCTCCACCAGACGCATTCCACTGCAAGTGAATTGCCGTCTTCCCACCAGTGATATTTCCCCCACCCCTCAAGCTGGCGAGCGGGTGGTTTTTCTTTCACACTTTGAACGCGGTTTTGCTCTTCCTGTGAGCACCTTCTTTTCCTTGTTTCTTTCTACCTTCCATTTGCAGACCCACCATCTTCCTGCCAATGCAATTGGCTCTCTTTCTTGTTTCATATCTACTTGCGAGGCCTATCTTGGAATTTGGCCCACAGTTCCTTTGTGGGCCAAGTATTTTGGCTTTAAAGTTCAGGTTGTTCCCCAGCCTGGTGCTCCTCGATCCGAGAAGAGGCCGACCCGGTGTGGTGATGCTAGCATCACCCCTATGATATAATCTATCTTTCCTCGGGTTACCGGCATTGACTCCTGCAAGAAGTGGCATAGAACCTTTTTCTATGTCAAAAACAGCGGGTCCATTGACAACATCCGGCTTCCCTCTTTCTCGGACGAGGTCCCCAACAAGAAGTACTGGAAACTTGACCCGCGTGACCAAGATGCTGCGGTGAACGAGGCAAACGCTATCCTGGAAAGGTTGCTGTCGCCGGATGAGAACTTTCATCTTGCCGACTTTGACCTCATGTGCACCTTCATCTCACGCCGGGTAAGCCCCATCCAAGCCACGATCCACAAGATGTGCTTCATGAGCGGGTCCCATGACCCCACTCGGCACTCCACCAAGGAGCTCACCCATGACTCCATTGCCCGCCGAGTAAGCTCAATCTTCAAATTGAACTTGGCGAATGATTGGGCTTGGAGTTGCTGACCGTTTAGCCAGGTCAGGCCTGTCCCCTGGGTAAGTTTTCCGAATTACCTTCTCGCCGAGTAGGCATTAGCTCTTTTGCCACTCTTTAGCTTAGTTTTTAGTCTCTCATTCTGTTTGTCTTTCGCAGAATCTCCTTCACCAGGTTGATGACAGTACTGTCCCTCATGCCGGCTATAACGGGGATCGCTCTGACTCGGATGAGTTCGAGTATGAACTGGAGTGCTTCATGCCCATCCCGCACACTGCGGCTGCTTCAGCTTCGGGTAAGAGTCAATCTCGCAATTCCTTACAAGACTGGTCTGACGATGATGCGGATGATGATTGTACAATTTTGAAGGTATATGCCTTGTGAGCTTAACCTTTTTGCTTATCCAAGTAAGCCCGTTATTTACTTTTGCAGCTGGCCAGGTACATGATGTTCCTCCTCTCGCCGTGGGCGGAGTCGGCAAGATTCCTGTTGCTAAGCCAAAGCGACGCGGAACCTCCTCCAGCACTCAGCCGGCCAAGAAGAACAAGCCCACTCCGGTTGCTCTTGCTGCCTCTGTTGCTGCCAGCCTGAGTGAGACTCGCCAAGCTGCTGGGCGCCGAATCACGCGCCGAGTCATCCGCGACCCGGTCGTCACCGGGTAAGTTTTTGCACCTTGCTTTCTTTGCTCTTTTCTTTCTCATTACTGCTGTTCTCTCATATATATCTTGTTGTTTTCAGTGTTGCACCTTTGACGGCGAATCAGGCTGCTTCTAGCATTGCCTCGCCGCTTAGGCCTGCACCTCCTCCAGCTGATTCGGCGGCGCCGAGTCCTGTCCGGGTCGAGGCTCGCACTGCTGAGGCTCACGCTTCTCAGTGTCAGTCAGACCTGGTGGATCACTCGGCTAGCGCCCCTGGCGCGGGCCAGGAAAAACTTCCTGATCTTGGTGCCCACAAGTCTGGCACCGAGAAACCCTCTGCCACCAGTTCCTCTGGCATCATCCCTCAAGCCGATGTGAATGAACAATTTCCTGATCTTGGAGCCAGCAAAACTGCTAAACCCAGTCAGGGGGCTCCAAGATCATCCCCAAATCCTCCTGCTCGCTCTCAAATTCTGTCAAAGGGCCAGACCCAGCCCAAGGCTTTGGTTCTACTCGCCCCTCTTCTGGCAAATCCACCTCTTCCAAACAAACAACTCTAGTTTGCGCTCTGGGTTCTGCTCCTTAGATTCGGCCTCCTACGTCGGCGACCATGGTCGCTTCAACGGGTAAGGGGGACGAATCCGCGGCTGCCGGGTCAGGTGATGGCTCCCAGGCTGTTACCCTCCATACCTCTGCTGCTGCAACCCGTGCCACTGTGGGAACCGCCCTGAAAACGGGTCGAGTTCTCACTCGGACGCTCAGTGGGAAGAGCCTTGGTTCGGCTGAGCCTTACGCCGTGGCATGGAATGCAGCAGGTGAGCAAGAGGTCAGCACTCGCGCCGAGAAGAAGCTGAAGCTAGGCCCCAAAGTCATCTCCGACATAACCCAGCAGGCCATTACTCTGATGGCCCGCGGCGACGAGATAAATGAGGTAACATAACTTCTTACTCTTTTGTATCATTGAGTATTTCCTTTAAACGTATCACCTAGTCCCCGAGGTTACAGTCGAGTAAGGAACTTACTCGGCTGTAAGCTCTTAAGGTCTGTGATTCCTTTATGACAAACTCATGTTAGAGCTTCAATCCCTAGCCCTCGAGGTTACTGCCGAGTGAGGAACTTACTCGGCTGTAAGCTCTTAAGCTCTTTTTTATTCGGACGGTCGCCTGTCTTGACTCTTCCTTATTGTCTAACTTCTTTGATTAGCTTACGCAAAACGAGCATACCAAGGTGCACCAAGCTCTCGTCCTGGCGCATCGCAAGCTCGAACTTGCGTATGAGAAGCTGCAGACTGACACCCACGTCCAAGGTAATATCTTTGCTCTTCCTTTTTTCTATTTGGTGTAATTTTCCTTGGTTATCTTCTCATTTTTCCTCTCACTCGTGTTCCATAGCCACCGCTCAGGATACCATCAACGATCTTCACTCGCAAATCAACGAGGCCGAGAGTAAATTTCTTGCCTTCCTAAGCCAATAGTGAATTTTTCCTGTTGGTACTGACAAATTTTTGTTCTCAATAAGCAGAGAAGCACCAAGACGAACTCCAGACGGAGCGCGATGAGGTGACTCGGCTGAAGAAACGGATGGCCGAGACGGAGGAGAAGCACTTGGCCGAGGTGAAAGGGCTGAAGGAGGAGCTTGCCGAGAAGAACGAGCAGCAGGCTGCCAGCGCCGAGAAGACTAAGAAGCTGCTCGACGAGGCCGAGTCATTGGTCGAGTCGACAAATATGAACCTCGACACCCTCCAAGCCAAGACCAAAACTTGGCATAACAAGCTCGCTGCCATCAACTTCTTTCTCGGTAGCGAGTTCTCACTCTTTACGCATTGTCCAAGTCCTGCTGGATCTCTTCCATCTGCCCTTGTGTTGTGGATATGCTATATGGGTATCCTCATAGCATGTCTCTTATCCGACTAACCCGGGTGGCCCATAGTCGGTAGCATGGCCTATGGCCTGCTGGGCGGCCCAGTTAGGTGGATCCAGAAGGGAGGCCCATGCCGGATAAAGGAAGGCTACGGTGGAGTCACCAGCGTACCCGGAGCCTTGGAGTGCAAGATACACAAGACTAGTAATAGACGGTGTAGGACTCTGTAACCTGTCCGGCTAGGACTTTTCCCTGTAACCCTAGGACCTGACGACTATATAAGCCGGGCCTATGGGAGCCTTTAGGGCACAACTTAGTATCGTTTTACACACACCTCGCACAGCGAACCTATCTCTGTAACTCGGCGTATCGCCATTATAGTGATTTATAGCAGGAGTAGGATTCCGCCACTGTTGTGGGATCTGAACCTGGGTAAGCTGTGTTACCTCGTACCCGTCAACCGACCGCCTTACCCCACATCTCTAAACACGCACTGTGAGGACCCCTCCATGGCGTACTCGTTGACAATACCACGACACCTTGCTATTGGCTAACTTCCTCTTTTTGCTTGCAGAAAACTTTCCTGAGGCCAACATGTTCGCCATCCGAGCCATGAAGAAAGTGAGAGCCGAGGCTGGTGCTCCTGCTGACGACGAGATGACCATGGAGGAGCTCCTTGCAGCGGTGTCTGAACGGGTCAAGACTCTCAGATCTTGCGGTGTGGATTTGCTCAAGTCAGCTATCCATGCGTTTCGCATGCTCTGGCCGGATGAAGACCCACCCGAACTGATCGAGCCGCTATCCGAGAGACTGCTCCTTACTGAAGATTGGCTGGATCAATGGCGTGAGTCAGCCGGCCGGGCTGCAGCGGACAAGGCTCTCTCCTTCGTGCTTTCATGGTACTAGGACATCAACCTTGATGTTCTTGCTCGCATAAGGGGAGATGGCAAATGGTTGAACGACCTGAAGCTGATCAAGAAGCGTCAGGAGCGAGCTTATGCTATGATCGAGTACACCATGGTGCACGCTTGCTGTGAAGGGCCCAGCTTCCTCGACCTTGGTGATCCGCTCGTCGAAGTTCCTGCTGAAGAAAGTGGCGACAGCGAGGCTACCGAGTCAGATGATCCATATGACCGGGCCGCAGATGCCCCTCACCCGGCCGATGCTCCAAGCACTCCTGGTTCCGAGAATGCTCCTCCGAGTTCTCCTGCTCCTTAGGCCAACAAATACTCGAACTATTATTAGATCCCCGATATGCCGGTACAGATGTAACATACATTGCACTTGAAGTTTGACTATGTGCCTTGTGATAGGCTTTATATATTTGCGTTATGCTTTGAGTGCGAATCACTCAAGGACAAGTCCCCGAGTTTCATTTTGCCGTGTCATCTTCCCTGGCCTTTGGCCCTTGTCTACCATTTTTTGGCGTTCGACATTAGGATCTCAAAGTACGAAGGATTTAGTTAGCGGATATGAAACTTGGATAACTTGGCCGAGATTACTCGACACATAGTATAACATAACCTGCAGAGAGTTAGGCACAAACTAAAGCTGACTCGCGTTTCTCCCTTGTACTTATCCGGCGTTCGTGTTTACCCGTCTTGGATCTTTTTTTCTTGCTTGCCATGAAGCTGTGTTTTCGGACAACAGCATAGTCGAAGAGTTGATTTCTTCTGAGTAAACACTACTTGTTCCGAAATAAATTCCGGATATCACGCCAGTCGATGTAAAATAATTAAAATGGAAAGCCTAAGGGGTAGTCCCCGAGTTAGTTTTTCGAATCATACCATTTTATTATTAGCACATAGCCGGCAAACACATCCGACATATGAGAGTTCGAGTGATACATGCACCGCTTATCCTAAGTGTAGAAGGGACGAAGCAGTGCCACATTCCATGGCCTTTTGGTTTCATCTCCTGACCTGTCCGCCTTGTTCTTTTGCGCTTCACGAGCGTCTATGAGATAATATGAATCATTGTGCAATGCTTTTCTTACAATGAATGGACCTTCCCAAGGAGGCGATAATTTATGCATTCCGGCTATGCGTTGCACCAGCCTTAGCACCATATCTCCTTCTCGGAAAACACGAGGTTGCACTTTCCGGCTATGGTAGCGTCGGAGATTTTGTTGATATATAGCAGATCTGGAAAATGCCAGTTTCCTTGCTTCTTCGAGTAAATCTACTCCATCTTCTCGGGCCTCTTTTACTTCGGCTTCCGAGTATTGCCTTATCCTTGGCGAGTCATATTCTATGTCGGCAGGCAAAACTGCTTCAACCCCATATACAAGGAAAAATGGCATATAACCAGTTGATTGATTCGGAGTCGTTCTTAAGCTGCACAGTACTGAGGGTAATTGCTCTAGCCAACAACCAGGTGATCTTTGGAGTGGTTCCATTAAGCGGGGTTTTATCCCGGACAGAACTAAGCCATTAGCCCATTCAACTTGTCCATTTGATTCTGGATGGGTGACTGACGCTACGTCGAGTCTTATTCGGTGTTACCCACAGAAGCAAGCAAAAGCTCCTTCGGCAAAGTTTGTGCCATTGTCCGTGATCACACTGTGTGCGTAACCGTATCTGAGGATTATATCCCTTAGGAATGTAACAGTTGTTTTGCCGTCCAGTTTCTTGATTGGTTTCACTTCTATCCACTTAGTGAACTTATCAATCATGACCAAGATATACGTCATGCCTCCCCTTGCTGGTTTGAATGGTCCTACCATATCCAGGCACCACACTGCAAAAGTCCAAGTGATTGGTATAGTCTTCAATTCAGACGCTGGTAAATGTGAGTTGGATGCATAGTGTTGAAACCCACTGCATTTTACGACTAACTCTTGAGCCTGTGCCAATGCGCTTGGGCAGTAGAATCCATGTCGGAATGCCTTGGCTACCAATGCTCTTGATGATGCATGGTTCCCGCACTCTCCTTGATGGATATCCAACAAGATCTCCTAGCCTTGCTCTGAGCTGATGCAACGCTGCAGTACACTTGTCACACTTCGCTTGTAGAGTTCCTTATTGATTATGGTGTATGGTTTTGCTCTTCGTGACGTTTGCCTTGCCAGTGTTTCATCACTCGGCAAGGTTCCGTCTTTCAAATAACTGAATACTGGTTGTTCCCACGTTGGTATTAGTGGTTCCGGGTCTGCTTCAACATCAATGTCCATTGGTTCCGCCGACATATGCTCTGCCAACATAACTTGAGGAGTCCCCGAGTGTGATTCGGCTACCCCTGAGGTGAACGGATCAGTCCCCGAGTGACTCGAACCTACCCCTGAGTCGATATCCATTGGCACTGCCTCTGATTCCCGACTCGCCGGGATGACCCTGATTGATTCGGACTCTGGTGACGGCTTGATCGATGGCTTCCTGAGATGCTCCAATGCTACCCCTGGTGGTATTGCTTGTCTAGATGATCCTAGCTTGGATAACACATCTACTGCCTCATTTTCTGCTCTAGGAATGTGATGAAATTCACAACTGTCAAAATATCCTGAAATTTGCTGCACATGGAAGCGGTATAATGCCATGTTTGCGTCCAGTGTGTCCCAATGTCCAGACACTTGCTGAATCACCAAATCCGAATCGCCAAAACACATGATCCTTTTGATACCAATCTCCTTGGCTACTTTAATGCCATGGACGAGTGCTTCATACTCGGCAACGTTGTTAGAAGCAGCAAAATGAATATGCAAGACATACCTCAGTTGATCCCTCCTTGCAGATGTGAGCACTATCCCAGCGCCCAGACCCATTCTCGTCTTGGACCCGTCAAAATGCATTTTCCAGTAATTTGGATATGGCAGTGGTGGTTCGTACTGCATCTCCATCCATTCTACAAAGAAATCTGCAATGGCTTGATATTTTATTGCATCTCGCCTATCATATTGTAGAGTGTATGGTGCCAGTTCAATGGCCCATTTGGCTACTCGGCCGCTGGCATCTTTGCTGCCCAATATATTCGAGATAGGTGCCTCACATATTACCCGGATTGGGTGTTCTTGAAAATAATGTTTCAGCTTTTTTGCTGCCATATATACCCCATATGTCATCTTCTGATAATGCGGGTAATTCTGTTTCGAGACAGAGAGCACTTTGCTCAAGTAATAAACTAGTCTTTGGACTGATTTGCCCCCTTCTTCATGTTCAACCACTATTACTGCACTTACAACTCTGTTGGTTACGGCGACATAGAGCAGCATTGGCTCCTTGTATAGTGGTGACGCTAATATTGGTGTTGTTGCCAACATTTTCTTTAATTCATGGAAAGTGCTATCAGCTTGCTGTGTCAAAGTGAATTTGTCTGATTTCTTCATCAGCTGATATAGTGGTAGGGATTTTTTGCCTAGCCGACTAACAAACCTGCTCAATGAAGCCAGGCATCCAGTAAACTTCTGGACATCATTGAGGGTTTTTGGCAATTCCATTCTTTCGATGGCCCTGATCTTTGTCGGGTTAGCTTCAATCCCTCGGCTGGATACAAGGAATCCGAGTAATTTTCCAGCCGTGACACCAAATGTACATTTTTCCGGGTTGAGTTTCATCCGGAATCTTCTCAAGTTTGTGAATGTTTGACGCAAGTCCTCTATTAGAGTATGACTTTGTTTGGTTTTTATTACCACGTCATCGACGTATACTTGAACATTTTTGTCCAATTGATCTTGCAAGCATTTTTGCATGCATCTTTGATATGTTGCGCCTGTATTTCTCAATCTGAATGGCATGGTGCGATAGCAATAAGCCCCGTACGAGGTGATAAAAGCTGTCTTTATTTGATCATTCGGATTCAGTGGAATCTGATGGAATCCTGAATATGCATCCACAAATGACAACAACTCACACCCAGCAGTAGAATCTATGACTTGATCGATCTGAGGTAGAGGAAATGGATCTTTTGGACACGCCTTATTGAGGTTCGTGTAATCAATACACATGCGCCACACCACTGCCACGTTCGGGTCATCTTTCTTGTTCTCGACCAGGACTGGATTTGGCAACCAGTCCGGGTGCATCACTTCCATGATGAATCCAATAGCTAAAAGTCTTGCAATTTTGGCCGCTATCACTTTCCTCCTATCTTCGACGAAGCGGCGGAGGGGTTGCCTCACCGTCCTTGCATCTGGTCTTACATGAAGAGAGTGCTCAGCCAGCTCCCTCGGAACTCCTTGCAGATCTTGAGTGGACCATGCAAAGATGTCCCGATTCTCACGGAGGAAGCTGGTGAGCTCGCTTTCCTATTTATCTGTAAGGCCAGCTCCAATGGTTACTGTGCTCTCTGGGAAAGTTTCATGCACCTGCACCTTCTTGGTTTCCTTGGTAGCTTGAAATGACACATTGCCATGCGGGTTGGTGAGTGTCGGCATGGACATTTGTGCTGCTTTGGCCAATGATGCCACCTCCAACATCTGACTTTTCTCTTGTTCTATGACGAGTGACTCATCCAGTGAAGATCCGGCTGAGGCACAAGCAATAGATCTTTTGTAATCTCCTTCAACTATGATCACCCCACATGGGCCTGGCAGCTTCATCTTCAAGTAGGCGATGTGAGGAGTAGCCATGAACTTTGCCATAGCCGGCCTGCCGAGTAATGCATGATATGAGCTGACCAAATCTACTACCTCGAACTCTATGGCTTCAGTGCGGCAATTTTCTCTGTTGCCGAATAAGACGTCGACCCAGATCTTGCCAATTGGTTCACAGGACAATCCCGGCACAATCCCGTGGAAAGTGGTCTTAGTCGGCTCCAGCATGTTCATAGTAATGCCTAATTTGAGCATAGTATCCTTGTACATGATGTTGATGCTACTGCCATCATCGATTAACACCTTTGAAAATTTCACGTTGATATCTGGGCCCATGAACGTTGGATCCAAAACCAGAGCGTATCCTCCTAGGGTTGGCATGATTTTGGGGTGATCCTTTATACTCCAAGTTATCTCTTACTCAGACCAATGCATGTACTTGGGAATTGCCGGCATCGTGGCATTCACTTCCATCATTCGTCGCTGCTGGCTCTTCTTGTCATTTGGCTCTGTGACAAAGACAACATAGCTCTGGTGATGTTCTCTGTACTCATTTCTGGTTCCGTGGCCGACATGGGCATCGTCACCTCTTGGATTGTGCACTTGGTGCACAACTTCTCTTCTTTCTTGATTCTGATACCTCGGCTGCCTGTTTTCATATCTGTTATCTGCTCCTACTACTTGAGCATTTCCTCCTGTAAGTGGAGGAGGGGGAGGTGGTGGAAGGTGCTTATTCGGCGAGTCCACTCTGTCTCCTTTCTGAAACCAAGTGTATTGCCATGTTGAGTGATTCATCGGCTTACTCGGACTTGGCGTGTGAAACTTACACGGCTGATCCAGCATCATCTCATAGGTGTATTTTTGTCGGTCTTGATACTGTTTCCTCTGATCGTATGGCCTTTTGCCGTCATTCTTTGGCACCCATTGTTGTTGACCATTTTTCCTTTGACGCTGACTGCTTCCAGCATCTGGATGATCCTGACTCACTGCTGCAACCTGAGCCGAACCATACCTGTAATCCGGCCTCTCGTCTCTTCTCTTGCTTATGTATTCGGATCTCTCCTGGCGCCTTTGCGACCCGGAAACGTCATAGATCCGAGTCTCAGTCATCCCGTCTGCCGACATGAGCAGCGGCTGAGTTGTTCGTATGAGTCGGTGATTCTTATCATCTCTGCTAGGCTCGCCGACATATCTCTTTGTAACCTTTGCCACAGCACACTCCCATGTCTACATCCTTGTGCAAACCATGCGATTGCTTGTGACTCGATTACCCCTTCACAAGAGTTACGCATCGTACACCACCTTGTGAGGAACTTCCTGTCTGTCTCATTTGGTCTTTGCTTGCACATTGCTAGTTGCTGTGGGCAATTCGGCCTCTTGTAAGTGCTCGTGAAATTGCTCACGAAGGCGTCGTGAAAATCAATCCAACTGTTGATGCTTCCGGGTGGCAAATTGTTCAACCATACCCGAGCTGGTCCTTCCAGCATCTGCGGTATGTAACGTACTGCCCATCTCAAGTTTCCCTGCGCGATCTTCACAGCGGTTCCATAATCTATGAGCCAATCCTCTGGCTTTGTGCTTCCATCATATGTTTTTGTCCCTCTGGCTAGCTGGAAATTTGGCACCGGTGGCTCCTTCATGATCCTTGGGCCAAAACATGGTGGACCCTGCGGACCTTGTGATTCAATTATCTCTGACATTTTTATGCGGTCAAGCTTTAGCCTAGCATCATCTGGTTGAAGGTTCCTACCTCCGTATCTCGCTCCCATTGCATGATATGCATGATCCGGCAGCTCATACCCGTCATTTACCATAGCCGAGTAACCATCATTATACTTATTCGCGTTCGGGTCAGCCGGCTGTTGAACTGCTTTTCCCGCGCTCTGCCGTCTTCTTTCCGGTTGAGCTGGTGGGTTATTCGGAGCTGGATTTCCTCCTCCTGCCGAGTGAGTTGCGCCCCGAGTATGAGGCGCAAAATTTTGCCCTCCGTTGTCATTTCTCTGTCCAATATTTTCCTGGTTTTCATTTCCTCGGGGATTATTTCTTTTGGCCCCTTGCGCATGCGCCAACTTTCCTTGAACTACTGCCGGATCATAGGCAACCATCTTCTTGTTTCTTCCAGAATCCACACTTTTTTCTTTTCTTGGCCTGGGTGCCGCTCCGGGTGAGGATGCCGTGTGCCGAGCCGATCTTGCCGGAACAGGAGTTGCCGAGTGAACCAGCTGTGATCTCCTTGCTATACCCGGATTTGCTCTGTAATACGCCTCATTCAGCATGCTGGCTTATTTTACTGACTCGTTCTTGCTGCCTTTCCTTTGCTTCTCCCTCCAAGTGGGGTAATTCTGCCATTGCTGCTTTTGCTGCTCGCAGATTAGCTGCTGCTATGTTATACGTTGGACGCATGGCCGTCTCAGTGCTATTCCCTGGTGTTATCTTTTGATGTCGCATCTGCCAGTTCTTCATTGAGGTTCCTTCCTCTCAATCTCGTTGCATCAAGCCGGGTCTTTGCGCCCTTGACTCGATCTGCCGAGTTAAGCTCTCGGATAGTGATATCCACATCCTGCTGTAATTGTGCTAGCTCCTTTGCATGGTGGGCGCCAACTGTCGTGGTGGTGGCACGGCAGATGCCATGGGTAGGCTTAAGTTGGGGGCCGAATGGGTGCTTGTGGTCACCGGGGAGGGAGTACACGGTCGAGCCATGCACGAAGAACAAGAAGAACTCTCCTCACTTGACAATTTGATTGATACCCCAAAGATTACAAGTGCTCCTTTGCTTTCTCCAGGACTTTTATCCTAGCTTCTTCCAACTCGGCTTGCACACGCGAAGGGTCAGTTGCTTGTGCCACTGGCTCTGCCAACTTGTCTATCGCTTCCTGTAGCTCCTTAGCTCTTTTGCTCCTAGCTATGTTCTCTAGTTTCTCTAGTGGCGCCTTTGCTGTTCTTGCAGCCCTTGGCGTTTCCTCATGATTTCCTCCTTCGGTGTTTTCATTTACCACCGGAACTACTGGGGGAGCTACGGGGTTTGGGGCAGTCATCATTACCTCCATGGAGACGAGTTGGAGAGGTTTCCCAGCGACTGGTGCAGTTGGGGGATCCGGCGCCAGGACGACGCGCTCAGGATATGCGCGCTTCACGCGCACCGCGACGTAGACCTGGTGCTCGCCGAATTTGATGAAGCGACTGCCCCTAGGGAACGGCTTGGTCTCGAAGCATCCCGCGTTGTCGCTGATGAAGTTGAGCGCTCCAAACCTCTGGATGAGGCCGGAGTAGACGCGCTCGCCGGTCTTGGCGATGATGTTGCCCATCCAGATGAAGACTCCATCAAGCACCTACTTCTGCCCCACGGTGGGCGCCAACTGTCGTGGTGGTGGCACGGCAGATGCCATGGTTAGGCTTAAGTTGGGGGCCGAATGGGTGCTTGTGGTCACCGGGGAGGGAGTACATGGTCGAGCCATGCACGAAGAACAATAAGAACTCTCCTCACTTGACAATTTTATTGATACCCCAAAGATTACAAGTGCTCCTTGAGCTGTATTGGCTTGAGTATGCAGCCCCTGTTCTCTACCTGGTCCAACCCCCTCTCTACTACTGCTATGCCCTCCCTTATATAGGTAGTGCTAGCTAGCTAATACCCCTTTGGGTTCTAGGGTTTACTGTTTGGATGTTGGTCCCTACAATATGGGCCGAGTTATGGGCTTGCTTTAAGACCATAGGCCTGGTCCATAAAGCTTGACAGCTAACGGCCTTCTGGTACACTGCTTCTTGTTCTTTTAGCGTCATGTAGTTACTTTGTACGTCAGCGCTTGCTTTGGGTGTCACCCGACTCCTTTTGTGTCATCCGGCGTCGCCCTTCTCTTTTGACCATGCTTTACCATGGTCCTTCCCGAACCTTACTCGGAAAGGTGCCACGCGTCCTTCTTGACGCGGCCCTTCCTCGGTTGACTCAGCTCGTTGGTATCTGCAAGGGTTACAACTTTGTCCTATACGGGCCAAGATAGTTTGTATCTCGGCTCTCATGCTTATCTTTCCCGGCCGTTCCTACCCGGCCTGGTTCATTTTTTACTCGGAGCCAACCCAGCTGCGCTATGTTTCCCCTCTCGTGACCCTACCAGGGGTTATCCCCCCGACACATCTTTGAGAGACAACACTACACAAGTGGTGAATGGTCAAAGGCTCAAACATTATATTTCTATAGACTCTTATAATGAAGATGTTGAAATGATTAAAATGGTGACTCCGGAAGAATTTATTAGAGACCAAGCTCGGGAACCTGCAGAGTCTGTTTCTGAATAGGTAAAAGTGCTGGAAATCAAAGGTTCGCGAAAAAAATTTCTCTTTATATTTTTGCTGTTTATATTCCATATGGAAGGTTACGAGACGAAAAAGAGGAGGAAACGGAGCCCGGGGGGCCACACTCCCAGTGGCGCGGCCCTCCCTGGCCGCGCCACCAGGGAGTGTGATCACCCCGGAGCCCGTCTCCGTCCCGTTTTCGCCCTATACCTCTCTTATATCGTAAAACTTCATAATATATAACCCCCCGGATCCCCGAGGTTCGTATATTGTGTTCTCATCGTGTTTTTGTTTCGATCTATTTCTGTCAGGCAGATTCTCAATTTTGGGGCCACAATGTCTTCTCCTGGATCACCCAAGGAGGATTCCTTCGCGAACATCATCAACCCGTACATGTATGAGTTGAAGATTCACCCCAAGGAGTTGTTATTCAAGGATGGGAAGGTACAGATAAAACAAGTTCAAGGCCCTAAAGGAGAAGGCAGTCTGGAAGATAGGATGGAAGCATTGGAGCAGGAAGTTTTTAGGTACAAGAAGATGGCGGAACGCGAAGTGGACGTCATTCATAAGATAAGTTCAGAACTCACCGCCGAGCACAAGAGGGAGACTGCCGAGCTTC
Organism: Avena sativa; assembly: GCA_916181665.1. Classification (NCBI taxonomy): domain Eukaryota; kingdom Viridiplantae; phylum Streptophyta; class Magnoliopsida; order Poales; family Poaceae; genus Avena; species Avena sativa. The sequence continues at coordinate 127,431,722 of OV702283.1, read as the reverse complement.
GAGATGAAATCCTCTCACTCCATCATACCACCAACCAATTACAAGCGCATCTCTACAACATGCAAAATCAAAACTGTGAGTATGAGGCTAGGTTTAAACGCATAAGCTCTGCTGCTAGTTTCAGGATTGTGGAAACCAAGACATCCTTTGTGGATGGGGAGCCTTTACCTTGGAAGACTGACGATGATAAGGGAACACCACTACCACCGAAGGAGTAATTCGTCATCAGGTTTTGGCATCCCCTTGGTTTGTTCCAAACTTAGGGGAGTGTTGCGGTATCACATCATTATCTTTCATCTTTTTACCTTTTTAGTAGAGTCATATCTTGAATAGAGAAGTTATCATATAGGATGATTTGCATTGTGGAAGTATCTCGCCTTTAGTTGGTTATCTATGTATCCCTTGGTGTGAGTGCCTTTATGGAATATTAATGAGAAGCTTCATCTTTTACTTTTTGCACATCTTATTTTAGTTTGCAATCTCTATTATATGATTGATCTTGTTGATTAGTATTGGTATCACTTTGGGAGCATCAAGTAAATCTAAATTGGTTTTGGCAAACTGAGCTCTGGTTAGTAGCAACACTTTTTGAGGTTTGAAAGGAAAAGAGAAAAGCACTTACATGTATTTTATATCATTTTCTTTCTTTCTTCATTGGCTCATAAGCTTAGTATTATTTAGTTAAGATCTTTTGTGTTTTCAAGGAAGATTGCATGTTTGTCTTTATCACTTGTATGTTTGCTTGTTTCCTTCAACTCTTTTGCTTGCTACCCAGCCTTGCTAGCCAAAGACCTATACTGAGAGGGAATACTTCTCGTGCATCCAATCCTTTAAACCAAAACCTATGCCATTTGAGTCCACCATATCTACCTATTAGCATTATTACTATTCCATGTAAATTCTCGAGTTTCATCTATCTTTCAAATTAAAAATTCTTTTGTTATGTGAAAACTGGTTAGTAAAACTCTCATGAACTTGATGGCACACCTTATTTTCTTGCCCTTAATAAACTTGAACCATTGTGTCATCTATGTTGTATATGCTCGCACCTATACGTTGGGAATTAGCAGAATCATGCTGTCACGGGGAATGCTTTCAACACCTATAAATATCTACCCCGTTGATATCATGCTCTTTTGTTTATGGATGTCGTCGGTGTGAAATAAAAGGGGATCTTGTAAGTCCATGGAGTTATGTATATGTGTTAGAGAAACGTCTGGGCCGCTAGCCTAAGCCATGCCTAATCATGGTAGAAACTTGCAGCATCACCGTAGTGAGCAATCTATGAAGCATTCTTCTTATATAAAAAAATGAGAGAGATAGAAAAGAGGAGAGAGAGAAAAAGCACCATTTTCCCATGGTAAATAAGAAGATTGCTGAGATGCTCATTGTCTGCCTGCCTTGTCATTTTGATATGGGATGACTCCTGTATCATGGGGCAAGGGGTACCCCATTGGCGGTTCTCTATGATACACATGTACTTACTATGACAAGTACATACCGGTAACTAAAGTTGAGTAGCATGAGGAGCGGCCCTCGTACTCAAGGGACATGAGATTGCCAACTTATATTTTGTCAAGCATATACTCCATCTTTGTTCACTTTAACCTTAATCACCTCAATATGCTTATGATAGGGGCAATGAGAGCTCAAAGCTAGTAATTACATAATCTTTTTAAAGCTCTTTATGAAACTTGAAATCCCTGCTTCCCTCTACGAAGGGCCTTTCTTTTACTTCTTAGTTGAGTCAGTAATCCTATTCCTCTCTATCTCCAGCAAGCATTTGAGTTGTTGTGTTTCAATCATTCATATGATGATTTATTCAATCATGTTTCTTATCTTACTTGTTTTGCACAAGACTCTTATCTGAATGAGTATCACTTTGAAAGCCATCATTGTGAAAAGCCTTTTATGTTTGAGCAAAAGGATTCATGTTATAAACTTATTTACAAAAGCTTTGCTTGAAAACTATGCGTGATTCGTCAGCTGTTCTCTGACCAAGAACAAAGTTTGCCATTACCAATTATGATTTACCTTTATGCATCTTTATTGTGACTCCCATACTCGTTGCAAGTTAAGTTATATAATGGTGAGTTGCTTTCTATTATGAGTTGTGTATTGGTAAGTGTGATGCTTCTTGTCCGTATTCTTTTTTATCGACACTTCACTCCATAAACCTGTGGGCATGTTTACTGAGCTCAGTTTTCGCTTGGGGACAAGTGAGGTCTAATCTTGGGGGGGGGTTGATACTTCCATTTTGCATCACTATTATATATCATAATTTTATGTTATTCATTGATATATTTCTTATTAAGAGGTGTTACTTATGTTATTTCATCTATTTTTGCATGTTGGAGGATGAACTGCCGGAGTCAGGATTCTGATGGAAAAAGTGGTGTTTGGATGCAATTCTTTGCGAAGATAATAAAAATACCAGAAAATACATGGAAAATCTTATTTTTCCAGGAGATGAAGGAAGCTAGAAGAGGAGGCTGAGATGGGCCACAGGGGTCCCACACCCCCATGCGTGGGCCACCCTGGGCCGCGCCACCAGGGGGTGTGGCCACCCTGTCCCACCTCCTGCTCCGCCCTTTCGCCTATATCTTCTCCACGAAACCCTAATACAAGGGGAGCAAGCACAGAAAGATTCCGCTGCCTCTACGGGGCGGAAACTACAGAGAGAGAAAAATCCCTCCGGCAGACAGATTTCTGCCGGGGAAATTCCTCCCCGGAGAGGGGAGATCATTGCCATCAACACCGTCATCAAGCTAGACTTCATCGGGATCATCATCATCATCCACACCAACATCTCCACCAGCACCATCATCACCACTCCATCCCGCTGTAACAATTGTGTTGAAAACTTGCATAGTTCTTAGGGGAAACTTTCCCGGTGTTGATTACTATTGTAGTTGATGCTTGTGAGTGGAACCATTGGATTATTGTTTATGTTCAGATTGTTATCCATTACCATATCATCTTTGATCTTGATCCATATGATGTCTTGTGAGTAGTTCGTTTAGTTATTGAGGACATGGGAGAAGTCATTTATTAGTAGTGGAATTATGTTGAGGTATTATTCAATGGTTTACTATTTAAGTTGTGGTGCTATTCTTCTAGTGGTGTCATGTGAACGTCGACTACATGAGTACTTCACCATTTATGGGCCTAGGGGAATTCATTGTTTACTTGGCTACTAATCGTGGGGTTGCTAAAGTGACAGAAACCCGAACCCCCGTTAGGAAACCTTTGCACAAGGGAGTGTAGGATCTCAGAGTTTAAGGCCGTGGTTAGGTTTTTATCTTAATTACTTTATTATAGTTGCAGATGCTTGCAAGGGGTTTAATCACAAGTATGTATTAGTCCTAGTAAGGTCGGTACATTAGCACAGGTTCACCCACTCAACACTTATCAAACCAGAGAAGATTAATCAACTATATGAAACGAAAGCACTTGATAGTATTCCCATGTGTCCTCAAGAACGTTTGGTCCTCATAAGTATTACAACCGGCTTGTCCTTTGCTAAGAAATGATTGGGCCACTTGATACAATTATTTGCTGTCTTTATTTACTTGCACTTTATTTCTTTGCTTTATCAAAACCCCCTAAAAATCTGTTTGCTAAGTATTTACAAAGATTTCCTGCTCTAAACCACTAGTCAACACTTTCTGCTCCTCGTTGGGATAGACACTCCTATTTATCGAAAGTACTACAATACACCCCCTATACTTGTGGGTCATCAGTGGGCATCACCCGCCTTGATGAAACCATGGTATACTTGTTGTCGAGCTCAGCCCGGAGTCCCGAGCCCTCACGTTGGCGCTTTCTCTTGCATAAATGCTACCAAGCTTGTTCATCTTAGTGTACTGAAAAAATTCAACATAAAACATTAGGCATATAGTTTCTACATGATATACGAATGATTCTACGTGGAGAAATTTAATCCTAACGTGAGAAATCAAAAAGGAAAAATCAAAAAAGCTTGAGTTCATCCACTAGATCAATGTGAGAGTTTCAACCATGGAATTCTGAAAATAAAGCATGGAAAGGGAGAGAAACATACCGATCTGTTGATTCCCCAACTCAAACGAATGAAATCCGTGAAGAATCGAGAATTAAAGATGGGTTTTTAGGTGTTTGGAGAGAGAATATGAGAGAAAAAGTGTGGATGAGGTAGAACCCTAGCCCTACCGGCTCGTTTAATTGGTCGCACAAACTTGCCGTTAGGAACTATACGGTCGGGATATGTAGTTCCCGCCATATAGTTGTGGCGGCAGCGAAAATTAGGGTTTCTTTTCACCAGTTCCCAACTATACGGGCGCAACTATACGGCCAGACCAAAAAGGTCCCGCCGTATAGTTGGTTGTTAAACCTTTTGTAATCTGAGATACAATTTGTGAGAAAGGGGTCGATAACTATACGGCTGGAAAAAAAATTCCCGCCGTATAGTTGGTTGTTAAACCTTCTGGAGCATGATTTTTCACCCAAATTTTCAGAGATTCAATTTTTAATCTGAACAATATGTTTAGGCTAGTTTTTGTAGATAAAACTCAAACTTAATTTTTACACTTAATCTATGCTTGTTTAGTCGATATTTCTACTACTTTTTGACAACCACATCTTTATGGGCGCGCTTATGCAAGGATGTCTGTGAAAAATTTGTAGGAATGCGATGAACATTTTATTCTTCAACTATTTTATTAATGTGATGGGTTGACTCCTATTAAGCATTTTATTAAGAATGGTCGAATATTTCAACCATCTCTACGTTCTCGAATTCTTACCTTGGGTTTCCCTTATCAAGGGCACTTACCACTTGAACTTGTTTTGCCAGTGGAATATACCTTTCTCCTGCTTCTAGCTTCTTTGGAAAATACCGGATGATTTCAGCACCATAAACATTAAAGATTATTTTTCCCTCAGCACTATCAATCGAAGCTTCTGCAGTACTTAGAAAAGGTCTTCCCAGCATTATAGATAATTTTTCATCCTCTGGCATTTCAAGAATAATAAAATTAGTGGGAATAACATGCTCATCTATTTTAAGTAGAACATCCTCAATCATACCAATGGGTTGTTTAGTGGATTTGTCAGCCATCTATAAAGTGATAGAAGTAGGGGAATACTCCCCCAATCCTAACCTTTTATAGAGGGAATATGGCATTACACTAACTCCTGCACATAAATCACATAAGGCATTATGAATATTAGTTTTGCCAATTGAGCATGAAATAGTTGGTATTCCGGGATCTCCCGATTTAGATAATAACTTCCCATTAGCAGGATAACTAGTCACCATGGCACCGATTTCAGTTATTTCTTTCTTTCTATTAAGAATATCACGGAGAAATTTAGAATAGGTAGGAAATTTTATTGCATCCACAAAGGGAATTTCTAAATGAAGATTACCAAGTTCCTTTTTGAAAGAGTCATAGATTACCTAATCCGGTGCTTTCTTTTTGCGATCTAGATATGGAAGTTTTTGCTCACCTTTCTATATTCTTGTATTTTACCTTTTGTGGGGGATCAGGCTTTTTAGTTGTTTTCTTTTGTTGCTGCTTATCGATTTTCTTATTTTCTACTGCAATAACTTCGTCTTCATTTCTTATCTCCTTTTCCTTTCTTGGATCAACAGTCTCTGCATCAGAGTCATAGCGGTCATCCTGTGCATCATTGCTCCTCCAAGGTTTGGTCTTGTGTTTCTTGTGCAGTTTCATCTTGAGGATCCACAAGTGTGTCATCTTCTTAGCTTGCTTTGAGCAAGGCTTTTTCCCTTCGATCTTTTTCAGCTTCATATTTGGGTGTTCCTAATGGTCCTGTAACAACTACACCTTTCCTTGTAACAACATTAGTAGAAACATGAGTGTTTTATATCATCTTGAAGAAAATTTTGATAACCAGATGCTATTTGTTCACATTGGGTTTCAATCATACTAAGGTAGTTGTTAAATAATTTTATATCTTGGCCAATCTCATCACAATTTTCCCTGAGTCCTGCCAAAATATTCTTATGTCTTTGAAATTGCTTATGCAGGTTATTATGAGATTTGGCCTGTCAATATTTTAATTCTTGAAAAACTTTCCTAGTTTCATCTTCTTCAGTAAAAATCTGTAACATATCTACATTGTTTTCCTTAACACGTTTAGAAGGAATATCTTTTTCTTTCATTGTTTTTCATACTTCAGGCATAAGATCCGGGGTTATACGAAGTATCCCTTTTTCAGCTTAGTACGAAAATCAAGATTATAAAGAGAATCATTCTTAGCCCTAGTGGACATCAATTCCAAACAGGCTTTAGCAGTTAAAGTATTTATCGATCCTCCTGCTGATAAGTCAAGCAATTCTCTGCATTGAGTATTAATACTGTGGTGAAATAAGTGGCAAACAGTTGATTCGGAATAGCCATGATTAGGAATACTATCGATCAATCCAAAAAATCTATCCCAAGCTTGTGGGTAGTTTTATCCCACGTTTTGACTGAAGTTGCATATATTCTTTCTAATTTCAGTTACCTTTTTTAAAAGGATTAAATTTGTTTATGAATTTGATAATACAATTTTCCTAGCATTTAATGTAGTGACGAGGGAGCGAATATAACCAGTCTAGAGCCTTACCTTTTAGAGACCAATGAAATAATTTTGGACGGAAGAAATTTCTACGCAAACCTTTTGTTCCAATTGATGTTATCACATCATCGAACTCTCTAAGATTTCTTCCTGGGTCTTCATCTTCCCTTCCAATGAAAGCTTTTTCCTGCAAAGTTTTAATAATCTCACCATCAAATCGATATTCTCTAACTCTAGGATTAGGAAATTTTGTTGGTTGTTTAAGATAAGCAAGATTTGGAGCACTGTATTCTCTGAGAGTTTTCTCAGGTTTCTTAGGAGTTTTCCTGTGAATGGACATGATTTCGATGAAATCGCTCAAGTTTTCAACGTCAGCCTTATTTGATCTCAGAAGTTTTTCAATAATTTCTTCATGCCTTTGAGAAGGCATTCGCTCAAAATAATCTGGTAGATAGGTCCTACCAGAGTGTGTAGACCCTTTGTCTCCTAGGGAGACCATTTGGTAGTAGTAACACCTAAAATGTCAAGAGACAAACACTTAGCGCTTAGCTTCCTAACAACGGCGCCAGAAAATAGCTTGATGTCTGCAAGTGTTCATATCGGTTGTAGCTAGTTTCGAAGTTAGGATATCGATCCCACAAGGAGCCCAATGGAAAGTGTTCATGAATGAAGTCTCCGTCACACTCAAAGTTATCACAAGTCTTCGAGTGAATTGACTGCAAGTGTTGAAATAAGAACAAAATTTGGATTAAACTGAATGTATTTAAATAAAACTAAAATGTAAACTTTAGAAATAAAAATCATAAAGTAAAGAACGATTCGATTGTTTGTTATGTTCAGAGATGACAAAGAAGACGCGAGGAGATACATTTCATGGTGATAGTGACTGTTCCAAGTGGATGAGTGATAAGTGTAACAATTGTAATCTTATAACTATGTGTCTAGGCGAGCAACCCATAATTAGCCGGAACTCCTCTTGGTAGATTTCATCCCAACTTCAATAATCCTACTAGTCTGTTACCAAAACCATGGTCAATCACTAGGCGATTAAGATCCTTTAGGTTGCTTAGCAATTAAGCTTCTTGGATCGGACTAATGCAGTAAGCAAAGTGGTTCCTCATGATCCTCGAGTCAAACTAGTTTCCCATTGATATCCCCGTGTCACTCGGGGGTCGCTGGTCTGCTAGCGAACAAGATCTTATCTATGTAGAACAAAGCATCATATTGTTTGGGCCCTTAATTGGACAACAAGCATTAGGCATCCCACAGATAGTCAAGCACACATAATATAGTAATTAAAATCAATCACAAACTAATGGAAAATATATAGGCACATCACATATCACCAATCCCTTACATATCCCACGCCTAAGGGGACTTACTCACACATGAGAGAACAAAACATCATCGATATAATTAAATAAAAGGAGTTCGTCTCAATATTACCGTGGAGATCCACAATAAGAATAGAAAATCAATCCAACACAATTCAAGATAGGAAAAAACAATCTCAACCCCTAATCTTGCAAGGTGAAGATCTCTCTCTCTCTCTCTCTCTCTCTCTCTCTCTCTATCAAGTACAAGTAATGGCTATGGGGGTGTGGTGGTTAGGAGGTCGAAGACCATGGAGCGAGATGAAGAACATATTCTCCTTCTTCTCCGGATCTCTTCTTTCTCGCTTCTGGATGGAATGTCGGCTGCTGTGTTGTGTTTTCGCGTATGCCTTCTTCATGAAAATTGTTCCTTTTGACAGGACGAAGGCGGCGGCAACTATACAGCTGGAAAAAATATTCCACCGTATAGTTGGTCGTTAAACCTTCTAGTTTCCTTCCTTGATTGTTTCCAAAAAGAGACCTGCTTTTTTTGTCTGAATATTGTATTTTTGCTATTGAAACCTTCTGTTGATGTTCAGAACCTGAAACACACATTGAAAACCAAGTTTTATTTTCTACCAAGTATTAGCATTATGTAAAGCTATAAAACCATCAAATCAAGATGAAAACCATCAATAAAAATCATTAAAAATGTATCAAATGTGACATATATCAGTGACCGCCCTCAAGTGTCCTATAGTAGATCAGGTGCTTGCCGTGCGGTGGGTGCTCGGGATAATAGGGTGAGGCCTGTTATGGCGTTGGTGGTCTTAGTAACGCTCACCCATCCAATGAGAGATACTCCCTTGTAGGGGGAACTCGGTAAAACATCGCCATCTCCCATGCCTCAGTTATCTCTATACCCGAGCCCTTTACTTATGCACTTTACATTGTTATAGCCTTCGTGTTTGAAGTAATCTATATTGCTATCACCTTGTTGCTTGTCTTGCTTAGCATAAGCTGTTGGTGCACATAAGTCAACCATAGTATATAGAGGATTTATGCTTGATAAAAGAAATGCTATTTTTATTCCGACTTTGTTTAGCCCATCTCGTAAAAGTTTTATCCGCCTATTCACCCCCTTTAGACGGCATTAGAGATCTTTCACTCTTCAAGCAAGAGATCCTTGGCACTATGCACAACCACACCACCGTCACCGGCGACCAAAAAGTTCCTCTGATGGCTCAGATATGTAGAGCTCGTTGGGAACCCCAAGAGGAAGGTATGATGAGAACAACAACAAATTTCCTTCAGTTATGAAACCAAGGTTATCGAACCAGTAGGAGTAAGGGAACAACTCCAAGGTGTTGCTAACAACTTGGAACCTGCACAACACAAACCCAATACTTTGCTCCAACTTATAGTGAGGTTGTCAATCTCACCTGTTTGCTGAAAACAAAGGATTAAACGTATAGTGTGGAAGATAGTAATTTGCTTGTAGACAGTAAACCGTAGATGGTATATCAATGATAAAGATTGGACCGGGGTCCACATTCCACTAGAGGTGTTCTCCACAGGATAGATAGCATGTTGGGTGAAGAAATTACATCGCGGCAATTGATAGATTGAGAAAGCATAATAATGCATATACTAGACATCTTGACTCCTACGAGATTTGATTGGGCATTACAACATAATACATAGACCGTAATCCAACTCCATCTATGACTAATACACCTTTAGGTTATCATCCGAACCCCTTCCAGTATTAAGTTGCAAGCAACAGATAATTGCATTAAGCAATGTGTGTAAAGTAAACAATACAATTGTCTCATGGACAAAGGATTGTTGTTTTCTCCCTAGTAGCAACAACACATCTACAAACTTAGAGATTTCGGTCACTTCCCCAGATTACTAGAGGCATGAACCTACTATCGAGAATAAATACTCCCCTTGGAGTTACAAGCATCTACTTGGCCAAGATAGCTACTAGCAACGGAGAGCATGGAAGATCACAAATAACATAGACATCATAGAATCAATCTGAAATAGTATCTCAATATCCATCGGATCCCCGCAAACACAACATGTATGATTACAAATAGATGATCTTGATCATGAACTACGGTGACCCAGCATACCAGTGCATGATGTAGTACACTATAGTCGTTGACATAACACCAATGAAACACCTGTTCACTAGTATTACATCCCTCAGAGTGGTACAACAGAAACACAGTGGGTCCAAGACATGGCTAAAGGTTACAACTCAACTATTTACATAAGATCCAAAGGAAACTCTAGGTTTAAGAGAGAGAAAGAACTTCTTACAAAGAAGAATCAAAGATAAACAACTCTAAAACCATTATATTATTAAGACTAGTATTTTAGCTAATGGTCTGGCATTGCTGCTGATGTAATACACTACAGAAATAGGCTCTTTGGCTAGAGATTAAATTCCTATCTAATCAGTAACTTCGTCTTCATTTGAGTTGGTGTATATGTTGACTTTCTTATCTTCGTCGAAGATCTTTAGCTTTTGATGAAGGTTCCTGGAGCATAACTGGATGTAGATGTCGTCTTAATGGCTTCAGAATATAGCAAGGGTTAAGAAGATATGTTGAGTACGAGCGTACTCAGCAAGTTCACTAGAAAAGGAGTGTTTGATGCACTATATCTACAGCCACAGACCATAGGTCGTAGGCAATGCAAGTTTTTTGTAAACATTTCTTCAAAGGTTGCTTTTATTCCGAAAAGCTATGTCCGTCAGCCTTTACGGGTTTACCAGAACTTTCATGGAGTTCCTTTCCCACCGCGTTTGCAGCTCCTTCCCGGAACAGGGAGTAACAAGTAACAATTCTTACACTCTGGAGAGGTGCATTACTTTACCCATGAGAGACCTTAGCCTTGTTGCACAACCAAGTCATAACCTTGTCCATACTTCCTTGGTATGGGGCCCAGTCTAAGATCCAAGCCAATCACTGCCCTCTCCGCGACCTCATATGTTTGCACGATCCTTCGGGGCCGGCTCACCTCTGTTAAGCCCCCTTTTGGGCAGGCTAAAACCCTGATGAGTTCCCAAAGACTCTATGACCTGGTGATTCCCGGGCAAGTACCCTTTAAATGGACTATACCCCTAAACACCATTCATAGATAATCTATACACCAAAATTGTGGGGCGTAAGGGTGCCCACCCATATGTTAGATCCGCACAAGGAATCACAACGTCACGATAAGATCGTCTTGACTCCATACAAGAGGAAAAGGATACATCTGACTTCTCCGTCCCATTCCAAATCTCATGGTTAACGCGTTATATACGGCGCAAGAATCACTGGCGACATTGGTTGTTAATGTAGGGGTTCGTAGCATGGAAAACAAAAAATTTCTACCGCATACAAACAAACAAGCCAAGATCTATCTATTAGATTGTAGCAACGAGTCGATAGAATAACTCACCCTCGAAGATTCCAAAGTGTTTAACGAGAGCGGATTCTCGTGGGTGATGTAGTCGTACTCTTGCCGATCTCAAGATCGTGTAGACGATCCTTCCGGCGCTGCGTTCCGGCAGCGCTCCCGCAGTAGGTCACACGTTCGATACTCGATGAAGACCTTCCTCTCCCTTGTTCCAGCAGGCAGCGGAGGTTGTAGCACTCTCCTCGCGATTCCGGCAGCACGACGGCGTGGTACCGGAAGTAGAGGGGAGATCTCGCAGGGCTTTGCCTTCAGCCGGAGCGAGTATGGTGGACTATGAGAGAGGCCTTGGTGATCTAGGGTTTAGAGGCACCAAGGAGAGAGGGCTAGGCCGGCAGCTAGGGCAAGGGGAGGGCCCCAACTCGGCGACTAGGAGGAAAACCCTAGGGCGGCGGCGGTGACTTGGTGGCCGGCGGCTAGGGTTAGGGTTTGGTGGGGCAAGGTGTGTCTAGAGGGGCACCCCTGCCCCTCTTATATAGGTGGGAGGGCGCCGGCCAGGGGAGGAGAGTCCTCCCCAACTCGGCCTCCAAGGCCGGCGGGTGGAGGGAGAGGAACTCCTCCCCAAGTAGGTTTCCTACTCTCCCTCCACCAAGCAAACTTGCCGTTTGACTTTTCAAATTGGCGTTTGACTTTTCAAACTAGGATTTGATTTATCCCTTTATTTTGCTCAGCGATGACACCTAGTACATGATGCAACCATTCCAACTTGTTATGACACATTCATGTACCCTTCCCCTCAGGAGTGTCGGACCTTCCGGAACCTTCTAGAACATTCCCGATGAAAACACCGGAATCATTATCTAACCCCGAAACAGGACTTTCCTTATATGAATCTTATTCTCCGGACCATTCCGAATCTCCTCGTGATATCTTGGATCCCATCCGATACTCCGAACAACATTCGGTCTCTTACTCATCATTCCATAACTACTCAACAACATCGAATCCTTAAGTGTGTCTCCCTACGGTTCGTGAATTATGCGGACATGATCGAGACACTTCTCCGAACAATAACCAATAGAGGAATCTGGAAATTCATATGGTTCCCACATATTTCTACGATTACTTTGTGATCGAATGAACCACTTACATACGATACCAATTTCCCTTTGTCTCATGATAGTTTACTTATCCGAGGTTTTGATCGTCGGTATCTCTGCATACCTAGTTCAACCTCATTACTGATAAGTACTCTTTTCTCGTTCCCGTGATATGTGATCCCTTGTGAGCCAGTCACATGCTTGCAAGCCAATTGGATGACATTCCACCGAGAGGGCCCAGAGTATATATATCCGTCATATGGATGGACAACTCCCACTCTTGATCCATGTGTCTCAACCCATACTTTCTGAACACTCAATGCCACCTTTATAGCCACCCAGTTACGGTGTGGTGTTTGATGTCATGAAAGCATCCTTCTGGTGATGGTGATATGCATGATCTCATGGTCGAAGGAATTAGGTTACTATGTATCAGAAAGCATATAGCAATTGAACTATTAAAATGACTTGATCTTTATGCTACGCTTATCTATAGGAGTATTTCCATCATATCATTCTCCTAACGATATGATCTTGTTGTTAATAACATCTCAATGTTCATGATAGGGAAACCACAATCATTTATTAACCAACAAGCTAGTATTATAAAGAGGCTTTACTAGGGACTCTAATTTAGTTTACAAATCACACAAGTATTAATGTTTCCTTGTTAATACTGTTATAGCATGAATGTAAACATTTATCATAAACACAAAGATATAATAATAACTACATTTATTATTGCCTCTAGGGCATATCTCCAACAGTCTCCCACTTGCACTAGAGTCAACTAATCTAGATTACATGGTAATATACCGAACACCCATGGCAGTTTGGTGTTGGTCATGTTTTGCCCTTGGGAGAGGTGTAGTCAACGGATCCGCCACATTCAGATCCGTGTGTACTTTGCAAATCTTTATGTCACCATCTTGGACATGTTCTCGAATAGCGTGAAAACGTAGCTTGATGTGCTTCAGCTTCTTGTGTGACCTTGGTTCTTGCGCATTGGCTATGGCGCCCATGTTATCACAGTAGATAGACATTGGGTCCAGCGCACTTGGAACCACACCGAGCTCTGTAATGAACTCCTTCATCCATATCGCTTCTTGTGAAGCCTCTGAAGCAGCTATGTATTCCGATTCAGTTGAAGATCTCGCCACAATGCTTTGCTTTGCACTCCTCCAGCTAAATGCTGCACCATTCAAAGTAAATACGTATCCAGATTGAGATTTAGAATCATACGGATCGGTGTTCCAACTAGCATCGGTGTAACCATTAACAACGAGCTATTCATCACCTCCATAAGAAAGAACCATATCCTTAGTTCTTCTCAAGTACTTAAGGATGTTTTTGACCGCTATCCAATGATCCACTCCTGGATCACTTTGATATCTTCTAGTCAAACTAACAGCATATGCAATGTAGGGTCTAGTACATAGCATGGCATACATTAGAGATCCTATGGCTGAGGCATAGGGAGTCTTACTCATCCTTTCTCTATCTTCTGCCGTTGCTGGACTTTGAGTTTTACTCAAGGTCATATTGGGCAACATGGGCAAGAACCCTTTCTTGCTATCTTCCATTCCAAACCTCTTTAGAATTTTGTCCAAATATGTACTTTGTGACAATGATATTAGGCGTGTCGATCTATCTCTATAAATCTTTATGCCTAATATGTAAGCTACTTCGCCAAGATCTTTCATTGAAAAACTATTATTCAAATATTCCTTGACACTATTAAGAATTTCTACATCATTCCCAATCAACAATATGTCATCTACATATAGTATTAAGAATGCTATAGAGCTCCCACTCACTTTCTTGTAAATACAAGCTTCTCTATAAGTTTGTATAAAACCAAAAAAATTGATTACTTTATCAAAACGTTGATTCCAACTTCGGGATGCTTGATTCAACCATATATGGACCGTTGAAGTTTGCATACCTTGTTAGCATCTTTAGGATCGACAAAACCTTTGGGTTGCATCATATACAACTCTTCATCAATGTCTCCATTGAGGAACGCTGTTTTGACATCCATCTGCCATATCTCATAATCATAATATGCAGCGATTGCTAACAAAATCCTCACAGACTTTAGCTTCGCTACTGGTGAGAAAGTCTCATCGTAGTCAACTCCTCGAATTTGTCGAAACCCTTTTGCGACAAGTCGAGCTTTATAGAAAGTAACATTACCATCTGCATCTGTTTTCTTCTTGAAAATCCATTTGTTCTCGACAGCCTTCCAGCCATCCGGTAAGTCCACCAAAGTCCATACTTGGTTTTCGTACATGGATCCAATCTCGGATTTCATGGCTTCTTACCATTTATTGGAATCTGGGCTCATCATCGCTTCCTCATATGTCGCAGGGTCATCGGTGTTGTCCACCAACATGACACTCATTACGGGATCATACCAATCAGGAGTGGTACGAGTTCTCGTTGACCTGCGAGGTTCTGTAGCAACTACAACCGAAGTTTCATGATCATCATCATTAGCTTCCTCTCTTATTGGTGCAGGCACCACAGGAACTTCTTCCGGTGCTGCGCTACTCGCAAGTTCGAGAGAAGGTTCGACAACCTCGTCGAGTTCTACTTTCCATCCAGTCACTTCTTTCCAGAGAAATTCCTTCTTTAGAAAGGATCCATTCTTGGCAACGAATATTTTGCCTTCGGATCTATGATAGAAGGTATACCCAATAGTTTCTTTTGGATATCCTATGAAGACGCATTTTTCCGCTTTGGGTTCAAGCTTGTCCGGCTGTAACTTCTTTACATAGGCTTCGCAACCCCAAACTTTAAGTAACGACAATTTAGGTTTCATCCCAAACCATAATTCATATGGTGTCGTTTCAACGGATTTAGATGGTGCCCTATTTAAAGTGAATGCGGCTGTTTCTAGTGCATAACCCCAAAATGATAGCGGTAAATCTGTAAGTGACATCATAGAACGAACCATATCTAAGAGAGTTCGATTACGACGTTCGGACACACCATTACGCTGTGGTGTTCCTGGCGGTGTCAATTGTGAAAGTATTCCGCATTTCTTCAAATGCTCGCCAAACTCGTAACTTAGATATTCACCTCCACGATCAGAACGTAAAAATTTAATCTTCTTGTTACGTTGATTCTCCACCTCACTTTGAAATCCCTTAAACTTCTCGTAAGTTTCGGACTTATGTTTCATGAAATAGATATACCCATATCTACTTAAGTCAGTCGTGAAGGTAAGAACATAACGATAACCACCACGCGATGCTACACTCATCGGACCACACACATCAGTATGTATGATTTCCAATAAGTCCGTAGCTCGCTCCATCATACTAGAAAATGGAGTCTTAGTCATTTTACCCATCAGACATGCTTCGCATCTTTCAAGTGATTCGAAATCAAGTGATTCGAGAAGTCCATTGGAATGGAGTTTCTTCATACGCTTCACTCCAATGTGACCAAGACGATAGTGCCACATATAGGTCGAGTTATCGCTCAATTTCAAACGTTTAGCTTCAATGTTATTAATATGTGTATTTCCACTATCGAGATTCAATAAGAATAGACCATCTATCAAAGGTGCATGTGCATAAAACATATTACTCATATAAATCGAACAACCATTATTCTCGGACTTAAACAAGTAACCGTCTCGCAATAAACAAGATCCCGATATAATGTGCATGCTTAACGCAGGCACCAAATAACAATTATTTAAGTATAAAACTAATCCCCATGGTAGATGAAGAGATAGCGTGCCGACCGCGATCACATCAACCTTTGATCCATTTCCTACGCGCATCGTCACCTCGTTCTTCGCTAGCTTCCGTTTATTCTGCAGCACCTGTTTCGAGTTACAAATATGAGCAACCGAACCAGTATCAAATACCCAGGCACTACTACGAGTATTAGTGAGATACACATCAATAACATGTATATCGGATATACCTTTCTTATTGATGTTGTCGTTCTTCAAATCCGCCAAGTACTTTGGGCAATTCCGCTTCCAGTGACCTTCTCCCTTGCAGTAAAAGCACTCGGTATCAGGCTTAGGTCCAGCCTTGGTCTTCTTCGTCGGTGCGGTAACTTTCATACCACCCTTCTTGAAGTGTCCCTTTTGCTTAGACATGCCTTTCTTGAATTTGGTGGTCTTACTGACCATCAACACTTGGTGCTCTTTCTTGATCTCCACTTCTGTAGATTTTAACATGGAGAAGAGTTCTGGCAACTGCTTGTTCATGCTTTGCATATTGTAGTTTATCACAAAGTTCTTGTAACTTGGTGGTAGTGATTGGAGGACACGGTAAATCCCCAAAGCATTAGGAATCACTATACCCAAGCTTTGGAGTTTGTTTGCGTGCCCAGACATCTTAAGCACATGCTCACTGACAAAGCTGCCCTCTTCCAGCTTGCAGTTAAAGAACTTTTCAGAAGCCTCATAGCTCTCAACTGCCGCGTGAGTCTCAAATATCTATTTGAGTTCACGGACAATATCATGTGGGTCTGAATTCTCAAACCTTTTCTGAAGCTCTGATTCCAAACCATACAAGATAGCACACTGAACTGTGGAGTACTAATTCTTCCGAGCGAGGTAAACATTCTTTACTTCATCGGTAGCATCAGCTGTAGGCGGGTCACCCAGCGGTGCATCCAGCACATAGGTCAAATTACCAGCATTGAGGACAACCCTCAAATTGCGGAACCAATCTGCGAAGTTGCTTCCATTGTTTTTCAACTTTTCTTTCTCTAGGAACGCATTAAAATTGATGGTAGGGGCCGCCATTGATCTACAACATATTTGCAATAGTTTAGACTAAGTTTATGACTAATTGAGTTCTAATTAATAGTTAAATTAATCTAGGTCAACTCCCACTCAAAACAATATCCCTCACATTGTTTTAGTGATCACACGAACCAAATCCACCACATCAAAACCGATCATCACGAGAGTTGATGTAGCTTCAATGGCGAACAATTGACATGTTCATCATATCTACTATATGATTCATGCTTTACCTTTCGGTGATCCGTGTTCCGAGACCACGTCTGTACATGCTAGGCTCGTCAAGATCAAACCTTAGTTTCCGCATGAGCAAATCTGGCTTGCTCACGTTGTATACACTTACAGAATCTAACACATCCGATCATCACGTGGTGCTTCGAAACAACAAGCTTTAGCAACGGTGCTTACTAAGGATGAACACTTTAGAACTTGAAATTTATGTGCATGAGGGATCATCTTATAATGCTACCATCGTTAACTAAGCAATACAAGATGTATAAAGGATTAACATCACATGCAATTCATAATATGTGATATGATATGGCCTTTCTTCTTTGTGCTTCCGATCTCCATCTTCAAGCACGAACATGATCTCCATCATCACCGGCATTGCATCAAGGTCAATGACGCTGCTCCATGATTGTCGTCCACCAGCTTCAACTATTACAACTACTTTGAATAGACACGCGGGTCTTAACAGAAATTAAAGACAACCATATGGCTCCTGCCGGTTGCCAACTTACAATAAGGAACATTGCATACTTCAAATATAATCACAATCATGGCCATATCACATCACAGCACACCCCTGCAAAACAAAGTTAGACGCCTCTAATTTCTTTGCATATTTTACGTGGTTTGGGGTTTTCAATAAGTGTCGATCTTACTTACGAACAAGAACCACAACGTTGATGTTTGAACTATCAAGTGCCCGTTGTAAATTGGATCTATACTATAATGGGAGAGACAGACACCCGCAAAGCCACTTATGCAATACAAGTTGCATGTTGAGCGTGGAGCAAGTCTCATGAACGATGTCATGTAAGGTTAGCCCGGGCCGCTTCATCCCATCATACCGCAAGATGCAAAGTACACAAGAAGCAATTGATAATAAAAGCACCACCGCCCACAATGACCATTGTGTTCTACTCGTGCAACAGATCTACATATAGACACGGCTCTGATACCACTGTAGGGGTTCGTCGCATGGAAAACAAAAATTTTCTACCGCATACAAACAAACAAGCCAAGATCTATCTATTAGATTGTAGGAACGAGTCGATAGAATAACTCACCCTCGAAGATTCCAAAGTGTTTAACGAGAGTGGATTATCGTGGGTGATGTAGTCGTACTCTTGCCGATCTCAAGATCGTGTAGACGATCCTTCCGGCGCTGCGTTCCGGCAGCGCTCCCGCAGTCGGTCACACGTTCGGTACTCGATGAAGACCTTCCTCTCCCTTGTTCCAGCAGGCAGTGGAGGTTGTAGCACTCTCCTCGCGATTCCGGCAGCACGACGGTGTGGTACCGGAAGTAGAGGGGAGATCTCGCAGGGCTTCGCCTTAAGCCGGAGCGAGTATGGTGGACTATGAGAGAGGCCTTGGTCATCTAGGGTTTAGAGGCACCAAGGAGAGAGGGCTAGGCCGGCGGCTAGGGCAAGGGGAGGGCCCCAACTCGGCGGCTAGGTGGAAAACCCTACGGCGGCGGCGGTGACTTGGTGGCCGGCGGCTAGGGTTAGGGTTTGGTGCGGCAAGGTGTGTCTAGAGGGGCACCCCTGCTCCTCCTTATATAGGTGGGAGGGCGCCGGCCAGGGGAGGAGAGTCCTCCCCCAACTCGGCCTCCAAGGCCGGCGGGTGAAGGGAGAGGAACTCCTCCCCAAGTAGGTTTCCTACTCTCCCTCCACCAAGCAAACTTTCCGTTTGACTTTTCAAATTGGCGTTTGACTTTTCAAACTAGGATTTTATTTATCCCTTTATTTTGCTCAGCGATGACACCTAGTAAATGATGCAACCATTCCAACTTGTTATGAAACATTCATGTACCCTTCCCCTCAGGAGTGCCGGACCTTCCGAAACCTTCTAGAACATTCCTGATGAAAACAACGGAATCATTCTCTAACCCCTAAACAGGACTTTCCTTATATGAATCTTATTCTCCGGACCATTCCGGATCTCCTCGTGATATCCCGGATCCCATCCGAGACTCCGAACAACATTCGGTCTCTTACTCATCATTCAATAACTACTCAACAACATCGAATCCTTAAGTGTGTCTCCCTACGGTTCGTGAATTATGCGGACATGATCGAGACACTTTTCCGAACAATAACCAATAGAGGAATCTGGAAATTCATATGGTTCCCACATATTTCTACGATTACTTTGCGATCGAATGAACCACTTACATACGATACCAATTTGCCTTTGTCTCACGATAGTTTACTTATCCGAGGTTTTGATCGTCGGTATCTCTGCATACCTAGTTCAACCTCGTTACTGATAAGTACTCTTTTCTCGTTCTCGTGATATGTGATCCCTTGTGAGCCAGTCACATGCTTGCAAGCCAATTGGATGACATTCCACCGAGAGGGCCCAGAGTATATCTATCCGTCATATGGATGGACAAATCCCGCTCTTGATCCATGTGTCTCAACCCATACTTTCCGAACACTCAAAGCCACCTTTATAGCCACCCAGCTACGGTGTGGTGTTTGATGTCATCAAAGCATCCTTCCGGTGATGGTGATATGCATGATCTCATGGTAGAAGGAATTAGGTTACTATGTATCAGAAAGCATATAGCAATTGAACTATTAAAATGACTTGATCTTTATGCTACGCTTATCTATAGGAGTATGTCCATCATATCATTCTCCTAAAGATATGATCTTGTTGTTAATAACATCTCAATGTTCATGATAGGGAAACCACAATAATTTATTAACCAACAAGCTAGTATTATAATGAGGCTTTACAAGGGACTCTAATTTAGTTTACAAATCACACAAGTATTAATGTTTCCTTGTTAATACTGTTATAGTATGAATGTAAACATTTATCATAAACACAAAGATATAATAATAACTACATTTATTATTGCCTCTAGGGCATATCTCCAACAGTTAAGTCCTAGATAATATGTTCCTTTACCATCGGAACTTTTATAGTAGGTTATTACGTAATGGTAAATAACCTATAATCATTTATTATGAAAAAAATGTTTTCCGACCTTTTTCAAATGCAGGTGATGACAACACTGGATTTGCAAAATACTTTACAGAAAATAATCAAAGGACATGAGCAAGTGTGAACTTGCCTTTTGTGATTGCAAGATTATGTACTCACGGTTTTCCAGACAATATAAGATCCAATATCTGAAATCAACATCATTGGTCCAGTAAGGACGAATGTTTAAAGAAGCAGGATGCTTTTATGCATATGTAATGTAATGCATTTTATAAACGCGAATCCTGGGAATAACGTTGATCTAGAGTTTGGAAATTGGAATTGGTTTCTTTAGAATGTGTTGTCCTTTTAGATATGCTTAATACTCGTGCTTCTTATTAAAGCTTGTGAGTGTGTGTGAAACAACATGTAATTATAATGGTATACAATAATAAGATATACGAAAGTGGAATGCTATTCAAAGACTACTTATATAAGAATTGCCTTATCTCATACTTTACAAGTATTGACATCTATAAGTAACTTAAGTGTTAATAATTCTAAGTTATATGAGTAAAGTATAAAGTAATGTGATTACGATTATTTGTCATCTGTTGACTGAAGTGGCAAAACGAATAACTTTTGAAGAAAAGATTTTTTTATTAAGGTTTAAATAATCCTGGTAGTTTTTAGAGTATGGTTGATAGAATGTGATTGATGTTGTTTATGTTTGCTTGGATAGTTTGGATTTGAGATGCTTTATAACTTAATTATAACAGACCAAAGTTAATTATAAAACATATAACAAAGTCTTTAGCCTTATATTTAAAGTCTTGTAGACTAAAGTTAACTTTAAAAACATAGATGGTTTTAAGGTATATTGCTTATGTTAATTATACCTTGTGTACTTTGTAATGTTTTCTTAAAGTTACTTAAGAATGGTTATTCTTCTATTTAAGTGTGGTTTCTTAATTTTTATAATGGAATAGGATCACTTATTTCCTTATAAAGCTGTGATTATAGTTTGTGGATAAGTAAATAGTACTAGTGACTACTTATGAATTATCTTTGGATTTAATTCATAATAAAGTTGTGAGTGAAACAATGGTAAAAGATTTTATTTGGTTAAAATATCATTCTTGAAGATTTTATGATTGTTAAAGATCTTTTTAGAAAATAAACTACACATATGGTTGAAGGATAATTCAATAAAATTGTATTTAAAATATGTTGTACCAATTGATTTTATATTATGAACATTTAAGACTAATACTATTTATTAGACTCAATTGGCTAATTTCTAGAATTATTAGCAATTTTTATTTACCCTTATATGAATTATTCATTAAGGAAATAAGTTTAAATTCAAGATATTAAGTTTTAAATTTTTATTTACTTCAAAAGTAGAATATTATATTTTTAACTTGTAGGTATTATTATTGTGATCATTTTGGCATATTACAATTATTTTTGTAATTTATAAATAATAAGATATGATTTTTATAAGATTTATTACTTTATAAATACTTAATAAATAATCAATATTTAATTAAGAGCAATAATAATGCAATATTATAGTTTTAAATTATAGTTCTTATTTTTCTAAGATTTTTGGTATTTTATTTATATTTTTAACATTTACCAATATTAAAATATGAATTATCTAAGTTTTATTATTTATAAAACCTTTATTAAATAATATTTATTTAAATAATTATCATAATAATATTTGATAATATTTTTAAGTTTTAGATTTTTTTTTCTAAAAAATTTCATATATTAAACATGTTTTTCTGAATTATAAAACAAAAGATACTAAATTTACAAGATTTAATTACTTATTTCAATTTCTGGAATGTTTATATTTGAATTAATATTGTTTTATCAATTTTCTAAACAGACACAGAACTTTTACACCGCACACACATCGAGACCTAGTCACTGACCATTGGGCCCTAGGCCACGTCACACTCCAGCTCAGCAAAGACTAGTCAACATGTTGAACTGGTCAAGGATGACGCGAGCAGGGCGTCAGGATGACGTCAGTGCGGCCACCACCGCCAATTGATGGTCGTTGGCGACGATCTACGGCGCCTAGCAAGCGAAACTAGTCTAGTTTGTATCAGCGCGACGTGCTGAACCATATAATGGTGGCGCTGCTCGAAAATAGTCTTCAGAGCTACTGGAAAGACAACGACTGACGGCGGCGCACGGGAGCGCGTTGGGAAGAAAGGAACGATGCTTGAGCATCAGTGACTCACCCTGGTTGCAGTGGTGGTGTCAGCGAAGACTGGTGTGGTCGGAGATGAGCTCTCCAACGAGGATTCCTACGAACTACCATAGAAAGGAACGACAAAATTCGCCCTCTCCAGTGCTCCCCTTGATGCAAGACTCCACCTAGAGGATCTACAGAGCATGGGGCATCTCCATGGCTACTTGGAAGAGAGTGGGGCGGTACGGCACGACGGCGAGGCGAGCTAGGGTTTCGGCTCTGAGGTAGAAATAGAGAGAGAGATTCAGAGGAAGAGAGAGTGGATGAGGACGAGCAGACAACGTCGTGGCGTTCTTATCCCCTCCTCCAGGAGCGGCGGCACGCATCGCAGCACGGCGGTCGATCGATGACGGAGCTCTGGCCAGCGAGCTGCTTCCAGTAGGCGAGGAAGACGACGATGCGACATTTGCGGATAACCCCCTAGAATGTTTCCTCTCTCGATCCACAGTCGCGCTGGCCCACTCGTCAGTCACAGAGTGAGACGAGCCAGGCCGATTCTTGGGCCGAGGTGGCTGCTACGGGCTGCTCGTGAGCAGTGGATAAAGAGAAGGAAGTTGGGCCATGGGCCAGATTTGACCTCCTTCTATTTTTTCCTGGTTCTTTCCTTTTCTATATTTTGTTTTGTTTACAGATTTGAATTTGCATCTTTGATTTGAATTTTCTTTATGGGCTTTATTTGCTAAATAATTGTAACTATATTAAAAGATATTTACTAGCATTTTGTGAGCTTTTATTCAATAATGTTATATTTATTTATTTTCTGTCCAGAATAAACCATGGATTTATATTATAATATTTCTTTCTTTTTAGTATTGTAAGAGATTTTGTTATGAATTTTTAATTTATCTAATATTCATAAGCTTATTAAAGAATGCATTACTTTTAACTTATGGAATTTGATTCTCATTGACTTATTTATTAAAGTAATTTTTATGCGGTGCTCTTTCATTTTTGTATGATAAATAGAGTTCTAGGGAATTAATATGGTTAATATTATTCCCATAATTTTAGGAAATATCCATGTATACATTTAATTATAACTAATACAGGAGCTAAGGTTTGAACTGAAAATGCTTACCCTAGGGTTTAGGGTTCTTACTATACTTATATTCTTTTGTTTGTATGAGTAAATATTAATAACTAAACATATTGTCTCTATGTTTGTGATCTTTAATGATATCACCTTTTAAAATAAAAATTTATTATCTGGAATGTCTTATGGAAAAGAATTGATAAAAATATCTCCTAGTCACATATGGTTATGATAATTGGAAATGACAGAGATGTGCTTAACTGATTTGCTAGAGGAAATATTCCTATAAAGCATTGTGGAAATAAAATGATTTATCCAACAGATGAAATGGATGTTAAGCTTGATTATGGATTTAGGGTTTAGTGTTTACCAAGAATTCCTATCTTCCATAATTCAGAATTCTTGACTTCTACTTAAAGAATTCCTTTCCTAGATATACTACTCCTTCATATCCATCATCATGTGCTAACATGATGAGCTTTACTTCACAAGAATATTCTTATCCATCTTTTATTCTTCTAAATCCATTTATAAATCCAATAAGCTTGACACTAAAAAACTTTCCTAATCCTCTGATATCTATACTTGGTTATACCATCTACTCTATTGCTGATAACCTCCAATCCAACAAATATTTCCTTCTAACTCCATAAATACCCTTCCTTAATCCTCCACCACCAACAGTACTCTTATAGATTCATCTATAATTAGATATACACCAAATCCTACTTCACCTCAAGTGTTTACTATTTTTCCAAGAGGAAAATACTAACTCTATAATTCAATGCTACTCTAACAGCATCCTAATCATACTATCTTATCTCTACTTAACTCCAATATCTTATACTAGAGTTAAATCATGTTTTACCCACCAATTAGCTAATCCTTTGATCCTTTATGGTTTAGGTTTCCAATTAGCTAATCAAGGCTTCATCAATACAACATTACAGTGGTATTGAAGTTATCTTCTTAATATGTATAGTGGATTAAGGAATTTTATTCATGAACTATACCTACTTAGTCCCATAGGATTACTCTTTGGTCTCTATCTTCAATGTTCATCCTTATAATCCTATTTGTTATCATACAATTAGATCTTCCATATAACTCTTCTATTTATTCAGTAGTGAGTTAACTCCTTCATTTACTATATTGATTAGATTATCTTAATTCACTCACATCCTATAGATGATATCCAAAACTAGCATTACTACTTACCTCTTCTTACTATTTTCTTTATAGGCCTTAAGTGAATACTTTGATATAGATAAGAGGTTATAGATTAATAATTAATGGGTTAAGAATTGGTGAATCAATAGTTGATTACTCAACTTTGATGATCAACAGATATGAGAATAGGGTTTAATGGAGATGATAAGGATTGATATGGAAAGAAAGATATGTGGTGAATGGTCTTGTCTTAGTTTACTTCCTAACTAAAGAGTTTGGGTGAAGTGTTACCGTGTTTCTCATGGTAGAAATAGATAAGGATTGAATAGGTCAATAGTTAGTTATTACATTCCTGTTACTTGGTACTCATGAGTTATTGTAACAAATACTAGGATGTGATCACCTAGAGATCTAATTACGATCATTAATCAATGTGTAATGGTTTAGTTTCATTGTATTTGATCTACCCTTAGATCAAATAATGTTTACCCAAATTGAGGTTTTATCAAAAGTCATATTGAAACTTATCCCAATCAACTTGATGATCTACTTCAATTCCATCAAGTTAAGAGAAGCTTCAGTCACTTTGATAAGTTTTGTTCAAAAGCGCGAAAATTATTCGGACTTTCTATGCATGAATGAAATGCACACATCTGGGTTCATCTTAATTCTAAGCTCTAATGCTGGGGTGTTACAGACTCCCCCCCCTTAAAATTTAACTTCGTCCCCGAAGTTCGTAAACTCTCACGTTTCGGAGTAAGGAATTGATTTGTAGTGGTTACTACATTTCTCCACTACATGGTAACCTTAATGAGGATAATTGTAGCATTCCATATCCAAATAGTTTTCTTATTCCGATTAGATATCCTAGTCCAATTTCTTTACTTAATCATTGAACTTTCTTACTATATTATGTAAGGTCTTGGAAGTCTCACTAAAATAGGTTTTAAATTTGTATTTTCCAATAGTTGTGGTCAAACGACTATATTTTTGTTTTGTCATAGAATGGTTGAAACTGATATTCTTTTCAAAATTGGATTTGAACTCATTTAGTTCATACCCACTGGAATTTCTTGTTCCTCTACACCTATCCAATTGGATGTGCTTTATTCTCTCTTATAAATCACTTAAGAGTTGTTTTCTCTAAAATAGTCTATTAAGATTAATCTATTTTATCACCTTCAAGTTTTTACCTTATCAAGCTTTAGATAATCTTTTGTTATTACCTTAAGTACTTCTTCTACTTCCTTATAATGATTGCCTTAAGGTTTGAGTCCTACTATCTTGGTTTACTTCAATCTTCCATCCATACATACTTTTGAAAGTACTTCTATATTAGTGGCTTCTTTTAACCTTAGGAAAATAAGGCTTAATTTTGTTGTAGGCTAGTACTTCTTTCCCAGCATTTACTCTAGAATTCAGATAACAGTACTTCTGTTTACTATTTACTCTCCCCATAGGGTTTACTAATAATATTCAGACTGTCTATATATTATTTATCGATTTTATAATTAGAATATGGGTCTCTATCTAGCTTATACTCTACATAGCTAGGGTTTTATGAAATATTGTACGATGTATCCACACAATTGTGGATTTCCGAAATGAATCTTTCAACATTATTTTCCTTACTTGCTATTTGGACATTTTCGCTTAGATAGGTCTGACCTCGTGAAGCGTCTCGAAAGACGGTTGCTTTAATATTTATACTCCTTCATGCCTTCCTTAACTTAGGCCAAATTTTATGCTCTTTATGCAACTTTTAACATGATCTGGTTAACTATTTTAACCGATACCTGCCGCGGCAAGTTACCGACTACGGACCATCCTAGGGTGTATGGATTATCCTACGGTTCCCGACATACTACTAGCATTCTCTCTGTATTGTCAGAGCTTGAATACCATTATGTTCCAAAACTTCTTCTTGGTACTAATTCATGATGCTTCCATGAACTAGGTACTACTACTTCATTAACTTTTTAGCAACATCCCCCATTTTTTATGAACTTAATTTTACTGCTTCTTGTTGCTTTCTTCTTCATGTAAACCTCCTTGGTATACGGAATTCGTCACTTCCTTACACGGATTCCCATTACTATCTAGGTCTATAAAATCAAGTAATAACTGGGTGTTACATCATGCATTTGAACACCAAGTCAAACTTCATGTACAGATCTAGTCAATCAAGAAGATTCAAGAAAATCCAAGAGTCGATAAACAACCAAACATATACCATGTATTATACATAGGTTTTAAATAATTTATAGACGAACTCACCGTTCTAACGGTTTGCCTCACATATACATCACACAACTATCTTACAAGAACTTCTTGTTCTTGTGAGTATATCCTCACTTATTTCAGCAAAACTTTCAAACTAGAATACGCATTACCCTCTATGTACATTATTCAAGCACTCATCCCTTGGGATTTTGTTCCTTTCTTACTTTTATCTTCCTCTAGTGCTTCCTGGAGTTCCGTCCATGATAACGTGAAGTCCTACGACTGCCTTCTGGAGCATAAGAGCATCCAGGAGGTGTGATTCTTGATTAGAAGTACCGAGACTGAGATTAGTCATTGAAAAATGACTAGAGTTGGCATAATTTCTACAGGATATTCCTGGTTTTCCGGCAAAGCTTCCTCAAAGTAAGAGGGTTCTTTCGCCTTTTCTTGGATCCATTCGTACATATTGGTGTAGTAACTACCGGAATACTCTTCTAAGTCGATTGGATTGGTATCACCCCCATATGGTCCATAAGGCTCTATACGATTATAATTGGTCTCTTCTCCGATACCTGTATCACAAGGTATAGGATTTCCTATGGTTCCACCTTGATATTCTACTCCCCGTTCATACTGGTTTTGCCCAGGATTACCTGGAATAGCTCCCGCCCATTCCTTTTGTTCGGAATTATACTTGGTCCATAGATCTTCAGGTGGCTGGGGTTTATTTTGGTAGTAGGCATAGATTTCTGAGTGTGGATCATCAAACTCAGTTTCCTCATACACTTCTCCTGAAGGTATGTATTTGGGATGCCTAGCTTCTTTATCCAACTTCTTCCTACGTGCAATTGCTTTATCAGGATCAGTAAAATCCTAAATGACCGTATCAAGTTCCTGAACTAAGACTTGATGAGTGTTATGGTAAGTGTTTAGCAAAGACTGATAACGATCCATATACTCTACTGCTCGAGTGGGTTCAGTTTGGACTAGAGTAGAGTGATCTAACTCATGCTCCGGGTTTTAGGTTTCATGGGGTATAACAGTGTGGGTACTACCTTCTAAAGCTTGGGATTTCTGTTCTCGGATCATGGTTATGGCTGCTGCTATGGCAATCTGATATGCTGATGCCATGCACCTTGCCTCTCCTGATGGCATTTCTCCCTTAAGTCCTAACTTCTTGGGTAACATGATCATGACACGGTATTTAGCTAATACCTGCCCATCATAGTAACTGTAAATCTTGACCAAAAGTCTCGATTCACATTCCAAATTCCATAGAAGTTGTCGGAGGTTATCTGTCCAATCCCCTCCATAGTCATTTAACGTCCTGTTCATCACTTGAACATTCCGGGGTGGATATAGAGGTTCCATGTAGAACTGTAGATAAGAAATTATCATTAGTCACGTAGAGTTAAAACTCTTGGTAGTGTTCAGAATTGCAATCATACTAAAGAATTATTGCACTAGCAACATGATAGGATTATTCTCAAGTGAATATCCCTCATATCACTAGAGAACTCTTTATTATTGCAGGTATGTGTCCTACAGGTTCTACCCATTTACTAGGTTTCCAACCTAAGGTTAAAGCATATGCTCTGATACCAACTGCGGTGACCTAGCATACCACTGCATGATGTAGTACACTATAGTCGTTGACATAACACCAATGAAACACCTGTTCACTAGTATTACATCCCTCAGAGTGGTACAATAGAAACACAGCGGGTCTAAGACATGGCTAAAGGTTACAACTCAACTATTTACATAAGATCCAAAGGACACTCTAGGTTTAAGAGAGAGAAAGAACTTCTTACAAAGAAGAATCAAAGATAAACAACTCTAAAACCATTATATTATTAAGACTAGTATTTTAACTAATGGTCTGGCATTGGTGCTAATGCAATACACTAAAGAAATAGGTTCTTTGGCTAGATATTAAATTCCTATCTAATCAGCAACTTCGTCTTCATTTGAGTTGGTGTATATGTTGACTTTCTTGTCTTTGTCGAAGAGCTTTAACTTTTGATGAAGATTCCTGGGGAATAACTGGATGTAGATGTCTTATTAATGGCTTCAGAATCTAGCAAGGGTTAAGAAGATACGTTGAGTATGAGCGTACTCAGCAAGTTCACTAGAAAAGGAGTGTTTGATGCACTATATCTACAACCACAGACCGTAGGTCATAGGCAATGCAAGTTTTTTGTAAACATTTCTTCAAAGGTTGCTTTTATTCCGAAAAGCTATGTCCATCAGCCTTCGAGGGTTTACCAGAACTTTCATGGAGTTCCTTTCCCGCCGCATTCACAGCTCCTTCCCGGAACAGGGAGTAACAAGTTACAGTTCTTACACTCTGCAAAGGTGCGTTACTTTACCCATGAGAGACCTTAGCCTTGTTGCACAACCAAGTCATGACCTTGTCCATACTTCCTTGGTATGGGGCCCAGTCTAAGATCCAAGCCAATCACTGCCCTCTCCACGACCTCATATGTCTGCACAATCCTTCGGGGCCGGATCACCTCTGTTAAGCCCCCTTTTGGGCAGGCTAAAACCCTGATGAGTTCCCAAAGACTTGTAGAGGTCCCAACCTGATAAGGTAGAGATCCCTGTGTTTACAATGCTAGTCCCTGGATCAATAGCTAGCATCCACAGTTTAAGATGTGATATCAAGAAACAAAGGTCATAGTACAACTTTATAACCAGGAATAAAATAATTCATTACATCTTACATAGCTCATTTGGCTATCTCATTACAATGCAGCAGAAATAACTATATAGCATGGAGTCCTTCATCTTCAAAGTGCCATAGGCAAACATGTTGGTTGTAGACTTGTAATCCTATTGAACACACTTCACTAACATCAAACAAACCTGCAACATGATAAGTTACAACCACAAGGGTCAATACATTTGAATTGTATTGGCAAGTTTCACTACTATGTGGAATTAAGTTGGAACCTATCAATATATGCATATTTGGCTAAGTAGGTTAGGCTCATTTGCAGAAAGTAATATGGTTTTATCCTATCTTTTCAAAATAGTTTTGATCTTTTAACAAACTTTTTGAACTCCTTGGCAAACTCCAAGTGCTTCTAATCCCTTGTTGACATCATCAAGTTTTACTTTGAGAAATTGGAATGTCGAGATATTCCATAGCTTCAGGCCTTAGTTGATCAGAGTTGTCCGTAACCGGGGACACGGCTAAGTACTTAGAATTTGGTCTTTTGCAGAAGTTGTAAACTTTACCCATATGACACAATCTCGTCTTGACGCCACCAGTGGCCGCTGGATAAGTACACACCAAATGGAGTACCGGCAGATCGAGAATGTGACAAAGTATTTCCACAGAAGTCCTCCCAATACATAATGCTAGCACGTCTACCAGGCACCAATGTAAGGATATGTTTCCAATACATAATTCTAGTTAACTTGAATAGGTGCCAATGCAAGGGTCTTCCACTATGTAATTGACTAAGCCAGTGCCCATTTAGCATGTGGTTGTACACGGAAGCCACTGTACGAGAAACATGTTCAATCTCTAAGTCCCTGGGTAGTTTTCTTCTAGTGCACACATGAAAAAGATAGCCATATATACATGGTTCCCTTTGTTGGCACCTTATCCACAATTGAGCACATTCCACCCAGGTGATTCATTGAGTACTTGTTTTATTATATAAAACATATATTTTTCCAACACTTCATATAATCATAACATGGTATTCTACCCCAAGTCTATAGCAGGGATAAGCATACTATAACTATGATGTTTTCACTAAGGAAGATATAAAGGATATCCTATTAGGACATAGCATAGCATAGTAACATAGTAGCCCTAGCATGCATACTACAAAAATTCCAGTAAGTATAATGAAAATAGTAGTACATGGATGATAGTGCCACTTGCATTTTTGGTAGTTAAATTAGATTCACTCCTTGAACTTCCAATAGTCACACTCTTCAAAGTTCACTACAATTCAATTAAGCAAGCAAATATTCAAACTAGCATTCAAACAATTCTTCACATAAAATAAAGAAACAAAACAATGCATGCAAGCATGCAAAATGTTGTTTTATTTGGAAAGGTGGTTTCTAATAGGCTATAAACATTTTAAAACACCTATTAGTCATTTATAAAAGTGGCAAAGCCATTAAAATCAAGTTAGTGAAAATGGGCCATTTAAATCATTTTTGTTTTGTTAGAAATGATTTAAATCAAAGTAATAATTTATAATGTTTGCCAAATATATTTTTAAACACCAATATTAATGTTTATGGTCAAAGTGTTTAAAAACAAAATCATTTACAAAATGTTTCACTCAAAAACCATTTTTAAATCAAGCACCATTTTTATTTTACTAGAAATTCTTTTTATTCAAAGGAAGAATTACTTAGTGTCACAAAATATACTTATAAATCCAAAAGTTGGTTTTTATGGTCAGTAGGTTCAAATCAAAACATTTGCAAAATATTTTACCCTAAAATCATTTTTAGAATATTTTTTATAACCAAAATAGGCCTAAATATGTTTCTTCAAAACAACTAATTTTCCAGAAACAAAATACTAAACTAATGGCATGGTTGCAAATTTTGCATTTTTGTTATTCCAATGATATAAAATTTGTAAAATTTGGCCAAGCAGAACAATAGTTATGATTTTTTCAAGTTTAAACAAACAAAATCATTTTTTGGATTTTAACAGACAGACTCGGGCCGCGTGTCTTAACCTCATTAGTTGATACCGCTTCGCTAGTGAAAGTACCGACTTGATACGACTAGAGGGGGGGGTGAATAGGCGTCTACCAATTTTAATTTGTTTCACACTTTTAGGCTCAACGAGAAAGGAAGTTATCTAGAGATGTGACTAAGTGAGCAACCTAAATGCAAGAAAGCGAACACAAACCACAAAAACAGTAAATAGCGAGGAGTAAAGGAAGGGAACAAAGTAACCGGCGAGGGGACACGGAGATGTAATTCCCGTAGTTCACTCCCAAGGAGCTACGTCTACGTTGGAGAGGTGTCGGGGCCACACAAGGTCACCCGAGCACCACAAAGGCCTCACCTTCTTCTCCGGTGAGCTCCCCCACAAAGGAGGCCTCACAATCCACTAACCGGTGACCTTGAAGGCGCCAACCGAAACCTTTACACCAAGGTTGAGGGGGAGGCTCCACAACTCAATTGGAGGCCCTCAAGTCTAGGGTTCCAAGAAACCCAAGAGTAACAAGATCCACAAAGGATGGGTGGAGGAAATCAAATCTTCTTTGGTGTAAGTGTAGATCTAGGTCTCCTCCCTCACCTCTCAAAAGATCAGGTCAATTGAGTGGCTAGAGAGAGAGATCTAGTGAGGTGAAGCTCAAGCATTAATGGAGGAGAGAGAAAAATTCGAGAGAGAGTGGGAGGAAGAAGAGGGGTGCCTTAAATAGGCCCCCCTCGCACTGAACCGTTACAGCCCCCGCGACCTCACCGGAAGTTCCGGTGAGAGGCCGGAAGTTCCGCCTGAGCCTGGCTCCAACGGTCATCAGACCGTTGACGCCCGCTCCAGAAGCGCAACCGGAAGTTCCGGTCACAACGGACCGGAAGTTCCGGTGAACTTCCGACCAAGTTCCGATCAAGTTCGGGCTAAATAGCACACTTCTAAACAGAAGGTTACTGAGCCTTCACCGGAACGTGGGCGGAACTTTTGGGTCGCGAAGAGAGTCAGACCGGAAGTTCCGGCCTTCAGGCGGAAGTTCCGCTCAAAAAACTTTTGCTAGGACAAGTTCCGAGCAAGTTCCGGCCAAGTTCCGGCAAATAGCACACTTCAACACAGAAGGTTACTGAACTGCCACCGGAACTTGGGCGGAACTAGCGTCGGAACAAACTGTAGAACAACCCGCAGAAAAAGGTTTGAGCGGAACTTCCGGTCTCCGGTGAGACACAAAAGGCCCCAAAGGAACAGGAAAACGCTCTCTCTCACGGAATAATGGGATGGCTGTGGCGGTGCATATAGGTTTGTGCAAGAACAAGTGATTTCCCACAGCCTTCCAACATGGACCCCCTCTTAATAGTACGGTGACCTAAAAACATCAACCAGAAAGAAACTAGGAGAAGACTAAAAAGGCCACCGTCTTCAAAAGATCACAAGAGAGCATCCATCACAATAGAATGAGACAACAACGACGTTTCCCCTGAAACTCAAGAGCACAGTTAAAAACACGGTCGGGATTGTCATTTAACACCAAAAAACATCATGGGAAGATATAGTCCTTTCAATCTCCCCCTTTTTGGTGTTAGATGACAATCCCACAGATTTGCATAGAAACAAAGCAATCTTTGCAATGGACGGGGCAGGCTCCCCCTGTATGTGTGCAAGGTGGAGAGAAGACCCCTAAGGACTGAACTAGCACACATACACGGAGGCTCCCCCTAACAATTGCAAAGATAGCACAAGTACAAAAAGGAATAGAGAGCATACCAGAACCAACTACATGTGGTGGAGACAAATGGAGTAATAATAACAAGAGCAATGAGGCTCCACCACCATAGCAACAGCCCAAGAGAAGATACCACACTCTTGGCAAAGTATAAGATACCACAAAGATACCACATAGAGATACCACATAGTCTCAAACATAACAAACCACATGGTCCACAAGCACACATAAGTTCACGGACATAAAACCACAAGCACACAAATAAACTAGAGAGTTCGCGAGTAAGAAAAGATCAAAGGCAAGAACAGGCTCGCGACTCAACCCAGGCAAATCCCGTAGACAACCTAATAGACATCTTTCTCCCCCTTTGGCATCGAGACACCAAAAAGGAAGAAGAGATCAAACTACTCGTCCCAGCCATGAGAAGGGGAAGGAGGAGAAGACTCATGCAGACCAGTGACCTCCTCCTCAGACTCATCTTCAGACCAGTTGCAGTTGGTGCGAACCCAATCCTCCTTGGGAGCAGTGACAGAGCTAGAGACCGGTGAGCAAGGAATATTGAGGGCTGTCAGGATGGCCTTCTGGCGCTGAACATTGTGACGCTGATCAACATAAGCCTGATACTCGCGGTCCTGCAGAAAGCAAAAAGTTTTCTTCACTTTCCCAAGCAGCTTCTTGGCGCAAGATGGCTGCCTCTGTAGAGAAGGACCACCAGCACTAGAGCCACCAGTAGCAGAGGAGGGACCACTAGGAACATCTTGAGTCTTCTTGAGAGCAGCTTCTTTTTCTTCCTGAGAACGAGGCTGCTGGTGCTTACTCACACGGAACTTTATCTCTTCATGAATGGTGATGTTGTCTTGAGGAAAGCGGGTGCCAGTCTTCTCGAGCCACTTGTGATTGATGAGAGTCTGAATGTAGGGAGCATAGATACAGGAGCGCTTTTCAATGAGAGCCGCCCACATCTCTGAGTAGATGAAGTGCATAACATCCATTGACCTGTCCGTGTCTCGGCGAGGATGAGTCTGATGCATGAGGTCAACCTGATATCCATGAAACTGATCAAAGTTGCCAGCCTTGGGAGAGATGGTGTTTAAGGACACCCTGCGCATGATGTCATAGATTGGCAGCAGATGATTTACAAACCCAACAGACCCCCATCCTTCAATGTAGAGAGGCTCCAGGACCTCAGGATCAGCAGCAATAGGACCATGAACACGCCAGCCATTTGCCCCACGGCCAGGCTGAATGGGATAGCCAATAAGCTCAGCAAACTCAGCCCAAGTAGCGGTAAGAAGCACGTCTTTGGTCATCCACTTCATCTCACCTTCAGTAGAGGACTGCATGTGAAGATACAGAGTAGAGTAGAACTGAGCAATAGCAGTTACATCAAAGTTCTGACGGTGCTCCATGAGGGAAATCAGTCCAAACTTCTTGCAGATATCAAGAGCCTCCCCAAAGTAGACTTGCTTCTCTTCCATGTGAGGCACATTGATGTACTTCTGAGGAGCAACCACGAACTTCTTATTTGATGCATATATTTCTTCATAAATCTGTTCCTGACGGCAGGTGTGAAAATGTGGGTCCAAACAGAGGCGATCACGAGGCACGAGGTAGGGATCTGTAGCCCTGAATGCAGCGTAAGCCTTCTGAGTCCACTTGGAGATCTTGGCTTTGGTCATGTCTGGCCCTGCAGCAGTGGCCTTCTGAGAAAGAGCAGGCCTCTTCCCTGCAGCAGCAGCAGCACGGCGAGCAGCAGCAGCCTTCTGGCGAGAAGTCTGAGCGGTTGGACGCACAACTTCAGCATCTTCCTCATCAATCTCAGGAGGAATGTCAGCGGATGGTCGGCGGGCACGCTTGCCTTGGCGAGTCTCTCCTTCCCCGGAGTCCATGGCGGGAGATCGAGGTGGGGAAGGATCCCACGGAGAAGATCTGGAGGGGAGCGGTTGGAGAAGAGGGGGGCCGGAGCACCCTCTTGGAGGAGTCCTGGCCGGCGGCGCTCCTGATAGAAGATGGTTCTTGGGGGAAAAAAGGAAGAAGATCCCGTTTTTCCCCCAGGGCCCACCTTATATAGGACAGGGAGCACCACCGGAACTTCCGGGTCAGGCTGACCGGAAGTTCCGCTGACGCCAGGAAGAGCACCACAGGATAGGATAACAAGGAATAACTTGTGCAGGGAATAGAGAGGGCTTGAGGTAAGGAAAGGCTTAGGATAGATAGCTCAAACTGTGAAGAACCAAGAAACACCAAAACAAGAACACAAAAGAAAACGAAATAAAAACGAACCAAACAAAAACAAAGTCGGTGGCCGAAGCCACCTTATATAAGAGTAAATGGCTTGACACCGCGAAGATATATCTTGGGTTCATTACCAACACTCATCATGAAGCTCAAATGGTCTCCTTTAGAGACGATAGAGTATGAAAACTTTAATGTGCGCATAATAGGGATAGTGTTTGTTCATAAGAGGAACTACACTCCCCCTAAATCCATGCCTACACCCAAACAAGATACACATTGAGACACGGGTAGGTGTGCAAGGGCTCAAGCAACATTGCTCGAATCAATGATATTTAGCTCATGCCTTAACTCTCGGAACCTTGCTTCATCAAGAGGCTTCGTGAAAAGATCCGCAAGATTTGCCTTGGTGGGAACATACTCCAAAGAAATGTCTCCTCTAGCAACATGGTCCCGAATGAAATGATGACGAATCTCAATGTGCTTGGTCCGGTTGTGTTGCACGGGATTGTGAGCAATAGCAATTGCACTCTCATTGTCGCAAAGAAGAGGCACCTTGTCAAAAGATAGTCCAAGATCCTTCAAGGTTTGCTTCATCCATAGCAATTGAGCACAGCAGCTTGCGGCAGAAATATACTCAGCTTCGGCAGTAGACATAGACACACAGTTTTGCTTCTTCGAGGACCAACAAACCAAAGATCTTCCGAGAAACTGACAAGCTCCGGAGGTTGATTTTCTTCCCACTTTGTCACCAGCCCAGTCCGAGTCCGTGTAACCAATGAGATCAAAGCTGGCTCCCTTGGGGTACAACAACCCAAAGTTTGGGGTATGAACTAAATATCGAAAGATCCTCTTGACAGCCACCATGTGACTTTCCTTTGGTGCGGCTTGAAATCTTGCACACATACCCACACTCAACATAATATCCGGCCAGGATGCACAAAGATAGAGCAAAGAACCAATCATCGAACGATAGAGTTTTTGATCCACCTCCTTACCCTTGGGATCGAGATCAAGATTAACCTTAGTTGGCATGGGAGACTTGGCACCTTTGACTTGATCAAACTTGAACTTCTTGAGAATGTCTTGGATGTACTTGGCTTGGTTGATGAAAGTCCCTTTCCTCAATTGTTTGACTTCAAATCCAAGGAAAAACTTCAACTCCCCCATCATGGACATCTCGAAGCGGTCGGTCATGAGCTTGGCAAAATCCTCATTAAAAGTTTTGTTAATAGACCCAAAGATAATGTCATCTACATAGATTTGGCATACAAACAAATGGCCTCCAACTTTCTTAGTAAAAAGAGTGGGATCAATGAGGCCCACTTCGAAGCCACGGTCTAACAAGAGCTCCCTAATGCAATCATACCACGCACGTGGGGCTTGCTTGAGGCCATATAGTGCCTTATTGAGCTTGTAGACTTGGTTCGGAAGAAGTGGATCCTCAAAGCCCGGAGGTTGCTTGACGTATACCAACTCTTTCAAAGGACCATTAAGAAAAGCACTCTTAACATCCATTTGATACAATTTAAAGTTATGATGGGTAGCAAAGGCAAGGAGCATACGAATGGATTCAAGGCGAGCAA
Organism: Avena sativa; assembly: GCA_916181665.1. Taxonomy (NCBI): domain Eukaryota; kingdom Viridiplantae; phylum Streptophyta; class Magnoliopsida; order Poales; family Poaceae; genus Avena; species Avena sativa. The sequence goes on along the minus strand of OV702283.1, from coordinate 127,394,463 downwards.
CGGGGGCGTAAGTCTCACCGTAGTCGATGCCCTCAACTTGTGAGTATCCTTGGGCAACTAACCTTGCCTTGTTGCGCACGTCAATTCCATTCGCATCGCACTTGTTCTTGAAGACCCACTTGGTTCCAATGACATCTTGACAATCTTTGGGCCGCTCAACCAATGTCCAAACATTGTTCCTCTTGAAGTTGTGAAGTTCCTCGTTCATAGCATTAAGCCAATCATCATCTTCAAGAGCTTCGAAGACTTTCTGTGGTTCCACAAGAGAGATAAACGCATGGTGAGAGCAAAAGGAAGCTAGTTGCCTCCTAGTAGTGGAACCTTTATTGAAATCTCCATAGACATTATCAAGGATATGGCCATCTCGAACAATCTTGGCGAGACGATAGGCTTGACGACGGGCTTGTGCTTCAATTCGAGATTCTTGAGCTACCACTTGGTCATTTCCACCAATTGAGCCGCCCCCTTGACTATAAGCACGAACACGAGGGTCATCTTCATCAATTTCCACTTCGGGAGAGTCATCACTTGGAGAGGATCCTTGAGGATCATTGACTTGATCTTGATCTTGACGAGCTTGACCTTGGGGAGAGACGTGACCTTGAGGAGGAGCCCCATCTTGGGGAGGTTGATGAGGTTGATGAAGAGCTTGTCCGTGAGAGGTGCCTTGAGGATGAGACCCATCGAGGGGAGGTTGATGTTGTTGATGAAGAGCTTGTTCTTTAGAGCTTGGAGAGTCATGAGCATGGGAAGCTTCGGAAGAGCTTGAGGGAGCTTGTGCCAAGAAAGTAGATCCTTGAGGTGCAAGATGATCTTGTGAGAGTGAGGGCTCCACTTGAGTAGAGCTTGGTCCTTCTCCTTCATCCATAAGGGGATCCTCAATGGGGAGGTGGAAACCCATGCCCATTCTTCCTATGGCCTTGGGAGGAATTTCATCACTTGGATCACAAACACCATCTTGCCTAACAAGAGACTCATGATTTTCATCAAACTTCACGTTGCTCGTCTCTTCAACTCTTCCATTGGCTTTGTTGTAGACTCTATAAGCAGGGGACTGATTTGAGTAACCAACGAAAATTCCTTCTTGAGCCTTGGATTCAAACTTTGACAACCGAACTCCTTTCTTGAGTATGTAGCACTTGCACCCAAACACCTGAAAGTAGCTAACATTAGGCTTTTTCCCGGTGAGAAGTTCATAGGGGGTCTTGTTCTTATTCTTGCGGAGATAAAGCCGGTTGGTAGCATGGCAAGCGGTGGAGATGGCCTCGGCCCAAAAGTTGTATGGAGACTTGAACTCAGCTAGCATAGACCGAGCCGCATCCATCAAAGTGCGATTCTTTCTTTCGGCAACACCGTTTTGTTGAGGGGTGTAGGGAGTGGAGTATTGATGCTTGATTCCTTCATCACTGAGAAACTCATCCAAGGTATAGTTTTTGAACTCGGTGCCATTGTCACTTCGAATTGAGAGAATAGTTTCATTGTGCTTCCGTTGAACCTCATTAGCAAAGTCAATGACGGTTTGTTGAGTCTCACTCTTGTACTTGAAAAATAACACCCAAGTGTATCTTGAGAAATCATCCACAATAACCAAGCAATACTTCTTGCCTCCAAGGCTATCATGAGAGGGAGGACCAAAGAGATCCATATGCAAGATCTCCAAACATCTCTCGGTAGTGATTTGATTGAGCGCTTTGTGAGGAGTTTCATGCATCTTCCCTTCAATACATGCCCTGCAAACACGATCTTTGGCAAAAGAAACATCGTTAATTCCAAGGATGTGGCCCTCGGAGTGAAGTCTTTGCAAAGTCCTCATGTTAACATGGGCTAGGCGGTGATGCCACAACCAGCCCTTGTCGGCTTTAGCATAGAGACATAGAGCATGCGGAGCAGTGGTCCCTGAAAAGTCCACCACATACAAGTCATGTTCCACATATCCTACAAAAGCCACCTTGAGAGACTTGCTCCACATGAGGACCACGGAATGAAAATTAAAGAAAGAAGAGAGACCCATAAGAGCAAGAGCACGAACTGAGAGTAAGTTGTAACCAAGAGTTTTGACAAGCATGACGTCAACCAAGGATACATCCGGGGTTACCACCACTTTGCCAAAACCCAAAACCTGAGAGCTTGTTTTATCACCATAGGAGACCATGGTGTTGGAAATATTGGGTCTCAATTCGGTCATGATAGACTTGCTTCCGGTCATATGACTCGTGGCACCACTATCAAGCACCCATTTTGATCCGCCGGAAGCATAGTCCTACAAGAAAATCAAGCCTTGGTTTTAGGTACCCATTTTGCAATGGGTCCCCTTTTGTTAGTGACAAGAACCTTTGGCACCCAAATGGCCCAATGATAATCATGCGTGTAAGATGTCCCCACATATCTATCATATACATGACCATCATAAGATTTGCAAAGAATATAAGAGGGATTGTTCTTTTCGGCAAAATTGTCACTTTGCAAGAGGGTTAGGCCATTTGGTACTCCTTGGGCCATGCCCTTGTTCTTTTTATTCTTGTTCTTGTTCTTGTTCTTCTTCTTCTTGTTGTTCTTCTTCTTAGCCTTGGCAAGTTGATCCTTCAAAACCTTGCTCTATGAGATGCTCATGCTTGCAACAAGGGTTAGGAGAGCTAGACAAGTCTATAATTTGCACAGCGGAAGACTTAGAAAGATCACAAGATAATTGAGTTTGAAGCTGTTCATGAGCCTCAAAAAGACTTGAGAATTTACTCTCCAAGGCTTTGTGTTCCTCTTTGAGTTTCTTAAGATCCTTTTGAGTCCTATCATGACCACCCACAAACTCAGCATTTTCTTTCATGAGAACCTTAATCAAAGCAAGAGCATGGTCACGTTCTTTAATTGTAGAGGTCAAAGTGTTGTTATGATCATCTACAAGCTTAGACACATTTTCTTCAAGATTAATTCTCATGTTTTGTTCATCCTCAAGACTTTGAGTGAGAGAGGCAATTTCATCGGCGGCATCTCTTTCATTTTTACTTAGCAAGTCAAGAAGTTCTTCCTTTTCATCTAAGTCATCTCTAGCATTTTCAAGTTGTGCAAGTAAGGACTCAAAGCAGTTTTTAGTTTCTTCATCTAAGGTAGCAACAAATTCACACATGTCAATCATCTCTTTCTTCACCTCTAGACCAACAAGATCAAGAGAGGAAGGCTCACTAGAGATGGGTTGAGGAGTGGGTTTCGGTGATACCTCAGTGGCCTTGGCCATGAAGCACTTTTGGTTGGAGGAGATGAAATTTTCATTTGGCGAGTCGAAGAGGGATAAGCGTGGAGTTGAGGTAGTGGCAATAGCAGCAACCCCCACAATCTCTCCACCATGACCTTCATCATCATCATCTTCATCCGTGCCCGAAAGATATTCTTCATGGACCACAATTGCTCGTTCCTTGTTAGTGGCGTTCTTGACGGTGTAGTTCTTGTTTATGGGATGAGGAGATCTTGACTTGACCTTGCGAATGAGACGACCACCATTGTCTTCACGGTTCTCAAAGGGACACTTGGCCACAAAGTGACTCTTGTCGTTGCAATTGTAGCATGACCTTGCTTTGGGAGACTTGTTGGATGAGTTGAATCTTGAGTTGTCTCTTGATCTTGACTTGAATCCGGACTTGTTCCAAAAGGCCCTTGAAGCGAGAGCAAGATGTTCGTTGAAGGCACATTTGAGATCTTCTTGAGACCACTCACTTGATGTATCATCATCATCAACTTCAATAGCCTTGGCATTCAAAGCAAGGTTCACTTTTGTTGATCCAATGGCTCTAGCTCGAGCGGACTCCGCATTCTTCTTAGCAATAGTCATAGCAATTACTTCACTCAAGACTTCTTGGGAGGTCATTAAGTGAAAGTTGGTTCTTCCCTTGATGGAGTTGAGCTTTTGTTCTTCAAAAGGGAGAAGAGCTTGAATGAACTTCCTCTTCATAAACTTGTCATCAACATAGTGAGCCCCAAGATCCCTCATAGTGGAACAAAGGACCTTAAGGCGCCTATACATGTCTTCAGGGGTCTCATCATCTTGCATTGCGAAACCATCGCACTCGTTGTTGATCTCATCAAACTTGGAGCTTTGGATGCTAGCATTTCCAACAAAGAGCTCGGTGAGTTGATCCCAAGCTCCCTTGGCAGTGTCAAATTGGCGAATGTGAGCAAAATCCTTTGGAGTCAAGGCCTTTTGAATCATTCCCAAAGCTGTAGCATTGAGTTGCTTGTCCACCACTTCACCTCGTGTCAACTTCTTTGGGTCAAATGGAGAGAATCCATCCTCCACAATCCTCATTAACTCAATGGATGAGCTGGAAATATGTGAGCGCATTAGATATTGCCAATTGTCGAAATTAGACGTATCTAGCATAGGTGGTGCTCCTTGAGGGATAATGTGTGGCATGGGAATGGGTGGATCCGGAGTGTACTTCGGCGGTGGGGGTACCGCCGAGTAGTCCTTTCCTCCATTCTCCCCTTTTGAAGTTGGGTTCTCGGGCTCCTCGATGTTCTCACTTGGAACCTTGGTAGAGGTTTGAGCAACAAAACCAAGTCCCAAGTGAGTGGTGGCAGCCGCGGGAGTTACCCCGGGGGCGGACACCGTAACGGTGGGAGGAACCTCGTTGGATTGGGGTGTGTCAATAGCAATCATGGGGTTTGGCTTGAGAGACTGCAAGAGAGTCATCATTTCCTCGAACTTGGACATCATGGATGACTCCAATTGCTTGAGGTCATCCATAGTGTCCAAGTTCTTGGCTTTTTCAGTTTCACTACCCCCTTCGTCGGCCATAGTCTCTTAGGCGGTAAATCCCGAAATAAGAGCCTGGGCTCTGATACCAATTGAAAGTACCGACTTGATACGACTAGAGGGTGGGTGAATAGGCGTCTACCAATTTTAATTTGTTTCACACTTTTAGGCTCAACGAGAAAGGAAGTTATCTAGAGATGTAACTAAGTGAGCAACCTAAATGCAAGAAAGCGAACACAAACCACAAAAACAGTAAATAGCGAGGAGTAAAGGAAGGGAACGAAGTAACCGGCGAGGGGACACGGAGATGTAATTCCCGTAGTTCACTCCCAAGGAGCTACGTCTACGTTGGAGAGGTGTCGGGTCCACACAAGGTCACCCGAGCGCCACAAAGGCCTCACCTTCTTCTCCGGTGAGCTCCCCCACAAAGGAGGCCTCACAATCCACTAACCGGTGACCTTGAAGGCGCCAACCGAAACCTTTACACCAAGGTTGAGGGGGAGGCTCCACAACTCAATTGGAGGCCCACAACGACACCTCGAAGCTTTACAACACATGCCTCAGCTCCGGGGATGCCCTACACCGTCTAGGGTTCCAAGAAACCCAAGAGTAACAAGATCCACAAAGGATGGGTGGGGGAAATCAAATCTTCTTTGGTGGAAGTGTAGATCTAGGTCTCCTCCCTCACCTCTCAAAAGATCAGGTCAATTGAGTGGCTAGAGAGAGAGATCTAGTGAGGCGAAGCTCAAGCATTAATGGAGGAGAGAGAAAAATTCGAGAGAGAGTGGGAGGAAGAAGAGGGGTGCCTTAAATAGGCCCCCCTCGCACTGAACCGTTACAGCCCCCGCGACCTCACCAGAAGTTCCGGTGAGAGGCCGGAAGTTCCGCCTGAGCCTGGCTCCAACGGTCATCAGACCGTTGAAGCCCGCTCCAGAAGCGCAACCGGAAGTTCCGGTCACAACGGACCGGAAGTTCCGGTGAACTTCCGACCAAGTTCCGATCAAGTTCCGGCTAAATAGCACACTTCTAAACAGAAGGTTACTGAGCCTTCACCGGAACGTGGGCGGAACTTTTGGGTCGCGAAGAGAGTCAGACCGGAAGTTCCGGCCTTCAGGCGGAAGTTCCGCTCAAAAAAATTTGCCAGGACAAGTTCCGAGCAAGTTTCGGCCAAGTTCCGACAAATAGCACACTTCAACACAGAAGGTTACTGAACCGCCACCGGAACTTGGGCGGAACTAGCGTCGGAACAAACTGTAGAACAACCCGCAGAAAAAGGTTTGAGCGGAACTTCCGGTCTATGACCGGAAGTTCCGGTGAGACACAAAAGGCCCCAAAGGAACAGGAAAACGCTCTCTCTCACGGAATAATGGGATGGCTGTGGCGGTGCATATAGGTTTGTGCAAGAACAAGTGATTTCCCACAGCCTTCCAACATGGACCCCCTCTTAATAGTACGGTGACCTAAAAACATCAACCAGAAAGAAACTAGGAGAAGACTAAAAAGGCCACCGTCTTCAAAAGATCACAAGAGAGCATCCATCACAATAGAATGAGACAACAACGACGTTTCCCCTGAAACTCAAGAGCACAGTTAAAAACACGGTCGGGATTGTCATTTAACACTAAAAAACATCATGGGAAGATATAGTCCTTTCAGCTGGGATCGACTGATGCGGTGCGTTGGACTAAAAGGGCATCGTGCAGCTCTGATCTAATCATACTGATTCACTTAAGTCATTCTATCCATGCCATTGGATCAAGATCTAACGGGCTACATCGCAACGACCAGGAACTGGCGGCGCTCGACGGCGGCGCGCGGCGGCGACGCTCTGTCAGCAATGTCCCGGCGTCTACAGGAAGCGAGGAAGGTAGCTAAGGGCATCACCAGACTCGCTATGATGAGGAGAAGCTCGAGGTGGTTGCTGCTTGTTGAGGGGCGCACAGATTCACTGTCAATTGCTCGTCGGAGTTCACCGCGGTGTCGGGCACGCATTGGTCTGGATGGAGGCAAGGTTACAAGTCATGGGAGGACGAGTGGAGAGGGGCGTTAGACGCGGGCGAGAATGTCAAGTGCGGGAGAATCATCCAGAGAGAGAGGGGAGGACGGAACTTACGGGGAATGGTCGCCGGAGTGGGCACTGTCGACGGTGGTGCTTAGGTGTTGTCCTTGCCGATGCTTCGAAGCGTGCGCATGCTAGAGGGAGGCACTGGCAGGTGCTTCTGGTGCTGGTGAGCAAGCTCGTGTGAAGTAGGGACAGTGGGGGTGGTTGTTCTCGTCGGAATTTGGACGAGGGCTCGCTGGAGACAGTGGGGTTCGGGCTTGCGATTCGAGCAGCCTGGTGGCTCCGGTGGGATGGGGTCTAAGGGAAAAGAGAGAAGAGACATGGGAGATTTAACGTGCATGGTTGCGGGCAAGTTTAACGTTGTCATTTAAACGAATTTATTGCCGAGAATTTACGACTGAGAGCGGCAACGATGAATGGGGAGAGCTGGTCGCGGGGTTGAAGACGATGTGCTGGCGGTGGGGCTGCGTCGTCAGCGAGAGAGAGGGGGTGCACGTGGGGTCCAAGCGTCAGCGACTCAGAGGGTTTGTTTGCGAGTGGAAAAACGTTTCGCGAGAGGGTTGCCGGGTGGGCTCTTGCTGGGCCAGATGCTTTGTTGGGCTGGGTAGGTTTAGTGGGCTAGTTCTTTTCCATCTTTTTATTCTTTTTCTTTTTCTATTTCTATTATCCTGTTTTGAATTCAAACCCTTATTTGAAATCAGATTTAATCATCAAATCTTTTCAAGAATTTTGAGTAAATGTTTATTCTGTTTAACATTGTATTATAAAGTCCATTTTAGAATAATTTCTTTTATTCTTTTAGGGTCTATTATTTATTTAAAATAGACATTTGTCTTTATTTTAAATAAGATTTAAACATGGTTCCTATCCATATTACTTATTCAAATAATTCTTTTATTCTTTTTAAGTTAAATAGATAACTTTTAATCCACTTGGCAATTTACATTAGTTTTACCATGATTTAATTAATCATTTACCTTAGGGATTTTGTCCCCATTTAAATATAATTAGAATATGGTTTAATCCCATATACTTTTATTTTATTTGGATTATCTTTATTCCTTTTGCTTATGGATTTGGCCAAGATTTAATTTGGCTTTTAAATATTCCTTATTTATTTATTTATTTCTTCCTTTGCCTTATAAAATCCATATCTTTTTATTTTAAGATCCAAAATTGGTGATTCCAATTTGTATAATTTTATTTAATATTGTTTATCTTTTAAAATCCTTTTAGGATTATTTTTCTCAAGATTTGGCATGGATTTAGATAGGATCTTTATTAGTCTTGGAAATTATTTCCTTTTAACTTATTAAATTCATAAGTTTTTATCCATGGTTCCAAATTGAATGAAACCAATTTCCATGGTTTTATAATTTTTTTATTTATCATTTTTGATCACTTATAAATGTTTTTTTCTGAATTTTATATGGATCAAATCCATAGTCTTAGGAAGATCTTTGGAAATGATTTTCTTCCATTAGGAATTTAGGTTTTTGGTTTATTTTCCCAAGTGTTAAATTTCAAGATACATTCATTGATGAATGCATTTCACTTGATTGAAATTTGTTGGATTCCATTTTATTCAAATTTTGTTCAAGAAGAGTTTTGATGTTTCCATTTAGTAACAAAAAGTTTCTTTTCACCCTAAATTTCAACAATTATTTCTTTTGTTTATTTTTTTTTCACATTTAAAAATTTGGAAAATTTTGGGATGTGACAAGACTCTATGAACTGGTGATGCCCGGGCAAGTACCCTTTAAATGGACTATACCCCTAAACACCATTCATATATAATCTAGACACCAAAAGTGTGGGACGTAAGAGTGTCCACCCATATGTTGGATCCGCAGAAGGAATCACAACGTCACGTTAAGGTCGTCTTGCCTCCATACAAGAGGAAGCTGACTTCTCTGTCCCATTCCAAATCTCATGGTTAATGCGTTATATACGGCGCAAGAATCACTAGCGGCATTGGTTGTTAAGTCCTAGATAATATGTTCCTTTACCACCGGAACTTTTATAATAGGTTATTACTAACCTATAATCATTTATTATGAAAATAATTTTTTCCGACCTTTTCCAAATGCAGGTGATGACAACACTGGATTTGCAAAATACTTTACAGAAAATAATCAAAGGACATGAGCAAGTGTGAACTTGCCTTTTGTGATTGCAAGATTATGCACTCACCGTCTTCCATACAATACAAGATCCAATATCTGAAATCAGCATCATTGGTCCGGTAAGGACGAATATTTAAAGAAGCAGGATGCTTTTATGCATAAGTAATGTAATGCATTTTATAAACGCGAATCCTGGGAATAACGTTGATCTAGAGTTTGGAAATTGGAATTCGTTTCTTTAGAATGTGTTGTCCTTTTAGATAAACTTAATACTCGTGCTTCTTATTAAATCTTGTGATTGTGTGTGAAACAACATGTAATTATAATGGTATACAATAATAAGATATACGAAAGTGGAATGCTATTCAAAGACTACTTATATAAGAATTGCCTTATCTCATACTTTACAAGTATTGACATCTATAAGTAACTTAAGTGTTAATAATTCTAAGTTATACGAGTAAAGTATAAAGTAATGTGATTATGATTATTTGTCATCTGTTGACTCAAGTGGCAAAATGAATAACTTTTGAAGAAAAGATTTCTTTATTAAGGTTTAAACAATCCTGGTAGTTTTTAGAGTATGGTTGATAGAATGTGATTGATGTTGTTTATGTTTGCTTGGATAGTTTGGATTTGATATGCTTGATAACTTAATTATAACAGACCAAAGTTAATTATAAAACATATAACAAAGTCTTTAGCCTTATATTTAAAGTCTTGTAGAGTAAAGTTAACTTTAAAAACATAGATGTTTTATGGTATATTGCATATGTTAATTATACCTTGTGTACTTTGTAATGTTTCCTTAAAGTTACTTAAGAATGGTTATTCTTCTATTTAAGCAGTGGTTTCTTAATTTTTATAATGGAATAGGATCACTTATTTCCTTATAAAGGTGTGATTATAGTTTGTGGATAAGTAAATAGTAATAGTGACTACTTCTGAATTATCTTTGGATTTAATTCATTATAAGGTTGTGAGTGAAACAATGGCAAAAGATTTTATTTGGTTAAAATATCATTCTTGAAGATTTTATAATTGTTAAAGATCTTTTTAGAAAATAAACTACACATATGGTTGAAGGATAATTCAATAAAATTGTATTTAAAATATGTTGTACCAATTGATTTTATATTATGAACATTTAAGACTAATACTATTTATTAGACTCAATTGGCTAATTTCTAGAGTTATTAGAAATTTTTATTTACCCTTATATGAATTATTCATTAAGGAAATAAGTTAAAATTCAAGATATCAAGTTTTAAATTTTTATTTACTTCAAAAGTGGAATATTATATTTTTAACATGTAGTTATTATTTTTTGTGATCATTTTGGTATATTACAATTATTTTTGTAATTTATAAATAATAAGATAAGATTTTTATAAGATTTATTACTTTATAAATACTTAATAAATAATAAATATTTAATTAATTTAAATAATAATGCATGATTATAGTTTCAAATTATAGTTCTTCTTTTTCTAATATTTTTGGTATTTTATTTATATTTTTAACATTACCAATATTAAAATATGGATTATTTAAGTTTTATTACTTATAAAACGTTTATTAAATAATATTTATTTCAATAATTATCATAATAATATTTGATAATAGTTTTAAGTTGTAGATTTTATTTTTCTAAAAAACTTCATATATTAAACATGTTTTTCTGAATTATAAAACAAAAGATACTAAATTTACAAGATTTAATTACTTTATTTTAATTTCTGGAATGTTTATATTTGAATTAATATTATTTTATCAATTTGCTAAACAGACACAAAACTTTTACACTGCACACATATCTAGACCTAGTCACTGACCATTGGGCCCTAGGCCACGTCACACTCCACCTCAGCAAAGACTAGTCAACATGTTGAACTGGTCAAGGATGACGCGAGCAGGGCGTCAGAATGACGTCAGTGCGGCCACCACCGCCAGTTGATGGTCGCCGGCGACGATCTACGGCACCCCTGCAAGCGAAACTAGTCTAGTTTGTATTAGCGTGATGTGTTGAACCATATAGTGGCAGCGCTGCTCGAAAATAGTCATCGGAGCTACTGGAAAGACAACGACTGACGGCGACGCACAGCGGTGCTATGGCGGTAGCATGCTAGGGAGCGCGTTGGGAAGAAAGGAACGATGCTTGAGCATCAGTGACTCACCCTAGTTGCAGTGGTGGTGTCGGCGAAGACTGGTGTGGTCGGAGACGAGCTCTCCGACGAGGAATCCGAAGAACTGCCGTAGAAAGGAACGGCAAAATTCACCCTCTCCAGTGCTCCCCTTGATGCAAGACTCCACCCAGAGGATCTACGAAGCATGGGGAATCTCCATGGCTACTTGGAAGAGAGTGGGGAGGTGCGGCACGACGGTGAGGCGAGCTAGGGTTTCGGCTCTAAGGTAGAAATTGAGAGAGATATTCAGAGGAAGAGAGAGTGGATGAGGACAAGCAGACGACGCCGTGGCGTTCTTATCCCCTCCTCCAGGAGCGGCGGCACGCATCGCAGTGCGGCGGTCGATCGACGGCGGAGCTTCGGCCAGTGAGCTGCTTCTAGTAGGCGAGGAAGACGACGATGCGACATTTGCGGATAACCCCCTGGAACGTTTCCTCTTTCGATCCGCACTCCTCTCGCTGGCCCACTCGTCAGTCACAGAGTGAGACGAGCCGGGCCGATTCTTGGGCTGAGGTGGCTGCTACGGGCTGCTCGTGAACAGTGGATAAAGGGAAGGAAGTTAGGCCATGGGCCAGATTTGACCTACTTCTATTTTTTCCTGGTTCTTTCCTGTTTCTATATTATGTTTTGTTTACATATTTGAATTTGCATCTTTGATTTGAATTTTCTTTATGGGCTTTATTTGCTAAATAATTGTAACTATATTAAAAGGTATTTACTAGCATTTTATGAGCTTTTATTCAATAATGTCATATTTCTTTATTTTCTGTCCAGAATAAACCATGGATTTATATTATAATATTTATTTCTTTTTAGTATTTGTAAGAGCTTTTGTTATGAATTTTTAATTTATCTAATATTCATAAGCTTATTAAAAATGCATTACTTTAAACTTATGGAATTTTATTCTCATTGACGTATTTATTAAAGTTATTTTTATGTGATGATCTTTCATTTTTGTATGATAAATAGAGTTCTAGGGAATTAATATGGTTAATATTATTCCCATAATTTTAGGAAATAGACATGTATACATTTAATTATAACTAATACAGGAGCTAAGGATTGAATTGAAAATGCTTACCCTAGGATTTAGGGTTCTTACTATACTTATATACTTTTGTTGGTATGAGTAAATATTAATAACTAAACATATTGTCTCTATGTTTGTGATCTTTAATGATATCACCTTTTAAAATAAAAAAGTTATTATCTAGAATGTCTTATGGAAAAGAATTGATAAAAATATCTCCTAGTCACATATGGTTATGATAATTGGAAATGACAGAGATGTGCTTAAGTGATTTGCTAGAGGAAATATTCCTATAAAGCATTGTGGAAATAAAATGATTTATCCAACAGATGAAATGGATGTTAAGCTTGATTATGGATTTAGGGTTTAGTGTTTACCAAGAATTCCTATCTTCCATAATTCAGAATTCTTGACTTCTACTTAAAGAATTCCTTTCCTAGATATACTACTCCTTCATATCCATCATCATGTGCTAACATGACGAGCTTTACTTCACAATAATATTCTTATCCATCTTTTATTCTTCTAAATCCATTTATAAATCCAATAAGCTTGACACTAAAAAACTTTCCTAACCCTCTGATATCTATACTTGGTTATACCATCTACTCTATTGCTGATAACCTCCAATCCAACAAATATTTCCTTCTAACTCCATAAATACCCTTCCTTAATTCTCCACCACCAACAATACTCTTATAGATTCATCTATAATTAGATATACACCAAATCCTACTTCACCTCAAGTGTTTACTATTTTTCCAAGAGGAAAATACTAACTCTGTATCAATGCTACTCTAACAGCATCCTAATCATACTATCTTATCTCTACTTAACTCCAATATCTTATACTAGAGTTCAATCATGTTTTACCCACCAATGTCACTTATACAGGATATAAGCATTCTATCTTGGTGACTTAAGCATGATCATTATAATCCTTTGATCCTTTATGGTTTAGGTTTCCAATTAGCTAATCAAGGCTTCATCAATACAACATTACAGTGGTATTGAAGTTATCTTCTTAATATGTATAGTGGATTAAGGAATGTTATTCATGGACTATACCTACTTAGTCCCATAGGATTACTCTTTGGTCTCTATCTTCAACATCCTTATAATCCTATTTGTTACCATACAATTAGAACTTCCATATAACTCTTCTATTTATTCAGTAGTGAGTTAACTCCTTCATTTACTATATTGATTAGATTCTCTTAAATCACTCACATTCTATAGATGATATCCAAAACTAGCATTAATACTTACCTCTTCTTACTATTTTCTTTATAGGCCTTAAGTGAATGCTTTGATATAGACAAGAGTTGATAGATTAATAATTAATGGGTTAAGAATTAGTGAATCAATAGTTGATTACTCAACTTTGATGATCAACATATATGAGAATAGGGATTAATGGAGATGATAATGATTGATATGGAAAGAAAGATATGTGGTGAATGGTCTTGGATTAGTTTCCTTCCTAACTAAAGAGTTTGGGTGAAGTGTTACCGTGTTTCTCATGGTATAAATAGATAAGGATTGAATAGGTCAATAGTTAGTTATTACATTCCTGTTACTTGGTACTGATGAGTTATTGTAACAAATACTAGGATGTGATCACCTAGAGATCTAATTATGATCATTAATCAATGTGTAATGGTTTAGTTTCATTGTATTTGATCTACCCTTAGATCAAATCATGTTTACCCAAATTGAGGTTTTAGCAAAAGTCATATTGAAACTTATTGCAATCAACTTGATGATCTACTTCAATTCCTTCAAGTTAAGAGAAGCTTCAGTCAGTTTGACAAGTTTTGTTCAAAAGCGCGAAAATTATTCAGACTTTCTATGCATGAATGCAATGCACACATCTGGGTTCAGCTTAATTCTAAGCTCTAATGCTGGGGTGTTACATGAACGGAGCTCACAAGATCTAAACATGATAGCACAAAGGAGGATAAACAACCATCTAGCTACTGTATGGACCCATAGTCCAAGGGTGAACTACTCACGCATCAATCCGGAGGCTGGCATGGTGATGAAGAAGGCCTTCAGGATGATCTCTCCCCTCCGGCATGGTGCCGGGAAGAGCTTCGAATCCCCCTGATCTAGGGATGGATATGGTGGCGGCTAGGGACTGTTTTGTGGAGATTTGATCGGGTCCTTAGGGTTTCTGCATCGGGGTGCTTTTATAGGCGAAGGGGCAAGGTCGGTGGGGGCCCACACCTAGGGCTGGTGCGCCCCCTGGGCCGCGCCGCCACATGGTGTGGCCGCCTCGTGGACCCACTTCGGCTGCCCTTCGGACTCCGTGTTCCTTCTGGTAAAATATTGACTTCGGCTTTTGTCCCGTCCAATTCCGAGAATATTTCCTTACTAGATTTTATGAAACCAAAAACTGCAGAAAACAGGCAACTAGCACTACGGCATCTTGTCAATAGGTTAGTTCCGGAAAATGTACAAAAATACCTTAAAGTGTAGACAAAACATAAGAAAGTTGATATAAAACAAGCATGGAGCATAAAAAATTATAGATACGTTTACGACGTATCAAATATCCCCAAGCTTAACTCCTGCTCGTCCTCAATTAGGTAAGTGATATAAAGAATAATTTTTGAGGTGACATGCACCATCACAATCTTGATCAAGGTATTGTAAAGCATTGATAGCTGGGATCAAAGTACTCTAAACATGAACATGAAAGATGTAGTTCTAATAATAATACATAGCAACTATGTTGTAACATGAAAAGGTACAAACAAAAGATCATGAATAACAATGCATTGAAAGACATTTGATTGTTTCACATATAGAAAACATAGCATGTGTGGTATTCAGTTTGTCCCTCATGGAATAGCAGAACATAAATGCACAGGACACCTTCAAAGTTCATAAGGGTGACTAGATACAAATAATTTAAGAACAAGCAATATTAACATTATGAATCAATCAATAAGTTTTGGGACAATGCACATTAAACTAAGAATGACAACTATGCGCTCTTAATTGGTGCATAAAGATAGAATATGGAGACTCAACATAAAAGTAAAAAGAAAGGCCCTTCATAGAGGGAAGTAGGGATTTCAAGTTTCATAAAGATCTTCCAAAAATTATGGTACTTTTTAGCTTTCAGCTCTCATTGCCCCTATCATAAGCATCTTGAAGTGATTAAGGTTAAAGTGAAATAAATATGAAGTATATGCTTGGCAGATCATAAGTTGGAAATCTCACGTCCCTTGAGTACGAGGGTCGTTCCTCATGCTACTCAACTTTAGTCACAAGCAAGTTCTTGTCATTATAAGTATATGTGTATCATAGAGAAACACCAATAGGGTACCCCTTGCCCCATGATGCAGGAGCTATCCCATATCAAAATGACAAGGCAACAGACAATGAGCATCTCAACGATCTTTTTATTTGCTATTTGCATAGGTTTTTATTGAGGATTCTTCACAGATTGCTCACTATGGTTATGCTGCAAGTTTCCACCATGATTAGGCATGACTTAGGCTATCCGCCCAGGCGTTTCTCTAACACATATATAATACTCCATGGACTTACAAGATCCCCATTTATTTCACACTGCCGACTTCCATAAACAAAAGATCATGATATCAACTAGATGATATGTACATGTGTTGAAAGCGTTCCCCATGACAGCATGTTTTTTATAACTCCCAACTTATAATTTGCAAGCATATAAACAACATACATGACACAATGGTTCAAGTTTATTAGGTGCAAGAAAGTAAGGTGTGCCATCAAGTTTGTGAGAGCTTTAATCACTAATTTTCACATAACAAAAGTTTAATTTGGAAGATAGACAAAAACATGAATATACTTGGAATGGTGTAACACACCATGCATAGGAATTTATAGTGGACTCTTTGGAATAACTTGGTTTCTTGGGAGTTGGATGCACGAGTAGAGCTCATACAGTACAAGTGGAGGCTAGCAAAAGACTGGGAGCGACCAACTAAGAGAGCAATAATGGACATAATCATGCATAGAGACAAAACATTATTAATTAAAGCATAAAGTGATATCACAAGTGAAAAACTAAATGATCATAGAGGCTAGGGTGACTGGTTCATAGTCATAACATGGTGTAAGCATGTGCCAAGTCAACCCAAATAAAGCATCAAAGGAGAGTACCACAATATTATGCTTTTGTATGCTAAAACAACACATGATTCTTTCAAGGAACATTAAGAAATCTCAATTGTTTGGAACAAGTCATGCTACAGCAATAATCACTAAGCATAAGGTCAAAGCAACATCTAACATGACATGATAAAGTCTAAGCCACAATCAAAACAAACTCCTTTTGTACCACTTAGGCATGGAGCTTCCTACTCTTTTCCAACACCAATCAACTTATTTGAAACAAAATACGAATGCAGGGGTACAACTAATTTATTCAGCAATCAAAGCAAAATAAAACTATATACAAAAACAAAGACACTCCAAGAACAACATATAGTGCATGAAACAATAAAAATGAAGTGTTTTAAAAGAAAACCTGAGATTTTTATTGATGAAGAAGGGGATGCCTTGGGCATCCCCAAGATTTGACGCTTGTACCTCTTGAATATTTATTAGGGTGACATGGGTGGCATCCCCAAGCTTGAGCTTTTGTCCATACTTCATTTCATCACATCATTCTTCCCCTACACTTAAAAATTTCCTTCATACAAAACTTCACACAATCTTCATTAGCAATATTAGTGTATTCAAGATAATAAGTCTTTGTGTTTAGTTTCAACACAAGTAAATCATTCATTAAACCAATCTACTATAGAAATTCCTTTTAAAAGATCAAGTTATCAAGTAGAACTCAAAAATAAACCGATTAAGAGGCGAATGCAAATAATGGCAGAAATCTGTCAAAACGGACCAACAGGTAAAAACCGATTTTTTTTCGAAGACCTTATGTTGCTCAAATAGAAAAGTTATAAAATAACGAAAGTTGGATAATAACCTAGGTCATATCCTTAGAAAATTACATGTCAATTCGACGTACTGGGATTTTTCACGATTTTTTACAGTGAAGCACAAAAATCTGTTTCAGGATAGAAACTTTCCCAAATCTTACTTCTCTCTCATTAGAGGTTATTCTTGGCAAAGAAACCACACAAAAAGGATAAGGAGATGTCATTATAGAAGAAATAACTTCCAATACTCAACAAAATAAAAACTTACTATTTTGTGGAGATTTGATCGGGTCCTTAGGGTTTCTGCATCGGGGTACTTTTATAGGCGAAGGGGCAAGGTCGGTGGGCACCCGAGGGGCCCACACCTAGGGCTGGCGCACCCCCTAGGCTGCGCCGCCACATGGATTGGCCGCCTTGTGGCCCCACTTCGGCTGCTCGTCGGACTCCGTGTTCCTTCTGGTAAAATATTGACTTGAATTTTGTCCCGTCCAATTCCGAGAATATTTCCTTACTAGCTTTTCTGAAACCAAAAACAGGCCACTGGCACTGCGGCATCTTGTCAATAGGTAGTTCCGGAAAATGTATAAAAATTCCTCAAAGTGTAGACAAAACATAAGAAAGTTGATACAAAACAAGCATGGAACATCAAAAATTATAGATATGTTTACGACATATCATCCTCCTCCTCCACCACCATGTGAACCAAGTGAAGCAAACATGAAGCAAGAACGCCACAACAACAATCGTGACAACAATGAAGAAATTTTTGGGAAGCTCAAGTTCATTGTGCCAAAGTTCAAGGGCGAAGAAAATGCTGAAGCATACATTGAATGGGAACTCAAATTTGAGAAATTCACATCCACAACAACTCTAAAGCGAATAAAGTAGCCATGTAATCTCTTGAATTTATATATTGTGCAAACATGTGGTGGGAAGATTACTAAAGCTTTTGCGAGAAATAAGAACTTCCACCAATTGCATCCCAGAATGTTCCCTTAGACTTCTATTACTCCAAGTTCATGTTGGAGCGTTTGGTGGGTCATTTTGGTCGTGACAAAACATACTTTGTTATATCAATGCACTACCATTGGCCCAAGATGAAGAATGGCGTGGAACTACTAGTCCAACGGTGCACAATATGCATTCAAGATAAGTCCTCAACACATCCCTTTGGTCTTGACACTCCTTTACCATTCCACATGCACCTTGATTCGACATTTGTATGAATTTCATCTTAGGATTTCCTAGATCAAAGCATGGTCATGAATCAATATTTCTTGTTGTTAATAGATTTTCTAAGATGGCTGATTTTATCCAATTTCACTTAATGGATGATACTTCACATGTTGATACTCTATTTTTAGGGAGATTATACATCTACATGGTGTGCCCAAGTCCATCTTTTCGAGCTTTAACCGCACTTGATCTAATTCCACTTCCACTACATGAACGCACCAATATCGACATCGACAAGCGAGCCAGATAAATGAAGAAAATCCATGCCAAAATAAGAATTACATTCGAAGATCACGCACAATGACAATCATCAAAATTGAACAAGAACAAGAAGGAGATGATCTTTTAAGAAGGAGAAATCATTTGGATTTACCTACGGAAGGATAGGTTCCCTCAAGAAAAAACTCCAAGCACAAGCCCCGAGGTGATGGCCCATTCAAGATACGCAAGCGCATCAAGGACAACGCATACATCAACATACCACAATCGAAGTACTTGGTGAGCGCCACACACAATGTGACGGATCTATATCCATATCATGGAGATGATGAAAGATTAGAGTCGAGGACGACTCTTTCCTAGGGGGAGATGATGCAACCCTCCTATGAACGACACTATTCCAACACCACCAAGTCCTCCAAGTGGACCAAATGACATGTGCCTGAGTCAACGATCTTCATGGTAAGGTGAATTCGCTCCTATTGTCTTGTAATTTGATACTACCTTAGATGGATTGCTACTTCATTTGAATACCATTTGTATCCTCGGGTATGAAAGACACGACCATTACCAAAATACTATGAAAGATCGGGAAGAGAAGGATGGACAACATCAAGAAGAACAAGGCAGAACCCGGAGTTTCTGGCATGTACCACACGGCGTCTTTGGACCCATCCTCAACATCAATCCTTGCAAGCTCCTGCTATCCAAGTGGAGTCTCTAGCCGAAGTGGGGTCTCTGTCCTAATAACCCTGGAGTCTCCGACCCGACCTACCACGACCAAGCCATGCAAGCTACTTGTGTCCGAGCAGAGTCTCCCCTTGACCCCGGAGCTTTCAATAGATTTTGGAGTCTCCAACATAAGTGTGTCGAAATTGAAGCATCCAGTGGGCCAAGGCCCATGTAACCTCTAGGCATTTTATATTTATGCCTAAACTACCCTTGGATTCATGGCTTATAAATATATAAGCCCCCACCCTATTGTAAACCCTAGGATTTATTTGAGAATTATATACTGTATACTTGTAGCATCCCAGCATTAGATCTTAGAAATAAGTTGAACCCAGATATGTGCATTGCATTCATGCATAGAAAATCCGAATAATTTTCGCGCTTTTGAATAAAACTTGTCAAAGTGATTGAAGCTTCTCTTAACTTGATGGAATTGAAGTAGATCATCAAGTTGACTGCGATAATTTTCAATATGACCTTTGCTAAAACCTTATTTTGGGTAAGGGAGATTTGATCTAAGGGTAAATCAAATGTAATAAAAGTTAAACCCCAATTCATTAGTTAATGGATTATATTTGATCCTTAGGTGATCATATCCTAGTATTCATTACACACTCATGAATACCAAGTTATAAACATAACTTAAATAATAGGAATGGAACCACTAAATCTTAATCTCATTTACTTATACCATGAGTATCATGGTAATACCTAACCCTAACTCTTTAGTTATTTGGAGTAGGAGGGAAACCAATTCAAAGATCATTCACCATGTATCTTTTTATCCATATCAATCTTTACCATTCCTATTGGAATCATATTCCAATATCTGTTGTTCATCAATGTTGAGTAATCAACTATTGATTCACCAATTCTTAATCTATCAACTCTTGACCATAACATAGCATTCACTCAATCCTATAGATAAAGAAGTAAGAAGAGATAGGTGGTAATTTTAGTTTTAAATATCATGTATATGATGGGAGTGTTGGAGGAGAATTAAATCAATATGATACTTGATAGAGTTAACTCAATCCTGAATGAATAGAAGAGTCATCTAGAAGCTTATAAAGATGAAGATTGAAGATAGTTACCAGGAGTAGTACTATTGGATCAAGTAGGTATAGTCAATGAATTATATTTCTTAATCCAATAGAGATGAACAGAAGATAATTAGAATACAATTGTAATGTTGTATGGATAGAAACCTTGATTAGCCAACTGGAAACCTAAACCATAAAGGGTCAAAGGATTATAATGATCATGCCTTATTCACCAAGATTGAATGCTTATATCATGTATCAGTGGTATTGGTGGATAAAACATGATTGAACCCTTGTATAGATATGTTATTCTAGGTTAGCCATGATAGGTCACATTAATATAATGAGAGGTTGGAGTATTAGTTACGGGAGTTAAGTAGAGACAAGATAATATGATTAAGATGATGTTAGAGCATCATTGGATTAAAGAAGTAGTATATCTAGGAAAGGAATTCCTTAATTACAGTCCAGGATTATTGAAATATGAAAGGAAGAAATTCTGGATAAAACCTAAACCCTAAATCTCTAACCAAACATAATATCCATAGCAAATGATTGATTTAATCATCTTGTTTCCACAATGGTTTATAGGAATAATTCCTATAGCAAATCACTTAAGCACATCATTATCTCAGGTGCTTAGGAACTATATTTATCAATTATTTCTCATAAGTTAGCATAGAAAACAATCCCACTATTTTACTTTAAATGGTGATATTATTAAAAATCACAAACACAAAGACAATAGGTTTAGCCATTAACCTTTATTCACATCAACAAAGGAAATATGAGAATATTAAATCTTTTAAGAAATTATGGTAAGCATTTTCAATTTAAACCTTAACTCTTATGTTAGTTATAATAAAATATATATATTACTATTCATGGGAATAAAAAATATTAACTATATTTTCTCCCTAGAACTTTATGTATCAAATACTTATGAGGGATCACTAAATATAAAAGTTGCCTTAATATTATGTATTAATGATAATAAAATCTCATTAGTTAATAGTAATGCATTCTGTAATAAGTTTATGAAATTTACCCCAATTAAATTCATATCAAAGGCCATCACAAATAATAATAGAAAAAGTATATATATAAAGGAAATAAAGAAAGTATCACAATATATAATAAAAGTTCACAGATTAATTCTTAATAACTTTATTGTTGCTGCAATTGTTTAGCAAATAAAATTCCATAAAGAAAAGTTCAAACCAAATATGAAAATACAAACCTAAAAATAAAACAGAAAACAGAAAAGAATAAAAAGGGGACTCAGACCAGAAACTGGCCCATGGCCCATCTCCTCACGAAACTAAACATCGCCCTCAGTCGCTCGCTCCGCACTGGACCAATTCTGGCCCAGGCCCGGATACCGCTTCGTCGTCGTCTTCCTCGACGTCACAAGATGCTCCCTGGAACAAGCGCCGTCGCCCGATGCTGGTCACCGTCGTCAGCAGAAATTGGACCGCCATGATGCACGGCGCTGCCCTGCACCTTGCTGATAAGATCGGCCACGCTCTCCTCTATCCATCCATACCAGTCTTATCCTCTCCCTCGATCTCTCGCGCAAACTCCTCTTCCTCACTAAAACCCTAACTCGCCGGAGTTGCTCGTTGTCGCTGTTCGAGACCGCCCCAGGGCCAACTGAAGGTTCCACTAGCTCCGCCATGGTGGACTTCGTCTGCTAGGAGGAGGTATCGAGTCGGGAAGCCTGAAATCATGTGCATCGAGCTCGTCTTTCCGCCGTTTGCCGTCGACCATGGCGACGCCGTCTGAGCTCGCCTCTCCTTGTTGTTGCCACTACAAGCTTCCTGGTGAGCTTCTGCTTCTGCTAGTTCTCTCTGATTTGCTCCTAGTCGTCTTTAGCGCCCTGTATGCATGAACCCGAGCGGACCACCGTCGGAGCTCGTCGGAGCTAGTGCTCCGGTGACCATTCCAGGATGGCGCAACCATTGTTTGACTCGCCGTTGCACCCTCTCTTCAACGCATCAGACCACGCGATCTGAAATGCCATAGATCGTCGCTGGTGACCTTG
Organism: Avena sativa; assembly: GCA_916181665.1. Lineage (NCBI taxonomy): Eukaryota > Viridiplantae > Streptophyta > Magnoliopsida > Poales > Poaceae > Avena > Avena sativa. The sequence continues at coordinate 127,372,104 of OV702283.1, read as the reverse complement.
ATCTGGTGTGGAGGCCGCGCTGACGTCAGCATGGCGTCGTGCTGGAGTCACCCTGCCACCTCATCATCATTTGGCCAGGTCTTTGTCCCGCTGGCACACCAACATGGTCACGGCCCACCAGTCCGTGACATGGGCTTAGTGTGGGTGCGGTGTCAAAATATATGTGCCTCTTTAGGAAATAAATCAAATATTATAAATCCAAATCTAAATATTCCAGAAATATAACAAAATCATTAAATCTTGTTTAATTAATAACTTCTGTTTTGTAATTCAGGAAAAGGTGTATAATATATGAAAATTTTCAGAAAAATAAAATCTACAACTTAAAACTATTATCAAATATTATTATGATGATTATTTAAAACAAATATTATTTAATAAAGTTTTTATAAGTAATAAAACTTTGATAATTCATATTCTAATAATGGTAAATGTTAAAAATATAAATAAAATACCAAAAATCTTAGAAAACTAAGAATTATAGTTAAAAACTATAATCATGCATTATTATTCCACCTAATTAAATATTTGTTATTTATTAAGTGTTTATAAAGTATTAAACATTGTAAAAATCATATCTTATAATTTATAAATCACAAAAATAAATGTAATATACCAAAATGATCACAAAAATAATACCTACATGTTAAAAATATAATATTCCACTTTTAAGTTAAATAAAAAGTTAAACACTTTAATAACTTGAATTTAAACCTATTTCTTTAACTAATAATTCTTATAAAGATAAATGAAATTTGCTAATAATTTTAAAAATTATCCAATTGAGTCTAATAAAGAGTATTAGTCTTAAATAATATTAGTGTGAATTCAAAATGGTTTAACACATTTTAAATACAATTTTATTGAATTATCCTTCAACCATAAATGCAGATTATTTTACAAAAGGATTCTTATTTAATATAAAATCTCAAAGAATAATTTGTAGTGAAATAAAAACCTATTCCTTTTCTTTAACCACAAGTTTACAAACAAATCAAAACACTATAGTGAATTCATCAGTAGTAAATAATATCGTCTACTTATTCATAAACCTTAAACCACACCTCTATAGGGAGATAAACCCTTTATATATTTATAATGTAAAGAAACCATTACCAACTAAAAATAATACCATTCTTAAGTAACTTTAAAGAAACATTATAAAGTGAACAAGGTATAAGTATAACAAGCATTTCACCTAAAGTCCATCTATGTCTTTAAAGTTAACTTTAGTCTATAATACTTTAAATAATGCTAAAGACTTTATTATATGCTTTATAGTTAACTTTGGTCTGTTATAATTAAGTTATAAAGTATCTTAATACCAAACCAACCAAGTTAAAAGCCAAGATAGGTAAGTCTCAAATACTAATGCTGTCATTATTCAAATGGAGTAATTCTTTCTTACTTAAAGACTATAACTAGAAAGAACACCTCATAAGGTTAACTTAAAAGCTTAAATGCTTCTACTTAGTTGAGTAAGATTTTCTTCAAATGTTATTCTTTTTGCCACTTCAAACATCAAATGACAAGTAATAATAATCACATTACATTAAGCTTTACTTATATACCTAGGATTGTTAACACTTTAGTTCCTTATAAATGTTATCACTTGCAAGGTAGAACTTGAAGATAAGATAATTCACATATAAGCAGTCCTTGAGTAGCACATCTCATTACTATATCTTATTGTTGTATGACATTATGTTTACATGTTGTTTCACACACATTAACAAGCCTTAATAAGAAGCACATGTGTGAAACTTAATCTAAAAGGGCAACACATTCCAAGGAAAATGTTTCCAGTATCCAAACCCTAGAACAACGTTACCTCGGGATTTGATTTTACAAAATTGTATTACATTACTTATGCATAATAGCATCTTTCTTCTTTAAAGATTAGTCTTTACCGGACCAATGATGCTGATTTCAGATATTGGATCTTTTATATTGTCTTGAAGACCGTGAGTGCATAATCTTGCAATCACAAAAGGCAAGTTCACACTTGCTCATGTACTTTGATTATTTTTTGTAAAGTATTTTACAAATCCAGTGTTGTCATCACCTGCATTTGAAAAAGTTCAGAAAACACTATTTTCATAATAATGTGATTATAGGTTATTTACCATGAGGTAATAACCTACTATAAGAGTTCCGGTGGTAAAGGAACATATTATCTAGGACTTAACAACCAATGTCGCCAGTGATTCTTGCACTGTATATTACGCGTTGACCATGAGATTTGGAATGGGACGGAGAAGTCAGTTGTATCTTTTCCCTCTTGCATGGAGCCGGATGTGCGGGTTGTGGCTGTTATCACTCGTAGTGTGCATATTAATTGGTAATTAGTAGAGGATATGCAACATATGGGTGGGAGCCCTCAACGTCCCATGATAGTTCCGGCATCTGAATGGTCTGTACAAACCATTGTCGTAATTCAAAAGGTGGGCATGGTGTACACCAAGGAGACATGCGGGGTCGCGAAGAAGGCAGTGATTGGCTTGGATCTTAGGTTAGGCCTCAAACCAAGGAACTTTTAACGGGGACATACTCCCGGCCGTGCAACAAAACCTAAGGTCTCTCATGGGTAAAGTGACGCACCTCTGCAGAGTGTAAGAACTGTAACTTGTTACTCCCTGTTCCGGGAAGGAGCTACGAACGCGGCGGGAAAGGAACTCCATGAAAGTTCTGGTAAATCCGTGAAGGCTGACGGACATAGCTTTTCATAATAAAAGCAACCTTTGAAGAAATGTTTACGAAAACTTGCATTGCCTACGACATATGGTCTGTGGCTGTAGATATAGTGCATCAAACACTCCTTTTCTAGTGAACTTGCTGAGTACGCTCATAGTCAAAGTATCTTAACCCTTGCTATATTCTGAAGCCAATAATAAGACGTCTACATCAAGTTATGCTCCAGGAATTATCATCAGAATCTAAAGTTCTTCAATGAAGTCAAGGAAGTCAACATATACACCAACTCAAGTGAATACGAAGTTATTGATTAGATAGGAATATAATCTCTAGCCATAGAACCTATTTCTGTAACATATTACAATAGCAGCAATGCCAGACCATTAGTTAAAATATTAGTCTTATGATTATGATAGTTTTTGAGTTGTTTATCTCTGATTCTTCTTTTAAGAAGTTTCTTTCTCTCTCTTTAACCTAGAGTGTTCTCTGGATCTTGTGTAAAGAGTTAAGTTGTAACCTATAGTCATGTCTTGGACCTGCTGTGTTTCTGTTATACCACTCTTAGAGATGTAATACTAGTGAACGGTGTTTCATTGGTGTTATGTCAACGACTATAGTGTACTACATCATGTAGTGGTATGCTGGGTCACCGCAATACTACATTGTGTTGAGTGCTTCATTTGACCTAAACTTACTCCTACAACAATTATTTACAAATTAGAGTTACTTTGACACTTATTTTGCATCCTGGGCCAAGAAAATACTTTTTCATCTTAGAAACCTATGTCTATTTATTGTCTTTCAAATATGAAATGGTGATGATACATGTGTTTTGGGAAGATACTTGGTTAGGGGATTCACTTTTAGCACTTCAATACACATCCTTATGTAACATTATACAAATCAAGCAAGTTTCATTAGCAAATGTTATGGTTCATACTCCTCTAAATATAGCATTTAGAAGGGCTTTGAGGAGTAACAAGTGTACAAGATGGTTGCAATTGATGCCAAGGCTAATGGATGACTAGATAACAGTACAACTAGATACTTTTGTGTGGAAAATTACACAACAGGATCCTTATCGGTAAAGTCAATATATTTACATTATATAAATGACCATATTGTATTTCTATGTAAGTAGAAAATGAAGGTGCCACTAAAGATAAAGATCTTCACGTGGTTCCTCTACTGTAAAGTACTTATAAGAGACAATTTAACTAAAAGGAATTGGTATTGTTGTAAAAAGTGTTTTTTTGCAATCAGGATGAATCAATACAACACTTGTTTATCACATGCCCATTTGCGAAATTATTTGGAATATAGTGCATATGGATTTCGACTTATCACCATCGAAGAACATTACGAACCTGTTTGGCAATTGGCTTATGAGAGTTAGTAAGAAGCATAGAGTTCAAATTGAGTTTGCCCTTCATTGCAGGATATGTGGACTATTGTGAAATGACATTACCATTAATAATAATAATTCAAAGAATTCTCATTTTATGTAGGTTATCCACTCGCTTCACACTGTACCCGTATGTGGTCGTACCTACAACTAGTGGACAAGCGATAGACTTTGGATATTGGGTGCAACCAACTAGAAACAGTTACACGGGAATATATACGGCCAGTGCAGCTGACGTTCTGATCTACGAATAACATGCTAACGTGGAGACATTTTATGTTTTTTTATCGTTGGTTGATCCATAAGGTGATAAAATGGTTGCATGTATCTGTAGATGGAAGACTTTGTTCCCATTTTGAAAAAATGTCTTTATTGAAAGCAGTGTTCGTATCGGTGTGCTGAGTTAACCTTTTAAAATGATAATGGTATTGCATTTTGCTACACCTTACCAAGCACTAACTATATATAAATGCAATAGGGATAGATCATTTTAGACTAGTCATAGTAGAAAGTAACATTGACTAGTGTCATGAATATGTACTAGGCTATGTTATCGTAGTAACTTAGAGAATATCCAACATGTACGCTATAATTCTACCCGCTAAAAAGTTATTCGACATGGGTTTGTTGTTTTTAGAGCGTGCGACAGGCTTCAGCTAGTCCAGGCGCAGTAAAATTCCTTGCACGGGAAGCAACACTGCACCAGACGCTGTAAAAAGCGGAGCGCGCGGCAACACAAACACACATATATAACAACAAATAAGATCAAACACACACGGAACAAATCAACAATAAATAGTTTTAATATGTTGGAGATATGCCCTATAGGCAAGTAATAAAGGATATTTATTATCATATCTGTCATAATAGAATTTATACCATGCTATAACTATATCAATTAGAAACATTGGTACATGTGTGGTATGTAAACAAATCAAGTCCCTAGTAGCCTTTATTAACTAGTCCATTGGTCAACTAATGACCAAGGTTTTCTGATCATGGACATTTATGTTAATTGACGATGAGGTCACATCATTAGATGAATGCTGTGATAGACATTGTACCCAATATAAGTATTGCAACATGATCAAGTCACAGAGTTCATCGTTGTGATAATTAGGAAACGAAGTATCCTACTCCTTAGACCGTGAGATCATATCTAATCACTATCGGGATTTATTCTCTCACGTGACGAGAAGATACATTAGGCCCACTCAGTGAGATTACATCCATAAAGATGTACAGCGTATGACTAGGTCATGGAGATGGAGTATCACGAGAAAAAGTTAAGCAACGCTTGTTGGTAACGAGATTGAACTAGGTATGGTGATATCGACGATCAGATCTCGGACACGCATGTATTAAAGTAACAAAGAGAATTGGACTCGACGTTTATGGTTTAAACGATATTTTAATCATGGAATGCGCAAGGGTCATTATGGGTATAGAGATTGCACTAATGATCAATGGTCTGAGAGGAGTCTCGATCATGTGTGTTGTATTCCCAAACCGTAGGGTAACACACTTAATAAACACTTGTAGATATTTTGGATATCATCGAGATTACCAAAAAGAAGAGAGAAAGAACTGAAGTGTTCTAGGAGAATCTCAATGTAGTTCAAAGTGTTTCAAAAGGAGTTCGGGATCATAGGGAATTAAATGAATATGATTTAATATTAATTATTGGATGAATTATTAAAATCTAATCTAAATTTTATTTTTTGGAGTAGCCACCTTAATCGGCCAAACACTGGAGGGAAAGGCCCGTGTGGGGCCGCCGCCCCAAGAGGGAGAAAGGGGCTGTCCTGCCTAGCAATGGACACGCAGGGTGAGGCCTACTCGAGCCACCGCCGCCTCCTCCCACCTAGATGCCACCTCCAAGCCCTATGGCTTCCCTCTCCCTATACAAGGAGGGGCACGTGGGGAGGGGAGATCACACCGATTCCTCCTAAGGCGTTTGCTTTCCCTTTCCCAGTTGGCTCTCGTGTTCGCTGTTCCAAGAAGAACTGTATGCGCAAGAGATGACTTCAACACTGACATGCCATCACGTAGCTAGTTCCCTAATCCAAAAGATCTACTCCCGCAATCTCGACTGGATCAGAGAGACCGGGAGTCATTGTTAAGCACCGGACGTGTGCGAAACCATGGGGTGCTGCCAGTTGTGGCACCTAGTCGTTGATCAAGGATCAATGCGACCTTAAGGTCGGCTACGAGTATGACTACAATATCTATGTTCTTCATGAACGTAAACGCTCTCGGTCTATAATGGTATTGTCAACACCCGGATTTTCAATCCCAGATGTCTGTTATGCCATACCTCATAATCCCAGGATTACTATTTTTGTGAGACATAACAGAATTGGTACCATAGTATATCATCCATTACAAACCATAATAAAGGTCTTACAAATAAAGGATCTCATGATCCAGTCTTAATACAATCAACGCAGTGGAATAATAATAAGGGTAGCGTGGTCAAGGATCCATCTTCAGGGTCACAGGCAATGCTACCGATGGGAGATGATCCTAGTTGTCATAGACTTCCTGTTTTCTGTCATCCTGGTAGTCCTCCTTAAAGTCTGGCCATAGGAATAGCCATGGACAAAGCCATGAGTAATCTTTAAGTACTCGCAAACTAATACTAACAAGTAAAGTAGTTCGAGTAGGAATCCTAAGCTCTAGGTTTATTTACTAAAATCCATATTTATTTCATACTGATTTTAGAAGTAAAGAAAACTAGTTTAATGTTCTACAACACCTAAGTGGGAACTTAGTTTTCATGTTCACAACCCTGTTGTGGTCAAGTCAAAGTCATAGTTCATTTCACAAGTCATTTTGAAAACATCTAACGACGGAATAGTATGGCCACTCCAACCGTCCATGACCACGGACGCGGCTATTCGAATAGTTTGACACTCTGCAGATATTGTACACTTTCACCACAACATTGGATACATCCGTCAGGGATAACCCTGAATCATCATACTTAGTATGTGGATAATCAATCCTAACCTTTCAATTACACACCCTAGTATAGGCACCCCCTATGAGTTTGGCCTCCCAACCATGACCATCTGCCATCTTGGGAACTACATAGGTGGACATTCATCATGAGGTAGCATCAGCTCAACCTCTTTCGCAAGGGAACCCATACTAAGACATATAAACTTCTAGTCAAGCCTTACCCAATTCAGGTATTGTGGTTGTACAGTAAAATTGGAATGGTATCGCATCCGAACCCAACCATCAGTTTTTATAAAGGGCTAAGGCTCATGCCTCAACATTTTCATCATCAAATCATCTTGTGTTCATAACACATGTCAAAATATTTCAATAGAATGAATCTTCATTCCAAGGTTTTCATAATCATTTTCACCAAGTATTCCCATCTAAAGTGATCAAATTTTATGCTTAGCACTAGCCACTAAAGTTGAGGATATTCACTAATGAGGGATGCTAATCAGGTGTAACCATCCAAATCTAGTCTCATGCCTCGGTATGACATCTAGTTCTAACTACTTAGGCCTAGTTTTATGCTTTTTATGCTATCTATACTATTATTCAAAAACTCACAAAGCACTAACTAAAGGTAATAAAGAACTTTGGTAAAGATAAAAGAATAAAGCTTGTAGCTAAAACTGGGAATTGGTATAATCAAGGTTGCATAACCCAAAGCATGCCTAATGCATCTTGCATAGGTTATCTTTCATAAGTAGCATGCAAAGTTCTAGCTTGCAAGTGTTAACTTGCATAGTTAACTTGTATTGTTAGGCTTGCCTTGATTGGTGCAGTGGTTGAAGTTTTCTTCTTCTTCTTCTTCTTCTTCTTTGTATTACTCCTCCTCCTCCTCCTCGTAGCCTTGGTCTGTACTAGCGTCTATAAATGAATACGAGGTACAAAATCACCAAACAATACTTAACTACTTCTATTTGGCACACAAAAGTTCACACTAGATGATCTAGCATCATCATAACCATCACATGAAATAAAGACCTAGTCTTATTTATTTTATTTTGGAAAAGTAATTTCTACTTATTGAAAACTACTTAAGATTTAATATTATCTAATTAAAATATGGGATCATGTTGACACATGTCATCACCGCATATTATAATACTTGGGAATGTGATTTAAAGTGGTGGTCATATTTTATAAAGTTTAAACTTACTATTTTATACAATTAAAGTGACTAGAAATGCCTATATAGCATTATTTTAGTACTAGTCCAAGATCACTGCATGTAAACCTAAGTTTTTTACATATTCAGTTAGATCTTGTCAAATGTGATTTTTGAGAGTTGGAATCAACTCAAAAGCATTTATGGTTGATTTTTGAAAAATGTTTGAATGTGGAAAAGTCTCTATCTTGTTATTTTTTACTATAGGTGATCTATAATTTCAAATGATTTGAATACAAAGGGCTTGGATTGATAATTTGAATACCTTTCTAGAAAAATTGGAATCATGCAATTTGGTTCAGTACATCTTCTTGAATTGAATTTCAAAGTCACCGACTGAACTAGGGTTTGATTAAAATGGAAAAAGATTATTTGAATCTTTTGGCTACGCGCAGGAAAAGAAATGGGCCGGCCCAACTGCACTGCGCGCGCAGCGGGCTGCTGACAGGGGGGTCCCGCTAGTCAGTGGCTCATTCCAACCGAAGCGGTACGTTTCAATCTAAGCCGTGCGATTAGACTAAGATCTATGGTGGTGGTTTGTCACATCCCAAGATTTTCCAAATCTTGTAATGTGAGAAATAAATGAATAAAATAAAACTTTGTTGATTTTCAGGGTGAGAAGAAACTTTTTGATTCCAATTGGAAACCTTCAAACCTTTTTGATCAAACAAACCCTAAAGGGATTTGAAAAGTTAAGCAATTAATAAAGAAATTATTTTGAATAAATTGGAATTACTATTTTGGATCTTTTAATAAAAGATTTGGTTTTCAAAAGAAAAAGTAGATTTATAAATAAGGATTATTTATAAAGCCAAATATACCTTGGCCAAGATTTTGAAATAAAAACATTTTGTTTTGATAAAAATAGTAAAGGTTTAATTAAATAAAATAATAAGGATTTAATATCCAATTTTATTTAAATAAAGGCTTTGCTATTTTAATTAAACATCAAACTTATTATTTTATTTTAAACAAGCTTTCCAAATATTTTATATTCCCAAATAAAACCTACTGAAGTGTTTTGGGTTTTATTTTTTAAAATAAAGATTTTAATAAAACAAATCCTATTTGATTTAATAACTAAGGTCCATTTTATTTATTGATTAATGGACCCTAAAATAAAATGTTATTTTATTTTAAACAAGTTTTCCAAAGTATCTTTTATTTTCAAATAAAACCTACTGATTTGGGTTTGATAATATTTGGATTTCAAATGGAGATTTTATTAAATAAATCAAACCCTATTTGATTAAATAACTAAAGGTCCATTTTATTTAATTAATGAATGGATCCTAAAAAGAATAAAAATATTATTTTTATTTTGGGATTTGGTTTATGTTGATAAACAGAACCAAAAACTCATTACAAGTGTGGTGATTGTTTGAATTGTTTGAATGTTTGAATAGTTGATTGAAATTCAAAACAGAAATTGATTTGGAAAAAGAAAAAGATTCAGAACTGGAAAAAAATAGGAATCTGGTCGACCCAACCCAGCAGCCCAGTTTAGGCCCAACTCCAGCCCACCTTTCTTTCCCTCAGCGAAACGTTTTCCCACTCGAACTCGCACCCACTAAGCCAATGACTGGTGGACCTTATTCCCTCTCTCCCTCTCTCGCTGCCAGAGGACCCCACATCCACGCTGTCATCTTCCCCACCCCCACGACCTGTTCTTCCTCCCCTCGTCGCCGTTTCTGGCTTTGATTTCGCGGCTTGAATTCGTCTTAACGCGGCCACCATTACTCGCAGTGACCATGCCCCTTTAAACGCCAGCAACTCTCCTCCATTTCCCCTTGTCTCCTCCCCCAAGTGCGCCCCCAGGCCGCCCCAATTCCTCCCCGAGGACCTCTGTCTCCGACGACACTCCGTCGACGATTCCGGCCGTTTCCTGCCACCCCTCGCCTCCTTGACCACACTCGCATACTCCCCAAGCCCTGGCGGACCTTTCCGCATCGCCAGCTCACCCGCGCGAGCTCTGCAAGCTCGACAGCGTCACCACGAGCCAGCGCCGCCGTCAGTCTCCAACCGCGGCGACGTCTCCCAGGTAAACCAGACCTCCCTACTCTTCCCCGTGGACACGATGATGATTGCCATGCCCTTGCGAACCTAACTGTGTCTCCCTTTCATCCTAGGGTGCCTCCCATCCTCGCCCTCGACGACCTCCAGGACCGCCCGACGCCAGCAAGAACTCCGGCGAGCCATTACCCTCAACTCCGTGCGCCCCTCGTCGAACCAACGACACCTTGAGCTTCCCCACAACATTGCGATCACGGTGAGCCTTCTCCTTCTCTCCCTTGTGTCCAGTATCACCGGCGACGACCTCGCCTGAGCGCTGCCGACAGAGCGCCGCCGCCAGCGCCGCTGATTATTAGTCAGAGTAGTTAGGACCGTTGGATTTGGATCTGACGTTTAGGATAGAAAGTAAGCGAATGGGTACGCACGCTTCTGAGCCGCATGATTCAACTTGATCGAACACGGCAGAATAGCCGATCCGAGTGAAGCGGTACCGACGAATGGGAATAGGATGCGTGGCACCAGACGATTTAAAATAGAATTTGAAATCAGATTTAGATGCCATTTTGAAACCCTTGTAACTTTTGATCCACACGTCCAAAAATTGCAAACTTTATATAAATGGAATCGGTGGAACAAGCCCTAGCCAACCATGCCATTTGTTTAGTAAAAAGCTTCTAGAAAAATGGTTGTTTTTGCAGAAACATTTGTATGCTTGTTTAGATTGTAAAAAAATTGTTAAAAATGATTTTGGGGATAAAATCTTTTGAAAATGGAGTGATTTGAACCTACTGACCATAGGAAGCACTTTGTGGATTCAAAACTGTATTTGGTGAAACAAAATAATGATTCTTTGATTTAAAACCATTTCTAGCCAAATAGAAATGTGGTTTATTTATTAAAAATGGTTTTGGAAGAAAACCTTTGGAAAATGTTTTGTTTTAAACTCTCTGACCCCAAACACCAAGTCTTATGGTTTGGAAACATATTTGGTGAACCCTATAGATTAATGCCTTAGTAAAAATATTTCTACACCACATAAAATGATACTTTGTTTTGAAAATGGTTTTTGAAGTGAAACCTTTTGCAAATGACTTTGCCACTTTACAAAATGACCATTAGGTGTTTTCAAATGTTTATGACCCATTAGGAACCACTTTTTCAAACAAAGCAAAGCTTGGCATGCTTGCATGCATTATCTTGTTTATGTGATTTTATGTGTTGTTTTGCTTGATTGGTAGATTGAGTTTGTGCCTTGCTTGATTGAATTGTAGTGACTTGAAGAGTGTGATTGTTGCAAGGACAAGGAGTGAACTTATACCCTCTACCAAAAAGGCAAGTGATGCTTCATACTTTTTATTCCATTACTTTCACTATGCATTAGTGATTTTCTCTAAGTAAAACTTGCATGGAATTTTGCTAAGTATAAACCTTGCTATGGAAAATCCTAGTAGATGAAACCTTAGTAGAAATTCCTAAGTCAAGATACCTATAACTATCAAGCTTAGCCTAGCTAATAGGAAACAAGGGTGGGATATATATTCACACTATGGAAAAATTTCTAAGTTTGAGGACTTGTGTTTTTGTTTAATAAATCAACTAAGTTAATGAATCACCTGGGTGGAATGGTAATTGCTTGGTGGTTTTTGGTTGAGTGGTTACACAAGGCCAGGGGACTGGTGAACCTTGTGTATCTCACTTGTGGATGGCCACCCAGGAACAAAGAGATTTGAGATGTCAAATGTTGAGAAGCTTCAAGTGCAACCACTTGGTATTATGGGCTCTGCCTGGATCATATAGGTTGCAAGAACTTAGCCATATGGACAGTTGGTGGTAGTTTTTGATAGGTTGGAATGCGTCCATCTTGGTCTAAGGGAAGGATTCTGAAAGATCTTGTCTTGGGAAACCAAGTCTTGTGGGGAAAGTGCACCACCTCTGCAGAGTGTAAAATCTAAGTACTTAGCCATGTCCCTGGTAAAGGACAATTTGAGCATCAAGACATGGAAGCAATCAAGAATCTCATCATTCAAATTTCTAATATAAAAACTTGTGGTTTGAACAAGGGTTAAAGGTTTTTCAATCTTTTATTGAGAAAATTATTTTTTGTCAAGCAAAAACTTAGTGTTTTCAAAATGATAAGGAAAGTCTATTTTGAGCAATGCAAGCCTCAACTCCACTTAGCCAAATGCATATAGATGATAGACTCCACTATACTACCATAGTATCACTTGCCAATACAATTCAAATGTATTGACCCTTGTGGCTGTAACTTGTTATGTTGCAGGTTTGATTGATTTAGTGAAGTGTGTTGATTAGGATTACAAAGTCTACAACCAACATGTCTGCCTATGGCACTTTGAAGATGAAGGACCCCATGCTTATAGATATTCTGCTGCAATGTGATGTAATAGCCAAATGAGCTATGTAAGATGTAATAAAATTATGTTGTTCCTGGTTATAAAGTTATATTATGACCTTTGTTTCTTGATATTACATCTTAACTGTGGATGCTAGCTATTGATCCAGGGACTAGCATTGTAAACACAGGGGACTCCACCTTATATTTTTTAAAGGTTGGGACACTCCCTCTTACAGATGGTATCAGAGCATTGTGTTGCCTATAGGATTTGTAAACCTAGGATTGGACAAAAACCCTTAGAAAAATAGGAGTTATATTTTGTTCCAAAAACTTATTTACAAACAATCTTGTAAACTCTTTCCTCAACCATTTTGGTTTCAACTCTACATCTCTTCTATTTCAACTTGATGGAAAAACCTACCCCATGACCAAAGACTACACCATGTGCAAAGGACTTCTTCAACTCTAATGACTTCAACTTCTTCAACTCTAAAGACTTCAACATCTTCAGCATATTCACCAAGGACTTCCAACTTGGATACCACTAAGGACTACAAGTGAGACAAGAAATATTGCTCAAGACTTGAAGACTAAGGAAACACAACTTAGAAGGAGCCATCATCACCTTTGAAGTTTGTACCCAAGAGTTTTCCCAAGGAAACCATGATCTCATGCAAGAAGAATCAACCAAGAAAAATGGAAAGATCACAAGTGAACCATATAGATGGACCACCATATCTAGTTAAGTCAAACACACCAACTTATGTGGTGCAACAAAAATATTTTTTTTGCCTAAAAATGTGTTTGAACTTCATTATTTGAGTGAAAAGTTGTTCGAGTGAAAAGTTGGTTGTGATTGCTTGCACATTGTTTGTGTGAATTGTGATGTGTGTGGTTAGAATCCTTACTTAGAAATATTCTGCCTATTCTAATCCCTATCCAACCCAAACAGATGACTACTCCAAGAGACTCCAACATCAAGGTTGATGACAACAACAACAACCAAGAGGACAACATGAGAGAACTAATAGCAACCCAAAACCAGTTGAGCCAAGAGACAACTCAGCTTATGGCCAACAACAATGGACTAGACCCAGCCATACAAAGGATTTTGAAACTTCAATCCCAATTGTTGCAAGGATTGGTTACTCAAATGATCAACATAGGAGAAAACTTTTCCCAAAGAGCTAATGACAACAAGGATGACAAAGATGTTATTCTATAAGGAACCCAAGATAGCAATACTTGTGGAGACAAGGATCATGCATCCAAGGAGCATGAAGATCAATGCCCCAAGAAGAGAGAAAGATTTCCCACCTTTGAGGTGAGATATAAAGAGCATGAACTAAAAGAACTCCTAGCTTTGGAGAGACCCAAAAAGAAGAAGAAGGACATAAGCCAGTTGCAATGTTACAATTGCAAAGAGAAGGGACACTATGCCAATGAATGCCCAGAAAAGAAGAAGAACCAAAGAAACAAACAAGAGGCAATGACATCAAAGGAAAAGAAAGATATCAGCCAAGTGATGTGTTTCAAATGCAAGGAACTAGGCCACTATGCAAACTTCTGTCCAGGAAAGTTACATCAAGATCCCAAGTAAGACAAGATGTAATCTAGTTGGAAAAATTTTAAGGGTGGTAGTACCCTAGATGCTTTTGAGCCAATTTGTAACCCTAGCCTTCCCAAATCTCAGGACGAGATTTATTTTAAGGGTGGCAGCCTGTCACATCCCAAGATTTTCCAAATCTTGTAATGTGAGAAATAAATGAATAAAATAAAACTTTGTTGATTTTCAGGGTGAGAAGAAACTTTTTGATTCCAATTGGAAACCCTCAAACTTTTTTGATCAAACAAATCCAAAAGGGATTTGAAAATTTAAACAATTAATAAAGAAATTATTTTGAATAAATTGGAATTACTATTTTGGATCTTTTAATAAAAGATTTGGTTTTCAAAGGAAAAAGTAGATTTATAAATAAGGATTATTTATAAAGCCAAATTAAACCTTGGCCAAGCTTTTGAAATAAAAACATTTTGTTTTGATAAAAATAGTAAAGGTTTAATTAAATAAAATAATAAGGATTTAATATCCAATTTTATTTAAATAAAGGCTTTGCTATTTTAATTAAACATCAAACTTATTATTTTATTTTAAACAAGCTTTCCAAATATTTTATATTCCCAAATAAAACCTACTGAAGTGTTTTGGGTTTTATTTTTTAAAATAAAGATTTTAATAAAACAAATCCTATTTGATTTAATAACTAAGGTCCATTTTATTTATTGATTAATGGACCCTAAAATAAAATGTTATTTTATTTTAAACAAGTTTTCCAAAGTATCTTTTATTTTCAAATAAAACCTACTAATTTGGGTTTGATAATATTTGGATTTCAAATGGAGATTTTATTAAATAAATAAAACCCTATTTGATTAAATAACTAAAGGTCCATTTTATTTAATTAATGAATGGATCCTAAAAAGAATAAAAATATTATTTTTATTTTGGGATTTGGTTATGTTGATAAACAGAACCAAAAACTCATTACAAGTGTGGTGATTGTTTGAATTGTTTGAATGTTTGAATAGTTGATTGAAATTCAAAACAGAAATTGATTTGGAAAAAGAAAAAGATTCAGAACTGGAAAAAAAATAGGAATCTGGTCGACCCAACCCAGCAGCCCAGTTTAGGCCCAACTCCAGCCCACCTTTCTTTCCCTCAGCGAAACATTTTCCCACTCGAACTCACACCCACTAAGCCAATGACTGGTGGACCTTATTCCCTCTCTCCCTCTCTGGCTGCCAGAGGACCCCACAGCCACGCTGTCATCTTCCCCACCCCCACGACCCGTTCTTCCTCCCCTCGTCGCCATTTCTGGCTTTGATTTCGCGGCTTGAATTCGTCTTAACGCGGACACCATTACTCGCAGTGACCATGCCCCTTTAAACGCCAGCAACTCTCCTCCATTTCCCCTCTGTCTCCTCCCCCAAGTGCGCCCCCAGGCCGCCCCAATTCCTCCCCGAGCACCTCTGTCTCCGATGACACTCCGTCGACGATTCCGGCCGTGTCCTGCCATCCCTCTCCTCCTTGACCAAACTCGCATACTCCCCAAGCCCTGGCGGACCTTTCCGCATCGCCAGCTCACCCGCGCGAGCTCTGCAAGCTCAACAGCGTCACCACGAGCCAGCGCCGCCGTCAGTCTCCAACTGCGGCGACGTCTCCCAGGTAAACCAGACCTCCCCACTCTTCCCCGTGGACACGATGATGATCGCCATGCCCTTGCGAACCTAACTGTGTCTCCCTTTCATCCTAGGGTGCCTCCCATCCTCGCCCTCGACGACCTCCAGGACCGCCCGACGCCAGCAAGAACTCCGGCGAGCCATTACCCTCAACCAACGACACCTTGAGCTTCCCCACAACATTGCGATCATGGTGAGCCTTCTCCTTCTCTCCCTTGCGTCCAGTATCACCGGCGACGACCTCGCCTGAGCGCTGCCGCCAGCGCCGCTGATTATTAGTCAGAGTAGTTAGGACTGTTGGATTTGGATCTGACGTTTAGGATAGAAAGTAAGCGAATGGGTACGCACGCTTCTGAGCCGCATGATTCAACTTGATCCAACGCGCCAGAATAGCCGATCCGAGTGAAGCGGTACCGACGAATGGGAATAGGATGCGTGGCACCAGACGATTTAAAATAGAATTTGAAATCAGATTTAGATGCCATTTTGAAACCCTTGTAACTTTTGATCCACACATCCAAAAATTGCAAACTTTATATCAATGGAATCAGTGGAACAAGCCCTAGCCAACCATGCCATTTGTTTAGTAAAAAGCTTCTGGAAAAATGGTTGTTTTTGCAGAAACATTTGTATGCTTGTTTAGATTGTAAAAAAATTGTTCAAAAATGATTTTGGGGATAAAATCTTTTGAAAATGGAGTGATTTGAACCTACTGACCATAGGAAGCACTTTGTGGATTCAAAAATGTATTTGGTGAAACAAAATAATGATTCTTTGATTTAAAACCATTTCTAGCCAAATAGAAATGTGGTTTATTTATTAAAAATGGTTTTGGAAGAAAACCTTTGGAAAATGTTTTGTTTTAAACTCTCTGACCCCAAACACCAAGTTTTATGGTTTGAAAACATATTTGGTGAACCCTATAGATTAATGCCTTAGTAAAAATATTTCTACACCACATAAAATGATACTTTGTTTTGAAAATGGTTTTTGAAGTGAAACCTTTTGCAAATGACTTTGACACTTTACAAAATGACCATTAGGTGTTTTCAAATGTTTATGACCCATTAGGAACCGCTTTTTCAAACAAAACAAAGCTTGGCATGCTTGCATGCATTATCTTGTTTATGTGATTTTATGTGTTGTTTTGCTTGATTGGTAGATTGAGTTTGTGCCTTGCTTGATTGAATTGTAGTGACTTGAAGAGTGTGATTGCTGCAAGGACAAGGAGTGAACTTATACCCTCTACCAAAAAGGCAAGTGATGCTTCATACTTTTTATTCCATTACTTTCACTATGCATTAGTGATTTTCTCTAAGTAAAACTTGCATGGAATTTTGCTAAGTATAAACCTTGCTGTGGAAAATCCTAGTAGATGAAACCTTAGTAGAAATTCCTAAGTCAAGATACCTATTACTATCAAGCTTAGCCTAGCTAATAGGAAACAAGGGTGGGATATATATTCACACTATGGAAAAATTTCTAAGTCTGAGGACTTGTGTTTTTGTTTAATAAATCAACTAAGTTAATGAATCACCTGGGTGGAATGGTAATTGCTTGGTGGTTTTTGGTTGAGTGGTTACACAAGGCCAGGGGACTGGTGAACCTTGTGTATCTCACTTGTGGATGGCCACCCAGGAACAAAGAGATTTGAGATGTCAAATGTTGAGAAGCTTCAAGTGCAACCACTTGGCATTATGGGATCTGCCTGGATCATATAGGTTGCAAGAACTGAGCCATATGGACAGTTGGTGGTAGTTTTTGATAGGTTGGAATGCGTCCATTTTGGTCTAAGGGAAGGCTTCTGAAAGATCTTGTCTTGGGAAACCAAGTCTTGTGGGGAAAGTGCACCACCTCTGCAGAGTGTAAAATCTAAGTACTTAGCCATGTCCCTGGTAAAGGACAATTTGAGCATCAAGACACGGAAGCAATCAAGAATCTCATCATTCAAATTTCTAAGATAAAAACTTGTGGTTTGAACAAGCGTTAAAGGTTTTTCAATCTTTGATTCAGAAAATGATTTTTGTCAAGCAAAAACTTAGTGTTTTCAAAATGATAAGGAAAGTCTATTTTGAGCAATGCAAGCCTCAACTCCACTTAGCCAAATGCATATAGATGATAGACTCCACTATACTACCATAGTATCACTTGCCAATATAATTCAAATGTATTGACCCTTGTGGCTGTAACTTGTTATGTTGCAGGTTTGATTGATTTAGTGAAGTGTGTTGATTAGGATTACAAAGTCTACAACCAACATGTCTGCCTGTGGCACTTTGAAGATGAAGGACCCCATGCTTATAGATATTCTGCTGCAATGTGATGTAATAGACAAATGAGCTATGTAAGATGTAATAAAATTATGTTGTTCCTGGTTATAAAGTTATATTATGACCTTTGTTTCTTGATATTACATCTTAACTGTGGATGCTAGCTATTGATCCAGGGACTAGCATTGTAAACACAGGGGACTCCACCTTATATTGTTTAAAGGTTGGGACACTCCCTCTTACATGGTTCGTCGTCTCCGTCGGATGGCTCCGACAAGACTGAACCCTAACAGTGATGGTGGGGGTACGTCGTGGCTCACCTGCGCTCCATCTAGGGTTGACGATGGGGGCGAATGATGTTGTCGATGACGGAGGTTCGAACGGTGGTCGCGGCGGCTCCTGGGTGGCTCCAATCGACGGATCCTCTCCTCCTCTGCAGCGGCGGACTCTGGCTAAATTCTGGCAGGCTGGTGCTCGCCTTTCTCCAGGGAAGGGTCAGGGGTGGTTCTGAGAGAGAGGGGAGTGAGATGGTGTGAAGAATGGAGGCGGGTGTGGCCTCTATTTATACACTGGTGAGAGGGGCAGAGCGGCATGGGCTGGGCTCATCGGTGATGACGATACAGAGGGCTAACGGCTTGGCTGAGGGCGTAGGACGGTGCGGTGTCTCCTGGTAGTCGTCGCATGCTTAATGGCTCAGCATGCGGCGGTCGAGGATGTTCGGGCGCGGTCCATTCTCTATGCGGGAACGACGGTGTTCGAGACGACGTACAGGGGCTTCATGTCATGCGGCGGCGAACGGGCATTTCTGGGAGGTAGCTAGGGTCATGGCGAGTGCAGGTATGCGTGGTGAGTGCGAGGCGTGGCGTTTGCGCGCGTGTTGGCTGCGGTTCTCTAGCGTGCTCTCGGCATGGCAACAGAGAACTGGGCGCGGCGTTTCTCGGGTGGTCCATGGCTTGGCTGCGCTCGAGGGGTGGACATGGAGTGGCGGTGGATGGTGGCCTGTCTCCTAGACATTGTGGACGGGCGTGGCGCTTGCTCATGCGAGCTGTCTATGGTCGACCGGCAAGGGCAACTCGGGTGGCGCAACACTGGTGCAATGGCGAGGAAGGGGGCTTCTTCAATGAAATGCTAGGCACTGGGGGATACAAGGGGAGTGAAATGGGGGCAATGGGTAGACAAGGCATTGATCAAGAACAGTAATAGTTTGGCAGTTATTATTGTGCTCACCAGGTGTTTGATGAAATGGCCGCATGAATTCAAAGTTTGAATTTTTGGATGAAATTTGGTGAGTGATATGGTCATAAGCTTGGTAGTCTGAGGTTGCTTGGGTTTGCCAAGGTGAAGTGGTTCGGTTGGTTTTTGAGAAATGGCCATCTTAGTATCTATTAAGGATTCAATTTTGAATTGTCCTTTAAATAGATTTGGAATTTGTTTCTGTTGGTTTGTAAGGTGGGCTTGAGTTCCTTGTTACTTGTTCTAGCAAGGGGTGAAAATAATTGGATTTGTTTCTGTTAGAAATCTTTGACAAGGAACACCCAAAATGGTCTAGTGAACAAGTTTGGCCAAAATGACCATTTACTCATATTTCTTATATTTGATTTTCTCTTCATTTGATTATGCTTGGAAATGATCTAGATGATATTGTTTTCATATTTAAACCAATCCTTATCATTCATAACAATCAAACATGGCAAATGCAATCATTCATGCATTAATCACACACACACATGCATTCATATTAATTTTAATAATAAAAGTTTTTGTTAACCCTAAATTTGGGTAATTAGAACTTGATAATGTTGCTTAACATTTTTGGGATGTTACAAACCTTCCCTCCTTAAACATAATCTCGTCCCGAGATTCAAGAAAAAGAAAACTAGGAACTAAAGAGATCTGGAAACTCGGTCCTAATATAATCTTCTCACTCCCAAGTAGCTTCTTATTCAGTATGGTTGCTCCACTAGATCTTGAGAAACTTGATAATCCGGGTTCTGGTGGTTCTGAAGGCTTCTTCCAAAATACGAATGAGTATTTCACGATAAGTTATCTCCTTGTTGATCTCTATGGTTCTGTGATCAATATTCTTGAAAACTTCGGTCTTCTCCGGGACTTCTAGGCATTTGCGAAGTAACGAGATATGGAACACATCATTTACGGCTGACATCTCCTCCTGTAGTTCTAGTTGATATGATACTTCTCCTCGGCGATTCAAAATCTTGAAGGGTCCAATATATCTGGGGGCTAACTTCCCTTTCACTTGGAAACGTTGCATTCCTTTCAAGGGTGATACTTTCAAATACACAAAATCTTCGATAGTGAAGGCTAGATGTCGACGTATCTTGTCAGCATAACTCTTCTATCTGGATTGGGCGGTCTTAAGGTGCTCATGGATCTTGTGAACTTTCTCTTCAACTTCTCTTAGGATGTCGGGTCCAAAAATCAGACTCTCTCCTACTTCCGACCAATTCAGTGGGGTACGACACTTCCTTCCATACATAAACTCAAATGGGTCTATTTGCAAACTGTCTTGGTAACTGTTGTTGTATAAGAATTGTGCGAAAGGCAGACAGTCCTTCCATTTAGATCCATATTCCAACACACAATCTCTCAACATATCTTCGAGTATATGGTTTACTCGCTCCGTTTGTCCATCAGTCTGCGGGTGATAAGCTGTGCTGAAATCCAGTCTGGTTCCTAATCCTTCTTGGACTTTCTTCCAAAATCTCGAGGTAAACTGGGTTCCTCGATCCGACACAATGTTCTTGGGGATTCCATGCAAACTGACTATCCTAGCAATGTACAACTTTGCTAGCTTCAAGCTCTGATAAGTGGTCTTGACTGGTAAGAAATGGACTACTTTAGACAGTCTATCCACTATGACCCAAATAGAGTCATTTCCCCTACTAGATGTAGGCAAACTGGTGATAAAATCTATTCCAACTGAATCCCATTTCCATTCCGGAATCTATAATGGTTGCAAAAGTCCTATGGGTCTCTGATGTCCCGCTTTGACTCTCTGACAGATATCAAATTTGGCTATATAGCTTCCGATTTCTCTCTTCATCTTGTGCCCCCAAAATTGCTCCTTCAAATCCTGATACATCTTGGTTCCTCCAGGGTGGATAGAATAAAGAGTATCATGGGCTTCTTGCAAAATAGCTTGTTTCAACTCTGAATCTGCTGGTACACAGATTCGTCCTTTTTACCACAAAACTCCTTCTTCATCTTCGGTGAATCCGGATACCTTCCCTATACCGATATGACGTTTGATCCCTTCAATAATAGCATTTCCTTTTTGCGCCTCCTTGATCCGACTGATCAAAGTGGGTTGAAGTTCTATGCTAGCCCAAAATCCTTCACTAACTAGCTCCACTCTGAAATTTTCCATCTCCTCATGCAAACTTGGCTGGGCTTCTTCTACCATGGTGTTTAATCGACATGGCAATTGGCTAAGAGCATCTGCTACCACATTGGATTTGCCGGGGTGATAGTGAATGTCAAGATCATAGTCCTTGATTAACTCTATCCATCTCCTTTCCCTCATATTTAGCTCCTTTTGGGTGAAAATATACTTCAAACTCTTATGATCCGAATAAATCTCATAGAGGTTACCCATGAGGTAATCTGCCATGTCTTCAAGGCTAAAACTACGGCTGCTAGTTCGAGGTCATGGGTAGGGTAATTCTGCTCACGTTGCTTCAATTGTTGGGACAAATAGGATATGACTTTGCCTTCTTGCATCAACACAGATTCGAGACCAATCTTGGATGCGTCACAATACACATCAAAAGGCTTCTTGATATCCGGCATAATCAAGATTGGGGCTGAAATCAATCTCTTCTTGAGCTCTTGAAAACTTGCTTCACATTTGTCCGTCCATTCAAAATTCTTATCTTTCTTTAGCAATTGGGTCATGGGTCTTGCGATGCTCGAGAATCCTTCTAAGAACTTGCGGTAATATCCCACTAATCCGAGAAATGCACGAACTTGGGTTTGAGTGGTTGGGGCTTGCCATTCTTCAACATCCTTAATCTTGGCAGGGTCGACAGCAATTCCTCCTACCGACACGATATGTCCTAGGAATCCTACTTCCTTAAACCAGAACTCACATTTGCTAAACTTGGCATACAACTGATGCTCTCTAAGGGTTTCAAGGATGGTCCTAAGGTTTAGCTCATGGTCTTCTTCTGATTTGGAATAGATCATAATATCGTCGATAAAAACAACGACAAACTTATCCAGGAAGTTCATAAAAATCTTATTCATGAGGTTCATGAAATAGGTGGGGGCATTGGTTAATCCAAAAGACATGACAGTGTACTCATATAATCCATATCTGGTGGTAAAGGCGGTCTTTGGAATATCTGTTGCACGAATCTTTAGTTGATGATAACCAGTTCTAAGATCAATCTTAGAAAACACTTTGGCATTGGTCAAATGGTCAAACAGATCTTCTATCTTCGGCAGTGGGTACTTGTTCTTAATGGTGACATCATTCAACTTTTGATAATCCGTGCACAAACGGTTACCTCCATCTTTCTTATCCACAAACAAAACAGGTGATCTCCATG
Source organism: Avena sativa (assembly GCA_916181665.1). Lineage (NCBI taxonomy): Eukaryota > Viridiplantae > Streptophyta > Magnoliopsida > Poales > Poaceae > Avena > Avena sativa. The sequence goes on along the minus strand of OV702283.1, from coordinate 127,349,378 downwards.
GCGACGCACTGAATCAAACCTATCTCCAACATAGAATCCAGTTGCTTCTTTAGCTCCACTAATTCATACGGGTTCATACTATAAGGTCTATGAGCTTTGGGTCCAGTTACAGGGATTAGTTCAATGATAAACTCGATATCCCGATCTGAGGGCATACCGTGTAATTCATCTAGGAATACGTCGAGGTATTCACAGACTACTCTGCTTGGTCAATGGTTGGTTGGGCTAGACTCTTGTTGCTCTTGAATTGACGGGGCAAAGTCTTAGATACATGCTCTACTGATACTCCAGTGGTACTAGTCATGGTTATGGCTTTCTTGGCACAGTCGATTAATCCTTTATGTTCCGACATCCAGTCCATTCCTAGTACTACTTCCAAACCTTTGATTCCAAGTACTATTATATTAGCATAAAAATCTATTCCATGGATTCTGATAGGTACGGCCTTGCAAATTTGTCTAGCTTTGGTGGTTGACCCAGGTATTTGAACTATCATAACATGCTTCAATTTTGTTGGTTAAATCTTACTAGTGCATGCAAATTCTTCTATAACAAACGAGTGCGATGCTCCAGAATCAAACAACACTCTTGCAAGTACCGAGTTAACAAAAAACATACCCAGCACGACATCTGGCGCTTCCTGAGATTCTTCAGCATTCATGTGAAACAGACGGCCATTGTGGTTGAGTGAGTTCCCTGGGGAAAATCTCCTTCCAGGCTGAACACAGTGTTGCTGCTGAGCTGGTGCATTCACATTGGTGGCTGCTGCAATCTTCTTGGGGCACTCGTTGGAGTAGTGACCCTTGACTCCACATTCAAAACAAGTAATCAGAGACTTGTCTTTTCCTGCAACATGCATGACATTGATTCCAGTCCTTGGGGCAGTATTGTTGTTATTGGGGTTGTTGTTGTTGGACTTGGGCGGTGCATGGTTGATATTGTTGGACTTTCCGGGGTTGTTGTTGTGGTTTCCTCTGGGCCTTGGGTTTCCTCCTCCACGGTTGGGATAGTTCGGACGTGACATAGGGGGTCTATTGTTTCTCGGGGCATATCCTACAGACGGATTGGGGCGATACTTTAGAGTATGGTGGGATCCTGGTTGATGCATCATTCGACGCTTGCGATTCTCATTGGCTTGGTTGATCTTGCCTTCCATCTAGATTGCAGAATCCACTAAGGCTTCAAGGTCAGCGAAGGGAATGTTGACCAGCGCTATCTGCATCTCATCATGCAGACCATTCAAGAATCTCTCCTTATTCTTGGCTTCAGTACCAATCTCATCAGGGGCATACCTAGATAGAGACAGAAATCATTCACGATACTCTACCACAGACATCCTTTCCTACTTCAGCTCCTTGAATTCATCCCGCATCCGCAGAATCAAACCTGGTGGCACATGGGTTCGGCTGAACTTGAGTTTGAATTCATCCCAAGTCATCATATGTCCTCCATTCATGGTACGGATGCTATTCAACCAAGCTCTTGCATCACCTGCCAGATAATGGATGGCAAATAGTACTTTCTCATTGGCCTCCACTTCTGCGACCTCTAAGTTGTTCTCCATGGTCTGCAGCCAGTCATCAGCATCTAATGGCTCTTCAGACGTACTAAATATGGGGGGATTGGTGTTTTGAAAGTTCTTGAGCTTGGATCCATGGTTGTCCTGGTTTCCATGGCCTTGATTATTATGGGACATCTGAGCTATCTGTTGAAGGGTGGCTAAATTAGCTTGATGTTCAGCTCTTCCATCTTCACGGTCAGCAACCAACATTTGCAAGGTTTGCAGCATTGGGTCTTGAGATGAGTTGCTCCCTCCGTGAGGCATCTGAAGATTGAGATAGATAGTGAGACAAGAGGGAAATTTCTAAGGTTCATGGATTTGTTTTTGAAAAGCTTTTAAACTTTGAGTTTGACTCTGGTTTTTCCAACTAGCAACTTGCTTTTCATTCATTCATAGCACCCAATACAAACACACACCACACAAGGGTAACAGATGGTTTTAGGAACCATTCTGTGAAGCTACGATACAGTGGGACCAGATACAACTCACATCTACGATAGTTCTCAAGTGCTACTACTCATCAGAACTGGTGGCTTCTTCATCATCAATGAAGGAGGAATATCATTAGCAGTGTGGAAGTCCATGTCGAGGTCCTCCAGGTAGTCATCATCATCACTGAGGTAGGAGTAGGGATCTCCACGGATATCTTCCCCTTCGTTCTCCCTTTCCTCAAGCTGCATGTCCCGCTCATGGATGGTCTCCTCCAAAGATGACACCTTGTGATGAAGGCGGGCAATGATGCGATCCTTCTTGTCACGCAGACGGTGAAGTGACTTGCGCTCCTTCACAAGGATGGCGAGGGTCTGGTACTTCTTGACTGTAATGGCATGGTTGTGGTTGGCGTAGGTGCGGGCGTTGTCCAACTCCTTCCTATCATACAGCATGAAGTCGAGATGATCCACCTGATGCTTCAGCTCCGGATGGCCTGGCACATCCAATGGCTATCCCATAGCATCACGCCATGCGTAAGCAAGTGCCATTGATCTGGTTGATGCTTTGCCCACACAGACGGTGTTGGGGAGGTGACCCCGGATAGGGTCAAGACAGGGTAAAGACGAAAGGAATCTCCCTTATCATAAGACGAATTACTGATTGTGTTGGCCGAATCATGTAAGAGTCGTCCGAGATAAGCAGGGCCATGAAAAATGTAGAATGAGCAACGCCTTATCCGGCCGAAATATGAGTTAAGTCGGTCGAATGATTCTGACTAATTCGAATGCAGGTGAAGGCCGAGCAGAGTTATGCGAGACAAGGCCGAATAACGCGAATCTTGCAGGAGGAGGTTCCTATAGTCAAACCCTAGTCACTGGCTAGGAGGAATCTAGACAGAGCCAAGCGCAAAGGACAAGGAGCAGAGCAGCAGAAGGGCAGACGAACGTCATGGAGGTGACAGTGAGGAAGCCCGAGGCACGCATGTGAAGGTTTCTGGAACATTGCCGCCAAAAGAAGGGGGACACAGAAAGGAGGCCGCCGAGTTACCATATTGGGACAAGCATATTCCAAGGATATGCTTGCCACGTTAGCCCTAGAAGGAACCAAGGCACCCCTTTATAAGGGGGGACGCGGGCTCCTGAGGGGGGATCGATTCATTCTACGCTATAAGGCTCGTGTATTGGTGTTCTTCCTCCCTATGAGACAGCTCTAGGAGCACTTGTATTTCTTGAGAAGAGGAATAGAGATTTACTTGTAGAACTGTTGAGTGTAGAAATCACTGCATCTTCCCTCCCCGGATCCCTCTAGCATCCGTTGGCCCCATACTTTAGCCTACCCATGGCATCTGCCATGCCACCACCACGACAGACGGGCAAGAGCCTCCTGCATAGCCCTGGCGAGTCCGTCTAGCCAACTGTTCTCCCTCAAGCTGAATTGGATCCCCTCTGAGGTGGGTGCCTCTGATATTCGCAACTATTAGCCACTGTAGTTCTCCTCCTTGCTGATCATTGAGTTGTGCTCCGAAGAACTCAGGGTGCGGGCGCTCAAGAAGTTCCGAAAGTTGGCTTAAATCTCGCTCGAAGAAGAGCTCTCCTCCGTTGCCCAACGGGTAGAACTTGCTATACTTGACTTCCATCTATAAGAATGTAGGATGAGTAAGTTAGTGAGGAAAGCGCCTCCGTGCAACGGTGTCTTCATCAACCTGGGCACGCACAAGGTCTACGTCGGCGTCGACACGTCCTGCGTCTATCCTCGCCGAGTCGTTGAAGCAAGAGAACCTCCCCTCAGTGCTGCTAACGATCCGCGTGGCGCACGCCCCGTCGGTAGCGTCGAGGTGATGGTGACAGCCGCAGCACAGGCGGAAGGAGCAGGCGCCGGACCAAGCAAGGACCCGGCGGCAGGAGGACATGTGGACACGAAGCAAGCAGCTCCACAACCCACCGAGGTAGATCCACCAGCAAGCAAGTCAGCGGAGGCGCAGGAGACGACCCCAAAGGCGGCAAGGGTAAGATGGCCACCTCTGGAGAGACTAGAGAATATTCTTCAGGCAACTATAGATAATCTAACCATGCCTGTGGTGCCGATACTTGATCCAGCTAACGCACATGCAGAGTTAGAAGAAACTAGACAAAAAGTACTGGTAGAGGCAAAAAAGGTGTCAGACTTGCGGGAGTCCTTAAACAGGACCCTGCAAGAGTACGCTAGGGCAAACAAACTGGATGTGGCCCTCGAGCGGGTAGATGAATTGAGATTGAGAGGAAAGAACCTCATGAATGATATCAACAAAGAGCATGAAGCTCGTGAAGGTGATTCAGTCGATCTAGGCTTGCCGAGGTATAGTACCCTGGCAAAGAACCTAAGGGCGGCAAATGCTGCGGCTTTGGAGCTGGAAGGATTAAGCGGGGAAGCCCGGCAAAAACAGTAAGAAAGAGTAAATGAGCTGGTATGCATTGCGAACCAGCAGAATGAGGAAATGCTTAGGGCTGACCCGGAAAGACCAGGAGCTTCGTGTATGGTTCATTCGGCTGGAGCAGCACCTGCACTATCTGCGGCAGCAGCATCCTCACCTAGAAATAACGCGCGAAAAGATAGGGCGGTGACCTCAGGAAAAAGAAATAAGCAAATTGTTCCATATGATCCGGCAGTAGACGAAAAGGTCAATGACAATAGAGGCAATGGCAGCCGAGGTAACAGTGGAGATAGGAACCCCGGCCGTGCAAACAAAGGGCACGGGGACCTCGGAAAGGGAAATCATGAGAACAATAACCCGGCGGAGGGAAGGAGAAACCCTCCACCAGATCCTCAACCGAGGTATGAGCCTCGGCAAGAGCGAGAAGTGAGACCAGCTCACCATAATTAGGCAAATGATAGGTACAATGATGGTTACTCGGATATGGAGCATGTAGACCATGGTGGGAATAACCATTATGGAATACAAGAGAGAATCATTTACAGAAACTTGCCGCCAAGTGACGCAAGACTAAAACTGGACAAATTATATCGGTCCGAGTTATTGGAGGGACAGGGTCCGCCTGGTCTGGCGTGCTTCGGACCTCAGATCATGGGCGAACCACTGGTGCCGAACTTTCAATTGGCAAGGGGCACGAAAACATACAATGGGAGCACAAAGCCACAAGATTGGTTAATTGACTATGCCACAGCGGTGAAGATAGCTAGCGGAAACCGATGATGGGCGGTGAGATACGTACCACAGATGCTGGAAGGACCAGCTAGAGTATGGCTAAACAATCTGCCGACAGGCAGTATCAACTATTGGTTAGATTTTGAAGAAATGTTTGTCAGCACCAGTACCTATAAAAGACCAAACAAGCCCTAGCAGCTCGCTATGTGCAAGCAGAAGCCGAATGAAACATATAGGGAATTCTTGACTCGGTGGTGTAACCTCAGAAACTCATGTGAAGGAGTCATAGAGTCTCAAGCGATAGCTTGGTTTTCTCAAGGTTGTCGATATGGGAGTGTATTATGGCAAAGGATGCAAAGAGATATGTCGACCACATTGGCAGAGACCATCAAGATAGCAGATTCGTATGCTTTAGGGGATCCAACGCAACCAGAATTAATGTCGGCAGAGCATCGGGAGCATCAAGATCAATATGCAAGAGATGCAGCCGGATCATCGAGGCGCAATGAATTCCAAGGTAGAAGAAGGGAGGAGAGGCCAGATTATAGATATGCTTCCAATTAGGTGGCAGCGGTGGTACAAGATCAGCCGAGTCATGGAAACAGTCAGCGACAGAAGAATGGTTCTCAGAAGTGGACGCCGAGGAATGAAGGGAAAATACAGTGGACACCAGAACAGAAGAAGCAGTGGCAGGAAAGGCCGAAGTACACGTTTGAATCCATGCTGGATCAACCGTGTAAGTTCCACACTCCAAACCCGGCCTAGCCGGCTAATCATACAAATCGTCAATGTGCTTGGATGAAAAATGCAATGGGGAACCCGGCAGGCATGCAAGTGCCTCCTCATCAAGCGCATCAGCAGCAGCAGCCACAGCTAACCGGAGCAAATGCGCAACAGTTAATGTTACCACCACCTCCTCCAAGGTATGATAACTCGGACCGGAGGGATGCAGTGCATAAAGTGATAAATCAAGGTCAAGATGGAAGGGCAAACCCCGGAAACAACGGACGTAATGATTACAGGGAGCATCATCAGTCATACTGTGTGTTCATAACAGAACAGCAAGATAGACAGAGTGTACAACACCGACATATGGAAGTGAATGTAGTCATGCCGGCAGTACCTAGATACGTGCCTTGGTCTGATCAAGAAATAACCTGGAGCATAAAGGATCACCCGAAGATAATGCCAAACCCAGGTTCATATGCACTCGTACTAGATCCGACATTTGTCCGACCCAACATCAATGTGAAATTCTCAAAAGTACTCATTGATAATGGGAGTAGTATCAACATTATGTACAAAGACACAATGCACAAACTCGGAATAGCACAGAATATGCTACAATCCACAAGAACCACGTTCCATGGAATAGTGTCGGGTATTTCGTGTGAACCCATTGGGAAAGTCTGAGTAGATGTATTATTCGGCACAAGTGTGATGGACCCACAGCGGTAAAATTCCTCAAAGATATTCCTCAAAGATATTCTTGAGATGGACCCACAGCGGTAAAATGTGATGGACCCACAACGGTAAAATTCCTCAAAGATATTCCTGAGATATGGATATCCACATAGTGTTATCACGGATAATGGAACAAACTTCGCTGGAGGAGCCTTTGCTAGGTTCTGCCAAGAGAAACACATAAGACTGGATGTTGCCTCGGTGGCTCACCCGGCATCAAATGGGCAAGTAGAACGATCAAATGGACCGGTATTGTCAGGAATAAAACCCCGAATTATCGAACCACTGCAAAGGTCGACAGGATGCTGGATTGAGGAGATTCCAGCAGTACTGTGGAGTCTCAGGACCACACCGAACAGGTCGACATGGTATACCCTGTTCTTTCATATGGGGCAGAAGTTGTGCTTCCAGCAGACATAATGCATGACTCGCCAAGAGTGATCCAGTACACAACTGCCGAGGTAAACGAAATATCGCGGAAAGATGATGTGGATCTGCTAGAAGAGGCTAGGAAATTGGCATTATCAAGATCAGCTATTTATCAGCAAGATCTCAGACGATATCACAGCAAAAAAGTCAATCCGAGAGTCTTTAAAGAAGGAGACTTGGTTCTTCGGCTAGTGCAACGCACAGCCGGCATGCACAAACTCTCACCCCATGGGAAGGACCATTCATCGTGAGTAAAGCATTGCACAATGATGCATATTACCTTATTAATGCTCAATCACCAGAAAAGAACAAGGCAGACAAAGCTGGAGACGAATCAAAAAGACCATGGAACATACCCTTACTTCTCCTATTCTACACTTAGAAGCCATATATTGCACGTCGCGATATGACGCATCAAGTCGGAGTATCAAGCATGTATTAAACCTCGGCACCTCACACAGTGACTCGGGGACTGCACCATGTTATTTCCTATTTTAAATTATGTATTAAACTTCAGCACCTCGAGCAGTGACTCGGGCACTACTAGGAAAACGGCTATAGGTAATCCATACATCCGTGGCGCACGTGCTAGTGGTGCCCCACGGGTAAAATAGGCGTGGCGCACTGCCCACAGGTGCCCTACGGCTAACTGTCGTAAGCGTGGCGCACATGGGGGTGGTGTGCCACGGCTATGTGTAGGCCAGGATATAGGTGGCCGCAACACACATACCCGTAGCGCACTATGTCAAGGTGCGCTACGGATGTGAAACTTAACCGTAGCGCACCTTGACCTAGTGCGCTACGGGTATGTGTGTTACAGCTGCTGGGTCAACTTAGCCGTAGGGCACTCTGCCCTAGTGCCCTATGGCTAAGTGGCCTACACCAACTCCACCCCTCCCCCCCCCCCCCGTGGATCGCCTTTTTAGCTTTGCAAAAAATAAAATAAAATGAAAAACACTTCAAATAATAGAATCCTTTCATATTTAGGTAAATAATGTGGTCTAGTTTCTAGTAAAATTAACAAACATGAATTTCGACTTTTTCTGCAAAAAAAAGTCATGCCATGGTAAAATGGCCATAAATGTTGCATACGATGTCGAAAAAAACGTATAATATACCAAAATGACCAGAACGAGATTCCTCTTCTTTAGGTCTTTTAGCGATTTTTTAGAATCTCAAAATTCGAAAAGAGTAAAAAGTTATGGCAAAAACAAGATTTTTTGCTGCAGAAAAAAAATTGAGGCAACTTACCAGTAGCGCACCACCACCTAGTGCGCCACGAGTAAGTTGGGCGGGATTCGAAATTCGAATCACCACCCTGCCCACCTACCTCCCTCTCTCCATCTCTTCCTCTTCGATCTCTTCCTTCCTCCCTCTGTTCTTCTCTTCCTCTTCTCTTCATCCCTCTCTTCTTATCTTCCTTCCTCTTCTCTTCCTTCCTCCCTCTCTTCGTTCTTCCTTTTCTCTTCCTTCCTCCATCTCTTCTTCTCTTCCTCTTCTCTTCCTCCCTCTTCTCCTTCTCCTCACTTCGGATTCCTCCGACCAAGGACGACCACGGGTAACCAGCTCCTTCAGAAGTCGTCGTCGCCTCCTCCGACCACACGTCCTCCAACCGCCGTCGCCGCCACCACCTCCTCCGACCATACCTCCGTCCACCTCCGACGCACCTCCGGCTGTCTCCTCCGACCACACCTCCTCCTACTGCCTCAACGCCGACGAGGACTAGCACGACCATGGCCTCCCGCACATCCCTGCGGTGGTAGGTCGTGGCCACGGCCACTGCTCCGGCGAGGCGACACGACGACGGCGATTTCTGGACCCGATTACTTATGCAATTCAAAACGAGGGTGTTTTTTGCATTTTTTTGTTTTTTGAAAAAAAAACATCCGTGGCGCACCTGTACCCCTACCCGTGGCGCACCTAGTAGTGCGCCACGCCTATCCCCATATAACCGTAGCGCAGCAGGGTAGTGCGCTACGGGCACTTTTTAGCCGCAGCGTACGCTTAGTGGCGCACCACTAGTGCGCCACAGATGGTCTTTTTAGGTGCGCCACGAACAGCCCTTTTTCTAGTAGTGGGGGACTGCACCATGTTATTTCCTATTTTGGATTATGCATTAAACCTCGGCACCTCGAGCAGTGACTCGGGGACTGCACTATGTTATTTCTTATTTCGGATTATGCATTAAACCTCGGCACCTCGAGCAGCGACTCGGGGACTGCCCCATGATTTTTCTCGTTTTGAACTATGTATTAAACCTCGGCACCTCTGGCAATGACTCGGGGACTGCCCCGTGGTGTTCTCTGCATTGAGTTATGAACTATATTTCGGCAACCCAGTTTATAACTTAGGGACTGTTTCATGTCATTCGATGTTTTCTGAACAGATGTGAACCTTCAGCAACCCAAGTGATAACTCGGGAATGACTTATGCTACCCATTAATTTTTTTCATACATATAAGATCTCGATAACTTCAGCAGAAACTCGGGGACTACCCCAATTTGCTGCTCATAACTTGTAAGATGCAATGTAAATTTGCCTCGATCGTCAAAGGAATAACAAGGAGGAAATAACTAACAATTTCTAAGGATAACAACCTCAGCAAGTCGAATTATAATAAGGGATAAAAGCCAACCTATGAGATTAGAGCATTGTACGCCAAGTAGAAATTACGAAAACAACAGCTATACAACCAAGGTTACAGAGGGCAAACAAGATAGATGTCGAACAAATGTCAGCCATATGGGAGAACACGATCTGGCTTTACGAAATTAAAATTGGGCAAAGCAAAGATGTGAAGCTGATAGATCCACTTAAATGAAATGACAATAGTTACCATCACCAATGCCTCAGCGGCACAAGGCAAAAGGTTCACACCACACCAGAAGACGGATAAGTGTTTCACAGACATCATACGCCCGGCATACTGGGGACTTAAAACAAATTGAAGTTTTTCAAGCCTAAACACCGAATGAGGCCAAACAACCCTTAAGGGGCAGTAGCATTGTCAGGAGCATCGGGCGTGGGTATCTCGGATGCTGGCGGAGGGACCTCGGTCTCCTTCAGAAGGGTATCTTCAGGAACTGGGCGCCCCGAGGTAGCTGGCGCCTCAGCCGAAGTTACCTCGGCTTCAACAGAAGCCATAGTAACCTCGAGGACAAGCCCCGGCTGCTGAGAGACATCAGCTTGAGCTCGAGAGTTTTCAGTCCCTTTAGATGACGATTGCGCGTTGCCATCCTCATCCGAGCTGTCGTTTGAATTGCGGGAATTATCCGAATCACCCTCCGGTTCATCCTGATCGGCCGAGTCATCACCTGATGCATCTTCAGCTTCGACATCATCTGCCGGATTGGGAAGAAAACTCGGCCCTTCGATCCAATTATGCACGTCAGCATACTCGACAAGCTGGAAGGAACGAGCTTGGCAGCGAGCGACAAACTCCGGATTCTCAACCCAAGGAGAGCCAATGCGCAAATTCATCAGAGTATCGAGAGAGATATCCTCGTACCAAGACAAAACGGATGTAAGTGCCATATCAGCACCAGCCCTTCCAGCAGATTCCCTCCAGAGATTAAGTTGGGTCTGAGATGCCATTAGCCTCGTCACAAGAACTTCAACTTCATCAATATCAGGCGTTCCAGAGGTGTTCGGCCAGAGAACATGGTAGGCCCGGATAGCTGCTTGCACCAGATCTCTTCCCATAATCTTCATTGGTCCAATAGCAGCACCGACGGCAATCAGGAAGTCTTCCATCGAATATTCTTGACTCAGAGCAACGGGGACACCTCGGCGCTTACGAGCAGCAATCACAGCCTTAGAGCTCACTGATTTCGCTTCTGGAAAATGATCTACACGAAAGGAAATCATATCAGTTAAAAATAAGAAAGAGAAGAAAATAACTCGGCCACGGGCGGAAACTTATGATGGATGTAACTCAACATTTTTTGGAGATCCAGGGACCAATCGGCCCTACTCTTCTCGAAACGAGTGATTTCCTCTCTCATCGCCTGGTTCTTTAGCTCGGCAGCGACAAGAAGTTCCTTATCTTTCTGCAACTGCAGGCTCAGTCGATTCTTTTCTTCAGAGAATTCCTGATCAACTTTTTCCAATTCAGACTTCTGGGAAAGCTTGAGAGACTCAACCTCGGCGCATAACCGAGTTATCTCATCGTCCTTTTCTTTGAGTTGCGCCGAATGAGTGGCAGCTTGTTCTAAAAAATGCAGCATCATATCAGACATAGGTATGCATTCTTGATGTGATGATGCAAGTGTTTGTAACTCGGCTATACCAAAGCAGTAAGGTTGTAAGAAACCCAATATTTATCTCGAACAAGAATTAACAAATTAAAAACCAAAAAAGAGGAACCAACCTTCAAGAGCGTGAACCTTCTTGGTAAGGCGGGTATTCAGATTGTTGATACTAGCTGCACGCCAACAAAGAGTGAATTAGCACGACAAGCCAAAAGTGTTAGGAACTTAAGGAACAGTACACGGATTAGTTAAATTACCAGTTTTCTTCACTATAGGAACAACCTTCTCATATTTTTCTTGCAGTTTCTTGTGGGCGAAGAGCAACCTTTGAAATTCGGATTTCCGCCGATCATGGGCAACCTATATACAAAAGAAAGTTACCAGACCGGATATTCAAAGTTAAAGCAGATCTGAATCAAGTAAAACTTGACTCGGATCTAGGTGACTGGACATTCAAAGTTAAAGCAGATCCGAATCAAGTAAAACTTGACTCGGATCTAGGTGACTGGACATTCAAAATTAAAACAGATCCGAGTCAAGTAAAGCTTGACTCGGCTCTGGGTGACTGGATATTCAATGTTACTCCAGATCAAGTAAAACTTGACTCGGATTTAGGTGGCTGGACATTCAAAGCTAAAACAGATCCAAATCAAGTATAACTTAACTCAGATCTAGGTGGCTGGATATTCAAAGCTAAAACAGTTCCGAATCAAGTATAAATTGACTTGAATCTAGGTGGCTGGATATTCAAAGCTAAAACAGATCCGAATCAAGTATAAATTGACTCGGATCTAGGTGGCTGGATACTCAAAGTTAAAGCGGATCCAAATCAAGTAAAACTTAAATTGGATCTAGGTGGCTGGATATTGAGATCTAAAATAGATCCGGATCAAGCAGAACTTGATTCGGCTATGAATGGACCACGGTTAATCCGAGTCATGAAGGAAATTGACTTAGCAAGAAGTGCATTTGAAGCCTGACAAAGCTTCCAAATGAACAACAAGTTATCCGATTGCAAGCTTCGGGGACTAGTGTATATATAATACCATCCGAATAATAGACAAAGTATCAACGAAAGTGCTTACCTCATTCATCTTGTCACTATCAAGGACAATTTAGCAGCCATGTGCAAGCGACTGCTGATGTCGGAAAGCTGAAATGGTTGGCTACTCGGATTGCCTTCAAGTTGATCGGCGGCGTTCCAGTTATTGGCATACTCCACCAAAGAGCCGAGACTGTTCCTGCTCTCAGTACGGGTCAACACTTTACCTCGGGCCTGCTGTGTAACTACCGCCGTTGCCAGACTCTTGTGAAGAGTAAGTTGAGTGTCGGCAGCAGGGCGACGCCAGGCTTAGCAGAGGAAGCTCCCTTACAAAGTACATCAGCTATGCTAGGCTGGGAAGAGCTAGTTGGCCCCTTCTGAGATGCCAAGGGTTTAGTAACAACAACCTTCCTACTTTTAGTAGAGGCTTCGGTAGGGGCAGCAACCTCAGCACTAGGAATCACACCCTTGGGGGCAGGAGGAACTATAGTTTCCAAGGGGGCCGAGGTGGGGATATCTTCGATTGGAGTGGAAGTAGCGGCTGGGATCGTGGTGATCAAAGGATCATTGGGGGAAACCTCGGTGGTCTGGAGAGGGGCAACAGGCTCAACCAGGTGTCTGGTGGGAGCGTTATGTCTGCAATAACGGTGGGAGCAATGGGCACATCTCGTTGAGGCGATATATGGGTCGGCGCAGGAGGAAAATCAACACGAGAGGGACTAGGAACCCGAGTATCTTCCGGAGGAGGAGGAGAAGGCTGTCGAGTAGCATGGCTTGTCCTAATAGGAACACTTGGCTTCGCGGAGAGAGGAGCTCTGCAAGAGATAAAAATTCGAATCAAGAGACAGAAAGAGAGAAACAAGAAATACAAATGAAAATAAACTCACCCAGTAACCCCAGGCATGGTCTTACGCCTCGGGATATGCTACGAAGACTTCTTGACTCGCTTCTTGGGGGCAGAACCGGAGGGATCTGTCGAAGCGGTGCGCTTCTTCGAAGCAGCAGGAGCTTGAGAAGCAAGAGGTTCAGCGTCGTGCACCTGACCAGCTGGATTAGCTGGGAAAGAAGGAGCCGGAAATGCGTAAGAGATAGGCACCGCGGCAACTACCTCTAGAATTTGGACGTCGTCCGAGTCACCTTCATCCGCGTGGGCCGAGGTTTTGCCACGGGCATGAACAGGAGCAACATCCGACTTAGGGACAAACTCCTCCGAGTAGGGCTCCCCAGTATCCGGAGTATTACGGTCAGCGGTCCAAGGAAGAGCCAAAACCTCAGCATCTTCCGTCTTCTGCTCTGTAAATCTCTGCGAGAAAAATAGGTTCGAATAAGTAAAAGAACTCTTAATAAAGTGGCATGGAAGAGTAACACTAATGTTTAAATTCACCTGAGGAGGGGAATTCTCGCGAGTAAAGGGCTTCAATCCCCATTCCCATTCCTCCGGCCTATCGGTCTTGAAGATAGCCCGGACGCGTTTGTATATGAAATAATCATCAAGCTCGACTGTGGATACCCGGTTGGAATCCAGAGGTCCGCTCATGTATCAGAGTTTGTGAGAGCGGAGCTGGAAGGGGCAGATTCGGCTGCTGATGAAAGCGGTCATCAGATCCTCACCACGAAGCCCGGCCCGAATCAGTTCCTTGAGCCGGATCTTGAATGCCTCGGCAAGGGCGTTGCTCTTCCTTGGATTATAGTTCCAATTCTTCTTAGAGGGGGGACCAATAGAAAAAGCTGGGAGCCGAATCTTGTCCTCCTTCCCAGTATTTTTGACATAGAAAAAAGATCTATGCCACTTCTTGCAAGATTCGAGGCCAGCGACACGGGGAAACTCAGAGTTTCTCCGGGGTGTTATGGACGTGGCCCCGCATTGAGTGAGAGATTTCTCGGAAGGTTGAAGGGATTTGTCCGACACTACATTAGTTCGGATCTAGAAAAAAACTTGGACCAGACATGTACGGTAGGCCAGAGGCCGAAGTACCCCTCTGAGGCCGAGATGAAAGGCGACAGATAGGCAACGGCATTAGCCGGCAGATGATGCGGCTGAAGGCCAAGGCCGAAGTAATCGAGGAAATCCTTGGCGGAGTCGCTAAGAGGGAGGCTGAATCCCCGAGCAAAATGAGACATAAAAACCACGTACTTGCCCTTGTTGAGTACGGGCAAGGATTCTTTGCCGGGTAGGCGACAACTTACCTCGGCAGGAATTCGTCGCGTCCTAATTAACCATTCTACCTCTCGACAGGTAACAGAAGAACCTTGCCAGGAACCGCGCTCTGGGCCAGACGCAAATTCATCCTCCCCGCGACGGCGCCGCTAGCGGAACTGGACATAGGCTCGTCGGAGGAGTCGACGAAGGAGAAAATAGCGGCAGAGAAGGGCCTAGAGGAACAGGTCGCCGTTGTGGTGCTAACAAGCACGTCGGCGGAGCAGAAGAAGAACCACCGCAGGGAATCTAGAAAACAGAGGGATTCCTAGCACGGCGACCTAGCGGCAGTACAGTTGGAAAACTCATCGGTGAGAGCACCGGAACGAGAGCACGGCGGTGAGGTCGCAGGAGCCAGAGAACGGCGGCATGACCGTCGAGGAGGACGACGATGGCGAAAGCACCGGAACACGCAGAATAGCGGCGGTGTGAGGAAGAAGATGAGGGAGAGCGGAAGGGGAAAAGTGAACTGCCCAAACCCCTATCCCCTCTTTATAACCGCGCCACGGTAACCGTGGTGAGATCGTGGCTATGCCACGATATCCACATAATCGCGTGTATCGCGAAACCGTGCGTAGCTAGTGGAACCACACCTCAGGCCAGACGGCACAGGAGAAGATCGGACCTACTGACTGATGCGTCACTGCACCGATGCGACGGGCGCAGTAATCACTGTAACTTGTCAGTGGACACTGTTGAGGAAAAAAACTAGAAGAGAAATGATGAGTGGTACACGTAGGAAGAGGCGTACCCAGGAAGCTACGCGGATACCTCGAACAGAAAGAAATAACTCGGAAAGAAAGAGAGAAGAATGTCAGGAAACTGATGTGGCCCGGCCGAGGTTTCCGGCAGGACCACACCAGCTTCGGGGACTAATGTTGGGGAGGTGACCCCGGATAGGGTCAAGATAGGGGAAAGACGAAAGGAATCTCCCTTATCGTAAGCCGAATTACTGATTGTGTCGGCCGAATCATGTAAGAGTCGGCCGAGATAAGCAGGGCCATGACAAATGTAGAATGAGTAACGCCTTATCCGGCCAACATATGAGTTAAGTCAGCCGAATGACTCTGAATAATTCGAATGAAGGTGAAGGCCGAGCCGAGATATGCGAGACAAGGCTGAATAACGCGAAGCTTGCAGGAGAAGGAGGTGCCTATAGTCAAACCCTAGTCACTGGCTAGGAGGAATCTAGACAGAGCCAAACGCAAAGGACAAGGAGCAGAGCAGCAGAAGGGCATAAGAACGTCACGGAGGTGACAGTGA
Source organism: Avena sativa (assembly GCA_916181665.1). NCBI lineage: Eukaryota > Viridiplantae > Streptophyta > Magnoliopsida > Poales > Poaceae > Avena > Avena sativa. Next base: position 127,333,597 of record OV702283.1, on the reverse strand, counting down.
TGAAGCCCGAGGCACGCATGTGAAGGTTTCTGGAACATTGCCGCCGAAAGAAGGGGGACATAGAAAGGAGGCCGCCGAGTTACCATATTGGGACAAGCATATTCCAAGGATATGCTTGCTACGTCAGCCCTAGAAGGAACTAAGGCACCCCTTTATAAGGGGGGCCACGGGCTCCTGAGGGGGATCGATTCATTCTACGCCGTAAGGCTCGTGTATTAGTGTTCTTCCTCTCTATGAGACAGCTCTAGGAGCACTTGTATTTCTTGAGAAGAGGAATAGAGATTTACTTGTAGAACTGTTGAGTGTAGAAATCACTGCATCTTCCCTCCCCGGATCCATCTAGCATCCATTGGCCCCATACTTTAGCCTACCCATGGCATCTGCCGTGCCACCACCACGACAGACGGGCAAGAGCCTCCTGCATAGCCCTGGCGAGTCCGTCTAGCCAACTGTTCTCCCTCAAGCTGAATTGGATCCCCTCTGAGGTGGGTGCCTCTGATATTCGCAACTATTAGCCACTGTAGTTCTCCTCCTTGCTGATCATTGAGCTGTGCTCCGAAGAACTCAGGGTGCGGGCGCTCAAGAAGTTCCAAAAGTTGGCTTAAATCTCGCTCGAAGAAGAGCTCTCCTCCGTTTCCCAACTGGTAGAACTTGCTATACTTGACTTCCATCTATAAGAATGTAGGATGGGTAAGTTAGTGAGGTGATCAAGTGTGTCAAATTTTATGTAGGATTGCAAGAATTTTTTAGGAAGATTAATTTTCTTGAAAGAATCCCAGTGATAAGAATGAGAATGCTCGGTTCTTTTGTTTTTGAAACTAATTTTTTGATTCAAGCGTCCATTCTAACTAGGGTCTCCTATGGTCAGGATGGATCTGATACCAATTTGTCAACACCCGGTTTTTTAATCCCAGATGCCAGTTATGCCATACCTCGCAATCCTAGGATTACCATTTTTGCGAGATATAACAGAATTGGTACCATAGTACATCATCCATTACAAACCATAATAAAGGTCTTACAAATAAAGGATCTCATGATCCAGTCTTAATTCAATCAACGCAGCGGAATAATAATAAGGGTAGCATGGTCAAGGCTCCATCTTCAGGTTCACAGGCAATGCTGATAATGGGAGATAATCCTAGTTGTCATAGACTTCCTGCTGTCCATCATCCTGGTAGTCCTCCTCATAGTCTGGCCATAGGAATAGCCAGGGACAAAGCCATGAGTACTCTTTAAGTACTCTCAAACTAATACTAACAAGTGAAGTAGTTCGAGTAGGAATCCTAAGATCTAGGTTTATTTGCAAAAAGTCAGGTTTATTTCATATTGAGTTTAGAAGTAAAGAAAACTAGTTTAATGTTCTACAACACCTAAGTGGTAACTTAGTTTTCATGTTCGTCAAAGTCATAGTTCATTTCACAAGTAATTTTGAAAACATCTGACGATGGAACAATATGGCCACTCCAACTGTCCATGACCACGGATGCAGCTATTCGAATAGTTTGACACTCTACAGAGATTGTACACTTTCACCACAACATTCGATACATTCATCAGGGATAACCCTGAATCATCATACTTAGTATGCGGATAATCAATCCTAACCTTTCAATTACACACCCTAGTATAGGCACCTCCCCTATGAGTTTGGCCTCCCAACCATGACCATCTGCCATCTTGGGAACTACGTAGGTGGACATTCATCATGAGGTAGCCTCAGCTCAACCTCTTCCACAAGGGAACCCATACTAAGACATATAAACTTCCAGTCAAGACTTACCCAATTTAGGTATTGTGGTTGTACGGTAAAATTGGAACGGTATCGCATCCGAACCCAACCATCAGTTTTTATGAAGGGCTAAGGCTCATGCCTCAACATTTTCATAATCAAATCATCTTGTGTTCATAACACATGTCAAAACATTTCAATAGAATGAATTCATTCCAAGGTTTTCATAATCATTTTCACCAAGTATTCCCATCTAAAGTGATCAACGTTTATGCTTAGCACTAGCCACTAAAGTTGAGGGTATTCGCTAGTGAGGGATGCTAATCAGGTGTAACCATCCAAATCTAGTCTCATGCCTCGGTATGACATCTAGTTCTTGTTGGAGATATGCCCTAGAGGCAATAATAAAAGTGGTTATTATTATATCTTTGTGTTTATGATAAATGTTTACATTCATGCTATAATAGTATTAACCGGAAACATTAATACTTGTGTGATTTGTAAACTGAATTAGAGTCCCTAGTAAAGCCTCTTTGTAATACTAGCTTGTTGGTTGATAGATGATCGTGGTTTCCCGATCATGAACATTGAGATATTATTAACAACAAGATCATATCATTATGAGAATGGTATGTGCGGTGACCCAGCATACCACTGCATGTGTAGTACACTATAGTCGTTGACATGACATCCACAGAACACCGTTCCGTAAATATCACATCCCTCAGAGTGGTACAACAGAAACATTGCGGGTCCATATTACAGAAGTACACACATTATTATTATTACAATACTGGAAGTTCAAGACTTCCAAAGATCCAACTTACAAACCAAAATATAAAAGTGTTCATCAGAAATTTAAAAGTAACAACTCCGACTAGGAGTGGGGCTCAATAGCTTATTCTATAGAGTTCATGCTGCTCGGCTCCCATGGTTACTACTAACTAGGTACTTAGTTGGTCTCGTTCTCATCGACACCGTAGCGGATCTCGTAATCCACTCCTTCAACTCCTCCGGATAGATCAGGTTCCTCGTAGAACACGTCTTCTTGGCATTCAGCTGCATACATTGGCACTTCTTCGGGATCCTCAGAGTCTAAGCAAGGGATCAAAGGAAAGAATGAGTAACAGCGTTACCCAACAAGTTCATTATATGCAAGGTGGGAAGTTTGATGCTTCTAACTACCACCTCGGATCATAAATCCTTGGTACCATGTAGTTTTTGTAAATCTTTCTTCAAAGATTGATTTTATTCTGAAAAACTATGACAATCATCCTTCACAGGTTGACTAGAACTTTCATGGAGTTCCTTTCCTGCCGCGTTCGTAGGTCCTTCCCGAAACAGGGAGTAACAAGTTACAGTTCTTACACTCTGCAGAGGTGCGTTACTTTACCCATGAGAGATCAACTCTTTGTTGCACAACCGGGCGTACTTTCCCGTCCACAATTCCATGATGTCGGGCCCAGTAGTTGGTCCAAGCCAATCACTGCCCCCTTCGTGACCCCGCATGCCTCCTTGGTGTACACCATGCCCACATAATGAATTACTACAATGGTTTGTACAAACCGTAAGATGCCAGAACTATCATGGGACGATGAGGGTTCCCACCCATATGCTGCATATCCTCTACGAATTACCAATAATATGCACGCTACGAGGATAACAGCCACGACCTGCACATCCGGCTTCATACGAGAGGAAGAAGATACAGCTGACTTCTCTGTCCCATTCCAAATCTCATGGCTAACGCATAATATACGGCGCTAGAATCACTGATGTCAGGGGTTATTAATGTAGGGTTCCGTAGCATGGAAAACAAAAAATTTCTACCGCATACAAACAAACAAGCCAAGCTCTATCTACTACATTGTAGCAACAAGTCGATGGAATAACTCACCCTCGAAGATTCCAAAGTGTTTAACGAGAGCGGATTCTCGTGGGTGATGTAGTCGTACTCTTCCCGATCTCAAGATCGCGTAGACGATCCTTCCAGCGCTGCGTTCCGGAAGCGCTTCCGCAGTCGGTCACACATTCGGTACTCGACTAAGACCTTCCTCTCCCTCGTTCCAGCAGGCAGCGGAGGTTGTAGCACTCTCCTCGCGATTCCGGCAGCACAACGGCGTGGTACCGGAAGTAGAGGGGAGATCTCGCAGGGATTTGCCTTAAGCCGGAGCTAGTATGGTGGACTTATGAGAGAGAGCCTCGGTGATCTAGGGTTTAGACACACCAAGGAGGGGCAAGGCCGGCGGCTAGGGTTAGCCCTAGGCGGCGGCGGCTATGGTGGGCGGCGGCTAGGGTTAGGGTTTAGAGGAGGGCAACTTGTGTGCTAGGAGGGGCAGCCCTGCCCCTCCTTATATAGGTGGGAGGCGCCGGCCAAGGGGAGGGGAGTCCCTCCCCAACTCGGATCCCAAGTGGGCCGGCGGTGGAGGGAAGGAACTCATCCTCAAGTAGGTTTCCTACTTCCCCTCCACCTTCCAAAATAGTCATTTGACTTTTCAAATTGGCGTTTCACTTTTCAAACTAGGATTTGATTAAACCCTTTATTTTGTTCAGCGATGACACCTAGTACATGATACAATCATTCCAACTTGATATGACACATTCATGTACCCTTCCCCTCCGGAGTGCCGGACATTCCGGAACCTTCTAGAACATTTCCGGTGAAAACACCGGAACCATTCTCCAACCCTGAAACAGGAATTTCCTTATATGAATCTTATTCTCCGAACCATTCCGGATCTCCTCGTGATATCCCGGATCCCATCCGAGACTCCGAACAACATTCGGTCTCTTGCTCATCATTCCATAACTACTCAAACAACGTCGAATCCTTAAGTGTGTCTCCCTACGGTTCGTGAATTATGCGGACATGATCGAGACACTTCTCCGAACAATAGCCAATAGAGGAATCTATAAATTCATATGGCTCCCACATATTTCTACGATTACTTTGCGATCGAATGAACCACTTACATACGATACCAATTTCCCTTTGTCTCATGATAGTTTACTTATCCGAGGTTATGATCGTCGGTATCTCTGCATACCTAGTTCAACCTCGTTACTGATAAGTATTCTTTTCTCGTTCCCGTGATATGTGATCCCTTGTGAGCCAGTCACATGCTTGCAAGCTAATTGGATGACATTCCACCGAGAGGGCCCAGAGTATATCTATCCGTCATATGGATGGACAAATCCCACTCTTGATCCATGTGTCTCAACCAATACTTTCCGAACACTCAATGCCACCTTTATAGCCACCCAGTTACGGTGTGGTGTTTGATGTCATCAAAGCATCCTTCCGGTGAAGGTGATATGCATGATCTCATGGTCGAAGGAATTAGGTTACTATGTATCAGAAAGCATATAGCAATTAAACTATTAAAATGACTTGATCTTTATGCTACGCTTATCTATAGGAGTATGTCCACCATATCATTCTCCTAACGATATGATCTTGTTGTTAATAACATCTCAATGTTCATGATAGGGAAACCACAATCATTTATTAACCAACAAGCTAGTATTATAAAGAGGCTTTACTAGGGACTCTATTTTAGTTTACAAATCACACAAGTATTAAGGTTTCCTTGTTAATACTATTATAGCATGAATGTAAACATTTATCATAAACACAAAGATATAATAATAACTACATTTATTATTTCCTCTAGGGCATATCTCCAACAGTCTCCCACTTGCACTAGAGTCATCTAATCTAGATTATATGGTAATATACCGAACACCCATGGCAGTTTGGTGTTGGTCATGTTTTTCCCTCGGGAGAGGTTTAGTCAACGGATCCACCACATTCAGATCTGTGTGTACTTTGCAAATCTTTATGTCCCCATCTTGGACATGTTCTCGAATAGCGTGAAAACGTAGCTTGATATGCTTCAGCTTCTTGTGTGACCTTGGTTCTTGCGCATTGGCTATGGCGCCCATGTTATCACAGTAGATAGACATTGGGTCCAGCGCACTTGGAACCACACCCAGCTCTGTAATGAACTCTTTCATCCATATCGCTTCTTGTGAAGCCTCCGAAGCAGCCATGTATTCCGATTCAGTTGAAGATCTCGCCACAACGCTTTGCTTTGCACTCCTCCAGCTAACTGCTGCACCATTCAAAGTAAATACGTATCCAGATTGTGATTTAGAATCATCCGGATCGGTGTTCCAACTAGCATCGGTGTAACCATTAACAACGAGCTGTTCATCACCTCCATAAGAAAGAACCATATCCTTAGTTCTTCTCAAGTACTTAAGGATGTTTTTGACCATTGTCCAATGATCCACTCCTGGATCACTTTGATATCTGCTAGTTAAACTAACAGCATATGCAATGTCGGGTCTAGTACATAGCATGGCATACATTAGAAATCCTATGGCTGAGGCATAGGGAGTCTTACTCATCCTTTCTCTATCTTCTGCCGTTGTCGGACTTTGAGTTTTACTCAAGGTCGTATTGAGCAACATGGGCAAGAACCCTTTCTTGCTATCTTCCATTCCAAACCTCTTTAGAACTTTGTCCAAATATGTACTTTGTGACAATGATATTAGGCGTCTCGATCTATCTCTATAAATCTTTATGCCTAATATGTAAGATGCTTCGCCAAGATCTTTCATTGAAAAACTATTATTCAAATATTCCTTGACACTATTAAGAAGGTCTACATCATTCCCAATCAACAATATGTCATCTACATACAGTATTAAGAATGCTACAGAGCTCCCACTCACTTTCTTGTAAATACAAGATTTTCCATAAGTTTGTATAAAACCAAAACTTTTGATTACCTTATCAAAACGTTGATTCCAACTTCGGGATGCTTGCTTTAATCCATAGATGGACCGTTGAAGTTTGCATACCATGTTAGCATCTTTAGGATCGACAAAACCTTTGGGTTGCATCATATACAACTCTTCATCAATGTCTCCATTGAGGAATGCTGTTTTGACATTCATCTGCCATATCTTATAATCATAATATGCAGCGATTGCTAACATAATCCTCACATACTTTAGCTTCGCTACCGGTGAGAAAGTCTCATCGTAGTCAACTCCTTGAATTTGTCAAAACCCTTTTGCGACAAGTCGAGCTTTATAGACAGTAACATTACCATCATCATCTGTTTTCTTCTTGAAAATCCATTTGTTCTCGACAGCCTTCCGGCCATCCGGTAAGTCCACCAAAGTCCATACTTGGTTTTCGTACATGGATCCAATCTCGGATTTCATGGCTTCTTGCCATTTATTGGAATCTGGGCTCATCATCGCTTCCTCATATGTCGCAGGGTCATCGGTGTTGTCCACCAACATGAAACTCATAACGGGATGTCACATCCCAAATTTTAGATTTGGTCTTGCATATCATTCATAGCATTGCATCATGCTTTTCCATGCAAAACCGTCGAGTGAAAAGGTTCGGCGAAACGCTATCTTCAAAGTCCTATTTCATTTTGCTACGAGGTTCCTGCGAGAAGCTTTAGTAGGACTTGCGACAACCACCCCTGTAAGTTAGTGGTTTCACTCAAACCTTGACGTTAGATTGTTCCCCTCGACCATACGAACCCGTAGGCGCAAGAATCGCTCGAATCGGAGCTCGTACGGAAAAGCTTCGGCCGTTTTAGTAAACCGCCGGAAAACGGTCCGAAAATCTGGACCGATTTCCGAGTCCTAAACTAACTCCGGACCGAATCTGAGTAGGATTTCCCGCGAGAGGGCCACTTAAGGCGGACCCCAGCCTCGGGATCCGCACCCACCTGCGCCGACCCCGCCGCCTCTACTCCTCCTGCGCGCGCGCGCCTCCCGAGGTCGCCCCGCCGCCACCCTCCGCCGCCGGCCATCGCCCCGTCGCCATCGCACTGCATCCCCGCCGCCGCCCCTCTCCTCTTCCTCTCCCTCTCGCTGCGCGCCGCCACCAGCACCCCCACATCGCCGCCGCCGCCGCGCGCAAGCTCCGCCGCCGGCGCCGCCTCCCGCGCGAGCCGCCGCCGCCCTCCACTCGCCCCTCGCCGCGCCTCGCCATCCCCGCCGCCAATGCGGCCAGCCGCCGCCATCGCCCGCGTCGCCGCCACCGAGCCGCCGCCGCCGCCTGCGCTGTTGCCGCGCTGCCGCCGCCGCCTCGCTGTGCGCGCCGCACGCGCCGACGCTGCTGTGCGCTGCTGCTGCCGCACGCATGCACTGCCGCGCGCGCATGCGCTGTTGCGCGCTAGTTGTCGCACTCACGCATGCACGCATACACGCATGTATGCGCGCCACGTTGATTTTTCTCGACCCGTTCGTTGACCGTATCCGTCCGTGCAGGAAAACCCCCGACGCCGGAACCGATTGCCACCGCCGTCCGAAACTCGCCGCACCTTCCGGAGTCCGTTTCGCCGCTTGTTTCCGGTAAGACAGCAGCCACCGTCAGATCTCAGATCATCGGCTCAGATCGTTAGTTGATTGGTCAGACTCAGGCGTTGACTAGTCAGACGCCCAGTCAGCGCCCAGTCAGCAGACGCTTTGACCAGTCAACAAACACAATTGACTGGTCAATTTCGTTAATCCTTCTAGTTGACAGATTTCGGTAGAATCTTGTAAATTGCGTAGAAATTAAACCGCTTGGCCAAAAATTGCAAATAAAATATGTGTAGATTCAGTGAGTCGTGTAGAATCTCGCTGTACTTTTGGTACGGGCTTTTGCAGCAAGGATTAGTACAGTTTAATCAAACTAGTTAGTGGCCTTTTCGGAGTAATAAATTCGTAAAAAAAGATCCGTAGCTCCAAAAATCGCGTATGATATGTCCCTGGATTCAGTGGAACGAGGGGAATCTCATCGTGAATTAAAAAGATAGGCTTACAGTAAAAACTTCTGCAGAAACTGTCTATTGGCTTTCTGCAGTGTTTTAAATTACTCGGGGAGTTTTATAATTCCTTTTTGAGTAATTCCAATTGGTTCTATTTCTAATCAGCGATGCCCATACTGTAGATTTTTCCCACGATTTTACAAACAGTATACTACCGGTAGTGAATTATTTGAGTTCTGGCTCTAGTTTTGGGCGTTACTTTTGCTTAATAGTTTTCCTAGCGCTAAAACTATTTTCCATGCATGCAATCGGTAGTATTATGGTATAGGATGTTGTGGTACAGCTGTAGCACCAATTCACTTGTCGTTCTTGCATTCATGCATCATATTTGCCGTATATACTTGTGGATTGTTTGTTTATGATTGCGATTGTATCGTGTAGATTGTGACGAGTGCAACGCTTGCACGTGTTTGGATTGTTCCTCCGACCGATTCAACCAAGGCAAGTAGATGCTACTTTGTTCATGATATCGTCCTACTATTTTCAATGCATTGTCGTGTATTTTGTAGATGCATGTGTAGGATGATACTATCGCTATGCTATGTCCTATTATGTGGTAGGGCTTTCTTTGTAGATGAGCCACCGTTGGTAGATGTGCTTAGCCATGCTATGTTGAACGAGGGCTGGGATACATCATTGAGATTTGTTTCTAAAAGTATTGGTTTGTGAAAACTAAAACAACTTAATCAATGAATCATCTGGGTGTGATGGTATTGATAATTTTTGGTGGTTTCATTGCGGAAAGGCACCCAGGTATCAAGAGAGAATGATTGGCTTCTTTATTGTGTAGCTTACGTGTACAACCATGTGCCAATAATGAAATGGGCGGTTGGTTGGACTTAGTAGGTTGTGGTAACTCGAACCCGCGTATCCAGAGATGTAGAATTTTGGTAGGTTGGACCGGTGCGCGTCGGGATTGAGGAGCTACTTTCCGAACAGTCTCTTCTTGGACTTCTCCCTATCATCACTCAAAATGAGAGTGATGGTATGAGCTGGGCTGGCCAAGTCACATGGGTAAAGTGTACAAACCCCTGCAGGGTATATAATCTAATCGATTAGCCGTGTCCCCGGTTATGGACAACTGAGTTGCTTGATATTGATTCCATGACATGTTTCTCGCTCATTCTAATTTCTTAATTGTTTTAATATTGTTGGGTTAACTTAATTGGGATCTTTTCAAAGAAAAACAAAAACTGTTTATGAAAGTAGGACAAATGTATTTGCAAATGCAAGCCAGACACAGCTTCACTTGCCAAATATGCATGTAGATGTTAGTACTATTGTCTCCATTACTAGCTCTACTTGCCATACATTCCATGTATTGACCCTTCGGGGCTGCTACGTTTCATGTTGCAGGTTATTCCGATTCTGATTGATCGTTGTAGGCCACGGTACTCCACTCGGCACTTGTTCACTTGTGGGCAATTTGAAGAATGGAGGATTTACTTTATTTATGTTGCTACCTGAATAATTTGAGCTAGCTTTGTGCTAAGCTTTTATTGTAATAATGGTATTCTGGATCTTCGTTATTCATGATACACGGATATTTTGCTATGTTATCTATCTTACTCTATTGTGGGCCAATGAACCGATCCAGGGGTTGGCATGTCACATAGAGGCCACGGTCTTTTCAGAACCGGGGTGTTACAGGATGGTATCAGAGCCCCTGTGTCGACTGTAGGATCGTGACCTAGGATTGGATTAGGAAGCCATAGAATTATTAAAGCCTATATTAACTTTGTCTTTCATCTTATGCCTTTCACCCTCGTAAATTCTTACCATATGCTATTCTCACACTTTCCTCTTTTACTTGATAGATGGGAGAAGTCAGGACTGAGTATGCCACCCTGGAGTCACCAAGGCCCTTTGCAAGGCAGTTAGCTCAGCTCTCGCAGTCATTGGGATTGCCACTGCCCATGTTCAAGGGAAGAAGGCTGTACACCTATGGATATGGAGAGGATACATGGGAGATCACTACCTTCATATCCAGAGATGCCGCCTTGCCAAACCCCGTGCACTTGATCTACACCAAGACATACTGCAACTGGGGACTTGGAATCAACTTGGCCATACATGAAGCCCTGTCTCGCCAGTGCCATAATGTCCGACACCTACTACCAGCAGATTCACCCTACCGTGACTATGGAAGGCGTGATGAAGATGGGAACATTGTGGTTACCCCGGGCGACAGGAACAACATGCCGCCCCGTCGGAGGCACATAGAGGACATGGAAAGGGAGAATGGAGCTCTAGCAGAGAAGGTGAGAATGATAAAGGAGATTGCAGATTTTACAAGCAATGGTATGGTGGTCCAAGGACAGGAGATTGACACCCTGCATGAAGCTGTGGGAGTTCTGGATAATGTCCTGATAGCCAGAGATGCAACCATAGCACATCTTCATGGTACTGTGCAGGATAACACCCAGAACATACAGCAATTGCAAGGGACCGTCCAGGAAAGGGATCAAACTATTGAAGCTATGACAGCCCAGATTGCCGCTCTCCAAGCACAGCTGAATCCACCCTCCGATGATGACAATGGAGATGATGGAAACAATGGGGATGATGATGACAGTGGAGACGATGATGATGATGAGGACGAGGATGATGATGATGGAGACGATGATGGTGGACGAGATGAAGTTGTTGAAGTTGCAGCTGAGAGTGAAGCAGAAGAGGAGGATCCAGAAGAGGTGGAGTTTGAGATCTCAAGTGACGATTCAGGAGAGGTGTACACTCCGCCGTCATGGTTGTACCGCGAACCGAAGCGTCAACGCATGACAGCAAGGACCTACTGCAACCTCTTCAAGAAATAGATAGAAGTCCACCAATTAGTCCACGTTAGGCAAATTCGCTAGGATTAGTCTCGATCGATGTGAAGCTTAGTTCGTGTTAGTTTAAGAGTGATTAGTTTCTTATTTGTGTACTCCAATATCCCAGGAATTATTTGTGCGAATTTTATGAAAGAGTTATGGCAATTTGGTTATCATCTGTGTTATTTTCGCTGCAGTTTTTCTGCTGATACAGCAGTACTGCGCGATTTTTCATATTTTTCTGGTAACTCGGAAAAATCTGAAATAAATTGGGCTGATGCGAAACTCTCTGTACTATATGTGCAAAAATCAACTTATTTTTCTGACGAGTTTAAGTCAGGCGGACAAATTCGCGAACGCTGCTGGACTGTTCTGGCAGATTGCTGTTTTTGTTGTTTAGTTGATCAACTGTTTAGTTAACCATTGCCAACTCTTGTAAAACTATTTCAGTAGTTATATACTGCTAGGATTAACCCCTGGGATGTTGCTGGATCACTTGTTTGTTGATGTGTTGCTTGCTTGTGATTGTCTGCTATTGTTTGTTGTTGATTGATCATATGCATGGGTAGAATCCTATTGTCGTAGTTGATTCTTTCTAAACTTACCTGTGCTGAACCGCAGATGCCTCCTCGCCGCCAACCCACTGAGTTGGAGCAGCTCATGGCAGCTCAGGCACAGCTGACCCAAGTGATGACTCAGTTCATGGCAAATCAGAACAACAACAATGGAAACAATCAGCCTCAGGGAGATGCTCTCACCAGATTTCTGAGGCTAAGGCCAGCTAAGTTCTCTACTGCAACGGAACCAATGGTTGCTCTTGACTGGTTGCGTTCAGTCAACAAGGATCTAGTAACTGTCGGATGCACTGATGCTGAGAAGGTGAGGTTTGCCGCTCACCTATTAGAGGGGCCAGCCGATTCTTGGTGGGACACATTTCAGATCACCCACCCGCTGGATATCGTGACTTGGGCTATGTTCGAGGAAGGTTTCAAGACCAACCACGTGTCTTCAGGAGTTCTGAGCCTGAAGAGGAAGGAGTTCCGCAACTTGCGCCAAACCAATCGCACCATGGCTGAGTACATTGAGGAGTTCAACAACATGTCCCGTTATGCACCCGAGGATGTTGACACTGATGCCAAAAGGAGGGAGAGATTCCTGGATGGCCTCAGTGATGAGCTTTCAGTACAGCTACTTGTGGTTTACTGCCCCACTTTCCAGGAGCTTATGGACAAGGCCAGGATCTTGGAAGGAAAGCACAAGCAAGTAGAAAGCCGCAAGAGGAAGAACAATAATCACCACTCTGGTTCACACCACAAGTCTCGCACTTCATATGATGGATACTCCAAGCATGGAGGGAGTGACCATGGGCACCATGGGAGCCATGACCGCCACCACCATGGAGGTGATGGGCATCGTCATGACAACCATAGGAGCAGCCACCACAGCCACAAGGGAGGACACTCTCATCACTCTGGAGGACACGGTGGACATGACCGCAACCGTGATCGCAGCTTTGTGAAGAAGGATCTGAGTGAGGTGACATGTTTCAAGTGTAAGCAGAAGGGACACTATGCTGACAACTGTCCGGAGAGGAAAGGACTGAAGCCAACCAACAACGAGAAGGCCACAGTGAACCACATGAATGTGGAGGAGATTCCAGACGGGCCTGACCTTGTGATTGGTAAGTTCCCAATCAACACTTACCCTACACTTATACTTTTCGATATTGGTGCATCGCATTCATTCATATCAAGGGCATTTGTGGATAAGTATAAGTTGCCTACTGAGTCTATGAAAAGGTCTATTAGATTGAGTTCACCTGGAGGAGATATGATAGCTAGTGCGGGATGCCGCGATTTAACAGTGAGGATTGGAACACACAACTTCGTAGCACATTTGGTAGTGTTGGATTCACAGGGATTAGACGTTATTCTGGGTATGGATTGGATGTCTATGCATGGGGGACACATAGATTGTGCACAACGAGCTGTTTCACTCAAAACCCCGGATGGTAAGAGAATTAGGTTCAAGTCGGCTGCACGACCGAGAAGGTGTAAGTTGAATTCTCTTAAGGGGGTTAGCATGGATATTGTGCCAGTGATTAGGGATTACCCCGACGTGTTTCCGGAAGAGCTGCCAGGGATGCCACCTGACAGGGATGTAGAGTTTCTTATCGACCTGATGCCGGGAACATGACCAATAGCAAAGAAACCATATAAGATGGATGTGGATGAGCTGAAGGAATTGAAGAAGCAGTTGAAAGAGCAGCTGGAAAAGGGATTCATTCAGCCTAGTTCGTCGTCATGGGGTGCACCTGTTTTGTTTGTGGAGAAGAAGGATAGCAGCAAGAGATTAGTGGTGGACTACCGCTCGCTGAATGAAGTAACCATCAAGAACAAGTACCCTCTGCCGAACATAAATGATTTGTTTGACCAACTGGAAGGAGCAAAGGTGTTCAGCAAGATTGATCTGCGATCAGGCTACTTCCAATTGAAGATCCGAGAGGAGGATGTACCAAAAACCGCCTTCACCACTAGGTATGGTTTATATGAGTATACAGTTATGTCTTTTGGACTAACAAATGCCCCGGCATGCTTCATGACCATGATGAACAAGGTATTTATGGAGTACTTGGACAAGTTCGTGGTGGTGTTTATTGATGACATACTGATATATTCCAAGGATGATGCTGAGCATGAGAAGCATCTGCGACTAATTATGGAGAAGCTGAGGGAACACAAGCTGTATGCCAAATTCAGCAAGTGTGAATTTTGGCTTAACACCATTGGGTTTCTTGGACACGTAGTGTCGGGAGAAGGAATCGCTATTGATCCAAGCAAAGTGACTGCAGTGACTGAGTGGGAAGCGCCCAAGAATGCTGGAGAGATACGAAGCTTTTTGGGACTTGCTGGATATTACAGGAGGTTCATTGAAAACTTTTCCAAGATTGCAAAGCCGATGACTGAACTTCTGAAGAAGGAGAGGAAGTTTGAAGGGTCAGACGTCTGTGAAGCCAGCTTTCAGGAACTGAAGCGTCGACTAGTGACTGCGCCTGTTCTGTGTTTACCAGATCTTCAGAAGGATTTCCAAGTGTACTGTGATGCTTCTCGATAGGGACTTGGGAGTGTGCTTATGCAAGATGGGAGAGTAGTGTCATATGCCTCGCGACAACTCAAGCACCATGAGCGGAATTACCCCACACACGACTTGGAGTTAGCGTCAGTGGTTCATGCGCTCAAGGTATGGAGGCATTACTTAATGGGAAAACACTGTGATGTGTACACCGACCACAAGAGCCTGAAGTACATATTTACACAGAAGGAACTGAACATGAGACAAAGGAGATGGTTGGAACTTATCAAGGATTATGATATGAATCTACAATACCACCCGGGAAAGGCCAATATAGTAGCAGATGCTCTGAGCCGGAAGGTTTATGCCAATGGACTGACAATTGGTGAATTGCCTGAGGATTTGTGCAAGCAATTCAAGGACCTTAGACTGGAGGTAGTATCTGAAGGATACTTAGCAACAATGGAAGTCCAACCGACGCTACAGGACAGGATCATAACGGCTCAGATAGGAGACAAAGAGATAGATGAAGTTAAGGAAAAGATGAAGGAAGGTCGAGCAAGGGAATTCCATGAGGATGAGCAAGGAACCCTGTGGTACGGAGATCGTTTGTGCGTTCCCAACGATCCCGAGATAAGGAAGTTGATTCTGCAGGAAGCTCATGACTCGCCATATTCCATACATCTGGGCAATACGAAGATGTATATGGACCTAAAGGACAGATTCTGGTGGAACAACATGAAGGGAGACATCGCGGAGCATATTGCCCTATGTGATGTATGTAGCCGAGTAAAGGCAGAACACCAGAAGCCAGCAGGACTGCTACAGCCGTTGCCCGTGCCGGAATGGAAGTGGGATAGAGTGGGGATGGACTTTATCACAGGATTGCCCAGGACCAGGTCAGGGTATGACTCCATTTGGGTAGTGGTCGACCATTTGACCAAGGTAGCCCACTTTATACCGGTAAAGACGACCTATACGAGTGCAAAGTTGGCCAAGATTTACATGGACAAGATTGTGTGCCTACACGGAGTTCCCAAGAGTACCGTATCTGACAGAGGCACCCAATTTACCTCACACTTCTGGCGCCAGTTACACGAGTCACTTGGGACTAGATTGGAGTTTAGCACAGCGTTTCACCCGCAGACTGATGGACAGACCGAGAGGGTGAATCAGATTTTGGAGGACATGCTGAGAGCTTGCGCTTTGGCTCATGGTTCTAGTTGGGATGAGAATTTGCCTTATGCTGAGTTTTCCTACAACAACAGCTATCAAACCAGCATCAAGACGTCACCGTTCGATGTGCTGTATGGGAAACGGTGCCGAACACCATTGCTATGGGATGGAGTAGGAGAACGTAAGTTGTTTGGACCTGACTTGATCAAGGATGCCGAGGAGAAGGTCGCCTTGATTAGGGACAGACTGAAGGTAGCGCAATCAAGGTAGAAGAGCTACGCTGACGCCAAGCGCAAGGAAGTGGTGTACGAGATAGGTGATAGAGCATACCTCAGAGTATCGCCGCTTCGTGGAATCAAGAGATTTGGAATTAAGGGTAAGCTGGCACCTCGATTTATTAGACCGTATAGGGTCTTAGCACGCAAAGGAGAAGTTGCTTATCAGTTGGAGTTGCCAGAGGCTCTGTCCGCTGTTCACAACGGGTTCCACGTGTCCCAGCTGAAGAAGTGCCATCCGGAGATGGTGAATACACCATTGAGAGACACTGTACCGCTAGAGGAGGTTCAGCTTGAGAACGACTTGACCTATGAAGAGAAACCGGTCAAGATTCTGGAGACAGCAGAGAGGACTACCCGTACCAGGACGATCAGGTTTTGCAAGGTGCAGTGGAGCCACCACACGGAAGAGGAAGCCACTTGGGAGCATGAAGATAACATCCGAGAGGACTACCCACACCTATTTGCTAGCCGCGCCGAATCTCGAGGACGAGATTCATATTAAGGGGGTTAGTCTTGTCACATCCCAAATTTTAGATTTGGTCTTGCATATCATTCATAGCATTGCATCATGCTTTTCCATGCAAAATCGTCGAGTGAAAAGGTTCGGCGAAACGCTATCTTCAAAGCCCTATTTCATTTTGCTACGAGGTTCCTGCGGGAAGCTTTAGTAGGACTTGCGACAACCACCCCTGTAAGTTAGTGGTTTCGCTCAAACCTTGATGTTAGATTGTTCCCCTCGACCATATGAACCCGTAGGCGCAAGAATCGCTCGAATCGGAGCTCGTACGGAAAAGCTTCGGCCGTTTTAGTAAACCGCCGGAAAACGGTCCAAAAATCTGGACCGATTTCCGAGTCCTAAACTAACTCCGGACCGAATCTGAGTAGGATTTCGCGCGAGAGGGCCACTTAAGGCGGACCCCAGCCTCGGGATCCGCACCCACCTGCGCCGACCCCGCCGCCTCTACTCCTCCTGCGCGCGCGCGCCTCCCGAGGTCGCCCCGCCGCCGCCGCCCTTCGCCGCCGTCGCACCGCATCCCCACCGCCCGCAGGTCCGGCCGCCACCACCGTCCCTCTCCTCTTCCTCTCCCTCTCGCTGCGCGCCGCCGCCAGCACCCCCGCATCGCCGCCGGCGCTGCCTCCCGCGCGAGCCGCCGCGGCCCTCCACTCGCCCCTCGCCGCGCCTCGCCATCCCCGCCGCCATCGCCCGCGTCGCCGCCACCGAGCCGCCGCCGCCGCCTCGCTGTGCGCGCCGCACGCGCCGCCGCTGCTGTGCGCTGCTGCCGCGCGCGCATGCGCTGCTGCGCGCTAGTTGTCGCACTCACGCATGCACGCATACACGCATGTATGCGCGCCGCGTTGATTTTTCTCGACCCGTTCGTTGACCGTATCGGTCCGTGCAGGAAAACCCCCGACGCCGGAACCGATCGCCACCGCCGTCCGGAACTCGCCGCACCTTCCGTAGTCCGTTTCGCCGCTTGTTTCCGGTAAGACAGCAGCCACCGTCAGATCTCAGATCAGCGGCTCAGATCGTTAGTTGACCGGTCAGACTCAGGCGTTGACTAGTCAGACGCCCAGTCAGCGCCCAGTCAGCAGACGCTTTGACCAGTCAACAGACACAATTGACTGGTCAATTTCGTTAATCCTTCTAGTTGACAGATTTCGGTAGAATCTTGTAAATTGCATAGAAATTAAACTGCTTGGCCAAAAATTGCAAATAAAATATGTGTAGATTCAGTGAGTCGTGTAGAATCTCGCTGTATCTTTGGTACGGGCTTTTGCAGCAAGGATTAGTACAGATTAATCAAACTAGTTAGTGGCCTTTTAGGAGTAATAAATTCGTAGAAAAAGATCCGTAGATCCAAAAATCGCGTATGATATGTCCCTGGATTCAGTGGAACGAGGGGAATCTCATCATGAATTAAAAAGATAGGCTTACAGTAAAAACTTCTGCAGAAACTGTCTATTGGCTTTCTGAAGTGTTTTAAATTACTCGGGGAGTTTTATAATTCCTTTTTGAGTAATTCCAATTGGTACTGTTTCTAATCAGCGATGCCCATACTGTAGATTTTTCCCACGATTTTACAAATAGTATACTACCGGTAGTGAATTATTTGAGTTCTAGCTCTAGTTTTGGGCGTTACTTTTGCTTAATAGTTTTCCTAGCGCTAAAACTATTTTCCATGCATGCAATCGGTAGTATTATGGTATAGGATGTTGTGGTACAGCTGTAGCACCAATTCACTTGTCGTTCTTGCATTCATGCATCATATTTGTCGTATATGCTTGTGGATTGTTTGTTTATGATTGCGATTGTATCGTGTAGATTGTGACGAGTGCAACGCTTGCATGTGTTTGGATTGTTCCTCCGACCGCTTCAACCAAGGCAAGTAGATGCTACTTTGTTCATGATATCGTCCTACTATTTTCAATGCATTGTCGTGTATTTTGTAGATGCATGTGTAGGATGATACTATCTCTATGCTATGTCCTATTATGTGGTAGGGCTTTCTTTGTAGATGAGCCACCGTTGGTAGATGTGCTTAGCCATGCTATGTTGAACGAGGGCTGGGATACATCATTGAGATTTGTTTCTAAAAGTATTGGTTTGTGAAAACTAAAACAACTTAATCAATGAATCATCTGGGTGTGATGGTATTGATAATTTTTGGTGGTTTCATTGCGGAAAGGCACCCAGGTATCAAGAGAGAATGATTGGCTTCTTTATTGTGTAGCTTACGTGTATAACCATGTGCCAATAATGAAATGGGCGGTTGGTTGGACTTAGTAGGTTGTGGTAACTCGAACCCGCGTATCCAGAGATGTAGAATTTTGGTAGGTTGGACCGGTGCGCGTCGGGATTGTAACTACCTCGGTGAATTACGCTCCTAGATTCAAGCCTGGATGAACAGAAATGGTTGAAATAGTACGGTGGGGCCCAAATGCCACTCACAGGTAGACCTTTCGGCTGTCCCAACCATTTCCAATTCATCGGGACAAGAACGGGCGGCGTAATCGGCAGGCGAAGGGATCAACTACATACACAAATGAGTATGTATGCAAGCCACCATACAATAGTACATCAGAGCCATACCATCTAAAAAGAAAGGAAATATAGCAACGCCATACGGCAAGATTCAAATATTCTAGATAGATCTATAGTTTAGGATATCTCCTCATACATCACACATCAGAGTATCAAGCGGAAGCGGCAAGCAAGATCCGAGTACGGATAAGAAGCAAATCGGCATAAGATGCCCAATAAATAAGCACATCCCGCCCACAGATCTCACGGATCCCCGTTCCCGGAATCTCTACACCGAATGATCGTTGCCCACATCGTCCGTCTCCTCCACCCAGTATCCATCTCCGGAGTGCACCTGTTCATCTGAGTCAAACAATTTATCGTGTGAGACCCTAGGGGTACTCAGCAAGTCTTTATGCCTCTAAAGGGGACACAACCCGGGGTGACGCAATTGCAGCAAAAGATAAACCCTAACAATTCTATAGATACTCGCTAACCATCCGCCTAACCAAAGATAGACGGATGTCCGTGAATTAGTAACAACAGTTATAACAGTAATATTACAAGATCCATCCTCCTCCTCGCTTACCAACGAGGAAGCGGACGAACAACCCCCATCCGTTGGCAGTTTTATTAACCATTCCATGAGAATTGCACTATTTACTAGTCAGTTACTTAGTCAGATTAAAAGCGGTACTTTAGTTATGCTTGTCTATGATCGAGAAACTATGCTCCAAGTCGTCCATAACCGCGGACACGGCTTTCAGAAAGTTTTACCCTGCAGGGGTGCACAAATAGCAACACACACTCGATCAACCTCGGAAAAACCAAATCAAAACCCAACGAGGCCTTCACGACAAAGCAATCACAAGATTCAGAAATATTTCAGGGGGCCACCCCTTAAAGTAGACCCGCAACAAAGCCGGCCGGCTCCGAGACGGACTCAAGGTTGTGGGGACGGCTGTAAACGACTGGGAACCCGAAAACTCGGGCTTGTCGATACCGCGGAATCGTGCCACGATCCTAAACAGTACAGGTGCTCCTCGCACAATATTAAATAAAGCAGTAAAGCATGGCATAAGTACCGGATAGTAAATAAGACCTCAAACTAGTTTGTGGCCCCAAGAAATAAGAATGAATCAAGCTCTGGCTCAGGGGGGTCCCATAAGCCTCCCGGATGTGGATAGCGCGAATATTCAAGGAACAGGTATCAAGTACTCGGGGTCCTACGGGACACAAGTGAGCAGGAAAAACCAAATAGCAGATGTTGCTCACCGGTGCCACTTTCATTAGTTATCCCATACTACTCAAGTTAAGTTGTTTAGGTACCTCATTATCCAACAGACACTCACATACCCTACACATGCTGTTCTACGACTCGCATGGCTCAAACAACTCCTGTAGTAATGGCTCATGGGATGGAGGAACAAGCTTGGTGGGGTTTAAAAGTAAAAGCTATGCAATACTTGGGATTCAGTTTAATGCAATCGCGACTCAATGATGCAAGAATAATATAGAGGCAATAGGTACTGTATGTATGCAAGCATGTGGTAGTGCTTGCCTGGCAGCTCAGTTGAAGCGAGAGAAGGATCTGGGTAGTGCTCCTGGGTTTCTTGATATATCCCCTGCTCAGCGTCTATTCGAAGAAGAACCAAACAAACAAGGGCCAACATAAATAAAGTGCACAAGCATATGAATAGATGCGACAAGCAAACAATCATGCCATGACGAATGATGCACAATTTTCATGGCAATAAAGTAGCATGGCATGGGTGAGGTGTATGATACAAGGAATAAGCATTTTATTAAGTTTTGGCCATATTTTATACCCATATTAGTTGATGTCCACATTATATTTATATGATGCATGCTTTAATTCATATCATGGAATGCATAAACAGAAAGGTCTCGTCGAGCTGATCATTTTAGACATATCATTTGTCAAATTTGGAGTTATAAAACAAAAGTTATTAATTTATTAAGTCCAGGGGCATTTTATTGTAATTCTGAACAACTTGAATTTTAAAGTATTCAAAATATATTTTGGATAGCATATTTGAATTCCTCACATTTTTCTGATTTGAAAACATATATTATTTGCATTATTTGGATTTGTAAAGTAAAAGTTATTTAAATCAGATTTGAATTTGAATTTGAATTAGTTTGAATTAAATTGAACTACAACAGACAACACAGAAACTTTTTACACACAGGCTGAGCCAGCCACAGCCGCAGACAGATGGGCCCGGGCGCTGACTGGATCACAAACACGCGCGCAGGGTTTCTGTTACCACGGCTGCTGCTAGCCTAGGTGCATGACAGATGGGCCCGGCGGCGTCGGTGGCCCACGCGATAGCGGGAAACCTAGGGATGCCACGCGGCACGGCGGGGGTGGACGGCAGGTTGAGGTCTGGAAAACGTGGGAGCCTTTTTATAAAACGGCCACAGCCGCTGACGGTGGGGCTATAGGGGACCGCGGGTTTAGGAAAAGAAAAACGCAGGGGGGTTATGCGGAAAAGTGCGGCCTCGGTACTATGCTTCTCCTCTGTCGCGCGAACAGACGTGCGCGGCACACGCGCGACGCGCGCGGCGCGAGGCTCGAACCCGCGACCCCGGGCGCGCTAGCAGCGGCAGCTACCGCTGCGGTAGGGCTGGGTGGTTGTAGCAAGGGGGTGTAGGCGGCTAGATAGGCGTTGCGCGTCGCGGCAGCGAGTGGACAGATGCGGCGGCGGTGCACCGAGGGTGCTCGTCGGACGGATTGGCGACGCCAGGAAGCGACGGTGCAGGGGAGGTTGTCTGGAAGGGAGAGAAGCTTACCGCGAGTGCGTCGGTGTGGCCGGTTCGGGCAGGGACGGTCGTGATCGACGGCGAGGCAAACGCCGGGGAGCTAGGGTTTGCGCGTCGGTGTGGCGTCGGTGCAGCCGGCTCGGGGCTTCTCCTCCGCAGCTCCGTGTACAGGGCGAAGCAGAAGCTCTCCACGGGCTTCCTCGACACCCTAGCACCGCGCCACCGGCTAGACAAGGAGGGGGCGGTGGAGGCCGAAGGTTTCTGCCGGCGATGGTGTGGCGGTGAAGGAGAAGAGGGGAGCGAGGGCAGGATGCCCTGGGGTGGATCTGGGGTAGCTGGGCGAGGCAGAGAGGTGGTGGGGTGGATAAGAACGGGGGGAGAGGGGTGGATGGCGTGGGAGAGGGGAAGGTGGCTTCGGCCACCTTTATCCTTCCTCGCGTGATCGGCATGGAGGCCAGGCAGGTGGGGGCGCAGGCAGGTACGGGGGAAGGGCTGCCAGGTGGGCCAGGTAAGAGGGAGCTCGGGGTGGGCAGGCCAGGAAGAGAGAGAGAGAGAAAAGAGGGAGGGTAGGCTCGGCGTCTAGGTTAGGAGGGAGCTCGGCTAGGGTTGGATAGGAGGGGGCAGCTTCGGCATGGAGGTGGTGGCTAGGTGGGGCCCTCATGGCAGGTGGAGAGGGGAGGCCGAGAGAGAGGGGTGGCGGCTAGGGTTAGGGTTCGGTTTAGTTTAGGGTGGCTCGGGTGTTGTCTAGAGGGGGTGGTATGGTGGATGGGGTGGTGGTTTAGGTGATTAGAGTTAGAGTGGGGGTGGTAAGGTGATGTTGATGATAGGGTAGGTGATTAGGGTTAGGGTTTTTTTACAAGAACAAACAGGATCAAGCATGAAGGGTGGAGAGAGATGGTGGATGGTGCAAGCTTGCATGGATGGAGATGATTATAGGGTAACAGATGCTTGTATGCATCAAGCAAGAACAAGCATAATAGGGATAGAGGGAATTCTCTCCAAAAACCAAAGAAAGACCAAAGGAGATCAAATGGAAGTGATGGTTGCATGGCCCATGCAAATGCATTAAATGCTAGGGTTCATCTTGTGAAAACAAAATAATATCTCATGGCACTTATTTATTTGCATCCTCCAAAGTTGGAGTAAGGGTCAAGCAAAAGAACTTGTAGGATTGGACCCACCCTATCTCTCATGAGCTTAATTAAACACCAAAAGAAAAATAATTACAAGCTCATGGATAATGGGATGGTGGGATTGTAAAGTGGTGAAAGAAAGGGTGGTGGAGTCAATAAAAGATATGCCCCCAACTCCACTTGGGCATTTAACAATATATCAAGAACCAAATACAATATCAAGAGGCAAATACAATTAATAATGCATTTGAGATAAGAATCAAAACAAAAGGGTTTTGTATGATGCTCAAATGCAAGGTGGCATGATGACATGAGCATGATATGATGATGATGCAACAATTATGTGTAGAGAGTAGCCATTATATTATTAAACCAAGTAGCATTACAGTTGTTAGACAAATGGGATGCTACAACTCTCCCCCACTAAACAGGAATCTCGCCCCGAGATTCTAGGAAGAAGAAGAAGACACAAAGAGGGTAGGATAGTTGGCACGGAGCTCATCTTCACGTTCCCAAGTGGCTTCATCAACAGAATGGTGCGACCACTGCACCTTGCAGAACTTGATGGACTTGTTGCGAGTCCTTCTTTCTGCGATCTCAAGGATTTTTGTGGGATGTTCTTGATAAGACAGGTCTTCTTGGAGATTGATTAGCTTGTGATCCACGGTTCTGCCGGGATCCTTGAAGCACTTTTTGAGTTGAGAGATGTGGAAAACATCATGGACTTTGAGTTTTTCCGGGAGCTCAAGAGCATAAGAAACTTCTCCTCTTCTTCCACGAATTTTGAAGGGACCGATGTATCTAGGAGCCAGCTTCCCTTTGATACCAAAACGGTGAGTGCCTTTCATGGGAGTGACACGTAGGTACGCGAGATCACCAGGGGCATACACCATGTCCGTGTGCTTCCTGTCATAATTGCTCTTCTGGCGACTTTGAGCAATCTTCAGATTTTCAAGAATGATATGCACCTTCTCCTCTGCTTGGGTTACAATGTCAGGGCCAAACCAAATTCTTTCTCCTGCACCCGACCAACCAATCGGAGTTCTGCACTTGCGGCCATAGAGAGCCTCAAATGGTGCCATCTTCAGACTTTTCTGGAAGCTGTTGTTGTAAGAGAATTCAGCATAAGGAAGACATTCCTCCCACTTCATGCCAAAAGAGATGACGCAAGCACGAAGCATATCCTCCAGAATCTGATTGATCCTTTCAACTTGTCCTTGCGACTGAGGGTGGTAAGCTGTGCTGAAGTTTAATTTTGTTCCCAAAGCAGTTTGGAAACTTTCCCAGAACTTGGAAGTGAAGATGCTTCCACGGTCTGAACTGATCTCAAGCGGAACCCCATACAGAGAGACAATTCTGTTGATATAGAGCTCAGCCAACTGAATTCCAGAAATTGTTTCCTTGACAGGGAAGAAATGAGCCACTTTGGAAAGCCTGTCAATGACAACAAAGATTGCATTGTTGCCCTTCTGCGACCTTGGAAAACCAGTGATGAAGTCCATCTCTACTTTCCCCCATTTCCATTCCGGGGGTTTCAATGGCTGTAGAAGACCGAACGGTTTCTGATGGACGGCTTT
This sequence comes from Avena sativa, assembly GCA_916181665.1. Lineage (NCBI taxonomy): Eukaryota > Viridiplantae > Streptophyta > Magnoliopsida > Poales > Poaceae > Avena > Avena sativa. Next base: position 127,309,159 of record OV702283.1, on the reverse strand, counting down.
CACTCTGCGGCAGACATCACACTCCGAGACATACTTGGCACAATATCGTTTCAAACCCGGCCACCAATATTGTGTTTTCAAGTCCATGTACATCTTTGTGCTGCCAGGGTGGATAGAAAGAACGGAATCGTGCGCCTCCTTGAGAACTTGCTCTCTCAAACCCGGGTAGTTCGGAACAAACATCCGGTGTTCAAAGAAAAGCATGCCTTGATCATCGACGTGGAAGGACTCATACTTCGGAAGCTGAAGTTTAGAGATGATCTTTCTGGTGTGCGGATCACCAAGCTGACGAGAGCGGACCTTTTCTTCCAAGACAGGAGTAGCCAGCAGGTTCGAGAGATGCCCTTGTTCCACAACTTCAAGGTTTAGCTGACGGAATTCCTCGCACAAGAGAGGCTGTTGTTCTTCCATCATGAGGTTGTTGACATAAGCTTTGCGGCTGAGAGCATCGGCCATGACATTAGCTTTGCCCGGAGTGTAGTTGATGGTCAAATCAAAATCATTGATTGCTTCAATCCATCTCCTCTGCCGAAGGTTGAGATCAGGCTGAGTGAAGATATACTTCAAACTTTTGTGATCAGAAAAGATCTCACAACGGTTGCCAAGCAAGTAGTGCCTCCAAAGTTTCAAAGCAAAGACAACTGCTGCGAGCTCGAGGTCATGTGTAGGATAGTTGATCTCATGCGTCTTCAACTGTCGAGAGGCATAAGCAACAACTTGTTTTTCTTGCATAAGGACCGCACCCAATCCTTGCAAAGAGGCGTCACAGAATATCTGGAAAGGCTTGGATGTATCCGGAGGAACCAAGACTGGCGTGGAAGTGAGCTTCTCTTTGAGTGTCTCAAAGCTTGCTTGACAGGCAGGAGTCCAATGATATTTCTTGCCTTTCTTGAGGAGATCGGTAAGAGGCTTTGCTATCTTCGAAAAGTTCTGAACGAAGCGACGGCAATAACTAGCCAAACCGAGGAAACTCCGCACTTCTTTGACATTAACAGGAGGAAGCCATTCAACAATTGTTTTCACAGTTTCCGGGTTGACTGCAATGCCCTTGGCAGAGATGACGTGACCAAGATATGTGACTTGAGGCAGCCAAAACTCACACTTGGAGAACTTTGCATACAAGCGGTTCTCACGAAGCTTGTTCAGGACACACCGAAGGTGTTCTTCATGCTCTTCCTTAGACTTAGAATAGACTAGGATGTCATCCAGATAGACCACAACGAACTTATCAAGGTACTCCATGAAAACCGAGTTCATAAGCCTCGAGAAGGTGGCAGGTGCGTTGGTGAGACCGAAGGACATGACCGTGTACTCATACAGGCCATAGCGGGTGGTGAAAGCTGTTTTAGGAACATCTTCCTTGCGAATCTTGATTTGGTGATAACCACTTCTCAAGTCCAGCTTAGAGAATACCACAGCTCCAGCTAGCTGATCGAAGAGATCATTAATCCGCGGAAGGGGATATTTATTCTTGATGGTTTTAGCATTGAGAGCCCGATAGTCAACACAAAGTCTATCAGTCTTGTCTCGCTTCTTCACAAAGATTGTTGGGCTACCCCAAGAAGAAGTACTGTGTTGAATGAAACCCAACTTCTCTTGTTCATCAAGCTGACGTTTGAGTTCAGCCAACTCAGAAGGACCCATTTTATAAGGCCGCTTGGAGATAGGAGCCGTTCTAGGTTCAAGCTCAATCACAAACTCAACCTCACGATCCGGAGGCATACCTGGCAACTCTTCAGGAAAGACATCTGGGAACTCATAGACCACCGGAACACTCTGAATAGCCTCCATAGCATCATCATTCAGAGCCGCCAAAGAGTAAAGCTGGATAGCAGGAGTCAGACTTGGAGAATAGACTATATGGCCTTCAGGAATCTTCAGAGAAACCGAGCGTTCAGCACAATCAATCACAGCTGCATTTGCTGTCAACCAATCCATGCCCAAGATGACATCAATGTCAGAATTGCCCAGAAGAATTAAGGACGCCGAGAACGAAGAGCCACCAATCTCAATTTGATTGCCATGGCTGATATAAGCAGCCCTCATGTTTGAACCAGGAGATAGGACCATTAACTTCTTAAGAAGAGGATCCAAAGCTAACACATTCTCATTTGCAAACTTGTGAGAAACAAAAGAATGCGATGCACCAGAATCAAACAAGACTCGTGCAGGGACTGAGTTAACGGGAAGCATACCCATCACAACTCCAGGTGCATGCTCAGCTTGAGTGGCGTTGACACAGTTGGCACGAGCAACAGTAGACCCGGGCTTGGTGTTGATGTTGAGAGCCCGAGGTGGTGGTGCCCGAACCATAGGAGAGCTTGACGCAGATCTTGGAGGAGGTGGAGGGAGAGCTTTGTTCTTCATCGGACAGTTCCAGTTTAAATGCCCAGTTTCTCCACATGTGTAACAAACACCAGGTGGACGTGGAGCAACGTAGCCAGGGACTCCGCCAGGCGCTCCAGGGTAGTGGTTGTTGTAGCCCCTGGGAGCAGCAGTGAGGAAGTTTGTTGGCCTTGGCGCGAAGCTTGAAGGTCTTGGTGGAGCCAGGAGGGACGGTGGGGTGTTAGGAACCCAGACACGACGCTTAGAAGGAGTTGACATAGCTGAAGAGCTTGGTGCATCACGGTTGTGTTTCTTTGACTCCTCAAACATTTTCTTACTTGCTTCTTCCTGCAGAGCTGTATGCTGAAGTTCAAGAAAAGATGCCGGCCTTGCATGTGTGATTGCATACTTAATCGATGCATTGAGCCCTTGCCGGAACCTCTTTTGCTTCTTCTTGTCATCTGAGACCTCATCGCCACCATAACGAGAGAGCTTCATGAAGTTCCTGATGTAGGTGTTGACATTATCATTTCCCTGCTTGAGGTTGAGAAAGACTTCCTTCATTCTTTCCATGACAATCTCTGACAGGAATTGCTCTTTGAAAGCTCCAGAGAACTGTTCCCAAGTAGGCTGAAAACCAGTGCAGTTTGCCTTCAGGTAATTCTCCCACCAGAGAGCTGCATCTCCCTTCAGAAGGTGAGTAGCACACTTTACCCATTCCTGCTCAGGAACATCAGCAGTCTCCAGTAGCCTTGACATCTCACGCAGCCAATCATCCGCATCAAGTGGTTGATCAGAAACATCAAATTGGCGAGGGTTGAACTTCAGGAAGATTTTGATGTCTCCTCGCTTGGGAGGTGGAGGTAGTGGAGAAAACTCGTTCCTCCAAACACTCTCTTCCAAGCGCTGCTGGTTCTGCTGCATTGCTGCCAAGGCATTGGCAATGTTTGACAACGCAGCCCCCAATTCCGGTGGTATGTCCTCATCTGAACGGCGTGGTGGCGCCATCCTGTGATTGATATAAAACACAAGTCAGTACTATAATGGAGAATAATTATAATCCAAAATAGTACCAAGATGGAATTAACCGAGATTAAAGGATACAATTTACTAAGATGATATTAAAATATCAACAAAGTTCAAAGCACCTAGAAGATATTAAGCATATCGCACACGACTGAAAAGGAGTGTGGTACACAGATATATCAAAGAAAAATTGTCCGCAAATTTCGGCATTAAAATACCAATAGATGCGCAAAATCACTTAACGAATCAAGATTAGTGACTCTACCAATTCAATATACAAAAGCGAATGATAAGAGTAGTGGTATGGTCGCGACTCCATCCCGCACTCAAATCATTACTCCGCACATGAATAAGTAGTACACATATCCTAACCCCTTCTTCTCACGATGAACCTAAAGATTGGTAACTACGGAAACGAACACCCCAAACAAGATAACGTCGGATAACAAAGAGTAAGACAGATCGCGGCGGTATACAACGAATCAGATAGATCGCGTCGGTTTGCAAGAGCCTGTCGGTATGGAATGTACCAACAGTTGATAACCAAGAGGATGATTAAGATACAATTTGGATGCAACAGATAGACAAGGGATTACACACACACACACAACCTATGGTACTACGGAAACCCAGAACACGTGAATCCTAATTTGAACTTTTAAGAAGAGGATTGAAAACGTTACACTTCCTTACCAGAAAAGGGTGGGTGGGTGGGTAAGAAGAAAAGTGGAAGCAGTCCTACTCTCGCATCTTGTTTTTCCCTAGTATAGATAACTACCAAAAATATTTGCTAGACTGACAACGACCATTTGGCTGAGACCCTGAAGGGCGGGATGGCTCTGATACCAATTGTAACTACCTCGGTGAATTACGCTCCTAGATTCAAGCCTGGATGAACAGAAATGGTTGAAATAGTACGGTGGGGCCCAAATGCCACTCACAGGTAGACCTTTCGGCTGTCCCAGCCATTTCCAATTCATCGGGACAAGAACGGGCGGCGTAATCGGCAGGCGAAGGGATCAACTACATACACAAATGAGTATGTATGCAAGCCACCATACAATAGTACATCAGAGCCATACCATCTAAAAAGAAAGGAAATATAGCAACGCCATACGGCAAGATTCAAATATTCTAGATAGATCTATAGTTTAGGATATCTCCTCATACATCACACATCAGAGTATCAAGCGGAAGCGGCAAGCAAGATCCGAGTACGGATAAGAAGCAAATCGGCATAAGATGCCCAATAAATAAGCACATCCCGCCCACAGATCTCACGGAACCCCGTTCCCGGAATCTCTACACCGAATGATCGTTGCCCACATCATCCGTCTCCTCCACCCAGTATCCATCTCCGGAGTGCACCTGTTCATCTGAGTCAAACAATTTATCGTGTGAGACCCTAGGGGTACTCATCAAGTCTTTATGCCTCTAAAGGGGACACAACCTGGGGTGACGCAATTGCAGCAAAAGATGAACCCTAACAATTCTATAGATACTCGCTAACCATCCGCCTAACCAAATATAGACGGATGTCCGTGAATTAGTAACAACAGTTATAACAGTAATATTAACAGATCCATCCTCCTCCTCGCTTACCAACGAGGAAGCGGACGAACAACCCCCATCCGTTGGCAGTTTTATTAACCATTCCATGAGAATTGCACTATTTACTAGTTAGTTACTTAGTCAGATTAAAAGCGGTACTTTAGTTATGCTTGTCTATGATCGAGAAACTGTGCTCCAAGTCGTCCATAACCGCGGACACGGCTTTCAGAAAGTTTTACCCTGCAGGGGTGCACAAATAGCAACACACACTCGATCAACCTCGGAAAAACCAAATCAAAACCCAACGAGGCCTTCACGACAAAGCAATCACAAGATTCAGAAATATTTCAGGGGGCCACCCCTTAAAGTAGACCCGCAACGAAGCCGGCCGGCTCCGAGACGGACTCAAGGTTGTGGGGACGGCTGTAAACGACTGGGAACCCGAAAACTCGGGCTTGTCGATACCGCGGAATCGTGCCACGATCCTAAACAGTACAGGTGCTCCTCGCACAATATTAAATAAAGCAGTAAAGCATGGCATAAGTACCGGATAGTAAATAAGACCTCAAACTAGTTTGTGGCCCCAAGAAATAAGAATGAATCAAGCTCTGGCTCAGGGGGGTCCCATAAGCCTCCCGGATGTGGATAGCGCGAATATTCAAGGAACAGGTATCAAGTACTCGGGGTCCTACGGGACACAAGTGAGCAGGAAAAACCAAATAGCAGATGTTGCTCACCGGTGCCACTTTCATTAGTTATCCCATACTACTCAAGTTAAGTTGTTTAGGTACCTCATTATCCAACAGACACTCACATACCCTACACATGCTGTTCTACGACTCGCATGGCTCAAACAACTCCTGTAGTAATGGCTCATGGGATGGAGGAACAAGCTTGGTGGGGTTTAAAAGTAAAAGCTATGCAATACTTGGGATTCAGTTTAATGCAATCGCGACTCAATGATGCAAGAATAATATAGAGGCAATAGGTACTGTATGTATGCAAGCATGTGGTAGTGCTTGCCTGGCAGCTCAGTTGAAGCGAGAGAAGGATCTGGGTAGTGCTCCTGGGTTTCTTGATATATCCCCTGCTCAGTGTCTATTCAAAGAAGAACCAAACAAACAAGGGCCAACATAAATAAAGTGCACAAGCATATGAATAGATGCGACAAGCAAACAATCATGCCATGACGAATGATGCACAATTTTCATGGCAATAAAGTAGCATGGCATGGGTGAGGTGTATGATACAAGGAATAAGCATTTTATTGAGTTTTGGCCATATTTTATACCCATATTAGTTGATGTCCACATTATATTTATATGATGCATGCTTCAATTCATATCATGGAATGCATAAACAGAAAGGTCTCGTCGAGCTGATCATTTTAGATATATCATTTGTCAAATTTGGAGTTATAAAACAAAAGTTATTAATTTATTAAGTCCAGGGGCATTTTATTGTAATTCTGAACAACTTGAATTTTAAAGTATTCAAAATATATTTTGGATAGCATATTTGAATTCCTCACATTTTTCTGATTTGAAAACATATATTATTTGCATTATTTGGATTTGTAAAGTAAAAGTTATTTAAATCAGATTTGAATTTGAATTTGAATTAGTTTGAATTAAATTGAACTACAACAGACAACACAGAAACTTTTTACACACAGGCTGAGCCAGCCATAGCCGCAGACAGATGGGCCCGGGCGCTGACTGGATCACAAACACGCGCGCAGGGTTTCTGTTACCACGGCTGCTGCTAGCCTAGGTGCATGACAGATGGGCCCGGCGGCGTCGGTGGCCCACGCGACAGCGGGAAACCTAGGGATGCCACGCGGCACGACGGGGGTGGACGGCGGGTTGAGGTCTGGAAAACGTGGGAGCCTTTTTATAAAACGGCCACAGCCGCTGACGGTGGGGCTATAGGGGACCGCGGGTTTAGGAAAAGAAAAACGCAGGGGGGTTATGCGGAAAAGTGCAGCCGCGGTACTGTGCTTCTCCTCTGTCGCGCGAACAGACGCGCGCGGCGCGAGGCTCGAACCCACGACCCCGGGCGCGCTAGCAGCGGCGGCTACCGCTGCGGTAGGGCTGGGTGGTTGTAGCAAGGGTGTGTAGGCGGCTAGATAGGCGTTGCGCGTCGCGGCAGCGAGTGGACAGACGCGGCGGCGGTGCACCGAGGGTGCTCGTCGGACGGATTGGCGACGCCAGGAAGCGACGGTGCAGGGGAGGTTGTCTGGAAGGGAGAGAAGCTTACCGCGAGTGCGTCGGTGTGGCCGGTTCGGGCAGGGACGGTCGTGATCGACGGCGAGGCAGACGCCGGGGAGCTAGGGTTTGCGCGTCGGTGTGGCGTCGGTGCAGCCGGCTCAGGGCTTCTCCTCCGCGGCTCCGTGTACAGGGCGAAGCAGAAGCTCTCCACGGGCTTCCTCGACACCCTAGCACCGCGCCACCGGCTAGACAAGGAGGGGGCGGTGGAGGCCGAAGGTTTCTGCCGGCGATGGTGTGGCGGTGAAGGAGAAGAGGGGAGCGAGGGCAGGACGCCCTGGGGTGGATCTGGGGTAGCTGGGCGAGGCAGAGAGGTGGTGGGGTGGATAAGAACGGGGGGAGAGGGGTGGATGGCGTGGGAGAGGGGAAGGTGGCTTCGGCCACCTTTATCCTTCCTCACGTGATCGACATGGAGGCCAGGCAGGTGGGGGCGCAGGCAGGTACGGGGGAAGGGCTGCCAGGTGGGCCAGGTAAGAGGGAGCTCGGGGTGGGCAGGCCAGGCAGAGAGAGAGAGAAAAGAGGGAGGGTAGGCTCGGCGTCTAGGTTAGGAGGGAGCTCGGCTAGGGTTGGATAGGAGGGGGCAGCTTCGGCATGGAGGTGGTGGCTAGGTGGGGCCCTCATGGCAGGTGGAGAGGGGAGGCCGAGAGAGAGGGGTGGCGGCTAGGGTTAGGGTTCGGTTTAGTTTAGGGTGGCTCGGGTGTTGTCTAGAGGGGGTGGTATGGTGGATGGGGTGGTGGTTTAGGTGATTAGAGTTAGAGTGGGGGTGGTAAGGTGATGTTGATGATAGGGTAGGTGATTAGGGTTAGGGTTTTTTTACAAGAACAAACAAGATCAAGCATGAAGGGTGGAGAGAGATGGTGGATGGTGCAAGCTTGCATGGATGGAGATGATTATAGTGTAACAGATGCTTGCATGCATCAAGCAAGAACAAGCATAAGAGGGATAGAGAGAATTCTCTCCAAAAACCAAAGAAAGACCAAAGGAGATCAAATGGAAGTGATGGTTGCATGGCCCATGCAAATGCATTAAATGCTAGGGTTCATCTTGTGAAAACAAAATAATATCTCATGGCACTTATTTATTTGCATCCTCCAAAGTTGGAGTAAGGGTCAAGCAAAAGAACTTGTAGGATTGGACCCACCCTATCTCTCATGAGCTTAATTAAACACCAAAAGAAAAATAATTACAAGCTCATGGATAATGGGATGGTGGGATTGTAAAGTGGTGAAAGAAAGGGTGGTGGAGTCAATAAAAGATATGCCCCTAACTGCACTTGGGCATTTAACAATATATCAAGAACCAAATACAATATCAAGAGGCAAATACAATTAATAATGCATTTGAGATAAGAATCAAAACAAAAGGGTTTTGTATGATGCTCAAATGCGAGGTGGCATGATGACATGAGCATGATATGATGATGATGCAACAATTATGTGTAGAGAGTAGCCATTATATTATTAAACCAAGTAGCATTACAGTTGTTAGACAAATGGGATGCTACAGGGATTGAGGAGCTACTTCCCGAACAGTCTCTTCTTGGACTTCTCCCTATCATCACTCAAAATGAGAGTGATGGTACGAGCTGGGCTGGCCAAGTCACATGGGTAAAGTGTACAAACCCCTGCAGGGTATATAATCTAATTGATTAGCCGTGTCCCCGGTTATGGACAACTGAGTTGCTTGATATTGATTCCATGACATGTTTCTCGCTCATTCTAATTTCTTAATTGTTTTAATATTGTTGGGTTAACTTAATTGGGATCTTTTCAAAGAAAATTAAAAACTGTTTATGAAAGTAGGACAAATGTATTTGCAAATGCAAGCCAGACACAGCTTCACTTGCCAAATATGCATGTAGATGTTAGTACTATTGTCTCCATTACTAGCTCTACTTGCCATACATTCCATGTATTGACCCTTCGGGGCTGCTACGTTTCATGTTGCAGGTTATTCCGATTCTGATTGATCGTTGTAGGCCACGGTACTCCACTCGGCACTTGTTCACTTGTGGGCAATTTGAAGAATGGAGGATTTACTTTATTTATGTTGCTACCTGAATAATTTGAGCTAGCTTTGTGCTAAGCTTTTATTGTAATAATGGTACTCTGGATCTTCGTTATTCATGATACACGGATATTTTGCTATGTTATCTATCTTACTCTATTGTGGGCCAATGAACCGATCCAGGGGTTGGCATGTCACATAGTGGCCACGGTGTTTTCAGAACCGGGTTAGCAACGGAAATTTTGCCTTCGGATCTATGATAGAAGGTATACCCAATAGTTTCCTTCGGGTATCCTATGAAGACGCATTTTTCCGCTTTGGGTTCAAGCTTGTCCGGCTGTAACTTTTTTACATAGGCTTCGCAACCCCAAACTATAAGGAACGACAATTTAGGTTTCTTCCCAAACCATAATTCATATGGTGTCGTTTCAACGGATTTAGATGGTGCCCTATTTAAAGTGAATGCGGCTGTTTCTAATGCATAACCCTAAAATGATAGCGGTAAATCTGTAAGTGACATCATAGAACGGACCATATCTAAGAGTGTTCGATTACGACGTTCGGACACACCATTACGCTGTGGTGTTCCCGGCGGTGTCAATTGTGAAAGTATTTCGCTTTTCTTCAAATGCTCGCCAAACTCGTAACTTAGATATTCACCTCCACGATCAGAACATAGAAATTTAATCTTCTTGTTAGGTTGATTCTCTACCTCACTTTGAAATTCCCTAAACTTCTTGAAAGTTTCGGACTTATGTTTCATGAAATAGATATACCCATATCTACTCAAGTCATCCGTGAAGGTAAGAACATAACGATAACCACCGCGCGATGCTACACTCATTGGACCACACACATTGGTATGTATGATTTCCAATAAGTCCGTAGCTCGCTCCATCATACCAGAAAATGGAGTCTTAGTCATTTTACCCATCAGACATGCTTCCCATCTTTCAAGTGATTCGAAATCAAGTGATTCAAGTAGTCCATCGGAATGGAGTTTCTTCATGCGCTTCACTCCAATGTGACCAAGACGACAGTGCCACATATAGGTCGAGTTATCGCTTAATTTCAAACGTTTAGCCTCAATGTTATTAATGTGTGTATTTCCACTATCGAGATTCAATAAGAATAGACCATCTATCAAAGGTGCATGTGCGTAAAACATATTACTCATATAAATCGAACAACCATTATTCTCGGACTTAAACAAGTAACCGTCTCGCAATAAACAAGATCCTGATATAATGTTCATGCTTAACGCAGACACCAAATAACAATTATTTAAGTATAAAACTAATCCCGATGGTAGATGAAGGGGTAGTGTGCCGACCGCGATCACATCAACCTTTGATCCGTTTCCCATGCGCATCGTCACCTCGTTCTTCGCTAGCTTCCGTTTATTCTGCAGCACCTGTTTCGAGTTACAAATATGAGCAACCGAACCAGTATCAAATACCCAGGCACTACTACGAGTACTAGTGAGATACACATCAATAACATGTATATCGGATATACCTTTCTTCTTTATGTTGTCGTTCTTCAAATCCGCCAAGTACTTTGGGCAATTCCGCTTCCAGTGACCTTCTCCCTTGCAGTAAAAGCACTCAGTATCAGGCTTAGGTCCAGCCTTGGTCTTCTTCGTCGGCGCAGTAACTTTCTTACCACCCTTCTTGAAGTGTCCCTTTTGCTTAGACTTGCCTTTCTTGAATTTGGTGGTCTTATTGACCATCAACACTTGGTGCTCTTTCTTGATATCCACTTCTACAGATTTTAACCTAGCGAAGAGTTCTGGCAACCGCTTGTTCATGTTTTGCATATTGTAGTTCATCACAAAGTTCTTGTAACTTGGTGGTAATGATTGGAGGACACGATAAATCCCCAAAGCATTAGGAATCACTATACCCAAGCTTTGAAGTTTGTTTGCGTGCCCAGACATCTTAAGCACATGATCACTGACGGAGCTGCCCTCTTCCATCTTGCAGTTAAAGAACTTTTCAGAAGCCTCATAGCTCTCAATTGCCGCGTGGGTCTCAAAGATCAATTTGAGATCACGGACAATATCATGTGGGTCTGAATTCTCAAACCTTTTCTAAAGCTCCGATTCTAAACCATATAATATAGCACACTGAACTGTGGAGTACTGAGTCTTTCGAGCGAGGTAAACATTCTTTACTTCATCGGTAGCAGTAGCTGCAGGTGGGTCACCCAGCGGTGCATCCAGCACGTAGGTCAAATTACCAGCTGTGAGGATAATCCTCAAATTGCGGAACCAATCCGTGAAGTTGCTTCCATTGTATTTCAACTTTTCTTTCTCTAGGAACGCATTAAAATTGATGGTAGGGGCCGCCATTGATCTACAACATATTTGCAATAGTTTAGACTAAGTTTATGACAAATTGAGTTCTAATTAATAGTTAAATTAATCTAGGTGAACTCCCACTCAAAACAACATCCCGCACATTGTTTTAGTGATCACACGAACCAAATCCACCACATCAACACCGATCATCACAAGAGTTGATGTAGCTTCAATGGCGAACAATCGACATGTTCATCATATCTACTATATGATTCATGCTTTACCTTTCGGTGATCCGTGTTCCAAGACCATGTATGTACATGCTAGGCTTGTCAAGATCAAACCTTAGCTTCCGCATGAGCAAATCTGGCTTGCTCACGTTGTATACACTTGCGGAATCTAACACACCCGATCATCACATGGTGCTTCGAAACAACAAGCTTTAGCAACGGTGCTTACTAAGGATGAACACTTTAGAACTTGAAATTCATGTGCATGAGGGATCATCTTATAATGCTACCGTTGTTAACTAAGCAATACAAGATGCATAAAGGATTAACATCACATGCAATTCATAATATGTGATATGATATGGCCTTTCTTCTTTGTGCTTCCGATCTCCATCTTCAAGCACGAACATGATCTCCATCATCACTGGCATTGCATCAAGGTCCATGATGCTGCTCCATGGTTGTCCTCCACCAGCTTCAACTATTACAACTACTTTGAATAGACACGCGGGTCTTAACAGAAATTAAAGACAGCCATATGACTCCTGCCGGTTGCCAACTTACAATAAGGAACATTGCATACATCAAATATAATCACAATCATGGCCATATCACATCACAACACACCCCTGCAAAACAAAGTTAGACGCCTCTACTTTCTTTGCATGTTTTACGTGGTTTGGGGCTTTCAATAAGTGTCGTTCTAACTTACGAACAAGAACCACAACATTGATACTAGTATTGTCAATCACCCGTTGTAAATTGAATCTTAACTATGTTGGGAGAAACAGGCACCCGCAAAGCCACTTATGCAATACAAGTTGCATGTCAAGCGTGGAGCAAGTCTCATGAACGATGTCATGTAAGGTTAGCCCGGGACGCTTCATCCCACCATCCCACAAGATGCAAAGTACACAAGAATCAATCGACAACAAAAGCATCAACACCCACAATGACCATTGTGTTCTACTCGTGCAACAGATCTACATATAGACACGGCTCTGATACCACTGTAAGGTTTCGTAGCATGGAAAAAAAATTCTACCACATACAAACAAACAAGCCAAGATCTATCTACTAGATTGTAGCAACAAGTCGATGGAATAACTCACCCTCGAAGATTCCAAAGTGTTTAACGAGAGCGGATTCTCGTGGGTGATGTAGTCGTACTCTTCCCAATCTCAAGATCGCGTAGACGATCCTTTTGGCGCTGCGTTCCGACAGCGCTTCCGCAGTCGGTCACACGTTCGGTACTCGACGAAGACCTTCCTCTCCCTTGTTCCAGCAGGCAGCGGAGGTTGTAGCACTCTCCTCGCGATTCCGGCAGCACAACGGCGTGGTACCAGAAGTAGAGGGGAGATCTCGCAGGGCTTCGCCTTAAGCCGGAGCGAGTATGGTGGACTTATGAGAGAGAGCCTCGGCGATCTAGGGTTTAGACACACCAAGGAGGGGCAAGGCCGGCGGCTAGGGTTAGCCCTAGGCGGCGGCGGCTAGATGCCCTAGGCGTCGGCGGCTATGGTGGGCGGCGGCGGCTAGGGTTAGGGTTTAGAGGGGGGCAACTTGTGTGCTAGGAGGGGCAGCCCTGCCCCTCCTTATATAGGTGGGAGGCACCGGCCAATGGGAGGGGAGTCCCTCCCCAACTCGGATCCCAAGTGGGCCGGCGGTGGAGGGGGGGAACTCCTCCCCAAGTAGGTTTCCTACTTCCCCTCCACCTTCCAAAATAGCCGTTTGACTTTTCAAATTGGCGTTTCACTTTTCAAACTAGGATTTGATTAAACCCTTTATTTTGTTCAGCGATGACACCTAGTACATGATGCAATCATTCCAACTTGATATGACACATTCATGTACCCTTCCCCTCCGGAGTGCCGGACATTCCGGAACCTTCTAGAACATTTCCGGTGAAAACACCGGAACCATTCTCCAACCCTGAAACAGGACTTTCCTTATATGAATCTTATTCTCCGGACCATTCCGGATCTCCTCGTGATATCCCGGATCCCATCCGAGACTCCGAACAACATTTGGTCTCTTTCTCATCATTCCATAACTACTCAAACAACGTCGAATCCTTAAGTGTGTCTCCCTACGGTTCGTGAATTATGCGGACATGATCGAGACACTTCTCCGAACAATAACCAATAGAGGAATCTGGAAATTCATATGGCTCCCACATATTTCTACGATTACTTTGTGATCGAATGAACCACTTACATATGATACCAATTTCCCTTTGTCTCACGATAGTTTACTTATCCGAGGTTATGATCGTCTGTATCTCTGCATACCTAGTTCAACCTCGTTACTGATAAGTACTCTTTTCTCATTCCCGTGATATGTGATCCCTTGTGAGCTAGTCACATGCTTGCAAGCTAATTGGATGACATTCCACCGTGAGGGCCCAGAGTATATCTATCCGTCATATGGATGGACAAATCCCACTCTTGATCCATGTGTCTCAACCAATACTTTCCGAACACTCAATGCCACCTTTATAGCCACCCAGTTACGGTGTGGTGTTTGATGTCATCAAAGCATCCTTCCGGTGAAGGTGATATGCATGATCTCATGGTCGAAGGAATTAGGTTACTATGTATCAGAAAGCATATAGTAATTGACCTATTAAAATGACTTGATCTTTATGCTACGCTTATCTATAGGAGTATGTCCACCATATCATTCTCCTAACGATATGATCTTGTTGTTAATAACATATCAATGTTCATGATAGGGAAACCACAATCATTTATTAACCAACAAGCTAGTATTATAAAGAGGCTTTACTAGGGACTCTATTTTAGTTTACAAATCACACAAGTATTAATGTTTCCTTGTTAATACTATTATAGCATGAATGTAAACATTTATCATAACACAAAGATATAATAATAACTACATTTATTATTGCCTCTAGGGCATATCTCCAACAATTAAGTCCCTACTTGATCATCATTATTGCAATTAGAACTCTAAGTTCTATTGCTCCATTATATCACCACTTAGGATGATATCTATAATTTCTTTATTTGTGAAAATAATATTTTCTTTTTTTTTATAATATATATATATGATAACACACAATTTGCAAATACTTTGATAAGACTCTTCAAAGGACATGAGCAAGAGATGAACTTTCCTTGTGATGGCAAGGTAGTGAAGTCTCATGCTTGCACTGGACCTTGAGCTTCTAGTTCTATAAAAACATCATTATTGCCCGGTAAGGACAATATTTAAAGAAGCAAAATTATTATGCAAGTAATGTAATGCATTTTTTTAATTCTATATGCATTTTACCTATATAAGGTGTCTTTAATAAAGCATTTATAAATATTATTTTTATATTTGTTGCACCTGTTGAATCATTTCCTTTTTATTTGACTTTTATTGATTTAATAATTCTTTTATGAATTATTAATTATACATTTTATTATTAAATATTTATCTAGTTTTTTTATAAATACTATAATATTATTAAATAATGAAAGTCATTTTTATTTATTTTTATCACCTTTCAATAATTTTCTAAAATTCCATAAAGAATATATAAATTACAAAATTCTTATAAAAATTTAAATGTCCAAAATTTTATATTTTATTTTATTTGGACACATTGTATTATTGTGAATCCAAAAATATTTTATTTATAATTTTTGGACTTTTATTTTATTTTCTATAATTTTATTGAGGTCAGGGGTATTTTGGTATTTTCCAATTGATCAAAAAGATTTATTAAATACCTAGGCTGGCCCCTTGGGCTTATTGGGCCAGTGTGGCCCAATAGGGCAGATTCAAAACATTTCCTCGAGGGGGTTTTGGCCCACCTAGCCCACACTGCCTCCTTTCTCCCTCGACCTTATCCCCTCCTCCTCTATCTCGACCCCGTGGCCGGCAATGCCGCCACCTTCGATTGTCGCCGCCTCCGGCCGTTCTGGCCACCGCCATGGTGCGAGTTGAGGTTGTCGACGATGCTCGTTCATTCTATCCACTTGTATTTGTCTCTGGGGCTTCCCCGTGGCCAGGTCCACCCATTCCCGAGCCCTAGGGTTAGGAAAAGTTACTGCCGCCGCCGCAATCCCGCCTGCGGTGGTGCGCTGGCTTGTGTGCTGCTGGGGCCGCCGCCGTGGCAGGTTGCAGCGCCCCTCTGGGTGCTCCCTGTGTCGCCGCGGTTCGTCGGCCCCTCTGCTTCCTCTTTGATTCATCAGCGAGGACCTTTGGTAAGTTGTCTCTATGGTCCTTGTCCATGCTACTGCCATGATTCTCTCTGTGTGTATCTAGTGGCTTCTCATGCCGAGTGTCTATGTGCTGATTGGGTTAATCTCTGGATTAGGGTTCTTGCTCTGATTAGGGTTCATCACCCCTTGTTGATCATATCTATGATGCTTTAGATCTAGTGTTGATCATATCTGATCATGGAAAATAATTGTCTTCTATGGTTAATGATTGGTAGTGGCTTTGATGATACTAGTTGCCTGTCAGATTAATTCTAGTGGTAATCCTCCATGATCCATGTTAGTGTTTCAATGGAATCCTTGATTGGATTATGCTATTGATCTAGGAGTTTACTCTAATGTCATAATACTCATACTGACAGTAGTTTCTTTCAGCGGTTCCTTACTGTAATTATAGTGTTGTCTTGTATAAGATTATACACACTGAACCAAATCATTATATGTAATGATTTTTGTGGATGTGTAGATGAAATTAGTATTGATTCCTGGCACTTGGCTTCAGGAAAATGATATGTAGTGGTTTGTCCCCTTTTTCTGTGGGAACCAAGTAAAGATTGGTTTCAGTTCCTTAAGAACTTGTCCTTGTGATACCATTGTTTTCTGGCACACAAGTGATTGGGTTTTTATTTTTGGATTAGCTTGATCATGCTTGTGATTTAAACTGATAAGATGATATGAAAGCTTTCTTATCTTTCCTGCCTATGATGTTGGTCTGAGGCTCTAGGATTTAATTCCTAGTTAGTTTGGCATTAGTTTGTTTGAAACTTATAGGATTAGAGGTGCTACTCTCTTTGAGAGATGTGCCCTGATTTAATAAGATCAAATGAATGATCTAAGTTGCAAAAGTAACACTGAACTCAGTGATGTTGGTCTGAGAGTTCAGTTCTTATGGTTGAGCTTGATTTCTTATTTTATACTTGAAATCTCTAGGATAGATTCACCCCTCTTGGGTGATTATTGAGAGATCACTTCATAAAGCAACACATGCTTTTGTTTAGATAATATGATGAAATCATGTGATGGTTTTATGAGGCTCACCACAAAATTTGATGTTGGCGTAGTAGATTGATGATGATCTTGATCTTGATCTTGATCTGCTTTTGCTGGGCTCCTGAGCTTGCTCTTGAGCTTGCATGCTCCTCCTAGCTCCTGGGCTTGACCTTGCTGTCCACCAGATTCATCCCCCTCCTTATGTCACCATCCTGGTGATGTTTGGGTTGATCTGGGTGGTTGGTTTTGGCTGCTGTTCTTGGTTTGGCTGTTGTTCACCCTGGCTGTGATGGTGTGTTGTGTAGTGGAGTGATGCACTGAGGTGCTTCTCCACGGATGGGTTGTGGTTTTGTTTGATCTGACTGTGTTTGTGAAGTCGACAGCACATCATCTGCATGCTTGTGTGTGTGAAGCTTGTGTTCCTGCTATGCACATATGAATAGGTTCAGAAAGTTTGAACTTACTATTACCAAACTACTTTTACCTGGCTGGTGAATTGGTCCCTTTTGGCTGTCATTTGCATTCTGGCTTTGAATTTATGAAAGATGAAATCTTTCATATTGGTGAAACTTGCCCCTTTTTAACATTTCTCAATGATGAGTTTGTCAAGTGCATCTCACTGACATATCTGAGAGAAACATACTAACACTAATCTTATTTTGTTTCTGTTTAATCTTTGTTTTGCAGGTTCAAAGATAAAGATGAAGATTTAGTGTAGATTGTAGATATAGGATAGTTAGTAAATGTAATTTTCTTATTCTTTTGTAATTTTTCTTTTATAATCCTTGTAATCTTTATTTTATTCAATTGTAATAAAGATTATATTATTATTAATAAAGAATATTATTATTCTTTATGCTGTTGTAACTTATTTATGTCTTTATAATATGAAAATAAATTTCATAGTTTCTATTGTTTTGAGATTTAAGTTATAATACCTATCTCTTAATTAATTTAAGATTCAAATCTTATATCTAAATCATTTAAATTATTATTCAAACACTTAAGTGTTTAAATTCAAACCCATTTCAAAACACACATAATTCTTTTAAGATCACATCAAAGTTTATAGCAATCCTCCTTTAAGTCTAAACCTAATCTTAAAGTAAGAAAGAAACATTGATCACTTAAAGTTTTATTTGGCAAAAATTTTACCCACATTTTCACAAATAGATGCATGCAACAATACATATTCCTAAATCTACCCTTTGTTAGGTTCCTAAATCCTGGGATGTTATAGTATGATGGACATACTCCTATAGATAAGCGTAGCATTAAGATCAAGTCATTTCAATAGTGTGTTTGCTATAAGCTTTCTGATACATAGTAACCTAATTCTTTCGACCATGAGATCATGCTAATCACCATCACCGGACGGATGCTTTGATGACATCAAACACCACACCGTAACTAGGTGGCTATAAAAGTGGCATTGAGTGTTCGGAAAGTATGAGTTGTGGCACATGGATCAAGAGTGGGATTTGTCCATCCATATGATGGATAGATATACTCTGGGCCCTCTCGGTGAAATGTCATCCAATTAGCTTGCACGCATGTGACTGGCTCACAAGGGATCACATATCACGGGAACGAGAAAAGATTACTTATCGGTAACGAGGTTGAACTAGGTATGCGGAGATACAGACGATCAAACCTCGGGTAAGTAAACTATCGCGAGACAAGGGGAAATTGGTATCGTATGTAAGTGGTTCATTCGATCGCAAAGTAATCATTGAAATATGTGGGAGCCATATGAATTTCCAGATTCCTCTATTGGTTATTGATCGGAGAAGTGTCTCGGTCATGTCCGCATAATTCACGAACCGTAGGGAGACACACTTAAGGATTCGATGTTGTTTAGTAGATATGGAATGTAAGTAGAGATACCGAATGTTGTTCGGAGTCTCGGATGGGATCCGGGGTATCACGAGGAGATCTGAATGGTCCAGAGAATAAGATTCATATAAGGAAAGTCCGATTCCGGAGTTTGGGAATGATTTCGATGTTTTCATCGGAGAGGTTCTAGAAGGGTCTAGAAGGTTCACCGACCGGAAGGGGAATGGTCCATGAATGTGTCATGGGTAAGTGGAATGATTGGATCATGTCCTAGGTCACTTGGTTGGGCATTTGCGAGAGAGAATTAAAGCTCTAAATTGATAGTCAAAAGGAAAGTTTGAAAAGTCAAACTGGAATAATAGTTTCCTAGTGGAAGAAGGAAAGAGTCCTTCCTTCTATCCAACTTGGGTTTGGGTGAGGATTCAAACTCCCCTCTCCCAAGGCTGCCCTCCCTCTCATAAATAGAGGGGGAGGGCTGGCCCAAAGACCACAAGCCCTAGCCCTCCCCACCGTGCGCCGCCGCCGCCAGCCGCCGCCCTGCGCCACCGCATCGCCGCCGCGTCACCGCCGCCAGCCCGTCGACGTCGCCCTAGCCGCCGACGACTCCTTCTCCTCCTCTCCGGCCTTCTAATCCTAGATCGCAGGAAACCCTAGATCCACCATAACTCGCACCGGCTTAGGAGAAGCTTTGTGGGATCTTCCCTCTACTTCCGACACCATGCTGTCGTGCTGCCGGAATCGCGAGGGGAGAACTACAACCTCCGCTGTCTGCTGGAACAAGGGAGATGAAGGTCTTCATCGAGTACCGAACGTGTGACCGACTACGGAAGCGCTGCCGGAACGCAGCGCCGGAAGGATCGGCTACGCGATCCTGAGATCGCCAAGTGTATGACTACATCACCCACGAGAATCTTCTCTCGTTAACCGCTTTGGAATCTTCGAGGGTGAGTACTCTAATCCACTCGTTGCTACAGTCCAGTAGATAGATCTTGGCTTGTTTGTATTTGTTTTCCATGCTACGAACCCCTACAGTGGTATCAGAGCCGTGTCTATATGTAGATCTGTTGCACGAGTAGAACACAATGGTCATTGTGGGTGTTGATGCTTTTGTTGTCGATTGCTTCTTGTGTACTTTGCATCTTGCGCAATGGTGGGATGAAGCGGCATGGGATGACCTTACATGACATCGTTTATGAGACTTTCTCCACGCTTAACATGCAACTTGTATTGCATAAGTGACTTTGCAGGTGCCTGTTTCTCCCAATGTAACACCCCTGGTCTCTCCGGACCGACGACTGTCACTTCTGGCAGCTTAATAGGATCTCTAGACTAACCCCACAGACCAACACTAGTCTTTTCTACGCACTTTGTCCTCACTCATGCACACCCGGTACCCACTTCCTGGTCGGTCACCCATCCTAGAATTGCTCTAGGCCAAGCACGCTTAACCTTAGAGTTCTTTTTGAATGAGCTTTCAGAAAAGAAGTTGCAACTTGTTGATATGGGTTTACTGTCAATCCTATTGAGCCACGCGCCAGGGTCTCACATACACCCACCCTTAGAAGATTGATGTCCTCGTCGATCAACCACAAGCCAGGAATGTCCCCTCTTAGAACACGTCTGTGCGTCCAGTGCCGGCACATTACCATGCCGTGTCCTCTCCGAGCCACACGCGCCATGCTACACATGTCCTCCACTGACCCGCACACGCCCATGTAACCGCGAGGGTCGGCTCTGATACAACTTGTAACACCCCCGGTCTCTCCGGACTGACGGCTGTCACTTCTGGCAGCTCAATAGGATCTCTAGACTAACCCCACGGACCAACACTAGTCTTTTCTACGCACTTTGTCCTCACTCATGCGCACCCGGTACCCACTTCCCGGTCGGTCACCCATCCTAGAATTGCTCTAGGCCAAGCACGCTTAACCTTAGAGTTCTTTTTGAATGAGCTTCTGGAAAAGAAGTTGCAACTTGTTGATAGGAAAACGATACAATCCCCCCGGGGGATCGCTCGCCTCCCATCCTCCCCCTTCTTAGCCTGACGTGTGGTGTTTCCTTGTGTGAGAAAACAGTCCGCCAGGGTCCACCCACGACCCGATCATTCTTATTTGTTTCTCCTTTCTGATAGTCATCCTCTTCCTCACGACGCGAACATCGCGATTCCTCGCCTCGCATGGCCTGCTGCCGGAGCTCGCCGCTGCTCTTCTCTTGATCTCCGCCCAACTGGGTGTCGTTGTGCCCTGCTTCTTGTGCCACCGCCGCGTGCCTGCTGCTCGCGCTGCCGCTGCGCCTGCTGCTCGCGTCGCCGCTGCGCTTCAGCTCGTGTCGCCACGCACCTCGGCTGTTGCCCATCCTGCGTGCCATGGCTCTCCCCCAAATCAGCACGCCACCTTTCCTGCTCATGCTGCCATGGCGCTGCTACCCCCTCTGTTGCTGCAAGGTATGCGCAGGCCTATGCACAATGTCATCCATATTTGCTACCTACGATGAGCGGTACTGCTACCTGCGGCAAGCGGCACTGCTACACACGCCTTCTGGTGTTGCTACAAGTTTTTGCTACATGCGTCCAGCGGTGGTGCTACTTTTTAATCGTGTGGTGCTGCTACAAACGGTCACGTGTTTTGATACATGCGACGGGCGGTGGTGCTACAAACGGCCACAGGTTTTGCTACAAGGTCTCCGGCGAGATCTTCGGGAAGGTGTCCGACATGGTCGAATTTGCTAAATATGATATTTTTTTGCTACATATGTTTTGTGGTATTGCTACAATAGCGTATAATTTTGCTACACGGTCTCCGGCGAGGTCTACCGTCGGAAGTCTCCGGCGAAGTCAATTTTGCTACATTAGTTCAACTTTTTTGCTACATAGTCTCCGGCGAGGTCTCCGACGAACTCTCCGGCGAAATCTAGTATGTCTGTTATTTTTCTGGGTCGAACCGTTTTCTGCTACATGTAGGAAAAGCGGGGCTATTTGTACCAAAAGCAGATTTGAGGGCATAAAAGAGTGGACACGTGTCACGCAGAGGACCCGGGGGATCGGGGAGAGTTATCCCCCGGGGGACGCGTAGTGCTCGCCTTGTTGATATGGGTTTACTATCAATCCTATTGAGCCATGCGCCAGGGTCTCACACCCAACATAGTGAAGATTCAATTTACAACGGGTAATTGACAATACTAGTATCAACATTGTGGTTCTTGTTCGTAAGTTAGAACGACACTTATTGAAAGCCCCAAACTACGTAAAACATGCAAAGAAAATTAGAGGCGTCTAACTTTGTTTTGCAGGGGTGTGTTGTGATGTGATATGGCCATGATTGTGAATATATATGATGTATGCAATGTTCCTTATTGTAAGTCGGCAACCGGCAGAAGCCATATGGTTGTCTTTTTAATTCCGTTAAGACCTGTGTGTATATTATTCAAAGTAGTTGTAATAGTTGATGCTGGTGAAAGACAATCATAGAGCATTGCCATTGACCTTGACGCAATGCCGGTGATGATGGAGATCATGTTCGTTCTTGAAGGTGGAGATCGGAAGCACAAGGCCATATCATATCACATATTATGAATTGCATGTGACATTAATCCTTTTATGCATCTTGTTTTGCTTAGTTCGCGACGGTAGCATTATAAGATGATCCCTCTCACAAAATTTCAAGTTATAAAGTATTCATCCTTAGTAAGCACCGTTGATAAAGCTCGTTGTTTCGAAGCACCACGTGATGATCGGGTGTGTTATATTATGCGTGTGTATACAACGGGAGCAAGCCAGATTTGCTCATGCGGAAGCTAAGGTTTGATCTTGACGAGCCTAGCATGTACAGACATGGTCTCGGAACACGGATCACCAAAAGGTAAAGCATGAGTCATATAGTAGATATGATGAACATGTTGATTGTTCGCCATTGAAGCTACATCAACTCTCATGATGATCGGTTTTCATGTGGTGGATTTGGTTCGTGTGATCACTAAAACAATGTGAGCGATATTTTTTTGAGTGGGAGTTCACCTAGATTAATTTAACTATTAATTAGAACTCAATTTGTCATAAACTTAGTCTAAACTATTGCAAATACGTTGTAGATCAATGGCGGCCCCTACCATCAATTTTAATGCGTTCCTAGAGAAAGAAAAGTTGAAAATAATGGAAGCAACTTTGCGGATTGGTTCCGCAACTTGAGGATTGTCCTCGATGCTGGTAATTTGACCTATGTGCTGGATGCACCGCTGAGTGACCCACCTACAGCTGATGCTACCGATGAGGTAAAGAATGTTTTCCTCGCTCGGAAGAATTAGTACTCCATAGTTCAGTGTGCTATCTTGTATGGTTTGGAACCGGAGCTTCAGAAAAGGTTTGAGAACCATGACCCACATGATATTGTCCGTGAACTCAAAATGATTTTTGAGGCTCACGCGGCAGTTGAGAGTTATGAGGCTTCTGAAAAGTTCTTTAACTGCAAGATGGAAGAGGGCAGCTCCATAAGTGAGCACGTGCTTAAGATTTCTAGGCACGCAAGCAAGCTTCAAAGCTTGGGTATAGTGATTCCTAATGCTTTGGGGATTCACTGTGTCCTCCAATCACTACCACCAAGTTACAAGAACTTTGTAATGAACTACAATATGCAAAGCATGGACAAGTTGTTGCCCAAACTCTTCTCCATCGGGATGCTACCTATTCATATACCATCGGGATTAGCTTTATACTTAAATAAATGTTATTTGGTGCCTGCGTTGAGCATGAACATTATATCCGGATCATGTTTATTGCGAGACGGTTACTTGTTTAAGTCCGAGAATAATGGTTGTTCGATTTATATGAGTAATATGTTTTATGCACATGCACCTTTGATAGATGGTCTATTCTTATTGAATCTCGATTGTAGTAATACACATATTAATAATATTGAAGCTAAATGTTTGAAATTGAGCGATAACTCGACCTATATGTGGAACTGTCCTCTTGGTCACATTGGAGTGAAGCGTATGAAGAAGCTCCATTCCGATGGACTTCTTGAATCACTTGATTTCGAATCACTTGAAAGATACGAAGCATGTTTGATGGGTAGAATGACTAAGACTCCATTTTCTGGTATGATGGAGCGAGCTACGGACTTATTGGAAATCATACATACCGATGTGTGTGGTCCAATGAGTGTAGCATCGCGCGGTGGTTATCGTTATGTTCTTACTTTCACGGATGACTTGAGTAGATATGGGTATATCTATTTCATGAAACATAAGTCCGAAACTTTCGAGAAGTTTAAGGAATTTCAGAGTGAAGTAGAGAATCAACGTCACAAGAAGATTAAGTTTCTACGATCTGATCATGGAGGTGAATATCTTAGTTACGAGTTTGGCGAGCATTTGAAGAAATGCGGAATACTTTCACAATTGACACCATCGGGAACACTACGACGTAATGGTGTGTCCGAACGTCGTAATCGAACTCTCTTATATATGGTTCGGTATATGATGTCACTTACAGATTTGCTGCTATCATTTTGGGGTTATGCATTAGAAACAGTCGCATTCACTTTAAATAGGGCACCATCTAAATCCGTTGAAATGACACCGTATGAATTATGGTTTGGGAAGAAACCTAAATTGTCGTTCCTTAAAGTTTGGGGTTGTGAAGCTTATGTAAAGAAGTTGCAGCCCCACAAGCTTCAACCCAAAGCGGAAAAATGTGTATTCATAGGATACCTGAAGGAAACTATTGGGTATACCTTCTATCATAGATCCGAGGGCAAAATCTTCGTTGCCAAGAATGGATCCTTTCTAGAGAAGGAGTTTCTCTCGAAAGAAGTGACTAGAAGGAAAGTAGAACTCGACGAGGTTGTTGAACCTTCTCTCGAACTTGCGAGTAGCACAGCACCGGAAGTAGATCTTGTGGCGCCTACACCAATAAGAGAGGAAGATAATGATGTTGATCATGAAACTTTGGTTGAAGTTACTACGGAACCTCGCAGGTCAACGAGAACTCGTACCACTCTTGATTGGTATGATCCCGTTATGAGTGTCATGTTAGTGGACAACACCGATGATCCTGCGACATATGAGGAAGTGATGATGAGCCTAGATTGCAATAAATGGCAAGAAGCCATGAAATCCGAGATTTGATCCATGTACGAAAACCAAGTATGGACTTTGGTGGACTTACCAGATGGCCGGAAAGCTATAGAGAACAAACGGATTTTCAAGAAGAAAACAGATGCTGATGGTAATGATACTGTCTATAAAGCTCGACTTGTCGCAAAAGGGTTTCGACAAATTCAAGGAGTTGACTACGATGAGACTTTCTCACCGGTAGTGAAGCCAAAGTATGTGAGGATTTTGTTAGCAATCGCTGCATATTATGATTATGAGATATGGCAGATGGATGTCAAAACGGCGTTCCTCAATGGAGACATTGATGAAGAGTTGTATATGGTACAACCCAAAGGTTTTATCGATCCTAAAGATGCTAACAAGGTATGCAAACTTCAACGGTCCATTTATGGATTGAAGCAAGCATCCCGAAGTTGGAATCAACGTTTTGATAGGTAATCAAAAGCTTTGGTTTTATACAAACTTATGGAGAAGCTTGTATTTACAAGAAAGTGAGTGGGAGCTTTGTAGCATTATTAATACTATATGTAGATGACATATTGTTGATTGGGAATGATGTATACCTTCTTAATAGTGTCAAGGATTATTTGAATAATTGTTTTTCAATGAAAGATCTTGGCAAAGCAGCTTACATATTAGGCATAAAGATTTATAGAGATAGATCGAGACGTCTAATATCATTGTCACAAAGTACATATTTGGACAAATTTCTAAAGAGGTTTGGAATGGAAGATAGCAAGAATGGGTTCTTGCCCATGTTGCCCAATACGACCTTGAGTAAAACTCAAAGTCCTGCAACGGCAGAAGATAGAGAAAGGATGAGTAAGACTTCCTATGCCTCAGCCATAGGATCTCTTATGTATGCCATGCTATGTAGTAGACCTGACATTGCATATGCTGTTAGTTTGACTAGCAGATATCAAAGTGATCTAGGAGTGAACCATTGGACAGCGGTCAAAAACATCCTTAAGTACTTGAGAAGAACTAAGGATATGGTTTTGTCTTATGGAGGTGATGAACAGCTCATTGTTAATGGTTACACCGATGCTAGTTGGAACACCAATCCGGATGATTCTAAATCTCAATCTGGATATGTATTTACTTTGAATGGTGCAGTAGTTAGCTGGAGGAGTGCAAAGCAAAGCGTTGTGGCGAGATCTTCAACTGAATCGGAATACATAGCTACTTCGGAGGCTTCACAACAGGCGATATGGATGAAGGAGTTCATTACAGAGCTCGGTGTGGTTCCAACTGCGCTGGACCCAATGTCTATCTACTGTGATAACATGGTCGCCATAGCCAATGTGCAAGAACCAAGGTCAAACAAGAAGCTAAAGCACATCAAGCTACGTTTTCACGCTATTCGAGAGCATGTCCAAGATGGTGACATAAAGATTTGCAAAGTACACACAGATCTGAATGTGGCGGATCCGGTGACTAAACCTCTCCCGAGGGCAAAACATGACCAGCACCAAACCGCCATGGGTGTTTGGTATATTACCATGTAATCTAGATTACTATACTCTAGTGCAATTGGGAGATTGTTAGAGATATGCCCTAGAGGAAATAATAAAAGTGGTTATTATTATATCTTTGTGTTTACGATAAATGCTTACATTCATGCTACAATAGTATTTACCGGAAACATTGATACTTGTGTGATTTGTAAACTGAATTAGAGTCCCTAGTAAAGCCTCTTTGTAATACTAGCTTGTTGGTTGATAGATGATCGTGGTTTCCCGATCATGAACATTGAAATGTTATTAACAACAAGATCATATCATTAGGAGAATGGTATGATGGACATACTCCTATAGATAAACGTAGCATTAAGATCAAGGCATTTCAATAGTTCATTTTCTATAAGCTTTCTGATACATAGTAACCTAATTCCTTCGACCAGGAGATCATGCTAATCACCATCACCGGAAGGATGCTTTGATGACATCAAACACCACACTGTAACTGGGTGGCTATAAAAGTGGCATTGAGTGTTCGGAAAATATGAGTTGAGGCACATGGATCAAGAGTGGGATTTGTCCATCCATATGATGGATAGATATACTCTAGGCCCTCTAGGTGAAATGTCATCCAATTATCTTGCAAGCACGTCACTGGCTCACAAGGGATCACATATCACGGGAACGAGAAAAGAGTACTTATCGGTAACGAGGTTGAACTAGGTATGCAGAGATACCGACGATCAAACCTCAGATAAGTAAACTATCACGAGACAAAGGGAAATCGGTATCGTATGTAATTGGTTCATTCGATCGCAAAGTAATCATTGAAATATGTGGGAGCCATATGAATTTCCAGATTCCTCTTTTGGTTATTGATTGGAGAAGTGTCTCGGTGCATAATTCACGAACCGTAGGGAGACACACTTAAGGATTCGATGTTGTTTAGTAGATATGGAATGTAAGTAGGGATACCGAATGTTGTTTGGATTCTCGGATGGGATCGGGATATCATGAGGAGATCCGGAATGGTCCGGAGAATAAGATTCATATAAGGAAAGTACGATTCCGGAGTTCGGGAATGATTTTGATGTTTTCATCGGAGAGGTTCTAGAAGGGTCTAGAAGGTTCAACGGACCGGAAGGGGAATGGTCCATGAATGTGTCATGGGTAAGTGGAATGATTGGATCATATCCTAGGTCACTTGGTTGGGCATTTCCGAGAGAGAATTAAGGCTCTAAATTGAAAGTCAAAAGGGAAGTTTCAAAAGTCAAACTGGAACAATAGTTTCCTAGTGGAAGAAGGAAAGAGTCCTTCCTTCTATCCAACTTGGGTTTGGGTGTGGATTCAAAATCCCCTCTCCCAAGGCTGCCCTCCCTCTCATAAATAGAGGGGGAGGGCTGCCCCAAAGACCACAAGCCCTAGCCCTCCCCACCGTGCGCCGCCGCCGCCAGCCGTCGCCGTCGCGCCGCCGCCCTGCGCTATCGCTGGCTCGTCGTCGTCGCCCTAGACGCCGCCGACACCTCCTCCTCCTCTCCGGCCTTCTAATCCTAGATCGCCAGAAACCCTAGATCCACCATAACTCGCACCGGCTTAGGCAAAGCCCTGCGGGATCTTCCCTCTACTTCCGACACCACGTCGTCGTGCTGCCAGAATCGCGAGGGGAGAACTACAACCTCCGCTGCCTGCTGAAACAAGGGAGAGGAAGGTCTTCATCGAGTACCGAACGTGTGGCCGACTGCGGAAGCGCTGCCAGAACGCAGCGCTGGAAGGATTGTCTACGCGATCTTGATATCGGCAAGTGTACGACTACATCACCCACGAGAATCTGCTCTCGTTAACCGCTTTGGAATCTTCGAGGGTGAGTACTCTAATCGAATCGTTGCTACAATCTAGTAGATAGATCTTGGCTTGTTTGTATGCATGCGGTAGAATTTTTTGTTTTCCATGCTACGAACCCCTACAGTTCTAACTACTTAGGCCTATTTTTATGCTCTTTATGCTATCTATACTATTTTTTCCAAAACTCAAAAAGCACTAACTAAAGGTAATAAAGAACTTTGGTAAAGATAAAAGAATAAAGCTTGCAGGTAAAACTAGGAATTGGTATAATCAAGGTTGCATAACCCAAAGCATGCCTAATGCATCTTGCATAGGTTATCTTTCATAAGTAGCATGCGAAGTTCTAGCTTGCAAGTGTTAACTTGCATAGTTAACTTGTATTGTTAGGCTTGCCTTGATTGGTGCAGTGGTTGAAGTTTTCTTCTTCTTCTTTGTAGTACTCCTCCTCCTCGTAGCCTTGCTCTGTACTAGCGTCTATAAATGAATACGAGGTACACAATCACCAAACAATACTTAACTACTTCTATTTGGCACACAAAGGTTCACACTAGATGATCTAGCATCATCATAACCATCACATGAAATAAAGACCTTGTCTTATTTATTTTATTTTGGAAAAGTAATTTCTACTCATTGAAAAATACTTAAGATTTAATATTATCTAATTAAAATATGGGATCATGTTGACACATGTCATCACCACATATTATAATACTTGGGAATGTGATTTAAAGTGGTGGTCATATTTTATAAAGTTTAAAATTACTATTTTATACAATTAAAGTGACTAGAAATGCCTATATAGCATTATTTTAGTACTAGTCCAAGATCACTGCATGTAAACCTAAATATTTTTACATATTCAGTTAGATCTTGTCAAATGTGATTTTTGAGAGTTGGAATCAACTCAAAAGCATTTATGGTTGATTTTTGAAAAATGTTTGAATGTGGAAAAGTCTCTATCTTGTTATTTTTTACTATAGGTGATCTATAATTTCAAATGATTTGAATACAAAGGGCTTGGATTGATAATTTGAATACCTTTCTAGAAAAATTGGAATCATGCAATTTGGTTCAGTACATCTTCTTGAATTTAATTTCAAAGTCACCGACTGAACTAGGGTTTGATTAAAATGGAAAAAGATTATTTGAATCTTTGGGCTACGCGCTAGAAAAGAAATGGGCCGGCCCAACTGCACTGCGCGCGCAACGGGCTGCTGACAGGGGGTCCCGCTAGTTAGTGGCTCATTCCAACCGAAGCGGTACGTTTCAATCTAAGCCGTGCGATTAGACTAAGATCTACGGTGGTGGTTCGTCGTCTCCGTCGGATGGCTCCGACAAGACTGAACCCTAACAGTGATGGTGGGGGTACGTCGTGGCTCACCTGGGCTCCAGCTAGGGTTGACGATGGGGGCGAATGACGTTGTCGATGACGGAGGTTCGAACGGTGGTCTTGGCGGCTCCTGGGTGGATACAATCGACGGATCCTCTCCTCCTCTGCAGCGGCGGACTCTGGCTAAATTCTGGCAGGCTGGTGCTCTCCTTTCTCCAGGGAAGGGTCAGGGGTGGTTCTGAGAGAGAGGGGAGTGAGATGGTGTGAAGAATGGAGGCGGGGGTGGCCTCTATTTATACACTGGTGAGAGGGGCAGAGCGGCATGGGCTGGGCTCGTCGGTGACGACGATACAAAGGGCTAACGGCATGCCTGAGGGCGTAGAACGGTGCGGTGTCTCCTGGCGGTCGTTGCATGCTTAATGGATCAACACGGGGTGGTTGAGGATTTTCGGGCGCAGTCCTTTTGCTCTGTGCGGGAACGACGGTGTTCGAGACGGCATACAGGGGCTTCATGTCGCGCAGCGACGAACGGGCATGTTTGGGAGGTAGCTAGGGTCATGGCCAGTGCAGGTACGCACGGTGAGTGTGAGGCGTGTTGTGTGCGCGTGTGTCGGTTGCGGCACTCTGGCATGCTCTCGGCATGGCGACAGAGAACTGGGTGCGGCGTTTCTCGGGTGGTCCATGGCTTGGCTGCACTCGAGAGGTGGATAGGGAGTGGCAGTGGACGGTGGCCTGTCTCCTAAACATCAGGGACGGGCGCGGCGCTTGCTCCTACGAGTTGTCAATGGTCGACCGGCAAGGACGGTCGGGTGGCGCGGCACTGGTGGAACGGCGAGGAAGGGGCTGCTTCAATGCAATGCTAGGCACTGGGGGAGATAAGGGGAGTGAAATGGGAACAATGGGTAGACAAGGCATTTATCAAGAACAATAATAGTTTGGCAGCTATTACTATGCTCACAAGGTGTTTGATGAAATGGCCGCATGAATTCAAAGTTTGAATTTTTGATGAAATTCGGTGAGTGATCTGGTCATAAGCTTGGTAGTCTGAGGTTGCTTGGGTTTGCCAAGGTGAAGTGGTTTGGTTGGTTTTTGAGAAATGACCATCTTAGTATCTATTAAGGATTCAATTTTGAATTGTCCTTTAAATAGATTTGGAATTTGTTTCTATTGGTTTGTAAGGTGGGCTTGGGTTCCTTGTTACTTGGTCTAGCAAGGGGTAAAAAGAATTAGATTTGTTTCTGCTAGAAATATTTGACTAGGAACACCCAAAGTGGTCTAGTGAACAAGTTTGGCCAAAATGACCATTTGCTCATATTTCTTATATTTGATTTTCTCTTCATTTGATTCTTCTTGGAAATGATCTAGATGATATTGTTTTCATCTTTAAACCAGTCCTTATCATTCATAGCAATCATACATGGCAAATACAATCATTCATGCATTAATCACACACACATGCATTCATATTAATTTTAATAATAAAAGTTTTTGTTAACCCTAAAGTTGGGTGATTAGAACTTGATAATCTTGCTTAACATTTTTGGTATGTTACAGGTATGTCACCAAAACCCCTCCCCGTTACAATATTAACTCATAGATATATCTTGGCAATTGGTGTATGCTAGTTAGAAAAATTATTGTTTTCTGCTACAAACCCCTTCACAATATAATTTACAACATAAAAAAATAGTTTCTCAATATTAAAACAAATAGTTTCTCAATAATACAACAAATAGTTCCTCAACAATACATCAAACCTACAAAGATGGAACAAGCTAATTGTTTTGGCGGCCATTCCATGACCATCACTCCTCGATGGGATCTTTTTGGAGATCATCATGCACATCGGTTTGTCAAATTGAATGATACGAGGCAATGAAGCGGGCCACCCTCTCTTCTCTCCTATGCACTTGCATGGGTTGTCCTATCAAGTATAGTAGGAGTGGTCTAAATTTGCCCACGACCATCTTCGATGATCATGTTATGCATGATCACAGAAACATTTATGATATACCAAAGGATCTTATCTTGATCCCAAAATCTAGCTGGTCCTCTCATAGTAATAAATTGGGCTTGAAATATCTCAAATGTTCTCTATGAAAACCAAGTTTTTTCTTACCTGACGGTTTGTGTACCTCCTTCACAAATGTTTGCCACCTTGGGTAGATGACGTTGGCAAGGTAGTAGCCATAGTTATATATGGGATTGTTTGCTGCAAACTCCACCGTTGGACCTTGAAATCCTTGTCATGACCGGTGACCATTGAAGAACACTGATATCATTTCAAGAACCGAGTATTCCGAAGAAAGCATCCCAAATCCAAGTATAATAACCATCCACGGCTTCAAGTATGATAGTTGAATCCTTTTATGGCATTTAAACTTTCTATGCCATGGCTCATGACAATTCTTTCAACTCCAATGCATGTAGTTAATTGAGACAGGCATACCTAGAAACCCCCGAGTTTTGTTGAACTCCAAAATTCTAGTCATGTCTTGAGCATTAGGGGATCTCAAGTATTTCCCACCAAAGACTACACAATTGCAACTACAAAGCTTTTGACATACTTGATGGCTTGACTCTCACCCATTGCCAAGTGGTCATACTAGATTCGTCGGAATACAGTATTCCATCACACGCAAGGTGGCTGTCACCTTTTGGTAAGTGTTATGTCCAAGTTCTCCCGCAGTATTCCTTACTCAAAAAACGGTCATGGTTCATCACACTCTGAGATTTTCTTGAATAACTCGATGCACATCCTAAAACGACGACGGAAATATCGTTCGGGGTATATTGGGTTCTCCGCAAAATATCTCCACAACAACTTGTTGTTATCTTAAATCCTTTCCCTCCACAACTTCTATCGATCGAGCACGAAACCATCGTGCTTCGGCCTTTTCGTTGTGTGCATAGCTTAGCAAGGTTAAGTTTTCTTCATATTCAAGGTCCTATTCTTCATCGAAAAATCATAAGATTAACTCATCTACAAAATCCGTAATTAATGTAAATAACTTGAAGTAGCAACAACATTCACAAAATAAAAGCGACGAGTTAGCGGCAAGACTTACCTTGCAACGATTTTACCAAACACCTTGTGTGCGCCGACTTGCTTGAACGTTTTTGGGCACTAAGCCACACATAATCGATGCTCCCGATGGAGGAAGTGAACGAAGGGATCATGGCGGTGGAGCGGGGTTTGATTTACTACGCCCGTGGCTCCCGGACGGCTGTGTGAACGAGGGCGGCGGCGGCGGGTATTCGGTAGGGCTGGGTCGCCGGAGGATATCGGGGGAATGGAAGGGCGACGGCGTGAGCGCGCAGAGGATTCAGATGTGCGGTTGGTGATTCACGCGCGAGCTCGTTTTTTCAGCACGCTGTAGCCGGCGCCCCAAATTTTCCAAGCGACATTCTTTTTACCACACACGATTATGCAGCATCTGCTGGAGCGGTTGTTTCACGCGCTCGCACACTAAATCAATAGTTTTTTTAAGACGGATGCATTTTACAATGTCGGTTAGAGATGCTTTTATGTCTAGTAAGTATCATGTAAGGTCTTATTTATTAGGTTATGGACTCATCTTGATTTAAGATGTGCGATGTTATGATAATATAGCTAGTTATCACAAACTTCTGTTTGGTCTGACAGGAAATGTTGACACTACATGTGATTGCGTGTTACTACATGGTTGCGTGTTACTATCTGTACATGTTATTAGTCTTAGAGCATCTCTAGCAGATATCCACAAAATTTTGGCCGGTATACGATATAGAGCCTAAAAAGTGGTCTTTCCAGATACCGTAAAAAGATACCATACCACAAGTATTTTTTTTTTGGTTTTCCGCAAAACTGCCCATCCGTCCTATATATATTCGAGACATCAGGCCTCGAATACGGTAAACCGCATCCTTTTCCTCCCATTCCCCACACGCAAAAGCCCGCCCGAGTCTGCGCTGTCGACACTGATTCCGCTGCCGTCCATCGCCCCATGTCAAATCGCTGCTGCCCACGGCCGCATCAGCCCACCCAACACCCATGGTCGGCCAATCATGCCACAATGTGGCCGGCCGTGGCGGCGCTTCTCTGCGTCGCGGCAGGAGCTCGAGCTCCCGAGCTCGCGCACCGCCGGTCTCTGTGGAGGAGGCCGCTCGCCGGCGCTCGAAGGCCGCGTGTGCTCGTGGAGCTCTGTCCCGCAGCCGCGCTACGTCTCCGGCTTGGGCCGGCTTCGAGTTTTTCAGCCCCGGACACAACGACACGGAGGCGGGTGGCTATCGCGCGGCCGCGGCCGTCATCCGTGCGATGCAGCCAGCTCCAGCGCCTGCCGCTCGAGCTCCGCCAGCCGCGCCCACGCGCCCTCTCCGCCACGTGTGGTGCATGTCATCGTTGATTCCGACGACTCCGACTCCTTCGACGACGGCACGACCACGGAGGACGACGATGTCCGCGAGGCGAAGTTTAATTCGCTCGGAACAATCGTCTCCGATGTGTGGGACTGCGCCAAGCGTCGCCTTGTCGAGCGTGATGCGGAGAAGCGCCAGGTCCGCCGTGCGATGCGCTGCTCCCTGCGCGAGCACCAGGCGGGCCTCGACTTCTTTGTCGTGGACTACTCCGGCGACTCCGACTCCTCCGATGATGACAACGAGTAGGCACGGCGCTGCAACAACGAGCTCCGGTGAGTAGGTACCGCCAGTAGGGTTAGGAACGCGCTAGGATTTGCATAGATGCCGCAGCGGCGATTTGTTGTGCAAATATGATGATCTATAATAGATTAAACTATCCCCTATCTATGAACTTGTGATCGATCTGGCGTCATACTATATTTTTCGAATATGTAGTTCTTGATTCGGTTTCTGTTGATAAATTTGGTACTGCAAAATTGTTTTGTTATAGTACGAGCGTTTAGTTTAGTGTATCTGCTAGAGATGCTCTTATAGTGGACCTGCAAAACATCGTCCTATTAATGGTTTTAGGAGCCTCAGTAACCACTGCGGCGGAGTGAAGAGCAGGGCAACACCTGAGCACGGATGGATGAACGCAGCACTGCGATGGTGATGTCGCCGGCGATGAGCGCCAGGCCAGCCGAGCGACGACGATGACACCAGGGCCACTACGGTTTTGTTTTGTAACCAGTGCAACCCCAGATCAGATTTTATTTTCTATACTGACACACCAAAATCGACCAAACAATACACTAACTTGATCATCATCCTCGTCAATCAAACAAAAAAAGGAAAACAAAAAAAGGAAGAAAGCGAATACGACGGCATGGCGCCGGCTACGAGACCGAATGTCTGGTGTTTCGTGAGTGCGTGGACTTGGTTTCGGCCTCGAGGTTGACGGAGCCGGGGCTCTCCGACGTGTCGGAGCCGCCGCTGTTCTCCCCGTTGCTGGTCTTGCCGGACCACAGCTTGCTCAGCATCTTCCTCGGCATCAGCAGCGGCCCCTTACCGCTGTTCTTGCCGCTGTCACTCTTGTTCACCGGGCCACTTGCCGACCGGAAGGAGCCGCTGTCGCCGGACGCAGCCAGTACGCCACTGCCGCCGCCCCACTGGTCGTCCTCTGCCGTCGTGGCAGCCGACCTGGAGCTGCCGTAGGAGTTGCCGTTCTCTCTAGGAAGGAGAGATGCAGCCGCATCGACACTGCCGCCGGCAGAGGCCGCCGATGCCCGGAGCTGCTCGAAGAAGAGGACCTGCACCACCACGCGCAGAGGGAGGCGCTCGTTCTGCACGGCGTGCGAGCTCGCCTCCGCGGTCAGCTTCTTGCAGTCCATCAGCCCGCACAGCCTCTTCTTCTCGCTCTTCGATAAACTCGGATGCTCCTGCATGCACATGAAAACATTTCAGTTCAAAGTTTTGAGCTCCAACACGCACAATGTGTAAAAAAAATTGGGCATCTGTGTATGTACCAACCTTGAGATACATGTCAATGGCGCGGTAGAGCCCATCGTGTGCCGGCCGAGCCGTGAGCGGCACCATTTCAGCGATCTTGATGAACTTCTCAAGAGGAAGGTTTGGGTCTTTTGCGATCTCAGCCAGGTACCCATCGATCAGCTTCGCCAACGCCCGCTCTGAATAGCCGGTGACAGGGGATGACATGTGGTGGTTCTCACTATCCATGGCTTCATATTCATCAGCATCTGGTAGCTCTGCACCACCGCCATCGCTGTGGCCCTGCGCCATGAACTCCTCCAGTATCGATGACACGAGGTCGACATTGTACATGGCATTTTCGTCGGAGCTCGCGGGTATCAGAAGATCTGACACTAAAGCTCCATCCAGCTGCAATCCTATCCTCTTGACCAGACTGTCGCGGCAGGCCTCGTCGGAACCTAGCAAGGACGCCGCTCTCAGCAGCTTCAGTAGGAAACCACATGAGACTGAACATCTCTCAGCTGGCAGCAGAGAAATGATTGTCTCAAGAGCTGCACGGTGCCTCGTGCAATCAAGACCATTTTTTGCAGCACTGTCCAAGGAGCTGAACAGCCTTCGGTACGCGTAAGCTCGCAGCGCTTCCCCGATCACCTCACCGGCCGTTCTCCCCTTCGCCTTGATGGCCAAGATCACCTTCTTGTACAAGCCCATCTCAAGGTCACAGATGTCCTCCACCCACCAGTCTCTAGGCACCATCAGCTGCTTCCTCACACCGTTCCAGTGCGAGTCGGGGCCGCCATCCGATGGGAGCTTCTTCCGGTTGTAGGTGTATGACCAGTCGACGTCCGATGGGTTGATGGAAGCCTTGGCCGCGATGGAGTCGACGCAGTGATTGATCACCTTCAGGTTCTCTGACCAAGGCAGAAGTGATCTTGTTGTCTGCAGAACGATGATCGAGTCCTTCCATGTGCGGAATATGCTCGAAGACAGGAATACATCAATCTTGTAGATGAGGTTCCCTTTGTCAATCGTCTCGAACATTTCCAGAAACTCGGCTGCGCAGCGGGCTGCAAGGACGTTGTATGCGTTGAGCGTGACAGTCATACCATAGCAGAACTTGGCACATATCTCAAATGCTGAAGGTCCACCAGGGATGTCAGAAATGTCTAGCTCATCGTTGCTGCTTTCCTCGTCTGTGGAGGCAACCAATGTTTGCAAGCGGGAACTCTTCGACAAAAGTGGGAACTGCAAACAATTAGAACAAGAATGTTTATCAGTCACAGGATCACAGATAATAAGCTATATTTGCTGTATTTAACCTAGGAAAAAATTGCAATAGATATAGATCAGCTGTCACTATTCACTAACTCCATTGAAGTATATGTACAAAAAACCAGGACAGTTTTTTTAATTCAGCCACTGTAAGGGGATATGAAGCAGAGTATGCTAAAAAAATGATATCACAGACACGTAATCTCTTCCAAGAAAAGTGTAAAAGTGTTTGATATAAGGGTTTTGGAATTACGCATTTGAAGCAAAAATGATTTCAAGGAATATTCGAGCGCATGTATAAAACGAAAAGTGAATTTGTACCTTGTGAAGATAAAACTTGACATCTCCTACAGTGATAACAATGTCTGTCGCTAGTTCAGTTGCCACAAACCTAAAAAAAGGCATTTCAACATTAGCATCATATAAATGTGATACAAATTTAGACATGATCCGTCATACAAATTTAGACAGCATTGACTTTTAACATATAAGTTTGCAAAATAAAAATAAGATTCTCAGTATCCCAAGCATTGTTCTTCTGTAGATTGCTTTCGATAAATATTTGGAGCTAGTAACAATGAGAATGGATGATAAACCAATCGTGAGTCATAGAATTGTCTTAAGATAATGTTGGTTCACAGAACTGGAACCACAAAAATTGTAAGGAAAAATGACCACACACAATAGAGGGTAAAAAGCTTGTTTGGAGAAACAAAACAACACCACAATAATCGTAAGGAAAATGAACACGCACAATGTAAAGAGAAGATCCCTAGAATCTGAACTATATACTGAAATGGCATAGCAGAGTCATCCACCTGCTTAATAGGCTAAGGGTAAGAAAAGGAATAACAGGGTGGTCCTAAATAAGGTAGCAAGGGCAAAGCTATAAAGTGAAGAAAGCAAATTCATAAAAAAGTAGCCATGTGTATATGACAGGTATAACTAATCGGATTGCTAAGTGGTCCAAAGAAAATGATCTGACAACGAACTGAACTTCATTTTCAAAATGGACCACACTGCCACCAACCCATGAACACTGAACATGCTAGAAAATAATAATAAGGAAACTGGCACATGCTCTGAACTATACAGAAAGCTTAAGAAGAGATGCCATTTGGCAAAGAATCAGAGATGATGTATCTATAAAGGAGATCAATTGTATCGAGAGCCTTTAGAGCGCGATCATGAAAACCCATTGCTTAACAGTTAACGCAATAAGTACTCCCTTTCAGAAAGAACTTTCAGTGCCAATCATTGTCACATGAACAATAATAGTAATAGTACACACTTCACTGCAAATGTTTTAGAATTTAGAGTCCATCTTGTTACTAGGTATATCCTTATCACAAACTACAAAAATTATATGGGTAATCTAGCTTTTACAGGATCAAGCATTCAAACTTCTTTGACATGTGTGGTACAAAAATCTCCCCAAGCAAGATCCGCAATCATACTTTTAGTTCAGTTTGCAGCTAAGTACCCAGAATGTTTGGGAGATAAAGCTAAAGAGTTACTATCTTGCAATATACCATCTTGAAGTTCACTAGCAATCCCAACTCAGCATAGATTACAGAGAAACGACATCAAGTTAAGTTGGTCTTTGGGATATGTACAGGTTATGCTGGTGTATAATAATAATAGGAACCAGGGTTACCTCCACGAATCGAAATTTTGCACAAATGAGAGAAGTAGATCCCTGCTAAGTTTGGCCAAATAGAGAACTAAGACTGGCAATTTAGGCCAATGATAATGAGGAATATGGGCGTGCATCCACTTTTATGTACACAAAATGGATCACATCACATCACACATATTCTAAACTCATGGACTACAAACTGAAAATAAAAGCTTGATCACAAGTGATCAAATCAATTGAAATTTTATTAAATGAGATTGAGAATTCAAAAATATGCATCATCTGAAAGTTTCTGGATAATTAAGCATTAGTTCACCTGATATTCCCCTCTGTCTGAAAGGCATCTGGCTTTGCTCCAAGCTTCATATACTTCATCTTCACACACTGGGAATAACCTGAATCCCTTCTCAGTTTTTCCTTCTCTCCGAACCAATCAACACAGATCAGAGCTATGAAGCGGAAAATGACAAGATCCCTAATACTATGAAGCAGTAATTAACTGCAAAGATCTAGGTCTCGATGTTCCCCTTGCTCCGTGGCATTGTCAAGGCCAAGAAACCAGTAAGTAGGCAACCACTCTCTCTAGATTAGCAAACTATTCAGCAAATCTTGTAAAGCTCTGGGCCCAAGAAGGCACAATGCCCAGGAATCCAAAGAGGTCCTCCAGAGCTGGATCACAGAGGCAGCACCTGCAAAGCACAAGGGCAGCAGCATGGGGTGAGGGGACAGTGGGAATAATTGCTGAGGCAATGAGGGATGGGTGTAGGGAGACCATGGGAACAAGCACTAGTGAGGTTGGAATCTTATCAGGTTGCAGTGGAGAAACCCACATGAATGGCACCCAAAAAAAATCAAAGTTGGACTTTTAAAGGAATTTGCACATGAAGGCAGTCAATCGGAGAATAAACAAAGGAATATATAAACAGTCTCTGTGCAGACCGTTGCTTTTGTGGTAGTACCAAAAACTAAGATGGTCAGAAACAAGAAAAAACCCACTCTGTAAACTCAAGAATCTGACAAGAATATGAACTGAATGTAGAGCTGAATATGTACATCAAATGCATAATAAAGCTGGGATTTGTTTTCCAAAGAACATGAAGATAGCAGGCACAAAATACGCAGGACATCATCAATGCAACAATAGCATTCCAGGAGAAGAAGAACTGTGTACAGAAATGGAAGCAAAGGGAGGGGAATGAAGAATATTACTTACCTACCTTTGCCCTGGTATCTCGACCTCTCCGCCTGGTTCCCTATGGGAGAGAACCGCTGGAGATCGCCCTCGCGCGCGGACGGAAATGGGAGAAGCAATGGAGCAGACACCTCTGTGATTCAGGTTCTGTATGTGTTCCCGGGACAAGACTCGCTTTGCGGTTACTCCAAAGCAAGGAGTAATGGAGCTGGTTTATGTAGCTTTAAAAGCTAAGTGGCGGTGGGGGTGGCATTGGGTGGGGGCCGCTGAATGGACTGTTCTACCCTCTCCAGTTTCCCGTGGACGTTGGAACAATTCTTTTCTTTTGTTTCAAAAAAGTCATCGTTTGGTGCAGAGGATTTTGAACATGCGGAAATAGAAAAATATAAGAGTACCAATAGAAATTTATATGCAAAATATAGGAATTTTTTTTTACAAAACAGTGGTAGTAGTTTCCCAAACCGAAAACCAAATGGGTTATCTATATTAAAAACAAAGTAACAAACAAAAATAAAAACAATACTTACAGTAGAAGTTTCCTTTACCAGTTCCACTCTTCAATAGCGCTTCACACTTCGACAACGGCGCCAGAAAATAGTCTTGATGACCCACAAGTATAGGAGGTGTATCGTAGTACTTTTGATAAATAGGAGTATCGATTCCAATGAGGAGCAGAACGTGTTGACTAGTGGTGAGCAGAAAATCTCTGTAAATATTTAACAAACGGATTTTAGGAGTTTTTTAATAAAGCAAGAAAATAAAGTGCAAGTAAATAAAACAGCAAGCAATTGCAGCAAGTGGTCCAATCCTTTCTTAGCAAAGGACAAGCCAGTAAAAATACTAATAAGGACCAAACGTTTTCGGGGACACATGGGAATTCTGTCAAGTACTTTCGCTTCATATAACTAAGTAGTCTTCTTTGATTTTATAAGTGTTGTGTGGGTGAACCTGTGCTAATGTACCAGCCTTACTTGGACGAATACATACTTGTGATTAAACTCCTTGCAAGCATCCGCAACTATAAGAAAGCAATTAAGATATAAACCTAACCACAGCCTTAAACTCTGAGATCCTACACTCCCTTGTGAATGGTTTCCTAACGGGGGTTTAGGTTTCTGTCACTCCGGCAACCCCACAATTAGTAGCTAAATACACAATGCATTTCCCTAGGCCTATGAATGGCAAAGTATCATGTAGTCGATGTTCATATGACACCACTAGAATAATAGCACCACAACTTAAATACTAAACCATTGAATAATATCTCAACACAAATCCACTACTAACAACATGACTTCTCCCATGTCCTTAAGAACTAAACGAACTACTCACGAGACATCATTTGGATCAAGATCAGAGATGATATGGTGATGAATAACAATCTGAACATAAACAATAATCCAAAGGTTCCACTCACAAGCATCAACTACAATAGTAATCAACACCGGGAAAGTTTCCCCTAAGAACTATGCAAGATTCAATACAATTGTTACAGCGGGATGGAGTGATGATGATGGTGCTAGTGGAGATGATGGTGTGGATGATGATGATGATCTCGATGAATTCTAGCTTGATGATGGTGTTGATGGCGACGATCTCCCCTCTTAGGGAAGGAATTTTCCTCGCAGAAATCTGTCTGCTGGAGAGCTCTTTCTCTCTCGGTGTTTTCCGCACCGCAGAGGCGGCGGAAATATT
Organism: Avena sativa; assembly: GCA_916181665.1. Classification (NCBI taxonomy): domain Eukaryota; kingdom Viridiplantae; phylum Streptophyta; class Magnoliopsida; order Poales; family Poaceae; genus Avena; species Avena sativa. Next base: position 127,267,984 of record OV702283.1, on the reverse strand, counting down.
TCTGTGGTCGCTCTCCCAGTATTAGGGTTGGCCTGCGCCTGGGGGTGTGGTCCCCCTGTGTCCCATCTCCGCCTCCCCTTCTAGCATTCTTCGTCTTCTGGGAAAATAGGATTTTCCGTAGTTTTTCTGGTATTTTTCTGATCTTCGCGAAATTGCATCAAAACACCACTTTTTCCATTAGAATCCTGACTCCGACAGTTCATCCGCCAAGAATCATCCAACATGCAAAAATAGATGAAAATACATAAGTAACACCTCTTAATATGAAATATAACAATGAATAGAGGCAAATTATGATATATAATGGTGATGCAAATTGGACGTATTAACTCCCCCCAAGCTTAGACCTTCGCTTGTCCCCAAGCGAAAACTGAGCTCAATAAACATGTCCACGGGTTTATGGAGTGAAGTGTCGATAAAAGAATACGAACAAGAAGCATCACACTTACCATTACACAACTCATAGAAGAAAGCAACTCACCATTATATAACTTAGCTTGCAACAAGTATAGGAGTCACAATAGAGATGCATAAAGATAAATCATAATTGGGATTGGCAAACTTTGTTCTTGGTCAGAGAACAGCTGGCAAACAGTTTCACAAATAAAGCTTTGTAGAAGTTTTACAACAAGAGTACTCTTTGCTCAAACATAAAAGGTTTTTCACAATGATGGCTTTCAAAGTAATACTCATTAGATAAGAGTCTTGTGCAAACAAGGAAAATAAAGAACATGATCGAATAAATCATCATATGAATGCTTGAAACACAACAACTCAAATGCTTGCTGGAGATAGAGAGGAATAGGTTTACTGACTCAACTTAGAAGTAGAAGAAAGGGCCCTTCATAGAGGGAAGCAGGGATTTCAAGTTCATAAAGAGCTTTCAAAATATTATGGTACTTACTAGCTTTGAGCTCTCATTGCCCCTATCATAAGCATCTTGAGGTGATTAAGGTTAAAGTGAACAAAGATGGAGTATATGCTTGACGAAATATAAGTTGGCAATCTCATGTCCCTTGAGTACGAGGGCCACTCCTCATGCTACTCAACTTTAGTTACTGGTAAGTTCTTGTCATTGTAAGTATATGTGTATCATAAAGAACCGCCAACGGGGTACCTCTTGCACATGATACATGAGCTATCCCATAATCAAAATGACAAGGCAAGCAGACAGTGAGCATCTCAGCGATCTTTTTATTTGCTATTTGCATAGGTTTTTATTGAGGATGCTTCATAGATTGCTCACTATGGTTATGATGCAAGTTTCCACCATGATTAGGCATGGCTTAGGCTAGAGGCCCAGGCGTTTCTCTAACACATATACATAACTCCATGGACTTACAAGCTCTCTTTTTATTTCACACCGATGACATCCGCAAACAAAAGAGCATGATATTAACTGGATATGTATCCATAAGTGTTGAAAGCGTTCCCCGTGACAGCACGGTTCTGCTAATCCCAACATATAGATGCAAGCATATACAACTTCGATGACATAATGGTTCAAGTTTATTAGGGGCAAGAAAATAAGGTGTGCCATCAAGTTCGTGAGAGCTTTACTAACTAGTTTTCACATAACAAAATAATTTTTAATTCGAAAGATAGATGAAGCTTGAGAATTTGCTTGGAATGGCGATAATGCTAATAGGTAGATATGGTGGACACAAATGGCACAAGTTTTGGTTCAAAGGGGTTGGATGCATGAGATGTAATCCTCTCAGCACATGTTTTTGGCTAGCAAGGCTGGATAGCAAGCAAAAGAGTTGAAGGAAACAAGCAAACCTACAAGTGATAAAGCCAAACATGCAATCTTCCTTGAAGACACAAAAGATCTTAAATAAAGAATACTAAGCTTATGAGCTAATCAAGAAAGAAAATAAATGATACAAAATACCTGTAAGCCTTTTCTCTTTTCCTTTCAAACCTCAAAAAGTGTTGCTACTGACCAGATCTCGGTTTGCCAAAACCAATTTAGATCTACTTGATGCTCCCAAAGTGATGTAAATACTGATCAACAAGATCAATCATATAATAGAGATTGAAAACTAAAATAAGAAGTGCAAAAAGTAAAAGATGAGACTTCTCATTAATATTCCATAAAGGCACTCACACCAAGGGATACATAGATAACCAACTAAAGGAGAGATACTTCCATATGAAAACCAACCTATAAGATAACTTCTCTACCCAAGATATGAATCTACTAAAAAGGTAAAAAGATAAAAGATAATGATGTGATATCGCGGCACTCCCCCAAGCTTGGAACAAGACAAGGGGATGCCAAACCTGATGACGAATTAGTCCTTCGGTTGTGGTGGTCCCTTGTCATCATCAGACTTCCAAGGCAAAGGCTTCCCATCCACAAAGGATATCTTGGTTTCCACAATCCTGAAACTAGCAGTAGAGCTTATGCGATTAAATCTAGCCTCATACTCATAGTTTTGATTTTGTATGTCATAGAGCTGTGTGTAATTGGTTGGTGGTCTGATGGAGTGAGAGGATTTCGTCTCGGAGCTCAGCAACCTCCTCCTTGTGCTTGGCGATGAGTTCTAAACTTATCTTATGGATGATATCCACTTCGTGTTCCGCCATCTTCTTGTACCTGAAAACTTCCTGCTCCGGTGCTTCCATCTTGTCTTCCAGACCGCCTTATCCTTTAGGGCCTTGAACTTCTTTCATATGCACCTTCCCATCCATGAAAATCAACTCCTTGGGATGAATCTCCAACTCATACATGTACAGGTTGATGACATCTGCAGAGGAATCCTCCATGGGTGATCCAGAGGAAGACATTGTGACTCCAAAACTGAGAATCTGCCTGACAGAAACAGATCAAAACAAAAACACGACGAGAACACGATATACGAACCTGAGGGGATCTAGGGGTTATATATTACGAAGTTTCAATGCATAAGGAAGGTACGGTACGAAAACGAGGCGGAGACGGAGTTCACGGGGCTCACACCCCCTGTAGACGCAGCCAGCTGGGGCTCGCTCCTAGGGTGGGTGTGTCCACCCTGGCCTCCGTTTCCTCCTCTATTTCGTCTCGTAACCTTCCATATGCAATAAAAACATCAAAAATATAAAAGGTAAGGTTTTCATGAACCTTCTGTTTTCACCACTTTTTACCTATTCAAAGACGGAGTCTACAGATTCTGGAGTTTAGTTTCTAATAAATTCTTCCGGAGTCACCATTTGAATAATATCAACATCTTCATTATAAGAATCTCCTGAAATATAATGTTTGAGCCTTTGACCATTCACCACCTATGTAGTGTTATCCTTCAAAGAAGATATTTTCATAGCCCTTGATTAATACACTTCCTCAATAACAAAAGGTCCTTCCCATTTTGAGAGTAGTTTCCCTGCAAAAAAATCTGAGACGAGACCTATACAAAAGAACCTTCTCGCCAACATGGAATTCCCTTTTTAGAATTCTCCCATCGTGCCATCTTTTTACCTTTTTCCTTAAAGAGTCTAGCATTTTCATAAGTTTCACTTCTCCACTCATCTAAGGTACTCAAGTCAAGCAATCTTTTCTCACCGGCAAGTTTGAAATCTCTATTCAGTTCTTTCACTGCCCAATAAGCTTTGTGTTCTAATTCTAGAGGCAAGTGACAAGCTTTCCCATAAACCATTTTGTAAGAAGACATTCCCATGGGATTTTTATAAGCAGTTCTATAAGCCCATAAAGCGTCATTCAACTTTTTAGCCCAATTCTTCCTAGATCTATTAACAGTCTTCTGCAAGATAGATTTAATTTCTCTATTAGAAAGTTCTACTTGCCCACTGGTTTAGGGGTGATAAGCTGAAGCAATTCTATGGTTAACATCATATTTGGCAAGAGTTTTCCTAAAACCACCATGAATAAAATGAGAGCCTCCATCAGTCATGAGATATCTAGGCACACCAAACCTAGGAAAAATAACATCTTTAAGAATTTTTAAAGAGGTCTTACCATCAGCACTATTTGTAGGTATGGCCTCTACCCACTTTGTAACATAATCAACAACAACAAGAATATGAGTATACCCTTTTGAAGGAGGAAAAGGACCCATAAAGTCAAATCCCCAACAGTCAAAAGGTTCAATAACAAGAGAATAATTCATAGGCATTTCATTGCGTCTATAAATATTACCAACTCTTTGACATTCGTCACATGGTAAAACAAACTTCCTTGCATCCTTGAAAAGGGTAGGCCAATAAAATCCAGATTGTAAAACATTTTGTACAGTTCTATCTCCAGCATGATGTCCTCCATAAGCACGGCCATGACCTTTCCTCAGTATCTCTTGTTGTTCATATTCTGGAACACATCTTCGCATAATACCATCTACTCCCTATTTATATAAATGTGGGTCATCCCAAAAGTAATGCCTCAAATCATAAAATAATTTTCTTCTTTGCTAGGCTGTAAAGGTTGGAGGCAAATACTTGTAAACAATAAAGTTAGAATAATCAGCATACCAAGGATTCTCATGCGGTCTTACCCTTATTGCAGCCAACTCTTCATTTGGAAAACTATCATTAACAGGCATAGGGTCAAAGGAAATGTTTTCCAAACGAGACAAATTATCAGCAATAGGATTTTCAGCGCCTTTCCTATCTACAATATGCAAATCAAACTCTTGTAAAAGCAACACCCATCTAATAAGCCTAGGCTTAGCGTCTTTCTTTGTCATAAGGTACTTAATAGCAGCATGATCAGTATGAATAGTAACCTTTGAATCAACAATATAGGGTCTAAACTTATCACATGCAAAGATTACAGCTAAGAACTCCTTTTCAGTAGTAGCATAATTCTTTTGAGCAGAATCTAGAGTATTGCTAGCATAATGAATAACATTCAACTTTATATCAACACGTTGCCCAAGAACAGCACCCATAGCAAAATCACTAGCATCACACATAATTTCAAAATGTAAACTTCAGTCAGGTGGTTGAACAATAGGAGCGGTAGTCAAAGATTTCTTCAAAGTTTCAAAAGCTACCTTACAATCATCATAAAAAACAAAAGGTACATCTTTTTGAAGAAGATTGGTAAGGGGCTTTGAAATTTTGGATAAATATTTAATAAACCTCCTATAGAAACCAGCATGACCAAGGATACTATGAATACCTTTTGTATCCCTAGGGCAAGGCATCTTCTCAATTGCTTCAATTTTGGCTCTGTCTACTTCAATACTTCTTTCAGAAATTTTGTGTCCAAGAACAATTCCTTCATTAACCATGAAATGGCATTTCTCCCAATTAAAAACAAGGTTGGTTTCTTCACATCTCTGCAAAACTTTATCAAGGTTGTGCAAACAATTATCAAAATAAGTTCCATAGAGGGAGAAGTCGTCCATGAAAACCTCCACGATTTCTTCACAAATCCATGAAAGATAGCAGACATACATCTTTGAAAGGTAACATGAGCATTACATAAACCAAAAGGCATACACCTATAAGCATAAGTTCCATAGGGACAAGTAAAGGTGGTTTTCTCTTGGTCTTGTGCTTCCATCGCAATTTGAGAGAACCCAGAATAACCATCAAGGAAACAAAAGTGGGTATTTTTAGACAACCTTTCCAGCATTTGATCAATAAAGGGCAAAGGATAATGATCTTTCTTAGTAACTTTATTAACCTTTCTAAAATCAATGCACATCCTATACCCAACCACTACTCTTTGGGGTATAAGCTCATTATTTTCATTAGGCACAACAGTGATTCCCCCGTTCTTTGGGACACAATGAATAGGGCTAACCCATTGACTATCAGCAATAGGATAAATAATACCAGCATCAGGGAGTTTTAATACCTCATTTCTTACCACATCCTTCATCTTAGGATTTAGATGGCGTTGGTGCTCAACAACTAGTTTTGCATCAGGTTCTATATTAATAGCATGCCGACATATAGTAGGATAAATCCCTTTTAAATCATCAAGAGTATATCCCGTAGCTCCTCAGTGTTTCTTCAATATTTCCAATAACCTTTCCTCCTCCTTTCTTGAAAGTTTAGAATTAATAATAACATGATATACTTTATTATCATCTAGATAAGCATATTTAAGATCATCAGGTAAAGGTTTTAATTCGAAAACAGGGTCCCCTTTAGGTGGTAGTGTGGTACCCAAATCTTCCACATGTAGATTATGCTTAAGTAACTCAGGTTGACGAAGGAAAACCTCGTCAATCTCATTTCTTTCCTTCATGAAGACCTCGCTTTCATGATCTTCCATAAACTACTGCAAGGCATTGTTAGGAGCAAGAGAAATAGTAGAAAGTTGTTCAACCCTAAAATCCTCATTAGGCAGTTCGTTTTCATAATGAGTTCTAGCAAATTTGGAAAAATTAAACTCATAAGACTCTCCATCAAACTTAGTCAAAACCTTTTTCCTTCCTACAATCTATGATAGCCCCACAAGTATTCAAGAAGGGTCTACCAAAGATAATAGGACAGGTTTTACTAGCTTCATAACCAAGTACTAGAAAATCAGCAGGATATTTAATCTTACCACAAAGAACTTCCACATCTCTTACAATGACAATTGGACATATTGTTTCTCTATTAGCAAGGTGAATAACCACATCAATGTCCTCAAGCTCACAAGGACCAATTTCATGCATAATCTCCTTGTAAGGCTCATAAGGAATAACACTAGAACTAGCACCAATATCACATAAACCATAATAGCAATGATCACCAGTTCTAACTGAAAGCACAAGGACACTAGCTTTTCTAGGATGAGAGACAATATTAGAAGCGTCCTCACAGAAGACAATGTGCTCATCCTCTATATTATTAGTGACAAGATCTTTCACAATAGCTACCACATGTACAATGTTTATTTGCTCATTAGGTTCCAAAGTTTTCTTTGCACTTTTGCTAACCACATTAGCTATGATGGAATGTTCCTTTACCTTAGCAGGAAAAGGGATTTTCTCAACATAAGGTTCAGGCAAAATAGGATCAACAGTACAAACTTCAATGCTAGCAGGAACATGGGTAACAATGTCTTTATAAGGAGCATGGTACTTGTCCCACTCCCTTTTGGGAATTTCAATATAAGAGGCAAAGGCCTTAAAACATTTTTCAAGAACTTGAGAATCAAGATCATACTCAGTACTAATATCACGGAAGTCATTAGTTCCCATAAAGGATTTAATGCATTCATAATCATAGTTTATACCTGACTTTATTCCTTTTTCATTCTCCCATTCTTTAGTGTTCTCTTGAATACGGTCTAGGAGATCCCATTTAGCTTCTTCCTTCATATGTGTGAATGATCCAGCACAAGAAGCATCTAATAAATCTTTATCATGAAGCGAAAGTCTGGCATACAAGTTATTGATAATAATATTGTTAGGGAGTTCATGAATAGGACATTTAAGCATTAGTAACTTCAATATCCCCCAAGCTTGAGCTGTACTCTGTCCATCACGAGGCCAAAAGTTATATATCAGATTCCTATCCTTATGAATTGATACGTTGGAAACGTATCTATAATTTTTTGATGTTTCAACTTGTTTAGTATCTACTTTGCTTTACTTGTCTACACTTTGAGGTGCTTTTTACATGTTTTCTGGTACTAACCTACTAACAAGTTGCAATAGTGCCAGATGCCTGTTTTCTGCTGTTTTTAATTTCAGAAAAGTTAGTAAAGAAATATTCTCGGAATTGGACGGGACAAACGTCAAAGTCAATTACTTTCCGTGGGGAACAAGATGTCCAGAGGGGAGCCAAACGGGCGAGCCAGAGGGGCCACACCCCTAGGCGCGGCCACTGGTGGGCCCGTGCCTGGCTAGGGTGTGGGGCCCCTGGCCGCCGCCTTGGCCTCCCCCTTCGCCTATAAGAAGCCCCCGATGCAAAAACCCTAAGCACCAGATCAACAATCCATGAAACCGTCTGTATCCGCCGCCACCATCGTCCCTAGATCGGGGGGATCTGAAGTTCTTCCCGGCACCCTACCGGAGGGGAGATCATCCCGGAGGCCTTCTCTTCGGTATGATGTGTGAGTAGTTCCACCTTAGACTATGGGTCCATGTAGTAGCTAGATGGTTGTATCTCCTCCTTTGTGCTTTCATGTATAGATCTTGTGATCTCCGTTCATGATCAAGATCTAATCTATTTGTAATGATGCATGTTGTGTTTGCGGGGATCCGATGGATATTAAGATTATTATGTTGGTTTGATTAATGGTTTTGTCTTTATAATTCTATCATGTCTGTGTTGTTTGTGATCTTGCATGCTCTCCGTTGTTAGTAAATATCTTGGCCAAGTAGTTGCTAGTGACTCCAAGAGGGGGTATTTTATGCTCGATAGTGGGTTCATGCCTCTAGTTTCCAAGGGAAGTGACAGAAATCTCTTCGGTTGTAGATGTGTTGTTGCCACTAGGGATAAAACAACGGTCTCTTGTTCATGGAACATGTGGACTGTTTACCTTACACACTTTGCTTAAAGCAGTTGTCTATTGCTTGCAACTTAATACTGGAGGGGGTTCGGATGATAACCTGAAGGTGGACTTCTAGTCATAGATGCAGTTGGATGGCGGTCTATGTATCTTGTTGTATTGCCCAATCAAATCTCATGGGATCTTTCTGACTAGTAATTGCATTGTTATGCCTTGCTCAGTTCCTGTCAATTGCCCTGTTGTAATTTGTTTATCCTTTATGACATGTTGTTTATCTAAGGAGAGCACCTCTAGTGAACTATGGACCCCGGTCCAATATTTATCATTGATTCATCTTCCACCGTTACCTATTTAGTTGCTGCAAACCATTACCTTCCACACCATACATTTAATCCTTTGTTACAACAAACCGGTGAGCTTGACAACCTCACTGATTCGTTGGGGCAAAGTCTTGAGTTTGTGTTGTGCGGGTCTCCGTGTTGCTTGCAACACCTGTGTGACGTTTCCTTTCTCCAACTGGTTCGACAACCTCGGTCTCAACTGAGGGAAAACTTGTTGTTGTGTTCTTCATACCTTGCTCTTGGGGTTTCCAATGAAGCACTCCTACCACCAACTCAGCGTTGCATCAAGCTTTTCTGGCGCCATTGCCGGGGAGGCTAAGGATGTCTTCACTAGGGGAGTGCTTCACTTCCTTTCTCTTTACTTTGTTTTTAGTTTGCTTTGTTTCTTTTGTTTGGTTTTGTTTGCCTCTTTCCAAAAAACCCCAAAAAATAGTCTAGTTTGGTTTGCTTTCTTTATTCAAAAACACAAAAAATTAGTTCCTGCTCTAGCTGCTGCTATTTTTGGCTTGCCCACCTTTGCCAAAATGAAGTCTGTTGAGAACACCAAGTTGTGTGACTTTACTAGCACCAACAACAATGATTTCCTAAGCACACCCATGCTCCACCTGCTTCTGATGCTACCTTTTATGAAATTAAGGCTGTTTTGTTGAATCTTGTGATGAGAGAGCAATTTTCTGGTGCTGGTTCTGATGATCCTGCTGCCCATCTTAATAGCTTTGTTGAACTTTGTGAGATGCAAAAGTATAAGGATGTAGATGGAGATATTATTAAGCTCAAGCTTTTTTCCTTTCTCCTTGAGAGGAAAAGCTAAAGAATGGTTGTTTTATTTGCCTAAAAATAGTATTGATTCTTGGACTAAGTGCAAAGATGCTTTTATTGGAAAGTACTATCCTCCTGCTAAGATTATATCTATGAGAAGTGATATTATGAAATTTAAACAGCTTGATAATGAACATGTTGCTCCAGCTTGGGAAAGAATGAAATCTTTGGTTAAAAATTTCCCTACTCATGGACTCACTGCTTGGATGATTATCCAGACTTTTTATGCAGGTTTGAACTACTCTTCAAGGAACCTGCTGGATTCAGCTATTGGAGGTACTTTTATGGGCCTCACTTTGGGTGCTGCAACAAGGCTCGTTGATAATATGATGGTTAACTACTCTGAATGGCATGTTGAGAGAGCTCCACATGGTAAGAAGGTAAATTCTGTTGAGGAAACTTCCTCTTTGAGTGAAAAGATTGATGTTATTATGGCTATGCTTGTTAATGGGAAAGCTCCTCTAGATCCTAATAGTGTTCCCTTAGCCTCCTTAGTTGCTCAAGAAGAGCAAGTTGATGTGAACTTCATTAGAAACAACAATTTCAACAACAATGCCTATAGGAATAATTTTGGTAGCAACAACAATTATAGGCCTTATCCTCCTAATAATGGCAATTCCTATGGAAGCTCTGACAATAATGCTAGAAGTGCCCCCCCTGAACTTGAAGTCATGCTCAAATACTTTATTAGCAAGCAAACCACTTTCAATAAGATTATAGAGGAAAAGCTTTTAACTATTGAGAAAATATATCGTCTTTGTCTGAAGCTCAGTCCTCCTTGATTAATAAAATGGCTGCTAAACCTGAAGCCATGGAAAATACCTTTGCTACTGCTCATGCCATACAAGTTACAATTGATGAGAATGTTAGGCTGTTAGATCAACTTCATGATAGGTGGGAAAGGGAAGCTGAAAAATTGATAGAAACAATAGTGTGTGCACTATCACCACTAAACCACAAGTAGTCCCTATTCCTCCTCCCACTATGCCTAAGCCTATTGAGCCTACTACTAGTGATGCTAAGTTTGACTTTGATATTGATGGTTGCAATATTTCTGAAGTGATTATGTTCTTGCAAAAGCTTGCTAGAAGCCCTGATGCTAGTGATATGCATGTTGCCTTTACCAAACACATTACAGATGCTCTTGTTAAGATTAAGGAAGAGAAGCTAAAACACAAAGCTTATATTCCTAGGAAAGTAGAAGATAGTTGGGAACCCATTATTAATATGCAAGTGAATGACTTTGATCTCAAATCTTCATGTGATCTTGGTTCTAGTGTCTCTATTATGCCTATGAAGATTTATGAAATGCTTGATTTACCACCTTTGGAAGATTGTTATTTGGATGTCCCACTCAATGATAATGCTAAGAAGAAACTCATGGGGAGTATTAAAGATGTTCTCATTATGGTTAATAATGCTTACGTCCCTGTGAATTTCTATGTTTTGGATGTTGAATACAATGTTTCTTGTCCTATTACTTTGGGAAGACCTTTTCTTAGAACAGTTGGTGCCATCATTGATATGAAAGAAGGCACCATTAAATATCATTTTAATTCAAGAAAGGTATTGAACACTTCCCAATGAGAAGAGAGAAGTTTCTCTTTGCTCCCCCTTTGAAAACAAGGTTTGATGTTAATGCTTCTTCATTTGAAAATACTTGATTCTTCTTGCTTCTTGTGCCTAACTTAAAGGCGTTAAAGAAAAGTACTTGTTGGGAGATAACCCAAGAGTTTCCTTGAGTCTTGGAAGTTATTACTTCAGTAATGACCTCTCCTTTTCCTTTTTGTTTGCTTTTTGTGTCAATAATGACCTCTAATGAGAGGGAAGTAAGATTTGGGGAGTTGCTGTCTCGAAACAGATCTCTGTCCTCCACCAAAAAAAATCGCGAGGAGGCTCTGTAACTCGGATTGAGCTCAAAATTTATGAATAAATCCACCAGTATGTTAGATAACTCTCGTTAGTTCAACACCTTTTTGATTTGAGCAATGGAGGATGTTCGAAAAAATCGATTTCTACCTGCTGGTCTGTTTTGACAGATTTCTGCCATTATTTGCATTTGCTTCTTATTGATTCTTTTTGAGTATTTTTAGGTGAACTGAGCTTTTTGAAGGAGTTACTACATTAGCTTGTGCTTTTAGGGAAAAGCCTTGCTGCTACAAAGCTTTCCATAGGTCTAATATCTTTTGAATACACTAATGTTGCTAATGAATATTGTGTGAAGTTTTGTATGAAGGAAAAATTTTAGGTGTAAAGAGAGAATGATGCAATGATATGAAGAATGGACAGAAGCTCAAGCTTGGGAATGTCACCATGGTGTCACCCCAAGAAATATCCAAGAGGTACAAACTTAAAAGCTTGGGGATGCCCAAGGCATCCCCTTCTTTATCAATAAAAAGCCCAGGTCTATCTAGACACTTCGTTTTTATTGTTTCATGCACAATTGTGTTGTTCATGGAGTCTCTTAGTTTTCCTTTGCTTTGCTTAGGTTGTTTAGTTTGCTTGGAAAAAGTAGTTTGGACCCCCGTTCTCGCTGTGTTGTTTTGTAAATAAGTTGCTTGGTGTTGGAAAGGAGTAGTAAGTTCTTGCTTGAAGTGCAAGAGGAGCTTGCATTGACTGTGACTTAGACTTTAGCATGAAATGCTAGGTGTTGTTTTGACCTTATGCTTAGTGATTATTGTTGTAGCATGTCTTGTCCCAAACAATTGGGATTGCTTAGTGTGCCTTGAAGAAATTATGCGTTGTTTTAGCATGCAAAAGCATAGTATTGTGGTATTCTCCTTTGATGCTTTGCTTGGGTTGACTTGGCACATGCTCACACCATGTTATGACTCTCACAAGTCACCATTATCCTATATTATCATTTAGTCCTTGACTTGTAGTACCACTCTTTGCTTTGATTAGTATGCTTTGTTGCACTGCATGATTATGACTATTATTGCTCTCTTAGTTGGTTGCTCCCAGTCTGTTGCTAGCCTCCACTTGTATGAGTAAGTTCTACTCATGCCTCCAACTCCCAAGAAACCAAGTTATTCCAAAGTGTCCACTATAAACTCCTATACATGGTGTGTTACACCATTCCAAGTATATTCTTGTTTTCAACTATCTTCTAATTAAAAACTATTTTGTTATGTGAAAACTTAGTGATTAAAGCCCTCACGAACTTGATGGCACACTTTATTCTTTGCCCCTAATAAACTTGAACCATTGTGACAACTTTGTTGTATATGCTTGCACTTATAAGCTGGAATTAGCAGAACCGTGCTGTCACAGGGAACATTTTCAACATTGCACTTGTACCTGGTTGTACTCAGTTGATATCATATTCTTTGTCTATGGATGTCACCGGTGTGAAATAAAGAGGGAATTTGTAAGTCCATGGAGTTTGTATCCTGTGTTAGAGAAACGCGTGGGACGCTAGCCTAAGTCATGCCTAATCATGGTGGAAACTTGCAGCATCACCATAATGAGCTATCTATGAAGCATCCTCAATAAAAAGCTATGCATATGGTAAATAAAAAGATTGCTGAGATGCTCATTGTCTGCTTGCCTTGTCATTTTGGTTATGGGAAAGCTCATGTACCATGTGCAAGGGGTACCCCATTGGCGGTTCTCAATGATATGCAAATACTTACAGTGACAAGAACTTACCTGGACCCAAAGTTGAGTATGCATGAGGTGTGGCCCTCGTATTCAAGGGACTTGAGATTGCCAACTTATACTTCGTCAAGCATATACTCCAGCTTTGCCACTTTAACCTTAACCACTTCAAGATTCTTATGATAGGGGCAATGAGGGCTAAAAGCTAACAAGTACCATAATTTTTGGAAGCTCTTTTTGGAACTTGTAATCCCTGCTTCCTTTACAAAAAGGCCTTTCTTCCACCACTATTGAGTCTCCACCTTCTACCTTTAGGCACCATTAAGAGAGCATAGTTGTCATTTTGTGTGCAGTGTTCCAAAGCTTATTAAGTGATGCATATTGTGATATTACTTGTTCTTGTGCTATTTGTTTCTAGTCACCCTTATGAACTTTGCAGGTGTCCTATGCATCTATATTGCTACTCTATGAGGGACAAGCTGATTGCCACTATGCTATGTTTTCTGTATGTGAAACAAACAAATGTTTTTCAATGCATGTTATTCATGATCTTTGTTTGTAGCCTTTCATGTTGCATGCATAGTTACTATGTCCTATTGTTAGAACTCCATATTTCATGCACATGTTTAGAGTTCTTTGATCCCAGCTTTCAATGCTTGCAAATGGTTGGATCTTTATTGTGAGGGTGCATGTCACCTCAAAAATTATTCTGTTTATCACTTACCTACTCGAGGACGAGCAAGAATTAAGCTTGGGGATGTTGATACGTTGGAAACGTATCTATAATTTTTGATGCTCCATGCTTGTTTAGTATCTACTTTGCTTTACTTGTCTACACTTTGAGGTGCTTTTTACATGTTTTCTGGTACTAACCTACTAACAAGTTGCAACAGTGCCAGATGCCTGTTTTCTACTTTTTTTGTTTCAGAAAAGTTAGTAAAGAAATATTCTCGGAATTGGACAAGACAAACGTCAAAGTCAATTACTTTCCGTGGAGAACAAGAAGTCTAGAGGGGAGCCAGAGGGGCGAGCCTGAGGGGCCACCCCCAGGCGCGACCACATGTGGGCCCACGCTTGGCTAGGGTGTGGGGCCCCTGGCCGCCGCCTCGGACTCCCCCTTCGACTATAAGAAGCCCCCGATGCAGAAACCCTAATCACCCGATCAAATATCCACGAAACCGTCTGTGGCCGCCGCCACCATCGTCCCTGGATCGAGGGGATCTGAAGTTCTTGCCGGAGGGGAGATCATCCCGGAGGCCTTCTCTCCGGTATGATGTGTGAGTAGTTCCACCTTGGACTATGGGTCCATGTAGTAGCTAGATGGTTGTATCTCCTCATTTATGCTTTCATGTATAGATCTTGTGAGCCCCGTTCATGATCAAGATCTAATATATTGTAATCATGCATGTTGTGTTTGTGGGGATCCGATGGATATTGAGATTATTATGTTGGTTTGATTAATGGTTTTGTCTTTATGATTCTATCATGTCTGTGTTGTTTGTGATCTTGCATGCTCTCCGTTGTTAGTAGCTATCTTGGCCAAGTAGTTGCTAGTGACTCCAAGAGGGGGTATTTATGCTCGATAGTGGGTTCATGCCTCTAGTTTCCAAGGGAAGTGACAGAAATCTCTTCGGTTGTAGATGTGTTGTTGCCACTAGGGAGAAAACAAAGGTCTCTTGTTCATGGAACATGTGGACTGTTTACCTTACAAACTTTGCTTAAAGCAGTTGTCTGTTGCTTGCAACTCAATACTGGAGGGGGTTCGGATGATAACCTGAAGGTGGACTTCTAGTCATAGATACAGTTGGATGGCGGTCTATGTATCTTGTTGTATTGCCTAATCGAATCTCATAGGATCTTTCTGACTAGTAATTGCATTGTTATGCCTTGCTCAGTTCCTGTCAATTGCCCTGCTGTAATTTGTTTACCCTTCATGCCATGTTGTTTATCTAAGGAGAGCACCTCTAGTGAACTATGGACTCCAGTCCAATCTTTACCATTGATTCATCTTCCATTGTTACCTGTTTACTTGCTTCAAACCATTACCTTCCACACCATATGTTTAATCCTTTGTTACAGCAAACCGGTGAGCTTGACAACCTCACTAATTCGTGGGGGCAAAGTCTTGAGTTTGTGTTGTGCAGGTCTCCGTGTTGCTTGCAACACCTGTGTGACGTTTCCTTCCTCCTACTGGTTCGATAACCTCGGTCTCAACTGAGGGAAAACTTGCTGATGTGCTCTTCATACCTTGCTCTTGGGGTTTCCAACGAAGCTCTCCTACAAAAACTCAGCGCTGCATCATGAATCTCACTGGGAGGATAGAATTTAGAATAAAACAAAGGTACTATTTCCTCCTATTCCATGGATTGTCCATTCTTCAGCAGCTTATACCATTCTTCAACTCTTCCTTTCAATGATATAGAGAGTAACTTCTTCTTCACATGTTCAGTTGTGATACCTGCACACTTAAACAACCCGCATAATTCATGAATAAAAAGCAAATGATCACCAGGATGGACAATTCCATCCCCTAAATAATAATTATCCATAACACGATCAACAATACGTGTAGGTATCTTAAAAGGATCTATCTCAACAGGTGGTGGTTCATCTACTACTCTAACAGTGGTAGTAGTTCTCCCAAACAGAAAACCAAGTGGGTTATCTATATTGGAAACAAAGTAACAAACAGAAATAAAAACAATACTCACAGTAGAAGTTTCCTTTACCAGTTCCACTCTTCAATAGCGCTTCACTCCCCGGCAACGACGCCAGAAAATAGTCTTGATGACCCACAAGTACAGGGGTGTATCGTTGTACTTTCGATAAATAGGAGTGTCAATCCCAATGAGGAGCAGAAGGTGTTGACTAGTGGTATGGAGCAGGAAACCTCTGTAAATACTTAGCAAACGGATTTTTAGGGGTTTTCTGATAAAGCAAGGAAATAAAGTAAAAGTAAATAAAACATCAAGCAATTGCAGCAAGTGGCCCAATCCTTTCTTAGCAAAGGACAAGCCGGTGGAAATACTAATGAGGACCAAATGTTCTCGAAGACACATGGGAATTCTGTCAAGTGCTTTCGCTTCATATAACTGAGTAGTCTTCTTTGGTTTTATAAGTGTTGTGTGGGTGACCCTGTGCTAATGTATCGACCTTACTTAGACTAATACATACTTGTGATTAAATCTCTTGCAAGCATCCTCAACTATAAGAAAGCAATTAAGATATAAACCTAACCACAACCTTAAACTCTGAGATCCTACACTCCCTTGTGCAATGGTTTCCTAACGGGGGTTCAGGTTTCTGTCACTCCGGCAACCCCACAATTAGTAGCCAAATACACAATGCATTCCCTTAGGCCCATAAATGGTGAAGTATCATGTAGTCAACGTTCACATGACACCACTAGAAGAATAGCACCACAATTTAAATACTAAACCATTGAATAATATCTACAAATCCACTACTAACAACATGACTTCTCCCATGTCCTCAAGAACTAAACGAACTACTTACGAGACATCATTTGGATCAAGACCAGGGATGATATGGTGATGAATAACAATCTGAACATAAACAATAATCCAAAGGTTCCACTCACAAGCATCAACTATAATAGTAATCAACACCGGGAAAGTTTCCCCTAAGAACTATGCAAGATTCAACATAATTGTTACAGCGGGATGGAGTGATGATGATGGTGCGGGTGGAGATGATGGTGTGGATGATGATGATGATGATGATGATGATGATGATCCCGATGAAGTCTAGCTTGATGATGGTGTTGATGGCGACGATCTCCCCTCTCCGGGAAGGAATTTCCCCGGCAGAAATCTGTCTACCGGAGATCTCTTTCTCTCTCGGTGTTTTCCGCCCCGCAAAGGCAGCGAAATCTTTCTCTCGGACGCCCCCCGTGTATTAGGGTTTCGAGGAGAAGATATAGGCGAGAGGGCGGATCCATAGGTGGGCTACACCCCCTGTAGGCGCGGGCCGCCGCGCCTAGGGGGTGTGGGCCCCCTATGGCCCATCTCCGCCTCCCCTTCTGGCATTCTTCGTCTTTTGGGAAAATAGTATTTTTCATAGTTTTTCTGGTATTTTTCTGATCTTCGCGAAATTGCATCAAAACACCACTTTTTCCATCAGAATCCTGACTCCGGCAGTTCATCCTCCAAGAATCATCCAACATGCAAAAACAGATGAAAAGACATAAGTAACACCTCTTAATATAAAATATATCAATAAATAGAGGCAAATTATGATATAGAATGGTGATGCAAATTGGACGTATCACACTGTCGGTCAAAGGAGCTTGGTCGCCGCAAGTCTTCATTGTCATCGACGAGGACTAGATCGCCGACCGCCACCGCAATTGTAAGAGAACTAGGACCTCATTATCTACAAATGTTTCTTTTTTTAGTTGAACAACATCCCTTTTGTAATACATAATGTAAATTATATTTCCATCATATTTTTATTTATTTATTTATGATTTTGTGCATAATTTTTTTGCGGGCGACCGTTGGGTGAATTGGATCTCTTGTGTTTGGCCGGTAGCCCTGGACCCATAGTTGTCAGGGTGACATGGCCGTGAGATCACATATTTGTAGAATTTTTTTTTTAAGGTCGTGTGATTTTGTTAGTATAATTTTTCCAATTAGTCCCTAAAATTCCCACTCCTTCCCTTTTATATACCATCCATTTGATCACTCGAAATAGTGTGATATGGCATCGTAATCAGTGCCTCGTCAGCCTAACATGTTGTACTGATCTATCAGAGCAGAGATCAAATGCTAATGTACTATTTCAACAGTTTTGGTGTTTAAATAAATGGGATGGGATTCGACATGAAAGTGAATAATTAAATCTGTTGTAACTTACGATAGAGGGACATCTGTAATTCAAAATAGATTGTACTCATTTTGTTATTCTTCTCTGGGTTCTCAATGTTTCTATTTACTGGTCTTAAAACTGTTCCATTTAGGGTCCATCACCAGCAGGCGAAAGCACATACTCTTTGTAGTCAGGCTATACTCCGAGGAAAGAATAAGAAACAATAAAAGATCTTTAAGAAGGCTAATCATGCTGGTGAAAAGGTGACATTTCGTTTAAAAAATAAAGTGCGCTAACAGTTCTTTTCAGAGAAAAGCCCATGCTGCCACCTATGGAACTTCATGTCGATATCACCTTCAAGTCTGTATTGAAGCCTGCCTTGCTAGTCACTGTGAACATTGGCAGCACTACCCCTCAAATTATCATGTTAGGTCTCAAATTAGGCCAACCTGGTGCATGCATCTTCACCGTCAACTCATGCAGTTATGCTGGTAAACTGGGCAACCGGGGGACTACGGTGACAGTGATCTAGCATAAGACTGGGCTTTCCAATATTCCAAATGAAATATGAACACTGATAATGCAACAAACCCCCATGAAGTTTCAAGAAAATTTAGGAGTGAAGGTGAAGGATAAAATATCAGTCAAACCACCTGATGCAAAGTTTAACAAATTCCTGCCAAGAGATCATGCTGGATTCCCTCTCTTCCCTCCTTTTACTGGTAAACTGCTAATTTAACATCTATCGTCCATGGCCATTAATTTGAGCACCGGCCTCCCCTCCCCTTTAGGTTTGACTAGAACTGTAACTAACTGAATCTTCTCATAGAAAATCACTTTAACTTACAGTTAACCGTTATGATCGATCTCACTCACATCATATCCATCTTCTCCTAAACGTTTCCCAATGATGGTTTTTTCTTTTCTTAAGTATATCTTGCACCTGTGGTCTACTCTTACCTGGGGCTATCTCACTCTTCTTGGTCCCCTCCCCAAAATCTAATCTACTTTTCTCAAGAACCGAATGCATCGTTACAACTAAAGCTTGCAATATGATAAGCTTAGATTCAGATGGGAGGAGGTCGTGGCAATGATGAAACCAAACAGACACAAAGTACAAGCTTTTCTGTTTATTATGGTAGGCTGCAACTTTCAGTCTGTCACACTATGGACCTCGACACATGGTGTCCATTGTTATGATCAGGAATCTGTCCATTGTTATAAGGGTATGCCTTGTACTACTAGCTTTCTTCTCATTTCCACATTTGCCCCTCTATTTTAATTTCCCTTTTTATTTCAAGTTTTTGGATATCAGCTGTATATGTAGTACATTTATGAGTAATGTTAGGTCCATATTGCAGGCCTTGGTGAGATCTAGGATTGGTTCTTGCATTCATGCTGATTGGCTCACTAGTCCCAAGATATCTTGTGATCTTCCCTACACAAGCATCAAACTCTCTAGATCCATGAGCATATTTTTCAGATAAGCTCTGAACAAGCCTAGCTAGTTCACATCAATCATCCAGGCAGGACCGCAGGAGCCCACAAAGCCAGCAAACGAGGGCGTCCTATGAGGGAGAAAGCAAGCAGGGACCGGGATACTGTGCTGATCATCACTTCGGTGGTTCTGCATCCACAGAGGGCGTGTCCATGTTGAGCATGGCAGCCATGCCCTACCCACTTTGCAGTGTCCAGCTCCAGCCATCCATGGCTCATCAATCAGATTTGTCCTCCAAAAGGAAGACTGATCTGAGCAGGTTAACCATACACTGTCATGTCATATTATAGTACAGTGTGTGGCCAAGTGACAGGACCTTGGCATGCACCGATTGGTAGCCTTAAAAGTCAAAGTGGGATTTGGATCCCTCTCCCTGTCAGTTTGTTCATTGGCATTGTGCTTGTGCATGCTCCCTGCTTTGGCCTGGAGCATCACTGATTAGTTCTTGTGATTTTGCCTACTAGATCTCTTGCTAGTCGTTGCAGTCAGATGTAAGCTTAGGACTGTGCTTGTGATTTTGCCAATTGAGATGTTTGTGTTTTCTTTTCTGAATGTTGGTACCAACTATAACTTGCTCACATGCTCATATACCTGCTGCTTGGAAATCAAAAAGAGAAGAATCAACTGACCACCATGCCCATGACTTGGAAAGTTGGCATGTGCATATTATACTCTTCCTCCCTAATCAAGGTTCATGCATGCATATAAAAGAAGCATGCACTGAATTACTCTAGTAAGATGTGACTGAAATATTCGATCGGTTATGTGTTTGTAGTATCTCCTTGTTACTTATTACATACAAAGATGCATGGATGGCAGTTAGTTTGTGCTAGCATAATTCGTCACTGAATCAGCATACCTACTGATCTCTTGTCACTCTAGTAATAGTCTAATACAGCTTCTGCCACACTCACTGTCATCATGTTTACATGTTGCAATAATATTGTGATGTAGATGCCACATGGCATGGCATCTAGCTAGTGACATCAAGAAAGATCTAACACCAAATCTTCAATCTTGCATGATCTTCCTTCTTTTGCAAGATGTGTCATCTGGTGTTATTTCACTACTACTCCCCATCAGAGTCTGGACAAGCGCACAGACTGTGCATGCATGTTCATGCATCCGTGGATCTTTCCAAGACTCCAGCGAGAACAGTGCCCAGATTGGATTTTGCTGAGGTTTCTTGAAGCAATCAGTCTGGATTTGATCGTCGTTCCCAAAGAAAATTTTGATCTAGAATCTAGGTGTGTGCATGCATGTGTGGCTGCATTTCCTCTTGGCCCTACCCCTACTACATGGAGAGCTAGTTGAACATCCATCATGGCGCACATCGAACCTGTTCCTTTTCTTATCTCGTTGCTAACCAATCCACATGCATTGTAGATTATACAAAATATTTAATCCGTTTCATGTAAATCCCAACTGGGGTAATAATGTTGGACGATTCCAAATACTCTCTTCATCCGAAATTAACCGATTTATATTTGTCTAAATTTATATGTATCTAGACGCGCGTTTTTCATGTAGATACATTAAATAAAGAAAATGAGTCAAATGAGTCGGAGGAAGTATATTATATTGAAGTGTATAAGTGGATTGCACTAGCCGTTTCCATCAGTTCGGACTTTTGGTTGTGTTGGCTAGTGCATGAAGCTTGACATGGTATCAGAGCCTAATGTCTCGAGTTTGAGTCCTGACTTTCGCAATTTATCCTAAAATTGTTGTTGAACTCTCTGTGTCCACGTATAGGCCTCTTGAGTCATATTTGAGTTTCGCGCGCCGTCGCTCTCTTCCGGTTGCACGTGCCGACTTCTCCCCGTCACACGTGAGAGGGGGTGTTGAAGTGTATAAGTGGATTGCACTAGCCGTTTCCATCAGTTCGGAATTTTGGTTGCGTTGGCTAGTGCATGAAGCTTGACATGGTATCAGAGCCTAAGGTCTCGAGTTCGAGTCCTGGCTTTCGCAATTTATCCTAAAATTGCTGTTGACCCCTCTGTGTCCACGTATAGGCCTCTTGAGTCATACGTGAGTTTCGCGCGCCGCCGCTCTCTTCCGGTTGCACGTGCTGACTTCTCCCCGTCACACGTGAGAGGGGGTGTTGAAGTGTATAAGTGGATTGCACTAGCTTTTTTTATCAGTTCGAACTTTTGGTTGTGTTGGCTAGTGCATGAAGCTTGACATATTACTCTATCTTTTTTTTTCATGAACAAGCAACTAGTGTATCTCTTGTCTGATGTCGTGAGAGAGATGAATACAAGAGTTTTGAGACATTTCAGAATAGAGTTGTGCATATGTTTTTTTAGCCGAGGACAACATTGATATTACACATCTCATATCTTATCTTATCTTATCACTATATAGTATATCAATAACTTTAAATATTGACAGTTCAATTAAGTCTCGTAAATTCTAACATTTTCTTGGATCTTTTTTTTCCATTCAAGCATCTAGAAGATTCTATTGATAGTCTTTAGCACAATGAACTATGCACAAACCTCAAAACACACTTCTCCATCATTTTAGAATCTGCTCCATCGTTTCTTTACATCATGTTACCAAAATTTTCAAGTGTTAGGTAGCTAGTAAATGTTGAGTTCTACATCATACAAAGTACAATAACAAATATACACCCATACTTTATAGTTATCGATCAGATTTATAATTTTTGAGCTTGACCTACTCCCTCCGACCCATATTAGTTGACTTAGATTCGTCTAAATATGAATGTATTGTATCTAGTCAAGTTTTAGTGCTAGATACACCCGTATCTAGACAAATTTGAGTAACTAATATGGGTCAAATGAAGTATTATAATTTTATATTGTGATGATATGTCATACGTCTATTATCTGAGTCTCACCGTGCAGGACACATACAACCTACTAGTAACACAAGTTCCCATGAGCCCAAAAGAAGTGTCCATCAGTTTTTAGGAGCTTCTCTCCACCACAGCTTATTTCCACCGAAACTCATAAGCTTGCTTCTCGACAAGAAGGAGCCCAAAAGAAGTGTCCCATATTGTACTGCAATGGATACAGAAGTAAAGATCAAAGTGATGGCCTCTTACGTGTGATCCACTCTAAAACGGTAGCACTCCCTCCATCCCAATTAAAATAGATATATGTATTTTTTCTAAATTTAAAATATATCTATATGCTAAATGAGGTGTGCTTTGGTGTCCCTTGTCAAACGTAAGTTTGCATGGGCTAGTTTATTTTTGACCCGTCGAAACCTATATCCAGCTATATATACCTCCATGTAGGTATACTCGGGTCGAGCTGGGTATACTCCGCGTTTTCACTGATTGATCCCACCTTCCATTATCGTGATCTATGTCTTTGTATGCCACGTTTAGAAAATTTATTGCTGCAACTATATACCTCCCGATTTTCACCTCCCGCGGACACATAAGTATACATGTATAGTGAGTATATGTCTAAGAAGACCATATGAGTTTCGGGTGGGTCCATATGGTCTTCGAAACAAATCGGTATCGAGTTTTTGTTGTCAAAGTTTGAAAACAAGGAGAAACACCCAAACAAAAGTGATGCTAAATAGTATCTAGATATATCCAAATTTAAACATATCTACAACATCTATTTAAGATATAGGAAGTACTCCCTCTGATCCATATTACTTGTCACTAAAATGAATGTATCTAGACATGTTTTAGTACTAGATACATCCATTTCAACGACAAGTAATATGGATCGGAGGGAGTACATACAATAGGAAAAGAAATCGTGATGCTTAAACAGAAATAAATAACTGCAGAATGGACTCCGATCCACGGCGCAGTAAACACTACAAAATATGCTGGCAGCCGGGCACTCTGTTTTCTCCCTAATTTCTTGGAAGGTTAACTGTATCTACCTCTAGTTTACATTTAAGCAATTAGGTACCAACCCTTTCTTTTTTTAAAACTGAAAAGAGGAGCATCCAATGTGCACCCAGAGATGGGCTTGAATACTACTTAAATGTTGAACTAGCATGAGGACGGTTAACCCTGCTTGTGATGCCATAGTTAACATGACCGACCATCAGGGGTAGTGGCTTTAGTTTACACCTGCTGCAGTTGAAATCATGTGATCTAGATGGGTCGATCCATACAATCGTGCTACGAAATCCTGGTAAGCACTTTGTCAGCTTGATCTTGATTTGCTCCTCGCAAAGAAAAGCATGTACTAAGAGCATCTCTACTCATTGGCCGAATTCATGCCGAAAATCGAACCGTTTTTCGACCGGACGGAACTAGTTTTCGGTCTGGGTACGCCCATTTTCCCACTCGTGTACTCAGGACGAGTTCCTAAGTTCGGCTAAAATTCATTAAAGACGGACGAATTTTATTAAGTTGGACAAATATAGGCGGATTACATTAATTTTAAACTAAACTAATATATAATAAACTTAAAAAAGGCCGCCGTTGTGGCCTCCGCTGGTGCCTTCGCCGTCCTACATGCCGAAGTTGCTGTAAAACGCCGTGTAGCCAGGGTCGGCGCGGCCATCATCCTCGCCGCCGCCGTCGTCGTCGTCGCTCGGCGGCTGGTTCTGGCGGGAGCTCCCCTGGCCTGGGTCACCGAACCTCCAGGGCTAGTAGGACGGGACTTCGTCCTCGTCGTTGTCGAGGACGTAGAGTGGGCGCCCTGGTAGGCGAGCTCACGCCCGGCCAAAGCCCGTCGCCGGGCGGCCTGCTCCTCGGCCTGTTGCTGCAGGCCGAGGATGCGCTGCCGCTCCGCCTGCTCCCAGTCCTTCCTGGACCATTCCAGGATGTCCGGCGAGGAGGGCTCGACCGGCGGCGGCTGTGGCGCAGTGTCGCCGAGCGACTGCTCCAGCGCCATCCTCAAGGCAGCGTCTTCGGCCGGCGTCGAGTCTTCTGTCTCGGGGCGGCGGAGACGCAGACGGCCGGTTGGCGATGTCATTGTCCGCGGCTCGCCGATGATGATTCCGCGCGAGCGCGTCCGCGGCGGCGAGCGCACATGCGAGTCCGCCTCGCACTTGACTGACGTCGGCGTGCGCAGCGGCGTCGAGCCGGAGGAGTGGGATGCCGACGCGGAGGAGGACGAGCTCATGCTTGCCATCCTCCTCGGCATCCAGTTCGGCGGAGGTCGCCGGCCCGACCTGGCCGCTGGCGTCGGTGTGCGCAGAAAGCCGAGCCGCGGCGTGTTCCAGCGGTTGATGTGCTCCATCACCGCCGCGAGAGTCCGGCCTGGCGTGCTCCACCAACACCGGCGGCCAGCCGAGTTGTTCCGCTTCGACGGTGACTCGTTCGGCGGCCCCTCGTGGCGGGCGAGCTCCTGTTCGCGCTGCTCCACGAAGAACTGCTCCCAGAACAGGAGGTTGTCGGCGCTCTCGGCCTCGGTGGGGTCGTCTAGGCCACCGCTGTACTCTTGGACATCGTACGGCAGCTCCTCCGGCGTCAGCGCCGGCGGGATAGGTATGCCGCCGGCGCTTAGCTTCCACCTCGGAGGCATCCGCGTGTCCGGCGGCGCCATATAGCCGGCGTCGTACAGCATGCGCGCCTCCCAAGCCTGGAGGGTGCGCCGGCCGAAGCCATTAGCCGCCGCACCGTCGCCGGGGTACCGCTCGACCATGGCTGGGAAGGGAAGATGTGAGAGAGAGGGTTCGCCGGAGTTTGGGCTTGTGGGCTGGGGGAGCTGTGAGAGAGTGTAAAGATCTCCGGCGAGGGGTACGGCTTATAAAGGCCGAGCTGGGCGGCGAGGGCGGGAGGGGTGTAGCGGCGAGGGCGGGAAAAGAGGAAACGTCGGGAAATTAGTGCCCGCCGGTCCGTCGCGGGAGCCGAGGCGGTGACGGTGGCGCCGTAATTCGGCGACGCATGGCCGACGCGACAGGCAGTTAATGTCCGGTGGTCGCCGCGTGGTTCCGAGGATGACGACGACTCGGCTTCCGTCGCTGACTCGGCGGGTCCACGCATCGTTTCGTTTTTTTCACCGAATTCGCTGAGTCCAGCGTTTTCAGGGCGTACCCGGAAACCTGGGTTCGGTCTGAGTAGTCTGGACCAAAATTGGCTCAAATCTGGCTGAAGACAGGTCCTCGGATACGCGACTGGGCCAATTTTCTGCGTCCGGACACAAATTCGATGTCCGCATCGTCCTCCTGGATAGACGAGTGAAGATGCTCTAATCATATTTTCTAATGGGTACAATATATTGATGTAAACTTGATACTAAGTAGACCGGACCTTGGGCCACGGTGTGTTGTCCCAAAGAACATGGGGCGGTCTGGGGATCATAAACACCAAACTAATGAAACAGGGCCCTGTTTACTAAATAAATGGGTATGGAAGCTTAATCAAAACGAGCAGGGGCTGTGGGCTGACTTGTTGCGGGCTAAATACCTAATAGACAGGGATCTCTTTATTGATGCTCCTATCAAAGGCTCATACTTCCGGAACAGTATCCAAAAGAGCACCCATTTGTTCAAGTTAGGAGCGAAATATAAGGCCCACAATGGCAAATCCACCATGTTTTGGACGGACTGGTGGGTTGAAGGGGCCCACTTAGAGAGAGATATTCGAATCGGTTTGATATCTACGCTGAGTCATTCGTCCCCATTGTTACTCTTTGGGCAATAATATGGCATGCCTGGAGGAAGATGATACATGAGGACATACATCAGAGCCCAATGGCGACGAATACGTTTGTTGACAGCTTCCTTCGAGATTTGGAGGCTGCTACTCTAGTGAAGAAGGCGACGGTGGGCAGTGGAGCACACATGCAATCACCACGTTGGCTTTCACCTCAAGGTGAATGTGGATGGCGCGGTCGCTCCGCTAGGGATCGGTAGGTGATGTCTGCTGTTCACAGGAGGGTGCCTACCTCGGAGTGTTCGTTGTGGTCTTTGATAGAGTCATCCACCCAGGCTGCCTGGAGGCTTTGGCATGCCGAGAAGGGATCACTCTTGCTACTGATCTACACATCGGCGACGTGATGACGGCCTCTGACCGTTTAGAGGCAGTGCAGGGATTACAGGGGAAGAACCCGGGGCTGTTCAGCCATATTCTAATGGAGATTAATTTTTCAGCAGCGAGCCGTGGAGGAATGAGTTTTTTCCATGAGGGTCGTAGATCGAATGTAGAGGCACATCAGCTGGCTCGTTTAGCCACTACCCTACCAGAAGGTCGCCATGTTTGTCTTGGTACCCTCCTAGAGGGGCTAAAGTTCCCTGTAAATTTAAACATTGTTTCGGCTGATTAATAAAGAGAGCTGAATTCTCAAAAAAAAGCTAGGCAGAATCAAACATGGTTCTTGATGTTTGGGAGAACTTTTGGGCTTGTTGAGAGGGTGGAGTGGGATAATCTATCTAGGGAGATTGAAATATATCAAGGAGATGATCAACAGGATATTGTCTCCCGGTCTCTTGAGCCAAATGGGAGCTTCTCGAAAATCTCCATGTACTTGAAAATGTGCTAGGGGTTCACATCTTTGCATTTTAAAGATATGTGGGTCACTAAAATTCCGCAAAAAAAAACTCCCGTGCCAACTAGTGAGAGGACAGCTTCCCTCCAGCGACAATATCACGAAAAGGTTGGGACCTTCAAATGGTAGATGTTGCCTTAGTGATGAATAAAAAGATGCTAATCATATTTTCTTTGGCTATCGCCTGGCTCGTTTCTGTTAGATTGATCTCTAACGTGACCGAGCCCAACGGCTCGATCACATCCCTATCCGCGCCTTGATCGGGGGCGCTCAACCGAACTCTGGTTGGTGGGCCCTTGTCACCGCGCTATATAAAGAGGTGGGGGACCGACAGCACGCGTCACGAGGTTCATCGCAGTGCCGCTCGCCCCACCGATATCCCTACCGATATAGCGTGAGCCGACGGGAAGCGCCGCACCACCCGCAGACCCACGCCGTCGCCCTCCTTTTCCCCCATGGCCACTAGCTCCAGCACCAACTCCGACATCCCCTCTGGCTCCTGTTCGTCGAGCCAGGGCGCAGGTAGTACCCCTCCTCTCTGATCTCTCTCTCTCTCTCAGATCTCCGAGTTTCAACCCTATAGCATCTACCGTGCACTATCTAGAACAAACAATGGTATCAGAGCTTCTGTTCTAGTCATAGTTCTTCGGTAGAAAAGCAAAAGAATCAAAGAACCCCTAGATCTACAGTGCGCCTGCCATCTGGTCGCGCTGTTCCTCTCTATCTCGACGCGCATCGGCAAGCCAAGGCATCGGAAGAAGAACAAACCCTCTCGGGCAAAGAAAACCAAAGCAAATCCCACTGTTTAGACCCCAAAACCCCAAATCCCGATCAAGAACAGTGAAAAAAAAACCCCAAATCCCTAACCCTAGATCCCCAAATAAACCCCGATTCGAAAAGCACCACCGGCCGCCGCCACACGCCGGCAAGGGGCACCGCCGCTACTCCTCTTGATGGTTGTGTGCCCACCCTCGGGTGGATGCACCGCCGACAAGGGGGGGGGGGGGCAGGGGGCGTTGTAGCTCCGGCCGCCAATCACCACCGTCTCCCGCCTCGGCATCGCTTGTACCAGCGAGGTGGGGGGTGGATGGGCAAGAGGAAAAGAAAGGGGAGAAGGGGAAGCGTCATAGGAAAATGGGGGAGGGGCTCGCCGCCGACGCCGTCGCCGGTCGGGGCGGCCACCTCGCCTCTCCAGCGCCACCAGAGAGAGTAGAGAGGGAGGGGGGCTCGCGGGGGGGAGTGGGGGAAAATGGGGCTAGGATTAAGGGGGGCTGTGGCGCTGGGGGGTTTTGTCCCCGCGAGATGCGCGCAGATCCGTAGGATCTAGGGCGGTGATGGTTCGATGGCCAGGATTGAGCGGGCCGTGCCGCGGGCTGCTGGCGGTGCAAGCGCGAGCGAGTTAGTGAGGCAGCGAGGGCGCGTAGACGGGCCAGGCCACGGGCTGCTGGCGGCGCAAGCACGCGCGTGCGACAGATAAGCGCCAGGGAGAGAGCAGCTACGCTGGGCCGCAGCTGGGCCACGCGCGCGGTTAATGCTCTATAGGGCGCAAAACAACCCAGTTTTCCATTGTTTTAATGTTTTTTTTTGGACAGAAGCAGTTTTTAGCTGTTTTTTGTTTGTTTTGCTCAGTTTTTGAGCAATTTTGATACAGTTTTCTCTATTCAAATATTCCAATAAAAGTTTTGATTAGAGAATACAAAAGTGACAGATTTTTTCTATAAAGTTTTAAAGTTTATGAATATTATAATATTATTTCCGCTGCAAATAGTTGATATAAATTGCTTGAATGCAATAAAGTGATTATTAATTTTTTTAAAGATGTGATAAAGTAAACATTAAAATTGATTATGGTCCTGTTATCATATGACCAACGTTATTAATAGCATGATTATGATTAGTTTATTGTGTGTCAAAGATGCATTTATTTTATTTTTTCCCAATGGTGATATAATTTTAATGACACAAATAGTTGCATGCTTAATTTGAAGGAAATATGCCCTAGAGGCAATCATAGAGATGATTATATTTCTTATGTATCCATGAGTTATTGTAATGTTCCTTGAATATCCATATCGGGCAACTTGTATTGATTGGCAATTATGTGAATTGTTTGTGAAACTCTTTACTTATATGATTATTTAAGAGTTGTCCCTAGTCGGAGTTCATGTGAGGACACACGTGAATATTAGACTAGCACATTGATTGGTTGATGACTATGTTTCGCAAGTCATAGACATAGAGATGTCAAACCAATGATGTGGACATATGTTATGAATATGAGGTTGGACTGACCCAACTTGAGACTGGCAATTAGTCGCAGCTCTCTCTCTACACATCCTGTACGTTTTGTTCTTAGACCTGAGATTATCGCATATACTTGAGATGTGGATCGACCTACTTTGGGCTATCAAACGCTGCTCCATAACTGGGTAGTTATAAAGATAGCTTTCGGGTTTGTCCTGAAGCATGCTGCAAGGCATGGTCAATCAAGATGAGATTTGCCCCTCTCTACTTGAGAGAGATATCTCTGGGCCCGTCGAGTGATCGGATCCAGAAATGCATGACCATGCTACATATGGTTAAGAGTTAACCTAGTACAGGGATTCCGAATCACAGTATCGAGAAAGGGAGGCCAGCTTGGAGCTAGACCAAATATCGTGAGGCAAAGGGAAATACATGTACTAAACCTTATGATGGTTCGTCCGATATAATCTTTGTATGTGTTTAGGGGTTGGCACGTCTTGCTAGAGGCCGCTACCAACTACTGACAAAATAAGTGTATTCGTGCCATGTCTATACATATATGAACCTATAGGGTCACACACTTAAGGGGCTGGAAGCCTAATGAGGATTGGATCCGAATTAGACCAAGCTTAGGCTACTAATGTAGAAGCCCACTAGGGACGCCTATATAAGAGAGGGTGGGGAGGGCTGACCAGGGTTAGACCATTCCACCCAGCCACCACTCCTCATGCCTGTGTTGCACGCGCGGACCTAGCAGTCCGCCGTCTGACGCTTCCACCCTGTACATGTGGATACTTCGGAGGCGCTGCATCTGTAGCGCTTGGAAGAGTCGCGCAAGAGGAGCTGCTCGTGGGACGAGAACAAGGAGGAGACGTAGATCGTCTGCACTGCCTCGACGCGCTTCATCAAGTTCCGCAACTGCGCGTCTAGTGGTAATCCCGTGATCTATGACAATAGTAATCCTGGTTTACGCGGTAGAAAATTTTGATTTGCGCTGGTGTAGCCTACCCGTATCCCTTCAGTGGTATCAGAGCCGATGCTGTTCAGTTATAGGTTCGGGATGGTTGCATATGGTGATATGCAGATTGATATGAATGATGTGATCATTTATATTGCGGTGGTTCAGGATTGATCTATGATCTTGCTTTCCGTGATCGTGATTCTGAGGTAGTCGAACGACTTACCCCTACCAGTCGGTTGACAGTGACACATAAATCCTGTTGAATCACGCGAAGATCAATATGATTGATCGAATCGGAACCTATATCTAAAATCGATGTACCGTGATCAAAGGAGTTTGATCAGATCGGAACAACAGACGGTTTATGGTAAATTTGATTTGCCGATCAAAATCCTTAAAGAAAATTGTGTAGATTCAATCTCTCATTTTTCATAGTTATACCGCGAGGGGCACTGCCCCTTTGAACCCCGCAGGGGAGACCCCCTAGACCCCCTAGTCGTAGCCCCTTTTGTATCTCGTTAAGGTAACTAGATGCTGCGAGTTCACATGATCCGGTAGAATGCGATTCTATGCATAACTTGTTTTTGCAGGATGTATGTGATCAATATGGCCCATATATGTATGTGATGCATGTATGAGATTTATCATGACCAGTGTATCGTGAGTAGGGCAACACGACTGGAGCCATATGTGTTGTCAATTATTGTAATGGCCTGCGTGCCAACATGTGATGATCCCAATTCTATGTAATTTTGATTACTAGCTGTTAGGGGTAATAGCTTGTATTAGTTCTTGGATGACTCATCACTTGGAGGATGGCTCACATGGAACAGGAAGATGGAGATCATCATGGTGGACAGGTTCTATGGCAATAGAGATCACCATGAGAAAATGGACCATAATGTGTCACAACTATGTGAATGCTATTCTCATGTGTTTTACTCTATGCATGCTTAGATGATAGAAGTAGAACGATCCCTCACAAAAAGTTAAACCATGCCCTCCCAACCAAACCTTGCACCATCATATGCCCTGTACAATCGTTGGTGGGCCTATGAAATTAGGGTGTCGCGGTTTTCCTTGGCTGGATGGGTTTGTATCGGATACCTACACGCATAAGGGTTGGTAAGCTTGACAAGGTCATCTTAACAGTTAAGGACCTTGGGGCATAAAGGTTGGGCGCCTAGTTTTGACATAGAGATGTCACCTAACAACAAGAGTCATATGTGATATGATTAGCAAGTGTTGCTTACTGATTTACCTTGTCTTCTAGCAGTGATGCTAAAGCTCACTAGTCGACTTGTTACTTGTGGATCTTGAATCACTTAGTATCAATAGAGGGATATTGATTTAAGTGGGAGTATATGCTATTAAATTGTTTAATATGTTTTACTCTTTCATGGTTACATGGCTTAGTATTTTGCATGTTTTCCGTTGTAGATCAAAATACTGCATCACCTTTTTCTTTGTGTTCGATTCTTGACAAAGATAAACTAAATGTAACAAACTATACGGACTGGGTCCATAACCTGAGAATTGTTCTCAGGTCTGATAAAAAGGAAACGGTTCTGGATACCCCAATCCCCGATGAACCTGCTGATAATGCATCTGCTGCCCTAAAGAACGCCTACAAGAGAGCATGTGATGATTCTCTTGAGGTTAGCTATCTTATGCTTGCATGCATGAAAGCTGAACTTCAAAAGAAGTTTGAGGATCAGGATGCGTACGATATGATTGTCGTTCTTAAGGAAATGTTCCAAGATCAGGCAAGGACTGAGAGGTACAATGTTGCCAAGTCCTTTGTGGAATGCAAGCTAGCAGAGGGAGCAGCTGTAGGCCCCCATGTGATCAAAATCGTTGGTTACAGTCAGACTTTGGAAAAGCTTGGTTTTCCACTAGGCCAAGAGTTGGCCACTGACTTCATTTTGGCGTCTCTTCCATCCAGCTATGGGCAGTTTATTTCTAACTACCATATGCATGGGGTGGAGAAGTGCCTTAATGAGTTATGTGGGATACTAAAAACAGCAGAAAGTGACATGAAGAAGTGTGCAGGGCATAGCTATGTGATGGCTGTGCAGAACAAGCCTAGCTTCAATAAAAAGGGTACTTCTTGGAAGAAGAAGGGCAAGGCTAAGGATACGATCCCTAAGCCTGCACCCAAGCAAAAGGCTGGACCTATAGAAGACACTGAGTGCTTATTTTGTCATGAACATGGCCACTGGAAGAGAAATTGCAGCAAGTAGCAGGCTTCTTTGAAGAAGAGTGGAAGTAAGAGTACTTCCCACTCAGGTACGCTTGTTGTAAATGTTGTGGACATTCTTCTCACTGATTCCTATGTTAACTCTTGGGTATTTGATACCGGATCGGTTGCTCATATTTGCAATTCGATGCAGGGGCTAATAAGGACTAGAGAAGTGTAGAAAGGCGAAGTGGATTTTTTCGCGTCGGAAATAAAGCAAGGGTTGCTGCATTTTTCATCGGCGTCATGCAACTTCACCTTCCGTCAGGATTTATTATGGAGTTGAATAATTGTTATTACATTCCTAGTATGGGTCGAAACATTTTATCACCTTCATGTTTGATGAGAGATGGTTATTCATTCGCGAGTGCAAACAATGGTTGTGTAATCTCTAAGAATGATATGTTTATGGCTGATGCTCTCATTGTGAATGGGTTATTTATTTTAAATCTTGATGATGCATTTGTTTACAATGTTAGTGCTAAAAGGCTTCGGCCTAATGATTTGAGTCCTATCTATTTATGTCATTATTGTTTGGGACATATAAGTGAAAATCGCATGAAGAAGCTCCATGGTGATGGTCTTCTAACTTCGTTTGATTTTGAATCATACGAGACATGTCAGGCTTGTTTACTTGGAAAGATGACCAAATCGCCTTTTTCGAGTTTACCCGAGAGAGCGACCGACTTGTTAGAACTCATACATACTAATGTGTGTGGACCAATGAGCACGACAGCCAGAGGAGGATATCACTACTTCATTACTTTCACTGATGATTTCAGTAGATATGGTTATGTCTATTTGATGAAGCATAAGTCTGAAACTTTTGAAAAGTTCAAGGAGTTTCAGAATGAGGTAGAGAATCAACGTGGCAAGAAAATAAAGGCCTTGTGATCTGATCGCGGAGGTGAATATTTGAGTCACGAATTTAGCAATCATCTTAAGAGTTGCGGAATTGTTCCACAGCTCACGCTGCCCGAAATGCCTCAAAGAAACGGGGTCTCCGAACGGCGCAATCGAACTTTGTTGGACATGGTTCGATCGATGATGAGCCAGTCGGATTTACCATTATCATTTTGGGGTTACGCTCTAGAAACGGCAGCTTTCACACTTAACAGGGCACCATCTAAATCCGTAGTTAAGACACCATATGAGATGTGGACTGGAAAGAATCCCAGTTTGTCTTTTCTAAAGATTTGGGGTTGTGATGCATTTGTCAAGCGACTTCAGTCGGACAAGCTAACACCCAAATCGGATAAGTGCATCGTGGGATATCCGAGGGAAACCTTAGGGTATTACTTCTACAGCCGAGAAGAGGGCAAAGTGTTTATCGCTTGCAGCGGTGTTTTCCTAGAGAAAGAGTTTCTCACAAAAGGAACAAGTGGAAGGTCGGTGCGACTTGAAGAAGTTCAAGATGAGCTAGTTGGGGATGCTTCTACAAGTGATGCTATTGTAGCAAAACAAATTGAGGAACCCGTGGCAATAGAAGCACCACAACCACGAAGGTCGGCGAGGCTCCGCGAAAACGCGGGAATTATTATTGTTAGACAATGATGAGCCTGCGACCTATGCAGAAGCGATGGTGGACCCAGACTCTGAGAAATGGCTGATCGCCATGAGATCTGAGATAGAGTCCATGGGAGACAATCAAGTTTGGAACTTGGTTGACCTGCCTGATGGTTTTAAAGCTATCGAGTGCAAATGGATCTATAAGAAGAAGATTGATATGGATGGAAATGTTCACATCCATAAAGCTCGACTTGTTGCAATAGGTTTTTGACAAGTTCAAGGAGTTGACTACGACGAGACTTTCTCGCCCGTAGCGATGCTTAAATCTATACGGATCATTCTAGCCATTGCTGCACATTTCGACTATGAAATATGGCAGATGGATGTCAAGACGGCTTTCCTAAATGGAATCCTAACCGAGGACGTGTATATGATGCAGCCCGAAGTATTTGTCGATCCAAACAATGTTGGAAAGGTATGCAAACTTCTAAAGTCTATTTATGGGCTGAAGCAAGCATCTCGGAGTTGGAACATTCGATTTGATGAAGTTGTAAAGGAGTTTGGCTTCATAAAAAATGAACAAGAACCTTGTGTTTACAAGAAAGAAAGTGGGAGAGCGCTGGTATTTCTAATCTTATATGTAGATGACATATTACTGATTAGAAATGACATTCCTATGCTCGAGTCTGTTAAGACCTCGTTGAAAAATAGTTTTTCGATGAAGGACTTAGGAGAAGCGGCATATATTCTGAGCATCAAGATCTATAGAGATAGATCAAGGAGGCTAATTGGATTAAGCCAGAGTACATACATTGACTAAGTGTTAAAACGGTTCAACATGGAAGAGGCTAAGAAGGGGTTCTTTCCCATGTCTCACGACATTAAACTCAGCAAGACTCAGTGTCCTTCGAATACTGATGAGCGTGAGCGCATGAGTAGGGTTCCATATGCTTCGGCTATTGGATCCATCATGTATGCAATGATATGTACTCGCCCAGATATTTCCTATGCTCTAAGTGTTACGAGCAGATATTAGGCTGATCCAGGTGAAGGTCACTAGACAGCGGTAAAGAATATCCTTAAGTACTTGAGAAGGACTAAGGATGTGTTCCTAGTTTATGGAGGTGAGGATGAACTCAGTGTAAGGGGTTACACAGATGCGAGTTACCTTAACAACTCAGATGATTCCAGATCGCAATTTGGTTATGTGTTTGTCATGAATGGTGGTGCTGTGAGTTGGAAAAGTTCCAAGCAAGATACGGTGGCCTCCTCTTCAACAGAAGCTGAATATATTGCCGCCTCGGAGGCTGCAAAGGAAGCTGTTTGGATTAGGAATTTCCTGATCGCTCTTGGTGTGGTTCAGGGCGCGTCCAATCCCATGGACGTTTATTGTGACAACAATGGTGCTATTGCACAAGCCAAGGAACCTAGACAGCACCAGAAGAACAAACATATTCGCATGCGTTACCATCAGATTCAAGAGTTCGTTGAGGATGGTAGTGTCATGATATGCAAAATACATACAGACTCAAATGTTGCTGATCCTTTTACAAAGCCACTCCCGCAGCCTGCGCATGAGGCGCACGCAAGAGAAATAGGTATTAGATACAATCTAGATTGACTCTAGTGCAAGTGGGAGACTGAAGGAAATATACCCTAGAGGCAATCATAGAGATGATTATATTTCTTATGTATCCATGAGTTATTGTAATGTTCCTTGAATATCCATATCAGGCAACTTGTATTGATTGGCAATTATGTGAATTGTTTGTGAAACTCTATACTTGTATGGTTATTTAAGAGTTGTCCCTAGTCGGAGTTCATGTGAGGACACACGTGAATATTAGAATAGCACATTGATTGGTTAATGACTATGTTTCACAAGTCATAGACATGGAGATGTCAAACCAATGATGTGGACACATGTTATGAACATGGGGTTGGACTGACCCAACTTGAGACTAGCAATTAGTTGCAGCTCTCTGTCTACACATCGTGTACGTTTGTCCTTAGACCTGAGATTGTCGCATGCACTTGAGATGTGGATCGACCTACTTTGGGGCTATCAAACGCTGCTCCGTAACTGGGTATTTACAAAGGTAGCTTTCGGGTTTGTCCTGAAGCATGCTGCAAGGCATGGTCAATCAAGATGGGATTTGCCCCTCTCTACTTGAGAGAGATATCTCTGGGCCCCTCGAGTGATCGGATCCAGAAATACATGGCCGTGCTACATATGGTTAAGAGTTAACCTAGTAAAGGGATTCCGAATCACAATATCGAGAAAGGGAGGTTAGCTTGGAGCTAGACCAAATATCGCGAGGCAAAGGGAAAGACATGTTCTAAACCTTGTGATGGTTCGTCCGATATGATCTTTGTATGCGTTTAGGGGTTGGCACGTCTTGCTAGAGGCCGCTACCAACTATTGACAGAATAAGTGTATTCGTGTCATGTCTATATGTATATGAACCTATAGGGTCACACACTTAAGGGGATGGAAGCCTAATGAGGATTGGATCCAAATTAGACTAAGCTTAGGCTACTAATGGGCTGCTAATGTAGAAGCCCACTAGGGACGCCTATATAAGAGAGGGTGGGGCGGGCTGACCAGGGTTAGACCATTCCACCTAGCCGCCACTCCTCACGCCTGTGTTGCACGCGCGGACCTAGCAGTCCGGTGTCTGACGCTTCCATCCTGTACGTGTGGATACCTCGAAGGCGATGCATCTGTAGCGCTTGGACGAGCCGTGCAAGGGGAGCTGCTCGTGGGACGAGAATGAGGAGGAGACGTAGATCGTCTGCACTGCCTCGACGCGCTTCATCAAGTTCCGTAACTGCGCGTCTAGTGGTAATCCCGTGATCTATGACAACAGTAATCCTGGTTTACGCGGTAATTTTTTTTTATTTGCGCTAGTTTAGCCTATCCGTATCCCTTCATAATTTATACCAACTTTGGATTAATGCATACAATTGCCTTTTGTTATCTCACATCTTTTATGGTTTTCAGGAGGTCTCAACCTCATGAGTTGCCTCAAGGACATTCCGATGCTCAGGGGGGATAACTACAGTGAGTGGAGGAATAAAGTAGACCTGGCATTTGTGTGTGTCGGGGTTGACTGGGTTGTGAAAGCCAAACAACCAGTCAAGCCAAAAGACCCAGTAAGAGATAATGCTGAGGATAATGCTGCTTGGAAAAAGAGAAAGAGGGACCATGCTCCAGTGGAGTTGGCATACTCAATTGATAACCAAAAGTGGGTCAATATCAACAAAAAGTGCTTGGTCTTTGTAAAGAATACGATCGAGAACACCATTGTGGGCTCGATCGAAGAGTGTGCTTCCATGGGGAGTATCTAGCAAAGATAAAGAGTCAGTTTACTGGCTCTTCAAAGATGTATGCCACCTAGCTTCTCAAACAGCTGGTCACAGAAAAGTATATAGGAGGGCCACATGGCATCAGGGAGCACATCTTGAGGATGAGGAACATGGCTACGAAATTAAATCCCATGGATGCTGACCTCGAGCTCAAGCCTACTCTCCTGGTTCACCTTGTCATGGCCTCTCTCCCCCAATAGTTTGAGAACTTTGTGATCAACTACAACATGTATCCTGAAAAATGGGACATTGAAAAGACCATTGGGATGTGTTCTCAAGAGGAAGAAAGGCTCAAGTCCATTCATGGTGGTTCTCTGAACTATGTGAAAGACAACAGGAAGAGAACCTTAAACAATAGCAACCATGGTGGTTCCCCCTCCAAGCCACATGGCAAAGGCCCCGTACAGTATCATCATTAGTAGAGTCTCCCTGGGGACAAGGACTAGTGTCACCATTGCAAGAAGCCTGGTCACTTCAAGAAAGATTTCCCAATATGGCTCAAGTCCATAATGGCAAAGAACGGTAAAGACACAATTTATTTTGTAAATGAATCCTTGTATGAACCGTTTTATAATTCTACTTTATGGATTGACTCTGGTGCAACTATTCATGTTGTAAACTCTTTACAGGGATTCCATTCGACAAGGACTTTGCAAAAAAAGCGAAAGATGCATTGAAGTCGCGAATGGAGGGCAAGCAGAAGTTGAAGCTATTGGTGACATCCCTTTGGAGCTAGCTGATGGTTTTATCATTATGCTAAAAGATGTTTTATTTGTTCCCTCGCTTCATAGAAACTTAATAAGTGTGTCGTGCTTGGATAAAGACAATTTTGAATGTTATTTTGGACATGGCAAATGTGCCATATGGTTTAATGATGCTTGTGTGGGTACTACTTTACTTCACGATAAGCTTTATTTGTTATCCTTGCATGAGAAAGTGCTTTCTGTGTGTAATGTGAGTGAGCAAGTTTCCTTGTCGAACAAAGAACAAAAGAAAATAAAGCGAACTCATGACTCATCGAAGTTTTGGCACTGTCGATTAGGCCATATTTTGAGGGGAAGAATAGAAAGCCTTGTTAAAAATGACATTCTTCCTCCGTTAGAATTCTCATATATCGAACAATGCATAGATTGCATAAAAGGAAAATATGTAAAGCAAATCAAAAAGGGTGCAAACCGAAGTATAGCAATACTAGAAATCATTCACACTGATATTAGTGGACCGTTTCCTGTGAAAAGTGTGGATGGTTATGATTCGTTCATAACATTCACAGATGATCACTCCCGATATGGTTATATTTATCCAATTAAAGAAAGAAATGAGGCATTGGATAAATTTAAGATTTTCAAGGCTGAAGTTGAAAATCAGCATGATAAAAGAATTAAAATAGTCCGGTCCGACCGTGGGGGGAGTACTACGGTTGGCACACTCCATATGGTCAAGTACCTGGACCTTTTGCAAGGTTCCTACATGAAACTAGAATAGTCGCCCAGTATTCTATGCCGGGCGAACCTCAGAAAAATGGAGTAGCTGAAGGCGTAACCGTACTCTTATGTATATGGTGCGCAGCATGATGAGCTAGTCCACCCTCCCATTGGGATTATGGATGGGGGCGCTTAAAACCTCCATTCACATTCTCAACAGAGTACCAAGCAAGCCGGTGCCCAAAACACCATATGAGTTGTGGACAGGCAGAGTCCCCTCTCTGCGCCACTTGAGGGTCTGGGGAGGCCAGCTGAGGCAAAAGTTTTTAATCCAAACATTGCAAAGTTAGACCCCAAAACAGTGTCTTGCCACTTCATTGGCTATCCCGATAGATCAAAAACTTATCGTTTCTACTGTCCTGACAAATACACAAAGTTTGTAGAAATGAGACATGCAGTCTTCTTGGAGACGAATTGATGAGGGGGAGCATGGTAGCTCAGAAAATCGATCTTGAGGAGAAGAGGGTGCATGCACCTAATCCGATGACTCAGGAGACATTTTTCTCGCTACCTGTTGTGCCACCATCGACAACCCCTAAAGTTGCGGTGCATGCACCTGTTTTGACTCCACATGTGACAACAATGGGAGAAGGTTCGGAACCTGTCTAACAGGAGCCGCCTGAACCCATTGTTGAGCACGAAAGGGAGCCATAACAGCCACACATAGAAAATGTGCCAGAACCCGAGGCACGAAATGAGCAAGAGTCTGACGACCTTAGAAGGTCAAAAAGAGAAAGAAGACCATCCATTTCTAAAGAAATTTACAAATTTTATAACACAGAAACAGTTCATATAGAAGGTGATCCCACCTCATATTAAGAAGCCATGAGAAGCCCTCACTCAGCCAAATGGGTGGAGGCAATGGAAGATGAAATGAAATCGATGAGTTCCAACAATGTTTGGGACTTAGAGGAAATTCCTAAAGGAGCCAAGACAGTAGGTTGCAAATGGGTCTACAAAACAAAGTATGACTCCAATGGGAATGTAGAGAAGTATAAAGCAAGACTTGTGGTAAAAGGCTTTACACAAAGAGAAGACATAGATTACAATGAGACTTTTTCTCCGGTCTCATGTAAGGATTCCTTTAGAATCATAATGACACTAGTTGCACATTTTGATTTAGAGTTGCATCAAATGGATGTTAAGACGACATTTCTAAATGGAGATTTAGAAGAAAATGTTTATATGAAACAACCCAAGGGTTTTTTCATGGAGGGGAAGGAACATCTGGGATGCCGCCTAAAGAAATCCATTTAGGGGTTAAAGCAAGCCTCTAGACAGTGGTATTTAAAGTTCAATGATACAATAAAAAGATTTGGATTTAAAGAGAATGTTGAGGACAACTGCATTTACGCAAAGTTTAAAAGTGGGAAATATATTTTCCTGATTCTGTATGCAGATGATATATTGCTTGCTAGCAGCGATGTCAGTCTACTACTAGAAACAAAGAAGTTCTTGTCTTCAAATTTTGACATGAAAGATCTTGGTGAAGCTTCTTATGTTCTGGGCATAGAAATTCACCGAGATAGAAAGAATGGAGTGTTAGGACTGTCGCAGAAGGCATATTGTGAAAAGATTCTAAAGAAATACAATATGCATGCAAGTAATGCCACACCTGCTCCCATAGTCAAGGGCGACAATTTTGGAAAATTTCAATGTCCAAAGAACCAATATGAGATCGATTAAATGAAAGCAATACCATATGCTTCGGCCATTGGATGTTTACAGTATGCACAAGTGTGCACTCGCCCTGAGTTAGCTTCTATCACCAGGGTACTCGGTAGATATCAAGAGAATCCAGGCATAGAGCACTGGAAAATGATAAAGAAAGTTTTGCGTTATGTGCAAGGCACAAGAGGCCTCATGCTAACATATAAAAGATCCGATTCCCTAGAAATAAGAGGGTATTCATATGCAGATTTTGTGAGAGATAAAGATGACATAAAGTCCATGACAGGATATGTCTTTACTCTCGCAGGAGGTGCTATTTCATGGAGAAGCGCCAAACAGTCAATAGTTGCATCATCTACGATGTATGCAGAATTTATAGCATGTTATGAGGCCATGGGATAGGCGTTATGGTTAAAGAAATTTCTACCTGACTTGAGAGTGGCAGACTACATTAGCAGGCCACTAAATATGTACAGTGACAATGAGCCCGTAGTATTCTATGCTCACAACAACAAGTCGAGTAATGCTACAAAGCCAACAGATATAAAGTATTATGTTGTGAAGGATAAAGTCCAGGATCAAACTATAAGTCTCGAGCATATAAGGACAAAGGATATGCTTGCGGATCTGCTAACGAAAGGCTTACCTCCCAATGTGTTCAAGGAACACTTAGCTGACATGGGATTAAGGGAAAGCCTATGATTCCTAGACTACAGAGGCCCAAAATTAACAGGATTTGTTTCAAAATAGAAAAGTATGCAGTGGTTGTCTGATTCTATCGGCAATTGAGATGTGACGATGAAACATGCTCCATGTACTGATCCGTGATGAAACGAGTAAAGTATAAAGTTAAAAGTAAAGTTGAGATAAAGGGGGATAATGTTATATTGATCTCTAACGTGACCGAGCCCAACGCCTCGATCACATCCCTATCCGCGCCCTGATCGGGGGCGCCCAACCGAACTCTGGTTGGTGGGCCCCTGTCGCCGTTCTATATAAAGAGGTGGGGGACTGGCAACACGCGTCACGAGGTTCGTCGCAGTGCCGCTTGCCCCATCAATATCCCTACCAATCTAGGGTTTAGCGTGAGCCGACGGGTAGCGCCGCCACCACCTGCAGACCCACGCCGTCGCCCTCCTTTCCCCCATGGCCACTAGCTCCATCATCAACTCCGACATCCCCTCTGGCTCCTGCTCGTCGAGCCAGGGCGCAGGTAGTACCCCTCCTCTCTAATCTCTCCCTCTCTCTCTTAGATCTCCGAGTTTCAACC
The DNA here is from genome assembly GCA_916181665.1 of Avena sativa. NCBI lineage: Eukaryota > Viridiplantae > Streptophyta > Magnoliopsida > Poales > Poaceae > Avena > Avena sativa. The sequence goes on along the minus strand of OV702283.1, from coordinate 127,226,312 downwards.
CTATAGCATCTACCATGCACTATCTAGAACGAACAGTTTCATGTGGGCATGCATTCGAGAAATCTTGTCTTGTTCCTGGAATCCAATTGGGGTTGGAGAATTTATCTCACTGGCCCAACGCATCTGAGGGCGCATGCGTAAAATCATGTGCTAGTCCATGTGGAATGTTAGGAAATAATAAATGACTATCGAACATACTTTCATTAATCGGCCCGCTGATTGCATTTTAAAAAGGATTGTCTATTTGCAGAGCTAGAGTTCCCTAAGCAAGCCAAAGGATAGGAGCACGCTAGATGAGGCGATAACAGCGATGAGAAACATCGATGCAAGGCTACATAGCCGATCTTTGGTCATATGCTATTTTATTTTGATACCGATATGTATGGGTGCCTATAGGCCTTATATCTGACTTATGCTCTGCCTATGTGGCGTGGTATGTAATAACTTTGTGCATAGTTTTTTGGAACAAAAGTATCCCTCGCATCGCTCCCTAGGGCGACGCCAGGGCGACCCACACGCTGCCGCTAGCCCTCGCCATGGTGGTGGTGGGCCTAGCCTCCGAAGGAGGTTTGGGGTGGTGGTTGCTAGAGGTTCTCGCTGGTATGCTTGGGCAAAGATGTATGATGGTCGGCGCACTAACATGCAGCGGCCAGGGCAGCATCCCTGGCCGGGGTGGTGGAGGAGATCCTCTCCCGGTGGCGCCATGACTAGCAGCGGAGGTGGGACTAGAGCTGGTGGCCATGGACAAAACCCTAGAATTAAATCTGGGTATCTCTCGTGCCGTCCCCAAATTCATCTTTGACGCATGGTTGGGCCGGATCTGATGGAGGGTCGATCTTGCTCCATCGCTTTCGTTCTCGATGCTATCCTAGCCACTGGCTGCTGCTAGGGTTCGGAGCGACAAATATTGCAGGACACCGGCGAGTGGCGTGGGGGATGTTTGCTAGGCATGAATAAAGGTGGTGGTCCTCGGATCTCTTGCACATCAAGACAAAAATCTACTTGATGCATCCTTCATGGATTTGTCCAGAGTGTCTAGTTCTGGAAGGCTCTACCGGCGAACTCCCATATGGGCGCATCATGCCTAGAGTTTGCTGGATCAGAAGGAATTCGGTTGTGCGCACCTGTGTTTTTTGTTAGCCGTTTGGTTTTAGATGGAGCGTGGCAAAGCTCTGCTACCTATTACCATCATGTGTCATGTCTTTGACGATCTATGGTGAAGTCAGATATGGAGAATTTCATGAAGATGGGAACATAAAGGCTAGCTATGGTGGATTGAGTCTTTAGGGTGTTGAGGATCTAGCTTGGTGATCTGTGACTCACAACAGCGTCTGTTAGAGGGGGTGAAAACACATGAGATGTTCATAGCAGTCTTATCTTCCAGGGTGAAAACCCAAGGTCTCGCCTTCATTGGTTGTGCCTGGCACCTTGGAGAAGGCATTGTTTTTACGAGCGAAGAATTTCTCTAGGGTAAAAACCTAGGATCTTTGATTGGGCGACGACAGCGCTTGAGCACTGTTTCTTTCTTAGAGGCGTCAATTTTGGAGGGGTTGGACTCTGGTGTTGGTTTGGTGGTGTTAGTGTCGCTATTGCTAAGGATCTAATCATTTTAATAGGACTTTTCTTTTTTATAATTCTTTTTTTGACGTGTGCATACATAATATCAATAGGATAATGCGTTGTCGCAGAGGATGGGTGTAATTGGTATCTTACAATATTAATATATTTTCAAAAAAAGTTTTGTACATCCTGGTTTGATATTGTAGTCAAATTCAATTTATATATAAATCTGGGTTTGGGCCTTTGATTTAAAAAAGTGACCGAGTCTTTTTTTTGAAAGGTAAGACACAATAGATTGAGCAGCAAGCAGCCTCATTAAAATCCTTCCAGTCCCCTCAGGTATCCTGGTAAGGAAAAGAGTGGGTAAAAAACTTGCTACTCCAGGATTACATAGTGTTCTTACAATCTAACATGATCAAGTTCAGAATACACTCCGGAATCGAGTCACGAGATAGTTCAGAGAGCCCTGATCTACCAACCTGTGCTAAGAGATGCGCAACGCCATTACACACATGATCGAACTTTGCGATCGTAATATCTTGATAAATCTTCAGAAGCTCCCGGGCCTCCAAAATCGTCGTCTAGATGGCAGACTGTTCTTGCACCTCACTCGTGATTGCCCGGACTAAACGGAGGCAGTCTAACTCGAGAATAGTAGGCCAGCGCCAAAGAGCGATCAGATGTCGAAGCCCCTCAAGACATGCAATGACCTCAGCCTCCTCAGCACTACCACAAAACGGAATAAACTTCCACTCAGTGAGGATAGGACAACCTTGGTGATCGCGTATAAGGATGCCAACCCCTGCATATTTTGATGTAGAATCCCAACCAGCATCAACATTCACCTTTACAGTGCCTGCATTAGGGGGAGACCAAGACACAACGCTACTGATAGCACCTTTACCTATATGAGTATGATGATAGTTCACCAGGTATGGAACAAAAGAGGAAACCGAGGCTTTTCCGTCGCCATGCACGACATTGTTGCGATGGTGCCAGGCGCGCCACAACATAAAAATTATCCTAGGCCTCTGATCCAACGCTGCATTACCGAGAAGATCAAACAACCTTCATCCTGGTTAACTCTAAACACTGACTCATCCGGTAAAATCTAGTGCTCTCGGAGATCCTCCTGAAGGGAACGCGCCATAGTGCAGGTAATGAGAGCATGGTGAGTGTCCTCTACCTCGTGTGCACAGATGGTGCAGATAGGGTCTACTTACAGGAGCCGTTGGCTTAGGTTTAGCCTCGATCCCAGCGAGTCTGACGCAATTCGCCAAGCAAAGATTCTCAGTTTGGGGGGGGGGGGCGTTAGATTTCCAGACAAGATCCCATACTTTCCTTTCTCCCTCAGCTGTCGTGGAGCTAGATTGGCCTCCATTCACCCCATTGAGATTTGGGAAAATACCAATACGGTAGGCCGGCCTGACACTAAAGAAACCATTGGGCTCACCTGACCAGGCAACAAAATCATTGGTTGATCATGGTGGAAGTTTGATATTGTCACATCCCAAAATTTTCCAAATTTTGAAATGTGAAAAATAAATAAACAAAATAAAATTTTGTTGAATTAGGGTGAGAAGAAACTTTTTGAATCCAATTGGAAACATCAAAACCTATTTTGATCAAATAAAACCTAAAGGGATTTAAAAAAATAAACAATTAATAAATAAAGTTATAATAGTTGGAATCACTATTTTTGGATCTTTAAATAAAAAGATATGGTTTTTATAAAGCAAAGGTAGAAATATAAATAAGGATTATTTTATAGAGCCAAATTAAATCTTGGCCAAGCTTTTGAAATAAAATATTTCTATTTGATAAAAAGAGTAAAGGTTTATTTAAATAAAATAATGAGGAATTATTAATATCCAATTTTATTAAAGTAAAGACTTTTCCATTTTAAATAAACACTAAAACTTGTTAATTTATTTTAAATAAGATTTCCAAGTGTTTTTTGTTTTTCAAATGAAACCTACTGAAGAGGTTTTGGTTTGGTTTAGATTTCAAATAGAGTTTTAAAAATAAATTAAACCCTATTTGAAATAAAGACTAAGGTCTTTTTATTTTAATTAATAATAGATCCTAAAAGAATAAAAAATTAATTTACTTTGGACTTTGGATTATGTTGTTAAACAGAATTAATCTATACCTAAAGTTTGGTGGTGGTTTGATTTGAATTGGTGTTTGAATTGTTTGAATGAAAACCAAATCAGAATATTCAAACTGAAAAAGGAAAAACTATTGGTATAAAAAAATGAATGAAACAGACCCAACCCCAACAGGCCCAGCAAGCCCAACTCGCAGCCCAACGAAACCCCTTTGGCGAAACGTTTTCTTACCCAGCATCTCGCACGCGCAGTCACTGACCAGCAGGCCCCACTCCCACTTCCCCACATCACTAACGAACGGACCCCACGCTGCCTGTTCTTCGTTTCCATTCGCGCCAGCCGTTTCCCCCTTCCTCAACGTCGCTCTGCCGCGATTGAATTCGCGTAAATTCATGTTGATGACAGGCTTAATTCCCCCAGAGACCACGCACCCATAAACACCTCCCTCTTACCTCCCTTTTCCCTCAGAAACCACTGCAAGAGCATCCCAGGCCGTCGCCATTTTCGTTTGCACCGCCGCAGTCTCCGACGACGTTTCCGGCCAATTCCGGCGCCGACCAGCCGCCCCTCGCCTCCCACTGCATGCAGCCTTGCACGCTAGCACCAGGAGCACCTACCAGTGCCTCGCACTCGCCCGCGCGTGCCCCGCAACCTCGGCTTCTTCATCACCCGAGCGCCACCGCCGTCTGTCTCGTCTCCGTCGAGCTCCCCCGGTAAGCTCCGACCACCCCGAGCCCTCCAGATGATTCTCTTGTACTCCCCATGCTCGCCCGTGTCTAACCATGCCTTTATTTTGCCTCGGCATGACCTGCAGCCTCGCCCCCGTCGTCAAACAGAGCCGCCCGACGCCGCTGCAAGCTCCGACGAGCAATCGTCGCCTCTCCGGTGCGCCCCTCGACTAGCAGACAGCACCTCGAGCTTCACCTCGACCACACGAACGCTGTAATCTACTCCCCTGTCTCCCTTGCGTCCTGTATCGCCGGCTTCGCCGTAGCCAGAGCGTGTGTCGCCGCCAGCCGCCGCTAGCGCCACCAGTCCTTGGTCCAACGCTCTGTGCCCGTTGGATCTCGATCGTCTGGCTAAGATTAGATCTAGATGAAGGGGTATCACTCGATCTGCGCTGTGCGATTTAAGTGAAATCCTGCGGTCCAGAGAGGCTGATCCGCACGAAACGGTACCGTCCAATAGAAACACGCCACGTGGACATGGTTTGGTTTAAAAACAGAAAATAGAATCTATTAGATATGAAAACTTGTAAAATTCATAACTTTAGTTCTACACGTCCAAATTTTGCAAATTTTATATCAATGGAATCAGAAAGACAAATACTACGCAACCATGCACTTTGTTTAATGTTTTGCCTCAGGAAAATTGGTTGAATTTGCAGAAACTTGTGTAGGCATAATTTGAATATAAAAAATGTTCTAGATATATTTTTGAGGTGAAATCTTTGCAAAATGGTTTGTTTTCAATCTACTGACCATAGGAACCAACTTATGGATTTAAAAATGTATTTTGTGAAGTTAAGGGATAAATATTTGAATTAGCTCATTTCTAGTTAAATAAAAATATTGATTATGGTTTAGAAATGATTTTTGAGTGAAACCTTTGGGAAATGATTTGATTCAAACCTTTTGACCCTAAAACACCAAGTTTTGAGATTAAGAACATATTTAGTGAACCATATAAATTTATTACTTTGCTAAAAGATATTTTCAACTACATAAAATATCACCTTATCATAATATTTGGTTTATGAGATGAAACCTTTTGCAAATGGTTTTACCACTTTAGCAAATGACCACTTTGAACTTTATAATGTTTAGAGACTAGTATAAACCACTTTTGCAAATAAAACTATCTTTTGCATGCTTGCATGCATGACCTTGTTTTTGTTATTTTATGTGTGACAAATTGTTTGAATGCTAGTTGAAATATATGTTTGCTTGATTGAATTGTAGTGGAGATAGAAGAGTGTGATATTTGCAAGATCAAGAAGTGAACCAACATTCTCTACTAAAAAGGCAAGTGACACTATCATCCATGTCCTACTATTTTCATTACACTTAGTGGATTTTTGTAACATGCATGATAAGGACTACTATATTTTATGCTATGCTAAATCCTAATAGGATACCCTTATATCTCCCTTAGTGGAAACATTGTAGTTGTAGTAAGGTTAGCCCTGCTATATATTTGGGATGGGATACATGATATGATTATACGAAGTATTGAAAAGATATATGTTTTATATAATAAAACAAATACTCAATGAACCACCTGGGTGGACAAGGATACTCAAGTTTTGGACAAGGTGGCAACAAAGGGAACCATGTTTATATGGCTATCTTTTTGTATGTGCACTAGAAGAAAACCACCCAGGGACTTAGAGATTGAACATGTTTCTCGTACAGTGGCTTCCGTGTACAGCCACATGCTAAATGGGCTCTAGCTTAGTAAACTACATAGTGGAAGACCCTTGCATTGGCATCTTCAGGTTAACTAGAATTGTGTAAGGGAAATTTATCCCTACATTGGTGCCTGGTTGACAAGCTAGCATTGTGTATTGGGAGGACTCCTATGGAAAGACTTTGTCACATTCTCGATCTGCCAGTACTCCATTTTGGTGAGTACTTATCCAGCGGCCACTGGTGGTGTCAAGATGAGATTGTGTCATGTGGGTAAAGTGTACAACTTCTGCAGAAGATCAAATTCTAAGTACTTAGCCGTGTCCCCGGTTATGGAAAACTCTGAGCAACTAAGGCCTGAAGATATGGAAGATCTCGACATTCCAATTTCTCAAAGTTAAAACTTGATGGTGACAACAAGGGATTAGAAGCACTTGGAGTTTTCCAAGGAGTTTAGAAAGATTTGACAAAGATCAAAAATATTTTGAAAAGATAGGATAAAACTATATTGCTTTCTACAAATGAGCCTAACCCCACTTAGCCAAATATGCATGTAATGATAGGATCCACTTATTTTTACATAGTAGTGAAAACTTGCCAGTACAATTCAAATGTATTGACCCTTGTGGCTGCAACTTATTATGTTGCAGGTTTGTTTGATGTTAGTGAAGTTTATTGATTAGGATTACAAGTCTACAAACAACATGACTGCCTGTGGCACTTTGAAGATGAAGGACCCCATGCTATTGTTATGTTCTGCTGCATTGTAATGAGATAGCCAAATGAGCTATGTAAGATGTAATAAATTATTTTATTCCTGGTTATAAAGTTGTAGTATGACCTTTGTTTCTTCATATTACATCTTAATTGTGGATGCTAGCTATTGATCCAGGGACTAGCATTGTAAACATAGGGATCTCTACCTTATTAAAGGTTGGGAACCTTACAGATGGTATCAGAGCACTGTTTTGCCTGTAGGATTGTAACCCTAGGATTGGACAAAACCCCTTAGAAAAATAGGAGTTGTATTTGTTCCAAGAACTTATTTACAAACAATCTTGTAAACTCTTTCCTCAACCTTTTGGTTTTGATTCTACATCTCTTCCTTTTCCACTTGATGGACAAAGCCTCTACCATGACCAATGACTTCAGCTATAGTTTCACCAAGGAGTTCAACTTAGACATCACTAAGGACTACAAGTGAAAAACTAAGAGACATTAGATTGCCTACCAACTATCTAAAACATTGATATCATGTTAGTGTATGGATCATATTGACCTATGAGGTATGACTATACTAAGTTAATTATTTCCAAGAAAACTTGTTGTTTCCTTCAACTCATGAGTTAAGCTCATCAGTTGTTAAGTGGATAGTTGCTTGTTGATTGCTTGATTGTTTGATTGAACTTGGTTGTTTGAGTTGTGTGTTAGAACTCCCTTAAACCTATCCATCATTACTTATCCCTATCAAACCAACAGATGCCTCCCCGTCGTGCCAACCCCAACCAATACAACAACATCACTCCTGAGATGCAGCAGATGATGACAGCTCGGACACAACTGATGCAGGAGATGACCACGTTCATACAGAATCAGAACAACAACAACAACGACAACAACAACAACAATCAGAATAATCCTCCAGCTCATGACATGCTCACCAGGTTTTTGAAACTAAGGCCTGCAAGGTTCTCTGGAACAACTGATACAATGGAAGCCAATGACTGGTTACGTTCAGTGAATAAGGACTTAGTGACTGTTGAAGAAAAAGTTAGGTTTGCTGCATTCCTACTTGAAGGACCAGCAGCAACATGGTGGGACAACTTTCAGATCACCACTCCCCTTGAGGATGTGACTTGGGCTATTTTTGAGGATGGTTTCCGTACAACTCACATCTCACCTGGAGTGATGTACTTGAATAAAAAGGAGTTTCACAATCTGAAACAGCGTCACCTCAGTGTGGCTGAGTATATTGAAGAATTCAACAATGTGGCACGATATGCACCGGATGAAGTTGACACAGATGCTAAGAGAAAGGAGAAATTTCTTGACGGACTTAATGATGAGTTGAACCTACAGCTAGCTGTTTCCTATGTCCCAACTTATCAATCACTCTGTGACAAAGCCACCATTTTGGAAAACAAGATGAATCAAGTTGAGAACAGAAAGATGAAGCATAAACTCAAGAATCACTCAGGATCATCACAAAAGAAGCATTCATTCAAAAAGAGCAAGGAAGATTCTGAACCACATCGGTATCACCACAATAACAATGGAAGTGATAATAATGGAAATGATACTTACAACGGAGACGACCTTGGTCAGAACCAACATGACACTTTCAGGAAGAAAGATATTAGCCAGTTGCAGTGTTATAATTGCAAGGAACTTGGACACTATGCATCAAACTGTCCTGAGAAGAAAAAGAAAAAGGATGCTAGAAGAGCCAATGGAAACGACTCCAATGTGACCCAAAAAGGACATGTGAACCACATTGATATGGATGGAAACTTTGAAGAGATAGAAGAAGTGGATATCAGGAACTAGTTAACTCATTGAGTCAAATAAGTATTCCTTGTCAGGATATCAAGTGTTGAACTCATAGTCAAGTGAACCATCAATGTAACCCTATGAGACTTTCTTTTAAGGGTGGTAGTACCCTAGTTGTCTTCAAGCCAACTTGTAACCCTAGCCTTCCCAAATCTCGGGACGAGATTTCTTTTAAGGGTGGTAGCCTGTCACATCCCAAAATTTTCCAAATTTTGAAATGTGAAAAATAAATAAACAAAATAAAATTTTGTTGAATTAGGGTGAGAAGAGACTTTTTGAATCCAATTGGAAACATCAAAACCTATTTTGATCAAATAAAATCCTAAAGGGATTTAAAAAAATAAACAATTAATAAATAAAGTTATAATAGTTGGAATCACTATTTTTGGATCTTTAAATAAAAAGATATGGTTTTTATAAAGCAAAGGTAGAAATATAAATAAGGATTATTTTATAGAGCCAAATTAAATCTTGGCCAAGCTTTTGAAATAAAATATTTCTATTTGATAAAAAGAGTAAAGGTTTATTTAAATAAAATAATGAGGAATTATTAATATCCAATTTTATTAAAGTAAAGACTTTTCCACTTTAAATAAACACTAAAACTTGTTAATTTATTTTAAATAAGATTTCCAAGTGTTTTTGTTTTTCAAATGAAACCTACTAAAAAGGTTTTGGTTTGGTTTAGATTTCAAATAGAGTTTTAAAAATAAATTAAACCCTATTTGAGATAACTAAGGTCTTTTTATTTTAATTAATAATAGATCCTAAAAGAATAAAAAATTAGTTTACTTTGGACTTTGGATTATGTTGTTAAACAGAATTAATCTATACCTCAAGTTTGGTGGTGGTTTGATTTGAATTGGTGTTTGAATTGTTTGAATGAAAATCAAATCAGAATATTCAAACAGAAAAAGGAAAAAACTTTTGGTATAAAAAAATGAATGAAATAGACCCAACCCCAACAGGCCCAACAAGCCCAACTCGCAGCCCAACTAAACCCCTATGGCGAAACGTTTTCTTACCCAGCATCTTGCACGCGCAGTCACTGACGAGCAGGCCCCACTCCCACTTCCCCACCTCACTGACGAACAGACCCACGCTGCCTGTTCTTCGTTTCCACCCGCGCCATCCGTTTCCCCCTTCCTCAACGTCGCTCTGCCGCGATTGAATTCGAGTAAATTCACGTTGATGACAGGCTTAATTCCCCCAAAGACCACGCACCCATAAACACCTCCCTCTTCCCTCCCTTTTCCCTCAGAAACCACTGCAAGAGCGTCCCCAGGCCGTCGTCATTTTCGTTTGCACCGCCGCAGTATCCGACGATGTTTCCGGCCAATTCCGGCGCCGAACAGCCGCCCCTCGCCTCCCACTGTACGCAGCCTTGCACGCCAGCACCAGGCGCACCTTCCAGTGCCTCGCACTCACCGGCGCGTGCCCCGCAGCCTCGGCTTCGTCATCATCCGAGCGCCACCGCCGTCTGTCTCTTCTCCGTCGAGCTCCCCCGGTAAGCTCCGACCACCCCAAGCCCTCCCGATGATGCTCCTGTACTCCCCACGCTCGCCCGTGTCTAACCATGCCTGTATTTTTCCTCGGCACGACCTGCAGCCTCGCCCCCGTCGTCAAACAGAGCCGCCCGACGCCGCTGCAAGCTCCGACGAGCAATCGTTGCCTCTCCGGTGCGCCCCTCGACTAGCAGACAGCACCTCGAGCTTCACCTCGACCACGCGAACGCTGTAAGCTACTCCCCTGTCTCCCTTGCATCCTGTATCTCCGGCTCCGCCGTACCCAGAGCGTGCGCCGCCGCCAGACGCCGCTAGCGCCGCCAGTTCTTGGTCCAACGCTCTGTGCCCGTTGGATCTCGATCGTCTGGCTAAGATTAGATCTAGACGAAGGGGTATCACTCGATCTGCGCCGTCCGATTTAAGTGAAATCCTGCGGTCCAGAGAGGCTGATCCGCACGAAGCGGTACCGTCCAATAGAAACATGCCACGTGGACATGGTTTGGTTTAAAAACAGAAAATAGAATCTATTAGATATGCAAACTTGTAAAATTCATAACTTTAGTTCTACACGTCCAAAGTTTGCAAATTTTATATCAATGGAATCAGAAAGACAAATCCTACCCAACCATGCACTTTGTTTAATGTTTTGCTTCTGGAAAATTGGTTGAATTTGCAGAAACTTGTGTAGGCATAATTTGAATATAAAAAATGTTCTAGATATATGTTTGAGGTGAAATCTTTGCAAAATGGTTTGTTTTGAACCTACTGACCATAGGAACAAACTTATGGATTTAAAAATGTATTTTGTGAAGTTAAGGGATAAATATTTGAATTAGCTCATTTCTAGTCAAATAAAAATATTGATTATGGTTTAGAAATGATTTTTTAGTGAAACCTTTGGGAAATGATTTG